>CM019717.1:7694499-8996999 GCA_009760885.1 Achatina immaculata
ATTTTTTTTTCGGACCGACAGGCATCGGGGCTCACCCAGGCTAAAAAAAAAATGAGTTCACCCAGGCTTTAAGAAATGGGTTCACCCGAACTAAAAAAATGGGTATCTGGGGCTTCCCTAGGAAAACAAAAAGCAGCGAGGACACGTGATGATGCCCCCATGTCAAATGCTGTAGTGGCCTAGAAATGTGAAGGCCCTACCACTTAACACCCCCTAAGACATATATCTAGCACTTTGAGCTCTGTAAGAAAGATTTCTACCATTCTCACTCATTTTTTTACTGTTCTTCCCGAAATAACAATAGGCTTTTTTTTAACTTTCTTCTCGAAATAACACTAGGGTCTTTACTTTCCTCTCGAAATAACAATAGGGTTTTTACTTTCCCCCTGAAATAACACTAGGGTTTTTACTTTCCTCTCGAAATAACACTAGGGTTTTTACTCTAGTATTGAAAGATTCCATATTGAGGGAACATACAGTCCTTTCTTCTCTGCTGATAAGGTGCACTGAATGACATAATGAAGTAAAAAGTCGGGGTTGTCTTTTTAATTGCATTTGCCACTCTTTCGATAGTTAGTCTTCAGGACTATTCCCAAGTTCTTAGCTCTTTGTGTTATTTGCTCCCGCGTTGTCTGAACCTGTTTCATCTTTTCTCTAACAATGTACTCTTTCCTGGATGTTTTTTCCCCGATGGAAAATGGTTAGAGCAAAATAAATATTTAATAAAATCCAGTATTTAAAGATTTGGTTCCAGCATCGATCTGCGCGCTATATAAGGAAAACAAAGGTAACAGGAAATGTGTATTAGGTTTCCATTTTTCTAGTGTATCAACTTTCACGTAATCCTCATTATTGGCTTTTGGCTCTTTGTTAGTCAGATCGCTAGAGTTCTTGTTCTTGCGTGTTTATTGGACTTCTGGGGCTGTAAGATCTACACTCAGTTTAAAAAAAGCAAAAAAAAAACTCATGGGTATAAGAGTCAGGACTTGAAAACGGTATATGCTTTTATTTCAATAAAGAAATGTTTAGTTTACTGCAGTTTTTCTGTCTCTTTGTTGGGCCTTTAAATAGTCCCCTTTTCTATCTCTCCTAATCCCTTCTTAAGTCAGTGTCCACACAGTAATGTCAAGCATATTTATCACTTACAACAGATTACTACTACTTACCACACTGTACTCTCAACTTTAATTTCTGTGCTATTTATTCGAAAGTGACGGCTTGTTCTATCTTTTTTTTTCCTTTTTATTTTCTAAATAAATATGAACAACTCCATTTTCCTGTTGATTTCCATTTCAAATATTCCATTTTTTAATGTATCGGAGATATGTGAAATATTTTTCCTTATCAGTTTTTCATAATATAATTTTATTTATAAATGAATTTCGTTCCTTCAAATGAAGTATTTGGACAGAAAGATATTATGAGCTGAAAGTCATAATAGAGGTAAGAATTCAAGCTGAAAGAACACAAAAATGGCTAGGGCATAGATCAGCGGTTCCCAAACTTTTCCAAACTGCAGCGCACTACGTAACACATTTCTGTCGCGGCACACTTGTGTTCTTTAACGCAGCTGCGATGTGATACAGCGGCAGTGCACGCATGACAACAAAAGCCAGCAGTCTAAGTGAGGCACAGCTACTGGCCATCAGATTTATGCAACCATCTTGTGACTAAAAATCTCAAACGGCGAGACAAGTAGAAGTTAGTCATGGCGAACCTAAATGTCAACTGTTATGTGCTTCTTCCATCTAGTGCAGTGCCCAAATTAATAATAAAAAAAAAGAAGCTAAAACAATACAGCGGGAACGGGAGAAGGAGAAGTTGGCTACTAAGAAAATGAACCAGATACTGACTGGAAGAATAGGAAAATTTTACGGCATATTTACAAAATTCTGCTTCAAAGTGCCACGGATCACTGTTTGAGAATCCCTGGTATAGAAAAATGGACAACATCAAGAAGAACCTATATTATGCTGTTCAAAGAAAGAAACGCAACTCTCTCTCTCTCTCTCTCTCTCTCTCTCTCTCTAACCTTAAGTGCCCAGGTCACATGGGGCTTCCGCAAGGGTTTTCCACAAATGCCTGTCCTTTGCCTTTTTTTTCTGCTCTTGCCCAGGTGAGCCCTCTATTGCTTAACATCCTTCCTGTTGTTCTTCTCCATGTCTCTTTTGGTCTATCCTTACTTCTGTTCCCCTGTGGTGTCCATCTTAGTGCTATTTTTGGTAGTGAGTTGTCAATAATTCGGAGCACATGTCCCAACCATCGCCATCGTCTTTCCTCAATAATTGCTGTCAGTGGCTTCATCTGCATTTCTGCCAACAAGATGTTATTTCTTATGGTGTTTGGCCAAAATATTTTTCTAATTCTTCGTAAACATTTAGTCTGGAAAGAATTCAACTTGTTTTCTATTGTTTTGGTGATTTTCCAGCATTCACTTCAATAGAGTAGTACACTTAGAACATTACTCTTAAATATCCTGATTTTCGTCTTCACGCTTAGTTTTTTTAGATTTCCATATAGTCTGCAGCATAGCAAAAGCCTGGTTTGCAACGCAATATTACTGTAGTCGTAATGGATACCAAATTTCAAACTTGTATCAAAATTTTATTTTACAGAATTAATGTTTCAATCTTGGCACGAAGAAACTTTAAAACTAACAATGAAATGATGTTCATTAAATTTGGTTTGGACTTTTATCCTTTGCGACTGAGGCCTCCGTTTCAGTAAGGGGTATGGCCTCCTCTGGCCTGTATCAGAGAACGATATCTCCTTGACATGGATCTGATTAGCCGTTGGATCTGTTGTTGTGGGATGGCTGCCCACTCTTCTCGCATTGCAAGAGACAACTGTCGGAGATTGGTTGGCGCCACGTCACGCTGGCGGACTTGTCTGTTGAGTTCATCCCATAAGTGTTCTATTTGGCTCATGTCTGATGACACGGATGGCCACGGAATGTTCTGGACGTTGTTGTCAGCGATGAACTGGGTGGTGAGTTGTGCCACATGAGGTCGAGCGTTATCCTGCTGAAAAATCGACCCTGGTGCAACCAGAAGTGGAAGGACGTGAGGACGCAGAATTTCAGTGACGTATTGTTGGGCATTCAGGCGTCCTTCAATTTACACCAGGTCATTTCTTCACATGAAGTTGGTCTCCCCACACACCAGTACACCTCCACCACTATGTGGAAGAGCCTCATATACGCAATTCTGGCCGTAGCGCTCATGGACTCTGCGGTAAACTCTTCTCAGTCTATCGTGTCGCTGGTGCAGAAAGAATGATTCATCACTAAACCAAACCCTTCTCCAATCATTCGCAAAGGTCCACTGACGATGCTGGTTCGCCCACTGCAGTCGGTTCTGGCGACGCCGGTCCGTAATAACAGGACTTCTGCAGGGTCTTCTAGCCCGAAGACCAGTGTCTTTGGCAGGAGTTGTGACTATGGGTCTTCTACTGCGCGGCTGGTCTGCAACTGAGCCAGTTTCTTCAAATCGTCTCCAGAGGCGATTAATGGTGCTTCTAACCACATTAAATTGTCTGGCCACTAACCTTTGTGACTGTCTAGTTTGTAAATGCCCAATGATGATGAGTCGTTGTTCTGTAGTGAGATGAGCCATACTTGCGCATTGACTTTTCAAATGAATTGATTCGAGGAGCGTCAATCTTTTATAGGCAATCAATAACATGGTCAGTGAGTTTTGTGTTCAGTAAGTTTCACGGGATTCTCGTGAACCTGTCATGAGTTATTGTCGAAAATGCTGTTTTGACTAGTGTCGCTTTTCTGTGCTCATGAATCATCTGCTGAGTCAGGTCAGCACGTGAAGTAGATGTCCAAGTGAACGTTTCAGCAATTTGCCATTGTCTGATCAGCAAACTTCATAAGGTGTTGCGTTTCTTTTTTCTTTTTCTTTTTTTGAACAGTATATTATTGCACGAGATTCGCTGAAAATAACTTTCGCTATGGAGATAGCACAGAAGTGCTGATAAAATTCCTCCTACACCCCCTCCCCACCCAAACCACACACAAAAGTCCGTTTTACACAGCTGTCTGTACATACCTCATGTTCTTTCCTTTCTTCTTCTCATCCTTTTCCTTCTTCATCTTGGCCTATTCTGTGCCTCTTTGTCTGAAGTGTGCTCATTACCATAA
This sequence comes from Achatina immaculata, assembly GCA_009760885.1. NCBI lineage: Eukaryota > Metazoa > Mollusca > Gastropoda > Stylommatophora > Achatinidae > Lissachatina > Lissachatina immaculata. The sequence continues at coordinate 7,698,647 of CM019717.1, forward strand.
TCCTACACCCTCACCTCGTTTTCTAAAGCAGTCGTGCCTCTTCTACGCAGCTCACTTATTTTGCACCCAAACATGAACACCTGTCACTATATTTCAGACAAGTTGTTCAACGTATTCAACCTCCCTTAAAAAAAAAAAAACGAGAGGTTCTTAAAGACGCAAGTTATTAGGCCGAGCTCATAAACCGAATCGACGCTCCCAGACTGCCGAAGAGAGACTTAAAGACCCTCCGCCGAGGCTGCAACTCGCACCTAGGATTATGTACATCGAGACTATTCAGAGCATGATTCCTTTCTACAATGGCCTCGCAGCAGTAGAGACTGGATTATGTTTCAGTGCTGCAAAGATGTACGTTTAAAGTCCTTCAAAGATATGAGGCGTGTCGCCCAGGGGAGTCCACCCTCGCCAGCAGCAGGAGGCGCTTACACCCTTTCACATCTCTGCGCGTTCCTCTTCATACAATTAAGTATGTCAGGTCGCGCCTCCCAGTGACACGGACATGCGAAAATGTCAATGTCAGAGCTGTTAAATAAATACCAGCAGAGACGGCCTATCATGGAGCGGAGAGGACATACACTGTTTTGCTCTTACAGTACTGTGGAAAAGCGCGGAGGTTCCGATTCACATGCCCATGAATGCAAAACCGGAAGGTGCCCACCGCTTCATTGTATTTCGTCCAGTGTTTCCCAAACAGGGTACTAAGTAACGTTTTGATGAAATAAATGGGGGGAAAAAAGAGAAAGAAATATAACTCAAACAGTAGTAGATTTGCCATACAGTCAATGGATCTCATCATTCTTTCTGTAGAGTAATCAAAAGATTCGGAAAGAATGCGAACAAGATGTTTCCTAATACTGCCTTGACCGAGTTAAAATCACAAAGACAACCGTCCACAAGGATGCCAAAAGCCTATACGGAAAAGTTATGAGACCCACTGTTCCTCGTGGAATTTTTCAATGAATCAATAACTCTGGATTAATTTTTTTAATGAAAAATAAACGAAATAATAACTGTATGAGTATATACAGAGAAGGTAAAGCCAATGCAGTACGTACAGAAACAGAAGCTGCATCAGCTTACAAAAATGGGGAAAGTAAAAAAGAGAGAAAAAAATAGTAACGACCACTTCATATTTCTGAAGACAGTGCGGACCTCCAGAGAATATAGAACTCTAAAATGGGCTGTCTTTCTTGTAAATGAAAGCTGCATTCATCAAGAGAGTGCGCATGAAGCTGATACATGGACAGTTAAATACAGCCGAAAATGGTAAACTATCCGATTTAGTGATTTATTAGTGGAGGAAAAATACAGGAGATCGAACGCGAGAAACTGCGAGATATAACGAGATTAGGTAAATTGTTGAAATGATTTAGAAAACAACAAATGGAGAGTGGAATCTTTTCTTCTTTCTTTTTTTTTTTCAGGATTTCAGATTCTCGAAGTTTATTTTTGTTGCTGCAGGAATTTTCTCATGTTAGAAAATAAGTTATAACTACTGCATCTTCAAGTGTACCATAAACACAAACAAATTTACTCGAATTTTACATAACCAAAACATCAATACGATTATGATGATGATGACGATGATGATGATGATACAGAAGAAGAAGAAGAAGAAGACGATGAAAAAGAAAAGAAAAGAGAAGAAGAAGAGATGACTATGAACTTCTGAATGCACTGGTAAGTGTAAAAAAAGATGTCTCGGAGCGGCCATTGTTTTGATCGCGTCCAGTCCGACGAAAACGTTCACATTAACTAACAAAACTTACTCCAGACTCTGCTGGAAGCTCCCAGGGATTCACATAGGCAAGGAAGAGATAGTGTCAGCACGGGGAAGACGTCGAAAAAAAAACCCTCTCCCAAAATACAGAAAAAGAAAATAGTCTGAACATATTGTTAGAAGCCAGATAAGTCAGCAAAGAGGGCAAGTAATTACTGAGCAAAGACCAAAAGGAGGGGATTATTAAAAACCAAACAACATACCTCAAAACAATACGACGCAGATGTATATAAATATGCCCGAACTGATCACTGATAAAGCACTGTTGCGTGTCAAGTGCAGGGAGAAAATTGCAACAATATGCATAATTTGAAATACAGAGAGAGATACATCAGGTTAACAATCTTGTCCGGGAACCACAGATGGAGGAGAAACATCAGGTTAACAGTCTTTTCCGGGAATCACAAATGAAGGAGATACATCAGGTTAATAATCTTGTCCGGGAATCACAAATGAAAGGGATACATCAAGTTAATAATCTTGTTCAGGAACCACAGATGAAGGGGATACATCAAGTTAACAATCTTGTTCAGGAACCACAGATGAAGGAGATACATCAGGTTAACAATCTTGTTCAGGAACCACAGATGAAGGAGATACATCAGTTTAACAATCTTGTCAGAGAACCTCAGATGAAGGAGATACATCAGTTTAACAATCTTGTCAGACAACCTCAGATGAAGGAGATGTATCAGTTTAACTATCTTGTCACAGAACTTCAGATGAAGGAGATGTATCAGTTTAACAATCTTGTCAGAGAACCTCAGATGAAGGAGATATATCAGGTAATAGCTCTGTCGAGGAACCACAAGTGACATAGACGTAAATGACAGAAAACAGCAAGGACAAAAAGAGAGAGAGAGAGAGAGAGAGAAACGACCATTTCATATAGAAACAAAAACAACAAACGCATCTAGCAAATAACCACAACCTCTACAATGTTCATCCCAGGTCACTCTAAATCTGGAATTTCGTCGGCAGCAGGAATACATCGGTTCTTTTTATTGTTCTGGTGAGGCATCCCCACAGCTACTACTTCTGATCACGACTTTCTGCCCGGGACTGCTGCGCAAGTCTGTATACTTTACACATTCCTATAATGTATGCTGTGAAGTCCTCTATTTCACTCCCCGCAGACTGACATTTGTTTGTGTGAGATGATATTCAGTTGCTACAAACGTTCAGTATACGAACAGGAAAGGTGTATTTTACAAGGTTCATTTATCATAACAATGTGAAAGGTTGATGATTACAGCAAGGAATAAATAAATCCTTTTCCTCTTTACTGAAAGTACGGTACACTAAAACCTATACACACCTCTCCAGACTACTGAAGGTATACTAAAACTTGTCCAAACCTCTCCAGTCTACTGAAAGTATAATAAAAAAAAACTATTCAAACTTCTCCAGTTTTCTGGAAGTATTTTAAGAACCTATCCAGATTTCTCCTGTTTACTAAAACTATACTAAAACCTGTCTAAACTGTTTCAGATTATTAAAACTATATTAAAACTCATCATTACCTTCTCTAATTTACCATAAGTATACTTAAAATCTAAAACCCAATTGACCGGGTAATGCTCAGATGCACCCATGATACATACCTGGGAATCAAATGGGTTGACAACAAATCACTGGAAGACCTAGACTTCGCATACGTTATAGCACTTCTGAGCTCCACACACGCTGATGCACAAGAGAAAACAAACCGACTCCAAAATATCTCTAAACAAATTGGCCTCCAAATCAACTCAGCAAAAACTAAAGTTCTTGATCTCACCAACAAACCGGACAACTTAAACTTAATGGCCATGCTCTTGAAAAAGTCATTAGTTTTACATACCTAGGAAGCAGGTTAACACCCGCGGGAGACATATCAACAGAAATTATGACCCGAACTGCTTTAGCGTCAAACGCTTTCAACAAGATGACTAACATCTGGAAACCAAAACAACTCAGTAGGCACACGAAACTTAAGATCTTCAACTCCTGTGTAGTGCTAGTACTAACCTATGGTTGCGAGAGTTGGAGAACATCCTCAGCATTGGAAAAGAGGCTAGATGCTTTTGAAAATAAGTGCCTTCGGAGACTGCTAAATATCTGTTGGCACGACTTCAGATCGGTTACATCAATAAGACAAGAAACTAAACAAGACTACGTATCAAATTTTATCAGAAGACGTCGCTGGAACTACATCGGCCACGTACTTAGAATGGACGAAAAACGACTCCCACAACAAGCATTTACGTGGTCACCAGGGGGTAAAAGAAAGCGGGGTAGACCCAAAGACACACTAAGAAGAGTTATCACCAAGGAGTGTTTAGCAATGCTCATCAGAAACACTGAAGGTCTAAAGCAAGTAGAAAGGAATCGCCAGACATGGAGAGCCTTGTCCTCCGCCCTATGCTCCACCTCTGGCCCAAGAGGATCAACTAACTAACCAACTAACTAATACTTAAAATCGCCATCATGGATGAGTTTTATAAATACATTTTATTTATTACAAAATAACACAGCTTAAATTATATAGTTTCTTTTTTTTCTTTTCTACTTTCCCTACCGTCTAACTTTATCTCCCCTTCCTCTTTTTATTTAATTCTCGGTTTTTATAATGTCTGCCAATTGTCTGTGTGTAAAAAGATCTTGGCTGATCTTGAATCTTTTATCTGATGCAGATCGACTTTCCTTATCTCTCTGTGTATTAACTTCCCAGACGCGAGCCTAAAAGAGATTTATCTCCACCATCCTTAAACCTCTTATGGTATTGTTTAAAAAAAAAGACAATGCTATGGATACGCTTAATATTAAAAAATCCATAAGCTTATCCGCGTCTTTCGACCACGGAAAATGATACTCGCATGAAACCGAAGGCTGGCTCTGCTGGCCCCCATTGTGGCACGTGATACATGGATATTAATCACGGCTGGATAAGCCGCACCCAGGATACTGCAGAAGTTTGTGGCCGGATAACGTCGGGAGTCTGACAAATGCTGATCCCCCTAGGACGTCTCTGTCCATGTGCATGTGGGCCGCGTGTAAGACAACACACCTGGGATAAGCTTCTAACACTTCGTACATTTTTTTTTTCTTCCCTGACGTCAGAACCATCTCGCAGGTCTGGATGTGGAACAAAAAGTCATAGTCGGATTCTTCCGCATCACGGATGGTTTTTAGTATACTTTCAACAAATTGGAAAAGTCCGGATATGATTTTAGTATACTTTCATCAAATTGGAAAAGTCCGGATATAATTTTAGTATACTTTCAGCAAAATTGGAAACGTCCGGATATGATTTTAGTTTACTGTACGTTCAATAAACAAGAAAATAATTCGGTTATTTCTTGCTATAACCATCAACTTTTAAGTAGAAGAAAAAAAAATTAAAAAGAAGATTAACAAATCCAGGAGCACACAGTAAAAGAGCGGATAACAAAGTTCCCCCCCCCCAACAAAAAAAAGCGCTAAATAACTAAGAAGTGACAGACAAAATAACGAATATACGGAAACAGTAATACACTTTCAAATGTGCAAAAAGTGGAATTTTATCAAAGTTTGTGGAATATGTGTCAGAAACTGATGAAGGAATGTCTTCAGAATAACTTACAGGATAAAATATGTTGAAAATTTTTCTTAAAAGAAAATGAACAAATGAGGAGCAAGGGGAGAAACCCATAAGAAACAAGAGATGACTGAAAAAGTGAAACAAAAATCATCGCCAGAATAGGATATCAACAAGATGAAAACCATCATCAGTTTCAAACGTACGTTATCTCGGATAGAAAGATTTTTTAAAAAAACAGGCAACAAAACATATTATAAAGAAATTATGAGATGTTACAGTCACCTGAAAACTGCGAGGGATTGGGATGACATAGGGCACAAGAGCGGGACGGCAAAATTAATGGTGGATGGACACCGTCGAGAGGCTGGTTTGAAGCAGTTATCCTCGAGTATTGTCACAGACGGAAAAAAATAAAAGTGAATGGGAGATCGATGCAGCCAACCTTCGCTGAAAAAGTGGCGGAAAATGAAGAGTTCTATTCAGCTGAGCTAAAGAACTCTTCATAATTTGAAAACTGTGCTAAAGCTGGTGTTCTGTCAACAAAAAGGGCCATAAACCCCTTATCGTAGAAGACCATAGAAAACATCTGCAAGAGTAAGCAGAAAAAGTGAGGCTAAAGATAAATTATGATAAAACTAATACATGAGAACAGCAAGGCCAAAAAATGAAAAACAAGACAATCAGATTCAAACAGAAGGCGGAAGGATTAAAAGAAAAGATTCATATAAATATCTAGGGGCATTATTCAGCAGGTCCAACGCTGTGAAAGATGAAATTAGGGCTAGGATGCAAGTAGGAAACAACACTTATTTTATCCTTAGACACTTGTTGCAATAAAAAATCCTGTCCCACAACACCAAACTAAATATATACAAGACACAGATTAGACCAGTTGTCTTGTATGGATCAGAAACATGGAGCACTACGAAACAATATGAATCACAGCTAGATATCTTCGAAAACAGAATCTCGAGAAGAATTTATGGACCAATTAGAGATCCTATATCACAAGAATGGAAAATTAGAAGCAACAAAGAAGTTTACATTTCCTGCTGTTTCAGCCCCAATTATGACCAAAACAAAAAAAAAAGACTGAGATGGCTCGGACACTTGGAGAGGATGAACGAGAATAGGCAGACCAAAAAAAAAAAAGTCTTATACAGAAGTGGTTAACGGAGACAGACCAGGACAACGGCGGCGTGACAACCTGGAAGAAGACCTATGTGTCCTCAGAGTGGACAAATGGCAGGAGAAGACTAAGAACAAAGAGGAATGGAGACAAGTCTTGTCTGCAGCTATGAGCCGCAATGGCTCGGAAAGCTGAATGAATGAATGAATGAATGAATGTGTTCTGTAGCCATGTGTTGTCTACCGGATATGTACAGTACCTGAATAAGGTCAAGGTAAAGATTGTCATTCCATTGAGACATCTAGGATGTATATTGCCCATATACATTTCTCAATCTGTCGGCACAGATGATGTGGTCGAAATCACGCACACCCCCTTCTTTCCCTAGGTCAAGTAGTCAGGTATCCATTTCTACAGCTGAGTGATGTGGGAGGTATCCGGCAGGATTCGAACCACTTATCTTCATCGTGAGAGACGAATGAACTAAACGTTTCTCTACTCAGCACCTGCGCGAGCGAAGACACTGTCCGATCTGACAGTCAGCGACCCATAAATGACACGCTAGCGTTGGGGTTGGCAAAGCACAGCTGACCAAGACTCTTTTCCACCTCTCCGTTGGTACTACCAGTAACAGGCTCAGCCTGGCTAAGGGACAGGGATTGCCACAGTCCCATCTGGCAGAGAAGTCTATTAAAAAAAAAAAACAAAAGTGCTGCACACCTCCCCCCCCCCCCTTCCCTTGCAGGAACTGACCAAAAAAAAAAAAAGGCGCCATAGCCCACTCCCAAACCGACACGATGCTGTGCCTCAATATCTTCTCCGCATCGACTGCAAAGAACAGCAGCTCTCAGTTTCAGGGAAGAAGAAGAAGACGAAGAAGAAGAAGAACCTACTTGTGCACACACACACACACAAAAGGATCGCAGGAAGAATGAAACCCTATAAACTCTCGCCAGTGATAAGTCTGAGCCAGTGGTTACCATCTTCCTGTGAACTGTCTTTCGAAGCCCAAAATAGTGCAGGGTTTTGGACGGAGAAATGCAGTTCACGTGATGCGGGGGTGGAAAAGCTATATAAGGGAGAAAAGCGTGGGGGAAAGGTCGCACTGAGCATAGCTAGCGGACAATGGCGGGGCAAGTTCGATCTCGTCTGTGGTGTTTGATAAGGAAATACTTAGCCCAGGCAGCCCATAAATATTGTGTGATTAATGATGATTAACGTTTTCTGAATGGGGTGGGGGGGTGGGGGGGGGGAATGCCATCATCGTGTTAATTTCATGTGAACTTCATGAAGCTGAGACGAGAGCAGAAAACCAGAGGATAGGGCAGGGAGCTAGTTTCGTCTCGTCTGGTTAGCACTGCCGACCTCACAATGTTGATTCAAATGTACTGTGGATTATATAATGTGTCGTAATCATACTGTAAGTAAAGAAAAAGTAAAGATAGTCCCATAGCAAATGCCGTAGGGGGTGAAGCGTTAGAGACCTCATTATGCTGGGTCATCAGCGTATGAGGTAGGGTGACCAGTTCCTTTCCTCGCTGCCTTTACTGTGCAGTTGGATTATTCCTCACTTTCGTCGCACGTGAAGATTTCGCTGATTCTGTTTAGTCTTGTCATATTTGGATGAGCACACCTAGATTCATCATACGTTATTCAGTGCGTTGGCACAAAGTGAATATGTTATTCAGTGCACTGGCACAAAGTGGAAATATGTATTTCGTGCATTTCGCACAAGTGGAAATATGTTATTCAGTGCATTGGCACAAGAGAGCTTATGTGAGATGGGGGACGGGGATTTCATGGCAGCAGCGGCTGAAATGTGTTATCAGTGCATAGGCACAATATTAAGATAATGTATAATTGCTTAGTAGGGCCAGAGGAGCCCAGGTCAATCTAGTCAACTGATTTAGTTGATACTTAGTTAGATATAATACATTGTATTTATGTCATGCCCTGATTATCATGATTATACATGTTGATGTCCTGTGTATGTAATGTCTGTGGTGGCGTCACTTCAATATATGTAGAAAGTGTTAATAAATGGATGTAAATTGATGGCTGACTTGGTGATATGTAATTCATGTTGATGTGATGTGTGAATGTGTGTAAGATGCTGAATTAACTGGCTTGCAGTATTCTTGGAGATGAGAATCTGGGTTGGCTGTCATGGGGATAGCAAGATCTTGGCCACGCTGTACGGTAGTACGTGCCAAGTGAGTGCCTGAAACAGCTGGTTTGATCTATTTCCTCCCAATCTATCCATAAAATGTAGATTTAGCGCCAGTTAAGTTTACATTCCGGTAGAGACCTCACATTTGAGCCCATGTGGGATCGGAAGTAGGGTCACGAGAAAATATTTTTAAAAAGCTAAAAAAAAAACCCCACTAGTTTATATTTTCAAGTTTACATATTAAAATACCAACCACACTGTATTCATTGAAATGTTGTACTTAATACAACGATTAGCAACCGAACAGAATTCTGTTTTCTATATACCCGAGAAAAATGAGAGTGTTACTTCACTTAATGTATAAAGGAACATGACAAGTGACTGTGAACGACTTGACGGGAAGTACAACGTCATAGGCGAGAGAGCGAGAGAAAAAGAGAAAGGGAAAAAAGTCAAGGTGGCCATGAGAATTTTGTGTTGATTAGACAAGCTGAGGCCAGACATGTGATATAAGGTATTTATCAACGAATTCTGGAGAAGGTTAGTGATAACAAGAGCTGAAGGTTGTTTAGCAAAATACGATTGATCAACTTGGAACTCAGATAGGCGGGAAGACGCCTGCAATAAGTTTTAGTTGAAACAAAAATAGCGACAGGCAGTCCAAGATAAGACGAGTCGCAGTGAACAGTCATTTATGTCTTTTATTCGGGAGTATTAGTTTAACACAGGAGGCCTGCATCATACACATTTTGATTAAGTGACTACTGAAGGGAATCAAGATTATCTACAGAGTGAGTTTTGGCTGATTAGTAGAATCTGTTTTAGTAGACGACTGAGGGAGCTAGGACAGTGTGCTCTCTTGAATGTTTATGTTCGATACTGGAGTCAATTAAACTGATTGAGATTTGACTGAGGAGCCAGGTTTATTTTATATCAAACCATATGTGTATACCCTTCTGAGAAACTCCCTACATATGTGGATCTTCCGTTCCAGCTAACAGTTGATATTTCTTTCACCAGACTGATATGGAGGGTCTGACTTAAGTCTCAAAGACGCTGAAATAGCATCAGTTAATTTTGTTGATTTTCGTATTTTTTTTCTTTTTTTTTTTTTCGTGGTCATGGGTCACATACGACTGCTGGTTTTGGGTCGCGCTCAAAAATGTAGAAAACGCAACAACAACAAAAAACTTGAGAACCGCTGGTCTAGCCTAAAGGATAATAACTGATGGAACTGGTCCCTCTTAGAGATTTCTGTGGATGTCAGGCCTACACTGAACACCAGATCTGTCTTTACCGAAGAACCAAGATTCTTATTACTGATTTTATCAGTTTCACTTGTCCTTCTCTTTGCCTTCTTGGTAATCAGTTTCCTTCTTGGTAATCAGTTTTAACTTTTTCACTCCAAAACAACACTGGCAGAGTTGGTAGATCTGCACACCCATTCGCATCAATGTTCAGAGCAAAGAAATAAATGAATAGTAGTACAATCTAATTCAACCTATATTTTTAAAATCATAGGGTAGGTATCATTCTACTAAAATTTCTCATCAAAATTTATTCTGGCGGAGAACGGAATTCAGGAGCAAGGGGAGTTAATAAACGGTAGTTAGTTCCCCTTCATATAACAGATTTTCTTTTTTTTTCTTTTTGCTGTCACAGATTCTGTTAGTAGATACACCAGCGAGTGCAGAAAGTTCTTCTCTTATTTTAACCATTTCCTTTCCCATCCTTTGTTAAAGATTTATTAGATAAGCTTCCGACATCACTCACAAATTTCATTACTGATCAAATACAAAAGCTGTTATTTATTCCAGTTAGTCTTGGGTTCATGAAGAAATTATCTTCATTATTTTCAACCTCGAGGTCAGTAAAGTTGGAAATGTTAACACCCAGTTAAAAATAACAAGTAAACAAAGCAGCAAATAAACTACACGTACAAGAATTCAAGACGGGAAAGGGTTAAAATATTTATTACACAAAAACTAAGCTATGTACTGATTTTTTTTTGGTCTTCTTCGGATTTTACGAGATTTTACTTTAATTCAGAAAGTGTTCCTTTGTGACTTGTTCCTGCACTTCAGCATGTGCTCTGTTTTGTTGACGGCTGTGACAGCTGGGAGGGAGAGGGATGAGGGCTGGTTAGGATCTGGGATTTTTTTTTGGGGAGGGGGGAGGGGAGGGCACATACATATGCAGCGAAATATGAACGGCGATAAATATTTTAATGCAAGGTTTCCACGAGGGCAGAAAAGGGTTTACAATGGCCTTTCTAGATACTCTGTTACATATGGTACAGTACTTTCACAAGCAGAAAGCTCAAGTTTCAGATAATGGAAGCTGTTCATACCATAGTCGCTGTGGGGATTTCCCTGTAAACAAGAACTTAAAGGTCTGAGCGCCAGATGCCATGATGAACTTGTAGCACATATATTGTATATGACAGCGGTTACCAAAGTGGGCAATGAAAATATCCGGGAAGGGTGCGTAAAATCTAGTGCTTGGTTGCTTATCTCTTTTTATCTCAACTTTTAATTGCTTTAATTCTTACCTATATCATTCTTCTTTGTCATCGCCGTAGTAGGTTCTCTTTCTCTGAGTGCTTATGGCTTAAATCACTGGCCGTTATTTAATCGATTCAGTTCCCAATGTAGCACAGCTGTAGGAGGAACAAGTCTCAAAACTGCACCCCTCTAGACGATCCACTACCCGGGTTCTTGCGCTTTCAGTTTGGTGTCTTGTCAGCTACCCTAAATCACTTTGCTACTACGAAATAAATCAACGTCTTTCTCGGCACTTTCTCTACCAACAACAGTAAACTACTCATCATCATCATCATCATCAGGTGCCGTGCCGACTGGCGTTGGCTATTATGCTTCTCCAGAGTACCCGATCCTTCATGCAGGCCATCAGTTCAGTTGGTGATCTCCTCTCACACCATCCCATCAGACATTTCTATTGGTCTTCCTCTTGATCTTCTTCCTTCTATTTTTCCTGTTGTTATAATATTTTCAATGCCCCCTCTTCTCATACTAAACTACTCAAAGACGTAATTTGATCAGGGCAAACAAATGGTTTAGTTTAATCATACCACCAGCCGCCACACACGTTTATACCAGATAACAAACACACAACTGTGTGTTCTCACAATACAATTAACATCAACATGAAATAAATGTGACCATGCTTATGAAGATCAACATGACCAAACCAAACGTCACTCCAGGTGACGCTAATACTTGTTTTCGACATCTATTACGAATCTTTTGGTTCCTCTTCAACATAAATGCATATCCACAAAATCATGAGTTAGCTACACTCCCTTACACATATAGGAGTTTCTTGCCAAATCAGCTACATATACCAAAATACGCAGTACATTGCCTGCGTTATCATCAACAAATAAATGTACTAACAAAATGAGCAATGGCACATTAATGGCATTATGACTCGTATGGAAATGAAACATACCATAGCAGTATAATCATGGATGACTTGACGCTGACCAAAAAGTGCGCACACACAAAACACTTAGGAAACAATCAGCAGTGTCCATGAGTCAACATGAAGGCTTCTGCATATGTCAAACATGGTCATGAAAATCCCAGCGATGAAATTATGTGCCACAAAATCCTTATCTTAAATGGAAATCATTACACACTTAACACTGACCGCATATCACGATTCACACTTATAATACTCTACATCCGACTTACGGCAACTTACCCAGCACGTGGCGGATCGGGCAAACATTTTAGGGTTCATAGCAGACCATTCATTCATTCCACAACACGGTATCAGAAACTTCCACATTCACATCCAGATATTCCACGATCACATGCTCGCCCGTGCTACCTCGGAGAATGCCTCGGAACGGCTGGTCTAATTAGCTACACATTTTCCTGCGCACCACAATAAATATCACATGACCCAAAACATACACCGGGTATCTCCCGAACGGACACCCGAGAAGACGCTTGACCTTGATCCCTCGAATCGGCCGTTTTCTGAAAACCAAAACCATGCCTCTCTCACGGAGAGGCGGGGGGGGGGGGGGGGGGGGAACGGGACGAAAACTGAAGGGTATTAGAGAAGTAAATCAGTGCAAATTATTTTTTGAGGCGACGGAGACATGGTCTACGAGACAAGGGGGTGACGGCATAGAAAACGTTGAAAACCACTGGTATAGGATATACTGAATACATCATATTACTAGATCCATCACAATTAAAATGTAGTAGATGCATGATATATGATGTTTCAACTACAAAATGTAGAACTGTGATAAATTTATAGAGGGTTTGCTCTCCTGATTCTTCAGTGCGGATTAAAAAGGGTAAGCTCTTTTTAGAAGGCTCAACGACCGAGAGCATGACATCGATCTCTAATCTGCTGACCCTGGCTATGATGCCACAGAAATGTTGGCCACCTCTTGCTGGTGTCCTGTAAGGAGGAGCCTGTACTTTCATCTGGTCCGTACATCGGGTATCGGATGGTGGAGCGGCCTCTAGATATAGAAGTCAGTTGTGATTCAGTTTTCAGTATTATTAACGAGGTACTCCTCGCTCAAATAATCGCTCAACCGCCTGTGCCAGTGAATATCGCACAGAATGTTTATCGATGGCCCTTCGCATCAGTCCTTGATGGTGAGCCACCCTGTGAAGACGCCATTTTAGGAACTACAGCAGTCCAGATACGAAACTAGTCAGCGTCGCTCTCGGCATGAACACCGCAACTAAGGCGCCAAGCCGAACCAGAGCACACACAAATACCATCACAGTATCAATGCTATCCATGCTACGTTCACAGTTCACAGTGATGCGATAGCACGAAGCTCAGTAGCTCGGCACACAGAACTGACCTCCATCTTGAAAGCAATGATGACCTTGTAGCATTTGACATGTTTGTGCGTTTCTATTCGCACCACTCTCAGTCAAACAGCGACGAGCGACAACAGGACACAAGCGCTTCCAACCGGCAGCAAAGAAATCTAACTCCATATCAAATATCATAACAACTGGAGTGTCATTTTTGAGAGTGTGAAACCGTCAAATGCAACTTCACCGGAAGTCCAGTCAGCTGTGAATATCTGAATAAACAGTAGCAGACCAAAACAGCTACCTTGCGGGTGAGTCTCTTTAAACAAAGGCTAGCGGAGAAAATCCGCATACAAACCGACCGGAAGGCAACGGGAAACCATCGCCGTATCGTCATTCTCTTATCACATAATCCCTTACAAATAAATGATGGACAAGCATGGCCGTCAACGCTATGGGGCGCCACACAATATTAATAATAATAACAATAATGTTGATGTACGTTGATGATAACACCATCTCTGTTGATTATTTTTCCTCAGATCCTAAAAGTTGGCAACCATTCAGTGACGTGACTGTTTTTGTTGTGTAACTAATGATTATATGCCACGCCTGAGTGTAAACATGGCTACATGTTCAAATCTCCGGTAATTTTTGAAAGAGTATGAGGAAGATGTGAAATAGAGGTTCCCAGACACAGAAAGCTAGAACATACAAAAAATAAGCACGGCTTGACTGCTAACGGTTTACCATCCCATCGGGTGAGTGCGGAAATACAAACACCATCCTCTAACCCTTACCACGCCAGACTGCGCACAACGATAACATATTCCAAGATGTCCTTCCACCCATCCCCCCCCCCCCGGTGGAAGCGCTTTCCCTTTCATTCCCATCAGCCCTTGGGGCGGTCGATCTCAAGTGCAGGCTCATTAACGGATGTTTATTGTGGCAAAGTCTTCAAGATGGCTGAGTTTATTTGGAATGGCGTGCATGCGAGTCGCCTCAATGTCACGGGCCAAAGATCTCAGCTTGTCATACCTAGAATGCCTGCCCTGCCACCCAACTGGATGCGAGATTGTATCTCTTCTCCAGCTCCCGTGAAATGATGTTCGCCTTCATCCGAAAAGCATAAACAACGAAAAGTAGAACCCCAGAGAATGCAAAGTCCGTTTCATCTCGACTTTGATGCTGTGGGCACGCTTCCACCATGTGTGGAAAGGAAAATAAAACCCTCGGCACAGCGCTGGTGTAGACATATTATCCCCACGAATGATATTTGACAAGATTGTTTAGTATGTAAGTAAAACTATGTTGTTGGAATTATTCATCGCTAGAGTCTTGGTCAGCGGATCAATGTTGCCTTCAGAAAAAAAAAGGTGGTGGTTTTATGTACTGCAAATTTTAGCAAGGTCATGGACTGTATGGGGAAACTATGAAAGTGCTCAGATCAAGGGATACACTTGAAAGGGGAATAGAGAACAAATGCAAGAATATGGATCACCGGGGAAACTTTATCCCTGGCCAGTACTCCCAAATGTAGACAAAAGAAGACATGGAGAAGAACAATAGAGAGGATGTTGAGCAACAGAGGGCTCGCCTGAGCAAGAACGGATAAAAAAAGGCAAAGGACAGGTGTTTGTGGAAAACTTTTGCTGAAGCACCATGTGTCTTGGGCACTTAAGGTTCAGAGAAAGAGAGAGTAAGAGATAGATACTCCCAAAGGAGTGACGGTCAATAATGATATCGTACATGGATTGTGACATGGCACGGGCAATAATGATATTGTACATGGATTGTGACATGGCACGGGTAATAAAGATAATGTACATGGATTGTGACATGGCACGGGTAATAAAGATAATGTTCATGGATTGTGACATGGCACGGGTAATAAAGATAATGTACATGGATTGTGACATGGCACGGGCAATAATGATATTGTACATGGATTGTGACATGGCACGGGCAATAATGATACTGTACATGGATTGTGACATGGCCCCGTATTTAAACCACTGCAACGCTGGAATTATTCTAGCTAAGACGATTGTAAACATCGAGGCTTACATAGGCTTGAAGTTAAGAAGAAAACAAAGAAGAAATAGAGAAAAAGGTCCATCACTCTCTGATGCAGCTTCTTACAAGTCACAGCCAACTGCTCTATTTTTTTGTATTATTTTTTTTCATTCTCAATTGTTATATATCACTGATGTGAATCTGTATTTTCTCTTCTTTTCCTATTTACGTGAATCTGTGTTTTCCTATTTCTGTGTTCTTTAAAGTTTTGTATGAAGGTGTAAACCGACACGTTACAACTAGGGGTTCGTTAATTAATAGAGCTGTTCCTATTTTTCTTTTAAACAGTCGTAACATTTTGTTATCACAGCTTTACTGTAGTAGCTTTGTGTATATTTATACATACTTATACCCAAAATACTATTCTTGGCGAATGGATAGTGCTCCGACCTCCGTTGAAGAGACGGATGACGGAGTTTAAGGTTCGACGCTTATTGTTTGACTGTTTTTCCAGGTTGAAGGTCCAAGTTTATTTTCACATCCGAACTTGAGTTGCACTGGAAGTTTAATTTTTGATATCCTTTACCGAGCATGTCTTAAATAAACCAGCTTCGTCCCTCTAATCCCGTGTCTGTAAACTCAAGCACGGGCAGCCATTAAAGAAAATAATTACGCATGTAGAAATAACGCTAGGGGAAACCTACAGCAAACCCACAGCCTGGGATAATCAATCCCTGCTTCTGGAAACTTGGGATATGAAAAGTACACAAAACGTGTTCATGAATCGGCTATTTTTACGACCTTCAGCAAATCTGAATTTAGCGCTATATGCCTGTTGCTACGAAAGAAAAGGAGATGAAAAGCTCAGACAGTCATCATCAGATTATGTGGAGAAAAATGGCGAGATTAAATTACTGAGGGTTGAAAAAAAGAACACGAAACGAATAAAAATGACATGTAACAGTAAGAAAAGAACATATCCGCACATCCTTAGTGGCAGAAAGTTGAGAGAGAAGAGTCATGTAACATTAACAAAAGAACATATCCGCACATCCTTAGTGGCAGAAAGTTGAGAGAGAATAGACATGTAACAGTAACAAAAGAACATATGTGCACATCCTTCGTGACAGAAAGTTGAGCTGACATGTAATATTAACAAAACACATCTGCACATCCTTCATGACAGAAAGTTGAGGGAAAACTGACATGTAATATTAACAGAAGAACATTTCTGCACATCCTTCATGACAGAAAGTTCAGGTAAAACTGCCATGTAACAGTGACAAAAGAACATATTTACACATCCTTTATGACATGACATGTAACAGTAATAAAAGAACATATGTGCACATTCTTTATGACATGACATGTAACAGTAACAAAAGAACATATCTGCACATCCTTTACGACACAAAGATGAAGGAAAACTGCCATGTAACAATAACAGAGCTAACCTCTTAAACTTTTCTAAGTGCAACACGATGAGGGAAAACGAACATGTTCTACAGTAAATGTTTCATATCGGAGACTCGTCACATAACACAGCGTTCTTTAATGCGTATTAGGTATATTTAGCATTCCCTTTAGGGATGCAACATGGCCAAGTAGAGAGGGCGCTGTCCTCTGGCGCCAAGGCGGTTGCTTGTCCTACCGCAGTTGGTGGTTCGAATCATCGTCATTCTCTTACTGTTTTCTCTCACGTTCTAAACGCTTTGTATTTTTCGAAAAAAAAATAATAAAATAAAGTGTTTTATGACTTTACTACGCGCAAGCCTCGCTGTTTCCTTGTTTGCCTAATTTGTATCTCAGACTTGAATCACAACATTGACAAACTGTATCTGAATGAAAAAAAAATGCAGTCAGCGATCCACAGATCACATACGAGGGGTGATTGATAAGTTCTCGGCATAAGGTACAATGGATTATTTGTAGACAACTTTTTTTTGGTTATTTCTCAACATAGTCACCTTGCAAGTTTATGCACTTAATCCAGTGATTCTGGAGCATACGGACCCCTTCTCTGTAAAAGTCAGCCTCTTGTGCCAGTAGAAAGTGGTCTACATCATGAATGACGTCATCATCTGAAGCAAATTTTGCGACCACTGAGTTCCTTTTTGAGTTTGATAAATAGGTAATGGTCCGAAGAGGCCAAATCTGGGGAATAAGGAGGATGTTCAAGACGCTGGAAGCCGCATTCATGAATGGCAGCCATTGCTACCGCCGACTTGTGAACTGGAGCATTGTCTTGATAAGATGACTCCTCTCGTCAATTTCCTTCAACGCTTTTCCTTCAATCTGACCCGCAGTTGCTTCACAAGATTAGCGTAATAGGGCCCGGTGACCGTTCTGCCCTTTTGAAGATAGTCTATCATTAGCACACCTTCTGAATCCCAAAAGATGGAAGCGCATCACTTTGCCTGCAGACAGAACCACCCTTGCTTTCTTTGGAGGTGGAGATCCATGATGTTTCCACTGCTTTCACGGTTCTTTGGTTTCTGGTTGAAAATGATGAACCCAAGTCTCATCCATAGTCACTTCTTCTTCTTCTTCGTTCGCATTGTCTGTTTATATCTGCAGTCCTGTCTCTTGGATAAATTTCACTGTTTTTTTTTTTGTAATTCATGTATGGAACCACAGAGCTTATCTTCTTTAGTGGTTTCACTGGGCCAGTAATTATTTCTCAGTGTCGCATAGTTGGTGCAGTTCTGGAGGATATGTTCCACAGTTTGGGGCACCTGGGCACATGTACATAGATTAGTAGTACCAACCATAAACTTTGTATACATATGACTTCGGAGTCACGTGACTATCACATGCTAAACAGAAAGGAAAAATCCATAGTCACAAATTGCTGAAGAAACTTTTCAGGATCTGCAGAGAAATGGCCAAGATTGTCTCTAGATATGTTGAGACACTGTCGTTTGTGATTAGCTCCAAGAAGTTTCGGAACACATCGAGCAGAGACCTTTGTAATTTGAAGATCATTGTGAATATTGGCATGAACATGTTCCTGGGAGATGCCCAACTCAGTAGCAGTGTACCGCTCACTTAGTCGTCAATCCTCCATTATCATGTCATGGATTCTGCCGGTGATTTCATCGGTGGTTACCGTTCTTGGTCTTCCTAGACGAGTATCATCTTCCAGACTCTCCCTTCCGTGTTTGAACTGAACTGAGCATTTTTTCACTGTGCTGTAAGAAGGGGCACTCTCCCCTAGAGCCTCTACAATATCCTCATGGATCTCATTCGATGATAAGCCATTGATGCAGAGGTAGCGAATGACTGTTCAATGATAAATTTTATCCATTTTCTCAATTTCTTCCACCCCTTACTACTTCAGTAGCCTGTAAAAAAAACTGGTTGCAGTTAATTTCTTGAAACGTGGTGTTTAATTTTACATTAACCTGATCTACAAGTGCACCTAATATCAGCTGTGCGTTTCAACTATTTGTACCTTATGCCGAGAACTTATCAGTCACCCCTCGTACCAACGTCAGGGTTAGCGAACCATAGTCGATCAAGACCCTGTCCACATCTCTCCGTTGTTACCCCCCTATTAACAAACCCAGCCAAGCTACCAGGGCAGGGGTCGCCATAGTCTCCACGGCAGTGGAGCCTGTTAAAGAAGTACTGCACACTCCCTGTTTCTTTAGCTCCCTGCAGAGACTGAAAAGAACAGACGCCATGACCCGACCGCAGGCCGGCACGATGCTGTGTTTCAGTACATTCACAGCATTAGCCGCACAGAACTCCAGGAGGCAGTTTCACGAAGATAGAAGACAAGACAAAACAAGCATGAAAAAATGGATATCAAAGTAGGAATCTCTTTTTTTTCTGAACTTTTACCTGCAATCACTGAATTTATTTCATATGAATTTCGGGTATTTCTTTCACGCACTTTCAGCCTAAGGTGTTAAATGCTTTCATACAGACCACATTTTAGACAGACAGTACACCATTTAGGCAGATAGCACACCGTTTAGGCAAATAGAATATCCTTTAGTTAGATAGAACACCCTTTATACAGATAGGCACAGATATGCCCTTAGGCAGATAGCACATCCTTAGGCAGATAGAACACTCTTTAGGCAGACAGAACACCTTTAAGGTAGACAGAACACCAGGCAGACAGAACACCCTTTAGATAGAACATCCCTAAGGCAGACAGCATACCCTTTATGTAGATATCACACCATTAGATAGATATCACACCCTTTAGGCAGATAGCGCACCTTTTAGGCAGATAGTTCACTGTTTAGTAAAACGAATACCCTTTAGACAGATAGCATACCCTTTAGGCAGATATGCCACTCTTTAGGCAGATAGCACACCCTTTACGCAGACAGCACAATTTTTAGGTAGACAGAACACCGTTAAGGCAGATAGAACACCCTTTAGGCACATAGCACACCATTTAGGCAGATAGCACACCACTTAGGCAGATAGCACACCATTTAGGCAGATAGCACACCCTTTAGGCTAATTTTCCTCATTTTCAGAGAATGTTTTTGTAAAACAAGAGTGCTATTTTTTTTATCACAGCAGCAGAGAGACAATACCCGTGCATGAAATGTCACTTCTTTTAACTATTTTGTGTCTCGTGCGTTCCAGAAGCAAGAACAGACAGACAGACAGACAGACAGATCAGAACGAGTTTTCGAAGAAGCAGAATATCTAGCAGCCAAATATGTATTTGTAGATCTTACATCCTTTCCGCGCCGTTAAACGTCACATAGAGTTCGCATGGTATTTCTCTAAGTTTTCCTTTTTCGGCGAGCTTTTCAATCTCATCAAAAGATTTTATGCCTACCAGTTTGGCCTCTCTTAATGTCCTCTTTACAGCATCTCGTGGTCGAGTTCTTTTTCTTCAGCCTGTTGTGTTCCACTTGATAGCTTGTTTCTGGGATTCTCTGATTGTTTCTTCTCATGACATGACCGACATATGTCCATCTCCTTTTTTATAATCACCCATGAGACAGGATACTTTTAGATATTTGTACAAAAGAGACAGGTTATTTGTAATACCTATTATGAATTGCAAAAGCAGCATCAATCTTCAAGAATCTTGAGAACATATGGAATTCAAAATTTATAAGCACAAAAATCAAGTTAAGACTATTCAATTCAGATTTAATATCCACCCTCATTTATGCATGCGAAAGCTGGAAAACAACTAAAGAAATAGACAAGAAATTAGACTCTTTTGAAAACAAATGCCTAAGGAAAATACTCGGCATCAAGTGGAATGAATTCAAGAACAATGCAGAGATAAGACAGATGACTGAACAACAACCAGTCTCATGGGTGATCAGGAAAAGGAGATGGACATATGTTGGACACTTGATGAGAAGAAATGATCAGAGAATCCCAAAACAAGCTCTCAAGTGGAACACAACAGGCCGAAGAAAAAGAGGCAGAACGCGTGAAACTCTAAAGAGGACATTATTAAGAGAGGCCAAATTAACACGCATAAAATCTTTTGATGAAGTTGAAAGACTCGCCGAAGACAGGAAAAATTGGCGAACTACTTTGCGAGCCCTATGTGACGTTTAACGGCACGGGAAGGATATAAGATATAAGATAAGATACGATTATGAAATAATAGGTATCACAAATAACCTGTCTCTTTCTATTATTTCATAATAGGTATATGTAGATACAATACAGAAATTGATATAACCAACAAGGTCATATCCATGAACTATCAACTTAACGTCATTCTCTCTCGCCGTCTCGAAGGCAACCCTGTCATCTCTATTCTGTTCGAATATGAGGAATATGCGAGGTTTAATATTCAGTTCCATTAAATAATTGCCTAAGCAAATACAGATATTGATAAGAACGAGTCCAGTTGTGGCCTGATGTGTCATAGAAACGACACTGGAATATGGATGGATGTGTAAATGAGGTTATCTCGTTTTACTGGTGTTGATGGCAAGGGTTATGAGAAACAGGGATACGACAACAGGCATCGTGCAGGCAGAAACCAGACATTCAAAACAGAGAATGTGATCAGAAAGAGAAGAGAACCGCTGACGACTAGCGTAAATAAGTTATACAAGTGTAGTTTATATAAAGCAGTCTACCATGCGGCCTGGTTGGCTGAGTGGTTAGGCGCCTGGTTTACTAATCCGGTGGTACCAGGTTCAGTCCCCGTAGTGGGATTTTTTTTTCAGGTGCACAGCAAAAAGGCCCTGGGGTCGACCCAGCCTCTGAAAATGAGTAACAGAGAAATCTGGGAAGGCAAATGTGGCCAAGTGTGATACTGACCATATCCCACTTTCATGTGCCAAAGGTCATGGAAATATGGGCCTAACACCGTATCCCCAATATGCTTTAGTGGCATGGAAACAGGCATTTTACTTATATATATAATATATATATATATATATATATATATATATATATATATATATATATATAAATAATGGGTGAACAAATGATAAAGCGCGCATTCTATATGCAAAACTAGGGGTAGCCGAGTTTCCTTCTAATTTTACTGTATATTTTACTTTATATTTTGCATGTGTTCTTTTTGTGGTAAATCAGTACTCAAATTGCAATATAAACTGTCTGACTTTTTTCAGGAAATTTAGTAATTACAGCCTTTTTTCTATAAGATAAAGATAAATTTCTCTTCACTACATTTTAAAACTGAGCAAATTTATTAACTACTACATTTTCTGGAAGATAAAGACAAATTTCACAGAACTACATTTAATAAATGAAATACGTGGCCTATATAACTAGCTATGCTATAAAACTGGTTGTGCTACTGGCTGCAGAGTAGTTACGTTATGGGCTATAAAAGTAGTTATTATGGGCTATAACATTGATTACCTATAGGCTATACAACTAGCTATGCTACGGGTTATACATCTATCTGTGCTATGGGCTATAAAGTAGTTATACTACAGCCTTTAAAAGTACTTATGCTATGGGCTATAAAAATGGTTATGCAATGGGCTATAAAAGTAGCTATAATATGAGCTATTAAAGTAGTTGTGATATGGGCTATAAAAGTAATTATGCTATGGGCTATAAAGCTGCTTATGCTAAGAGCTATAAAACAGTCGTGCTATTGGCTACAAAACAGTTATGCTATGGGCTATAAAGTAGTTATGCTATGGGCTATAAAGTAGTTATGCTATGGGATATAAAAGTAGTTGTGCTATGAGCTATAAAAGTGGTTATGGTATGGGCTATAAAACTAGTTATGCTTTTTTTTTTTTGCCAGACTCTTCCGATTCTACATTCTCTCTCTGTGAAAAATTCTCTCTGCATTCTCGCTATCCCCGAGCTGTCAAACTCCAGTGGCCTCTAGCACCCCGCCACCCCCCACCCCCCCCCCCAAACCAATACAGACCATAAAGAGTTGGTTACGCACATACCTCAGTCAGTCTGTGGTTTATTAAGCAACAAACGGCATTGTTCTCCTTCTACCTGCTCCATGTTTACGTTCCTGATTTCGGCTGTGCATTTTTTTGCCCATCTTTGTTTCATTATGTCCCAGGCAAGAAAGACATCCCTCCTACGTGCCAGCACTTCGTTTCGAGGGAAACAGCTCATTAATTCCGTGTCACTTAGTTACGGAACTCTGCGTGAATGTGTTCTCTTGTCACCTCGACTCTTTCTCAGTGTTCTATTCGTCTTCCCAACAAGATCTCTTTTGTTATTTGTCTCACTGTGGTTTGAATTCTTCTCTTTCACCTGTGCATTTTCATTTCCTCACTTCCTTCGTAAGGAAAAGTGTAGATGCAAAGTCTTACGTTGATAAAGCGACTTCAGAATCTTCCGTTGATAAAGCGAATTCAGAATATTCGGTTGATAAAGCGACTTCAGAGTCTTCCGTTGATAAAACGACTTTGAAGTCTTCGGTTGATAACACGACTTCGGAGTCTTCGGTTGATAACACGACTTCAGAGTCTTCGGTTGATAAAACGACTTTGGAGTCTTCGGTTGATAACACGACTTCAGAGTCTTCGGTTGATACAACGACTTTGGAGTCTTCGGTTGATAACACGACTACAGAGTCTTTCGTTGATACAGCGACTACAGAGTCTTCCGTTGATAACACGACTACAGAGTCTTCCGTTGATAACACGACTACAGAGTCTTCCGTTGATAACACGACTACAGAGTCTTCCGGTGATAAAGCGACTTCAGAGTCTTCCGTTGATACAGCGACTACAGAGTCTTCCGTTGATACAGCGACTACAGAGTCTTCCGTTGATACAGCGACTACAGAGTCTTCCGTTGATAAAGCGACTACAGAGTCTTCCGGTGATAAAGCAACTTCTAGAGGTTTTTAAATTTCTCAAAGCCACATTACAAAATAAATGCAGTAGTGCAGTAAGAACATACGAACAATAATGTCACTCTAATACTTGTACAATTAGGAAAACTGGCAGATACACAGAGATATCATCATCATCATCATGTACCGTGTCGGTGGTAGGCATTGGTAGGCAAGTTTTTCCGCAGATCTTGGTACTTTTTTTCTATTCAGATGGTGACCTTTTATTGCGACGCTGCGTTAAACTGTCCATGATTTTGTCTCTCTTGGTCTTCCTCTGCCTGTCTTCCCACTTAACTTTCCTGTTACGATATTTTCAAGCTCTCCCCTTCTTATTATACGCCTAGTGAATGATGACTCTTGTTTTCTTATGGATTTTATTAGGTTCCTTTCTGCATTTGTTTTCTTTTTTTTTTCAGACATTCCCTGTTCGTCACCGTAGCTGTCTACTATACTCTTAACGTTATTCTAAGAAACCGCATCTCTGTTGTCTCTGGTGATCTCTGCATCGATCTGTTGACTGTCCATGACTCACTTCCATAGAGTAGGATAGGCTCAGTGTAGCATTTTAGAACTCTCTGATATTCAGTGACAGAGACGAAGATGTCTCTCATTTGGCTGACCGCTGCTTCAGTGTTTTATTATCTGGAAGAGTAAAGATTGGGGGGGGGGGGGGGGTTGAGCTACTTGCATACTCAAAGTCTGAGGCGGCAAGTCTAAAGTGAGCAACTCTTGATACGGGGTGGTTGAATGTCACTATCGTAATCATCATGTGACGTGTCCTCTCTCCAGAAAGTTGTCCCTCTCTATGAGTGCAACTGGGTCTTGTTGAGCAAGCTGACCAACATCTCGCAATGATATATTTCAGATTTTCCATGATGCCCCGAGTCCAGCTGCGGCGAGGCCGTCCATTTTCTCTTTTGCCGGGCTTTATGCCCTCTATTAAGCTCTCCAAACCAATATGTCTCTCTGTGTGGCCGAAGAATCTGAGCTATCGTATTACAGGTTTTAAAAAAAGACAAAGATAAAAACAAAGCAAAAAAAAAAAAAAAGAAAGAAGAGGAAAAAAAGCTAACTAACGAACAAGTCAGGCTGTGGACTGGATACCTGAGTTAGGGGCGAGGACTGAGAGACCCTGGAGGCACATGGTCACACACCTGCCAGGAAGAATATCACCAAGTGCTGGGCAGACGAGATGAAAAGAAATGGAAAGAGAAGGAAAGGCACCCAGTGAAATCGATATTTTTTTTTTTTTTGGGCCTCCATCTTTCGCATCTCCTGGCAAAATGAGGCTTAATGATGATGATGGAGTGTCTGCGAAAGCGATGACGATAATGATGATGATGGAGCGACTGCGAAAACGATGACGATAATGATGATGATGAAATGACTGGGAAAACGATGATGATAATGATATAATGGAATAACTGTGAAAACGATGACGATAGTGATAATGATGACTGAAAAAATTTAGTCTTCTATTTCTTTTCACACCGGCCCCATCCTTTTCTCCAGATCCTGCCCTTCCCCCCCCCCCCCCCCCCCCAAGCGCTTCTAGTCTAGTTTCGTAAACTTCCACTCAAATTCACAAAACATAGAACTTATACAAGACAGCAACACACGAACACTTAATATAAAACGAAGGTCTGCAAGATAACGACCACCATACGTGAGAGACCCTGGCGACATGTTTACGCTAGGTCTCGCTCTCTGCGCACTTACAGCGCAATACGTTAAAGTCCAGTCCCTATCTTCTGTCACGAAAGTGTAACAGTAAAGCTATCACATTTACCCCCAGCATTAAGACAGAGCTAACGGTGGCAGACAACAGATTTACTATTAATGCCGCTAATGTATTTCTCTGGTGACAGTTTTAGTGCATACAACCATTGTAAAATTTAAAATACATGACCATATTGCTATGTTTTTCCTGTTATCTTCTATTACTCTAACGTTAACTGAAGGTTGAGTGGACAGCTCTGCACGTTAAACAATACAGTTTAACATGTTTCACACAACGACAATTTGAAAAGTGAAGGGTTTTATATTTATGTAAGCAACCAGCTGTAAGCCCTGAAGATGATGGGATAAGAAATGAAAATAAGATTCTGACTTAATGTAAAACACTGTCCGGTGAGACTGAAATGGAAGAGCTATAATGAATGATCGCGCTTGCCGGCAATTATCAGTAAATGAGTAACTTACAGATTAAAAAAGAGATAGATCGAAACTTTTGGAGGTCATCAGTTACCGTAACCGGTTTATATCATCAAGAACCTGGTAAAAACAAAACAAAAAAAAGCAACCAGCAAAATCTTGTTGGAGGAGAGTCAGGCCAGCAATGTGTTGATGCTCGGTTCGCAGAGAAGAGAATCAGCCATTTTGGTTTAGTAAGTGAGCATTATGTAAAGATGAAATCTCGACGCAAGTAAGGGAACAAAAATTCATACGAACATTTACTTTCCGCTGATGTTTGTTATGTCTAATTAATTTTACATTTAAGTATAAAGTACCGATTAATGTTTTGACAAAACCGGTATTTCGGAAAGCAATTCATGCAACGTGAAAGACAGACACAGTTGTGCCGGTTTCCAAAAATCCTAACACCAACGATGTTAATATTGAAGGCAAACGGTCTTACTGATAGCATTCGGTAGTCAAAGTATTAAATAATGGCTCTCTGACTAGACGTAGGGCTTGTATAGGTTACCTGCCATACACGGAGTGGACTTGCGAGTCGTGCAATGATTGTAAAGAAAGGTCATTCGATCTCTTTTATCAACGGCGATCCACGATAAGTGAAATTATTATTATTACTGTGGGTCTGTGAGAACTGGCGCTGAGCATTTCAGTTGGGAGTTGAGTGAATGCTTAGGGGAGTTGATGTAATAACGAAATTGTGAGCATTTTTACGTCTTTTGGGGAGGGGAGGAAGACGCATTCAGCGACCCATTTCTGATATACTAGCGTCAGGGTTAGCGAATCATAGCTGATCAAGACCCTGTCCCACCTCTCCGTTGGTACCCTCTGTAACAGGCCTAGGCTGGCTATAGGGGACAGGGATCGCCATAGTCCCCATGGTGGTGGAGTCTGCTAAAAAAGTATTGCACATACGCTGGTTTTTAGCTGCACCTCGGGACGGAAAACATAGCTGCCATAACCCGCTCCAACGCCGATACGATGCTGCGCCTCAATATCTTCACAGCGTCGGCTGCAAAGAACACCAGCTCGCAGTTACAGAGAGATAGCACATGATCTTTCTCTTGACAAATGTACTAAGCAGCATGAAACAAGCTGAAGAATAAATAATCAAGTTTTATACAGACAGTATCTGCATGAATGTCTCGTGGACTTTTTTTTTTAATTTGTCGGATTTAATGGGATTATTATTATCAGGATGTCTTCGGCATTATAATTTCTCATGGAGGAATGTTAGACCCTGTTGTTTTTTTTTTAAACAATTATCAGAGGACGATTCTGAATGAATGTTTTTGCTGCCTTCCTATAAGCTAATGGTAAGTTGTTTAACAAATGACATATGTGTGACGTTTCAGAACTGACTGTTATAGTGATCAACACAATCGCTGAATGTGGTCAAGAGAACTTTTTTTTTTTTGCTAACACCTTTTAAAATTCTCACATTTTCGTTACTACATTCACTTACTTCTCGGCTTTTCCCTCAACTCCCAACGAAAAACTTCTGAAAACAAACTCTCACTGATTCGGAGACACAAATACCAATTTTACTAATTGTGAACGAGCACAGATGGTCAGAACAAAGATTCTCAAACTTCATAGATCGAAGGGGCCCTTGTAGCAGAAAAATTACATGCTGAAGCCCTCATAAAAGCTGCTACCTTCATGTTATGAGGATTCAGTAAAGACAGATAATTTTTTACGAATCTTTTGGTGCTTAATATTTGAATAAACATTCAAAGAAAAAAAATATATTTCACGTCTATTTACTCGCGCAAAACTTTCCAACTTTAAATGCAAAATTTAAATCAGTATATTTATGTTTTCGCTGTTGTCGTATGTTACCTTTCAGTAACAAAATGTATAATATATAAAGTATAAAACTATGTCACCTTTCAGCAACGAAATCTATAATATATAAAATATAAAACTATGTTACCCTTCAGTAATGAAATCTATAATATATAAAATATTAAAAAATGTTACCCTTCAGTAACGAAATCTGTAACATATAATGTATAAAACTGTTACCTTTCAGTAACGAAATCTGTTAAACATAAAACTATGCTACCTATCACTAACGAAATCTATAATATATAAAGTATAAAACTAACAGGAAAACTTTCTGGCTGTACCTCTGGCAAACATTCTTTATTCAGATGCACACAAAAAAGAAGCAATCCCAGGTACCGATGCACTTTTAAAATGCGAAAAACAAAGAAAGAATATTTGAATTTTTTTGCCTTATGAACACTAGGGTAGGTCTGGTGGAGTCCAAGGGCTCTGCTGAGCACATTTTGAGAAACTCTGGAAAACACACCATATAAAACGAAATCTCGTAAATTACTACAGCCTGTTAGTATAGTGAAAGAAAACCAAGAGATTAATGCTGCAGCCAGATGTCTGTGAAAAGACTTCGTGTAGTCTTGATCGGCCATTTAGCAAACAAGCTCTTTATAATTATCTGAGATATATTACATCAGATAATACACAACACTCCATACAGACAGTTGTGAAACTTTACCACGCTCCTTGTAGTTTATGCAGTGATTGATAGAAGTGTGACTGATCAAGTGTCACTCAACGCTCTAAGGCGTGTGCATAGTTGTCACATTCACGACAACGATTGACCTGAAGGAGTCAAAGACAAGTGTGATAAAAGAGTATATCTTATAATGTGGCTATATCCAACGTCATTCTCAACTGAGTTGATCTTCCCTTTTCACCATGTTTCAAACTCTGAATTTTTTTGAGGGGTCAAAACTATGAAATTCTTCCTAAAATCACATAAAAATGCTCTAAAAACCTCCATTTTAAAAACAAAATCACATTAAAAATACCATTAACCTCTGATTTCTTCATGAAGTCATATAAGAAATAAATAAATAAAAATCCTAAACCTGTGATTTATTTCTAACGCCATATATCATAAATGTTAGATTTCTTCATAAGGACGTGTCAAAATATCGTAAATGTTCTCCTCTGTTAATTTCGCTTATACTTATTGTCATGGCTGCATCGAGTGGTCCACTTCCGAATAAATTTCAAACTAATTTTTGCTTTATTCCCGTCATGGCGCAGCCGTCCTTCCTTTCTTTTCTAAATAAAACACAGAGTTCAAACACAGGTGAATATTATCACGCTTCCGTCAGGAGAATATTATCATGGTTGTATCAGGAGAATATTATCATGCTTGTATCAGGAGAATAGCTAAAACACTATCAGAACACTATGTGATCCAATGTATCCTCTCACAGAGTTTCGATGAAAGACAAACCCAAGAGGACTCCATGAGCCTAACTAACATGGCCCACACATTTTTTCAACGTTAAAAGGGTTGAAATACTCTTATGAAAAGAGGAGAAGAACAAAACTGTACATTTGGCTCGCTGTCTGTCTTCCCGTAACTTTACCTCGAGCTAGCTATTTCTAATTTTATTATCACAAAACGTCGTATGCCATAAATCACTTTTCTCTTACGAGAATAACAAAGCACTGCAGTAACCTCACTTCTCTGAAACGCAGGCAAGGAGTTCTACCACGTCGAAATACCACTTATCTACCTTACAGAGTCCAGATCTGAAAGAGCTCTAAAGTTTAGAAACTGGTTCGTGGAAAGGTGTAGATATTAGTATCACTTCTTCTTCTTTTTTTTTTGAACACTAGAGTCAAGGAGCACTTGTATTAGACAGAACATGAATGAAACACGTCAAGATGAACTTAAAAGCGTTACCAGGTAGTCCAGGTGCGCGCTGTTATCTCTGATGTAGTGTTGTTTATGGGTCAATGAGGGTGAGAATGAAGAGATTTGTTTGTTTGTTTGTTCGTTTGTTTGTTTGTTTTTAAAGAATTTGGCATAGGATTACCAAACTGTCCAAACAGAAAGCGAAAGACAATCAAGTGATTCTAAACAATCCTAGCAGTGGAGAGGGAAATGTAAATGTACACTTGAAAGTTAATGGAGAATCAATACTTGAAAATTAGTGAAAAATCTATACTTGAAAGTTAGTGAAGAATGTATACTTGAAATCTGGTGAAGAATCCAAACTTGAAAGTTAGTGAGATACGTGAAAGCTATTGAAGAGGCTATACACGACTGTTGCGGAGAAAAATAAGTTTATCCAAACCGTACATAGGCAAATCAAGCGCATAAACACTGCTGTATTCAAGTTGCCTCAGCTTTCAAGAACAGCTGCTACATCCAGCCATAATCGTATGTGACTGTCCAGGGACAACTGAAAACGAATAGTTCTTCATATCCCCAAAGCAGGGAATGAAGAGGTGTGACCGTTTGTTGTGACATTTCCTATGCCTAAGACTTGTGGAGAATTTGTCTAGAAAACAGTGGATGCAGTGCACAGCTTAGTTAGAACTCGAAACTCTGGTTTACCCTGGCAACAAATCAAGGAAGTGTTGTCCTATATGACCATTATGTGATTAACTACAGGACGCTGTATGTTGAAGGAACTTAATACTGAAGAAGGTTGGCTAATAAGGAAGATTAAACAGAAAAAACTTAAATTTTTTTGGACATATTAAACGTCATTATAATTTAGAGAAGACAGTCTTGGAAGGGTACATAATGGGAAAGAGAAAGAGAAGAAGACCAAGGTGAAGATGGCTGCAAGACATCGTTGACGATCTGCGAATTGAAGCATCAGCAGCAGGGCATCTTGCTCACAACCGAGAGGCCCACAGGAGTGCTGTTAGAGAGGCAAAGTTCCGCAAGGGACATGCAAATGACTGACTTACTGACAGAACCTTGTTATAGTAGTATACTATTTTCTGTTTGATATTTTCAGTTTTATAAAACTAGATTAAATATATATTTCACTTTTTGATGAGTGGTAAAGAACATAATAGCAGCTTCAGGCATTTAGCTTCGCCGAGATGCAATTATATGCATATGCAATTTAATTTATTCTTGAGGCATTAGCTTCTGCAAGTTGCATTTATGTGGGTGATAGACGCAAACCTAGAAACGCCCGGAATTTGCAAACCGCATTTTGACAACTATTGCCATAAACATGCTTCCTGCCTGATCTTGTGTCTAACTGCAAAGAAACTGGGATGAACCATAGAAAACACATAAGCAAAGAACATTAACAATAATAACTATAGAGAATCACAGAGTTCTCATTTTGTTTCAGACTCTTTGTCTTCGGCGAGTCTTTCAACCTCATCAAAGGATTTTATGCCTGTTAACTTGGCCTCTCTTAATAATGTCCTCTTCGGAGTTTCACGCGGTCTGCCCCTTTTTCTTCGGCCTGTTGTGTTCCACTTGATAGCTTGTTTTGGGATTCTCTGATCATTTCTTCTCATCAAGTGACCAACATATGTCCATCTCCTTTTCCTGATCACCCGTGAGACTGGTTGTTGTTCAGTCATCTGTCTTACCTCTGCATTGTTCTTGAATTCATTCCACTTGATGCCGAGTATTTTCCTTAGGCATTTGTTTTCAAAAGTGTCTATTTCTTTAGTAGTTTTCCAGCTTTCGCATGCATAAATGAGGGTGGATATTACATTTGAATTGAATAGTCTTAACTTGGTTTTTGTGCTTATAACTTTTGAATTCCATATGTTCTCAAGATTCTTGAAGATTGATGCTGCTTTTGCAATTCTGATCCTAACTTCCTTTCTAGTGTCACCATCCTGGTCTATGTAGCTGCCAAGGTATCATACTACAGTACATTAAAACAAAACCAACAGGAGAAAAGAATAAAGAATCGGTATCGTAATACAGTACATTAATATTTAAATGTCAAACTTACTATATCCATATATCCTTGGGCACATTACCAGATCCATGCAACTTTAGGCATAATACTAGATCCTTATATCCTTGGGCATAATATCAGATGCGTAAATTATTAGGTATAATACTAGATCCATATATCATTTTGAATATTACTACATTCATATACATTTGAGCATAATACTAAATCCATATATATTTGAGCATATTTCTAGATACATATATCCTTGGGCATATTATTAGATCAATATATCTTTAGGTATATTACTAGATCAATATATAAATGGGCATATTAATAGATCCATATATCTTTGAGCACATTTCTAGATTCATATATCCTTGGGCATATTACTAGATCCATATAATTTTGGGCATACTATTCGAGGTGGACCTCATCAGTCAGTCAGTCATTTGCATGTCCCTTGCGGAACTTTGCCTCCCTAACAGCACTCATGTAGGCCTCTCGGTTGTAAGCAAGATGGCCTGCAGCTGATGCATCCATTTGCAGATTATCAATGATGTCTTGCAGCCATCTTCGCCTTGGTCTTCCTCTCTTTCTTTTTCCCATTATGCACCCTTGCAAGACTGTCTTCTCTAAATTATCATGACGTTTAATGTGTCCAAAATATTTAAGTTTTCTCTCTTTAATCCTCTTTACTAGTCAATCTTCTTCAATATTAAGTTCTTGTAGTATGGTTATATTTGTTCTTTTCTGTGTCCAGTAAATTTGAAGAAATCTTCTGTAGCATTTACATTCAAAGGCATTTATGTGTTTCTCAGCTGTTTTGTTAAGTGTCCATGTCTCACGGCATATGTTGCGATGGGAAAGATGCATGCCCTTAAAAATCTTATTTTTGTAGTTCTGTCTGTTCTCTAAATCAAGAATCTGTGGAGAGGAGCAGACAGAACCACAAAAATAAGATTTTTAAGGGCATGCATCTTTCCCATCGCAACATATGCCTGTGAGACCTGGACACTTAACAAAACAGCTGAGAAGCACATAAATGCCTTTGAATGTAAATGCTATAGAAGAGTTCTCCAAATATCGTGGACACAAAAAGAACAAATATATCTATACTACAAGAGCTTAATATTGAAGAAGGCTGGCTAGTAAAGAGGATTAAAGAGAGAAAACTTAAATATTTTGGCCACATTAAACGTCATGATAATTTAGAGAAGACCGTATTGGAAGGATACATAATGGGAAAAAGAAAAAGAGGAAGACCGAAACGAAGATGGCTGCAAGACATCGTTGATGATCTGGGAATGGATGCAGCAGCAGCAGGCCATCTTGCTCACAACCGAGAGGCCTACAGGAGTGCTGTTTGGGAGGCAAGGTTCCGCAAGGGACATGCAAAGGAATGAATGTCTGTTCTCTGGTGGACCTCATATGGATGATAAATGAAAATAATTCAGCTTTGATTTGCTGATCATGAGGCGTTTGCGGCGTTACGAAGTGGTTAACTACAAGTGCTATAATTAATACTACAAATGCTATAATTAATACTACAAGAGCTATAATTAAGTAACTCCAACAGTCTACACAATTTTTTTTTAAATGTAGATGTACATTCAGTTTCTATTTAGAAACTTCTGTACCGCTGTACTATAGTTAATCAAATAATGACTATTACAAAACAAAGCCTCATGCACGTGTGTGGTGGGCTGGACAGACACAAGCTGCCACATAGCTTCGGATTCTAACAGGATGTTCCGCTGCGCACAATGGTTTTATGTTTTCTGGATAACATTCGAGACACTGGCACCAGCGTCTGACATGTTTTCCTTCCAAGCAACAGAAGTCATGTAGGCCTCTCGGTTGTAAGCAAGATGGCCTGCAGCTGATGCATCCATTTGCAGATTATCAATGATGTCTTGCAGCCATCTTCGCCTTGGTCTTCCTCTCTTTCTTTTTCCCATTATGCACCCTTGCAAGACTGTCTTCTCTAAATTATCATGACGTTTAATGTGTCCAAAATATTTAAGTTTTCTCTCTTTAATCCTCTTTACTAGTCAATCTTCTTCAATATTAAGTTCTTGTAGTATGGTTATATTTGTTCTTTTCTGTGTCCAGTAAATTTGAAGAAATCTTCTGTAGCATTTACATTCAAAGGCATTTATGTGTTTCTCAGCTGTTTTGTTAAGTGTCCATGTCTCACGGCATATGTTGCGATGGGAAAGATGCATGCCCTTAAAAATCTTATTTTTGTAGTTCTGTCTGTTCTCTAAATCAAGAATCTGTGGAGAGGAGCAGACAGAACCACAAAAATAAGATTTTTAAGGGCATGCATCTTTCCCATCGCAACATATGCCTGTGAGACCTGGACACTTAACAAAACAGCTGAGAAGCACATAAATGCCTTTGAATGTAAATGCTATAGAAGAGTTCTCCAAATATCGTGGACACAAAAAAGAACAAATATATCTATACTACAAGAGCTTAATATTGAAGAAGGCTGGCTAGTAAAGAGGATTAAAGAGAGAAAACTTAAATATTTTGGCCACATTAAACGTCATGATAATTTAGAGAAGACCGTATTGGAAGGATACATAATGGGAAAAAGAAAAAGAGGAAGACCGAAACGAAGATGGCTGCAAGACATCGTTGATGATCTGGGAATGGATGCAGCAGCAGCAGGCCATCTTGCTCACAACCGAGAGGCCTACAGGAGTGCTGTTTGGGAGGCAAGGTTCCGCAAGGGACATGCAAAGGAATGAATGTCTGTTCTCTGGTGGACCTCATATGGATGATAAATGAAAATAATTCAGCTTTGATTTGCTGATCATGAGGCGTTTGCGGCGTTACGAAGTGGTTAACTACAAGTGCTATAATTAATACTACAAATGCTATAATTAATACTACAAGAGCTATAATTAAGTAACTCCAACAGTCTACACAATTTTTTTTTAAATGTAGATGTACATTCAGTTTCTATTTAGAAACTTCTGTACCGCTGTACTATAGTTAATCAAATAATGACTATTACAAAACAAAGCCTCATGCACGTGTGTGGTGGGCTGGACAGACACAAGCTGCCACATAGCTTCGGATTCTAACAGGATGTTCCGCTGCGCACAATGGTTTTATGTTTTCTGGATAACATTCGAGACACTGGCACCAGCGTCTGACATGTTTTCCTTCCAAGCAACAGAAGTCGTTAAGTAACGAATGCCGGTTAGAGAAGAAAATGTGTTCAGACAGGGGAATTTGCTTTTACAAAACTGGATTAGAAGACTAAAAAGGGACTTTTTAACGTAATTTTTATGTGTGTGTGTGTGTGTGTGGATCTGTCAAAGTAATATATTACACTACATTACGTTGTTTACCAGGCCGGTCTATAAGCGGTATATATCACTACCTACGCTTAGGGCCAGGGTGAGGTGGGTGGGTGGATGGGTGGGGGTCCAGAAGATACATCACTCCGGGGCCAGGAGGAGGGTATAGTCGGGAGGAAGAGGAGGGCATAGTGGGGAGGAAGAGGAGGGCATAGTGGGGAGGAAGAGGAAGGCATAGTGGAGTTGAAGAGGAGGGCATAGTGAGGAGGAAGAAGAGGGCATAGTGGAGAGGAAGAGGAGGGCATAGTGGGGAGGAAGAGGAAGGCATAGTGGAGAGCAAGAGGAGGGCATAGTGGGGAAGAAGAGGAGGGCATAGTGGAGAGGAAGAGGAGGGCATAGTGGAGAGGAAGAGGAGGGCATAGTGGAGAGGAAGAGGAGGGCATAGTGGGGAGGAAGAGGAAGGCATAGTGGGGAGGAAGAGGAAGGCATAGTGGGGAGGAAGAGGAGGGCATAGTGGAGAGGAAGAGGAGGGCATAGTGGAGAGGAAGAGGAGGGCATAGTGGGGAGGAAGAGGAAGGCATAGTGGAGAGGAAGAGGAGGGCATAGTGGGGAGGAAGAGGAGGGCATAGTGGGGAGGAAGAGGAGGGCATAGTGGGGAGGAAGAGGAGGGCATAGTGGGGAGGAAGAGGAGGGTATAGTGGGGAGGAAGAGGAGGGTATAGTGGGGAGGAAGAGGAGGGTATAGTGGTGAGGAAGAGGAGGGTATAAGGAGGACGAGGAGGGCATAGTTGGGAGGAAGAGGAGGGCATAGTGGGGAGGAAGAGGAGGGCACGGTGGGGAGGAAGAGGAGGGTATAGTGGGGAGGAGGAGGATGGTATAGTGTGGAGGAAGAGGAGGGTATAGTGGGGAGGAGGAGGAGGCCATAGTGGAGAGGAAGAGGAGGGCATAGTGGGGAGGAGGAGGGCATAGTGGGGAGGAAGTGGAGGGTATAGTGGGGAGGAGGAGGCCATAGTGGGGAGGAAGAGGAGGGTACAGTGGGGAGGAAGAGGAGGCATAATGAGGAGGGAGGGGAGGCATAGTGGGGAGGAAGATGAGGGCATAGTGAGGAGGAAGAAGAGGGCATAGTGAGGAGGAAGAAGAGGGCACGGTAGGGTGGAAGAAGAGGGCATAGTGTGTGAAAACAAAATAACTGATCAGTAGGGTAGGAGCTGTGGCCTCCGAGAGAAATTGTGCATACTGGTGCACCCCTCCTTGCTTATGTTTTCATCCACTACGGATCTCCCGAAATCCTCCAGGTCCACCATTACAGCGGGGAAAACTCTCGGGTCCTAAGAGATATGCATATATATATATATACATATATATATATATATATATATATATATATATATATATATATATATACATATAAAATTCTCGGGTGTCACAAAAGAATATAAAACCGAATGTGGCAAAAGAAGGGACAAGCCGGCTATACAAAACAGGGTGTGAGACATAATTAAGCATATATTCCTGAAGGTGACTTGGACAAAAAACAGAAACAGGAAAAACAGAAGGAAGAAGATCAAGAGGAAGACCAAGAGAAATGATACTGGACAGTCTGACGGGATGGTGTGAGAGGAGATCACAAACTGAGCTGATGGCCTGCATGAAGGATCGTGTACTCTGGAGAAGCATAATAGCCAACGCCAGTCAGGACGACACCTGATGATGATGATGATGATGACTTGGGCAAGCTGGCTATACAAAACAGTGTGTGGGACATAAATAAGCATATATTCCTGAAGGTGACTTGGGCAAGCCGGCTATACAAAACAGGGTGTGAGACATAAATAAGCATATATTCCTGAAGATTCTGGAATTAGTATATTGAGTACTGACCAACTACTATGGGACTTAAACATATTTACTGAAACAAGTGTCCTCATTAGAGTATTGATTGGAAACCAGATATAGAAAAGGGTTACCAGAGTAGATGGAGATATACTGGGGCCACGTTTAACATGTGCAAATATCTTAGTAACTTGGGTTCATAGTTTGCATTGATAGATATGTTATTGTTACGCATTTTTTACTATGTTTACATGCTTGTTATGACTGATACGAATCATTTGATTTGATTGCGCTGTGTTAGATTATTATTTATTAGTTATTAAGTAATAATAAGTAGACTGCATTTATGTGTGTAAACCGCCTGGATGAGTTCCTTATTTACCAAGGAGAGAATGAAAGTGGGAACTGTTTAAGGGACACGAAAGGCCTGGGTTGACTGGAAATATGGGATGGGGAGATGGAGTAGAGAGGAGAAGTTACTGATTATGAGAGAAGAGAAGAAGTATCAATTAAGCGAGGTGTCCCAGAAGGCTCAGAAGAATAAGTATTAATTATATATGTTTCATCGTACTACACTACATTAAGATAAAACCAACAGGAGAAAAGAATAAAGAATGGGTATCATACTACAGTACATTAAGATAAAACCAACAGGAGAAAAGAATAAAGAATAGGTATCGTACTACAGTACCAAAGGAGACATGTAGAAGAACAACAGAGAGAATGTTGAGCAATAGAGGGCTGACCTGGGCAAGAGCGGAAAAAAACAAAGGACAGGCGTTTGTGGAAAACCCTTACGAAAGCCCCACGTGCCTTGGGCACTTAAGGTTGAGAGAGAGAGAGAGAGAGAAATAGTACTACAGTACATTAAGATAACCCAAATGAGATAAGGAGAGAAAGAGAGAGAAGAGAGAAATTAAGAGATAGAAATACGATTCAAAATACTCCAAACCCTACCATGTCGTCCAATAAATTACCACCACTAGATCGCGAACCAAAATAATAGAAAGTACTAAAGTACATAACCAATCCCATTTTAAGAAATACATTTAAGAAAAGACTCAAGTAATCCTATTAAAATGTAACACTAGAAATAAACTGTAAAATACACATCTAACAAGGACACTTGTTTCAATAAGTAGATAAACCTTCCGAACCCTACCATACCCCTTTTTAGTTTACACTGTCACGGTTAAGTTGGCGAAAAAAAAAACCCCGGCTGGAGACGTCCCAGTCACTCAGATGTAGACATGGGTATCCGGCTCCGACTAGAACTGTGGGGGGGGGGGGGGGGGGGAGTATAGTGTCCTGGCGTGATTCTGACCACATCACTCTCTAGTGTGTGGACAGGTCAAGGAAAATACTGGCACTAATATCATATTATCATATATCCAGCCTGACTTTAGGGGTTTAGCAGGGCTTACCTTCTACATTTGCCACTGTCCACCTGTTTTTTTTTTAAACAGAACATTTTAAAAAACATGGATTACAGACAGAAACGTGGAAGATATGATCTGATTATATTATTAAACTGCCGGGGTTCGCAGTCAGTACGTGAGAAATGATATATATATATATATATATATATATATATATATATATATATACACTTTTTAAAAATCTAAACTGTCGCTTAGCCCCTTACGATTGCAATGTATTATAATGCAATTTTTCGTCTTGTTTGTGACGCAGGCAGATACTTAGTTGTGTATGTATCCCTCCTCGCTTGTGCGACTGGTATGGAGAAAGTCCCCTGTCCATGTTGAACTTTTTCCCCCCTTCTCTCTACTCTGTCAGTCAAAACTGGTATGGATAAAGTCCCATGTTATACTTTCCCTCTTCTCTCTACACTTCTCTATACACTCTCTACACTTACTCATACACTGGTATGGGGAAAGTCCTCTGTCCATGTTGAACTTTCCCCCCTTCTCTCTACTCTGTCAATCAAAACTAATATGAGAAAGTCCTCTGTCCATGTTGAACTCCCCCCCCCCCCCTTCTCTCTACTCTGTCAATCAAAACTAATATGAGAAAGTCCTCTGTCCATGTTGAACCCCCCCCCCTTCTCTCTACTCTGTCAATCAAAACTAATATGAGAAAGTCCTCTGTCCATGTTGAACCCCCCCCCCCCCACTTTTCTCTCTACTCTGCCAATCAAAACCAATATGAATAAACTCCCCTATCTAAGATGCACTTTCCCTCTTCTCTCCACTCTGTCAATCATCTCTAGAAGAAAGACACGCCATCATGTACAATTATTACGACGTAGATACAGTGACCGCATTCAGATTTCTTGAGTAACACAATAATTGGTGTATAAGTATACAACTATACACTAAACCAGTAGTGCGTCACTCTCTCTCCCCTCCCCGGTTCCCCATCCACCACTCCCAGTTACAACCCACCGACCACATGTCACAGGTCTCTATTTAAACAATTTCCACGTCTTACCAGATCCATTCCTGACACACACCGCCAGACAAGCCACACCTTGCAATTTACAGCTAAGTCCTTTTTTTTTTTTTACAATATTTATGTAAATCTATACTTTATCTCCTCTCCCTATTTCTTCGTCCTGTATGTTTTTGTATGATTAAGGTTCACGCCGAAACGTCACAACTTTGTAATCGTTAAGTAATAAAGCTGCTCCTACTTTTTTTCCAATTTTATACATTCTAAGATTTCTTGAAAACATACAACTATAACTGTCTTTCGCATTGCATGAAATACTTTCCGAAACACTGGCTTTCTCAATACAACATTCAGTGCTTTATATACTTTTTTTTAAAGCGGAAAGTAAATGTTTGTGTGATTTTTTTTCCTTACTATTAGCGGGGAAATGTGAACTTTACAAAATGCTCACATGCTGAACCAAACTCAAATTTTTCTGATTCCCTTCGATGCACATTCAGCGCCAGCAGCGATTCAACCAATTTTTTCTGCTTGCTCTTTACTAGGTGTTTAATACTATAAATCGTTTACAGTAACCGATTTCTTCCCAAAAATTTCGGGTTTTTGTTCCTCGTTTTTAATCAGTTCGTTACCGGGATGCAGCGGTTAACGCGATCACTGTGTAGATTTATCAGTTCTGGAGAGGAAAAACAGAAGCCGTAGACATAACTTGACCTTCGTCGACTGTGATGTTTCGACATACACTTATCGGCCAGGTAACGATTTACAGTAATGGCAGCGAATCCTGTCTCCTTACTCGCAGGAAATGCGGAAAATGCCTCTATCTTCGCTCTTAAACAATTTCACATCGATTAGCTTCTACCACCCACCTTGTATTACGCAATATAGCAAAATATTTCCTCTCTTTCGTCGTCGTTTGTACTGTTCGTCGGACCCCCCTCCTTTTTTTTTTCTTTCTTAAATGAAATACAAAAGGATATATTCCGGTAACCACGTAAACAGTTTTTTTGCACCCATGAAAAAAAGTAGAGAGAGAGAGAGAGAGAGAGAGAAAGAGAGAGAATTATCCAAATTAGGATTCTCAGACAGTGTCAGATCTGAGATCCAGACGCCTTCGATAATGAGACCTATCTGCAGCGGTAGATATTTTCAGTCAAATCTCCCTTCAGATCTCGTCAAATCCCGCACAACTTCAGAGGGAGAACTCGGCCACGCAATATAATCCTGAGATCTGAGAGAGAAACAAAACACACACACACACACACAAAAACTGTGACTTGGGGCTGAGATTTAGCTGAAGGTTGTAGATCAAATTGTGAGCGGAGATGCCATACTAGAGATCGCTTGTAAACAGTAGATTAGAAGGAGAAATGAACTAGAATAACTAGAGTATGGACAAACAGAAGTGATACAACACAAGTGATACAACAGATGAGGGATACGAACAACTGGTCAAAGTTATTTTAATTCTCATTTTGGATGCACGTACAGACTTCAGCTCTAGGGTACACTAAGATAAATGGGGGCTGTTTCTTCAGTTCAGACGTATTTCTGTGTGATAAAAGTTAACTGACGGACCTGGACGAGTTAGATGGACCAAAAGTTAGAAATAGCGTCGAGAAACAGAAATACATAATGCCCATCAGATGCCCAGATAATGAATTCTTCTTCGGATAAACAGAAATAATGCCCATTAGATGCCCAGATAATGAGCTCTTCTTAGGAGAAATAGAAATAATGCCCATTAGATGCCCAGATAATGAACTCTTCTTAGGAGAAACGGAAATAATGCCCATTAGATGCCCAGATAATGAACTCTTCTTAGGAGAAACGGAAATAACGCCCATTAGATGCCCAGATAATGAACTCCTCTTAGGAGAAACAGACATGACACCATTGTCGACAGTGACTGAAAGGAGAAGGTGGCAATGGACTGGCCATATCATAAGAAGGGCAGACGAATCCTTACCACGAACAGTGTGGATGCTTGGATGTAGATCTCCGCACAGTAAATGAAGTATGGGACAACCCGAAGAGACCCGAAGAGAAGCAGAGCTGAGAGGATGCTAGTGAAAAGGCTTCACATGCGAGATAGTCAAGAAGATGGCGAAGGACCGACAAAAGTGGAAATTTCTTGCTACCAGCAGTCCTATGTGTCTTGGGCACTGAGAGGGCGTAAGAAAGAGACAGAAAGATATACGGAAACAGTAAGCTTGGCTACGTGCTTCCTCCTTGCCGCTTGTCAGATTTTGCCTGATGAGGATTGCTTCATGCAAGAACTATGACGCAATAAGCATTCTAAGATTACAGAAAAAAAAGAAATGAGCCTTGCTAATTAGAATGTATGCTCTTGATTGTTCATGATGAATTGCTCTCTTTCTCTCTCTCTCTTCTTTATATTCTTTCCATCTTTCTCTCAGAAAGTTTACCAACTGGCCAAAATTAAACACTTTATTGACAAAGACACAAGAAAGATATACTATATATCACATATACAAACACACTTAGATTACTATTCCACAATCTGGGATGGATGCTCAGTCTCAAACACAAAAAGGTTTCACTCTCTTTACAAACAGGCATTAAATCTGATTTGTGACAACCACCCAGTACATACTGCAGATCAGCACCAAAAACTCAAAATTCTACCCCTCAGATATAGTCATTTTTAACAAAGTTAAGTTTGTTCACAGAATTCTGTCGCACAATGCTCCGCCTTACTTGTGGTCACTGTTTACGTATAACACTAAACATAGCCAGCGTTTAAAAAACTGTCCTCTTCCTAAACCCAGGCTTGATCTGTACAAGAAAAACTTTGCATACTCTGCAATACCGCTCTGGAACACCCTTCCCTACCATTTAAAATCCATTAGTAATACTTCATCCTTTAACTCAAACCTTTTTCATTGGATGTCTGAGTGGCGAAGTGGTTAGTGCACTGGTCTCTCATGGCGAAGGTCGGGGGTTCGAATCCGGCCGGAGGCACCCCAGTCACCCGACTTCTTCTGGGGAAAGAAAAGGCGGCCAGGCGTGAAACTGACCATATCACCCTCTAGTGTGCTGACAGGTCAAGGAGGGCACTAACGCCATATCCTTATATGCCTCTAAGGCATAATAGGATTACCTTTACCTTTTTCATTATTTACATGCTGTAACTAAATGCCTCCATAGAATAACCAGCACTCTCTCAACCCATGACTCGCCAGCCATTAAGTACTAAAATGACATAGTTCGAAACGTAACTTGTTAGATACTGTTAGAAATTATTTTAGTGTTTGTTAAAAAACATATATTAGAAGATTTGTACTGACAATGTATTTTTGTTTATGTATATGTCTGTGTATGTGTGTGTGAGTGCTGTTTTATTAGGTTAATTACCTCTTCTTTTTTACTTTCAGTGTAATAGTTTAATCTTACATTCTTTTGATATGTTTTTTTTCCTAATGTAATTTGTATACTTGTATTAAATCGAGTGTGTGGGAGGAATGATAGACGAAGTGATGAAGGTCAGAATGCAAGAAGGGCCTGCGTGTCCAATTCTTTATCCTTTAAAAATAAAGATAATTTATTCATTCATTCTCTCTCTCTTTATATTCTTTCCCTCTTTCTCTCTCTCTTTCTCTCTCTTTCTCTCTCTCTCTTCCCATCCTCTTTATCTTCTCCCTCTCCTTCTTTCCCTCTTTCTCCTCTCCTCTTTCTCTCTCTCTCTCCCTCTCTCTCACTCCCTATATGAATGCAATTCGCGTTTCTCAGTTAAATGTTCCTTTTTTTGGTAGTTTTTTTTAATCGCTTGATCTGTCCGTCTTGTCAACTATTTCTTCTTTATATGCATCTACAACTGTATTTCTCCAAATACTTTCTTGTCAACTATTTCTTCTTTATATGTATCTACAATTGTATTTCTCCAAATACTTTCTTGTCAACTATTTCTTCCTTATATGTATCTACAATTGTATTTCTCCAAATACTTTCTTGTCAACTATTTCTTCTTTATATGTATCTACAATTGTATTTCTCCAAATACTTTCTCTCAAAACGAAAAAAAGTAAAAAAAAACACACACACACACGCGCACACACACACAAATACACACACAAACGCGCGCGCGCACACACACACACGCAGAAGTACCTATGCTGTTAGAAGCTATTAAGATATTTCTATGAACGAAGGTGTATTTAACTTAGGAGAAAGAAAATATAACGAATAAATCCAGACCGCAGACCCTCAAACGAAATCTTGGTCACTGTAAAATAGGAGTAGTTGGCAGTCACGTAATAAAATAATCCCCTAATTAATACACACGAGCTTGTCATTTACCCAGAACACAGCTTCCAACTAACTCAAGTCGACAAGAAAAGCCAGGACAAGATTTCCCGCTTCTGAGGGTAATAAATCTTGGAGAACCATCACGGTAATACTATATTTCATCATCATCATCATGTGCCATGCCGGTAGGCGTTAGTAATCATGCGTCTCCACAGATCTCGGTACCTGATATTTTCCATCAGCTTTGACTTTTTTTATAGTGCCACCGCGTTAGACTGTCCACGATTTGTTTTCCCCTCTTGGTCTTCTCCTGCCTCTCTTCCCATTTATCTTTCCTGTTGTTATGATCTTAATATTGAAGAAGGCTGGCTAGTGAAGAGGATTAAAGAGAGAAAACTGAAATATTTTGGACACATTAAACGTCATGATAATTTAGAGAAGACCGTATTGGAAGGATACATAGTGGGAAAAAGAAAAAGAGGAAGACCAAGACGAAGATGGCTGCAAGATATTGTTGACGATCTGGAAATGGATGCAATAGCAGCAGGCCATCTTGCTCACAACCGAGAGGCCTACAGGAGTGCTGTTTGGGAGGCAAAGTTCCGCAAGGGACATGCGAATGAATGAATGAATGTTGTTAAGATCTTTTCAAGGCCGTCCGTTCTCTCAATATGTCC
The DNA here is from genome assembly GCA_009760885.1 of Achatina immaculata. Taxonomy (NCBI): domain Eukaryota; kingdom Metazoa; phylum Mollusca; class Gastropoda; order Stylommatophora; family Achatinidae; genus Lissachatina; species Lissachatina immaculata. Next base: position 7,742,834 of record CM019717.1, read on the forward strand.
AATGAATGATGGCTGTCGTTTTATTATGGATGTAATTAGGTTTCTTTCTACATCTGCTTTTGTTAGAAATTCTTTTTTTTTTTTTTGTCATCTTAGATGTCCATGATCCGCTTCTTCTAGAAAGTGGTTCCCAAATTTAAAAAAAGTCCTCGGACGCTCTGGTGTTTCAAAATCCAGGCCACGGACCCCTAAACGTTGGAAGAGTTTCATATCTGTATGTTAGCTATACTCTTTAACTGCAGAAGAAATTATATTTCTCCTGAAAATGCGGGTAGCACTTAATAAACTCTGCTCTACACTACACTAATATATAGCACAACCTTGGTGAATTTTCAAAATGGCAGTGATGTAATTAAGAAAAAAAAATAGCAATGAATATTCCTGTTTGTTTTGACACATGAGCAGATTATATAATGTGCGACAACTAACCAACCTAGGAGAAATTATGCCTCTTCTTATTTCGAACAATCGCATCCACATTTGGTTCAATATTTCCTATTTTTGATCTCAGATCCTGGATCAACATCAAGCCTATTCCTGTGCTTGTTCTTATCTTTTTGTCCTGGACCCGCCATGGCAAGTTCCCCGAACCATCAACTTGGAATCTTTGTTCTATAAGAATGACAGAATAGATTTGGTGTCTATACTTAATAGTGATAAATGCATGTGAATATACATGCTACAGAAGAGTCCTTCAAATATCATGGACACAAACAAGAACAAATACTACAATAACTTAACTTGAAGAAGGTTGGCTAGTAAGGAATTATATATTATACTTTCTTTTTAATAGGGAAAATTTCAATATTCTGGACATATTAAATGTCATGATAATTTAGAGAAGACAGTCTTTGAAGGGTAAATAATGGGAGAAAGAAAGAAAGGAAGATCAAGGTGAAGATGGATGAAAGATATAGCTGATGATCTGCGAATGGACGCATCAGTAGCAGGACATCTTGCTTACAGCCGAGAGGCCTACAGGAAATCTGTTAGGGAGGCAAAGTTCCGCAAGGGACATGCAAATGACTAACTGAATTAATACTGACGAAGAAACGTCGGTCCCAGCAGTGTATCTAGAATACGCAATGTTGTAGCAGGCAGGGCCTCCAACGAAATGAGCTTCTCGTAACTAGCTGGTCTTCAGTTGGAAATCCATCCATCCATCCATCCATCCATTACGCATTGCAGGGTCTCACATGGCAGAAACAAATTCTACCCACTTCTCACTGCCTGTAATAAGCCTTTGTATGGTGGCCCAGCTCCGCTGGATACTACTTCTACAGGGTGGGCCACGAAAAACCAGCCCTCCTCTTGCGCTCGCCACTGTCAGATTACGTGTAAAGTGTACTGCAAACACTCCCACAAATGTTGTCCAGGAGAAATACATGACGCGGACTGGTTTTTCGTGGCTCACTCTGTCCTCTGACCGGCCTCGCTTTCCTATCATTCGCATACACTTGTACATCCCCCATCCCCCACCCACCTCATTCGCTTAAAACTAACTGCCCCATCTTCATGCGCTGTTTTCATCTCCTTTACGATTTCTCCCATGAAAGTGCCAAAAATGCGACTGCGTTGTGCCATAAAGATTTTTATAACTGTACATTTACCAGCAAGGTTGTCACGGTTCCCAGTGTGAGGTCGCGGCCAGCTGTAACAGTGTCAGGTGGTCTGTGCTTTCACTTGTCGTCAAGGGGCATAAATAAGCGGATATTTATGGATGTTCAAGGGGAGAGGATAAGTGTGAATGAAACTCCAAAGCGACCAAAAAAAAAAAAAAAGTGGATGAATATCTAGTGAGTATATGCGGTGGAATGTCTGTCAAGCAGGAAAGTGTGGATAGGCCAATGCAACGCTTGGATTTTGAATAACTCAGCGTTTTCAAGATGGTGTGCTCTTCTGACTGATGCGCGTTCATTGTCTCTAACATGGCAGAGAGTAGTTCGATGGTCTGTGCTTTCATGGTGGTTATGTCAAGTCACCACGCTGGGGGTCACTGTCGCATTCTTTATTCAGTGAGGCGGTTTCTTTGAAACGTTCTCTTCTTACTCCCCCCTCCCCCCGCTGATCTTTCTGTCTCTCACCCTCTTTCTTCTCTTCATTTCTGTCACCCCCTCTTTTTCCCTATCTCTCCCTCTCTCTCTCTCTTCTCTTCCTTTCTCTCACTTTCTTCTCTTCCTTTCTCTCACCCCCTCTCTCTCTTTCTTCTCTCACCCCCTCTCTCTCTTTCTTCTCTTCCTTTCTCTCATCCCCTCTCTCTTTCTTCTCTCACCCCCTCTCTCTCCCTCTCTCTCTTTCTTCTCTCACCCCCTCTCTTTCTTTCTTCTCTTCCTTTCTCTCACCCCTCTCTCTCTTTCTTCTCTTCCTTTCTCTCACCCCCTCTCTCTCTTTCTTCTCTTCCTTTCTCTCACCCCCTCTCTCTCTTTCTTCTCTTCCTTTCTCTCACCCCTCTCTCTCTCTCTCTTTCTGCTCTTCACCCCCTCTCTCTTCTCTTCCTTTCTCTCACCCCTCCCATTTCTCTCTCTCTTCTCTTCCTTTCTCTCACTCCCCCTCTCTCTCTCTTTTTCTTCTCTTCCTTTCTATCACCCCCTCTGTTTCTTCCCTCTCTCTCTCATTTGTGAACGTACCTTTTACATATTCTATCTATCTGCATAAAACTGAAGTTGAAAAAAAAAAGTTGTTTTTGCGTTCGTGTCTGCTTGTGTGTAGAAGCATTAGATCGGCAGGCAGACAGACAGGCAGGTAGGCATACAAGCAGGCAGACAGACAGACAGGTAGGTAGGCATACAAGCAGGCAGACAGACAGGCAGGTAGGTAGGGATACAGGCAGGCAGGCAGGCAGACAGGCAGGTAGGCATACAAGCAGACAGACAGACAGGTATGTAGGGATACAGGCAGGCAGACAGACAGGCAGGTAGGGATACAAGCAGGCAGACATACAAGTAGGTAGGGATACAGGCAGGCAGGCAGACAGACAGCCAGGTAGGCATACAAGCAGGCAGACAGACAGGTAGGGAGGGATACAGGCAGGCAGACAGACAGCCAGGTAGGCATACAGGCAGGTAGGCATACAGGGAGGCAGACAGACAGGCAGGTAGGCATACAGGCAGGCAGGCAGACAGACAGACAGGTAGGCATACAGGCAGGCAGGCAGACAGCCAGGTAGGCATACAGTCAACCTGATAGGCAGACAGATGAACAGGCAGAGTGATATACACACAGACAAGCAAGGCATACAGGCAGCCTCGTAGGCAGACAGATGAACAGGCAAAGTGATATGCATACAGACAAGCAGGCAGAAAGACGAACAGACATACAAAACGGATGGATGGATGGATGGATGGACGGACGGACGGATGGATGGATGGAGACAGTCGTTCAGTGGGCATACACACACAAAGACGGAAGGACAGACAAATGAGAGAGACACATAAACAAGCGGGGAAACAGAAGGATAACTAGAGAGCTTAATTTTCCTTACTGTAAAGTAGAAATAACCAGAATATGAGTACTCCGAGCTCATAAGAACTTCTACACAAAATTAGCACTAAAATGTTTCTGTATACAAGTTCACTCTCTTAGCCACGAATTAATCTGCAAGATTAATTAACGTCCTATATTATCATACGTTAAAAAGTAAACGTTACACGTTACAGAGTTCCGAGTGCTGAAATAAAAATGTTAAATTATTAACTTCTTAGGCCAATATTTAACAATGCTATGTTCTACAAAAATCCTTCGCCCAACATATAATGTTTCTCTTTTGAGTATCAGTGCTATCCGAGTATACGTGCCCTGATCAAACATGACATCGACCCACTTATGTATAAAATACGGATTTTTGTTCCAGAAATGTTTGTCCGACAAATACCGAGAATGAAGTTAAAACAGCTCTGCAAATCTGCGACAATTTACGGAAACCTCAGCACTCCCATTTCTCAGGATTAACAGCTTTTCCGCTTCACCGAGGCTAGAACTTAGTTTCGAATTTCAGTATTGACTCGCCTTGATCTAAATGAGTACCGGAACATTAGCCATTTCCAAACAACACAGGGAATATTACACTATCTTAAACGCGCAGTCTGGGCTATTTACTCATGGAAATTGTTTCAGGCTAGAAAACCGGACTTCAAATATTGAAATTCTCCACCGAAACTGTCTATACTGTTATTGTTGCCCTTGATAAGCACAAAGGTTCTAGTGACTTAGTTTACGAGTTCATCATCATCATCATCATGTGCCATGCCTGGAAGCACCGAGCCATATCTCTACAGTTTCCGAACTTTCGTGTTTTTTTTTTTTCCCCATCAGTTCTGTTATGCGTTCTCCCATGCCGTTTTGTCAAGCCATCTAAGATTTTCTCTCTTGGACTTCTTCCTCCTTTCCTGCCTCCCATTTTCCCTGCTGTCACGATATTTTCTAGTCCTCCTTTCCTCATTCTATGGCCAGTGAATCTAGACTGTCTCCCCAGCAGTGAGTTCATTAAGGCTCATTTCTCATTGGCGTTTCTTAGGCATTCTTCATTTATTTTAGCTGCCCATGACACTCTTAACATTCTTCGTCTGAACCATATTTCAGTTGCCTCTAATGCCCCTGTTGTTGTAGCTTTTGTTAACGACCATGATTTGCGTTTATATTCTCATACTGGCTCGATATATCGTTTCAAGACTCTTCTCCTAGTATCTGTTGATAAAGATGGACTACATAAAATAGATTTCATTTTCTGAAATGCTACCTTTGCCGACATACTCTGTGTGTGTGTATTTTTTTTCACCTGGTTGATACACCTACCCTCTGATGTTATCGTGTACACAGCAGTGGTTATCAGTCGTTTTCAGACTTGCTGTTGGCCTCCTGCGTTCTCTTGTCGCTGTGTATTAAATGAAAACCTCGATGAATATTGTCTTTCAATAACTTATGGTCTATCCTGGCCTCTCAGTGATGTAAAGGTATGCCATGGAGGCACCTAGAGGATGCGATGTTAGTGGCTATATTTTCCTTGACCTGTTGGCACACTAGAGGGCGATGTATTCTGCATCGCGTCTGATTACTTTTCCCATCTCAGCTCCAGAAGAAGTCAGGTACCTGTTTCTACAGTTGGGTGACTGGAACGGCTGCAGCCGAGATTCGAACCACCAATCTTCGCTCTGAGAGACTAGACTAACTAGTAACCACATCGCCGCTCATGCATCCTTTAGTGATGTACAAAAAATAAAAATAATTTTAAAATCTCTCTCTCTCTCTTTCTCTTTCCTCTGTTTCCTCTCTCTCTCTTTCTTCCTCTCTTTCCCTCCCTCTCGTATCTGTAAATCCATCTGTTCCCCCCTCCCATCTTCGAATGACCCTTCGGTGACACCTTACGGTAATCAGATCCCAGCTTAAGAGTAGATGGTGTATGGAACTTTGTTTTCAAAGAAGGGTAACCGCAGCGCTGATATATGAATATACAGTATATGTGACATACGTGTGTCACAAATCTCACTATGGCAGAAAGCAAGTAAGCAAAGGAGAACGCAATGAATGTACAGACAAATAAAATTTGCCTTGGGTGAACATATGGAACTTACAGTCTTTCCAGCTTTGTCATGGAGGCAAACAGTAAGTCAGAAATTGATCTCAGCTGGTTTCTATCCACGCGCCTGAAATATACAATAATAATAATAATATAGTTTTCTACACTAGAAAACACACACACACACATATATATATATATATATATATATATATATATATATATCTTAAGGTCCCTGCCGACAGACGTACGATATCATGTCCTTCCATAACCCTCGATCCCTTGTGCATCTTAACGGACTTGTCACTGAACGTCTCTCGTGCCAGGATGCCAAACCATCCAACATCCTTCTCTCTGTCTACCTCTGCCTCTTCTACCTTCGATCTTCCCTGTTGCCATTAGGTGCTCTAGCCCGCCTCTCCTCCAAACATTCATTCATTCATTCATTCATTCAGCTTTCTGTTCCATTGCGGCTCATTGTTGCAGATAAGACTTGTCTCTGTTCCTCTCTGTTTTTAATCTTCTTCTGCCAACTGTCCACTCCGATGGCTCGTGGATCTTCTCCCAGGTTCTCACGCCGCCTCCAAACATGCCCCACATATTTAGATATCCTCATTATAACTTTCCTTGTTTCTTATGCCTCTTTCAGAACTTCCTCGTTCGATTTAGAAAACATATCCGGACAAAAACAAACAGAAAAACCAAAAAAAAAAACAAACTGTTGCTAAACAGAACACTAAACTAAGCAGCCTGCAACATGAAAATGACTGACACAAAGAATACACAGGGCAACCAAAAAAAAAAAAATGTCATTATTGATGTATATTTAATGACCATTAATATAAAATAATCAACCATAAAAATATTGGCTACACGCTACTCTCATAATCTGTAGCAACTGCAGCCCCAGCTTTGAAATACAGATCGTGCTTATGCTGAAATCTGCACTAGATAAACTGGCGCAAACTCTACAAAACAAACGCTGACATTTTCTCAAAGGTCTGCTGGCATTCTCGGTAAGTCTGGGTGCCTCCTGCCCGCAGATATCTTCTGGAAGGTCTTGCATTATCTCGTGCATTTCTCGAATCTGGAATAGTTAAGCGATTACCGACATGTGGTCGCTTACCGCGGGGATTAAACGTCAAACATAACATCTAGAAGTTTCCACTTATAAAAACATGGCTTCTATTTTTGTCATGATTTATTATTATTATTTTTTTTTCTTATTCCCGCAAGTATTTAACACAGTAAATAAATAAAACAACGTAAAAGGACTAAATTATTTAATTATTTTAAGTCGTACATTAACTCTTTCACCTCAGAACAACACTGGCAGTTTTGCTAGATCTTGCACTTCAATGGAAATCGATGCTCAGAGCGTTATTTAGGCAAAGTCTAAATAAAATGGAAATTAGCAAATTTCTAACGCAATCCATATTTTAAAATTACAGAGTAACTTCCTTCCAGTTTCTTTCTGTTAAAACTTCTCACCAAAATTTAATTGCCAGAGCGTGGAAATTATTTCAAGAATGAAAGGGTTAAAACTCTAGTAAATTTCTAAGTGTGTGTGTATTGTCCTGCTTGAATTAACCTAATAATTTTGAAAAAAAAATAAAAACATGAACTTCGTTATGAGAAAGATGTACTGCAATAAATATAGGGGGATGCTATCTGGAACTTCCAGGAAAAATTCAGGGACAACTTTTTATTTTATTTTTTTTAATACCATGATTACATCTTAAAAATCATACATTATTCTGTATTCAGTTTCACATACTTAGCCGTCTATACAAGGCGATGGGTTGTCTCCGTAAATCCTACTGTCAGCAAGAGTTCTTTATTGTACACCGGATAGCTTTTTTTTTTTTCCTTTTCATTCATTATATTTTCCAATAGAACATATCTGTACCATTGGATGGGATGGTCTGTAACGCTTCGATATTTTCATCAGTAACCGAGCAGTTAAAAAAAAAAACGACCAGACCATATGAAATAGTTTTTGCAATTTGTCAATCAGGCTTTTCAATGCTTGACAGAATAACCACCACTATCATCACGTGTCACCTCCTTAGGGCACCTACTGATCGCAGGTAAACTGCAGCTTACTCTATTGCTGTCATACTGTATCGATCAATTCGATTCCATTTCTTCACAAGTTATCTGGCCACCTTTATCGTCGACATTCTCTTGTTCTTATCCCTTGTAACTGTCTCTCCATTATTATTATTATTATTATTATTAGTAGTAGTAGTAGTAGTAGTAGTAGTAGTAGTAGTAGTAGTAGTAGTGCCGTTAATGTGATAATCATATTTTATTTTCTGGTTCTTCTATTCCGTATTTCCTATTTCAATTTCAATCGATTCAGAACACCTTTGTTTTATTTCTGCACACGATATATGCCAAAGTCATATGGAATTATGATTATTATTATTACTACGGGCCGTGCCGTGCCGGATAGCGTTGGTGATCATGCTTCTCTATCGGCGTTTCCGGTTAGTTCAGATACTTTCATTTTTCCATGCCACCTGGTCAGTATTTTTCTCTTGGCCTTCCTCTCTTCCTTTTTCCCATGAATTTTCCAGTCAATACTAGGTTCTCCAACTTCTGTCTTCTCATGACATGTCGAAGTTCTCTAATTTCTGTCTTCTCGTGATATGTCGAAGTTCTCTAATTTCTATCTTCTCGTGACATGTCGAAGTTCTCTAATTTCTGTCTTCTCATGACATGTCGAAGTTCTCCAACTTCTGTCTTCTCATGACATGTCGAAGTTCTCTAATTTCTATCTTCTCATGACATGTCGAAGTTCTCTAATTTCTATCTTCTCGTGACATGTCGAAGTTCTCTAATTTCTATCTTCTCGTGACATGTCGAAGTTCTCTAATTTCTATCTTCTCATGACATGTCGAAGTTCTCCAACTTCTGTCTTCTCATGACATGTCGAAGTTCTCTAATTTCTATCTTCTCGTGACATGTCGAAGTTCTCCAATTTCTGTCTTCTCGTGACGTGCCCAAGACATTTTGACAGTCTTTTTCTTATCATTTTGTTGAAACTTCTCTGAGGACATCCTCGTTTGTTTTTCTGTATGTCCAGGCTATTTGTTGCATCTTTCTCCAGGGCATTTTTTTGCATCTTAAAGGCTACTTCTATATGGAAAAACGGTAGCACCATGATTAATTAGCTGCACATGACATTCTACTTAGATGGCAAATCAACAAAGCTTTCTTACTTACAATCTAATCATGGAAGTTAGATCTTGGAAAGCTCCTTTTTCCAGTGTATGGATTTGATTATCCAGAAGTTGCCTGGGGACAAAAGGAAGAAATACAGTGTTGCTTTTATACTGGAAGAATAAGAAAAAGAACTGACAGGGATATAACAGTACAAGAAGAATGAGTACTCTTGAATACAATATTTTGATAAACAATACATCGCTCTCTGAAGTCGAGATGAGGAGTACTTTCATGTCAAGGAATTTGACTATCAAAAAAACCCAGTGCCACTCCTGAGAGATACTGTAGCGATATCACAGAACATGCTATCATTCTTGACAGAAACAACACTGTAGCTATATCACAGACACGCCATCATTCATAACAGATACAATACTGTAGCTATATCATATAACACGCCATCATTCTTGAAAGACACAATACTGTAGCGATATCACAGAACACGTCACTCTCGACAGATGCAATGCTCTAGCGATAACACACAATACACCACTCTTGACAGATACAATGCTGTAGCGGTTCAACAAAACACACCACTCTTGACAGATGCAATGCTGCAGCGACATCACATACACGCTACTGTTAACAGATGCAGTGCTACACTGATACCACACAGCACACCACTCTTGAGTGATGCAGTACTGGTAACCGTCATTTCCACCACACAGAAGAAACTCCTCTCCAAACAAGCGAGTTTCTCTCCTGTTTATACTGGCTGTGCTGTTATCCGCCGCAGATTTCAAGCTATGAAGTCTGAGATGAAAGATTGGAATGTCCTACGAAACATTCCACGGGGTTTGTGGAACAATTCTTTGACGTGACACGGAAAAAAAACACAAATATGTCACATCTTAGCCAAAGTCTTCTCAGAGTGACATGTAAGCATCATCTCGGCCTAGATCTTCTCCTGAGACACGTAAAAATAATCACCTGGAATTTTTAAAAAGTTTTCTCAATGATTGGGAGAAAGGAAAGAAGGGAGGAGGAGGGGGAGGGGGTCCTAACACCAAACAAAGCAGGTCAAGACCCTACCTCATTTTTTCCCCTTCTAGGCCCGAGGAGAGAGGTCTGCAACCAGTGCATCTTCTAGAGTACGAGGGAGTGAAAGGGTGCCCGAAGGACTCTAGAGGCAGAACATGGAAAAGAGCGGAGGGCCCTGAATATAGTTTTGCCCCAAAGTTTCTCTCAGGGGCCCTGTTCTTTGGACTCAGATGAAGCCAAGTCACCTTGCCAAACAATTAAGGAATGAGCGTGTTCCTGACACAGCTAATTATCAGTGGAGAAACCTGGCATTGCTTCAGCTTTCTTGTATGCGCCTCGAGAACATGAAGCAGCTACAGCAGTGCATTTTCATTATAACTGGGCAAAGAAGCACACGATATCATCAAAGAGCATTCTGTCTGCATACATCATAATGCTACACCAGCAATATGGGCGTTTAGTCCAGTACAATAATTTTGTGTGAACTTTGCGAGTTACAGAACTGAGAAGGATGTACAAACTCAGGTAATGAAATTAACTATTCAGATAATGTTGAACAATGGTTCCCAACCTTTTATACATTCAGCGACCACTTTTCCAACTATATATAACTTGGAAACAAGACATATTTACCCTTAGACAATTGTCACAATAAAAAAGTCTATCCCGCAGCACAAAACTAAACATATATAAGACACAGATCAGGTCATTTGTACTGACTATGTCAGTCAGAAACACGGAGTGCAAACTAAACAAAATGAAACCAAATACAAACATTTGAGAATAGAATCCCGAGAAGGATTTATGGACTGGTAAGAGACCCTATAACACAACAATGGAAAATGAGAATTAACAAAGAAATCTACACATCGGTTAACTCTCTGCTTATAACAACCATTATGGTTCTAAGGACTGTAATAGCCAGAGGTGTGGTGAGGGATACGTTCTCCAGTCCAATTAAATGTCTCCACGGCGTATGTCTCAAATAGCCTCTGACAGTCCAAGTCCAGCTCCTGGCCTTCTCGTGGCGGAACTGTTTAAACTGACAGGAGAAGGGGCGAAAGGCGACTATCTGGCGCCTGAAAACCAAACACTTTCGGGTATATGAGACTCGTTAGCTTTGGTTGGTAGCTCATCTAGGAGAAGGAAAGCTCCTGCTCGCTGCTGGCAAGGTTCTTCGGCTGCCGCGAGTGAGGTGAAAATCCTCCCGGCCAATGAAGAAAAATGCGCTTAGTGTGCCGCTGTGAAAAAGGTGACGGAAAGGATTAAGTGAAGTTTAATCGGTATGGCGAGTAGACTAGCGGTGAAGGCTACTCATACCACTGCACCTCTGCTCTAGAGGCCGGACACGTCCTATATACACCAATATTGGAGCAATATGCCTAAACCGACTTAACCCAGGGGGGAAACTTGATGACTACGCATATCATGGTGCCTCCGTTCTAGAGGCTGGTCATGTCCTATATATACCCACACTGGGATAATACGCCTAAACCGGCTTAACCCAGGGGTGAAACTCACTAGTGGCGAGGATTCGTCCTCCTCGTCAAAAGCTCCGTCCTGGTCACAACCAGGAAGGGTAGCGGCCACGACCACATAATGCTGAAGTCGGAGATACTGGACCAGTGCAGTCTAGATAGGCAACCACCTCTCACCCGACGGGGGTATATTATACCCAAATTACGTTGAGGTTTCCGGTGAGAAAGTCCAACTCTGGACTGGATGGGCAACCACCTCTCATTCAGCGGGGATATACTGATATCCAAAACACGTCGAGGTTTTCCGGTGAGAAAGTCCAACTCTAGGCTGGATGGGCAACCACCTTTCACCAAGCGGGGATATATTTATATCCAAGCCAGGTCGTGGTTTTCCAGTGAGAAAATCCAACTGTAGACGAAACTGGTGCAAGGAAAACCACAGTATCACACAATGCTGCTTCTGTGATCCACCGAGAATATAGGCCAAAGCCCCATGATGCTCTGAGCCTCCATCCTAAATGAGATTATCGCGAGAACCACAGGAGTAAATTCAGTAGGATCACGGGACGATCTTGGTGGTAGAAGCGAACGAAGAAGAAGGACAACAACAACAACTATTATGAAAAACATCACATAGAGGTGGCTCGGACATTTAGAGAGAATGGAGGAGGATAAACATAGACGCCCCGTATAGAAGTGATGAAAGGGGTAGACCAAGAGGTAGACCTAGACAACGACAGCGAAACAACCTAGAAGAAGATATACGCACTTTTGGAATCGACAACTGGCAGATAAAAGATCAAGAACAGAGAGAAATAGAGAGACGTGGCTTGTCTGCAGCAATGAATCTCAACGGTGGGAAAGCTGCTGAATTCAGCAGAAAAAGAAGATATAACTTGCGGAACACCAACTGTATATGTAATATCGTTATGTCAAAGGCCACTAACTGTTGTTGTACAATGGATGACATTTAATACAACATCGACAACGCAGTCGCGGACCACTTAATTGTGTGTTGCGCACCGCTTGTTGTCCCCTGGCCATAGATAGGAAAACACTTAAGTAGAAGAATGAAAGTAACAGAAAAAAAATCTTGGAATTGGACAAGGATGTTAACCAATATTCACCTCTAACATCCATCAATCAAAATCTCTGTCTGTCTGTCTATTCGTCCGTCCGTCTGTCTGTCAGCCTATCTACTATCCGACACACGAAAGGATAGCAGGTGTGTATGTGTGTGTGTGTGTGCGTGCGTGTGTGTGTCTCCACAAACTTTTAATTAGAAACTAAATAAACTAATGCACTAACCACAAAACTCACTTCAACAGGCGCAAAGCCGTTCAATAAAACGATCAGTTATGCCCCCTACTGTTAAGCATTTACATCCCTTTCTCTTAAACTCTAGCTCCAAGTACAAACTTCTCCAGTCTCCTCGAGATCACAGAAACGTGTTAAAGGGAGGGAAATCTAGCACTTAATGGGAGAGACAGCTGGCACAAAGAAAGCTAGATATGTCTTGACATGTTCTGTATGCAGAACCTGCAGTTGTAATGCATTTTCCGAACTCATGGAAACATGGCTAACCTGGAGTCCAGTAAAGGCGGAATTGAAAACCAAACTGTTGTGATTCTTCTATTCATTTTTCGACTTTTAAATGAAAGTTTACAGATGAAGGGTAGAATGTCATATGGGCCTACGTGCATCAGGTCTTCACTTCTTGAAAAAAAAATTTGTTTGTTCGATCTCATGTCCTCGACCTTTCAGTCCAGGTTTCTAGAAATGATGTATAGGAAAACAAAGGACCTATCTATACTGACAACAGAATGCAGAAACACAGATCCCTTCCCCTCTCCCTCCCCCCCCCCCAAAAAAAAAAGAAAGGAAATCCATAACGAAAAATCAGAAAAGAATAATAAAGTAAGAAGACTTCAAGACAAGAGATCAGAAAGAGAAGGCAGGAAAGAAGACGACAGGAAACACAAAAAGCATCAATACAAAATGAGCTGGACTAACAGACTCTACTTACAATATCCGAAGTTCAGTAAATCCTTGGAAGTCAGCGCGACGTATGACGGTCAAATTGTTTCCTTGTAGGTCTCTGAAACACAGCAAAAAAAAAAAAATACTGGAGCTGAAGCCACTAGCAATGAAAGGACCATTAATGTTTTAAAAGCAGGACGATGGCGCTGTCTGTTTTGGCAATCAGCTACCCATATTAGCGTCAGTGTTGGTGGACCATAGCTGACATACTAGCGTCAGTGTTGGTGGACCATAGCTGACATACTAGCGTCAGTGTTGGTGGACCATAGATGTCATACTAGCGTCAGTGTTGGTGGACCATAGCTGACATACTAGCGTCAGTGGTGGTGGACCATAGTTGTCATACTAGCGTCAGTGTTGGTGGACCATAGATGTCATACTAGCGTCAGTGTTGGTGGACCATAGATGTCATACTAGCGTCAGTGTTGGTGGACCATAGTTGTCATACTAGCGTCAGTGTTGGTGGACCATAGATGTCATACTAGCGTCAGTGTTGATGGACCATAGTTGTCATACTAGCGTCAGTGTTGGTGGACCATAGATGTCATACTAGCGTCAGTGTTGGTGGACCATAACTGACATACTAGCGTCAGTGGTGGTGGACCATAGTTGTCATACTAGCGTCAGTGTTGGTGGACCATAGCTGACATACTAGCGTCATTGGTGGTGGACCATAGTTGTCATACTAGCGTCAGTGTTGGTGGACCATAGCTGACATACTAGCGTCAGTGTTGGTGGATCATAGTTGTCATACTAGCGTCAGTGTTGGTGGACCATAGCTGACTGAGACCCTATCCCATTTCTCCTTTCATACCCCCCCGCCCCCAGTAACAGGCCTAACTTGACTAAGGGGGCAAGGATCGCTGTAGTTCTCAAGGTGGAGGAGTCTTCTAAAAAGTACTGCACGCACTCTGCTTTTTAGCTGCACTCAGGGAATGAGAAAATAGCCGTCATAACCCGCTCCCAAACCGACACCATGCTGTGCCTCAACACTTTCACAACATCGGCTGCAAATAACACCAGCTTGCAGTTCAAAGGAGATAAAAGACAAGACAAGACAAGACAGTGAAAAGACAGGAGGGTCACAAACAAAAGAAGCAAGAAATATAAAACAATAATCTAACGCAGCAGAATAGTTATTGTTAAGAAAAAAAAACCCAACTAATTTAAAGCAATGAAAAAATACAAGAATTAATCTAAAACAATGCAAGAAATACAAAAACTAAAATAAAACAACAAGAAATACACAAATTAATCTAAAACAATGCAAGAAAAATAGCAATAAATCTAAAACAGTCAACGGAAAAAGACAGTATGGAAATGAATCCTGGAAACAGATTGCGTGATAAAATTCATTCATTTGCATGTCCCTTGCGGAACTTTGCCTCCCTAACAGCTCCTCTGTGGGCCTCTCGGTTGTGGGCAAGATGGCCTGCTGCCGATGCTATAGCAGAAGAAGTTTATTGTTCGTGCGCGGTCTCTATCACGATGGAGCTAACAAAGAAACCGCACTGCAGCTTGTTGGGTGGACATTGTCCCATCTGCAGATGTACCCTGAGAGGTTAGGTAAGTCATGACAACCAGCTATCACAATCAGCGTCGGATCGTATCACGTGATGGGAGAGGAAAGAATTTACTTCTACAGCTTTATAAAGAAATTTAAAAAAAATTTTTTAAAAAGCTGATGACAAGTTTTTCAGACGCCCTGTGTTTCATATGACAAGTTTTGTAGACGCCTTGTGTTTCGTATGACATGTTTTGCAGACGCCCTGTGTTTCATATGACAAGTTTTGCAGACGCCTTGTGTTTAATATGACAAGTTTTGTCGACGCCTTGTGTTTCGTATGACAAGTTTTGCAGACGCCCTGTGTTTCGTATGACAAGTTTGCGGACACCCTGTGTCTCGTATAGCATAATTTAAAACCTTTATTTTCTTTTTGTGACTGTCGTGAGTCACACACACACACAGTGTGAGAGAGAGAGAGAGAGAGTCTAATGCAATTTTCGCCCCCCCCCCCGGCTGAAACCTTGGAATATATTTTTATATCACCCGCCGACCCCTGCATTAAAATACTGATAGCCGAATCCCTGCATTAAACTATTAATCACAGACCCTTGCATTAAAATGTTAACCACCGACCACTGCATTAAAATAGTAACCGCTGAACTTATGCATTAAAATATTAACCACCGATCCCTGCATTAAAGTATTAACCGCCGATCCCTGCATTAAAATATTAACCACCTTTCCCTGCATTAAAATATTAACCACCGACCCCTGCATTAAAATATTAACCACCGATCCCCGCATTAAAATGTTAACCGCCGACCCCTGGATTAAAATGTTAACCGCCGACCCCTGCGATAAAATAACTGCCGAACGCCTGCATTAAAATATTAACCACAGATCCCCGTATTAAAATGTTAACCGGCGCTCGTTTTTCCGCTTTATATACCCCCCACCCCCGCCCCAACCATCACCAAAGTTGTCACCGTCACAAACTGACAATAAAAATATTTTTAATAAAGTCACTTGTACAGACAGACAAAAAATATGTTTCTCCAGTAGATGCCGCCGCCGAAAAGAATACTAATAAATGTATTGTATACAAAATGATAATAGGTACGGTTTGCCGTATATGTCATGTGCAACTAAAAATGACTTTTTAACCAACCTGACTTGGATTTAAAAACAAAAAACAAAAACATGTAGTTAATTCCCCAGGGTTCCACGAGATGAGATTAGGAGGAATTTTTCAGTCACGATCTCTGGCGGAACTCCTGCAGGTCCGTCGGGGAACCTCCGGGTTGAGAAACCCTGGTCTAGTGAAATGTGTCAGCTTTTCCTGAGAAATTATGCGTATGTACCCAAGCTTCCGAGTTACGTTCATCAAAACAATACTTTTTGCAGAGCTAAATTTTTCTTTCTTATTTCCGTGTACATATCTACTGAAGATGATACGCTTGTTTGCGCCTGTGCCATAAATTATTACACTGTCTGGGTGGACTTTTTTAAAATCACACACGCATGCGCACAAACGGAGATTTACAATCGCTCGATTATTTACAAAAATAAAATTGCGGAACATAGTAACACAGAAACAAAATCAACAGATTCGCTTATGGAGAAGGAATGTATGTTGCTTCGTCATCTTGGCATAGATACTTTTCTGTCCTGTTTCTTAGTTATGGTCAAGTGTATAGAGAGCAGGGTTAACATTCTTTAGTAGCCAAAGTCTTTAAAAACTGAGCTAAACTTTCACAACTGAAACGCCGTTATTTAGGACAATCTATTACTTTGCACTACCGGCCTATGTAAACATAACAGTCTGGGGAAGCCAACCACTGAAAAATGTATTTATTATGATTAACCGCGCGCCCGGAACAAAGAACTAACTCTTCAGTAGCAGAAGTCTTAGGAAATATGACCTAAAATTCTATAGAATACTATCGGACTAGCGGTTGGAAAAATGTTATTTATACTGAACATATGAAAATCTCCCATACTTCATACGAGTCTCAAGCTAAAAATCCAATGTTCGCTACATTATTATATGCAACCGAAACATGAAGAACCAATCAGAGAACTGAAAGTAGACTGAGAGGATTTGAAGGAAGATGCCTCAGAAAAATTTTAAGAACACACTGGGAAGAACAAATGATAAACGAGGAAATAACCAAACGAATGGGCATTGAGAACATTACTAAAGAGGTCACAAGACAAAGATGAAAATGGCTGGGGCACTTTCCAGGAATGGAAAGAATAAGACACCCCTACATCGCCTTCACTTGGACACCTCATGGGAAAAGAATGAGGGGCATTGAGACGCAATACAGGAAGAACTAAAGGAAGCCAGAAAGACATGGTTTGAAGTATCCCGACTCGCTCAAGACAGGATTGGCTGCAGAACCTTTGTTGATGTCTTATGCTCCATTGGGGAGTACAGAGAACGGGTGATGATATTGAACTTTAAAGATATTTTACTGTTGTACGGAGCCGGCTATTATCAATTTGGGGAGGGGGTATATACATGAAAACCATCTTCGTTAACATGCATGTGCAAAATACCACACAACAAGACATGAAGAAAAACAATATCGTACATAAACGCAGCCTCTTTTTTACATTACATTTCGGATTTGTTTTATTCGTTTCTCCGCTTCGCAGAAAATCGAATGAGAAATGCAGGGGGGGGGGGGGGGGGGTCTATTTTCACGACCATTTTAAAAACCACAGCTTTGATAGTTTAACCTTTCCTGGAAAAACAGTTCTTCGGTACCCGTCAGCTGAATTATTGTCTGTTTCAGTTATATCTTATCGATTTATCTGTTATCATTCTATGTCTTCGTGGACAAATGAGACTTTGTAAGGAAAGTACAATTAGAATATATCGTAGAATCCCTGTGGGATTTGGATTTCGAGGACAGTCTACAAAGTTTCCGAGCCAGATTTGCATGGGGGAAAAAAAAGAAGCAAATCACGATCTACGGGAGATAAAGTAAATACACTACTTGACCGGTTCCTTCAGCGGCACTCATGACTTTTACTGACAAAAAAAATTATTTAAATTAATACATAATGGCCATTGATAAACTTGATGCAAGTATCAACAGCCGTATTATAAATAATACAGGGAGGTAGAATGGAATCCAGAAATCCAAGATTTAACATACAACTTCAAGTTAAACATAGAACATGGGAGATGTATCGCCCCAGACAACCATGACAAGCCGTGGTCTGCACCTTATCTGAACAAAAGACCAGGGAGTAGGCCCACAGCCCGCAGGCAGGCGAACTTGTTCCGATAACTATACAAAGCAGAAAAGATAACGTGACAGATAGACATGGCGAAGATTTAGTCAGGGAGAGAACTTTTTTTTTTAGTTACACACACGATTATATATGACGAGAATTGATAATGATGATGTTGCAGACGATAAAGATAACATTGAAGACAAAGATTTTCATCTATAATATGTGCAGGTTGGGACATGTGCTCCGAATGACTGACAACTCACTACCAAAAATAGCACTAAGATGGACACCACAGGGGAACAGAAGTAAGGGTAGACCAAAAGAGACATGGAGAAGAACAACAGAAAGGATGTTCGAGGGCTCACCTGAGCAAGAGCAGAAAAAAAGGCGAAGGACAGGCATTTGTGGAAAACCCTTGCGGAAGCCCCATGTGCCCTGGGCACCTAAGGTTCAGAGAGAGAGAGAGATGTGCAAGTTTAGCATTCTTATTTACGTATCTTCGACACGGTTACTATATTCAAGACACGAGGAAAAAAACTTGGCGATCTATAGCTTCGCTGCTTACACAAAGTACAATATATAGCTTCGCTGCTTACACAAAGTACAATCTATATCTTCGCTGCTTACACAAAGTACAATATATAGCTTCGCTGCTTACACACAGTACAATCTATAGCTTCGCTGCTTACACAAAGTACAATCTATATCTTCGGTGCATACACAAAGTACAATCTATATCTTCGGTGCATACACAAAATACAATCTATATCTTCGGTGCATACACAAAGTACAATCTATATCTTCGGTGCATACACAAAATACAATCTATATCTTCGGTGCATACACAAAATACAATCTATAGCTTCGCAGCTTACGCAAAATACAATCTATAGCTTCGCAGCTTACACAAAGTACAATCTATAGCTTCGCTGCTTACACAAAGCAGTAATTATTTTTTAATAGTAGGAAACAACGAGGCTTTCACACTGTAAAGCAATATAACACATTATTGTATGGTTATACCTCGAGTAATTCATAAACAAACACGTGAGAGAACTGGACAAGAGATCTACCTGGGACTTGGAACCACGGACTTTGGAAGGACGAGCAGCCGTCTAGCCACGAGAGAAGCCGTCCAGACATGAGAGAAGCCGTCCAGCCATGAGAGAAGCCGTCTAGACATGAGAGAAGCCGTCTAGCCACGAAAGAAGCCGTCCAGCCATGAGAGAAGCCGTCTAGCCATGAGAGAAGCCGTCCAGCCATGAGAGAAGCCGTCCAGCCATGAGAGAACAGCGTATTAACAAACTTCGCTATCTCGTACCCTCATTCCCCGCCCCCACCCCACTGCCTCCCTGCCTCCCTTTAATAAAAAAGGTGTTTCATAGCGACATGACCTCCTTCCCTTTCCGGCTGCCAAGATTTTAGACAACACAAAGTAATGAACATTAATGGAAGACAGAAGTAACCATCCTTGAGGTGCCTCATCTCGGATCTATTATGAGCAGGAAGCAGAAACGGCCGAAGATCTCATTCACGACTAAATATTACGTGACGAACTTCAGAAGGGAAGTTAGACGAAGACTGATCATAGACATAAAGATATTTGTACGGCATCGATGAGAGATTATTTCAGTGAGGCCACACAGATTTTTTTTAAAAAGCAGAACTGGTTCAAGATTTTGCAGCTCACAGATCAATGTGTCATCACTTGAGAAGGTTACGGGGATTGTAAGAGACGAAAAGACGTAAATGCAAACAGATCTGGTCTGGTAAAACATACGCAGAAACACAAACAGAAAAAAGGGGGAGGGAGACAGACACAGAGAGAAAGGGGGGGGGGGGGAAGAGAGAGAAACACACACATTACTCTGGTCAATACTCGTTGACAAATTATGAAAACTGGCGAATGGCGGAGTTTGGCTAGCTATTCATTCATTCATTTGCATGTCCCTTGCGGAAATTTTGCCTCCCTAACAGCACTCCTGTAGGCCTCTCGGTTGTGAGCAAGATGGACTGCTGCTGATGCATCCATTTGCAGATCATCAACGATGTCTTGCAGCTATCTTCGCCTTGGTCTTCCTCTCTTTCTTTTTCCCATTGTGTACCCTTCCAAGAGGGTTTTCTCTAGATTATCATGACGTTTAATGTGTCCAAAATATTTAAGTTTTCTATCTTTAATCCTCTTTACTAGCCAGCCTTCTTCAATATTAAGTTCTTGTAATATGGGTATATTTGTTCTTTTTTGTGTCCATGATATTTGAAGAACTCTTCTGTATCATTTACATTCAAAGGCATTTATGTGCTTCTCAGCTGTTTTGTTAAGTGTCCAGGTCTCACAGGCATATGTTGCGATGGAAAGATGCATGCCTTTAAAAATATTATTTTTGTAGTTCTGTCTGTTCCTCTCCACAGATTCTTTAGTTGTTTTACTTTCTGAAGAGCGATAGATGTCCTCCCTTTAATTTCCTTCATTGTATCTCCATTGTTAGCAGTTATCCAAGATATCCCAAACTCTCCACTTCTTCCAGTTTTTCCTCATTGATAGATATATCACCTGCCTTGTTTGTTTTGTCAGTTGTCATCAATTTAGTTTTCTTCGCATTAAGATAGAGGTTTTGCTCTTCGCTGTTCTTACGGACTGACATAATTAGTTTTTCCATTCTTTTTGTGTTGTGGACAGTAATACTGTGTCATCAGCATATCTAATCTCTGGTATTTCATTACCTCCAATTGTTATGGCATCATAATATTCTTTGTCTACATCTTCTCTAACATTCCTCATTATATTTTCAGTATACAAGTTAAATAAGTAGGGCGACAATATGCACCCCTGACGGACCCCTTGTTTTATGTCAAACCAAATTGTTATTTCACCATTTATTCTTACTACTGCTTGTTGGTCTAGATACAGCAGTGATGTTAATTGTATCAAATGTGTTGGAAATCCCATTTTTCCATTATTTCCCAAAGTTTATGGTGTTCGACTATTATAACACAATAATGTGTGGGGAAAAAAAGAAAATTCATTGTTTTACTTATTTGCCCGTCTGATTTTACTGGATCCGCTAGTTCGCTTACAGCAAGCTTTGTTCTTCAATCTTAAAACAAGTACTTCACCTTTCTCTGACGGCGTAGTTTAAAAAAAAACGTGCATCGTAACATACTGACAATGGTCGCACAGTTTTTTTTAAAAATACAATATTCAGCTATTCAGTGAGATCAGCATTTGTCTACCTTAGGCTGCCCCTACAATTCTCAGTACAGCGGAAGCTACGGTTCCCGGAAATGATAAACACGTGGAATGCTGGTGAAACTTTAGTACTTTCTATAACTACTTCCAGATGATGGGATTGGCCAACTATAGTTTAACAAAACTGGCAAACCACCGCCCACCAAGACTAGCAAAATTATCGCGTAACAAGACTGGAAAACCATCGTTCACCAAGACTAGCAAAACTATCGCGTAACAAGACTGGAAAACCATCGTTCACCAAGACAAGAGAACCATAGTCCACCAAAACTGACAACTGTTTACGTATGGTGAAGTGACAGACGGCATGACTGCTTGCTGTTATCCTAAAGTATCCTCATGGAGGCCCGTAGGACATGAAATTTCGACACATGGTGTGACACGATATCTCTGCTTAAGATGACAGAACTTGGAGTAACGGGTGATGCAAAAGAAACGCCATGCTGCGGCCACGAGAACAACCAGAGTGCAGCATATCGCTTGTGTAATAAAGTCTCTATACAATGAGAGGTGGGCATACTGATGACGAGCTCAGAGCACCTATGGACGAGCCTGAAACGCAAGGCTAATTATCTTAATATTGTCATCTTTCCAGGAAGAAAACCGTTGCCATCAATTCATCCTCATCACTGGGAAGACGGAAAATGATCGCCCCATAGTATTTGGAAGAAACGACATACTTACAAGAATGCTGAATGTATATATTCATGCTATAAGAAGCAAAGACTGAGTGTCTGAAACTCTTGCTGTTTGTGCTTAATATGGCCACAGAATCAACGTTATGGTCCATGGAATCAACAATGACACTTTTACTGAAAAACAAATACATCATAACTGAAATGAAAACAGCACCGTGCAACATAATTTTCCTCCCAACTCTACGCCATAAATGTCAACAGTGGACACCAAGAGTCAAACACAAAAAGAAAAAACCATCAATACAGAAAATGATATGTTTAGAGAGGTTACTAAATGTGACAGGAACAGATAAATAAGAAATGACATCACCACGGCAAAAGTTGAAGCAAACCCAGTATTAAACTAGATCCGGAAACAGCAAGTGGTCCTCGTTAGGTCCGGTGGTCCCATGTGTGGTCCAAAATAGACCACATGAGTTCCACGAAGGACCACAAGGGGTTCAGAGTATCACAGTGCTTTAGCCTGTATTCTTGGTGGGTCTCGGAAGCGGGATTGCGTGACACCGTGGTTTTCATTGCACCAGTTTGGTCTAGGGTTGGACTTTCTCACCGGAAGACCTCGACGTGTTTGGAATATCAGTGCATCCCCGCTGGGTGAGAGGCGTCAGCCCACCCAGGACAGCGTTGGACTTTCTCACCGGAAAACCTCGACGTGTTATGAGATACCCGTGTATCACCGCCGGGTGAGAGGTGGTTGCCCATCCAGTCCAGGGTTGGACTTTCTCACCGGAAAACCTCAGCGTGATTAGGATACGCAGACATCCCCGCCGGGTGAGAGGTGGTTGCCTATCTAGACTTCCCTGGTCCAGTGTCTCCGACTTCAGCATTTTGCGGTCGTGGCCGCTACCCTTCCTAGTTGTGACCAGGATGGAGCTTTTGTCCAGGAGGACGAATCCTCGCCACTAGTGACTTCTACCCCTGGGTTGAGCCGGTTTAGGCATTTCCCAGTATGGGCATGTTTGGGACGGGACCGACCTCTAGGGCAGAGGTACTGTGACATTCATAGCCTTCAAGATTCACCCCTGGTATGAGCCGGTTTAGGCAAAATTCACCAGTATGGGTGTTTATCAGGCGTTACCGACCTCTAGAGCGGAGGTGGCATGACATGTCTAGCCATCGAGTTCCACCCCTGGTGTGTGCCGGTTTAGGCATATTTCACCAGTGTAGGTGTATTTCGGACGTAGGCGGCCTCTAGAGCAGAGGTGCCGTGGTATAGCTCTCGTAGCGATACTACTGGACATACCAGGTTAAACTTCACTTTCCACCACCTTTTCCCATCGGCGCCGCACAGCAACCTTTATTTCCGCATTTACTTCCTTAACCGGGAGGAGCTTCACTCCACGCGCGGCATTTGAAAAGTCAAGCCAGCAGTGACTTAACCTCTGGGACAAACCGGTTCATGCATTTCACACGATATGACTGCACTCAGGACGTGGCCGACCTCCAGACCAGAGGTGCCGTGATTTGACTGTTTGCTTCGCTTTATTCTTTCAACCACCTTTTCCGCAGTGATGCTGCGCGGCAACCTCATTTGCAAATTTCTTCATTGGCCGGGAAGAGCACCGCTCCACGCACGGCAGCTGAAGATTTCGCCAACAGCGGCAGATGAGCTACCAAACGTGACACTCATCTACCCTAAGTAACTGGTTTTCAGGCGCCAGATATTCGCCCTCGCCCCTTCTCCTGTCAGTTTAAACAGTTCTGCCACGGGAAGGCCAGGAGCTGGACTTGACTGCCAGAGGCTGTTTGTGGCGCGTTTGCAGTCCTTAGAACCTTAAATACCCCGTTACATGAAGCAAGTTGCCGAGCACTAGCGAGACATCTGATTGTCACTTCAAAACTGAAAGGTATATGAAGAAGACGACAAGGCAACAACACACAGAATCAAGGCCCTATTTTACATTCTTTATTTCCTTTAGTCTTGAGTTATTATTATTTTTTTCTTTTCTCGTTAAGTTAAACGTTCCCATAATGCCGTCTAAAGTGCACTTGATTCCTCTTTGTAGGTGAAAGATCACTTTCACTGATCTCTTTTGATTCCAGACCAAATGGAAGAGCAAAAAAATCCACGCTATCGCGCCCACCTATTTTGTGAGATTAAACACTGTCTTCCACGCACTGGGTGCTCATTGGAAAGAAAAACACATAAAGACACGTACGCACTCACATGTGACATCCTCATGGGTCCGATACAGGTAATCTTGGTAATGGTTTACTCAGGTGAGAAATTTCATCGACGCCTGGTGTATCGTTTGTGTGTGAGCGGCAACTCTTGACAAAATATTCGAGAACGATGCAAAAGAAAGGCGAGTACAGATTGCTCAATTTATTTTACTGCCCCGAAGACTGATATGGATTGTTGGAATCTGTCTGGCTCAAACAAAGACCTTTTCAACAACAGCGCTAGACGTATATATCTTCTGTGACTCCTGTATGTACGTGAACTTCAGAATAATGGGATTATTCAGGGAAAACATAGACTCTGAGATCACATAAATGCCGTCATGAAATCAGATCATGCAGGATGATTTAGCACTGCATTTGTTTCTTCTGGGGTTTTTTTTCCCCCTACGTAGGACAGATACTGTTGTTATTTGAGGATCTACTTGTGGATGATAAGTGGGAGATCTATTCAGCTGATGATTACTTTAAAATTCATAATAAAGGCTTTATATCGTAATGAGAGTGGGCTAATGTGGTTCTCCTTACTTCACATTGGAAGTAGAGACCATATCCATCCATCTATTAGAGAGCAAGGATGAGTGAAATAAAGTAACGATCATCTGGGCCGGCGAACTTGGATAGATCAAGACCCTGTCCCGTGTTTTCACTGGTATTCCCTGTAACGATTTCATCCCGTCTAAAAGGTTTGGGGCTAGACGTAATCTCGGGGTAGTGGAGTCTGCTAAGAAGCTGGTAACGCTAGCTTCAGGGTTGGCGAACAACAGCTAACCAAGACCCTATCTCACTTCTCCGCTGTTACCCCAGTAACAGGTCTAGCCTGGTTAACGGAGCAGGGATCATCATAGTCCCCCCGAGGTGGTGGAGTCTGCTGAAGAAGTATTGTTCATTCCCTGCTTTTTAGCTCCACTGAGACTGAAAAAAATAAGTGGTCACAACCCGCTCCTAATCTGACAAGACACACCTTCACCGCATCGACTGTAAAGAACATCGGCTCGTAGTTTCTATGAGACAGCACAAGTGCAGTAGTCTTTCATTAAGCAAACGATTATCTATTCCACGCTGCAAACTGTGGCTACGATCAAACATCTTGAAAGCATCGGCTGCCAAGAACATCCAGCTCGCAGTTCCCAGAACATGCAACATTAGCAAACATAAAATTCCCGTTTCCATGTCTTTAAGGCATACCTTGGGGTACGGCCTTGGGCCCGTATTGCCACGACCTTCGGCACATGAAAGTGGGGTGTGGTCAGTATCACGCCTGGCCGCATTTGCCTTCCCAGACTTCTCTGATACCCATTTTTAGAGGCTGGGTGGACCCCGGGGGACTTTCAGGTGTGCACCAGAAAAAAAAAAAAATCCCACTCCTGAAACTTGAACCCGGTAGCACCGGATTAGTAAATCGAACGCCTAATCACTCGGCTAACCAGGGCGTCAACATACAGTGTTAACCAGACTATATATTAACACAACAGGACGATGTCCGCGATATCTGGAATGTTTTCTTACATAAGTATAAGGCCGGGACCAGTTTTTAAGCTTACCAATGACGACCAGAGTCAGTTCGGCTTGTGTCTGTAGGATATTTTTGACCGTATTTTTTTTTCCTTTTTTTTTCCCATTTCACGCATGAATTATTTTACATCCCGAGCTAGTAGAAACTGTAGTGAAAATTTTCGATAAAATAAAACCAGGAAGGAATTATTCTAAATTTAAAAGACATGGATATATGACCTTAATATAATTCTTACATCTTACATCCTTCCCGTGCCGCTAAACGTCACACAGGGCTCGCATGGCAGCTTGCCAAGATCATCTGTTTTCGGCGAGCTTTCAACCTCATTATGGGATGTTATTCCCGCTAAACTGGCCTCTCTTAGCAGTGTCCTCTTTAGAGTTGCTCGTGTTCGATCTCTTCTTCTTCGACCTTTTGTGTTTCACTTGATAGCTTGTTTTGGGATTCTCTGGCCGTTTATACTATATGATAAGTAGGAGAAATTTAGGTTTAGCTAAGTCAGTTTATAAATGAAGGAAAACGTGAACAAAAAATCATCTAAAAAAAACACACACAAAAAAAAGAAAAGAAAAAGAGAAAGGCCATAAGAGAACGTTATGTAAGCATAAACGAAATGACTGTAATGAAATTACTGAAGTAATACATTCACATTGTCAGGCAAAATATGCCATATATGTGACTCATAGTCGGGCAAAATATGCTATATATGTGATTCATAGTCAGGCAAAATATGCTATATATTTGGCTCATAGTCTGGTAAATTATGGTATATATGTAACTCATAGTCAGGTAAATTATTCTATATATGTGACTCATATTCAGGCAAATTTTGTTAAAATATGTGACTGGATTTCAGGCAAAATATGCATATTTATTGATGATAACACTAATGAATAGCGATAGTATGAATGGAACGGATATCTATATGCTGAAGAGAAAAAGGTGCAATGTCAGTCTTTTAAGTTCATTGGGTAGGGTTTTGATGTACCACAGGATCCCCCCCCCTCCCAAAAATAAAAAAATCGCGGAGAAAGATCATACTGTTGATTAGCATAGATCAGATGATTGAAACCCTTTCTACGTCTTCTACCCAAACTTTATATTCTCTTTCTCTCTCTCTCTCTCTCTCTCTCTCTCTCTCTCTCTCTCTCTCTCTGCGAAAACAACACCATCTGTCTATAGTAAGGGGCAGAAATTGTTACAGCCCGAATAGTCGTTGAATATGCCAGAAAGCTTCTGCACAACTTCTGCTTTTCTAGCTCCTCTCAGGAACTGAAAAAAGTGGCCACCGTAAGCTGCCCTGCTGTGCCTCAATACCTGCACGGCATCGGCTACAAAGAACATTCACAGCATCGGCTACAAAGAACATTCACGGCATCGGCTACAAAGAAAATTCACGGCATCGGCTACAAAGAACATTCACGGCATCGGCTACAAAGAACCTTCACGGCATCGGCTACAAAGAACATTCACGGCATCGGCTACAAAGAACATTCACGGCATCGGCTACAAAAAACATTCACGGCATCAGCTACAAAGAACATTCACAGCATCGGCAACAAAGAACCTTCACGGCATCGGCTACAAAGAACATTGTGCTCGCTGTTATAGGGAGATAAAAACAGAGGGAAATGTTTGTGTTATCTACAAAATTATTTGTATAAATATCAGCACTTTGTTGCAAAAGTATAAATATCTTAATAGGAGTGAGGCTGAGGCCATAAAACTGGTTCGGAGGCTGCAGGAGGCAAAGAGTCCAAGAGAGTATAGGAGGTAAAGAGTTCAAAGAGTGGGGTAGTAACGAGTTAATAAGAGTGAGGCGGTAAAGAGCATAAGGGCGTGCAGGTGGTAAAGAGTTCAAAAGTGTGTAGGCGGTAAAAAGTTCAAAATAGTGAGGCGGTAAAGGGCCCAAGAGGGTTATGTGGTAAAGAGTTCAAGAGGATGCAGGCAGTAAGGACTCCAAGAGAGTGTAGGCGGTAGAGAGTTCAAGAGGGTGAAACGGTAAAGAGTTCAAGAGGGTGAAATGGTGAAAAGTTCAAGAGGGTGAAGCAGTAAAGAGATCAAGAGGGTGAAATGGTGAAAAGTTCAAGAGGGTGAAGCGGTAAAGAGTTCAAGAGGGTGAAATGGTGAAGAATTCAAGAGGGTGAAGCGGTAAAGAGTTCAAGAGGGTGAAATGGTGAAAAGTTCAAGAGGGTGAAGCGGTAAAGAGTTCAAGAGGGTGAAATGGTGAAGAATTCAAGAGGGTGAAGCGGTAAAGAGTTCAAGAGGGTGAAATGGTGAAAAGTTCAAGAGGGTGAAGCGGAAAAGAGTTCAAGAGGGTGAAATGGTGAAAAATTCAAGAGGGTGAAGCAGTAAAGAGTTCAAGAGAGTAAAATGGTGAAAAGTTCAAGAGGGTGAAGCGGTAAAGAGTTCAAGAGGGTGAAGCGGTAAAGAGTTCAAGAGGGTGAAATGGTGAAGAATTCAAGAGGGTGAAGCAGTAAAGAGTTCAAGAGGGTGAAATGGTGAAAAGTTCAAGAGGGTGAAGTGGTAAAGAGTTCAAGACCGTGAAGTGGTAAAGAGTTCAAGAGGGTGAAGTGGTAAAGAGTTCAAGAGGGTGAAGCGGTAAAGAGTTCAAGAGGGTGAAATGGTGAAAAGTTCAAGAGGGTGAAGCAGTAAAGAGATCAAGAGGGTGAAATGGTGAAAAGTTCAAGAGGGTGAAGCGGTAAAGAGATCAAGAGGGTGAAATGGTGAAGAATTCAAGAGGGTGAAGCGGTAAAGAGTTCAAGAGGGTGAAATGGTGAAAAGTTCAAGAGGGTGAAGCGGAAAAGAGTTCAAGAGGGTGAAATGGTGAAAAATTCAAGAGGGTGAAGCAGTAAAGAGTTCAAGAGAGTAAAATGGTGAAAAGTTCAAGAGGGTGAAGCGGTAAAGAGTTCAAGAGGGTGAAGCGGTAAAGAGTTCAAGAGGGTGAAATGGTGAAGAATTCAAGAGGGTGAAGCGGTAAAAAGTTCAAGAGGGTGAAATGGTGAAAAGTTCAAGATGGTGAAGCGGTAAAGAGTTCAAGAGGGTGAAATGGTGAAAAGTTCAAGAGGGTGAAGCGGTAAAGAGTTCAAGAGGGTGAAGCGGTAAAGAGTTCAAGAGGGTGAAATTGTGAAAAGTTCAAGAGGGTGAAGCGGTAAAGAGTTCAAGAGGGTGAAGTGGTAAAGAGTTCAAGAGGGTGAAGCGGTAAAGAGTTCAAGAGGGTGAAATGGTGAAAAGTTCAAGAGGGTGAAGCGGTAAAGAGTTCAAGAGGGTGAAATGGTGAAAAGTTCAAGAGGGTGAAGCAGTAAAGAGATCAAGAGGGTGAAATGGTGAAAAGTTCAAGATGGTGAAGCGGTAAAGTTCAAGAGGGTGAAGCGGTAAAGAGTTCAAGAGGGTGAAATGGTGAAGAATTCAAGAGGGTGAAGCGGTAAAGAGTTCAAGAGGGTGAAATGGTGAAAAGTTCAAGAGGGTGAAGCGGTAAAGAGTTCAAGAGGGTGAAATGGTGAAGAATTCAAGAGGGTGAAGCGGTAAAGAGTTCAAGAGGGTGAAATGGTGAAGAATTCAAGAGGGTGAAGCGGAAAAGAGTTCAAGAGGGTGAAATGGTGAAAAATTCAAGAGGGTGAAGCAGTAAAGAGTTCAAGAGAGTGAAATGGTGAAAAGTTCAAGAGGGTGAAGCGGTAAAGAGTTCAAGAGGGTGAAATGGTGAAAAGTTCAAGAGAGTGAAATGGTGAAGAATTCAAGAGGGTGACGCGGCAAAGAGTTCAAGAGGGTGAAGCGGTAAAGAGTTCAAGAGAGTGAAATGGTGAAGAATTCAAGAGGGTGAAGCGGTAAAGAGTTCAAGAGGGTGAAGCGGTAAAGAGTTCAAGAGGGTGAAATGGTGAAAAGTTCAAGAGGGTGAAATGGTGAAGAGTTCAATAGAGTGAAGCGGTAAGAGTTTAAGAGGGTGAAACGATAAAGAGTTCAAGAGGGGTGAAATGTTGAAGAGTTCAAGAGGGTGAAACAGTAAAGAGTTCAAGAGGTTGAAATGGTGAAAAGTTCAAGAGGGTGAAGCGGTAAAGAATTCAAGAGGGTGAAGCGGTAAAGAGTTCAGGAAGGTGAAATGGTGAAGAGTTCAATAGAGTGAAGCGGTAAAGAGCCCAAGAGGGTGTAGACAGAGAGTCCAAAAGGGTGCATGCGATGAAATGATTACTGAGGAGAAAGAAAGAGAGAGAGAGAGAGAGAGAGAGAAGTGGTGTTCGATCAAGGAAATTCTTCTCCTATAGAAACGTCCTGCAGGTTAAGTCGCTCTAGCAGTGACAATGCCAGGCCACTTAATCATGACAGCAGGTTAATCCGATCTGGACCTTACCGCAAGGGTGGGGGGGGGGGGGAGATATTTGACATTCCTAAGCTTATCAGACTCGTTTTGAATACTCTTTTAGTGACAGTAGATAGAGATGGATGGTTCAGCTTTACCAAAAAAAAAAAAAAAGATAGAAAGAGAAAAGTAGACAGAAACAAGAATGGCTGAAAGTAAAATGAGCACATATAAATGAAGAACATACAACAATCCAATATTTTCGGCACAAGAAGTCTCTTTCATGGATCATATACAAAAACAACACAATAGCTAAAAACAATGAAAAATAGATGAAAAAAGCATTTAAACTTAGCATGTATGTCTTCTCTTTCTTCCTATCTCTGACAACTCGACGATTACTCGTCAGATGACTAAAAGCACCGATATATATCACAATACATTTCTTTTTTTTTTTAAATTTAAGTACAGAATGTGACAGTTCATGACAAAAAAGAATTGCCCAAATCACAAATGACAACGCCATAGCCTCTATTAATTGTAATGCTGTATATATTTGACAAGGCAAAACATTGCCTATAACAACCACAACGTTCAGTTAGAAACACAAATTTAAAGGGAAGATTGAAATAAAAGTACGCCAAAAACTGAATTTACAACACAAAATATTGAAATATTTATTTTGTGTTTTTAATACCACTTTTTTTAAAATCAGTAAAGTGATATAAACCACGTCACGAAAATACTGTCTCCCCCCCCCCCCAAAAAAAAAATATATATATATATATCATACAGCAATAATACTGAATTATTAATAAAGATCTGTAGAAGAATCCCGTAATATATAATTAAATCAGGATAAGAGAAGAACTGAACGATCCAATCAGACACGGAGACTTTAGAATGATGATAAACAAACAACAGACATGGGAGATAGAGCCAAGATGACAGAGAAGGGCCGACAAAAGTAGAAATCTCTTGCTACCAGTGTGTTTTAGATACTATTAACGAAGGAGGAAAAGAAGAAGACGAAAAAAAAAGAAGACGACGACGAAGAAGAAGAAGAAGAAGAAGGGTGAAAAGAAGAAGGAGGAGGAGGAGGAAAAGGAAGAAGCAGAAGAAGGAGAAGAAGAAGAAGGAGACGGAAGAATAAAAGAAGAAGAAGAAGAAGGAAAAGGAGTAGGAAAAGAAGAAGGAAAGGAAAAAGAGTAGGAAAAGAAGAAGAAGAAGGAAAAGGAGAAGGAAAAAGAGTAGGAAAAGAAGAAGAAGGAAAAAGAGGAGGAAAAGAAGGAAAAAGAGGAGGAAAAGAAAGAAAAAGAGAAGGAAAAGGAGGAGGAAAAGAAGAAGGAAAAGGAGGAGGAAGAGAAGAAGGAAAAGAAGGAAAAGGAAGAAGAAAATAAGGAAAAGGAGGAAAAAAAGATAAAGTAGAAGGAGGAGGAGGAAAAGAAGAAGAAGGAGAAGGAGGAGGAAAAGAAGGAAAAAGAAGAAGAAAAGAAAGAAAAGGAGAAAGAGGAGGAAAAGAAGAAGAAGGAAAAGGAGGAGGAAAAAGAAGGAAAAAGGAGGAAAAGAAGGAAAAAGGAGGAGGAAAAGAAGAAGGAGAAGGAAGAGGAAAAGAAGAAGGAAAAGGAGGAGGAAAAGAAGGAAAGGAGGAGGAAAAGAAGAAGAAGGAGCAGGAAGATAAGAAGAAGGAAAAGGGGGAGGAAAAGGAAGAGGAAAAGAAGAAGGAAAAGGAGGAGGAAAAAAGAAGAAGGAGCAGGAAGACAAGAAGGAGGAAAAGAAGAAGAAGAAGAAGGAAAAGGAGGAGGAAAAGAAGAAGGAAAAGGAGGAGGAAAGGAAGAAGAAGGAGGAAGAGGAAAAGAAGGAAAAGGAGGAGGTAAAGAAGAAGAAGAAGGAAAAGGAGGAAGAAAAGAAGAAAATGGAGGAGGAGGAAAAGAAGAAGAAGAAGGAAGAGGAGGAAAAGGAGAAGGGGGAGGAGGAAAAGAAGGAGGAGGAGGAAGGGGAAAAGAAAGAGGAGGAGGAGGAAGAGGAAAAGAAGGAGGAGGAAGAGAAGGAAGAGGAGGAAAAGAAGGAGAAGGAGGAGGAGGAAAAGAAGAAGGAGGAGGAAGGGGAAAAGAAGGAAGAGGAAGAGGAAAAGAAGAAGGAGGAGGAGGAGGAAGAAAAAGACAGATAAATGACTGTTCAGATAAAACGACAGTATAAAGGAAATGACATTCACACGTTTATATCAACAGACAGACATAGACGTTTATATCGATAGACTAACATACGCCTGTTTATATCGGCAGACTCACATACATCCGTTTACATCAGCGGAGTGACATACACTGTTTATATCGACAGACTCACATACACTATTTATATTGACAGACTGACATACACCTGTTTATATCGGCAGACTGACATACACCGTTTATGTCGCCAGGCTGATATCTTATATCTTATATCCTTCCCGTGCCGTTAAACATCACATAGGGCTCGCAAAGTAGTTTGTCAATTTTTCCCGTCTTCGGCGAGTCTTTTAACCTCATTAAGGGATTTTATGCCTGTTAATTTGTCCTCTCTTAACAATGTCCTCTTCAGAGTTTCACGCGGTCTGCCTCTTTTTCTCTGGCCTGTTGTGTTCCACTTGATAGCTTGTTTTGGGATTCTCTGGTCGTTTCTTCTCATCACGTGACCAACATATGTCCATCTCCTTTTCCTGATCACCCATGAGAATGGTTGTTGTTCAGTCATCTGTCTTATCTCTGCATTGTTCTTGAATTCGTTCCACTTGATGCCGAGTATTTTCTTTAGGCATTTGTTTTCAAAAGAGTCTAATTTCTTTAGTTGTTTTCCATGCATAGATGAGGGTGGATAACACATTTGAATTGAATAGTCTTAACTTGGTTTTTGTGCTTATAACTTTTGAATTCCGTATGTTCTCAAGATTCTTGAATATCAATGCTGCTTTTGCAATTATAATTCTAACTTCCTTTCTAGTGTCATCATCCTGGTCTATGTAGCTGCCAAGGTATGCAAATTGATTGACTTCTTCAATATCTGTCCCTTCTATGTGTATTTTTCCATTTTGATTCATGGGAATTTTCATTATTTTTGTTTTGTCCCCGTTAATTTCAGTCCTATTTTGCTAGCTAGTGAAGACAGGCTGTTTTTTTTTTCTTGCATGGAATTCACATTGTTACTGATAAGAGTTATGTCAGCAAAATCAAGATCTTCTAGCTGGGTCCCATGTACCCAGTCAATACCTGTGTTACCTGTGCAGCATTTTTTCATTATGAAGTCTACTGTAATTCCAAAAAGCAAAGGAGACAGTATACATCCTTGTTTCACGCCTGTTTCAATCTGGAACCATTCACGCATCCCTTCTTCTGTTTTGACTGCACAAACATATCCATTGTAGAAGTCCTTAATGATGTTGACAGTTTTAGATGGTATTCCTTATATACATAAAATTCTCCATAATAAATCTCTGTGTATGCTATCAAATGCCTTTTTAAAGTCTATGAAGTTCAGTATTAATGGTTTCTGCTTTTCAATATGTTCTTCAAGTATTATTTTTAGAGTAAAGACATACACGCTGACATACACACGTTTATATCAGCACACTAACATATACACGAACAGATACAAACAGATAACGAGGGAAGAATGGAAGCAAAACACACGTAAAACAAAGTGCTATATCAGTCAATTATACTTAAATATTAATCTTTAAATTATTTTCAACTACAGTAATTTCTAACGCTGAATTCTCTGCGAGGTATTTTCCGCGGTTATCCCCCCTCAGAAAGGCGTTGTTTCCGTCGTGCGGCAATAATGCGCCGTTCGACCCAACGCACCCGACTTCGGCTCGGCGCTTTTTTAGGATCGAGTTCATCTTCCTACTGCGATCTTTATTCACTTGACCAGGTTAATGTCTATTTCCGGGGGTACCACAGGGAGGCAGTCAGTCTTGGCCGGCTATGGTCTGCCAACCCTGACACAGGCAGTCAGCTGTGGGTCCTTGACCGCTGTTTCATACAGCTACTCCCCCCCCCCCTCCTTTTTTTCCTCTGCGTAGTAATTCCTTATGCAGAACTCTATCTGGCGCTGAAATAACATTCTGTTAAATAACATGTTGCTGTTAAACTTGTATCTCTGCTTAAGTCTGCTTATTCGAGACAGATATATATGCACAAACACGTACATGTACACAATGCGTTTGTACACACGAACGCATAAGCATGAACACAGGCAAGCCATAATGGCAGGCAGAAACCCAGCCAGACACTAAAATTAACGCGCAGACACTTATAAAAACAGACAAACATGGTAAACATTACATTAAAACACACAAACACACCAACAACAAAAAGCAAAGCAAAACAAAAAGGAAAGCGAAACGAAACAAAGACGTCAGAATTATTGTAAAATTAACCACAACAAAGACGTCGGCTGACGGAGGAAAATGCATGCTGTTATAATTAAATATGAAATGCCGGCATCTTTTAGCTCATTAATCAAATACACAAGATAAAGACGCCCTGCTAGCCCCCTAGAAAAAAATAAAATGGACCGGGCGGGTTGGCTCATTCTTCACACTCTAACGAAGCACTGATCATTCTATGTGGCTACCCGCCCAGGTCTCTCTAATTCCTTTATAAAGATGAATCAGTTGAGACTTTTCAAAGCATCTTTGTTCTTGCAATCACAAAAACGCGCTTTCAAAGATTTGTATAATTTGAAGATTCAGCGGGGAAATGTACATGAAGTCTCCCTTTTTCCAGTGCAGAGAAAACAATTAAAGAGAGAGAGAGAGAGAGAGAGAGAGTGTGTGTGTGTGTGAGTGAGTGAGTGAGAGAATGAGAGAGAGTGAGTGAGTGAGAGAGAGAGTAAGAAAGATGAAGAGTGAGTGAAAGAAAGAGAGAGTGAGAGAGAGTGTGTGTGAGAAAGAGTGTGTGTGTGAGAGAGAGAGAGAGAACTGCAAAAAATCATCAGATTCTCCGTAATTGTAGGATTTATAAAATTGGCAAGTTTTTTTAACCAATGAGTACTCCTCCACAATGAAAATGAATCCATGATTGTGTTCCGCTTTTTACCATCAGTGCGTCTCAGAATTGCTGGTATTGTTTAAATTTAATGCGCAATGTCTTCGCATAAAACTTGTAAGACTAAATCAGCGTTGATACAGTTACAGCGCTAACTGCGTGATGACTCGTTTATTTATCTCTTATATATTGTAGACAGACTTAAAAGGTAAAGGTAATCATGTCATGCCTTAGAGACACATAGGGATATGGTGTTAGTGCCCATATTTTCCTTGACCTGTCACCACACTAGAGGGTGATATGGTCAGTATCACGCCTGGCTGCCTTTCCTTCTCCAACTCCAGAAGAAGTCGGGTACCCATTTTTACAGCTGGGTGACTGGCTACATAATTATTTTTTTTAAATTGAGTTTTCCTATTTCACCCATTTATCTGCATGTCCCTTGCGGAACTTTGCCTCCCTAACAGCACTCCTGTAGGCCTCTCGGTTGTGAGCAAGATGGCCTGCTGCTGATGCATTCATTCTATTTCACCCATTTGTGCCATTTCTCCAATAAAACACTCAACGCGGGTTGAGAAATACCCTAGCGATCTTAAGGGTAGTATATCGTTTGCTCACAATTTTTAAATCACCATGGGAGTCGGGTTAGCGCAATGGATAAGTCACTCGCTCGCCTACCAGGCGACCTGATTAAAATTTTCACTCACCAAAGTGGGGGTCAGGCCGTGGCTCGCAGACTCCCGGGGTTCTCCCAGCCTCGAGAAAAAATGACTACCAGTGTTAACGCTCTGGGAAGGGAGAGGAATGACGCCGCTAGCTACGGAGTTCGTGCTGATGGTGGCACTTGGAGGAAAGATCTGGCCAACTGTTGACTAGGCAGCAAAGCAATTATGGCCTGACCCTGTGCAGTGACACAGGGACACAGCTCATACTTCTACCTTTACAATCATCCTGTTTCAAAATTGTTGGACATCACCTTTTAATCTTAATATTCTGTCCATGAAAGCGCGTGGTAATTCGCTATAAAGTACAGATGGCCCTATTACATACCATGAGGACATCTAGGAGGGAGATGGTGTTAAGTTTTCATATTCCTTGACCTGTCGACACACTAGAGGGTGATATGATCGGCATCCTGTATGGGGGAGGGGGGGGGGGGTAACCAACGAAGAGGTAGAAGCAGGGTCTTGGTCAGCTTTAGTTCGCCAGCCCTGCTGCTAGCAATGTCAGCTGTGGCTCACTGGTGCCATATCGAACAGCGTTTTCGCTCCATTTTATCCTGACAAACCAGGGGTAAAATAACCTGGCACTTAGTGCTTGCTGTACAAGCAGACGAGTAAAATAACCAGGCACTAAGTGCTTGCTGTACAAGCAGACGAATAAAATAACCAGGCACTAAGTGCTTGCTGTACAAGCAGACGAATAAAATAACCAGGCACTTAATGCTTGCTGTACAAGCAGTCTCCAGCAAGACGTACCAAATATCGAATTTTAAAGAATTCGGCCAAATACGAATATTTCATGTTTGGCAGGTCGAATACGAATAGATGATTATTAGAAATAAGACTGCTCTTTGAAAAAGTTTTTTTTAAAAACCTATATTTACTGTTGGAAATGTGACATTAAATATTTTTAATGATTTATTTATTACACTTACCTTTGCATGGCTGTAACAAATTAAAGGGATTGTTCATGCTAATTACAAATGTTAAAAACTGATATTTCAGTTCTCTGTAAAATCTGATCTGTCTGAAACGTGTATTACTTACCACCGAGTTTTGTTACCTGGGGCAGTGGTTCTCAGCCTTTTCACATTCAAGGGCCACTTTTACTCACCAACTTGTAAGTTGCAGAGACTTTCATCTTATATGTATTCCGCAGTAGTATAAATCAACATCCAATAGACGGTAATTAATGCCAAATCGATAACCTGTGTGTGGACCACCTATTAATGCCCAAGGAACTGTACGTGGCCCGTGGTCCACAGACTGAGTAGCACTGACTGATGTAGGGGGTGTGTGTATTTTAATTATTCGAACATTTTACATTTCAAATTTTCTTTTCAATACAAATATTCGAAATTTATTTCAAATATAAATATTTAAATTTTCTTTTGAGGACAAATATTCGAATTTCGCCGTTATTCGGTTGAACAACGAATTGGAATCGAAATTCGGTACACTTCTAATCTAAACTTATTTTTTAACACAAAATCTTCACGACACAAAAGCAGTTAACATCAAGAAGTCTTTAATAGCGGGGATAGATACCAGAAGTTCTTTCATGTCTGTCTTGCCATCAAATGTTGCACAGCTGGAGTATGTTTTTACTGCTAGAAATTTTTTTCAATTTTTTTTTTTCACAACTAAGGAACATAGTTTAAATTTCACTAACAAGTAAATTATTGCGAAAAAAAATTCTAGTTTTTTTTTTCCTTCCTCATTTATTTATGTTATTTTAGAATTCTAACCCAGACGACTAATTACCGTCTGGGCCCCATAAATCATGGGGTCTCAAAAACAGAGACCCAACAAGTGTTCATTATCAGTCTTGTTCCTCCAATTTAAGAGACAATTAGTCCTAATTTGAATAAGACAACAACAAAAAATGAAACACTAATTATCAGATTAGTGGAGTTTGTTTTGAAATAATTATAATAATAAACAATATTTTTTTTGCAAAAGAATCTGATTTCCACCTGCGATTTCTTCTTCTTCTTCTTTCTTCTTCTCCTCCTCCTCCTTCTCTCTCTCTCTCTCTCTCTCTCTTGATTGCACAGAAAGTTTACTAACTAGACAAAATTAAACACTTTATCGACAAAGACACAAGAAAGATATACTACATATCACACATACAAACACAATTAGATTACTGTTCAACAATCTGGGATCAATGATTAGTCTCAAAAACACACACACACACGCACATGCACACGCACGCACGCACACACACACACACACACACACACACACACACACACACACACACAAACTGCTCCACTCACTTCACAAACGAATATTAAATCTGATTTGTGACAATCACCCAGTACAGACTGTAGAACAGCACAAACAACTTAAAATTCTACCCCTCAAATACAGAGTCATTTTTAACAAAGTTAAGTTTGTTCACAGAATTCTGTCGCACAATGCATCGCCTTACTTGATCACAAGTGATCACTGTTTACATATAACGCTAAACATAGCCTGCGTTTCAAAAACTCTCTTCTTTTGAAATAAAGATCAATCAATCAATCTCCTTTGGTACACCCAGTAACAGGCCCAGCCTGAATAACGGTCATAGTCCCTTTGGTGGTGGAGTCTGCTAAAGAAGTTTGGCACCCCCTCCCCCACCACCCAATCTGCTTTTCAGCCCCTCCCAGGGACTGAAAAAAATAGCCACCGTACCCGCTCCCAATCCAGCACGAAGATGTGACTCAATACCTTTACTGTATCGGCTGCAAAGAGCATCAGGCTGGAAGTTCCAGGGACATAAAGCAAGTACAAGAAGATCAGGTATCCGCGACCTAAACGGATCGAGAGCCACTGACGTACAGAATAACCAAAATTTTCTAAACAGGGGAAGAGAACGCAATATGTCCTCCATGTCCTTTAGCAGCCTACACGGATAAAGGACCTGGTCCAGACCTAAACTCCCTGTAAGAGAGCCTGTAACGATGATGCTGAAAATCGGAGACGAACTGTCTCGTTTATGAGACTAACATCGATGTCTGAGCTAACGACGAAGAAGACAACAAAGAAACTCCTCGACTGTCTGCTCAACAGTTATGGGTCTCTACATTTCCAAAACACGTGTATATATGGATCCGGCTCCCCAGAGTTGATTCAGATTACACTCCACGCCGCCGTCTGGAGGGATCCTTTTCAGAAACTTGCATTCCTTCCATATCTAACTGCACTGTTTATAATTCTCCAATATGCATGCACTGTTTATAATTCTCCAATATACACGCATTGTTTATAATTCTCCAGTATACATGCACTGATTATAATCAGTGATCGAGCTAGGATTTTTCGAAACCGGCGCAAATGTACTCGTCTTTTATATTGCCTGAGGTACTTTCTGAAATACCGGTTTCCTCATTACAACATTCGGTACCTTATACTTTCTTTTTTTTTAAATTTTAATATAAAGTTAAGCACACTTTACAAACATCAGCGGAAAGTTAATATTTCTGTGTATTTTTTTTTCTTATCTTACCTGCGTCAAGATTTAATCTTTACAAAATAGCAGACATGCTGAAAACAAAGTCAAAACTGGCTGATCTTCCTCCATGCACAATCACCATCATCAGTCTTCTGGCCCGATTATCCTCCAGATGATTTCGCCTATTACTTCTGTATGCATGTGTATGTGTGTATTAGTTTTTTTTAAATATAAACCGGTTAAGGTAACCGACGATCTCCAAAAGCATCGGATTTTCTCTTTTGTCGTCGGTAATTGCCTGTTAACGCGATCGCTGATTATATAATTCTCCAACATACCTGCATTGTTTATAATTGTCCAATATACGTGCATTATTTATAATTCTCCAATATACGTTCATTTTTATAATTCTTCAATATACGTTCATTTTTATAATTCTCCAGCGTCCTATCTTTTATCCTTTCAAACTCAGATATTCTATTGCTCTCTGGAATATATGAGAAATGTATTTAAAATGTTTGTCAGCATTCACTGGTGATATTGCGGATAAGAGTTACTTGAAGCAAACATTCACTGGTTATATTGCGGATAAGAATTACTTGAAGTAAACATTCACTGGTGATATTGCGGATAAGAGTTACTTGAAGCAAACATTCACTGGTGATATTGCGGATAAGAGTTACTTGAAGCAAACATTCACTGGTGATATTGCGGATGAGAGTTACTTGAAGCAAGCATTCACTGGTGAGATTGCGGATGAGCTACCTAAAGGAACCATTCGTTGGTGATATTCTGATAAAGAGTTCTTTGAAGGAAGCAAATATAAAAGGATCAATGTTTATAAACTACATTAACAACCATACATTTATTCCGTAAGGGCATAAGTCCTTAAACCTTTAATACCATATTGCGTCCACATTACGGGCATTACAAAGGGGGGCGGGGGGAGGGGAGGGGGAAGAAACCCTCCAGAATCCTTGAGTATCACTAGCAGTAGTTCATCTGACAGTGTTGGTCCGACTGGCTTTCAACTTCGGCCTTGTTCTATAATTACAAAAGTTATTCCAGCTGCGTGTTTGTTTGCAGCTGTGTAATGTAATAACTGATAATCACGCTGGCACACGAATGTTTTCTTGTTACTGGCCCGCCATGTTCGACACTGGCCGTGGTTCTTGGACTTGGATGCTGTTATTAACTCTCAAGTTCTTTGTATGCTTTAGAAGAAGCAGGTTTTTTTTTTAATGGGCGTAATATTATGGGGCAGCACATAATAGCACATAAATTACTAACATGACTTTCAACATACATTCAGCGCATACGGCGTTTTTTGTTTGTTTGATCTTCTAAATACGCTAGATCAGATTTTAAAACTCACAGCAAAGAATATCTGAAGAGGGCATGGCACATTATTCCAAGAAGCATCACTGTGGTGTATATTTCCAGTGCCAAACCTGAGCTTTAAAGGAACTAAAGAAAACATCTTCAGTAGCAGTATGTGCTTATGAAGAAATATAATAACATATGAAAAAATGCACATCGATAATCAATCAATCAATCAATCAAGAACAGTGCCGCGTGGCGTAGGCGATCATTTCTCTCCACAATTCCTTGTCTTTAGACTTGATTATGAGATCCGCCGGTGACTTTCTTCCTAGCTACACTGACAGCCCATCCAGTAACTC
Organism: Achatina immaculata; assembly: GCA_009760885.1. Classification (NCBI taxonomy): domain Eukaryota; kingdom Metazoa; phylum Mollusca; class Gastropoda; order Stylommatophora; family Achatinidae; genus Lissachatina; species Lissachatina immaculata. Next base: position 7,783,644 of record CM019717.1, read on the forward strand.
TCTCTCTCTCTCTCTCTCTCTCTCTCTCTCTCTTTCTCTCTCTCTCTTCTTCCCTCAATTTTTCCAGTTGCCACAATGTGTTCCAATTTTCCTCTTCTCAGAAAATGTCCTACAAATCTCGCTTGTCTGCCTCTCATCTTTGCTGTAATTTGCCTTTTAACTCAAGCCTCTCTTCAAACTTCTTCTTTGGCTTTCTTAGATGTCCATGGTACCTTCAACATCCTTCTTATGAACTACATTTCCATGGCCTCCATTTCTCGCTGTACTCTCTTATGCATGAACCATGCTTCACATACATAAAACAAAATTGGCTCGATGTAATATTTATGTACTCGGAATCATGTATGTATGTATGTATGTGTGTGTGTGCATGTGCGTGTGTGTGTATGTATGCATATATTTATGTATGTATGTATTTATCTATATGTGTGTGTTTGTTTTTAAAACCGTGCCAGACTTACAAGGAGGAGGCCAAAATGCTAAGTATATAAATAGTTTTCATACATTTTTCATGTTTTTATATGTTGTGTTGTTTTTGTATGTGATCCTTGAAAAAGGCTTTTGCCAGAACATTAGATTGATGTATGTCCTTCATTTATATGTACTCATATTGTTTTCTGCCATTCTTGTTTCTGCCCCCTTTCCTCACTCTAAATAACAAAACTGACAAAAAATTATAGAAACTCTCGTAAATGTATGAAAATAAAATGAAGAAATGTTGGTTACATAATCAAGAAATGCAGTCTTTTTAATGTTGGCTGGAACAAAAAAACAAAAAAAAATGACTGATACAAGTTTATATTTAAAAAAATACGAGAAACAGCTACGTCGCTACAAAATTAATGATTTTTCATGATACATTTTTTAACGTTATGCGCCAAAATATGGACAAATAAGACGTAAAGCTTTCAGTTTCATGGAAAGTCCTTTGCCCATATGAGACAGAGCAATATACCATAAGCAGACTGGTGCATGCTAACCCGACAGTCAGCAAAATATGTTTGGTCTAATACTCCAAGGGATACACTGAAGAAAAAAATAACATCAACAACAACAACAAAACTAAACCTTTAGACCAGTGATTTTTTTCAGCCGATGTGCCTCGACGGGTCTGCAGGTATGTCGCATTCGGGTTAGGGTGATTGTAAAAGAAGCGAAAAGAAACGAGACAAAAATTGAGCAGTTGGAAAAATAAATACGCAGACAAGTTTTGGAACTGTTGTATATTCTGGGATTAACAGAGAATTTTTTTTTTTTTGAAACTGTACATTTCTTGGTTCTTATGTCAGACTAATGTCCCGAAAGGTTTTTTTTTTTAAACCCTTTATGTTTTGAGTTGGTGATGCGGTGGTGTAGTGATTAGCGCACTCACCTGGCGAACAGAAGGTCGTGATTTGATTTCACACCCGAGGGGAATTTTTTAGACCGATCACCACCGTAGTTAACCCTCACAGGTACCTGGGGTTTCCCTAGGAAAACATAGGCAGTGAGGACAGGTGCTGATATCCCTACCTGGGGTTTCCCTAGGACAACATAGGCAGTGAGGACAGATGCTGATATCCCTACCTCAGTGATGTGCTGGTCTAGAGATTCCAATGCACTAACACTCCACATCCCTACGGCAAGAAAATGCTACAGGACAAGGAGTAGATGTCTTGAGCTAGAAATGTTGAGCTTAGAACATGCCCTCTTGTGGCATATAACTGAGCTGAGTCTTACAATTTTCTGTCTTTAATAAGGTCAGCAATAATTAAATCTGAATACCAGTCCTGACAACATTTAAGTGCCCCCCATATAAACTGTATTCTGTTTTATTATATGCAGCCAAAACACGGAGAACCAATCAGAGAATCGAAAGCAGACTTTGAGGATTTGAAGAAAGATGCCTCTAGAAAATGTTACTAATACATTATGAAGAACGTATTACAGCGGAGGAAATAACCAAACGAAGGGGCTTTGAGAACATTACTAAAGAGGTCAAAAGACAAAACGAAAATGACCGGGTCACATACTACCAATGGAATATTGATTTGACCTGGACACCTCAAGGAAAAAAGGGGCTGCTCATCGGGGACATGGAGACGCACAAGACAGGAAGAACTAAAGGAAGCGGGAAAGACGTAGCTTGAGGTATTACGACTTGCTCAAGACGGGATTGGCTGGAGAACCTTTGTTGATGTTTTATGCTCCACTGGGGGTACAGATGGATGGATGGGTGGATGGATGTGATGGTGATGGTGATGGTGATGGTGGTGATTATGGTGATGATGATGATGATGATGATCTCCAGAGTTCCAAAAAAAAAAAAGTCTGATTACTTTGATTATCTGTGGCTCTCTCCTAGTTTTTATGAACACTTTTATCGTAATGGGCGCCTGAGTAGGGTACCGTGAATGCGCAGGTCTCGTATTCAGAGGATGGTAGCTTAAGTCCGGGCGAAATCGTCGGGGTCATCCATCTGTAAAAATGAGTATCCGGCTCCTTCTAGAGCTGGGTGAGGGAAGATGACCAGACCAGGTGCTGAGCACTTATCCTTTTACGTGGTGCTGTGACCCCAGTGAGGATTAGATCTTTCTCTTTCAGCGTCAGTTGTGAACTCTCCTCAGCCGGAAGCAGAGAAGTCGCGTTTAGAAATTGGTACACATTAACGTGCCGGGGTCACAATGCTTCTCATAATGTGGTATCCAGGGTCTCAATATAACAACTAGTAAACAAATAAGGACTATTATTTTATATCAGCGTTTTTCAATTGCAGACTTATAAAGCCGACTAAAACATACTAAGATTTGTGTGTGTGTGTATATATATATATCTTATATATCTTATATCTTATATCCTTCCCGTGCCGTTAGACGTCACATAGGGGTCGCAAAGTAGTTCGCCAATTTTTCCTGTCTTCGGCGAGTCTTTCAACCTCAACAAAGGATTTTATGCCTGTTAACTTGGCCTCTCTTAATAATGTCCTCTTCAGAGTTTCACGCGGTCTGCCCCTTTTTCTTCGGCCTGTTGTGTTCCACTTGATAGCTTGTTTTGGGATTCTCTGATCATTTCTTCTCATCAAGTGACCAACATATGTCCATCTCCTTTTCCTGATCACCCGTGAGACTGGTTGTTGTTCAGTCATCTGTCTTATCTCTGCATTGTTCTTGAATTCATTCCACTTGATGCCGAGTATTTTCCTTAGGCATTTGTTTTCAAAAGAGTCTAATTTCTTTTCTATTTCTTTAGTTGTTTTCCAGCTTTCGCATGCATAAATGAGGGTGGATATTACATTTGAATTGAATAGTCTTAACTTGGTTTTTGTGCGTATATATATATATATATATATATATATATATATAGATAAAGCAAGTCTTCAAGTTTCATATCACCAGGCTGATATTTGAATAAAGCAGCCGTTCTCTAAACATTTCTTTTTTAACTGCAGTAATCATAATCATCATCATGATGTCCTCTGTCCTCCCAATGGTGCATAAGGCATCAACAAAAGTTCTCCAATCAATCCTGTCTTCAACAAGTAGGGATACCTCAAAGCATGTCTTTCCCGCTTTCTTTAGTTCTTCCTGTATTGTGCGTGTCTATGCTTCCTATGGCCTGTCTCTCTTTTCCTTTTTCCTTGAAGTGTTCAAGTCAAGGCGGTAAAGGAGTGTCTTGTTTTCTTGGTTTTTTTTCCCATTCGTAGTATGTGGCCCAGTCATTTCCATCTCTGTCTTCTTTCTGCATAATGTATTCAACATCAGTAATACGGCCTGGTTAGCCGAGTGGTTAAGCGCTCGGTTTACTAATCCAGTGGTACCGGGTTCAAGTCCCAAATGTGGGAATTTTTCTGGTACACACTAAAAAGGCCCTGGGGTCCACCCACTTTCTAAAACAGGGTACCAGAGAAACATGGGAAGGTAAATGCGGCCAGGCGTGATACTGACCACACCCTACTTTCATGTGCCAGAGGTCACGGAAAATATAGGCCTAACACCGTATCCCCAGTATGCCCAAATAAGGCACGAAAACGGGAACTTGACCTTACCTTGCCTTAATTAGCTGTAGTAATTGCTAACTGCATTCTCTATGCAATAATTATTAGTGTTGAAATCTACCTACGCTAGCTGTAACTGAAACCATAACTTCCAAACTACTGCAGTTATATTCCGAATTGGTTCTAAGGACTGTTATATCCGGAGATGGGGTGGAGGATACGCTCTCCACTCCAATTAAATGTCTCCAAGTTTCAAATAGCCTCTGACAATCAAGTCCAGCTCCTGGCCTTCTCGTGACGGAACTGTTCAAACTGACAGGAGAAGGGGCGAAGGTGAATATCTGGCACCTGAAAACCAGACTCTTCGGATAGATGAGTCTTGTTTGGCAGCTCATCTGAGAGAAAGAAAACTCTAATTTAAAACCCGCTGCTGGCGAGATTATTCAGCTGCCGTAGTGGAGTGGGGCTCCTTCCGGCCGGGGAAGAAAGGTGCGAATGGGGTTGCCGCGCGGCGCCACCGTGGAAAAGGTGAAAGAAAGGATAAGTGAAGTAATCAGTAGTCTCGAGGTCAGGACTGCTCAATTCACGGCACCTCTGCTCTGGAGGTCGGCTACATCCTATGTGCACCCATACCGGGCGGATTGCCTGTACCGGACTAACCCAGGGGTTAAACTAAGACACTGCTGGCAAGATTCTTCATCTGCCGCGTGTGGGGTGAAACTCTTTCCGGCCGATGAAGAAAATGCGATTACGGTTGCTGAGCGGCGCCGCTGTGAAAAGGTGATGGAAAGGATAAAGTGAAGATTAATCGGTATGTCCAGTAGTCCCGTGACGAGAGCTACTCATACAACGGCACCTCTGCTCTATAGGCCCGCCACGGCCGATATACACCCATACTGGTGAAATATGCCTAAACCGGCTTAACCCAGGGGTGAAACTTGATGACTGTTCATGTCATGGTACCTCCGCTCTAGAAGTCGAACACGTCCTAAAAGCGCCCATACTGGGATAATACGCCTAAACTGGCTTAACCCATGGGGTGAAACATACTATTGGCAAGGATTCGTCCTCCTGGACAAAAGCTCCGCCCTGGTCACAACTAGGAAGGGTAGCGGCCACGACCACAAAACACTAAATTCGGAGACACTGGACCAGTGCAGTCTAGATAGGCAACCACCTATCTAGACTTATATATCCTCTCACCCGACGAGGATACATGAGTATCCTGATCACGTTGAGGTTTTCCGGTGAGAAATCCAACGCTGGACTAGATGGGCCTCTCACCCGGCGAGGATATATGGATATCCAAAACACGTCGAGGTTTTCGGGTGAGAAAGTGAAACTCTGGGCTGGATGGGCTGCTACCTCTCACTCGGCGGGGATATACTGATATCCAAAACACGTTGAAGTTTTCCGGTGAGAAAGTATACTGGTGCAACGAAAACCACGGTGTCACGCAATCCCGCTTCTGCGACCCACTGAGAATACAGGCCGAAGCCCCGCGAAACTCTGATCCTAATGTGGTCCTCTCGGGGATCTCTTGGGGACCACAGGATCAATCAAGAACCACAGGATCTTGGTGGTAGAAGCGAAAAAAAGAAGAAGAAGAAGAGGACGAAGGAGGAGGAAGGAGGAGGTGGTGGAGAAGGAATAAGAAGAAGGAAGAAAGGAAAGAAGGAAGGAAGAAGAAGAGGAGGAGGAAGGAGGAGGAGGTGGAGGAAGGAGGAGGAGGAAGTGGTGGAGGAGGAATAAGAAGAAGAAGAAGGAAGGAAGAATAAGAAGAAGGAAGGAAGAAGAAGAAGAAGAGGAAGAAGAAGGAGGAGGTGGTGGAGGAGGAATAAGAAGAAGGAAGGAAAGAGAATAAGATGAGGGAGGAAGAGGAGGTGGAGGAAGGAGGAGGAGGTGGTGGATGAGGAATAAAGAAGAAGAAGAAAAGATGAAAGGAAGAAGAAGAGGAGGAGGAAGGAGGAGGAAGAAAGAGGAGGAGGTGGTGGAGGAGGAATAAGAAGAAGAAGGAAAGAAGAAAGGAAGAAGAAGAAGAATAGGAGGAGGAGGTGGTGGAGGAGGAATAAGAACAAGAAGGAAAGAAGAAAGGAAGAAGAAGAAGAGGAGGAGGAGGTGGTGGAGGAGGAGGAATAAGAAGAAGAAGGAAAGAAGAAAGGAAGAAGAAGAAGAGGAGGATGAGGATGAGGAGGTGGTGGAGGAGGAATAAGAAGAAGAAGGAAGGAAGGAAGGAAGAAGAAGAAGAAGAGGAGAAAGGAGGAGGAGGAGGAGGTGGAGGAGGAATAAGAAGAAGAAGGAAGGGAGGAATAAGAAGAAGAAGGAAGGAAGGAAGAAGAAGAAGAAAAAGAGGAGAAAGGAGGAGGAGGTGGAGGAAGGAGGAGGAGGTGGAGGAAAGAGAAGGAGGTGGAGGAAGGAGGAGGAGGTGGTGGAGGAGGAATAAGAAGAAGAAAGAAGAAAGGAAGGAAGAAGAAGAGGAGGAGGAAGGAGGAGGAGGCGGAGGAAGAGGTTTGAGGAGGTGGTGGAGGAGGAACAAAGAAGAAGGAAGGAACGAAGAAGAGGAGGAGGAAGGAGGAGGAGGTGGAGGATGAGGTGGTGGAGGAGGAATAAGAAGAAGAATGAAAGAAGGAAGAAAGGAAGAAGAAGAAGAAGGGCACATATTAAACAAAAAACACTCTGCAATGTTTGAATGTTAGGGAGATAAATGTCCAGGAAAAGGTTCTCGTAAGAACCGGGCTTAAACTGAGGCTGTTGTGCCACGCTAAGAAAGGCAATTTTTTTTTTCTTTTGGGTTTTTTTTTCCTTTTCTTTTTTTTCCAGCTTCGATTTTTTTTTTTCTAATTTTCTACACATTTCAAAACTAGAGAAATCTAATTAAGAAGGGGAAAAAACCCTATCCATAAAACCGCACTTACTCCATCCCCCACCCCTCTTTGTCCTCTTTTCTACTTGTTCGTCAAATTTAAAAACAAAAACAAAAAACGTTGGGACAAATGTGATAGAAGTGAAAAACATCACAAAAATGTAATAATAATTATCAGATTAGCGATGTAAAAGTCATTTTCTGTTGTGGGCTCATTTTGTGTGTTGGGTCCACATAAAACAGCGGCAAAAATTGACTTAACGAAATTTAGGCGTGACAGTTTTGTTGGTGGGATGAGATGTAGGGTGATACAAGTGGGACTTTTTTTTTTTTGACTGGATAAAAACTGGGACAGACTGACAGAGGGATAGACAGACAAACCGATAGAAGATAAGCAGGCAGGCAGGCAGACGGAGAAGACGGAGAAGATAGGCGGGAGGACGGACAGACAGGCGGACGGATGGATGGACCGATGGAAAGACGGACGGACGGACGGATGAATGACAGCCAAGCAAGCAGGCTTGCAGGCGAGCGAGCGGGCAGGCAGGCGGACAGACAGGCAGATAGACAGACAGACGAGTTAGATAGATAGATAGATAGATAGATAGATAGATAGATAGATAGATAGATAGATAGATAGATAGATAGATAGATAGATAGATAGATAGATAGATAGATAGATAGATAGATAGATAGATAGATAGATAGATAGATAGATTTCCTTGATGAGAAAACAACTGTGAGAAATATCTTATACACGATAACAGTAAAAGCTGGCCACCACTCCGGTGCTACATGGATTCCCACTGATTCAAGATCTTCTCAGCATGCTGAACTGAGAACAAACGTAGGACGGGCCGCATTTACGGAGTTAACAGACCGCACGCTTCCGCGAGCCATTACTTCAACACTATGTACTGAAGAAGCTCCCATAACAGGGGCATCTACAACTGGTGTTGTTAAAGATTTCCTCCCTTTTCTCACACTGTAAGCAACAGGAACCAAAACGTGTCTCTGAATATGCCTCCGATAACGTTATATCATACATTCACCTACGCCACGCATTAACTCCTGCTCCAAAGAGAGAGAGATAACTGGGGACCAGAGCTGGGGGTAATTTTCTGCCACCAGAACGAACTCCGGAGTACGCGGCAAGGTATTAGGGCCCTAGTGCGGCCCATTTGTCCAATTAGTGCCACAGTTGTAGAACAATTGGCGAGATGTGACTTGGTATGCCCGCGGCTGCGTGCGGATATTTGTGCTTGAATGTCTGGCGCGGTTGTGTATGTCTGTCTCTGCATTAAATACGGCTTTTATACACGACTTGATGGATTAGGCCTTCATGCAGTCTAATACCTTTAAGGAAGTATAGCATGACAACTGCCATTTTCGGTTTCCACACCAAATATCCCCCTCCCCGGGCAATATTTCAGATCACTGACAGCAGAGAGAGACAACGGAAGCTGGGGTGGAAGGGGGGGGGGGGAGTGGAGCGGATCCGTCATTAAGTTGAAACGCCTGGAGTCTAGAGGCCCAGGGTCAAGGGAAAAACAAATTTGGAAATACAGAATATGTTTGAGGTGGCAGTCATTTAGCAAATGTTCCGCTAGCAAAGTGAATGTGTCTCGACAAACCGACAGAAGATAAGCAGGCAGGCAGGCAGACGGAGAAGACGGAGAAGATAGGCGGGAGGACGGACAGACAGGCGGACGGATGGATGGACCGATGGAAAGACGGACGGACGGATGAATGACAGCCAAGCAAGCAGGCTTGCAGGCGAGCGAGCGGGCAGGCAGGCGGACAGACAGGCAGAGAGACAGACAGACGAGTTAGATAGACAGACAGACGAGTTAGATAGACAGACAGATAGATAGATAGATAGATAGATAGATAGATAGATAGATAGATAGATAGATAGATAGATAGACAGACAGATAGATAGATAGATAGATAGATAGATAGATAGATAGATAGATAGATAGATAGATAGATAGATAGATAGATAGATAGATAGACAGACAGATAGATAGATAGATAGATAGATAGATAGATAGATAGATAGATAATAGATAGATATAGATAGATAGATAGTAGATAGATAGATAGATGATAGATAGATAGATAGATAGATAGATAGATAGATAGATAGATAGATAGATAGATAGATAGATAGATAGATAGATAGATAGATAGATAGATAGATAGATAGATAGATAGATAGATAGATAGATAGATAGATAGATAGATAGATAGATAGATAGATAGATAGATAGATAGATAGATAGATAGATAGATAGATAGATAGACAGATAGATAGATAGATAGATAGATATAGATAGATAGATAGATAGATAGATAGATAGATAGATAGATAGATAGATAGATAGATAGATAGATAGATAGATAGATAGATAGATAGATAGATAGATAGATAGATAGATTTCCTTGATGAGAAAACAACTGTGAGAAATATCTTATACACGATAACAGTAAAAGCTGGCCACCACTCCGGTGCTACATGGATTCCCACTGATTCAAGATCTTCTCAGCATGCTGAACTGAGAACAAACGTAGGACGGGCCGCATTTACGGAGTTAACAGACCGCACGCTTCCGCGAGCCATTACTTCAACACTATGTACTGAAGAAGCTCCCATAACAGGGGCATCTACAACTGGTGTTGTTAAAGATTTCCTCCCTTTTCTCACACTGTAAGCAACAGGAACCAAAACGTGTCTCTGAATATGCCTCCGATAACGTTATATCATACATTCACCTACGCCACGCATTAACTCCTGCTCCAAAGAGAGAGAGAGAGATAACTGGGGACCAGAGCTGGGGGTAATTTTCTGCCACCAGAACGAACTCCGGAGTACGCGGCAAGGTATTAGGGCCCTAGTGCGGCCCATTTGTCCAATTAGTGCCACAGTTGTAGAACAATTTGGCGAGATGTGACTTGGTATGCCCGCGGCTGCGTGCCGGATATTTGTGCTTGAATGTCTGGCGCGGTTGTGTATGTCTGTCTCTGCATTAAATACGGCTTTTATACACGACTTGATGGATTAGGCCTTCATGCAGTCTAATACCTTTAAGGAAGTATAGCATGACAACCTGCCATTTTCGGTTTCCACACCAAATATCCCCCTCCCCGGGCAATATTTCAGATCACTGACAGCAGAGAGAGACAACGGAAGCTGGGGTGGAAGGGGGGGGGGAGTGGAGCGGATCCGTCATTAAGTTGAAACGCCTGGAGTCTAGAGGCCCAGGGTCAAGGGAAAAACAAATTTGGAAATACAGAATATGTTTGAGGTGGCAGTCATTTAGCAAATGTTCCGCTAGCAAAGTGAATGTGTCTCGAAGACGGTGAGATGACAGTTGTGTCTGGCGCGTGTAATACACAGTCGTATGGTAATAGCTGAGAGGTCATAATATAAAAGGAACTAGAAGGTTTAAGTCCAATGGGCGGGTAGGGGGGGAGGAGGGCTTTTACTTAATTTACTCGGGAATCCTGTGTGGTTATTAATAAGTTATTAGGCGAAAGAAGTGCAAAAGTTATCTGTATTGATAAGGACGGACGGACGGACGGACGGACGGACGGACGGACAGACAGACAGACAGACAGACAGACAGACAGACAGACAGATAGATAGATAGATAGATAGATAGATAGATAGATAGATAGATAGATAGATAGATAGATAATGTGCTAAGAGTGAAAAATTCAACGCTTATATTTAAAACTAGCATACATTCTTTCTTCAGAACACAATGTTAACTTACGACTTTCTACTTACAGGCGCTGGATCGTCTTAGGTATTCCACGTGGGACGTAGTTCAAGTTCCTGAAGCTGCAGTCCACGAATCCCCTGGACCTGCACTCGCACTCTTGCGGGCAACGAATTGAGGCTAAACTCCACGAGGGCAGACAGGTAAGAGTAAACACTACAACAATCCAGAAGGAGCAGATGTCACGTCGATGACTATTGCAACGACGATAATTACAGTCGCCACGAAAACGATGACAGCTAGGATAACACTGGCAGCGGCGGAATTCCTTCCCCATGGTGGTTTTGGCTTGACTGACGTCCCAGTGCTGAGCCATTGCTTTGCGCGGTTGGAAGCGGTTCATGATGGTCTTCTGTGTTTCATCTTATTTGTTTTTGTCGTTATTTTCTTCCTTTGGAAATGCTAGTATGTGGTAGTCAAACATGCAACATCATGTGGCAGACTTACTCCTTCGGAAAACTGCTTAAAACAGTGAGGGATAAGAAAAAGATATACCTGCTTCACTCCAGTGCACAGCTTCAGGTCATCTTTCTCTGTGGACAGACAATACAGAGGAAACAATTACTGGTCCCTCTGGGGGTACACTCGTTTCAGTATTATTCAAAAGTTAGTGTGATCTAGTAAGTGCAGTGGTTGGAGATCGTGTCCCGTAAGCTTGCGCAAAACCAGAAGTAAAAAGGGGAGTCTAGGTGGTGTAGTGATTAGGGCGCTGGTTTCTCCACATCGAGGTTAGTGGTTTAAATTCGTCAGAAGGAGCACCAATCAGCCTCAGAAAAGTGCCCTCAAAGGTCTTGCGGTTCGTACGCAAAATTGTCCAAAAGTATGAAAATATATTTTCATAAAATGTTTTGTATGCACGTGTATGTATATCGTAATGTGAAATTATAAAGTATAATTTAAAGTTCCCACAGGGGAAAAAAAAAACCAAAATGAAAAGAAATCAAGAAAACAAATTCATATAGCGCAAAGCAACCACTAGGAAACTAAAGAAAGTATCACTTTTGAAAGTTTTGTTGCACAGCACATAAAATATCGTGTGCGGCACGACATGTTTGTGTGCTCAGCTTGGAGCTAACACTGACCCCTCAGCTGCAGAAATGGGCAGCCAGTTCTCTCTGGAGCTGGGAGAGGGAGGTACCCAGGGCATGATGCTGGCTACGGCACCCTCTAGTACCCGACAAGTCAAGGATATAATGAGCACTGACACGAAGTTTCCTAGCTGTCTCCATGTCCATAGAGAGAATTCCGGGGGGAATTTTAGAAGGTTGTGGGAAAACTATTCCCATCGCTCTCCCCCTACCCCCCCCCACGGTTAATTACTTATTCTGTGTCATCTGCTACGGTCCAAACACACACACACACACACACACGCACACAGAGGAAGAACTCCCGGCCTAGCCATGAGAAAGAACTCATCCGGGATCAGCAGCGACGCATCGGCCGGGCCCCCTCAATAAGCCTGCTCTGTGGTGTGATGGGGGTCCCCTTTATCTACCTTTTTTTTTTTCTTTTGGAACTACAGAAACTGGAAGAGACCCTTATCTAGCTGAGACTGACCTGTCTTCTCTTACGCATAAAGCTTATGAGTTTGTGGCCCGCCAAAATCGTACGAAAGGCCCAGCTGGAGAAAAGAAGACGCGCTAGTTCTAAGTAAAGCAAGTCTCCAAGAAAGAACGGCGCAGTGTCGCAGCAGATGCATGCGCGAGCGCATACACATACACATACACCTACATACACCCACGGCTTGCCAGTTATTGAAGGAGAAACCAGTTACTTTGCCAATTAAAATCACGCTAAATTAAGGCCTTCGTCAAAATCAACAGCCGGTGAGTAGAAATATTTTTTTAATGGATTGGATATTTAACGATTAATTAATTATAAACTAGTTAAGGTTATATATGGATTAATTTAATTTTGATGGATTCATTTTATGAAATACTTAAATCTCATGAGCGGCCTCTTTTCAAAATAAACAACATGGCAACAAATCACAGCCGAGAACGTCGTTACTTAAAATGAAAAGAATGCGAAAAGACAACTCTCGAACTGCTTAAACGCCAGGGTGTAATGTTATTGTCTGAAACAGATTATTATTAGCGTTCGATGGATCGGAAATGGGACCAAAAAATATTTTACGCACACGGGGAAGGAGAGACAAAGACATAGAGAGTGACAGACAGACAGATATATGTAGACCATACATAACTTGGCCTCTCATTGGTAACTTGCTTGGGGAGTCTTATGGTACAGATAAACTGCAGCCTGGAGTAAAACTTTTATGATTTATATTTTGTATCAAAAGTATTCCGGAGCTTTATTTAGATCTTGAATGCTGCTAAGTTTCTAAGTTTCTGCCCTCCGCATCTACTGCTAGAATGAAAATAGAATACTGCATTAAAAACAGAACATAAGACAAATATAAATAATGAAAGCATAACATAAATCTGATGTTTATTCTTCTTCTGTGTTCGAGATTGTTGGTCATATCAGATTCTGGTCCCTGTCGACATAGCAAAAGCCCCGCAGTCCTCTCCAGATCCTGATCTCTGTCGACATAGCAAAAGCCCCGCAGTCCTCTCCAGATCCTGATCTCTGTCGACATAGCAAAAGCCCCGCAGTCCTCTCCAGATCCTGATCTCTGTCGACATAGCAAAAGCCCCGCAGTCCTCTCCAGACCCTGATGGGAGTCCCAGAAGCTTTTGCCCCAAGCTTGTGTCCTCTGGCCATGTCTCAACGCCTCAGGTCCGCATGGTTTGGGCACTCTTGAAGGATATTTCTGTTATTTTATACGTCTACGCCACAGATCTATTCTTAGTGTGCACAGACTACACGCTAAGTTCTGAGGGAGTTTATGTACAAGTATATTGTTAAACTGTGCTTACTCTTGCAACGACCGCGACATGAGGTCGTACTGTCCAAACTGGATTCAAACTTCAATTTCCCAAAACTTTAATCTCGAGCTTGTGAATTCCACCTTATAATTCAAACAAGTTGCGTGAAGTAGGTGTATTCGTATTAACGGGATTTCAATGTTGTACAAATAATTCACCTCTTGTACATGTTAGCGTTCATATTACGGTAAATTTATCAACTTTGTGGGGATTTTCGTCAGACAACTAACACTGTTCCAAGCAGTGATAGACTGACCACTACGAGGACTCTAGGCTAAATTTAGCATGGTCCCCCGTCCGACCTATACATCTCCTGATATAAAATTCATAAAACAATAATCTATATTCGCATTTCCGCACAATGCCGGACCCCCAGCCATCCCGGGTCCCCAGGCTTAAGCTTGTTCAGTCTAACTGTTAATGCGCCGCTGATTCCAAGAACAGACAACATCTTGGACGCTTGTCTGAAAAACTGACCTCCTTTCACGTAAAGTAAAAATTTTAGTTTTAGGTTGAAAAAAAAAATCGTTTCTTTCTCTCGTTATTTTTGACGAATTACAACTGATATAGATTGGAATATAAGGAAACAAAAAGACTAATAAGACTGAAGTTCAGTGGGGGACGAAAATGGCAAATTAAGAGTCACAAACTGCTTGATCTGTTATCAGCATTCCTTCATCGGCTTGTGTCTGGAGCGGTCGTGGACGGGTCAGATAAGAGGAGGGGACGGGGGATGGAGGGTGATGCACTGATGAGGTTTTTGGCTGGAGACATGTTAGATTATAAATACAAATAATACGAGAGATACTTTCCATGTTTGGATAGGGGGCCCAAGAGTAACTGGCCCCTGGGCCCGACTTGCCTCCCCCAAGGTCCCGGCTTCGGAGGGACACAACACTTAAAATGCAGGAGAAACTGGAGACGCACATGACATGGCTGAGGAAACTATATCGCCAAGGCTTTGTCCCTCACTTCTCCGTTGGTGCTCCAGAAAATGGTCCAGCCCAGCTACATTGCTCACTATAACCCCTGTGACGGTGGAGTCTTCTAAAGAGGCACGGCACAACATCTGCTTTCTAGCTCTACTTGTACTCAGTGACTGGGGTAAAAAAAAGCCCACTGTAATCCACTCCCAATTCAACCCGATGCCGTGCTCAACATCTTCACTGCATCGGCAAGTAAAGAACATTTGCTCTCAGGGAGATAACAACAGCAAGTGGAGAAGACTATCTGAACAAAGGCTGTAGCGAAATGTTACCATGTCAACGTGCATATTAAGTCAAATTCTGGTTTATTGACTTAACCAGCGATAAAGACCGTCAAGATTATATTCTTGTGAATATAAATTGTTGTCATTATATTATATTATTTGTGCAAGAACCGTTGATATCTCTACAGGGATGAAAATGTTCTCGCTAATAAAGGCCGCTCGGACTATTACTGCGATAAAACATCTGCAAGGGGGAGAGAACAAAAAATCTATGACTGATCGAGTACAAGAAATTTTTACACTGTCAGGAGAATCTGTCAGCTTTCGCGATATGCGGGTTTGTGTTAAGACTTTGTTTCTTCTTTGTTTCAACTGTCATTTTTTTTTAAAATCATCTTCGTCCCCCCCCCAAAAAAAAAAAATAAAATAAATAAATAAAAAACGACGAAGGTTGCACTGTGTCGCAGTAAGGCGCCTTTCGGCATATGCATCCCCCTTCGGCTCAACGTATTTTTGAGACAGGGTTCGTCTTTCCCTTTTAGATCCCTATTAACTTGGCCAGATTACTGTCTGCTTCAAGGGGCACTACCAGGAGGTAGAATAAGGGTCGTGGCCGGCTATGGCTGGCCAGTCCTGACGCAGGAAGGGATTATGAATCACTGGCCGATATTCCATTCAGCTTAAGCAGTGCGTCTTCGGCCCTTTTTAAAACTCTAAATCAGCTATCGCTTGGATATGAAGACTCTGGATTATGGATGTTTGCGACCGATGCTATCCGGATCATAAATGTTACGCACGCAGTTCTTATCCAAAATAAACAAGATTTTATAATCACGCTTATTTTGGGTAAGAGCTGTGTATAATATTAAATGTATAACACTATATTATTTATAAATATAAGGATACTGCTATTCTTAGCACGGGTATCTGCGTACTTCAGGCTAAATCCTCAAGGTTTATGTTCAAGGGGGGATGCAAAAGCGTGACTGCTATCTGAGTGACCAGAAAGGACATCACTCCATCCAAAGTGGATTCAGACTTCCACTTCCGGAAGTTTCTGCGTCGAGTTTGTCAATTTATAACTCAAACAGTTTGCGTGAATTTGGCATTTCCATTTACTCTACTTCTTGTTCTTGTTCTTGAACTGCGAGCCCGTGTTCTTTGCAGCCGACGCGGTGAAGATGTTGAGGCGCAGCGTCGTGTCGACTTGGGAGTGGGTTATGTTGCCTAGACTGAGAGGAGTTCAAAAGCAGGGGCTGAAAGTACTTCTTTAGCAGACTCCATCACCATGGGGACAGTTAGTCAGGCTAAGCCTGTTACTGGGAGTTTCAACGGAAGGTGGGACAGGGTCTTGGCCAGTTAAGGTTAGCCGCGCTAAAACTAAAATAATGCATTAGTTATGGATTGGAAAAAAAAATATATCCATAAAGACATATAAGCAACAAATGTTGAATAAATAACATACACAAATACTTGATAAAATAAAATAAATGATGAACAAGTTAATCTGAGACAGTATAGCGACTACCATGGACACAAAGGCATACGGAGAAAGGGACAGTTCAGGATCAAGAGAAATCTTACAAGAAGACTATTAAAGTCATTATCAATCTTCTTCATATGTGTAAGGTTGGAGGACCAACCTGCCTTTATTGTGTCACATTCTAAAATATGCAAAGGGAAGGAGGGGGGGGGGGGTGAAGAATAAAAGGGGCGGGGGGGGGAGGTGCTTTTTTCTGTCTCTTACCAACTGGTTCGCCGTGAAGGATGTACAGGTGTGGCGAGAAAGCTTACGGGAAGGATCCAATGAAAGTTATTTTTCGCGATTTTAAATGGTGAAATGTGTCCTCATAAACTGACAGTCCACGGTGGCAACTTTCTTGTAACTCTTTCGTGTCTGACTTTATTTGAGACGCTGACTATATCTGGCCCTGGACTGAAATCCAGGTCACGGACATATGTATTAGACAATGCAAATATACTAACCGCCATTAAAAACGCACCGCTCGATCGACCTATTGTGAAACGTGAAATGTTTATGCACGTGAGCGCTTTTCAAGATCTGAACGCATGCGAATGTAGCAGTTAATGTAATGACATTTTCCCGGAGATGTGGTGTTTACATTAAATTTGGCCTGCAGCATGTGCAAAATCAATTTTTTATTCATTTATGGGATTATTAAAATCATGCAACTTTGAAATTTGCCACTACACACTAAGCAAGTTTAAGCAAATAAAAGGGCATCATCTGTTTCCATCGAAAGTACGTCTGTCAATAGTTGTCACAAGAGCGATGGCAAGCAGTTAGTATGCTCGGCGGTGGAATAACGACCAGAGTTGCTGCCAGACATTTTCAATATGATCATTCTACTACAGTGAGGCTGAACCAGCGACTTCAGGCAACAGCTACCATGAATGACCTTCCCAGGCCTGGTCGACTTCGTGTAACAATACGATCTCAAGATCGCCAAATGCATCTGCACCACCGTTTCCAAACCGCAACTCGGACAGCAGCACATACACCTGGCACTCTGCCACAGCATGATACGATGCTCGCGCTGACGCCTCAACTCCTGATGTTAATGATGGCTGCGACTTGCTGACACTGACTGTGAACTTTGCCTTTACGCCCAGGGTAGGCAACTGCTTCTGTGTTGTGTCATGTTCAAGAAAACACCAAGTTTATGTCAGTAAATGTATGAGAAATGTGAAATCAGTGGTTTTGTGCATTTTAAATCTAGTACAACGACTCATAATAAATGGAAAGCCCTTGTTGATGGCCTATGTCAAGATGGGGGGGGGGGGGGGTTAAATAAGACGAACAAGGAAGGAAGGACAAGGAGAATGACTTATAGCTAACATATATATATAAGTCATATAAGTCATATATGTTAGCTATAAGTCATATATATATATATATATATATATATATATATATATATATAATCGTCATTTAAAAAAATAATCATCATTAAAAAAACTGATGCACTTTTAATGGCGGATAGTATGTTTTGAATTAATCAGAAATGCTTAAAATCTTTAAATGGAGGGAAAGGTTCACCGATTAAACAAAAAAAATGACATGCTACGACAAAATGAAAACAGATAACTACCAGGAGACAACATCACATTAAGAGATGAAAGCAGAGGGTTTATAAATCTGACCATCAAAGCGACAGACAAAACATCTAAGACATTTTTTTTTTTTGGCTAAGTGCTCCACCGAAAGAAAGAAATGACACACACACACACAAAAAAAAGAGACCAAAGGCACAATAAGCAAAAGAAAAGCGACCGTGAAATAATCAGCGACAGTTATCAGAAATTTCGTGACTATCACAAAAGCAGAACTGACAAGAGAGTAAATCTCACACCGTCCTTGAGAACGACAGGTCGTCGATAAACTCACTGTCGCGCTTTGTGTGTATGTGTGTGTGTGCGTGTGTGTGCGGGCGCGCGCGTGTGTCTCTCTCTCTCTCTCTCTCTCTCTCTCTCTTCACAAAAACTGACACTCAATTACGCCATGTCTTCAAATGATCTACTTTCACAGCAAATTGTCACTGAAGTAACGTGTTAGATTTTGACTGGCGCAGTCACTATCACTTATCACGTTTCTTGTCTTGTTAAAAAAAAAAAGTTTTATCTGCTTCACGTTCTTCTACAGCTGTGAAGTCGGGGCCGAGATAAATTTTGAGAGAAGTCTGTAGAACTGTACCATTTATATACGGGGGATCGGCGTAGAACTGTACCATTTATATACGGGGGTCGGCGTAGAACTGTACCATTTATATATGAATGTCGGTGTAGAACTATTTATAATCGGGGGGTCGGTGCAGATTTGTACCATATATATATATATATGTGAGACGGTGTAGAACTGTACCATTTATATACAGGGGTCGGTGTAGAACTGTACCATTTATATACGGGGGATCGATGTAGATCTGTACCATTTATATATATGGGTTGGTGTAAAACTGTACCATTTATATATGGGGGTCGGGGTCCTACATGATATAAATAGACTTCAGAATTTGAAGCATTTTTAACAGATTCTGCGAGTCGATAGAAATGTTCCACTTGTGAAAGACGCGGACACTGTCAGTTACACAACCGATTTGGGCAAAAGATCTGGCCGGATCTCAGCTCCCTACAGTACACATTGTATGGCGGTGATGCTGAACAAGATGGAGTTGTATTCAAACCATGTGTCAGTGGCACTGTCGTCCAACACTGAGGTTAAAGGTTGAGCACATATAGGAGTGACCTGAGTGCAAGGAGGCCAATATCTAGGCCAGCAGCACAGCATGGAAGTTCTTCAAGTTCAAGATGATGATGCTGAAAAGCACAGACGAACAGTTGTTACATTCGTGACAGAAATGACATCTATGTCTCAGTGAATGACGGGTAAGAGTTGGACAGGGAAACTCCCTCCCTCCCTTCCCCCCTCCCCCTCCCCCAAAGAGAAAAATTCTTCAATTTCTTGAAAACTGTGAATGACTTTGATTGGGTGATCTGAAAAAGGAGATGAACATAGTATTCGAAAACAAGCTATCAAGTGGAACACAACAACGCCGAGGAAAAGGAGGTCGACCACGTGAGGACACTGTTAAGAGAGGCCAATTTAGTGGGCACAAAATCCCCCTGATGAGGTTGAAAATCTCGCCGAAAACAGGAAAACTTGGCGACATAACATTATGTGACGTTTAAACGGCACGGGAAGGATATCAAGAAGACAAATGGCCGTCATATTTATCTATGTCCCGTGGCATTTGCATGCCGCAGAGGTGTGAAATGTTAATGCCTTCACAATTAAAGACCACTGCAGCATTGGGGTAGGGATGACAGCACCTGTCCTCGCTGCATTTTGTTTCCCTAGGGAAACCCCAGGTACCCCTTATGTGAGGCTGCGTTGACCCCGGTGTCGATTGGTTTGAAAAAAAAAATTTCCGCCCGAGTGCAAAATCGAACCAGGGACCTTCTGATCGCCAGGTGAGTGCACTAACCCCCCACACCACCGCGGCATATTTCCATCATATAGGACTGTTTTATTACAGGCGTATACCTCCTAGTCAAGGAAGATGCTGAACATCATTTGCTGAAAAGTTTCTCTCTCTCTCTGTCGCTCATATTGCTTATCCTACTAATATCTGACCGACATAATCTTAACAAATCACGTTTGATGTTGTGATTGTTTGGTTCTTCAGTCTTCAAGTTTGTTTCTCCTTTCTTCCTTAAATGATGCAAGACCTCCCTCCCTTACATAAAGTCGTTCTCCGTACATAATAAATTTACACGTAACATAATAAATGTCTTGTTACTGACTTGGCTCCAATGTTAATTCAGGGGAGAACTAAGAATTTCCTGGTTGTACGAACTTTAATGTAAATCTTCTTTGTTAGCTCTCTCTTTATGCTTCTCTTTTCTACTACTCCTACTACTATTACTACTACTACTACTACTACTACTACTACTACTACTACTACTACTACCATTACTACTATTACTATAATATACTTATTACTACAATATCGTATAACTATTACTATTAATTAATAGTTATTAATATAACTACTGTTATTATGGAAGGGTACATAATGGGAAAAAGAAAGAGAGGAAGACCAAGGCGAAGAAGGCTGCAAGACATCGTTGATAATCTGCAAATGGATGCATCAGCAGCAGGCCATCTTACTTACAACGGAGAGGCCTACAGTAATACTGTTAGGGAGGCAAAGTTCCGCAAATGACATGCAAAGACTGACTGACTGAACTATTACTATGATTACTACAACTACCTTATCATCCACTACTACTACCACAGCTATTACTATCACTACTCCTGCTGCATTGGAAGCAGCAGAAATGTGGTTTATTAGAAGAATGTTGCGAATCCCCTGGACAGCAAAAATAACTAATGAAGAATGTATGAGAAGAGCTGGAGAGACAAAAAAACCTTGTCAAAAAGATAAATGAGAGGCAATGTACTTTCATAGGACATGCAATGAGAAGAGGGGGCATTGAAAATATTATAACAACAGGAAAAAATAGAAGGAAGAAGATCAAGAGGAAGACCAAGAGAAATGATACTGGACAGTCTGACGGGATGGTGTGAGAGGAGATCACCAACTGAACTGATGGCCTGCATGAAGGATCGGGTACTCTGGAGAAGCATAATAGCCAACGCCAGTCGGTACGGCACATGATGATGACTCCTGCTGCTACTATTACTACTACCACTACTATTACTACCACTATTACTACTCCTACTGTCACTACTACTACTACCACTACTACTACTACTACTACTACTATTACTACTACTACTACTACTATTACTACTACTACTGCTACTATTGCTGTTGCTGCTGCTGCCATTCTCTCTCACTCTTTCTCTCTTTAGCTCTATAAAATATAACTTTAGTCCCAATATAAAATTTTGGGACGTGTGTGTCAGTGTATGTGCGCATACTTTAATCTCATAAAGAACGCCAGAAGTCCTAAAAAGAAGTGCTAATATAAAGAGAACTGTGTGAGAGTCGGGAGATCTAATCACGGCATCTTTACCAAGTAGGTCTAGATTATATGTGACAAGAAACTGCATCTTCTACTGGAATGTAACAGTTTTGTTATTTTAATTTTCTCCTGCTCTTTATGTAATTATTATTTAGTGCGCTGTACTGAATGTTTGACAGGTAAGTGAAAGTTTTTATGTAATGTTATGTTATGTAATGTTATGTTATGTTATGATGAAGCGCAGAATATCAGCTGAACCTTCGCGTCAAGTTCTTTACTTTTTAAAAAATAAAAGTCCGTTCATTTGTTCTGTCTATTTTCACCGCTCGCTGGTTCCTTGGCCTGTCCATCTCGTGTCTACTCTGATGAATCTCTTCCGGTTTTACACAAGACCTGACACCAGTATCAGTTAGTAGTAGTAATTGTTGTTGTTGTTGTTGTGGTGGTGGTGGTGGAAGTGGAACCGATTGATGGATCTTTAATTGTGCACACATGAAGGTGCGGTGCTGCCTAGGGTAAGGTCTGGGGGCAGGGGGAGGGGAACTACCTCGGAGATCTGGCACAAGCGCTTTGATTCTCACAACGCTGACTGTGACATCAGTCCGGATCGAGCGTCTGACTGTGACATCAGTCCGGATCGAGCGTCTGACTGTGACATCAGTCTGGATCGAGCGTCTGACTGTGACATCAGTTCTGATCGAGCGTCTGACTGCGACATCAGTTCTGATCGAGCGTCTGACTGCGACATCAGTTCTGATCGAGCGTCTGACTGCGACATCAGTTCTGATCGAGCGTCTGACTGCGACGTCAGTTCTGATCGAGCGTCTGACTGCGACATCAGTTCTGATCGAGCGTCTGACTGCGACATCAGTTCTGATCGAGCGTCTGACTGCGACATCAGTTCTGATCGAGCGTCTGACTGCGACGTCAGTTCTGGTCGAGCGTCTGACTACGACGTCAGTTCTGATCGAGCGTCTGACTACGACGTCAGTTCTGATCGAGCGTCTGACTACGACGTCAGTTCTGATCGAGCGTCTGACTACGACGTCAGTTCTGATCGAGCGTCTGACTGCGACGTCAGTTCTGATCGAGCGTCTGACTGCGACATCAGTTCTGATCGAGCGTCTGACTGCGACGTCAGTTCTGGTCGGGCGTCTAAGCAAGATATGGGAATATCCTGGCAGCCATAAAGGTGCTTCCAAACAACGAGCATAAACGGGCATGCACAAGGACACATTATAGTTTATCAACATTATTTGTTTTCTTTGAACGGAGTATCTCGGTGCCAAAAAAAAACAACATTTATTTATAATAATTCTTGAATTAGTCATCACAGAAAAAAATTATCTTATACCAGTGGTTCCCAATTGGTGCTCCATGGACCCCCAGACGGTGAACCTGCAGTGAGGGTCCGTGGCAAAAACTCAAGATCACTAAAAACAAAATCACTGTGAAATGTTTAATAACCGATGTTTCGGCAAATCCTGCATGGAGGAAAGAACGTGTGCAGCGTTTACTCGTTAAAGGTTGCCCGTATTTTTTTTTTTTTATTTAGAGCACATAGCTACCATACCCCCCGTGTGGAACCCGGGATCTGCAAAGAACAGGACCACTGTACCCTACCACGCATGATCGTAAAAGGCGACTAAGGAGGGTTCAGCATAGGGCCAGCAACCCTATCTGGTAAAAAAAAACTAACAGACTGCTACAGAAACGGAAGCAAGGGAAAAAAGACAAACGCAGGTGGAAGGAGAAATGCGTATCAGGAAACTGAGCCCATGAAGGTTGTGGATGAAAGCCAGCCACAGGAAGTCCCCAGCCCGACTGCAGACCTCCTGGAACCTAGACACCACAGGGGAACAGAAGTAAGGGTAGACCAAAAGAGACATGGAGAAGAACAACAGAAAGGATGTTGAGCAATAGAGGGCTCACCTGAGCAAGAGCAGAAAAAAAGGCGAAGGACAGGCATTTGTGGAAAACCCTTGCGGAAGCCCCATGTGCCCTGGGCACTTAAGGTTCAGAGAGAGAGAGAGAGAGCTACCATACAGATATGAAACTTTTCCAAAACATGGGGGGGGGATCCGTGGCCTGGATTGTGAAATAGCATGGGGTCCGTGACCTGGATGTTAAAACAGAAGGGTGCCCGTGGCCTGGATGTTAAAACAGAAGGTTATCCGTGGCCTGGATGTTAAAATAGAGGGGTGTCCGTGGCCTGGATGTTAAAACAGAAGGGGGTCCGTGGCCTGGATGTTAAAACACAAGGGGGATCCGTGGCCTGGATGTTAAAACACAAGTGGGGTCCGTGGCCTGGATGTTAAAATAGAAGGGTGTCCGTGGCCTGGATGTTAAAACAGAAGAGGGTGTCCGTGGCCTGGATGTTAAAACAGCAGGGGTGTCCGTGGCCTGGGTGTTAAAAACAGAAAAAGGGGGGGGGGGGTCAGTGGCCTGGATATTAAAACAGAAGGGGGGTCCGTGGCCTGGATGTTAAAACAGAAGGGGGTCCGCGGGCTTCTGTTAATTGGGAACCACAGATCTATATTAATTCTTTAGACTGTCATGTAGAAACGTACAAACATTTCTATTCTGTTCATTTCGTTTGTGTATTTTGACAGAAAACTTCTTTCTTATTTCCCCTGACAGAAATGAACAGTATTAGTTACCTGGAAAATGTGAACGGTAGAGACTGTTTAAAATCTACGTTGGTTCTCTTCATAGCAATGTTCATAAAAACAGGGTTTTTTTTTAAATGTATGTTTCCTTATGATACGCTTGGACACGAGAAATGTGTTTATATTATGTGTCGCGACGGCGCAGTGGTTAATGCACTTGGTTGTCCATCAGAAGGTCTTTGATCTGATTTCACGCTCGGGCGGAGTTGTTCTGGACCTACCGGCATCGAGGTCAACTAGGCCTAACAAAAAAAGAAAAAAAGGGGGGTACCTGGGTCTTGCTTGGAAAAACAAAGGCAGCGAGGACAGGTGCTGGCATACCTACCTCTGATCCTATAGTGGCCTAGAAATGTGAACTCACCAACACTTCAGATCCCTTACGGGTTGCAAATGCCGCGGAACATTTAGAGCTCTTTTTATTGTGCACTTTACTGGGGCAATTATTTAGTTCATTTCTCTTTACCGTGCGCTTAGATACTAATAAATAACCTCTATATTAGCCAATAAAGTGCTTCTGTTTAAAAAAAAAGAAAGAAAGAAGGAAAACTAGATACAGAAAAATGTAACGACAAGATTAACAAATATTCTGTGGTACACGCCTTCAAGAACAGACCACTAATGTAATATTATTGTTATCTCATTTGTACAGCTAGAAGAAAAGTAATTCCACCAATCATCAAACTTAATATTTTTTAAATGTAAATTTAATATCTTAGTAACATTTGTTTCTTTTAAAAAAACATAAACTAGTCATTTATTTTGTATTTATGTAGATCTAAATTAGAATTTTAACATAAGAAAGTCTGCACTTACTGCAACAACAACAGATATAGTTTTCTGTTCCTTCTGTCATATACAGATAACATTGACGAACTGCATAGTCAAAGTAAACATAGTTCTTATGGACTGCAGCTAGCACTTTCACTTGATATTCTTCTCAAGAACTTCAGAGCATAATAAATACCACGCTAAATCACGCCAATGAGAAAGATAATAACGATTTTCACGAACGTAGAATCCACAAAGTAGTCCAGAATTCCCCATCCGTTGAGGTCTCTTTTTTCCCGCCGTCCGTGTACTTTCGTCTCCCTCAAGTACCGCCGGCTAAGTCCCGGGGAGAGCGTTTAGAAATCACCCGAGACAAGCGAGGTGCCGAGCCTCGTTCACCAAGCTACGAAGGATACAGAGGGGGGGCGACCTGTTCGGCTCTCAGCTTGGATTCTGGTGTGACTGACGATTGTTGGCGGCCCTCTGGTTTGTTGTTTACTACAAGGCGAATGCCCGACCACGCTGTATTCTACTTTCAGACCGGACAGAGGAGAATTTCTGTTTGAGCAAGTGTTTGGATCATCTGATAACTACTACTACAGGTTCTCAGCTTCAACGCCCGTTAACCCCGCTATAGTTCATTGAGAGCTTATGTGCTCGAGTATACAAAATCTACAAATTCTCTCTCAGAAAAGCTTTACTTTGAACATAAAAAAGACAGAGACTATGGTTATATGTAAGAAACAGAATCCACTAAAATGCAGTATAAAATTAAATGGAAATAGTCTAAATCAGGTGCATAAATTCAAATACCTTGGAGCACTAATAATTCAGATGAGAAATACAGAACAGAAATTAGGAACAGAATAGGCCAAGCATTTGTGGAAAACCCTTGCGGAAGCCCCATGTGCCCTGGGCACTTAAGGTTCAGAGAGAGAGAGAGAGGCCAAGCAAAGACTGCATTTCAGAGAATGAGAAAAAATATTATGCAACACATTCTTATCAGTGAATGTTAGAAAACGAGTCCTAAAATGTTATAATGAGCCTATCTTATTATTTGGAAGTGAATCATGGGCAATAGGCAGAAAAATCATTGGAAGCAGCAGAAATGTGGTTTATTAGAAGAATGTTGCGAATTCCCTGGACAGCAAAAGTAACTAATGGAGAATGTTAGAGACGAGCTGGAGACACACACAAAAATCTTGTCACAAAAATAAGAGAAAGACAAAGTATGGGAGTCCCTGGCCTGGATGTCGGAAGTGCAATGAGAAGAGGGGCCATTGAAAATATTGTAACAACGGGAAGAATAGAGGGAAGAAGAGCCAGGGGAAGACAGAGAAAAGGATACTGGACAGTCTGATGAGATGGTGTGAGAGAAGATCACCAACTGAGCTAATGGCCTGCATGAAGGATCGGGTACTATGGAGAAGCATAATAGCCAGCGTCACGGCACCTGATGATGATGATGACAACGATGATGATGATGATGACAAACTCTCTCTCTCTCTCTCTCTCTCTCTCTCTCTCTGTGGTCCTTGCCAATCAGGCGTTGGTTGTCACTGATTTCCACAACCATATATACTATACAAAATGCAGAATTATAAATGCAGAAGAAATGTATCTACAGGAAAGTAGAACATATGACATGAAAAATAAAAATAATAAAATATACAAGAAACTGAACAACTTCGCGTGCCACGTGTAACTTCTCAAAGAAATGAGGATCAAGAAAACAAAATACTTCGGTCTTATCAAAAGACATACTAATCTGCTAAAGACCATAACAGAAGGAAAGATGGAAGGAAAAATTGCAGTATGTAGACAGAGAAGTAGATGGGAAGATAAACATACGAGAGTGAACAGTATGATAAACATACGAGAGTGGACAGTATGATAAACATACGAGATAAACATACGAGAGTGGACAGTATGATAAACATACGAGATAAACATACGAGAGTGGACGGTATGATAAACATACGAGAGTGGACAGTATGATAAACATACGAGAGTGGACAGTATGATAAACATACGAGAGTGGACAGTATGATAAACATACGAGAGTGGACAGTATGATAAACATACGAGATAAACATACGAGATAAATATACGAGAGTGGACAGTATACAGCCTGGCTGAGCGCATCATCAAAGCGAGGGAGCGAAGAAATTGCAGATTCATTACCGCCAATCTTCGTTCTGAAAACGGCACAAGATGAAGATGATGATGATGATGATACAAATTACCCTAACATTTTAAACTTTATGAAATGTATTTTGTAACAAAACAGAAGTCCCACTATTGTTTTGACTAGGTAAAGTGAATATTTAACAAGTAAATCATAACAGAATTAAAGTGAATGTTGACTCTTTTTTTTTTTAGAAGTGGTTCTTAATCTGGGCTCCAAGAAACCTCAGGGGGTACATGGAAGGATTTTTTGGGTGCCCACAGGCCATCAAATAGACTGGCTCGATTAAAAAAAATAGCATTATCTGGATTCTATTTATTGCAGTGTCTCCCAACCTTTTTAGGATCGTTTCCCACCCCAACGCCTCAAAACTGTTGATGTCCCCCCCCCCCTTTTTTTTTACCTTTATCCAAACACCCCCTATAGCAGTCAACCAAGTTCTGAAAAAAGGATAATGTAAATATATTCTTACTGTCCCCAAAAAATATTCAGATTGCAAACCCCCCCCCCCCCCCCCGTGGGGAGTACGCCCCACGTTGGGAAACACTGATTTATTGTTCTATCTTTAATTAGATGTCCACAGCTGTTCCCAGGCCGGGAAGGGGCGTCCATGCCCCCTACTCTAAAAAAAAATATATATATTAAGAGCCACAATTTAGGGCGGGGACCACAAAAAAAAAACTGTTTTGGGTATAAAATTTTGAAAAATAAAATGGATGTATTTGCTGTCTTTGTTTGGTTTTTCTGCAGTAAACATCGTTCTTATTATTGGTTGTCGATACCCGTGGATGATGTTTCGCTATCTTTTAATCTAAAATATTCTCAGTCACAGAAACACATACACTTTTAAAACTTATTAACCTAAGACAAATATAAACAAGACGTAGAGACGGTCACGACTTCCTAGACTATACTGAAACTTGTTGTGCAACTAAGCAGAACACAACAAACCCACAGTTATGAGGCACTGAACGGGGTACTGCAGGGTACCAGCTCTACATGATCCTCGAGCCCAAATCCGGGTCTAGGAAAGGAGCATATATGGAAAGGCTATGGATCATGCATGAAGATCCGCTGCAGCCACCATTAGGGTCCATGTAGTCTAGCCGTCACCTTGCAAATGGTTGGGCATGTGAAATTTAGCACAATACGTCCTTGAAAAACTCTCCGTATATGCCCAGTACAGAACCTGTGAATGCCTGAATCTAAATCTCGACATTCACGTGAGAGAACGTCTTGCCCTAACAAGAGCTTAGGGTGGAATCTCGCCTTATAGTCGAATGCCTCAGGGCAGACTAGACTCGCTAACTTAGGCTGGTAGCTCACTTAAGAGAAGGTCTAAGTTCAAAGCTTCCACTGCCTTTCTTCAAGATTACTTCCTTTCTAGAAAGCCCATGATTGGAGGAGGGAGGCGGTAAAAATGGTACGTAAGTTTACATTTCGTGCTGTGCTGGGAGACGTTGATGATCATGCTTCTTCATCTTATGCGATATCTATTGTTTCCAGTCACTCTAAATGCTTTCCCCTCTCCTACTTCATTTTGTCAGTTCTCTGAGATATTTTTCTGTTAGTCTTCCACTCCTCCCTTTTTCCCTTGAGTTTTCCAGTCACTACCAGGTTCTCTGTCGGTAATTAACACCCCTATTCTGGACCGTTTGCTGTGATGGCATTCCTGGGGTTAAATGTAATCGGTCACACCGTTCCTTTGCAGATGTCACGTGCATTAAAAAGGTCTCGTGGAAAGGGGGGTGGGTGAGAGTGGAGTGGAGAAGGGGGAGGGGGGTGTTACCCTGTTGTCCATATAACCTTGACCAAGCTTGCGTCATAAGGGACATCTACTGCTCTTTTCTCAAGGCCATGTCTCATTTATTTATAATCCTACTACTACTACTACTACTACTACTCATTCATTCATTCATTCATTTGCATGTCCCTTGCGGAACTTTGCCTCCCAAACAGCACTCCTGTAGGCCTCTCGGTTGTGAGCAAGATGGCCTGCTGCTGGTGCATCCATTTCCAGATCGTCAACGATGTCTTGCAGTCATCTTCGTCTTGGTCTTCCTCTTTTTCTTTTTCCCATTATGTATCCTTCCAATACGGTCTTCTCTAAATTATCATGACGTTTAATGTGTCCAAAATATTTCAGTTTTCTCTCTTTAATCCTCTTCATTAGCCAGCCTTCTTCAATATTAAGCTCTTGTAGTATAGATATATTTGTTCTTTTTTGTGTCCACGATATTTGGAGAACTCTTCTGTAGCATTTACATTCAAAGGCATTTATGTGTTTCTCAGCTGTTTTGTTAAGTGTCCAGGTCTCACAGGCATATGTTGCTATGGGAAAGATGCATGCCCTTAAAAATCTTATTTTTGTGGTTCTGTCTGCTCCTCTCCACAGATTCTTTATTTGTTTTACTTTCTGAAGAGCGATAGATGTCCTCCTTTTAATTTCCCTCATTGTATCTCCATTATTAGTTAGTAGCGATCCAAGATATTCAAAACTATCCACTTCTTCCAGTTTTTCCTCATTGATACATATTTCAGTTGCCTTTACTACTACTACTACTACTACTACTACTACTACTACTACTACTACTACTACTACTACTACTACTAAATACTACTGCTACTACTACTATTAAATACCACTACTACTGCTACTACTACCATCACCACTACTACTACTAATTGCTGCTGCTACTACATACTGCTACTACTACTATGATTACGGTCAATACCGTTAATGTTAGTATCAGTACTACTATTGCTAGAAAAATAACACAAAGTAATAAAAGCTAAGGTGTTACTTTTTCCTTATCAAAAGGCAAAACATACGTTTAAGGAAACCTGAAAAAAAGAAGAAAGAAAGAGAGAAAAAAATATGATAAATGTGCTTGGAGAACATACAGACGAGGACAGGAAGGATGCACCGTGAGACCAGATGGCAGGGCAAGATTAAAATCCATGGCAGCCAACATTCATGGTGGAAATGGCATGATCGGTGCTACCATCTGGTGAAATAGGCAGTTTCCTAGGGCGCTGACTTCATATGGGCGCAGTATTGATCTTCGAGGACATACATTTTAAACATATATTGCATTGGACACAAAATCTGGCACAGGATCTAAGAGATGACACCAAATGGTGACTAGTGCCATAACGTCTACTGCTGTTATTACAGCTATTGCAACCCTTCTTCTTCTTTTTCTTCTTCTTCTTCGTCTTCTTCTCCAGCTTTCCAAGCCATTAAGGATCCTTGCTGCAGATAAAGCTCGCCTCTATTCCTCTCTATTCCTAATCTTCTCTCCCCGGTTGGTGACACCAGTTTCCTTTATATCCTCTTCTATGTTCTCTTTCCATCTCTGTTTTGGTTTACCCCTTAATCTTGTTTCCTTCATCTCTTGTACATACATCAGTTTCGTTTGTTCTCTTCCATTCTTTCTACACAGCCCAGCCCGCGTAGTCTGTTCAGTTTCAAGACATTTATAATTCCTTGTGATTTAAATACGCTGTTCAGTTCAGTGTTCTTTCAATTTTTGACTTTTTGTCCTGCAACAAGGGGGCTACTAATCCCCAATTTAAAAAAGCAAACTAATGCTAATTAACACAAATTATTCTTCATCTCTCCTGGCAAAAGAGGTTGAAGGAGACCGAGAGAGAAAACATGAACGGCCTGGCAAGGTGACATGGGAAAAAAAAAAAAGAACAACTCATAGAAGCAACACAAAACAGAGTTGTGGAGAGTTCCGACCGCCAACGCCAGTGGGCACGGCTCTTGATAAACAGAATTAAATTGTCAAAACACAACAAGAACTGTGTACAACAAGAAAAGAATAACTACATAAGAACTAACTTATATGTACGTATGTGTTTCAGTAGAGAACGGATAGTAACTGACACCAAGTCCCCACCTGGTTCTCCGTGGCTCTGCTTTACATTACAAAAAAACACACATTTGATATCTGTCTCCGTCAAATGGGTCAATTTCTGTAGTAGTCGAGTCTTCGGAGGGATTTGTAAATGTGGGCAAGAACATTTGTAACTGTGGGCAAGTGCACTAATGGAAGGATCCGATGTACAGTACTGTTGACAAAGGATAATGACGTTGAAGGTAATGATCTTATAGAGGAGAGAACGTAATGTAAGTGGCCCCTCGATTAGGCTATCGTGAACGTAATCTCCTGGCATTATGACCTTTGACACAGGTAGGTCAAAAGCTAGAGGTCATGAAGCGCCTCGTCCTGGTTAATTAAGAAGGGTTCGTCACGGAATAAATGACCCCCCATAAATGACCCCCATCTGGTTTTTAGCGTAAGAGAAACTCCGCCATTCATACAGTGGTAATGTCTCCAGGAGTATGTACATGGGTTTGTTGTTTCTTGTAGGAACATAAACTTCAACTGTTTACAGGTGACATCTTGGTGACTGTTTTACTAACATTTTGGCTACGATCTTAACAACTGTTTTGCTGACATCCTGGCTACCATCTTGACGACTATTTTGCAAGTGTCTGGGCAGAGTTGTTGAAGACATGTCATCGATAATCTAGGGAAAAAATGTAGAATTTGGAATGGGCTAGAATAGTTCCTAATTTTATGTTGTGAAGCTAAAAATCATGTTTCTCAAAAAGCTCCACCACCTTTGGGAACACATCAATCCCAGTCCAACTGGTAAGACCGTAGTGTACATATGCGAATATAACAATGTGTTCTTTTTTTTTTCTTTACGTCCAGAACAAACAAGAGCAAAAAGTTATTTCCGTGTCAGATCGAGACATTTCTTTCTCCCCATGGAACATGAACATTACGTTACTATCAATAATTACGCCCCTCCATTATTCGTCTACCTTCATTCTGTCAGGGGAACACGGTTTTCAATGTTCTTTCACGAACGCGGCACGTCTTCAAACGCAGTCATTTCTTTCAAGTAAATAAATTACCTGCGGTGAGACGAATGAGCAGTGTAAAAGCACGAAGACTGATTACCTCCCTTTGCACAAAACACGACAGCAGCACAGGAGAGGAGCAGCATTTCTAAGACTTGTATCTGTTATTACACTCTTACTTTTCACAATCACATCCCACCCCCCCACCCCCCCCCCCCCCCCCCAACAGGTTTTTGTAGTAAAAAACAGGTTACGGTCAAAGAAGGAATAATGTGAAGAACATTGCGCCACGTGGAAATCTGTGCACGTGTAAATGAAGTGAAGATACAAAATGTACAGTAGAATTTCCTTTACCCGGAATTCAAGCAACCGGCACTCTCAAACAACAAGCAAAACGTCGAAGAAATAATACTTTTTTAAAAATAAATAAATAAAATCAGTTTCCAGCGAAAATGTAAGTTCATACCTTGGCACTCCTCAAAGAAACTGACGTTCTTCACTTCTTAAGAAAGCTGCACGGCAACATCTGCTGATCTACATCCAAAGCCGTCCTCATCCACTTCTCCTGATCCTGTCCCAGCTACATCATCTTCAGGACCCTGATATTTATGATGCTTTGTTTACCCAGTAAACTCTCTACCCGTTAAACTCTCTACCCAATAAACTATCTACCGGGTAAACTCTCTACTCAGTAAACTCTCTACCCAGTAAACTCTCTACCCCCACTGTAACAGTCTTAAGTGTGTGTGTGTGTGTGTGTGAGAGAGAGAGAGAGAGAGAGAGAGAGAGAGAGAGAGAAAGGAACACTAGATAGCATGGACTGAAGTTAAAATTAAAGCAGGAATTAAGTCAATTTAAAAAAAAATCATACATCGCAAATGTTTTAAAGTTTCAGCCATTTCCTGAGGTTGCTTCACAATGAACTTGCGTCATAAAAAGAAGGGTTGCGTTTTAGTTATCTCTTATCCTCCCATTAAACATTTAACTCTTTCGCTTCAAAACAACATTGCAGGGTAGGTAGATCTTGCACACCTATGCAAATCAATGCACGGAGAGATATTTAGGTAAAGTCTATATAAAATGAAACCCAGTCCTTATTTTTAAATTACAGAGTAACTCCTTTCCAGTTTCTTTCTAATAATATTTCTCATTAAAAAAAAAAAAGCAAAGGCTCTTAAAGAATATAATCGTATCGGTTTGTTCTGTAATCTAGAGTTCGTAATTTTAAACTGTCATGAATGCTAGAACTAGCTATCGTATCATTTCATGGTAAAACTCTACGGCCGTGATGATTGATAACAAAAAATGCTCTTTTTTATCGCAGGTATTTTTTTCAGTAGGCTAAGAGCCACTCTCTCAGAGCTGATGCTGTTTAAGACATATTCAAGTCTCAGTAATGATATTCCACACACGGCCTAGGCTGAGTACCTTTTAGTGGAATTAGAAGAGCTAAAACGTACAAGTAACGAGGAATGGTATTAAGTGTTAATCTCATTTGATCCCTTCTCAAATGTTCTATGCCCCAAGCCGTAGATTTTTAGTTGCTTGGAGTAAATGATGGGACGTGACAGTCATTCAGATTAGAGCTATGAGAAATGAGTAATGTACCCAGGGTTGAAGAATAAAAGTCAGAGTAAACACCGTCTTACAAAGTGAGCAACATCTTCGTTTAAATCCGGGGTTCTCAAGCGTTGTTCGGGCTGCAGCTTTCTTGCCTCCCAGGTTAAATTTCTAGCACACTCATACCTACACACATACAAATACACGCGTTTTTGTTGTTGTTGGTCTGATGCCCCCTACCGCTCCATCCAATTACCAGCTCCCGCCCCCTCCCCCAACCCCGATTTTTTTTACCTTCGCCGACAAGTGGGGAGGCTGTAACGCCCACTTTGGGAACTGTTGATTTAAATTCTCCGGCTAAGAATTAACTGCACCAATGTTTTCTCACACACTCACCCCACAGAAACCTGAGTTTCTCACCCACTCTCTCACCCCACAGAAACCTGAGTTTCTCACACACTCACCCCACAGAAACCTGAGTTTCTCACTCACTCACCCCACAAAACCCTGAGTTTCTCACTCACTCACCACACAGAACCTTGAGCTTCTCACACAGATTCCACAGAACCTTGAGCTTCTCACACAGATTCCACAGAACCCTGAATTTCTCACACACTCACCCCACAAAACCCTGAGTTTCTCACACACTCACCCCACAGAACCCTGAGCTTCTCACATAGATTCCACAGAACCCTGAGTTTCTCACTCACCCGACAGAACACTGAATTTGTCATCAACTCACCCCACAGAACCCTGTATTTCTCACCCACTCACTCCACAGAACCCTGAGTTTCTCACTCACTCACCCCTACAGAATCCTGAGTTTCACACTCACTCACTCCACAGAACCCTGAGTTTCTCACTCACTCACTCACTCCACAGAACCATGTGTTTCTCACTCACTCACTCCACAGAATCCTGAGTTTCTCATCCACTCACCCCACGGAACTTTGTTTATCTCACCCAGACTCAACATAACTACTTTTTTCTCACCCACACTCCACAGAACCCTGTGTTTCTCACCCACACTCCACATAACCCTGTGTTTCTCACCTACACTCCACAGAACCCAGTGTTTCTCACCCACACTCCACAGAACCCTGTGTTTCTCACCCACACTCCACAGAACCCTGTGTTTCTCACCCACACTCCACAGAACCCTGCTTTTCTCACACAGATTGCACAGAACCCTGTGTTTACACAAAATACGAGTTGAGTAAAGAAATCGTAAAATAATGAAAAAGATAAGTCTCATTTACTAAAAAGTGACATTTTCTGTTTCAAGTGATATTTTTACAGCGTGTTCATGACACAGTTATACAGTGTGTGTTCCCAGCATATGATACTAAAAGTCACCTGATAACACCTGATATACCGAAGTTTATTTACTGTCAGTATAGTAAAACTTGACCTTTGTCAAGATTTCTTGACACGCCAAAAACCGTTTTCATGAGTTCCTCAGGAAAAGCAGGTCACCGAACTATAACGACAGCACAGCTGATCAAGACCCTATTCCACCCTTCCTCAGTGTTGTCGGTAACAGGCTCAGTAAACCCTTCCCCCACCTCCTCCTTCCCCCCCCCCCCTCCACAAAAAACCCCAACGAGACAGGGACCACTGTGACCCTCATGGTGGTGAAGTGTTTTGAGAAGTTCTGCAGTTTTACCTGCCTCTCAGCATCACTCCCGTCTCTTTAGATTAGACCCTGTAACCCACTCCGCATCCGACATGATGATTGTGCTTCAGCACCTCAACTTCGTCGGCTGCAGTAAGCATTCTGCTCATAAGTTTCAGGGTGATAAATCAAGAACAACAATAGGGGTACGAGGCGAAGCCATGACGGATCTTTTGCCTGATCTCAAAATTCTGTGCCTACAGTCCGAACACCATTGAATCTTATGCTCCGGGAGGATCAGAAGAAGTTCCATGGCAGTTGTTTCTGTGGCTTTCTTAAAAACCCTGAGACTTTGATGCAGGTTCCGGGCTCCTCAGCACTCTCATCACGGCTGGGGACCAATATTCCCTCTAACCAGCGCGCCCGCGCCCGCGCTCACACACACACACACATACACGCACACACAAATCATGCCGGGCGTGATAGTTTATACAAAGAAAAATAAAACTGCTGCTCTTATTTTTAAGTTTCTTTATGTTACTCTGTGCTGTTATATCCTGAAGAAAAATATGAGAGTTACATGAGTTTGTTTTTCGATTTCTTTTGTTTCCCGATGAGAACTTTAAATTGTCATATAACAATACGACTCACATTTGCTCACGAAATGTTTTTCACAACATATTTGCACACGAGTTGAAAATTTTGCACACGAACCGAAATACCTTAGAGGGAACATTGTTGGGGACCCAGTAGTTAAAATAATGAGAAACGTTAATTTCTCCTTCTAAAGTCTACGCTACTTTTAACTCTTTATGCTCCACATTTAAAAAAGAAAATTCTGGTCACCGCTTCTAGCTTCAAGCAGGCGAACTGAGTGTCACGAGGGCGCTTTGCATGGACGTGAAAACGGCTTTAAAATCGACATAAACGATAGTGCAAATGAGAAGCGAAGTATAAAAGTGTATGACAAGAATTTTAATTTTAAAAATCTGATCAGAAAATGACAAATATTCAGCATTATAAACTATCCTATGGTGCATCGAAGACATATAAATACACACTTCACAAATATTCAGCATTATAAACTATCCTATGGTGCATCGAAGACATATAAATACACACTTCACAAATATTCAGCATTATAAACTATCCTATGGTGCATCGAAGACATATAAATACACACTTCACAAACATTCACATGTTCATCTTTCAGGATTCTTTTTTTCTACATTCACATAAACGAATATTTTCTACATTCATTTACTCAGACGCTTTCTAAAATCATAAACATGAGTACTGTCTATATTAATAAACGCGAGTGTTTTCTACATTCACAAACACGTATATTTTCTATATTCATAAACACCAGTCTTTTCACTATTCATAAATATAAACACTTTATATGCTCATAAACACGGACTTTTTCTGTATTCACAAACACAATACCATTTTCCACACGTGAGGAATGGAGTAATTCTCAGCATTAAGACTGTCGTGACGCAAGCATAACAGTGAGGAAGTGAAATGTACAGAGAGTAGGAGCGGAGGAATTCTTTTAACTACCCTGCTCTTACAAAAAAATAGCCATGTAGATGAAACAACCAAAAATAAAGCGAATATTACTTATGTGTGGTGGTAAATGGCGGCAGGACATTGCTGAATTCCAGCTAATATCTCTTTTAAACAAATTTCTTGTCCGCTCGCGGAAACTGACAACGTATATTAATTTGAATCTGGTATTAGATTCACGTAACATGACATCACGACCGTGTCCTGGTCTCCCCCCCCCCCCCCCCCAGGAAAAAAAAAAAGCTAAAATGCTGTCAGTGCTAACATCCTGACACAGTCTTGAAATGTATGGCAAAGAGAGTAGAACGTGTGAGGGAGGGAAATATGACGTTGGTCCAGGGTTTCCAAACATGACGGCTGTGTATGGGACGCACCACAGGGCTCTTGTGAGGTGTGGTGTTCGTTACATCCTGAACAAACGTGGGGGAGAAATCCTCTCTTACAATTGTTGGATGAGAGAATGAACATATATGTAGCGTTAGGACGAAAGCACTGGTCAGGTAAATGTACCTTAAAGTACTTTTAAGCACACATTTTAAAGTGCATCTGTATGCCGACATACGTGGGGGGTGGGGGGGGGGGAGACGCTGTCCATTCTGGTAATCACCGGCTTAATAGCTGATATGCTAGTCCCCGGGTTGCCTAACCCGTAGTTCATCAAGACCCTGCCCCACCTCTACACTGGTACCCCCCCCCCCCCTCATCCCCTAGTAACAGGCTTAGACTCACTAAAGGAGTATGGATCGCCGTAGTCCCCACGGCGGTGGAGTCTGTTAAAGAAGTATTCCTGGTTTTTTTTTTCAGCTCCTTTCAGTTGTCATCGCCAGCTCACAAGTCCACACGATGCTGTGTCTCACCATCTTCATTGCATCAGCGGCATAGAACATGAACTCCCAGCTCCAGGGAGTTTGAAGAAGAAGAAGAAGAATGTAAACATACAAAGTGATTTTTCCCACTTCTCTTCTACATGAATTCTATGTGATTATTACACATGCTTTTCTACTTTCTCTTTAAACAAAACCTTTTCTCATTCCCTTTTTTTTATTCTGTGGGGAAAAGTTCTTGATAATTCTGTTACATTGATAATTTTTTATATCAAATCCCTCGATCTTAAATAAATGTATAAGGTGTATTACTTCCGTTTACGATCGGTCGTATCAAATGTTTGCTTCCTGTCTCTACTTTTTCATGACATCTTCAGCTGTCAAGAGTGCATGAAAGATAAGATATCATTGTCCCCGTACGTCATGAAAGATTCAGAGTTTCATTAGCTGGCTTCTCGTATGTTGTAGCAATGATTGCAGACTAGATCTTCCTTGATCTTCGCGTGTACGAAG
This sequence comes from Achatina immaculata, assembly GCA_009760885.1. Lineage (NCBI taxonomy): Eukaryota > Metazoa > Mollusca > Gastropoda > Stylommatophora > Achatinidae > Lissachatina > Lissachatina immaculata. The sequence goes on from CM019717.1 coordinate 7,821,467, forward strand.
TCCTAGTGTCTTTAAGTGGATTTGTTTTTGTTCAGACAGGTTGTACGCGTGTTATAAAAACTGGTCCAACCTTTTGTTACGTATTTCTTTGTACTCCACACACACACACACACATATATATATATATATATATATATATAATCTTTTTTTTTCAGACTCAGTGATTGATCTGTCAAGACCTTGCACTGTGCAACTTGGAAAACTCTTCCGAATGACCGTTGTTGCTGTCATCATGTGCTCTCTCTCTCTCTCTGAACCTTAAGTGCCCAGGGCACATGGGGCTTCCACAAGGGTTTTCCACAAATGCCTGTCTTTCGCCTTTTTTTCTGCTCTTGCCCAGGTGAGCCCTCTATTGCTCAACATCCTTTCTGTTGTTCTTCTCCATGTCTCTTTTGGTCTACCCTTACTTCTGCTCCCCTGTGGTGTCCATCTTAGTGCTATTTTTGGTAGTGAGTTGTCAGTCATTCGGAGCACATGTCCCAACCATCGCCAGCGTCTTTCCTCAATAATTGTTGTCAGTGGTTTCATCTGCATTTCTGCCAATAAGATGTTATTTCTTATGGTGTTTGGCCAAAATATTTTTTTAATTCTACGTAAACATTTAGTCTGGAAAGAATTCAACTTGTTTTCTATGGTTTTGGTGATTTTCCAGCATTCGCTTCCATAGAGTAGTACACTTAGAACATTACTCTTAAATATCCTGATTTTCATATTTATGCTTAGTTTATTTGATTTCCATATATTCTGTAGCATTGCAAAAGCCTGGTTTGCTCTAGTAAGTCTGCTGTTGATGTCCTCTGTGCTGTCTCCATTTTCTACTACTCTGCTGCCAAGGTATACAAATTCGTTGACCTCCTCCACTAACTTGTTATCTACTCTGAGTACATTTCTGTTGTTCACATTTTGCTTCATTAACTTTGTCTTTCCTACGTTGATCTTTAGTCATATGTTGTTTGCATTCTGGGTTAACTTGTTTATTTTATCTTGCATATCTTTGTGACTGCTTGATAATAGACAAATGTCGTCCGCAAAGTCAAGGTCCTCCAGCACTGTGTTAAGGGTCCATTGTAATCCTCTGCGTTTGTCTGATGTTGCCTCCTTCATTAACCAGTCTACTGCCAAGATAAATAATGTTGGTGATAGTACACATCCCTGTTTCACTCCTGTTTGTACCCTAAAGCTGCTGGAGGTATGTTCTCCACAGATAACTTTGCACTGAAAACCCTCGTATAGGGCTTTGATTACATTAACTATTTTATGGGGGAGGCCATGCCATCTTAGGATTTTCCACAGTGCATCTCTGTTGACACTGTCAAAGGCTTTCTCAAAATCTATGAATAATGCATATGTTGTGCTATGCCATTCATTTGCCTGTTCTAATATTTGTCTAAGTACAAATATATGGTCTATGCATGATCTTCCTTTCCTAAATCCTGCCTGCTCTTTCCGAAGTTTTTCCTCAAGTGTTGGTACAATTCTGTTGATGATTATTCTGCAAAATACTTTACTAGTGAGTGGCAGTAGGGTAATGCCTCTCCAGTTCCCGCAATCTCTGAGGTCACCCTTCTTTGGTAGTTTTACTATAAGACCAGTTTTCCACTCCTCTGGGGCTTTTTCTAAATCCCAAATTTGTTGTAATATCCGGCAAAGTTGTTTTGGTGTTTCTGTTTCTTCTGCTTTCAACATCTCAGCAGTCACTTCATCTTCACCTGGTGCCCTGTCTGATTTTAGCATCTTTATCGCCTCTTTTACTTCATTTATTGTTATTGGTCCTGTATTGATGTTTAGTTCCGCTTTTGCTTCAGGTATATCTATTGCTTGTGCTGCTTGTGTTCTGTTTAGTAGGGTGTTAAAGTGTTCCCTCCATCTTTCAATTTTTTCTCTTTCTCCACTGACCAGTTGTCCATTTTGTGTTCTTACTGCACTTTCACATCTTGTATTGAAGTTACCTGTCATCTGCTTTGTGATTTTATATATGGTTTTCATGTCATTTGTATATGCTGCTTTCTCTGCTGTCTCTGCTAAGTTGTCATAATACTTACGTTTATCTTGACGGCATGATTCCTTCACTTCTTTGTCTTTTTGTGCATAATTACTTAAAATTCGTTCTTTAAGCCGTTGTGATTTGGTGTTCAGTAATTTTTTCTTGATTTCTTTTCTTTGCTCTATCTTTTCCCATGTGGTCTCACTTATCCATTCCTCTTTTCTCCTTTTCCGATATCCCAGCACCTCTTTTGCTGTTTCCTGTAGTGTTTTATTGAACTCTAATATGGACATTTCTGCTTCGTCTTGTAGGACACTGAAGCGGTTCTTAAGTATTATTGAGAATTCATTTCTTGTTTGCTGGTCTATCAGTTTTCTTGTATCAAAATGTATCTTTCTGTGTTCTCCGATTCTGGCTTTCCTTAATTTTAGTTTTATTTTTGCTACCAGAAGGTTGTGATCACTTCCTATATCTGCTCCTTTCCTTGCTCGCACATCTTGTAGTGACCGTTTCCACTTGTTGTTTATTAGTATGTGATCGATTTGGTTTTCTGTGGTTTTATCTGGTGACCTCCAAGTCACCTTATGGATGTTTTTGTGTTGGAAAATTGTCCCTCCGATGGTCATCATGTTTTCTTCACAGAAACTGCACAGTCTTTCTCCATTTTCATTTATTTCTCCGATTCCTTCTCTTCCCATGATTCTTCTTCTATCTTCATTTCCTTCACCTACTTTTGCATTGAAGTCGCCCAAGATGAGTAGCATATCATGCTTGGGTATTGTTTCTACTGTGGCTTGGAGGCTGTTGTAAAAATCTTCTTTTAATTCCTCTTCAGCTGCTTCTGTTGGTGCATAACAAACTATAATAGACAGCTTCGTGAATCTTGAGTTGAAGCGTGCATATAATAATCTCTCATTTATTGGGGTCCATTTCAGCAATGCTCTTGATGCTTCTTTTGTTATAATCAATGCTACTCCTCCTTCATGAAGATCTTCTTTACCTGACCATATTATTGTATCTTCTGTGTGCTGTGTTGTTAATTTCCTTCTGCCTTGTCCTGTCCATCTTGCTTCTTGTATTCCTAGTATGTCTAGTTTGTATCTGTGCATTTCCTTGATGGTTTGTGCTAGTTTTCCAGTCTGGTTTAGTGTTCTTACATTCCAGCTGCCTATATGCATCTTTTGTTTAGGTTCCAGGACGGACTATAGAAGTAGACGAATCTTTGTCTGTGTACATGACTGCTGTGAAAATTAATAAACGTGGAGTACACATGTACATGTACACATGAGAGGAGATCACCAACTGAGCTGATAGCCTGCATGAAGGATCGTGTACTCTGGAGAAGCATAATAGCCAACACCAGTAGGCACGGCACATGATGATGATGATGATGACACATGTCAGAACTCAGTGCTGGGCGTGTTCTAGTATATAATCTAAAATCCAAGTCCCGACAGCATTTTGCATGCCGTTGGGGTGTGACGTGTTAGTGCCTTCACATCTCTAGGCCACTACAGCATTTGAGGTAGGGATGCCCAGTACCTTGCCTAGCTGCCTTTGTTTTCATATGGCAGAATGTAAGACGGGCCTGCGTGCCCAATTCTTTACCCTTTAAAAATAAAGATTATTCACAGGGAAACCCGCCCGGGATTGAAACAGGGACCTTCTGATCGGTAGGTGAGTGGATTAACCACTACATCACCGCGGCACGCTGGTGTAATATAGTGCCTTGATATTATTATTATTATTATTATTATTTTCATGATAGGATTATTACTGACAAGCTAGAAATTAGACTGAAAGGTAGCGAAGTAGAAAACATGAGAACCACTGGGAAAGAAATTCCCACGGCATTAGTAACTAATGTTAAGACAAGACGGGACGAACGTTTGAGAAAAGGACGGACTAAGGGAACATGCTCAGGTCACCAGAGTCCTGACGCGACTGACTGAATAGTTATGACAACATTTGGCGACAGACAGACGAAAAATATGCAAACAAAAACGGATTAATCCTTGGCAGGTATTACAAACTACTGGGTGCGATGGTCTCCCCTGAGGCGAGAAAATAGACGGATCAAGGCTGGGCACAACGGAACATCTGATAGATCTTACATGTTTATAACTCAAGACCCTATTAGAATGCAGACAGAAACCATCTGACCAATAATGATCTAGAGGCGTGACTTAGCGACCGATTGGGCAACTGAAGAATCTGAGTTAAGGATATATAGAACGGACATGCAGTGTGGAGTAGACGCAGTTTAGGAGAGATAAGGATCACACTAGAGAAACAAAAAAGAAAAAAAGATACGGAAGAAATAAACAGACAAATCAGAAACTTTATCTTCACAAGCACCGTACACAGCATACAACGTAAAACCCTCATACAGGACAAACTACATGGAGGGATTGCCTTACAAGGCATACAGACAAAAATACAAGCACTCAGAATCAGCCACGTAGGTCGCATCATCAAACACCCAAACCAACACCCGCTAGCTCACTACTACATGGGACTTAGACTATCAAACTTAGTCCTACCAAACCAGCACCCGCTAGCTCACTACTACATGGGACTTAGACTATCAAACTTAGTCCTACCAAACCAGCACCCGCTAGCTCACTACTACATGGGACTTAGACTATCAAACTTAGTCCTACCAAACCAACACCCGCTAGCTCACTACTACATGGGACTTAGACTATCAAACTTAGTCCTACCAAACCAACACCCGCTAGCTCACTACTACATGGGACTTAGACTATCAAACTTAGTCCTACCAAACCAGCACCCGCTAGCTCACTACTACATGGGACTTAGACTATCAAACTTAGTCCTACCAAACCAGCACCCGCTAGCTCACTACTACATGGGACTTAGACTATCAAACTTAGTCCTACCAAACAACTCACAGGCACACCACTTTGGCACACTACCACCCTTCTACAAGAACTGCACACAAGCAATTCAAGGACATGAAACAGTCATCCAATGCAAAATAAACCACATATACAAACATTTGGTCAGAAATCAAGCACAGCCATTACACCTTAGGATCAAGAGGGTACTCAGATACCCCATACTAGACTACACTGACACGTTCCAAAACCTCCATCTCAAAAACATCACACCAAAAGCCAGAGAAATCACTTTCAGACTCATATACAATATGACACCCACGAGACATAGAGAAACACACAGAAGCATGGTACGATGTTACCTATGCGGGAGGAACACACTAGAAACAGAAGAACACATTTTCTATGAATGCAAAACAGTGGCAACCACCGTAAGAACAATACAGAACACAATAGAAACACACACGGCACAACAAGCAGACATCTACAAACCCATAATGTTGAATACAAAAGTAAAAAAGTAAAGGTAACCCTGTCATGCCTTAGAGGCACATAGGGATATGGTGTTAGTGCCAATATTTTTTAATGTTGAATACAGTCCCTAAAACTCAGGCGGACACACACACCAAGTTACTGGCCCTGCTTGCAGAGTTCAGGTTCTTGGTGTGGACGTGCAGGAACATGGGTCGTTTTTATTTCTGCACGCGTTAAGTCCTGCTACCTTCTTAGGTCTGTTTCAGCAAAGATTAAGCAGGATAAGGGACTGAGAGAGAGAGAGAGAGAGTACCAAAAAAAATCTCTAAAAATTAGAGGAACATATAAAACTCTTTTTACACAAATCCTGTTGTAATGTCGGAAAAAATATAAAAAATATGTTTAAAAAAAAGAGGGAAAAAAAGGAGAAAAACAAAGGTGAAAAACACACACACATACAAACACAAAAGTGTCACATGATGACAGCGACAAAGACCACTGGCACGAGTTTTCCAAAGTTGCACAGTGCAAGGTCTTGACAGACCAATCACTGAGTCTGAGACACACACAAAAGGATACTTACCTGGCACGGTAGGTATCATGATCAACAATGTGGTCCTTCCATCCAGGCTAAGATTTTAGTCTAAAAACCATCACCAGCTCTCTCTCTCTCTCTCTATCTCTCTCTCTCTCTCTCTCTCTCTCTCTCTCTCTCTCTGAACCTTAAGTGCCCAGGGCACATGGGGCTTCGGCAAGGGTTTTCCACAAATGCCTGTCCTTCGCCTTTTTTTCTGCTCTTTGCCCAGGTGAGCCCTCTATTGCTCAACATCCTTTCTGTTGTTCTTCTCCATGTCTCTTTTGGTCTACCCTTACTTCTGTTCCCCTGTGGTGTCCACCTTAGTGCTATTTTTGGTAGTGAGTTGTCAGTCATTCGGAGCATATGTCCCAACCATCGCCAGCGTCTTTCCTCAATAATTGCTGTCAGTGGCTCCACCTGCATCTCTGATCACCAGCTCACCGCGGTACAAGTATCTAGCAGCACCAAGCAGTGTATAAATTTTTTTAAAAAATAGAAAAGAGAGAGAAAAAAAGAGATACGAAAGCTCACACATAGTCTTTCTAGAGATCCAAAAGTAATATAGGCTAAGAAGAATTCTAAAATTGAACGAATTGTGATCTAAATGTAGAAGGTAGATGAGAAATGTATAAGGGATAGTCGACCCACGAGTTATTACGTTAGTTAGCATTTTGAATGCGTATGTGGGCCGTGATTGTTTAGTCGACCGCCGACCAAAAATGTGGATGGATCAAACTGGAAAATATGGGAAGAAAAACTGTGTTTATCCCAAACGATTTCTCTTATAGTCTTAGTATATACAAGTATAATCCTAGCATTTCTCCCTAGATCTGAGATGTTTTATAACTGATTTGCATATGGCATATGAAAAGGATTCGATTCACTTGACGGTCGCTTTAGCTTGGAACCAATGCAAAGAAGGTCAGAATCCGTGGAATCAGAAAATATAAGAAGAAAACAATGGAACCGTGGAATAGTGGAACACTGGAGTCTACTATAAAGGATACTCTAAGATGCTTCAAAGTAAACAAAACCGGTTAGGTAGATATAGATGTAGCTTAAAAAAAATTAATAAAACTAGTGTGCCATTTGGGACCGAAGACACTGTCGGTTTTGGCAATCAGCGACCCATAGCTGACCAAGACCCTGTCCTACCCCTCCGTTTGCACCCCGTTTGAGTAAAAGGCTTAACCTGGTTAACGAGGAAGGGATCGTCATAGTCTCCAAGGCAGTGGAGTCTGTTAAAGAAGTACTGCTCACCCCTTGCTTTTTAAGGTCCACCCAGGGACTGAAAAAAAATAGCTGCCAAAACCCGCTCCACATCCGACACGATGCTGTGCCTCAACATCTTTGCTGCGCTGGCTGCAAAGAACACCAGCTCATAGTTCCAGAGAGATTGAAGAAGAATTAGAAGAAGTTTGCTATTTATCATAATCCCTTATGAGAGCGTTCTGGTGGGCCGATAATATTTAAATCTTGATTGTTCTCTAGCTATCTCTTCATTATCTCTGTGGGACGTGTGTTTGGAGACCCGCCAGGGGAATTTTGTTTATTAATTCACAATGTGGCGGTGAATTCAGTGGTTTTGTTTGTTGAAATATATCACTTTTCACCACATGTTTAAGTTTCAACAAAATATGTCGAGGCTGTCAATAGCTTCAAAGACGGTGTCACATTATACGTGAACGTTGCGGTTACGGTAGCTCGCTCTGTGAAGGCAGCTATTGCCGCGGTTTGCCTTACAGGTTATGATCACCCCTACTGTTGGTGGAGTCGGGATCCAGCAGCGCTTGTTTGATTGTCCAACCTCAGACTATAATAGAAATAAGAAAGGTCTTTGGTTGTCCCAGCCTAGTTTCGTGCTGCGAACATCCCAGTACCCAGTTTCTTCTATAGTGCAGGATAGATCGGATCCGCCGTCTTATAGTCGTGTTGTAGTACGTGTATAACTGGTGCGTGTATAGTACGTGTATAGCTTCTTTTTATAGTCGTGTATAGTACGTGTATAACTTCTTTTTATAGTCGTGTATAGTACGTGTATAGTTTCTTTTTATAGTCGTGTATAGTATGTGTATAACTGGTGCGTGTATAGTACGTGTATAGCTTCTTTTTATAGTCGTGTATAGTACGTGTATAACTTCTTTTTATAGTCGTGTATAGTACGTGTATAGTTTCTTTTTATTGTCGTGTATAGTATGTGTATAGTTTCTTTTTATAGTCGTATATAGTATGTGTATAGCTTCTTTTTATAGTCGTGTATAGTACGTGTATAACTTCTTATATTCGTGTTATTGTACGAATGCTCTACCCGAGGGGTTCAGAAGCTTTTACATCCAAGAACTGCTTTTTTTACAACTACATATATATTGTAGACCATTATCCTATACATATACTATTGCAATGAAAGGAACCCTTACTTCAGTGGTTCTTAACTTTTTTAGCCGTGGATCCTTTCCTGGTTAGAGAACAGCTGCACAATCCCTCATTTAAAAAAAAACAAAAAACAAAACAAAACAGAATCCAGATGATGCAATCCATGTGGTACCCAGGACCTGGAGACATGCTGGGGAACGATAAGAAAATGAGACCCCTATACTCTAACAAGCATGATGGTAAAAGACGAATAAGAGCGGGGGGGGGGGGGGGGGGGAGAGGTTCTGGCATAGGGCCAGCAACCCTAACCGGCAAAGAGCAAAGAAAAAAAAATCAGACTTCTACAGAAACGAAAGCAATGGGGAAAATAAAAACTCAGTTGGAAGGAAGATTAGAATATTCAAAGGTTCTAAGGACTGCTATTGTCGGAGGTGGGGCGGAGAATTCGATTTCCACTCCAACGGCGTGCGTTTCAAACAGCCTCTGGCAGTCAAGTCCAGCTCCTGGCCTTCCCGTGGCAGAACTGTTTAAACTGACAGGAGAAGGGGCGAGGGCGAATATCTGGCGCCTGAAAACCAGATACTTAGGGTAGATGAGTGGCACGTTTGGTATCTCGTCTACCGCTGTTGGCGAGATTCTTCAGCTGCCGTGTGTGGAGCGGTGTTCCTCCCGGCCAATGAAGAAAGGTGCAAATGGGGTTGCCGCGCAGCACCCCTGTGGAAAAGGTGGTAGAAAGGATAAAACGAAGCAAACAGTCAAATCATGGCACCTCTGGTCTGGAGGTCGGCCACGTCCTGAGTGCAGTCATATCGGGTGAAATGCATGAACCGGCTTGTCCCAGAGGTTAAGACACTGCTGGCGAGACTCTTCGAATGCCGCGCGTGGAGTGAAGCTCCTTCCAGTCAAGGAAGAAAATGGGGAAAAAAAAAATAAAAGTTACTGTGCAGCGCCGACGTGAAAAGGTGGTGGAAAGGATAATATGAAATTTAATCGGTATGTCCAGTAATACCGCTGCGAGAGCTATACATACCACGGCGCCTCTGCTCTAGAGGCCGGCCACGCCTGATATACACCCATACTGGTGAATTATGCCTAAACCGGCTCACACCAGGGGTGAATCTTGAAGGCTACGCACGTCACGGTACCTCCGCTCTAGAGGTCAGTCACGTCCCAAACACGCCCATACTGGGATAATATGCATAAACCGGCTCAACCCAGGGGTGGAAGTCACTAGTGGCAAGGATTCGTCCTCCTGGACAAAAGCTCTATCCTGGTCACAACTAGGAAGGGTAGTGGCCAGGACCACAAAATGCTGAAGTCGGAGACACTGGACCAGGGCAGTCTAGATAGGCAAACACCTCTCACCCGGCGGGGATGTATGCGTATCCTAATCACGCCGAGATTTTCCGATGAGAAAGTCCGACATTGGACTGGATGGGCAACCACCTCTCACCCGGCGGTGATACACGGGTATCTCAAAACACGTCGAGGTTTTCCAGTGAGAAGGTCCAATTCTGGCCTGAGTGGGCTACCACCTCTCACGCAGCGGGGATGCACTGATATCCAAAACACGTCGAGGTCTTCCGGTGAGAAAGTCCAACTCTAGACTAAACTGGTGCAATGAAAACCACGGTGTCACGCAATCTCGCTTCTGAGACCCACCAAGAATACAGGCAAAAGCCCTGCGATACTCTGAACCTCTTGTGGTCCTCTCGAGGATCTCACATGGGAGACCATGGGACCTAACGAGGACCACAGGCGAAAATTCAGTAGGATCACAGTACGGTCTTGGTGGTAGAAGCGAACGAAGAAGAAGAAGAAGAAGAATATTCAAAAGTAATTCCCTAAGCGTGTTACTCTACAGAAGTAGATGCTGGAAAACCACCAAAAACTGAATTCCTCCCAGAATAAATGTGCATGTAGAATTAGACAAACATTTTGGCCAAACACCATATAAAAATAAAATGCTACAGGCAGAAAGTGCAGATGAAGCCATTGACTTCGATTATTGAGGAAATAGTTGACGATGGCTGGAACACGTGCTTCAGATGACTCATTACCAAAAAAAAAAAACACAGCACTGACATGGACACCTCACAGGCACATGAGTAAAGTTAGACCAAAGGGACCTGGAGAAGAACAGCAGAGAGGATGTTGAGTAACAGAGGGCTCACCTGGACAGGAGCAAAAAGAAAGGCGAAGGACGAAGGACAGCCGTTTGTGGGAACTCCATGTGCCTTGGGCACTTCAAAGAGTGATCGAGATAATCCATCCTGGTCTGTGGGCATTCAGAACTCCTTCAGTCGATCGTCTGGTTAAGATACACCACCTTAACTGTCATTACTCAATAGATGACACTTAATACCAGGTCGGTGACATAGCTGAAGACCACCTGATAAAATCTCCAAGGAGCACTGGAGGTCCCCGGACTACAAGTTGGGAGCCACTGTTATATTTTTGCTAGGCTTTTGATCGTGTACAAAGAAGAATTTACTTCCTCCGAAGACGTATCTGACTATACACGGAAAGGAAAAGTAACATTCGATAAAGGTAAAAACAGAAAGGAAATCTAGAGATGAGTAGAGAGAAAGAAAAAAGGACAGATAAAGTTGTAAATTCTTCTTCTCCTTCTTCTTCTTCTTCTTCTATCCCCTTGAAACTGCGAGTCTGATGTTCTTTGCAGCCGATGCGGTGAAGATGTTGGTGCACAGGATAGTGTCGTATTGAGAGCGGGTTACCCCGACTATTTTTCTTCAGCTCTTAAGTGGAGCTAAAAACCAGGGGTTGCGCAAATAAACAGACTCCACGCCCACAGGGACTACGTCGATTCCTGCCCTGTAAGTCAGGGTAGGCTCGTTACTGGGACTACCAACGGAGAAGTGGGGGAGGGTCTTGGTCAGCTATGGTTCGCCAACCCTGACGCTAGCACGTCAGCCATGTGTCGTCGCTAACTGTCAAATAGGACAGCGCTTTTTGTGATTATGCTGAATAGCTTCGTTCATGATAATTTCTACTAAGGCAAAGAAATGACAAGTAACGGACGCCGTAAGATTTTAAGAAGCAACATATTATCAGCTTTCTTTTGCTAAGAGCTGTCTTTGAAATGAAAGGCAGGGCAAAGACACACCTCAGATTTGACTGAGAGTCAGCGTGTATCAATATAAACCTTCCAAATAGTGCGGAATTTAGGTACATAAGCCACACAAACTACAACGTAGGTCCTCCTTTCAAGCTACAGCTTAGGGCCTCTTCACAAGCTACAGCTTAGGGCCTCCTCACAAGCTACAGCTTAGCGCCTCCTCACAATTTATAGATTAGAGCCTCCTCACAATTTATAGATTAGAGCCTCCTCACAATCTACAGATTAGGGCCTCCTCACAAGCTACATCTTAGACCCTCTTCACAAGCTACAGCTTAGGGCCTCCTCACAATTTATAGATTAGAGCCTCCTCACAAGCTACAGCTTAGCGCCTCCTCACAATTTATAGATTAGAGCCTCCTCACACTTTATAGATTAGAGCCTCCTCACAATCTACAGCTTAGGGCCTCCTCACAAGCTACATCTTAGACCCTCTTCACAAGCTACAGCTTAGGGCCTCCTCACAAGCTACAGCTTAAGGCCTCCTCACAAGCTACAGCTTAGGTCCTCCTCACAAGCTACATCTTAGGTCCTCCTCAAGCTACATCTTAGGGCCTCCTCACAAGCTACAGCTTAAGGTCTCCTTACAAGCTACAGCTTAGGGCCTCCTCACAAGCTACAGCTTAGGTTCTCCTCACAAGCTACAGCTTAGGGCCTCCTTACAAGCTACAGCTTAAGGTCTCCTTACAAGCTACAGCTTAGGTAGTCCTCACAGGCTACAGCTTGGGTAGTCCTCACAAGCTACAGCTTAGGTAGTCCTCACAGGCTACAGCTTGGGTAGTCCTCACAAGCTACAGCTTAGGTAGTCCTCACAAGCTACAGCTTAGGTAGTCCTCACAGGCTACAGCTTAGGTAGTCCTCACAGGCTACAGCTTAGGTAGTCCTCACAAGCTACAGCTTAGGTAGTCCTCACAGGCTACAGCTTAGGTAGTCCTCACAGACTACAGCTTAGGGCCTCCTCACAAGCTACAGCTTAGGTTCTCCTCACAAGCTACAGCTTAGGGCCTCCTTACAAGCTACAGCTTAAGGTCTCCTTACAAGCTACAGCTTAGGTAGTCCTCACAGGCTACAGCTTAGGTAGTCCTCACAGGCTACAGCTTAGGTCCTCCTCACAGGCTACAGCTTAGGTAGTCCTCACAGGCTACAGCTTAGGTAGTCCTCACAGGATACAGCTTAGGTAGTCCTCACAGGCTACAGCTTAGGTCCTCCTCACAAGCTATATCTGAAGGCCTCCTCACAAACTACGACTCATGGGCTCACAGAACTTGAATTTTTTTTGTATTTTATATTTGTATTATTCACTTTATATTCCTTGCAACGAAATAATTTTTTTTAAAATCATATATTGATGTTCACCCTTTTGATGACGTTCCAGGGTTTTTGGTCTGGCAAGGACCCGCGGTAGGTCTTCTGGTATAACTTTTTAACAAAGGGCCTTCAAGATTCATACAGCCTTATGTCTGACCCAGCACCGCCTAGAAATATCTCGCCCTTTACAGTCTGAAAGCCGTCTAGGAGAGTTAACAACGCAGTTTGAAATACGTTTGCAAGGTAAAGGGTTAACATGAACATTTGAATTTCAAATTCCGTCTTTGCTTGTCAGATTTTATTGTTATTGTTCCCCTGTTTTTTTTTTCTCTCTTTTTTTCGTTTGCTGGTCATTTTGTGTGCCATAAATTTCAAACAGAGTAGCGGCACTGGAAATGCCTACCGCTCTTTTAAAAATTCATCATTTTTAATTCCTTGTCTCATCCGGGTTTAATCAACGTGAATAATAGGTTTATTTTATTTGTTTTGGCGCGTGAGTAAAGTAAGATAATATAAACATTAGCGCTCTTGTATCTTAGAGTTTAGTAACTGAGCTCTCTTAAAATTACCACAACGGGCACTAGCAGCCGCAGGACATGCCGTGGACATGTCCGGACTGCAGTGATGATGATCCAAACCATCAACCATAAACCATCTTATATTTACCATTAGCTGCTTAAAAACTCATTTTCCTTCATATATTTGTGTGTGAATGTGTGTTTGTGTGTGTGTGTGTGTATGTGAGAGAGATGGAGAGAGAGGATAGAGAGAGAGATAGATAGAGGGATATATATATATATAGAGAGAGAGATAGAGAGAGATAGATAGAGAGAGATAGAGAGAGATAGAGAGATACAAATCACTGTCACTGAGTGTAAGGACAAAGGTGTTCCGATGCTACATAGAGGCAGTTACAATCTATGGATGTGGAACCTGGACGGTTACTAAAGAGATGCAGCAACGTCCTGAAGCCACGGAAATCTGGTTTCCTAGAAGAATGTTAAGGACACCGTGGAAATGCAACAAAATCAAATGAAGAAATTTTGAGACGGACAGATTCGAGAAGACAAATAATTAAAACAGTCAGGAAAAGACAGTCTAAATTTATAGGATATGTCACAAGAAAAGGCAGACTAGAACACATCGTGACAACAGAAAAGTTAGAGGGGGAAAAAAAAAGAAGAGGAGGTAGATCAAGAGAGAAAATCCTGGATGGACTGCCAAGACGGCATGGAATGAGGATAGCAGAACAAACCATAGAGGCAACACAAAACAGAGGATTGTGGAGAGTTATGACCGCCAATGTTAGTAGGACCGGCACTTGATACATAGAAATCGAATAAAGGAAATTGTTCAAATGTTTAATGGATTTCAAATGTTCTCCATGTGTCTGCCTCCTCTTACAGAGCAATGTTCAAAGTAACTTACAAAACATTAAACTATTTATACAAAAAAAGAGATAAAATAGTCTAATATTTTGTTATGCAGCTTTACTGCGAGGCTCTGTGTAATTTTATATATTTAGTTATATATATATATATATATATATATATATATATATATATACTATTTGTCTGTTAACAAATTGCTTTGCATTAAAGTAATCCACCACCATGTTGTATTTAGCTTACAACACTATATGTGTATACACCTTAATGTGTATAAAAGCTTCGTTGTTTCTCATTTGAAGAAAAATTGTATCCTAATTAATTTACAAAACGTCTGAATGATGGAAGGCGTACTTTTCTAAAGCTGAGAGAACGAAACGCAAATGGCAAAACCGGCAACCTTTTGTATTAAAAAAAAAACCCTTTTGACTTTCACAGATTCAAAGCATCTGGCTTCACATGTTATCTAATTCACGACAAGGCAACTTCGTGTTTCTTCACAACTGTATCAAGTTTTGCCGCCACCAGAGTTTAGAATGCTCGGAAATGTTGACTCAAGATTAACTAAACACTGCTTAGTTGGCACTTACCACGCGCGACTGAATTCAAAGACGCCATGACAACAATGAGTCTGTGCAACAGTACTCCCAAGCAACTATGAACTTGTACTGGACGAATCTTTGCCAACACTGAACTTCTGTCATCGTACTCAGCGATTTCGTTGTTGACTTTGCGAGTTTACCTATAATGTGGAGGGGGGGGGGGAGACAAAGAGTTAACAGGCACGTAGTAAAACCACAGTAGACCCACAGTACGTCTAGGCTCAGATATTATAACTGCATAAATGATTTATCGACGTTTCTCAGACTCTGACACTTTTAAATATCATCGTCTGCTTGAGTTAATTCGTTACTGTAGCTACAATTACTACAGTATTTCTCTCTCTCTCTCTGAACCTTAAGTGCCCAGGGCACATGGGGCTTCTGCAAGGGTTTTCCACATATGCCTGTCCTTTGCCTTTTTTTCTGCTCTTGCCCAGGTGAGCCCTCTATTGCTCAACATCCTTTCTGTTGTTCTTCTCCATGTCTCTTTTGGTCTACTCTTACTTCTGTTCCCCTGTGGTGTCCATCTTAGTGCTATTTTTGGTAGTGAGTTGTCAGTCATTCGGAGCACATGTCCCAACCATCGCCAGCGTCTTTCCTCAGTAATTGCTGTCAGTGGCTTCATCTGCACTTCTGCGAATAAGATGTTATTTCTTATGGTGTTTGGCCAAAATATTTTTCTAATTCTTCGTAAACATTTAGTCTGGAAAGAATTCAACTTGTTTCTATGGTTTTGGTGATTTTCCAGCATTCACTTTCATAGAGTAGTACACTTAGAAAATTACTCTTAAATATCTTGATTTACGTATTTATGCTTAGTTTTTTAGATTTCCATATAGTCTGCAGCACTGCAAAAGCCTGGTTTGCTCTAGTAAGTCTGCTGTTGATGTCCTCTGTGCTGTCTCCATTTTCTGCTACTCTACTGCCAAGGTATACAAATTCATTGACCTCCTCCACTAACTTGCTATCTACTCTGAGTATATTTCTGTTGTTCACATTTTTCTTCATTAACTTTGTCTTTCCTACGTTGATCTTTAGCCCTATGCTGTTTGCATTCTGAGTTAGTTTGTTTATTTTATCTTGCATATCTTTGTGGCTGCTTGATAGCAGACAAATGTCGTCCGCAAAGTCAAGGTCCTCCAGCACTGTGTCAAGGATCCATTGTAATCCTCTGCGTTTGTCTGATGTTGCCTCCTTCATTAACAAGTCTACTGCCAAGATAAATAATGTTGGTGATAGCACACATCCCTGCTTCACTCCTTTTTGTACCCTAAAGCTGCTGGAGGTATGTTCTCCACAGATCACTTTGCACTGAAAACCTTCGTATAGGGCTTTGATTACATTCACTATCTTATGGGGGAGGCCATCCCATCTTAGGATTTTCCACAGTGCACCTCTGTTGACACTGTCAAAGGCTTTCTCAAAATCTATAAACAATGCATATGTTGTGCTATGCCACTCATTTGCCTGTTCTAATATTTGTCTAAGTACAAATATGTGGTCTATGCATGATCTTCCTTTCCTAAATCCTGCTTGCTCTTTCCGAAGTTTTCCCTTAAGTGCTGGTACAATTCTGTTGATGATTATTCTGCAAAATACTTTACTGGTGAGTGACAGTAGGGTAATGCCTCTCCAGTTCCCGCAATCTCTGAGGTCACCCTTCTTTGGTAGTTTTACTATAAGGCCAGTTTTCCACTCATCTGGAGCTTTTTCTAGATCCCAAATTTGTTGTAGTATCTGGCAAAGTTGTTTTGGTGTTTCTGTTTCTTCTGCTTTCAACATCTCAGCAGTCACTTCATCTTCACCTGGTGCCCTGTCTAATTTTAGTTTTTTTATCGCCTCCTTTACTTCACTTATTGTTATTGGTCCTGTATTGATGTTTAGTTCCGTTTTTGCTTCAGGTATGTCTATTGTTTGTGCTGCTTGTGTTCTGTTTAGTAGGGTGTTAAAGTGTTCCCTCCATCTTTCAATTTTTTTCTCTTTCTCCACTGACCAGTTGTCCCTTATGTGTCCTCACTGCACTCTCACATCTTGTGCTGAAGTTACCTGTCATCTGCTTTGTGATTTTGGTATATGATTTTTATGTCATTTACATATGCTGCTTTCTCTGCTGCTTCTGTTAAGTTGTCATAGTATTGACGTTTATCTTTACGGCATGATTCTTTCACTTCCTTGTCTTTTGTGCATAATTACTTAAAACTTGTTCTTTAGGCCGTTGTAATTTAGTGTTCAGCAATTTTTTTTTGATTTCTTTTCTTTGGTCTATCTTTTCCCATGTGGTCTTGCTTATCCATTCCTCTTTTCTCCATTTCCGATATCCCAGCACCTCTTTTGCTGTTTCTTGTAGTGTTTTATTGAACTCTTATATGGACATTTCTGTTTCGTCTTGTATGACACTGAAGTGGTTCTTAAGTACTATTGAGAATTCATTTCTTGTTTGCTGGTCTTTCAGTTTTCTTGTATCAAAACGTATCTTTCTGTGTTCTCCGATTCTGGCTCTCCTTAATTTTAGTTTTATTTTTGCTACCAGAAGGTTGTGATCACTTCCTACATCTGCTCCTTTCCTTGCTCGCACATCTTGTAGTGACCGTTTCCACTTGTTGTTTATTAGTATGTGATCGATTTGGTTTTCTGTAGTTTTATCTGGGGACCTCCAAGTCACTTTCTCTCTCTCTCTCTCTGAACCTTAAGTGCCCAGGGCACATGGGGCTTCCGCAAGGGTTTTCCACAAATGCCTGTCCTTCGCCTTTTTTTCTGCTCTTGCCCAGGTTATGGATGTTTTTATGTTGGAAAATTGTCCGTCCGATGGTCACCATGTTTTCTTCACAGAAACTGCACAGTCTTTCTCCATTTTCATTTATTTCTCCGATTCCTTCTCTTCCCATGATTCTTCTTCTATCTTCATTTCCTTCACCTACTTTTGCATTGAAGTCGCCCAAGATGAGTAGCATATCATGCTTGGGTATTGTTTCTACTGCGACTTGGAGGCTGTTGTAAAAATCTTCTTTTAATTCCTCTTGAGCTGCTTCTGTTGGTGAATAACAAACTATAACAGACAGCTTCGTGAATCTTGAGGTGAACCATACATATAATAATCTCTCATTTATAGGGGTCCATTTCAGCAATGCTCTTGATGCTTCTTTTGTTATAATCAATGTTACTCCTCCTTCATGATGATCTTCTTTACCTGACCATATTATTGTATCTTCTGTGTTCTGTGTTGTTAATTTCCTTCTGTCTTGTCGTGTCCATCTTGCTTCTTGTATTCCTAGTATGTCTAGTTTGTATCTGTGCATTTCCTTGATGGTTTGTGCTAGTTTTCCAGTCTGGTTAAGTGTTCTTACATTCTAGCTGCCTATTTGCATCTTGTGTTTAGGTTCCAGGAGGTCTGCAGTCGGTCTGGGGAATTGCAGTGGCTGGCTTTCATCCACAACCTTCATGGGCTCATTTTCCTGATAAGCATTTCTCCTTCCAGCTGCATTTGTTTTTTCCCTTGCTTCCCGTTTCTGTAGCAGTCTGATAGTTTGTTTTTTTTTTACCAGATAGGGTTGCTGGCCCTATGCCGAACCCTCCTTAGTTGCCTTTTACGATCATGCGTGGTAGGGTACAGTGGTCGTATTCTTTGCAGATCTCGGAGGCTCCAGTATTTATGGTAAATGTAAAATCCTCGTTTCCTTACCATTAAGGCATATTAGGGATACGATGCCCAAATACGGGCAAGAGCATCGCCACGCGTTGTCAGTATCATGCCTGGCCGTATTTACCTTCCTGTGTTTTTTTTTTTTTTTTGGTACTCGTTTTAAGAGTCTGGGCGAACTCCGGGGTCTTTTAGGTGAGGTGGTAACAGAAAAAAATCTCTACTGTTGGGACTTGACCCATGTACCACCGAAATAGTAGTCCGAGCTGTTTTAGTATTTTACCTATATTAATTTACCCACCATAGTGTCTGCATTTGGATAACAGAGTTTACACATCTTTTATGTTTGGATATGTCTGCACAAAAAAAGAACAAATAAATCCATACTACAAAAACTTAATATTGAAGAAGGCTGGCTAGTAAATAAGATTAAACAAAGAAAATTTAAATATTTTAGACACATTAAACGTCATGATAATCTAGAGAAGACCGTCTTGGAAGGGTACATAATGGGAAAAAGAAAGAGAGGAAGACCAAGGCGAAGATGGCTGCAAGACATCGTTGATAAATCTGCAAATGGATGCATCAGCAGCAGGCCATCTTGCTCACAACCGAGAGGCCTACAGGAGTGCTGTTAGGGAGGCAAAGTTCCGCAAAGGACATGCAAATGAATGAATGAATGTCTATGTGTAGGTAAGTTTACTCATTTTTTTATGTATGGATATGTCTGCGTGTTGATAAGTTTACACTTATATGGATATGTCTGTATTTTATGTATGGACGTGTCTGAATCTGCCTATTATGTGCTATATTATATTTGAGCCTAAATTTCATAAAGTGTTAGGAAAGGTTAAAAAAACAGATAATGATTATTGCAAAAATTCTTAATTAAGCAAGATACAGACAAATTAAGATCTTCATATAAAATTAATGACGCGCGGAAATGGTTATTTTCCGCTGACAAGAAAACAAAATAAATGAGACATTATGTTCTGAAAAATATCCTCCATTCCCCTCCCCCTTCCACAAAAAAAAAGAATACAAAAAAACGTCTGAGATGATCTCAAACAGACAAGAGAACAGAGTGCCAGGCAGGGCCACAGAAAAGAATAATTGTAGAATGTCTGGAACAGAGAGAAAGTTATATTATAAAGGGTAGAATATCAGACGGGCCTGGTTGCCCATTTCTTAACCCTTTGAAAATAAAGATCAATCAATCAATCAGTCAATCTCTAAGCCTACCCTTAAAGCAGGAAAACCCTCCGGAACCCAAGACGATGCAGGTCTAGACCCTTTTCTTAAAGAGAGTTAGTCCAGGGGATGACGCCCTAAAGTCTTATTCTGCCGACTTGCAGCAGGAACCCATCAAACAATATTCTAAGATATAGACACTGTGTCTACAGCACTTCAAATCTTGCTATTTACGTGACTGCAGTCCACGTCATATTGTGGGGATAGTGAGGTTGTGAGCTTGGCTTTCTTTTCGGTTACGACTGGCTGAAGGGGTCAGGGTCAGCGCCTTGCTATTGGTCATGTGATTGTTCAATGTGCTGGAGTCGTAGGGAGTAAGGTGAAATAAATCAGTCTTCGTTTCGTTCTTATGAGGTACGGCTGGGATTGTGATTCTTGCCGTTATAGATGTTTTGTAGTGATATGTTCTGTGATATTGCGTTCTTTTGTGGAGTTTATTCCAGTAGCACTCTCAGTAATGTAAGTTATTATATGTTTTAGATGTTTTGTGAGCGTAATACTTTGTGTGTGAAAATTGTGTAGCTTACTTAAGAGAGATTTAGCGCCAAAGTTAAAATACAATGAGGTTAGGTTTCAGATACGTTAGATTATTGCGGGGGAAGGTTTAGTGATGTAGAAGCCCTGCTACATTTGTAGTATAGAAATCCGCTTCTGGCGAGATTCTTCAGCTGCCGTGCATGGGGTAAACTCCTCCCGGCCAATGAAGAAAAATGCGACTAGGGTTGCCGCGCAGAGTCGCCGTGGAATGGTGACGGAAAGGATTAAGTGAAGTTACCAGTAGTATCGAGGTCAGTACTACTCAAATCACGGCACTTCTGCTCTAGAGGCCGGCCACGTCTTATATACACCCATACTGGGGCAGATTGGCTAAATCCCAGGGGTTAAGCTAAGACACTGCTGGCGAGATTCTTCAGATTCCGCGCGTGGAGTGAAACTCCTCCCGGCCAGTGAAGAAAATGCGAAAAAGCGACTAGGTTTGCCGTGCGGCACCGCTGTGAAAAGGTGATGGAAAGGATAAAATGAAGCTTAACCAATATGTCCAGTAGTCTCGCGGCGAGAGCTAATCATACCACGACTCCTCTGCTCTAGAGGCCGGCCACGTCAGATATACACATATACTGGTGAAATATGCCTAAACCGGCTTAACCCAGGGGTGACACTTGATGACTACTTTTGTCACGGTACCTCCGCTCTAGAGGTTGGTCACGTCCTAAACACGCCTCTACTGGGATAATATGCCTAAACTGGCTCAACTTAGGGGTGAAACTTAATAGTAGCGAGGATTCGTCCTCCTGGACAAAAGCTCCGTCCTGGTCACAACCAGTAAGGGTAGCGGCCACGACCACAAAATGCTAAGTCGGAGACACTGGACCAGTGCAGTCTAGATAGGCAACCACTTCTCACCCGACGGGGATATATGCGTATCCTAATCACGCTGAGGTTTTCCGGTGAGAAAGTCCAACGCTGGACTAGATGAGCAACCACCTCTCACTCGGCGGGGATATACTGACATCTAAAACACGTCGAGGTTTTCCGGTGAGAAAGTCCAACTCTAGATACTGGTGCAACGAAAACCACGGTGTCACACAATCCCGCTTCTGCGACCCACCAAGAATTCAGGCCCAAGCCCCGCTATACTCTGAACCTTTTGTGATCCTCTCTGGGATCTCTTGTGGGCCTCTCGGGGACCACAGGACACATCGAAGACCACAGAAGTAAATTCAGCAGGATCACGGGGAGATCTTGGTGGCAGAAGCGAACGAAGAAGAACAAGAAGTAGTAGGGCAGAAATAAGTAATGAACACATGACTCATATTTTTGTGTAGTTCTGATATTTTATCATTTTCATTTTTTTACACTATTTTCGTGACTATGCAGTTTTGTCAATGAGTTGCATTAATCCGCCATGTTCTTCATCTTTTCAATTATTTTGCTATCATGGGTTTTATTACTGTTAATTAAGCGTGGATTGTGCTTGCTCTCATAATACAAGAGTGGGCTCAGGATTCATATTGAAGCATCATAAGTTTGTTTTCATCATGTTGTAGTTGTAATGATTAATATGTAACTAATAACTTGAATTAATCACGTGTGTTATCATTCAATATGTTGGTGCATTTAAACGTCTGTGTTTGCACCAATGATTCATTTGTTTTGAGCCATGGACTAGATGTAGTCTTCCTGATTAGATGTTGAATAATGTTTGTAAACCAAGGAAGTAAGTTTTTCAAAGTAACATAAGACATATCTGTTATACAGTCGGCAGCCTGGTTAGCTGAGTGGTTAGTCGCTCGGTTTACTAATCTGGTGGTACCGGGTTCAAGTCCCAGCAGTGGGACTTTTTTTTTTTCTGGTACACACTAAAAAGGCCCCGGGGTTCACCCAGGCCTCTAAAAATGGGTATCAGAGAATTCTGGGAAGGTAAAGTGGCCAGGTGTGATAATTACCACATCAAACTTTCATGGCCTGAGGTCATGGAAAATACGGGCCTAACACCGTATTCTCCACTATTCCTTAATGGGATGGAAACCGGGAATTTTACCTATTATATAGTTCGAAGGTAGAACTTTTGTAACTTGAGTAAACTAGATTTGATATGGAGAAACATAAGTGGTTCCCAGCAATGCGTTGATGATTTATCGAAGTGTTTTTGATTGCAGCGATTTCATGTGTTGTGCCTTGCAATCTGCACCCACGCTGTGTAGTGTCTCTAGTGCAATTTGTGGAACAAACATTGTGGTTTTTGCTTATAGAATCACAAATCAGCTAGTCCAGTGTAGTGTGTGTGTGTGTTTATGTGTGTGTGTTGTGTATGTGTTTATGTGTGTGTGTAGTGCTGTTGTTTGTTCTTGTAATAACTGAGGTGTAGTTCATATTTTCATAACTGAAAAATGTACAGATAGCCGGACTTGATGATGGCTGAAAAATTTAGAATATGGGTTAAGATTTCTAAGGGAGAAATTCTGGGTCCCATCTGTACTATTGTAATTAAAATGGGAGAATGCACCTCGGGTGAAATCATCGTCCCTGAGAAAAAAATGTAACCCCCTGTTAAATATGCTAATAAGACATAAATATGTTAAGTCACGGCCAAGCGCACCAACCAATCGACAATAATTTCCTCTTTGAAACATAACTTATCTACCTATTCCATTCTTCTCCCCTTCTTTATTCTTTTTTTTTATAACATACAGTGCTCCGCTGACTGGACAAAGCGCGTTTCTAATCAACACATCTTGAGGACCATCGTTTTTCTGTGCAGCATATCAACACAACTTGAGGACCATCGTTTTTCTGTGCAGCATATCAACACAACTTGAGGACCATCGTTTTTCTGTGCAGCATATCAACACATCTTGAGGACCATCGTTTTTCTGTGCAGCATATCAACACGTCTTGAGGACCATCGTTTTTCTGTGCAGCATATCAACACATCTTGAGGACCATCGTTTTTCTGTGCAGCATATCAACACATCTTGAGGACCATCGTTTTTCTGTGCAGCATATCAACACAACTTGAGGACCATCGTTTTTCTGTGCAGCATATCAACACAACTTGAGGACCATCGTTTTTCTGTGCAGCGAATCACCACATCTTGAGGACCATCGTTTTTCTGTGCAGCGAATCAACACAACTTGAGGACCATCGTTTTTCTGTGCAGCATATCAACACAACTTGAGGACCATCGTTTTTCTGTGCAGCATATCAACACAACTTGAGGACTACTGTTTTTCTGTGCAGTGAATCAACACAACTTGAGGATTACTGTTTTTCTGTGCAGCGAATCAACACAACTTGAGGACTACTGTTTTTCTGTGCAGCGAATCAACACAACTTGAGGACTACTGTTTTTCTGTGCAGCGAGTCAACACAACTTGAGGACCATCGTTTTTCTGCCAGCCTCTCTAGATCCTGCTGGGGGATTTTTTTTTTAAATTTCACATTACAGTACGGTGCTGAGAATCAGCAACTAACAGCACAACTCAAAATCAACTGTTTCAGTTTTCAATGTTTTAGCCAACTGTGTCAAACTTTGTACTTAACCATTGCGCAAGTAAAGTGGACGATAAGGGGAAAAAACCAGTGGCCACCAAGTGACATGTTTTGATCGTTCGTGTGACCAATCGGGCTGCTCGTTACAATGGGGTCGCGTGTTTCACCTCCAAACACCGCCTTAAGTGGAGTCAACACTGTACCCACACATCATTACCTCCCTTGGGATGATCTAGTACACAGCCGTATACCACGGTTAACTGTTTGTCCTGTCTAGAATATCCATAGCCCCTTTATACAAATAAGCAAGTGAAAAATCATTTAAACGTTTAGCATTTATGAAACTAGGTCTGTATACATTAGCACTCGCGCAACTGTTAGACTGATTCAGTGCAAGTGCCATGCCGAGTGGCGTAGGCGATCATTTCTCTTCACAATTCCCTGTCTTTAGACTTGATTATGAGATCCGCCGGTGACTTTCTCCCTAGCCACACTGACAGCCCATCCAGTAACTTCTCTCTCTGTCTTCCTCTATCTCTTCTTCCTTCAATTTTTCCAGTTGCCACAATGTGTTCCAATTTTCCTCTTCTCAGAAAATGTCCTATAAATCTCGGTTGCCTGCCTCTGATCTTTGCTGTAATTTGCTTTTTAATTCCAGCCTCACTTAAGACTTCTTCATTGGTTTTCTTAGCTGTCCGTGGTACCTTCAACATCCTTCTTATAAACCACATTTCCATGGCCTCCATTTCTCGCTGTACTCTCTTATTCATAGACCATGCTTCACATCCATAAAACAAAATTGGCTCGATAAAACATTTAAGTACTTGAAATGTTAAACTTGAGAAAAGTATATAGCATTGAATAATATTTTATTTAGATACCATAATGATTTATTGAAGAAATGATTACATGTTATAATACGAGAGCTTGCATTTTTTATATTTATTTTATGATGTCTCGATTGTCATCGAAGTATCATGTCTCAATTGTCATCGAAGTATCATGTCTCATACCTTGAAAAAAAAAAAAGACTTCATAAATGAGGAAATGAATGAAAATGGACCAGCGGTTTTCAAGTTGTTTTTTTTTTCCACCGGAGGTTAAAAATTTTTAATTTATTTTCTCTCATGCGTTACACAGAAAACTTGGCGCCAACATGTACATACAAAGTGTTCATATGAAGCAGACATGTAGTTCCTATGTAAATCAGAAAATGTTCATGTATATAAAACACAGGGCATCCATGTGTATTAAAACTTAAGGCACTCAACATATATCAAATAAATCATTCACATGTACGCTATCTTAGACGTTTACAAAGATAAAACAAGTAGTCCACTTGTGCCAGGATGTCCTGAAGGTAGTAGAAGTTGTAATCTTCTTTTTTATTACTCTAATAAAAAGAAGTGAAACAATGGTAGCTGACGGAAATCCCAACAGGCATACATCTTTGTAAGACATTGATATATTTCATGCCGTAGGAACTTTTGACTGTTACAGCCAAACTGGAAAACGTTAAAAAAAAAAACGTTGACATTCAGAGTTTTAACCTGAAAACACCGGGCTTAAAACAAGTTCGAATCTGAGACCGGGTCACTTGTCACGGCATGTCGTATCTTCAGAAGCACTTGGAAAACTAAAGGTCTCTCTAAGGGACATTAGCGGGGAAATAGAAAACAATGACTTAGCCGCGGAAGGATTATCTTTCTTAGCAGAAAAAATCCCAGCTGTTTGCTTGTTATTCAGAAATGCATTATCAGTTGCGCAGTCTCCGAAAGATCTGGCTATTTTCATTGTTGATTTTCACAACCATACATTCTTCTCTCTTTCTATAAGATGTCTCAACACCATTCTGTTTTTTTTTTCATTCATGGTCCAGACCGTGCTCTGTATAATTCTTTTAGTCTGTTAAATATCTTGTTTCTTTGTCTTCCTCAGTCTCTTGGTCCCTCCAGTTTTTCCGTTGTCATTCGGTTTTCCAGTTTATCTCTTCTTAAAACATGTCCTAGAAATCTGGATTGTCGTATTCACCAACCTCATTTAAAGCCTCTTCGTTTGTTTTCTTGGCTGTCCAGGGTGTTCTCGTCATTCTTCTTAGCAACCACATCTCCGCTGCTTCCAGTAGATTTTGAGTGTACTTGGTTACTATCCAAAAACACTGACAATCACAGCAACATAATGGCATTTTTCGCCTTAGGAGGCGATTTTCACGGAGGCAGAAGAACATACCCTGCTATGTAGAGAGGTTCTCAACAGGGCACACACATGTAACTGTGACAGGGAAAAAAAAAACTAGATTTCACATATCAGTGTCAGATCAATTTATTCTCTCATAAGTTACCGAACAAACTGTCACTTGCTTACTTCAACTGCTAACTGATGCAGGACTCCCGAGTTTTAGCCCAAATACTCACGGTTAGCAACAGCCTGTGCAGCTGACGCACATTGCTAGTGGCCGCATCTCTCTCTCCTCTGACGTCACACTTCCCGCCAGTCGCACGCAGTCACTCGACACTTTTCCCTTACAGCTACACCTGGGCAACTAGTACTGAGAAAATGTCTTCCTTTGCTGGACTTCCCCCCCCCCCCCCCCACTTAATTCTGGCAGCCAGGTGAAGAGGAAGGAGACTGTCCACACGTCTGCAGATCTAGCAATGTTGCAGTGAATGTATAAAGTTATCTAGGCTCCAGAATCCGACAT
Source organism: Achatina immaculata (assembly GCA_009760885.1). Classification (NCBI taxonomy): domain Eukaryota; kingdom Metazoa; phylum Mollusca; class Gastropoda; order Stylommatophora; family Achatinidae; genus Lissachatina; species Lissachatina immaculata. Next base: position 7,847,756 of record CM019717.1, read on the forward strand.
CAACTACCATAGAGTTCCTACCTCCAGACCTTTCCTTCAAGGTTTACTCCCCGTAGGCGCTGACTCCCACGAGGCATTGACAAAACTGTGGGCTAGACAAGGTTCTAGTACAACTTCCTGTCATAAGGTAGGTAACAAACTCGAGTAGACATAGACGGTCGCAGATTTATGAAGCCAATCATAATTTCCCGTGGACTCCACACTAATGTTCCATCTAAGCTGCGTGGCAGCGCGGACGCGCACACATTCAAACAATGCTGCGCACACATTCAAACCATGTTGCGGACACATTCATTCAAATCATGCTGCGCACACATTCATTCAAATCATGCTGCGCACACATTCAAACAATGCTGCGCACACATTCAAACCATGCTGCGGACACATTCATTCAAATCATGCTGCGCACACATTCATTCAAATAATGCTGCGCACACATTCATTCAAATAATGCTGCGCACACATTCATTCAAATCATGCTGCGCACACATTCATTCAAACCATGCTGCGCACACATTCAAACCATGCTGCGCACACATTCAAACCATGCTGCGCACACATTCATTCAAACCATGCTGCGCACACATTCAAACCATGCTGCGCACACATTCATTCAAACCATGCTGCGCACACATTCAAACCATGCTGCGCACACATTCAAACCATGCTGCGCACACATTCATTCAAACCATGCTGCGCACACATTCATTCAAACCATGCTGCGCACACATTCAAACCATGCTGCGCACACATTCATTCAAACCATGCTGCGCACACATTCATTCAAACCATGCTGCGCACACATTCAAACCATGCTGCGCACACATTCAAACCATGCTGTGCACACATTCAAACCACGCTGCGCACACATTCATTCAAACCATGCTGTGCACACATTCAAACAATGCTGCGCACACATTCAAACCATGCTGTGCACACATTCAAACAATGCTGCGCACACATTCAAACCATGCTGCGCACACATTTATTCAAACCATGCTGTGCACACATTCATTCAAACCATGCTGCGCACACATTCATTCAAACCATGCTGTGCACACATTCAAACAATGCTGCGCACACATTCAAACCATGCTGCGCACACATTTATTCAAACCATGCTGTGCACACATTCATTCAAACCATGCTGCGCACACATTCATTCAAACCATGCTGTGCACACATTCAATCTAAAATTATTCCTCGCATAAAAGGTGAAACTATTTTTTTTAAAATTATTTTTCAGTTTCCTGATGTCACTCTGTGCTTTAGTAGCGCTGGAAAAAAAAATATGCTAGCATTAAATGAGCTTGTTTCCTGATTTCTTTGGATCTTAGTATTCTTTTCTTTTACATGAGAAATTTAAAGTACGATATATTTGCATGCGGTTTCAAAATTTTGCACACGAACCGGAAAGCCTTAGATAGCACATTGCTCTACATTCCTTTGCCACATGGTAACACCTAACAGTCTTCACACATTTCTAGTATTCTACATAATCTAGACTTGTTCCGCGGAACACCGCATGACCATTCGCCGTCTCTCAGAGGTCTGCAGACTTAGGCTGACAATCTATGTTAAAGACTTTGAAAAAAAACAAAAACGAAAGAACATGAATTAAGACTCGGTGTTGAGACACAGAAACCATAACGTGCAAATCTGATGAAGAAATACTGGACCAAAGACGAGGCTGGTAACCTTCCTTCAAAACTGTAAACGTGAGTCGTATATAAACGAAACATCTGCCTCACTCTCATCTGTGGCCTAAACCCAGAGATAGGCGACCTGCAAAGGTCATGTTTAAATACACATGGCATGGGCTAACTTTGATAATTTCTCTTATTTATATTACAAACATACGCACGTGTACATACAAAATATTTCACACATCTTGAAAGCAAATAGTTTGGCGTGGAACATTTCTTAAAATGCTACATTAGTAAAGACTTTTTTTTTAAAAATGTCTTTTTAATCTCTTCTGCTCCTTCATTCCCCCCCCCCCCCACCCCCTCATTCATCAACATGAACATTAGTATCACCACTACAGCAACAACTGCTACCATTTAGATCGTTATGACTACTACGACTACTAATACTGTTACTACTACTGCTACTACAACTACTATTTCACTGCCTTCATGTTAAGCATGTAATCTCACTGCTTCCACTACAACACCTGCTACTACTGCTACGACTTTAACGACTGCTATTACTGCTACGACTTTAACTACTGCTACTACTCCTATTACTTCTGCTACTGCTACTACTATTGTTATTACTACTACCATTGCTTTTTCAATTATTTCTACTAATATTATTATTACTACTATTACTATTAACCTTTGTCTTAATGCAAAGAAAACTAAATCGATGACAGATGACAAAACAAATAAGGCAGCTGAAATATATATCTCAATGTGGAAAAATTGGAAGGGATGGAGAGTTTTTAATGTCTTGGATCATTACTAACTAATAATGGAGATTCAATGATGGAAATTAAATGGAGGACATCTTTCGCTCGTCAGAAAATAAAATGACTAACGAAGCTGAGAAACAGACATAACTACAAATATTAGAAGTTTAAGGGCATGCATCTTTCCCGTCGCAACATATGCCTGTGAGACCTGGACACTTAACAAAACAGCTGAGAAACACATAAATGCCTTTGAATGTAAATGCTACAGAAGAGTTCTTCAAATATCATGGACGCAAAAAAGAACAAATATATCCATACTACAAGAGCTTAATATTGAAGAAGGCTGGCTAGTAAAGAGGATTAAAGAGAGAAAACTTAAATATTTTGGACACATTAAATGTTATGATAATCTAGAGAAGACCGTCTACATAATGGAAAAAAGAAAGAGAGGAAGACCAAAGTGAAGATGGCTGCAAGACATCATTCATGATCTGTGAATGTATGCATCAGAAGCATGCCATCTTGCTTACAACCGAGAGGCCTACATGAGACCTGTTAGGGAGGCAAAGTTCCGCAAAGGGCATGGAAATGACTGACTAATTACTAATTATACTGCTACTATAACTAATGCTATTACTATTAATTTATTGCTACTACTACTACTACTACTACTACTACTACTACTACTACTACTACTACTACTACTACTACTACTACTATTACTACTACTACTACTACTACTATTAGAAACTCCTACTATTAATTTATTGCTACTACTATTACTACTACTACTACTACTACAACTACTACTATTACTACTACAACTACCACTACTACTACTACTACTACTACTACTACTACTACCACCACCACTATTAATACTACTGCTGCTACTATTACCACCACTTTTGCCACTGCTATTGCTACTGCTACTACTATTACTACCGTTATTCCTCCTCCTCCTACTACTATTACTGTTACTACTACTACTACTATTACCACTACTGCTACTAGTAATACTACTACTACTACTGCTACTACTACAACTACTGTTACTACTACTACTACTACTTCTACTACTGATACTACTATTACTACCGTTATTCCTACTACTACTACTACTACTACTACTACTACTACTACTACTACTACTACTACTACTACTACTGCTGCTACTGTCGAAGTCTAGATATATACATTGTTCTCTATCAAAATACCGTGCACAAGCCTCGTTATTTCTTGTTTAACAAATTTGTTACTGCTACAACTGCTGTTATTACTGCTACTGTCACCACTTCCCGTAACAATACTGCTGTTGCTAATACTACAACTGCTACTCCCTACTTTCACCTCCTTTTCTGTCTCTCATAATCTACCAGCATGCTCCGGGACAATATTCGTCTTTGTTTTACAGAACACATATTTGGCCACTTACAACTTTCCAAGCCCTGTTAGTTTCATGTGAGCTTTCGGGAGGTGGATGAAGAATTCTTTTCTTCCCACTTCGGTAATGTCTGTTTACGTAGAAACATTTCACGGATGGACTGTGCCTCTCCTGCACAGCCTCACGAAGACTCAGATTAGGGGATCTGTAGGGTTAGTTTCCCAGGGTAGAATTCTGTAGGGTTACGTTCCCAGGCTAGAAGTCTGTAGGGTTACTTTCCCAGGCGAGAAGTCTGTAGGGTTACTTTCCCAGGCTAGAAGTCTGTAGGGTTACTTTCCCAGGCTAGAAGTCTGTAGGGTTACTTTCCCAGGCTAGAAGTCTGTAGGGTTACTTTCCCAGGCGAGAAGTCTGTAGGGTTACTTTTCAGGCGAGAAGTCTGTAGGGTTACTTTCCCAGGTTAGAAGTCTGTAGGGTTACTTTCCCAGGCTAGAAGTCTGTAGGGTTACTTTCCCAGGCGAGAAGTCTGTAGGGTTACTTTCCCAGGTTAGAAGTCTGTAGGGTTACTTTCCCAGGCTAGAAGTCTGTAGGGTTACTTTCCCAGGCGAGAAGTCTGTAGGGTTACTTTCCCAGGCTAGAAGTCTGTAGGGTTACTTTTAAGGCGAGAAGTCTGTAGGGTTACTTTCCCAGGTTAGAAGTCTGTAGGGTTGTAAAAGTCTGCAGGGATATTTTCCCAGCTTAGAAGTCTATAGGATTACTTTCCCAGGCTAGAAATCTGTAGGGTTACTTTCTCAGGCTATAAGTCTCAAGGGTTACTTTCCCAGGCTAGAAGTTAGTTACTGATGTGCCACATCAAGTATATTTCTGGAGACTATTTTGCTAAATTTCATGACAACACGTACAGAGAACTGATTTCCTGATCTTCAGTTGTTAACGCATTTGAGGAATTTATCATGTACTGATTCCGCGGTGGTGAACAGGTTAGTGCACCCATCTACCGACAAGAAGGTGCCTGGTTCGATTTCACACTCGGGCGGAATTTTTTCAGCACCGACCACCAGAGGGTAAGCCCGTCTTCAAGAAAACAGGTACCTAGGTTTTTCATAGAGAAACAAAGCCAAGGAGAACAGGTGCCCTCATCTCAACCTCACAAAACTGTAGTGTCATGGAAATGTGAAGACACTAACACTTCTCATCCCAACGCCGGGGAAATACCACAGGGCCTAGTAGATAGTGAGATTTACAAATATTTAAGGGCCGTTGAAATGTTCCTATATTGTAATAAATGAAGGGTTTTTTTTCCTAGATTTATTCTAGATTTCTTGATTTATCAGATTTATCAGATTTATTTCAGATATTATCAGTTTTATTTTGAAAATTGGTAGATAAGTTTCATGTTACATACAGCAAAGCAAAACTATTGCATCTCTCACGTCTGAACTTCCTCGTGCAGGTAGGATTTACTGCAAACGCACTTGTTATATAATTTTGAAAGTGAATATCTTAAGCTATAACGCTTAGAAATAATGATATTTGCAGAGACACAAGGACAGTCTCGTGAAAGAAAAATAAAACTGATAACACTCAAGATGTTCATTATTTAATAAAGAAATAACGAAATGAAATATCAAGAGAACACATAGAAAAGGAGATGAAGGCAGAAATAATGAATTAAAAGGGTGAAATGAAAGAAGATGGACGGAAAAAAGAAAGAAAAATATATTACTGAAGATGGGAAAAAAGCAAAAGAATGAAGATAAGAAAAAAAAAGAATAAAAAAAGGATTAAAAAAGGACGAAAATAATGAATGAGTGAACAGAGAAATGTAAATCAGGAAACAGAGAATAAAGTTATTGAGAGAAAAAAAAATGTTATCACTAAGAAAGAAAGAAAGAATAAATAAAGAAAAATACAAGAAAAAAAAACAAAAACAAACTAGGAATGAAACAATAAAATAGGAAACAGGAGATGAACTGCGATGCGTAGCTCCCTACATGTGATCCATCCAATAAAACAAATATTTATCTTTATCTACATTCTTCCTAACCGTTATCTACAACGAAAAAAAAAGAAACAACAGAAAAGGGCTGTCTCAATAGTATAAAGAGGCTCATCTAAAACCCATTAGATTGAGGCATGACACGGAGAAAATAAATTACGCCTTTTCTTTATGTTATCCTGGGACGGGCACATACCTGTCATAAATAGCTTCACCTCTGTGTGTGTGTGTGGACACATGGGCAGGTAATAGATGTGGTTGAAGGAGATTCCAAGCGTTGAAAAGCACTAGGAATCTCCGAAACTGAACATCTCGGTCTTGGTTGTAGAAAGGTTCGCAAGTTCATTAGCTGCAGTGCACAGTCTTCTTTTTCTTCTTCTTCTAGCTTTTCTTTACTTTACTTTTCTTTGCAATAAAAAAAAATATGTTTATTTTCTGCTCAGATTTCTCCCCGTTCCGCCTTGTTTATGTTATAAAAGTCGTACATGTTTATTTATGAACTGCCATTTGATCTAATATTTTCGACATTTCTCATTTCTGTTTCTACCAGCTTCTATTTTCGTGGAATTCTTGCGTTGTTCTTTGGTCGCTTTCTCCTATTCGTTGGTATTTTTCTTATTCGCATAAATTTTAACCCTTTCGCTCTGAAATTAATTTCCATTCTCCGCCAAAATAAATTTGATGAGAAACTTTTGGTAGGGAGAAACTAGAAGCAAGTTGTTATTTACTTTAAAGAAATATGAGTTCATTTAGAAATATGCTAGACTTCTTTCTGTTTTATTTATTTATTCTTTCTTCAGTTCTTTCTTTCTTTCTGTCTTTCTTTCTTTGTCTTTTTTTCTTTCTTTCTTTATTTTAATTTTTTTTTGCTAAATATAACTGTAATCATTGATTTGGATACATGCGAAAGATCTAACAGCTGTGCTAGTGTTCTTTTGGAATGTAAGGGTTAAACAGCGTATATTTTGTGTATAAATATCGAGAAAATAATACATCTGATTTAAAAAGATCTATATGTGTGTTTATGTTTTACACACGTCCCAAGAATATAAATATTACTACAGAGAACATGCGGTTTCTGGTAATAGATAGACGTTTTTTTTTCCAAACGAATATCTTCCAGGGCGGTTTGACAACAAGAAAGTCCTGATATTATGTGCACCAGTTTTAGTTCTGTAGCTAATGTTACATATAATTTAAATCAGGGGTTTCCAAACTATTCAGCTTATCGACCCATTCATGAAGTTTCAGATTGTTCGTCTATCTCTAAACATTTATTTTATGAAAGTAATTAATTAAAAGTACTCTAATAGCACTGGTACTACTAATAGTGCTAAAAATAGCTCCGTTAAAATATCGACGCTCCCCCCCCCCCCCCAATCCCTTTCTGGATAATCACACTGTGGGTTATATCGACTGCTTTGGGAAGCTCTGAATTCCAATATTGTTTCATGAGCTGGGAAGATGAATTTCAATCTCTGTAAATTAAAAATTCTTTATCGGAAAACGAGGCGTTCAGATTACACCACGGGAAAAGCTGTCAGTGTGTTAAGAAAAACATATATAAGTGTTCATAAAGAATTATCAGTCGTAAATTTGTATGCACATATTTTCGTCCATAAAAATGTTTCAGGTGTATTAAATGAAATATAAGAAACAAAAACATTTTTAAGAAAACAAACGAATTTCAAAAATTTGCTAACCCAAGATTTTATTTACCATAAATATCTCTATTTAGCACGAGAACAACCAGCAATTCCACAGTGGCACTGCGATGCTGTTAATCTACAAATGCAATGGAGAAACAAAGTGGAATAAATATACATTATAAACACATCTACAAGCACTTGGACAAGTAGATCTTTACAGCCGTAGCTGTCATGAAAAGAGCTACTGTTGTCAGAGTGCTGAGATTGCTTCAAGTCTGAACTCGTATTGTGATCCGGATTTCGACGCCGTTGAAGTGGTTGAGTTTAACCGTGGTGACCATGACCTCCACCATATCCACCGCGACGACCTCCACCATGTCCTCCGCCGCCACGACCAAAATATCTGCCACCATGACCTCCACCACGTCCACCGCCATAACCACGACCATGACCTCCACCATAGCCTCCTCCGCCGTGTCGACGGCCGTATCCACCTCGGTAGCCTCCACCACGTCCTCCACCGTATCCTCTGCCGTGTCCACCACCGCCGTGACCGACACGATATCCTCCACCATAACCGCCATGTCCTCCGTGGCTCACAACCTCAGCCACAAGGAGGCCTGCAAAAACCAAGAACAAAACTTTTAATACAGCCGCCACAGAAAGAACACACAATTTAACATATTACTGTAGGTAATCAACTCCCGGTGTAGAGCCTACAGGAGAGCTGTTAGGGAGACAAAGTTCCACAAGGGGCATGCAAAATGACTGATCGACTGACTGAATCATGTCCCGTATTCATTAATCCAAATCATAGAAAACAAGTTGAATTCTTTCCATACTAAATATTTACGAAGAAGTAGAAAAACATTTTGGACAAACACCATAGGAAATAACATCTTGTTGGTGGAAATGCAGATGAAACCTGTGACAGCAATTATTGAGGAAAGACGCTGGCGATGGTTGGGACATGTGCTCCGAATGACTGACAACTCACTACCAAAAATAGCACTAAGATGGACACCACAGGGGAGCAGAAGTAAGGGTAGACCAAAAGAGACATGGAGAAGAACAATAGAAAGGATGTTGAGCAATAGAGGGCTCACCTGGTCAAGAGCAGAAAAAAGACAAAGGACAGGCATTTGTAGGAAATCCTTGCGGAAGCCCCCTGCCCCCTGGGCACTTAAGGTTCAGACAGAGAGAGATAGAGAGAAGGAGATTGATTGATTGATTGATTGATCTTTATTTCAAAAGGGTTAAGAATTGGGCACGCAGGCCCGTCTGACATTCTGCCCTTTATCATACATCTTTCACTCTATTCCAGACATTCTACAAATATGCTGTTCATATAACAAACATAACTAACATTGAAGCTGAGAGACATAAAATAAAATATAACATTTACGTTTCACTCTTAAACATTCACTTAGTATAGAAGTAACTACATACATTATAAATGACTATCTACTAAACAAAATTTTCGGGACTATACAGAAAACAATTAATTCTTTAGAGAGAGAAAGAGAGAGAGAGAGATTCATTAATCTCCACAAATTATGAAAGCCAGTGAGTGTACTTACACACGCAGACAACGAAGATGAGAAGTGCAGTCTTCATATCGCTGGAAGTCGATTACAATCACAACACTTGAATAAAGAACTACAGAGGAGACGTTCTTGTGGACAGACCAACACCAGAAGGGGACGAGTTGAGAAATGAACGGGGAACTCTTGCTTATATAGAAAACTCCGGCCACCATGAACATACAGGTCTCTTCCAGCAACAAGGCAATCAAGATTCCCGCGGACAAAAAAAAAGCTTATAAATTGCATCTAGAATAGCGATATAATACGAGATTTCTTTTCAAATGAGCATAAAATTGATGACCTCAAATGAATCTTGGGTATTTGCTACAGTTTAAAGTAGACAAACACCATAGGTTAAAGCAGAAGCACAAAAATATATACGTAACTGAGAATGAGGTCTTAATGTTCATATAAAAAAGGCTGATGTCTGTACACTTGAGACTCGGTGCTCTAAAAGATCTTTGAGGCTCTGGGGAAGCAATGGTTTTTTTTTTTTTCTATTTTAAAATTTAGCTTCTCTGGCAAGTTTGTGGCCTAAGTAAAAATTTTAATGGTATAAGAAATACTCATCAAAATGACTTCTTCCTCTTGTTCTTGTTCTTGTTCATCATCATCATCATCATCATCATCATCATCATCATCATCATCATCGCCGTCTTCTTCTTTTTCTTCTTCTTCTTCTTCTTCTTCTTCTTCTTCAGCTTTTCAAGCCAATATTATTCGTTGCTGCAGATACGTTCGCCTCCATTCCTCCTTATTTCTAATCTTCTCTCTCCATTTAATGAACTAGTTTCCTGTATATCCTCTTCTGTGGTGTCTCTCCATCTCTGTCTGGGTCATTACTTCTTCTAATATTCCTACTACTACTACTACTACTACTATTACTACTACTACTACGACTACTACTACACTACTAATACTACTACTATTACTACTACTACAACTCTACTACTACAACTACTATTACTACTGCTATTACTACTACTACTACTCTACTACTACTACTATTACTACTACTACTACTATTACTACTACTACTACTACTCTACTACTACTACTACTACTACTACTATTACTACTACTACTACTACTACTTTACTACTACTACTACTACTACTCTTCTACTACTACTACTACTATTGCTACTACTACTACTATTACTACTACTACTACTACTACTACTCTACTAGTATTACTACTACTACTACGACTACTACTGCTACTACTACTACTACTTCTACTACTACTACTACTATTACTACTACTGTTAACCTTTATCTGAATGCAAAGAAAACTAAATCGATAATAAATGACAAAACAATAAGGCAGCTGAAACATATATCAACGTGGAAAAATTGGAAGAGATGAAGAGTTTTGAATATGTTGGATCACTACTAATTAATAATGGAGATACAATGAGGGGAATTAAAAGGATGACATCTTTCGCTTTCAGAAAATAAAATAACTAACGAAGCTGTAGAGAGAAACAGACAGAACAACCAAAATAAGATGTTTAAGGGCATGCATCTTTCCCATCGTAAAATATGGCTGTGAGACTTGGAGACTTAAAAAGAAAAAAAAACAGCCGAGAAACACATACATTTTTTAAAATGTAAATGCTACAGAAGAGTCCTTCACATATCATGGACACAAAAAAGTACAAATATATCCATAATACAAGAACTTAATATTGAAGAAGTCTGGGTAGTAAAGAAAATTAAACAGAAAAAACAAATATTTTGGATGTATGAGAATGTAGAGAAGGTAGTTTTGGAAGTATTATATTACATTATGTGTGCACACAAATAATTATATTCCATTAATAATATTACTATTTTTACGTCCCACGAAGCAAAAACTGTTAAAGAAGTAAACCATTTTGCATGTCGCGACAGCTACATAGACCAGGATGGTGACACCAGAAAGGAAGTTAGAATTAGAATTGCAAAAACAGCATTGACCTTCAAGAATCTTGAGAACATATGACATTCAAAAGTTATCAGCACAAAAACCAAGTTAAGATTATTCAATTCAAATGTAATATCCACCCTCATTGAATGCATGTGAAAGCTGGAAAACAACTAAAGAAATATACAAGAAATTAGACTCTTTTTAAAACAAATGTCTAAAGAAAGTATTCGGTATAATGTTGAAGGAATTCAAGAACAATACAAAGATAAGACAGATGAGCAACCAACAATCTGTCACATGGGTGATCAGAAAAAGAAGATGGACATATTTCGGTCATACGATGAGAAGACACAATCAGAGGATACTAAAACAATCTATCAAGTGGATCACAACAGGCCGAAGAAAAAGAGGTCGAGCACGTGAAACTCTAAAGAGGACATTGTAAAGATAGGCCAGTTCAGTGGGCATAATATCCCCTGATGAGACTGAAAAACTCCCATGCGGGCCATATGTGACGTTTAGCGGCACGGGAATGATGTATGATTTAAGATGAAAGATACGTAATGTGACAAAAAAGAAAAAGAGGAAGACCAAAGTGAAGATGGCTGTAGAACATCGTTGATGATCTGCGAATGGACGCATCGACAGCAGGGCATCTTGGTTACAACCAAGAAGCGTGCAGGAGAGCTGTTAGGGTGGCAAAGTTCCGCAGGGGATATGCAAGTGACTGACTGACTACTACTTTACTGCTAGTATTACTATTGCTATTACTATTAATTTTATTGTTATTACTACTACTACTATTACTGCTACTACCAGGACAACTAATACTATCACCACAACTATTATCACTACTACTGCTACTATTACCACCACTATTACTACTACAACTGCTATAAATACTACTATTACTACTACTATTACTACTACTACTACTACTACTACTACTATTACTATTACTACTACTACTACTACTACTACTACTACTAATTATGTGGAAGGCTAATATACTCATTGTGTTCTGTTAAATACCGTGCACAAGCCTCGTTATTTCTTGTTTAACAAATTTGTTACTGCTACAACTGCTGTTATTTCTACTAATGTCACCACTTCCAGTAACAATACTACTATTGTTAATGCTACAACTGCTGTTATTTCTACTAATGTCACCACTTCCAGTAACAATACTACTATTGTTAATGCTACAACTGCTGTTATTACTGCTACTGTCACCACTTCCCGTAACAATACTACTATTGCTAATGCTACAACTGTTACTCCCTACCTTCACCTCCTTTTCTATCTCTCATATTCTACCAGCATGCTCTAGGACACTATTCGTCTTTGCTTTACAGAACAAATATTTGGCCACCTACAACTTTCCAAGCCCTGTTAGTTTCATGTGAGCTTTCGGGAGGTGGATGAAGAATTCCTTTCTTCCCCCTTCCCTTCGGCAATGTCTGTTTTAGTAGAAATATTTCACGGATGGACTGTGCCATCTTTTGTACATAAATAAGGTAGACAGAGGTGTATGGTGCAGTTTTACAAAGTGAGGGAGGAAGTGAGCAAGGTGAGAAAAAAACGAGTAGAAAGTATGAGAATGTATAAATGAAAAGCATACAACATCCGATATTTCGGCGTGAGCCTTATTCGAGGATACATACAAAACGAAATACAAACATATATAACTTATCTGAAGTGTCTTGCTCCCAGTGAAGCAGAAATGTATGTGGAAGACGGAGGAGGAGGAGGAAAAAAAACCACGCTGCCTACAGACAAAAGATTCCCGATATAGCCAATCATAGCGAAGAAGCGGAGAGAGAGGAGGAGAACAAGTGGGAGAAAGGGGTTGGGGGAAGACAATAGAAACATGATAGCCGCTAGAGGTGTCGAGGGGGGAGGGGAGAGAAAAGAGGACGCGGAGAGATAATTAATGAAGAACTTAAACACCTACAGGGAGGAAATGTGAAACTGGTGAATAGGACAAGACCAATATGTTGGCAGAGACGGAAATAGGATGGTAGTAGGGAGGGGTAGCATAGAGAAAGAAAGTAGAGTATAAAAAAGGCCAGTGGAAAAATAAAGAAGTTACAGAAAGCTGAAGACATTGTTAATTCCAGCTGGGTGGAGATAGCTAGTCTGGAAAATAAGGCGCTGTTCTAGGACCCTCCGAGATCGTACATCTGCGGAACAAGAGCGGATCGCACTAACCGAAATGTCCTGTTTGCCCTTGTGGTTACCAAGGCAAAAATGTTTAGCCACAGGTGTCCAGGTCCTCTTAGAAATATCATTGAGATGCTGGCGAAATCGATCTCCTAACCGTAAGCCAGTTTCCCCTATGTACTTCAAACCGCAACGTTTGCACATGATAACATAAATGACATTATTACTTCTATCCACTATAAACCTACAGACTCTCACAGCTACCTCCTGTACTCTTCCTCCCATCCCAGATCGTGTAAGGACTCTATTCCTTTTTCCCAGCCTCTTACGTTGCGACGTTTGTGTAAGGAGGATTTGGATTTCCAGGATCAAGGCCACAAATTGCTAGATTTCTTCCGTCAACGCGGCTATCCAGACCACGTTCTCTCGTCATCTTGGAACCGCATTAGCCATATATCGCGGCAACAAGCCCTCATCCCTAAACCGCACTGTAGCTCAGACAGAGTGAAACTAGTACTCACGTACCACCCTCATAGCTTGACAGTTAAAAACATACTGTTTCGCCATCTCCACCTCCTCCAGACCGAGCCTGAGACACGTGAACTTTTTGGGGAACCCCCATTGGTGGCTTACAGACGGGACAAGAACTTCAGGGACCTTTTAATTCGTAGTCATCTTAAGACAGATGACACTTTTTATGGTACCAGACGTTGTGGACGCCGTAGATGTAACACTTGTCCGTTTGTTGTCGAGGCCAGCCAGATCTCTTTCCCTAAATCCACGTTATCAGTACAGGAGGGTTTCACCTGTACGTCACGAAATGCCATTTATGTTATCATGTGCAAACGTTGCGGTTTGAAGTACATAGGGGAAACTGGCTTACGGTTAGGAGATCGATTTCACCAGCATCTCAATGATATTTCTAAGAGGGCCTGGACACCTGTGGCTAAACATTTTTGCCTTGGTAACCACAGGGGCAAACAGGACATTTCGGTTAGTGTGATCCGCTCTTGTTCCGCAGATGTACGATCTCGGAGGGTCCTAGAACAGCGTCTTATTTTCCAGACTAGCTATCTCCACCCAGCTGGAATTAACAATGTCTTCAGCTTTCTGTAACTTCTTTATTTTTCCACTGGCCTTTTTTATACTCTACTTTCTTTCTCTATGCTACCCCTCCCTACTACCATCCTATTTCCGTCTCTGCCAACATATTGGTCTTGTCCTATTCACCAGTTTCACATTTCCTCCCTGTAGGTGTTTAAGTTCTTCATTAATTATCTCTCCGCGTCCTCTTTTCTCTCCCCTCCTCCCTCGACACCTCTAGCGGCTATCATGTTTCTATTGCCTTCCCCCAACCCCTTTCTCCCACTTGTTCTCCTCCTCTCTCTCCGCTTCTTCGCTATGATTGGCTATATCGGGAATCTTTTGTCTGTAGGCAGCGTGGTTTTTTTTCCTCCTCCTCCTCCGTCTTCCACACACATTTCTGCTTCACTGGGAGCAAGACACTTCAGATAAGTTATATATGTTTGTATTTCGTTTTGTATGTATCCTCGAATAAGGCTCACGCCGAAATATCGGATGTTGTATGTTTTTCATTTATACATTATCATACTTTCTATTCGTTTTTTTCTCACCTTGCTCACTTCCTCCCTCACTTTGTAAAACTGCACCATACACCTCTATCTACCTTATTTATATTAACCAGTTTTACTGCAGTCGCCATCCCTTTTATCTATTACATGTTTTGTACAGACTCACGAAGCCTTAGATTAGGAGATCTTTAGGGTTAGTTTTCTAGGGTAGAAGTCTGTAGATTTACTTTCCCAGGCAAGACGTTTGCAGGGTTACTTTTCCAGGCTAGAAGTTTGTAGAGTTATTTTCTCAAGATAGAAGTCTGTAGAGTTACTTTCTCAGGTTAGAAATCTGTAGCGTTACTTTTTTCAGGATAGAATTCTGTAGTGTTACTTTCTCAGGTTAGATATCTATAGGGTTACTTTCCAAGGCTAGAATTCTGTAGGGTTACTTTCTTAGGCTAGGAATCTATAGGGTTTCTTTCCCGGACTAGAAGTTTGTATGCTTACTTTCCTAGGCTGGAAGTCTGTAGGGTTACCTTCTCAGACTAGAAGTCTGTAGGTTTACTTTTTTTAGGCTAGAAGTCTTTTACTTTCTCAGGTTATAAATCTATAGGGCTACTTTCCCAGTAGTGAAGTCTGTAGGGTTACTTTCCCAGGTGAGAGGTTTGTAGAGTTACTTTCCTAGGCTATAAGTTACCTACTGCTGTACCATATCAGCCATATTTCTGGAGACTGTTTTGTTAAATTTCATGACAAGATGTATAGAGAACTGAATTCCCGATCTTCATTTGTTAATGCATTTGAGGACTTTATCATTCACTGATTCCACGGTGGTGAACAGGTTAGTCTACTCACCTACAGATCAAATATGCCTGGTTCTATTACACACTCGGGGGGAATTTTTTCAGCACCGACCACCAGAGGGTAAGCCCAGCTTCAAGAAAACAGGTACCTGGGTTTTTCATAGAAAAACAAAGCCAAGGAGAAAAGGTGCCCCCATCTCCACCTCACAAAGCTGTAGTGTCATGGAAATGTGAAGACATTAACACTTCTCATCCCACGGTGGGAAAATACCACAGTGCCTAGTAGATAGTGAGATTTATAAATATTTAAGGGCCGTTGAAATGGTCCTATATTGTAATAAATGAAGGATGTTTTTCCTAGATGTTTTTATCAGTTTTATTTTGAAAATTGGTAGATAAGTTTCATGCTAAGGCATTGCAAAGCCTTACTGCGCAAAATTATCTCCTCTCTCGCGTCTTAACTTTTTCATGGAGATAGGATTTACTAGAAACGCACTTGTTATATACTTTTGAAAGTGAATATATTAAACTATACTAGTTAGAAATAGTGATAATTGAAGAGAAACAAAGACAGTCACACACACACACACACACAAAAACGAAAAGTGATAACACTCAAGATGTTCATTATTTAATAAAGAAATAACGAAATGTAATATACATATAAAACGTAGAAGAGGAGATGAAAGCAGAGATAATGATAAAAATGAAAGACGACAGACGGAAAAAAGAAAGCAAACTATATATTACTAAAGATGGAAAGAAAACAAAAGAATAAATAGAAGAAAAAAGAAATAAGGGAAAAAAGGACGAAAAATAATGAACGAGTAAACAAAGAAACGTAAATCCTGAAAAAAGGGGATTAAAGGTACTGAAAAAATAATTTTGTCTGTAAGAAAGAAGGAGAGAATAAATAAAGAAAAAAATGTTTAATGAGGAAAGGAACAATAGGAAACAGGAGATGAACTGTGGTGCGCAACTTCCTGCATGTGAGCCATCCAGTAAAACAAATATTATATTTATATCTACACTCTTCCTAACCGTTATCTAGAACGAAACAAAAACAGAAAAGGGCTGTCTCAATAGTGTAATGAGGCTCATCTAACACCCACTAGATTGAGGTATGGCAAGGAGAAAATAAATTACGCCTTTTCTTTACTTTATCCTGTACGTGCAAATACCTGTCATAAATAACTGCATCAGTGTGTGTGTGTATGTGTGTGTGTGCGGGTGTGCGTGAGTGTGTGCGTGTGTGTGTAGGTGTGCGTGCGTGTGTGTGTGTGTGTGTCTTCGTTGTAGAAGGGTTGGCAAGTTCATTGTAGTGCACATTCTTCTTCTTCTAGCTTTCCTTTACTTTTCTATTCCTTACTATAAAAAAAAAACGGATATGTTTATTTTTGGCTCAGATTTCTCTCTTCTCTCCCCCCCCCCCCCCCCACCTTTTTTAATGTTATAAAAGTCTTACATGTTTATTTATGAACTGCCATTTGATCTAATATTTTCGCGACTTTTCATTTCTTTTTCTACTTGTTTCTATTTTCGTGGACTTCCTGCAATGTCCTTTGGTCGCTTTCTCCCGTCCTTTGGTCTTTTTCTTATTGGCATAAATGTTAACCCTTTCACTGTTAAATGAATTTTCATTCCCTGCCAGAATAAAGTTGATGAGAAATTCTGGTAGGAAGAAACTAGAAGGAAGTTGTTATTTAATTTAAAGAAATATGAGTTTAGTTAGAAATGTGCTAGATTTCTTTCTTTCTTTCTTCTTTGTTTCTTTCTTTCTCTCTCTTTCTTTTTTTCTTTCTTTCTTTCTATTTAAAGACTTTTCCTAAATATAGCTGTAAGCTTTGATTCGGGTAGATTCGAAATATCTAACAGCCGTGCCAGTGTTGTTTTGGAATGAAAGGGTTAAACAACGTACATTTTATGTATAAATACAGAGAAAGTAATACATCCGATTTAAAAAGATCTATATGTGTGTTTTATGTTTTACACACGTCCTAAGAATATGAATATTACTTCAGAGAACACGCGGTTTTTGGTAATAGATAGACATTTTTTTTCCCAAACGAACATCTTCCAGGCCGATTTGAGAACAAGGAAGTACTGAGATTATGTGCGCCAGTTTTAGTTCTATAGCTCGTGTTATATGTAGTTTAAGTCAGGGGTTTCCAAACTATTCAGCTTATCGACCCCTTTATGAAATTTCAGATTGTTCGTCTATCTCTAAACATTTATTTTATGAAAGTCATTAATTAAATTCATTCATTCATTTATTCATTTGCATGTCCCTTGCGGAACTTTGCCTCCCAAACAGCACTCCCGTAGGCCTCTCGGCTGTGAGCAAGATGGCCTGCTGCTGATGCATCCATTTGCAGATCGTCAACGATGTCTTGCAGCCATCTTCGTTTTGGTCTTCCTCTTTTTCTTTTTCCCATTATGTATCCTTCCAATACGGTCTTCTCTAAATTATCATGACGTTTAATGTGTCCAAAATATTTAAGTTTTCTCTCTTTAATCCTCTTCACTAGCCAGCCTTCTTCAATATTAAGCTCTTGTAGTATAGTTATATTTGTTCACTTTTCTGTGTCCACGATATTTTAAGAACTCTTCTGTAGCATTTATATTCAAAGGCATTTATGTGTTTCTCAGCTGTTTTGTTAAGTGTCCAGGTCTCACAGGCATATGTTGCGATAGGAAAGATGCATGCCCTTAAAAATCTTATTTTGGTAGTTCTGTCTGCTCCTCTCCACAGATTCTTTATTTGTTTTACTTTCTGCAGAGCAATAGATGTCCTCCTTTTAATTTCCCTCATTGTATCTCCATTATTAGTTAGTAGTGATCCAAGATATTCAAAACTCTCTACTTCTTCCAATTTTTCCTCATTGATATATATTTCAGCTGCCTTGTTTGTTTTGTCAGTTGTCATCAATTTAGTTTTCTTTGTGATTTAAGATAGAGGTTATGCTCTTCGCTGTTCTTACGGACTGACATAATTAGTTTTTCCATTCCTTTTTGTGTTGTGGACAGTAACACCGTGTCATCAGCATATCTAATCTCTGGTATTTCATAACCTCCAATCGTTATGGCATCCATTAATTAAAAGTACGCTCCCCTCTCTATTCTGAATAATCACACTGTGAGTCATATTGATTCCTTTGAAAAGCCCTGAACTCCAATATTGTTTCATGAGCTGGGGAGATGGATTTCAACCTCTGTAAAACAAAAATTCTTTATCGGAAAATGAGGCGGGCAGACTACACCACGGGGAGAGCTGTCAGTGTGTTAAGAAAAATATATAAATGTTCGTAAAGAATTATCAGTCGTAAATTTGTATGCACATATTTTCGTCCATAAAAGTGTTTCAGGTGTATTAAATGAAATATAAGAAACAAAAATATTTTTAAGAAAACAAACGAATTTCAAAAATTTGCTAACCCAAGATTTTATTTACCATAAATATCTCTATTTAGCACGAGAACAACCAGCAATTCCACAGTGGCACTGCGATGCTGTTAATCTACAAATGCAATGGAGAAACAAAGTGGAATAAATATACATTATAAACACATCTACAAGCACTAGAACAAGTAGATCTTTACAGCCGTAGCTGTCATGAAAAGAGCTACTGTTGTCAGAGTGCTGAGATTGCTTCAAGTCTGAACTCGTATTGTGATCCGGATTTCGACGCCGTTGAAGTGGTTGAGTTTAACCGTGGTGACCATGACCTCCACCATATCCACCGCGACGGCCTCCACCATGTCCTCCGCCGCCACGACCAAAATATCTGCCACCATGACCTCCACCACGTCCACCGCCATAACCACGACCATGACCTCCACCATAGCCTCCTCCGCCGTGTCGACGGCCGTATCCACCTCGGTAGCCTCCACCACGTCCTCCACCGTATCCTCTGCCGTGTCCACCACCGCCGTGACCGACACGATATCCTCCACCATAACCGCCATGTCCTCCGTGGCTCATAACCTCAGCCACAAGAAGGCCTGCAAAAAATCAAAAACAAAACTTTTAATACAACCGCCACAGAAAGAACACACAATTTAACATATTACTGTAGGTAATCAACTCCCGGTGTAGAGGCCTACAGGAGAACTGTTAGGGAGACAAAAGTTCCACAAGAGACTTGCAAAATGACTGACCGACTGACTGGATTATTTCCCGTATTCATAAACACTCATAAATTTTGCAAGCCAGTGAGTGTACTTACACACGCAGACAACGAAGATGAGAAGTGCAGTCTTCATATCGCTGGAAGTCGATTAGATTCACAACACTTCAACAAATCACTACAGTGGAGACGTTCTGGTGGATAGAACAATACCAGAAGGGGACGAGTTGACAAATGAACGGGAAACTCTTGCTTATATAGAAAACTCTGGCCACCATAGACATACAGGTCTCTTCCAGCAACAAGGCAATCAAGATTCCCGCGGGGAAAAAAAAAGCTTATAAATTACATCTAGAATAGCGATATAATACGAGATTTCTTTTCAAATGAACATAAAATTGATGACCTCAAATGAATTTTGGGTATTTGTTACAGTTTAAAGTAGGCAAACACTATTCTGTTTTAAAGCAGAAACACACAAATATATTCGTAAATGAGACTGAGGTCTTAATGTTCATATAACCAAGGCTGATGTTTGTACACTTGAGACTCGGTGCTCTAAAAGATCTCTAAGCCTCTGAGCGAGCAATGGGTTTTTTGTATTTTAAAATTTGGCTTCTCTGGCAAGTATGTGGGCTAAGTAAACATTTTAATGCTGTAAGAAATATTCATCAAAATGACTTCTTCCTCTTGTTCTTGTTCATCATCATCATCATCAGCATCATCATCATCATCATCATCGTCATCGTCGTTGTCGTCGTCGTTGTGGTCTTCTTCTTCTTTTTCTTCTTCGGCTTTCTGAGTCATTAATATTCATTGCTGTAGATAGAGTTCGCCTCCATTCCTCTCTATTCCTAATCTTCTCTCTCCAGTTAGTGACGTCAGTTTCCTGTATATCTTCTTCTATGTTGTCTCCCCATCTCTGTCTTGGTCTTTACTTCTTCTAATATTACTACTACTACTACTACTACTACTGTTATTACTACTACTACTATTAACCTTTATCTGAAAAGCTAAATCGATAACAAATGACAAAACAAATAAGGCAGCTGAAACATATATCAACGTGGAAAAATTGGAAGAGATGAAGAGTTTTGAATATGTTGGATCACTACTAATTAATAATGGAGATACAATGAGGGGAATTAAAAGGATGACATCTTTCGCTCTTCAGAAAATAAAATAACTAACGAAGCTGTAGAGAGAAAGAGACAAAACTACCAAAATAAGATGTTTAAGGGCATGCATCTTTCCCATCGTAAAATATGGCTGTGAGACCTGGAGACTAAAAAAAAACAGCCGAGAAACACATAAATGTTTTTGAATGTAAATGCTACAGAAGAGTCCTTCACATATTATGGACGCAAAAAAAGAACAAATATATCTATACTACAAGAACTTAATATTGAAGAAGTCTGGATAGTAAAGAAGATTAAACAGAGAAAACAAATATTTTTGATATATTAGAATGTAGAGAAGGCAGTCTTGGAAGTATTATATTACATTATGTGTGCACACAAATAATTATATTCCATTAATAATATTATTATTTTTACATCCCACGAAGCAAAAACTGTTGAAGAAGTAAACTATGTTGCATGTCACGGCAGCTACATAGAACAGGATGGTGACACCAGAAAGGAAGTTAGAATTAGAATTGCAAAAGCAGCATTGACCTTCAAGAATCTTGAGAACATATGACATTCAAAAGTTATCAGCACAAAAACCAAGTTAAGATTATTCAATTCAAATGTAATATCCACCCTAATTTATGCATGTGAAAACTGGAAAACATCTAAAGAAATAGATAAGAAATTAGACTTTTTTGAAAACAAATACCTAAGGAAAGTACTCGGTATAAAGTTGAAGGAATTCAAGAACAATACAAAGATAAGACAGATGACCAAACAACAATCTGTCTCATGGGTGATCAGAAAAAGAAGATGGACATATGTCTGTCATGTGATGAGAAAACATAATCAGAGGATCCCCAAACAAGCTATCACGTGAATCACAACAGGCCGAAGAAAAAGAGGTCGAGCACGTGAAACTCTAAAGAGGACATTGTAAAGATAGGCCAGTTTAGTGTGCATAACATCCCCTGATGAGATTGAAAAACTCGCTGAAGACAGGAAATCTTTTCGAACTACCACGTGGGCCATATGTGACGTTTAGCGGTACGGGAAGGGTGTAAAATGTCTTGGAAAAGATACATAATGGGAAAAAAGAAAGAGAGGAAGACTAAAGTGAAGATGACTGCAAAACATCGTCGATGATCTGCGAATGGACGCATCGGTAGCAGGGTATCTTGGTTACAACCAAGAGGTCTGCAGGAGAGCTGTTAGGGAGGCAAATTTCCACAAGGGATAAGCAAATGACTGACCGACTACTATTATACTGCTAATATTACTAATGCTATTACTATTAAATTTATTGCTATTACTACTACTACTATTACTGCTACTAGGGCTACTACTACTATCATCACCACTATTATCACTACTACTGCTACTATTACCACCACTATTACTTCTACTACTATCATCACCACCATTATCACTACTACTGCTACTATTACCACCACTATTACTTCTACTACTATCATCACCACCATTATCACTACTACTACTACTATTACTTCTACTACTATCATCACCACTATTATCACTACTACTGCTACTATTACCACCACTATTACTTCTACTACTATCATCACCACCATTATCACTACTACTACTACTACTATTACTTCTACTACTATCATCACCACTATTATCACTACTACTGCTACTATTACCACCACTATTACTTCTACTACTATCATCACCACCATTATCACTACTACTACTACTATTACTTCTACTACTATCATCACCACCATTATCACTACTACTGCTACTATTACCACCACTATTACTACTACAACTGCTACTACTACTACTATTACTACTACTACTATTATTATTGTTACTACTACTACCACTACTACTACAACTACTATTACTACTACTACTACTACTACTATTACAACTACTATTACTATTACTACTACTACTACTACTACTACTACTACTACTACTACTGTCGAAGGCTAATATACACATTGTGTTCTGTGAAATACCATGCACAAGCATCGTTATTTCTTGTTCGACAAATTTGTTACTGCTACAATTGCTGTTATTACTACTATTGTCACCACTTCCCGCAATAACACTACTATTGCTAATGCTACAACTGCTACTCCCTACCTTCACCTCTTTTTCTGTCTCTCATATTCTACCAGCATGCTCTAGGACACTATTCGTCTTTGTTTTACAGAACACTTACAACTTTCCAAGCCCTGTTAGTCTCATGCGAGCTTTCGAGTGGTGGTTGAAGAATTCTTTTCTTTCCACTTCCCTTCGGCAATGTCTGTTTCCGTATAAAAATTTCACGGATGGACTCACGAAGCCTTAGATTAGAGGACCTGTAGGGTTAGTTTCCCAAGGTAGAAGTCTGTAGGGTTACCTTCCCAGGCTAAAAGTCTATAGGGTTACTTTCCTAGGCAAGACATCTGCAGGGTTACTTTCCCATGCTAGAAGTTTGTAGGGTTATTTTCTCAAGATAGAAGTCTGTAGGGTTACTTTCTCAGGCTAGAAATCTGTGGAGTTACTTTTTCAGGCTAGAAATCTGTGGAGTTACTTTTTCAGGCTAGAAATCTGTGGAGTTACTTTTTCAGGCTAGAACTGTGTAGTGTTACTTTCTCAGGTTAGAAATTTATAGGGCTACTTTGCCAGGCTAGAAGTCTGTAGGGTTACTTTCCCAGGTTGGAAGTCTGTAGGGTTACTTTCTCAGGCTAGACGTCTGTAGGTTTACTTTTTTAAGCTAGAAGTCTTTTACTTTCTCAGGTTTTAAATCACTAGGGCTACTTTCCCAGGATTGAAGTCTGTAGGGTTACTTTCCCAGGCGAGACATTTGTAGGGTTACTTCCCTAGGCTATAGGTTACCTACTGATGTGCTACATCAGGTATATTTCTGGAGATTATTTTGTTAAATTTCATGACAACATGTATAGGGAACTGAATTCCTGATCTTCATTTGTTACTGCATTTGAGGACTTTATCATGTACTGATTCCGCGGTGGTGAACAGGTTAGTCTACTCACCTACCGACCAAAAAAGTGCCTGGTTCGATTACGTAAAACAGAATGGCGGCACCACTGAAACACTAAGTGTGTGCCTGTGACTATTTATAGCAGCCACTCTAACATATATGTATGACTACTGGTTTGACTGAATCTTCTTGTGGAGTACAGTTTCAACTTACAAGTTTCTTCTTGTTGCTGGTGTTCTAACCATCACCTAATTTTCTGTATTATACACTAAGAAAATACAACAAGACACCCAGGCTTTCCACTCCACAAAATTAGTACGAATACAACAACTTAAACATAACTTGGCAGTCTTCCGACCAAAACAAACTGGTCAACAATGAGAATTTCCACAAAGCCAATTGGTGTAGTTTATCATCAGACAACACATATTTATTAATGGACCAAAATGAGGGGTGAAATCATGATGATGGGAATGTAGCCATCAGGCTGAACAGAAATTCACAGTAACAAATGCCCGGCGTGAAATGTCTACGCCACATGGGCAAGGAAAACCTTACAATGATTTATTCATACCAAAAACCATACTTACAAGCTTACCAAGGACTGCAGCCACACAGAAAAAAACAAACTAAACTAATTCTAACAACGACAAGACTCGCTCTACCCCATTCTCGTTCGCCCAAACACGTCCATCCAGTTCAACGTTCACACAAAGACTGCCTCACGACCGGCTTTTTGCACACGAACACTTCTAACGACATTTTGCACACGGGCCTTCCTAACGACATGAGTTGTGGTCTACGCAAACACAATTATTAGCACTACACAAATAATCTCTGAACAGAATTGCTATTCTGTTACAGAATATCTCCCCACCCCCTAAAGGTAGATATTTGGCCATCAAATATCTCCAACAAAAAATTACTAACTTTTACAGAAAACTCTCAAAAAAAAAATAATCAAACTAATCACTATCCAACACAACCCTAATTCTACCCACAAGGTGTACCAAGGTGTACAATATTCAAATAACTACCTACTCTTATGTGTATATTCAACGCTATGAGTAGTAAAGTATAACATATGCAATCTCCATAACAACCCATCCTATATCTGTCGCATGAGACTGTCCGCAACATGGACATAACAGGAAAATGAGTAAAAGGCAATCCGCCTTACAATAAGTCCTATACACATGAAATTATACTCACAACATTCCACCTAAAACCTCAGCCATCAAGAAACCTAATTCCTCCAACTAACTACTAACAAACTGCCACTTCTAGAAACTCTTCCTTAACGAGATTCCCTCTACATCAAAACTACTAAAATTCTTCCTACAACAAAACAAGTAAGGCTCTTGCTACACAAAACAAGTAAGGCTCTCCTCTTTAGACTAATCGTGAGTGGTATTTATACTATTCCTACCCACTCAGTTTTCTCCATGCTGCACGCTTTTCCCAAGACCCCCGCTCAATGGTCTCAACCAACCTACCTCTCAAACAAGGGTACTCACTCTAGTAATTATCTAGTAATTATTTCCTAAATACCAATCCTGGGTATAACCCCTAGCCTATGCTGCTATAATATTCCCCCATCCCAAAAAGTAGAGTTTTGCCTGTCAAAACTTTCAAAAAACCAATCTACTTATCCAAATTATAACTCCAGGCTAATTCAAAGATAATAATCGACTCTCAACATAGAACTTCATACTCTGACTATACCCATAAACTGTTCGTGTGACTTTCGGCTATACTCAGCCCATGTCCACTTCATATACAATCATCTATTTCTATTATGTGTGACTCCTCAATACACATACATAGAATAGGTAAACTCTGGTACCATATATAATCTGCTATCACTGACAAATGCAGCTATATGCTGTACATACGCAGAATAGGTTCATCTGGGTTACAATTATTAATCATCCATTCGTAAACATATGTAAATATCCATTAAACATATGCCGAACAGGCAAAACTTTGGTATCATATATAATCATCCATTCTTAACATATGTAATTATCCATTAACATATGCAGAACAGGCAAAACTTTGGTATCAGGCTAATCCACCTTTTATTTATCCCCAAAGGGACTGTGCCACGTACCACATGTACGCGCAACAAAACAATGTAATATCTAGGTCCTTACAAAAAAAGACCCCCTCTGGTAATTTCACCTTAGGCTCGGTCACATGGAATCTCCATGCTCCGGCCTAGGTACCCAATCAGAGAACCACAGCTGTTTGTGTAATCTCCTCATAACATCACATCCGTGGTAATAATGTCACCTCCAAGGCAATGCTGTCACATCAAAGATAAATAACCAATTTGAACATAGTAAATGCCATAACAATTGGCTGTTAATAAGTCATCATCAGTAATGTCACCTTATTCAAGGCTACATGATTTATCATCCATCCTAATTAACTACTAATAAATCCGTTATACAAAAAATAAAGAGAGGAAAAAAAATACATTCACTAATTGCTGCACAAGAACTATACAATCTAAAAAAACTATGCTTAAGAGAATCTCCAACTGCAGCCTTAATCTCCCAGGGACTTCCAACATGTAGCAATGATACTTCCAGGGCTTCTGGTACATTTCCAATGCACTGCATGACAAAGCCTAACCTCTTCCATAGTACATGACTCTTTCTGGAAAAACTCAGATATGGAACCAATAATCTATAACAAAACAAAAAAAACAATATTAGCAATATCCAATCCACTCAAAATAATCCAACCATACTGGCACCTAATACAGTCCAGAATAATTACTGTACTTTTTAGTTAAATAAGTTATAACAGCAAATGGCAATCTTCCAGAAAAATTTTAACTAAGAATCCTCAGTTTTCTAGCACCTATCAGAGTAAAAAAACTGGAATTAATGACACATACACTAATGTCAAATATCCATATCATCCTTGCTAATGCAAAATCACAACAAAATGGTAAACTAAATGCTAATTAATTGCAATCCAGAAAAATTCCACATCAGAACAAAATAACTGTCCCTAATGTATAAACACAATAATGTTCCTGAAATTTCTAGATAATCTATCCAGAAGAAGCATATCTGGCAACTTCCAATCAACAGAATGTTCATTTCCAAAAACAAATTTTTTCCACAGGTGAAGGTAGTCCAAAAAGTTACTATATCCCTCCGTATGAATGTCTGGTGACTGGATGAATCAGAACTACTCAATTGTCCAACAAACTTCCAAAGAGAATGACAGTAAATAAATCCAACATTCACTATTTGCTATAATTAATAATGTTCAGTCTGCAGGATCTGGCTTGACTTCTTGCTGAAATTTCAGAGGTCACAGTTAAGCTACAAATTGTTACCTGTCCCTTCCCACATAGTACCAGCGAAATGTACCGTACAAGCTGCACTGGTTCCTGGCAGGATACTGGTTCAGGATCAGCTTCACTGGTATGGCTTCATCCACTATGCTGCCTAGGGCCCAGGAGCTAGAGGTGCCCCCCAAGATTCTGAGCAAGCTGGACATCGTCGCCGCCTTGAGTAGACGCCTCAAAAACTCGTCAACACACCCCTGACGCCAATTCGAAGGAAGAAAAAGGAAGCCAATGCAACTCAACTCTTTTCCTAATCTAGACTCCTTTTCTTCTCCGGCAGAAGATGTCGGGAAGCCAATGCTGACAGAACTACCAACCGAAATTCGAACGCTAGCTAGCTAACCAACTCCAATCTTGACTGCCTAACTAACTACAAACCTATCAACTCCTAATCTATCTACAGTCAGCTTCCGAAACTTAAGCTAGCTATCCTTACTCTACAACATATTTGCTGATGACCAAAACAGCAATCTGCCATGTTTGAGAGCCAAAACCGAGGCCAAGGTAAACAGGTCATCGATCGATAATCGTAATCTAGGGCATGGTAACAATAGACAAAACTTTGTGTGTACTACACAACTGGAGACAAAAATACTACAATCTGGGGACTTGCCAAGACTTCACAATTAGAAGTATGAATCGTGCATGAAACCAGCAGCCCACGAGCAACAACTAAAACAATTTGTTGCTGACCGTGAAGGAAAGGGCTGGTCACGGCGCCACTAAAACAGAATGGCGGCACCACTGAAACACTAAGTGTGTGCCTGTGACTATTTATAGCAGCCACTCTAACATATATGTATGACTACTGGTTTGATTGAATCTTCTTGTGGAGTACAGTTTCAACTTACAAGTTTCTTCTTGTTGCTGGTGTTCTAACCATCACCTAATTTTCTGTATTATACACTAAGAAAATACAACAAGACACCCAGGCTTTCCACTCCACAAAATTAGTACGAATACAACAACTTAAACATAACTTGGCAGTCTTCCGACCAAAACAAACTGGTCAACAATGAGAATTTCCACAAAGCCAATTGGTGTAGTTTATCATCAGACAACACATATTTATTAATGGACCAAAATGAGGGGTGAAATCATGATGATGGGAATGTAGCCATCAGGCTGAACAGAAATTCACAGTAACAAATGCCCGGCGTGAAATGTCTACGCCACATGGGCAAGGAAAACCTTACAATGATTTATTCATACCAAAAACCATACTTACAAGCTTACCAAGGACTGCAGCCACACAGAAAAAAACAAACTAAACTAATTCTAACGACGACAAGACTCGCTCTACCCCATTCTCGTTCGCCCAAACACGTCCATCCAGTTCAACGTTCACACAAAGACTGCCTCACGACCGGCTTTTTGCACACGAACACTTCTAACGACATTTTGCACACGGGCCTTCCTAACGACATGAGTTGTGGTCTACGCAAACACAATTATTAGCACTACACAAATAATCTCTGAACAGAATTGCTATTCTGTTACATACGCACTTGAGTGGAATTTTTTCAGCACCGACCACCAGAGGGTAAGCCCGTCTTCAAGAAAACAGGTACCTGGTTTTTTCATAGAAAAGCAAAGCCAAGGAGAAAAGGTGCCCCCATCCCAACCTCACAAAGCTGTAGTGTCATGGAAATATGAAGACACTAACACTTCTCATCCCTACGGCGGGGAAATACCACAGTGCCTAGTAGATAGTGAGATTTATAAATATTTAAGGGCCGTTGAAATGTTCCTATAGTGTAATACATGAAGATTTTTTTTCCTAGATGTTTATATCAGTTTTATTTTGAAAATTGGTAGATAAGTTTCATGTTACATACAGCAAAGCAAAGCTTTATTGCGCAAAACTATTGCATCTCTCACGTCTGAACTTCCTCGTGAAGATAGGATATACTGCAAAACGCACTTGTTATATACTTTTGAAAGTGAATATATTAAGCTATACTAGTTAGAAATAGTGATATTTGCAGAGACACAAAGACAGTCACAAACAAAAAAAAAATAAAACTGATAACACTCAAGATGTTCATTATTTAATAAAGAAATAACGAAATATAATATACAGAGAAAACGTAGCAAAGAAGATGAAAGCAGAGATAATGATAAAAATGAAAGACGACAGACGGAAAAAAAGAAAGAAAAATATATATTACTAAAGATGGAAAGAAAACAAAAGAATAAAGAAAAGAAAAAAAAAGAAACAAGGGAAAAAAGGGACGAAAAATAATGAATGAGTAAACAAAGAAGCGTAAATCCTGAAAAGGGGATTAAAGGTACTGAAATAATAATTTTGTCTGTAAGAAAGAAGGAGAGAATAAATAAAGAAAAAAATGTTTAATGAGGAAAGGAAGAATAAGAAACAGTAGATGAACTGCGGTGTGCAACTTCCTGCATGTGAGCCATCCAGTAAAACACATATTATATTTATATCTACACTCTTCCTAACTGTTATCTAGAACGAAAGAAAAACAGAAAAGGGCTGTCCTTATACTGTATTGAGGCTCAGCTAAAGTATGACAAGGAGAAAATAAATTATATCTTTTCTTTATTTTATCCTGGGACGGGCAAATACCTGTCATAAATAACTGCATCTCTGAGTGTGTGTGTGTAGTTGTGTGTCTTGGTTGTAGAAGGGTTCGCAAGTTCATTGTAGTGCACATTCTTCTTCTTCTTCTTCTTCTTCTAGCTTTCCTTTACTTTACTGTTCTTTACTATAAACAAAACAAAACAAAAACGGATATATTTATTTTTCGCTCAGATTTCTCCCTTTTCTCCCCCCCCCCCCTTTTTTTTAAAAAAAATGTTATAAACGTCTTACATGTTTATTTATGAACTGCCATTTGATCTAATATTTTCGCGATTTTTAAATTTATTTTCTACCTATTTCTATGTTCGTGGACTTCCTGCATTGTCCTTTGGTCGCTTTCTCCTGTCCTTCGGTCTTTTTCTTATTCGCATAAATGTTAACTCTTTCACTCTGGAATGAATTTTCATTCTCTGCCAGAATAAATTTGATGAGAAATTTTAGTAGGAAGAAACTAGAAGAAAGTTGTTATTTACTTTAAAGAAATATTAGTTAGTTAGAAATGTGCTAGATTTCTTTCTTTCTTTCTTTCTTTATTTCTTTGTTTCTTTCTCTCTCTCTTTCTTTCTTTCTTTCTATTTAAAGACTTTTCCTAAATATAGCTGTAAGTATTGATTTGGGTAGATTCGAAATATCTAACAGCTGTGCCAGTGTTGTTTTGGAATGAAAGTGTTACACAGTGTATACATTCGATTTAAAAAGATCTGTATGTGTGTTTATGTTTTACACACGTCCTAAGAATATGAATTTTACTTCAGATAACATGCGGTTTCTGGTAACAGATGTTTTTTTTTTCCAAACGAACATCTTCCAGTCCGGTTTGACAACAAGGATATCCTGAGATTATGTGCGCCAGCTTTAGTTCTGTAGCTAATGTTACATGTAATTTAAATCAGGAGTTTCCAAGCTATTCAGCTTATAAGACCCCTTTATGAAGTTTCAGATTGTTCATCTATCTCTGAACATTTATTTTATGAAAGTAATTAATTAAAAGTACTTTAAAATAGGTGCGATAAAAATATCAACCTTCCCCTCCCCCTTCTGAATAATCACACTGTGGGTCATATCGACTACTTTGAGAAGCCCTGAATTCCAATATTGTTTCATGAGCTGGGAAGATGGATTTCAACCTCTGTAAAATAAAAATTCTTTATCGAAAAATGAGGCGGGCAGACTACACCATGGGGAGAGCTGTCAGTGTGTTAAGAAAAAAAATATATAAATATTCGTAAAGAATTATCAGTCGTAAATTTGTATGCACATATTTTGGTCCATAAAAATTGTTTCAGGTGTATTAAATGAAACACAAGAAACAAAAACGGTTTTAAGAAAACAAACGAATTTCAAACATTTGCTAACCCAAGATTTTATTTACCATAAACATCTCTATTTAGCACGAGAACAACCAGCAATTCCACAGTGGCACTGCGATGCTGTTAATCTACAAATGCAATGGAGAAACAAAGTGGAATAAATATACATTAGAAACATATCTACAAGCACTTGGACAAGTAGATCTTTACAGCCGTAGCTGTCATGAAAAGAGCTACTGTTGTCAGAGTGCTGAGATTGCTTCAAGTCTGAACTCGTATTGTGATCCGGATTTCGACGCCGTTGAAGTGGTTGAGTTTAACCGTGGTGACCATGACCTCCACCATATCCACCGCGACGACCTCCACCATGTCCTCCGCCGCCACGACCAAAATATCTGCCACCATGACCTCCACCACGTCCACCGCCATAACCACGACCATGACCTCCACCATAGCCTCCTCCACCGTGTCGACGGCCGTATCCACCTCGGTAGCCTCCACCACGTCCTCCACCGTATCCTCTGCCGTGTCCACCACCGCCGTGACCGACACGATATCCTCCACCATAACCGCCATGTCCTCCGTGGCTCATAACCTCAGCCACAAGAAGGCCTGCAAAAATCAAAAACAAAACTTTTAATACAACCGCCACAGAAAGAACATACAGCTTAAAATATTACTGTAGGTAATTACTGTAGAGCCTACAGGAGAGCTGTTAGGGAGACAAAGTTCCGCAAGAGACTTGCAAAATGACTGACTGATTGGATTATTTCCCGTAATTATCAACCCTCATAAGTTTTGCAAGCCAGTGAGTGTACTTACACACGCAGACAACGAAGATGAGAAGTGCAGTCTTCATATCGCTGGAAGTCGATTGGACTCACAACCCTTGAAAAAATCACTACAGTGGAGACGTTCTGGTGGATAGAACAGTACCAGAAGGGGACGAGTTGACAAATGAACGGGGAACTCTTGCTTATATAGAAAACTCTGGCCACTATAGTCATACAGGTCTCCCCCAGCAACAAGGCAATCAAGATTCCCGCGGATAAAAAAAAAAGCTTATAAATTGCGCCTAGAATAGCGATATAATATAAAATTGATGACCTCAAATGAATCTTGGGTATTTGTTACAGTTTAAAGTAGGCAAACACCATTCTGTTTTAAAGCAGAAACACAAAAATATATTAGTAAATGAGAATGAGGACTTAATGTTCATATAACCAAGGCTGATGTCGGTGCACTTGAGACTCAGTGCTCTGAAAGATCTTTGAGGCTCTGGGGAAGCAATGTTTTTTTTTAAATTTCAAAATTTAGCTTCGTTGGCAAAACTGTGGGTTAAGTAAATATTCTAATGATGCAAGAAATACTGATCTAAATGACGTTTTCCTCTTGTTCTTTTTCTTATTCATCATCATCATCATCATCATCATCATCATCATCGTCTTCTTCTTCTTCTTCTTCTTCTTCAGCTTTCCGCTCCATTAAGTCTCACTGCCGGAGATAAAATTCGACCCTATCCCTCCCTGTCCCTAATCTCCTCTATCCAGTTGGTGACACCAGTTTCCAGCATATCCTCTTCTATGTTGTCTCTCCATCTCTGTCTTGATCTGCCTCTCGCTCTTGTTTCCTTCATCTTATGTTATGCATCATACATACAAATGACAGCTTGCAAATAGATTTAAAAAACGCTTTAACAAATGTATTATAGATTTATGGTGATGGATTGTCCAATTTGTAATGATTATTATGATATTTTGTACGTTTACTGAGAGTCCAAATTAATATTTTTAGACCCAAACAACATGGGGGCATGCTCTCATTTATATATTAAAAAAAGCAAATGATTTATAGGCCCGGCTGAAACTGCGTCTTGGTCGTGATACAACACTCGTTGCTGGTTAATTTCCAGCGCGATAAGTTCATCCGACTGACAAGGATAGAGAATAAATTCAAAATCATAAAGATAAAAATGACATACTTTTTTGCCGCCATCTTAAAAATGGCTTATAATAGAAAAAAAAAAGATTGTTGTAGAAAATGGTGTACTTTGTTACTTTGTATCAGAGAACATTTTTCTTGCGTAGTTCATAATCAGCAACCGCCGCTTGCCTATGAGGCTGCGATGGCTGATAAGTTGGAGGCTGGAGGCTGAGAAGTAAGCCTCATATTTTTCAATTATAAACTCTCCGCTTTAAAAAAAAAAGTCTGACGCCAAAGTCAGGCCTTTCTAATCACTGCTTTTGAGATACCTTCACGCGGTGACTTAAGGCTGCACATGGGAACGGCCATCTGGCCGTAAGTCGATTAGACCGTATGTTGGTCGCTATTATAGCATCTTACAAGACTACTACGCTATTATAGCATCTTACAAGACTACTACGCTATTATAGCATCTTACAAGACTACTACGCTATTATAGCATCTTACAAGACTACTACGCTATTATAGCATCTTACAAGACGACTACGCTATTATAGCATCTTACAAGACTACTACGCTATTATAGCATCTTACAAGACTACTACGCTATTATAGCATCTTACAAGACTACTACGCTATTATAGCATCTTACAAGACTACTACGCTATTATAGCATCTTACAAGACTACTACGCTATTATAGCATCTTACAAGACTACTACGCTATTATAGCATCTTACAAGACTACTACGCTATTATAGCATCTTACAAGACTACTACGCTATTATAGCATCTTACAAGACTACTACGCTATTATAGCATCTTACAAGACTACTACGCTATTATAGCATCTTACAAGACTACTACGCTATTATAGCATCTTACAAGACTACTACGCTATTATAGCATCTTACAAGACTACTACGCTATTATAGCATCTTACAAGACTACTACGCTATTATAGCATCTTACAAGACTACTACGCTATTATAGCATCTTACAAGACTACTACGCTATTATAGCATCTTACAAGACGACTAGACATGTCAATCATCACTTTACTGTAGGAACAGTGAAATTAGCACAGTAACTGTGTGGAAATTAATCATAGAATATGAATCGCAGCACACTAATCAAAGAATTATATTGTAATAACTGTTCATTTGCACAGAAAAAATGTATACACACTTACTATATACACACTCATGTGCATACACTGTGTACTCGCGAAATGAGTGAGCTTTTTTTGAGTGAGTCATGATTCTGTATCAAATCAAAGATTGCATGGTAGCAAGACAACGGAAAATAGGAAGAAGACAATCAAAGACGAGGTACCGGAACAAAGCTATCTTAATGCACGTTTACTGAATTTCATTATTTCTTTAACAAAATGTGTGGTATCTCGGCCGTAAGTACGAACGGCCATAACTCAGTCGGCCGTAAGTCCGCACACGAATGTATTACTTTCATGCAAAAGAACAACTGACGCTCCAAATAATGAATTTGAATGTGTGGAAAGAAATGGGAGGGATATAATGTAAGAAATACGAATAGAAGCGAACGTATTAGAACGACGGTAATGTAGTAGGGCCAGAGAACAAAAAACAAAAATTGTGCTAGAATAGAATCGAGGTACCAGGGCCAGAGAACCAAACAAATTGTGCTGGAATAGCACCAAGGTACCAGGGCCAGAGAAAAAAAAATTGTGCTGGAATAGCATCAAGGTACCAGGGCCAGAGAACAAATAAAAAGATTGTGCTAGAATAGCATCAAGGTACCAGGGCCAGAGAAAAAAAAATTGTGCTAGAATAGCATCAAAATATCAGGGTCAGAGAGCAAAAAACGATTGTGCTAGAATAGCATCAAAGTATCAGGGTCAGAGAGCAAAAAACGATTGTGCTAGAATAGCATCAAAATATCAGGGTCAGAGAGCAAAAAACGATTGTGCTAGAATAGCATCAAAGTATCAGGGTCAGAGAGCAAAAAAAAAAAAACGATTGTGCTTGACGGTATCAAGACCAGCAAACAAAAACGACATTGAGTAACATCACGGTATCAGGGCCACCCAACAAACAATGGTTAAGACCCAGTTCCACCTTTCCCTTGGTCCTCTTCCAACAACAGACTCGGCCTGACTAACCAAAGCAGAGTTTTCTGTGGTCTACATGAAGACTGCCAAACAAACAAACAAACAAACAAACAAACTTGGAGAGGTTTTCGGGGGTAATTTCTCTAATCCCACTCCAATTTTTTGACACAATGCTGTGTTTACAACATCACCGCAACATCAGCTGCTAATAACTGCACATATTACCAGAATATAAAACCAAAAACAAACACAAAAAGTGTTATGAGAAATATACTGTCCTAAACTGATCATATGAAAAGCAGAATGTGCAAGGGAAATGGGACAGGAGATTTTCTAACCAGAAACAAAACATTAACAGATAGGACTTGTATTTGTTGCGGTTGTCGTAAAAGGAAAAACAAGTTATTGCCATCATGTGACCTTGTATTTGTTGCGGTTGTCGTAAAGAGAAATAAAGGTGTCCCCATCACGTCATAAAGGCAATCAGGGGATATGGTTTTAGTGCCTGCACTTCCCTTGACCAATGAGCATACTAGAGGGTGATGTGGTCAGCATCGTGCCTAGCCGCCTTTACTTTCCCAGTTCCAGAAGGAATCAGGTGCATATTTCTTGCAGGAGGGGGGCGGGTACTGTAGGATCTCTTGTCTTATATCTTACATATGAGGGTCATAAAGAAAGTCGTGAGCAAAATTTTTGTTTAAATCAGAATTTATAGATAGAGAAAATATAAATATATCACCTTAATCTGCATCTTCTGTTCAATTTTCAACATAATCTCCATTTCTCTGCACACATTTTTACCATCGCTCTGCAAATTTGAAAATACCCTGACAGAATTCCGTTCCAGCTGACCGAAGGCACAGACGTACTGCTTTTTTTTGGTCGTAGTGATGGACTCGCATTTGTTCTTTCGCAAAACCGAAAAGATGGTAATCACTGGGTGCCAGGTCGGGGCTATAGGCGGGGTGTGGAAGAATTTCCCAACACATTTTCTGAATTTTCTAAGTTGTCCGGCAAGCAGAGTTTTTCTCACAGCTTTGTGATCTTCAATCAACAAACGTGGGACCCAGCGTGCACAAACTTTTCTATAGCCTAGGGTTTCATTCATTTTCTGTCTGCATTGTGTCATATTCCAAGACTTACAACATTTCAGATACTGTGACACGTCTGTCTTCTTTAATGATGTCGTCAACCCTTTCCACGTTGCGTTCAGCGGAGGCAGTTCGAGGGCGACCGCTGCGAGGCATATCTTGGACGCTCGTGTTTTCATCTTTGAAATGTTTCATCCACTTCCTAACACTGCTAGCACCATACACATATCTCCATAAGCAAGTTGAAGTCTTTGGTGAATTTCGGCAGCATTTCTTTATCTAGGAACTCAGTGCTATCTATTGCACGCTGACGAAACGAAAATTCAGCACCCGCCATTTTGTTTATGCTCCGTGTGGTCACGTGACACACGATGGTGTAAATAATACAGATTAAGGTGATACATTTATATTTTCTCAATCTATAAATTATTAGTTAAAAAAATTTACTCACGACTTTCAGTATGACCCACGTATCTATATAATTCCCGTGCCGTTAAACGTCACATAGGCTCGCAAGGTAGTTCGCCAATTTTTCCTGTTTTCGGTGAGCTTTTCAATCTCGTCAAGGGATTTTATGCCTATTAATTTGGCCTCTCTTAACAATGTCCTCTTTAGAGTTTCACGCGGTCTGCTTCTTTTTCTTTGGCCTGTTGTGTTCCACTTGATAGCTTGTTTTGGGATTCTCTGAGCGTTCTTCTCATTACGTGACTAATATATGTCCATCTGCTTTTCCTGATCACCCATGAGAATGGTTGCTGTTCAGTCATCTGTCTTATCTCTGCATTGTTCTTGAATTCGTTCCACTTGATGACGAATATTTTCCTTAGGCATTTGTTTTGGAAACAGTATAATTTCTTGTCTATTTCTTTAGTTGTTTTCCAGCTTTCGCATGCATAAATGAGGGTGGATATTACAATTGAATTTAACAGTCTAAACTTGGTTTTTGTGCTTATAACTTTTAAATGCCATATGTTCTCAAGATTCTTGAAGATCGATGCTGTTTTTACAATTCTAACTTCCTTTCTGGTGTCACCATCCTGGTCTATGTAGCTGCCAAGGTATGCAAATTAATTTACGTCTTCAACATCTGTCCCTTCTGCGTGTATTTTTCCATTTTGATTAATGGAAAGTGTCATTATTTTTGCTTTGTCCTTATTAATTTCAAGTCCTATTTTGCATGTCAGTGAGACAGGTTATCTGTTTTTTCTTGCATGGAATTCACATTGTTACTGATAAGAATTATGTCATCAGCAAAATCAAGATCTTCTATTTGGGTCCTATGTACCCAGTCAATATCTGTGTTACTTGTGCAGCATTTTTTCATTATGAAGTCTATTGCAATTTCAAAAAACAAAGGAGACAGTTTCACGCCTGTTTCAACCTGGAACCATTCGTTCATCCCTTCTTCTGTTTTGACTGCACAAACATAACCATTGTAGAGGCCCTTAATGATGTTGACAGTTTTAGATGGTATTCTATGGAGACTTAAAATCCTCCACAATGAATCTCTGTGTATGCTATCAAATGCCTTTTTAAAGTCTATGAAGTTCAGTATCAATGGTTTCTATTTTTCAATATGTTCCTCAAGTATTCTTAGAGTAAAGATCTGGTCGAGACAGCTTCTCCTTTTCGAAATCCTGCTTGTTCTTCTCTCAGTGCAGTATCCTCTATAGCTTTAAATCTATTCAGAATGACTTTGCAAAATACTTTTGACACAACTAATACTAAGGTTACTCCTCTCCAATTGTTACAGTCAATAAGGTTGCTTTTTTTTGGTATTTTAACAATTATTCCTTTTTTTCATTTAGAAGGGACCTTTTCCTCTTTCCAAACTTTATTAAACATTCTCTTTAGTTGTCTCATTTTGTCACTATTGATAGCTTTTAATATTTTGGGTGTTATTTCATCTTCACCTGCAGCTTTGTTGTTAGCCATTAAATTCACTGCTGTTTCAATTTCATGCAATGTAATTTCATCTAGGTTGACATTTAGTTGTGGGTTGGTAAGTCCGTTTCAAGGTTTATCAATTCTTTTGGGTGTGGTCGATTAAGTATTTCTTGGAAGTGTTCAGCCTATCTTTGCTTTTGGTTTTTACTTGATGTTAATAGTGCTCCAGTTGTGCTAATGATTGGTCTTTCTTTAGATGTAATAGTACCTGTTAGCCTCTTTTATGTGTTATATAAAGTTTTTCTGTCTCCTGTCTTTGCTGCTTTTTCTGCCTCTTTCGCCATATTGTCTATGTATTCTCTTTTATCCTTCTAGCTGGACTTTTTACTTTCTTTTCTATTTCTTTGTATGTTGCTTTCGACAGATTTTTTCAAGATCTGTCTTTACAATCAACACGTCTAATTTGGCTGCTCTTCTTTCATGTATGTACTTCCATGTGTTTCTTGATATCCATGCTTTTCTATTTTTTTTTTTTCAGTCCAGCGCTTGCTTTTGCTGCTGTGATTGTAGCTGTGCTGTAAGAATTCCATAATGTATTTATACCTATCTCCTCTACTTCACTGAGCGTTGTGGAATGATTGGCAAGTTCATGATTGAAATTACTGTTAGTATTCTCTTCTTGTAGGCTGTGGCTGTTTATCTTTCTGTGTACTGATTTCTTCTGTTGGCTTTTCAGTTTTAGTTTTATTTTCCCTATACACAGATTGTGATCACTGTTTACATCTGCACCCCTATATGCTATTACATCTATCAGAGATGTTCTGTATTGCTTTCTAATACAAAAATGATCTATCTGGTTTCAAGTTTTATCATATGGAAATATCCACGTCCTTTTATGTATCTCTTTGTGTGGAAATATTGTGCCTCCAATGATCATGCCCTCTGTTAGACATATTTCAATTAATCTTTCTCCGTTCTGATTTACCGTGTCAGCTCCTTCTTTCTCCATTACTTTTTCAACGGCGGTGTTGTCTTTTCCTTAGCGTTAAGTCCCCCAAAGTCTGGTTGGACTTAAATCATCGACCTCACCTTTACGACATCCATGTCCCGTGGCATTTGTATACCGTAGGGGTGTTAAGTGTTAGTGCCTTCATATTTCTAAGCCACTACAGCGTTAGAGGTAGGGATGCCAGCACCTGTCCTCTCTCTCTCTCTTAGTTTTTCTATGGAAACCCCAGGTACGCGTTTCTTCTGAGGCTGGGTTGACCCCAGTATTAACCTGAGTGAGGAAATCGAACCAGAAACTTCCTAATTGGCCCAGGACAAATCTTTTGTCTTAAGTAAACGGGAGCATGCCACAAGCTGCTTCTGTCTCAGAATCAAACCTCTCCTTTTTTTACCCCTAATAACACGACTAGCCTAGCTAACGAGGCGGGGATCGCAGTAGTCCCCATGGTGGTGGAATCTGCTAAAGAAGCACTGCACGCCCCTGCTTTTTTTTTAGCTCCGATCATGGAATGAACAAAATAGCCGTCATAACCCACTCCCTATCCGACACAGAGCTGTGCCTCAACATCGTCTGCAAAGAACACCAGTTCGCAGTTCTAGTAAGATTGAATAATAATAATAATAATAATATAATAATAATAAGAAGAAGAAGCCTCAAAATCATTAAACAAAGAAAATAAAACCGGACAATGTAAAACCACCTGACCCTGACCTAAGATTATTAACAGGCGGAATGTCCATTATCTTAAATGCTTTAAAAACGACCGCATTTTGCTAGCAATCATTTAGAAAGGCTCGGAGTATACGAGAAGAATTTTAACTTAAATGAGGGAAAAAACTGCTGCGAGGGCAGAATGAACGCGTACAATGATCTGGATGCCATTGGACGTTCTTAAAACTAATAGCACATCGTTACAGGTAAACGAGTTCTTCTGAACCTTTTTCATAGTCTATGCGCAAAATTGTATTAGACATGTCAGTATGGGCTTTCCAATCTTATGTGAATATTACTAGATATTTGAACCTTTAAAAAAAAGGGATACTGCCGTTTTACAAGAGGTAAAAGGTAAAAATTCCCGTTTCTATGCCATTAAGGCATATTATGGATACTGTGTTAGGTCCGTATTTCCCATGATCTTCGGCACATGAAAGTCTGATGTGCCAGTATCACGTCTGGCCGCTTGAGCTACCAGGATTTCTCTGATACCCATTTTTTTTAAGGCTGGATCAACCAAAGGGCCCCCGGCCCCCCCCTTTTTTTTTGGCGTGTACCAGAAAAAGAGGTCGACCAGGTGAAACTTTAAAGAAGGCATTGTTAAGAGAGGCCAGTTTAGTAGGCATAAAATCCATTGATAAGGTTGAAAAGCTCGCCGAAAACAGGAAAACTTGGCGAACTACCATGCTAGCCCTATGTGACGTTTAACGCCACGGGATGGATGTAAGAGATAAGATAAGATAAGACCAGAAAAAATCCCACTGCTAAGACTGAACCCGGTACCACCGGACTAGCAAACTGAGGGCCTAACCACTCAGCTAACCAGGCCACCCATTACAAGAGGGTAACTGTAACAAATATAAATTTTATTATTATTGATTATTTTGGAAACAAAATAATGTATACAGGTGGGCAGCTGGTTCATCAATAAATTGTGTTAATTCTTTAACTCCGGAATTAATTTTCATGCCCTGCCAGAACACATTTTGATGAGAAATTTCGACAGAAAGCAGCGGGAACGAAGTTACTCTCTAATTAAAAGAAAAAAACCATGGGCTGGGTTAGAAATGCCCTACTTATCATTTTATTTATACTGCCTAAACAAGGCTGTGAGCCCTGATGGCACAGAATTGCAAGATCTACGAACGCTGCCCCTTGTTCTTTTGGACTGAAAGAGTTCATAAACATCGCTATGCCATCAGGAACTCTTCCAGTTTGTGCTTTACTAAATGATTGTTAACAATGGGCATGTTAACTGTCTTATAGCTCTTATTTTAATGGCGATTTCATCTGTTAATAATATGACGTTATATTAAGTTTCAAGTTTGGGGAGATTATTCCAGTTAATGATTTTGAAGCAGAGACAGCCTATGATATGTTCTCGTTTATAAAAGACCAAAAAAAATGTATTTCTGGGCTCAGAAACATACAGAAAAGCCCTGGTTACTGTTTCTTGTCAAAGATTTTGACAAAAATGGCATCAGGTAGGGCAGGATGCAGACGTGAAGTGGGAAAGTTGATGTCGTTGTGAAGCACAAGACCCGTTAGTGAAGCTGCGTATAAAACAATTACAGCTTTGCTAGAGGTCTAGAGGAGTAAGATGCAGAACTCACGCTGAATGAGACAACAGTGTCGTCGAGGCAACTGGGATCGCACTGGGACGCCGAACTCGATTCTGAAAATACGACGATCCCAAGTTTGATGTGACGGATCTTGGCAATGTGCATAACATCGACACAACGCAGTCAGCGCCCTTTTTGAGGTTGAATGAAGAAGAAGAAGAAGAAGAAGAAGAAAAGAAGAAGAAGAAGACCATCACTTAAAAAAAATTAATGAAAAATGAGTAAACATTTACACACAGTGATTTAGATTCCTGTCTCTTATGGAACAGTGTTATCCGTTTCTTCGTTTGCCGTGTTTGCTTACGTTGAACTCTAACACATAGCAAAGATTCACGGGCGGTCGCCAATTTTTATCTCCAGTTTCTTACGTTGCGCTTCTCCGTTCAAGCTGTGGCCTTTAAAATAAGTGTTTCCCACTGGAATCTTTAGTCTGTTCCTGGACTCAGTGAACTATGCAAAGCTGTGGTGTAAGTTTTCTGTACTAACTTGCAAGTTTGTGATCAATCATTTGGCTGATCTCGATTTGGTCTTGTTCTGTAGCTCAGGGCATAACCGCTGAACATGTTTCTTTCTTGGTTGCGATTCTTAATCGACCTGGAGTGAACTTGTCTTCACTGTTTGTATGTGAAAATAGATGATTTAGTTGAAATTATGAAATAAAAGAAATAGTGGACGATAATGTTAAGTAACGTTGGGGTGACTTAAAGACTGTTTAAAAATAAGTTTTCTCGGTAATGATTTAACTGATATTTACATGTTGTTTTTCTACAAGGTCTTTTGGTAGCTGAAGTCATGAGCCACGGATGTAACAGGCATGATGGTGGTCACTGTGGTCGACATGGTGGTAGCCATGGTGGATGTCAGCGTCGAGGGTATGGTGGAGGTCACGGTGGTCGTCATGGAGATGGTCACGGTGGATGGCCATGATGGAAGTCATGAGCGCTGACATCACGGATGACGCACGATCCGTCCCTAAACATGACAGCTGAATCACACCAGCTTCTCGGAGACCATTATTTCTAACTTCCCCACCATCTTAATAGAGCGACAGCACAAAATCTATACAAGACACCAGGGCTTAAGGTCTGTGTATCAAAGTGCTGCATGTGCTGTATGTTTTTTTAGGTGTTTTTCTGTTAAAGTTCCTCTTTGTATTTGTTGAATAACTAAAGATAAGGTTTACAGAGGATTCGCTGCAGCAGAACGTAAGCCAATGTTGGCAAATAAACCCACGAACATACAAAAAATGAACTTTCCACGCTCTTATCCACAAGATAAAGGCTGCGCCAACTCCCCCAAAGCATGTGTCAACATGACCCTCAGACCCCTGAATACATACCACAGACCTGCGCCATATACAAAGACCTTAGAATCGACCCCGAGAGAGAAGCAAAAAGAGAAACTCTATGGTTCCTACGAAGATCTCCTGCTGACAATGGGATTCATGGAGGCAACCCGACTCCCTGTTTAGAAAGCTGAGCATAAGAAACTGAACGCAGCAGAAGGAGAAGAAACTCTTTCCATATATTGTTTCAAATTTTTTTTTACTTCTAATTACCGAATTTGCTTAAAATCTAACCTGCTAACCGCACTGACTTGCAAAATACAGATGAAAGTTGTGCATCCGATGGTTATAATTTGGTTTTATATCAACTCAAAAGAAGAAAAAAAACATCAACTGACTTAACAGCAGTAAAAAAATCCATAAGCAGCATAAACAAGAATAACAATAATAGCAGCAAGCTGTCAGAGAAGCCGTGACAAGCCATGATATGGTACTTTATCTTTCCATGACGTTCATCCAGCCAGAAAAAAAACAGACCCACTGTCTTTTCGTCCTGGCAGCCGAAGACCATGAGGTTTATATTTCCTGCTGGAAGCGAAGAATAAACTAAACCCAGCCAGCGAAAGATAAATAGAATAAAGATCTGCGGTGTGAACTTTAGGCCTTAAACGTTATCCAAAAGATGACGTATGTTTACCTGCCCGTTGCAGTAAATACGTACGTCGCTCATGTGGTATATCAATCAACAGTACGGGGATGGGATTGTTAATTACAATGGTTTCACTTATCAAATAACTAATAATTATAATATTTAGTACTTGTTTATTGTAGCTGTCTCTGTAACTGTCTATGTTACTCTCAGTAATTGTTTATTGTGATATCACTGTAATTAACTTTGTCGTTTTTATATCTGTTTATTATTTAAATAAAAATAACAGTGGAAGAGAGCTGAGTTGGAAGTGATGTGGCGCTTTATGTAAGTATGTTTGTTTGACAGAGC
Organism: Achatina immaculata; assembly: GCA_009760885.1. NCBI lineage: Eukaryota > Metazoa > Mollusca > Gastropoda > Stylommatophora > Achatinidae > Lissachatina > Lissachatina immaculata. Next base: position 7,891,360 of record CM019717.1, read on the forward strand.
GTCAGTCACTGTCTTGTTGGTTATTCTTCTTTCTCTTCATCTTCATTGTCGTCTTCGTTCGCCCTCAATGGGCTTTGGTTGCATTGTATCGCAGCTTTGTGCCTTTTGGTCCAACACATCCGACTTCGGCTCGGCGTATTTTTAGAACCGGGTTCGTCTTCCCACTACAATCCCTGTTAACTTGGCCAGGCTACTGTCTGTCTTCAGGGACAACATTGGGATGTAGAAGAGGGTCTTGGCCGACTATGGTTATCCATCCCTGACACAAGCAATCTTCTATAGGTCTCTAGTCAACCTTAACACAAGCAATCTTCTATAAGTCTCTGATCTCTAAGTCAACCCTAACACAAGCAATCTTCTATAGGTCTCTGATCTCTAAGGCAACCCTAACACAAGCAATCTTCTATTGGTCTCTGATCTCTAAGGCAACCCTAACACAAGCAATCTTCTATAGGTCTCTGATCTCTAAGTCAACCCTAACGCAAGCAATCTTCTATAGCTCTCTGATCTCTAAGTCAACCCTAACGCAAGCAATCTTCTATAGGTCTCTGATCCCTAAGTCAGCTTGAGTGGGGCGTATGCGCCCCTGGCTATTCGAAATAATACAGAAGATAAATGAGAAGAAAGACTAACAAACATACACATACATCACGAGAGAGAGAGAGAGAGAGAGCACAGTGACGTTACTGACAACATGGCCGTACTAATGGACATCCACCACAGAACTTGACGACAAGAATTTCCGGAACTTGACGGAAGACCAAAGTTTGCGGGCAATGTGTTGGAAATGTTGTCAATTTGGAAATCTCTACTTTCTAGCGGTTCTTACCCCTAAATTTAAAAAAAAACACGAGTTAGAAATGGCAAATATCCTCACAGAAGTTGTTTTCTCTCTTGAAAAAAAATATTTATATTCCAATGTTTCATGTACGGATGTGTATAATATATGAACTTGTCGTTAGCAGAATCCTGCCGTATAGTGCCAGAGTATATTATCTTATCTCTTCGGCGAAGGAGACCCATCTGGATATTTTTATATTAGCTTCCTGAGCTTGGATTCAGTATTCACCATACGTAACGTGGAAGCTCGCTCTATGATAAGCTGTACGAACAAGCCTATAAACCAGTCTCGCGTTGTAACAGAGCACCATAACTTGTATATGATAGCAGCTTGTATGATAACATCTGTGTGTCAGAGAAGTAGTTTTGTTACAGATTTTTTTTGGGGGGGGAGGGCTGGGGGGAATTGAGTCTAAATATAAACTGCATAATCGGTCTAGGATTATAACCAGGCCTGTGGGAAGCCGGTTAATATGTCCAGGCCGGAAGAAAAATGTAGGTCTCATTTCAGACTACACGTTAAGGATTTTTGTAATCAGTGCTAAATATGCATGATTTATGTATGAGTATGTGCGTGTACATACGGTGTACATGATGTACATTTAAGTAGAAGAATAGAATAAAGGTGCACATGATGTACTTTTAAGTAGAAGAATAGAATAAAAGAGCTAGAATGATTTACAAAAGATAATTCATCCATGCATTCATGTTTATTTTGTCTTTACCTCTGCCATGGTGAGTAGCCCCTTCAAATTCTTAGGCCCATTCCAGATGGTCCACTTGGCCCCCGCCTGGTCTGACCTGAATATCGGCATAAATGTTTAAAATAAAGGTTGTTTGTACCTGTACAGGCTAACTTTACAGTGGTTGTTTTTCGGTGTTTCTCGGACAAAAGCGAAGAAAAATGTGATCTTGTCCATGTTTATCTCGCTACCAAACAAACAGCAGTAACTGAGCATAGTTGATTAAAGGCAAATTAATGTAATCATTAAGTGCTGATGTTTGTTTTTAAAGTGAATAACATTTTCTTAATACTCCATCTCTGTTTTAATGTTCTTTCTGCCCTCTCTCTCCACCCTTTCTTCTTTCTACTTCCTCTCTCTCTCTCTCTCTCTTCCCTCTCTATTTCAGCTTCCTATTTTTGACACACCATATCCGCCATTATTCTTTCTCTTTGAAATTTCCTTTTCGCTTCACCATCAGTTTTTTCCCTCTCTTATTCTCTCCTTCATTCCTTCTCTTTAACATCTTTTTTTTCTTCTCTCACTCTTTATTCCTCTTTTAATCTCTCTTTTTTTTTACTCTTACTCTTTTTCCTCTCCCATTTCCTCTCTTTTTTTTCCTTCTTTTCAGCTTCATCTTTCTTTCCCTCTTTCTCTCTTTTACTCCTCTCTTTTTTTTTGTGCTAATAATATAATGTATAGTAACATATTTGCGCTGTATTAAACTTACGGCGACTGTGATATGGATTCTAGTACTAGGGTCTAGGTCCCATATAATCTGAATATGATATGTTTTAGAAATAACAAAAAGCAGGCAAGTAAGGTCATACATCATATCGAGTTTAGCTGCGTTGCCGACCATACAATGCTGTCCTACATATCTAAGCCTTAGAGGCACATAGGGGTTGTACTGTTAGTGCCCATATTTTCCTTGACCTGTCAAAACACTAGAGGGTGATATGGTCAGCATCACCCCTGGCCGCCTTTCCTTTCCCAACTCCAGAAGAAGTCCGGTACTCATTTCTATAGGTGGTGACTGGGACCCCCTCCAGCCGGATTCGAACCCCGAGCCTTCGTCATGAGAGACCAGTGCACTAGCCACTTCGCCATTCAGACCACGTTATAATACAATACTAAGATTGATGTGTATGCAGATGAGAGTATGTATGTTCATTTTTGTGCTTGTCATTGAAAAAAGTTGTTACAGTATGAGTGTTATTTAAAGTGTTGTGATTCATAATTCGTAACTGACTTCCCAACAGTTACTGTGTTAATTTATATTCTGTTATTATTATTATTATTTTTAATGCCAAGGCAAACACGTCTAGTCTTATTATAATGTGTTATACTTGTATCTGACCTCCGCTTATTAAAAACTAACATACTACCAAATCAACTTTCGGCTTCAAGAACCCCAACTGCGACCGCAGATTGGGGGGCATGATTGTATCACCTTTTATTTTATTATGTTGGAAGTTCTGCGATTCTTCGTGATCTACAAGGTAAGAGCACCGTCCTTCACATCGCCAAGCTGTTCGTTGTCCTGCTGAATTGAGATACACAACTCTCAGTCGTTATACGACTCTCACTCGTTATACGACTCCCACTCGTTATACGATCGTAAATGACGCATTGTCTTGCCCATAGAGACACCTGAAAATAATGTGTTAATGCCCTTATTTTGCTGGACCTGTCGACATACGACAGGGTGATTTCGCTAATATACCGTGGGGCCGCCTTTCATTCATTAGCCCCAGAAGGAAAGGATATCCAGTTCTACAACAGGGTTAACTTAGACGTCACGTACTGTATTTCAAACACAGACAGACAAACACACAGACACATAGATAGATAGATAGATAGATAGATAGATAGATAGATAGATAGACATGCAGACAGGCAGGCAGGCAGACAGACAGACAGACAGACAGACAGATAGATAGATAGATAGATAGATAGATAGATAGATAGATAGATAGATAGATAGATAGATAGATAGATAGATAGATAGATAGATAGATAGATAGATAAATTATGGTTTGTCTCGTCTCTAGTCAGTCATTCTATCGACAGAGTACACGATCTAAGAGTAATCATTTTCACACGGCTAGAAGTCAGAATGTTCTGTCAGGACTTTCTGATATGCCTCAGCACCTGGTCGGGATGTATTCACTTACCGAGCAACAGGTCGAGTTTCCACTTATCTGGTGTGGGGCGTGGAAATTTGACATTCGGTAAATGATGTTTGCTTCAGAAGTATACAGGATGTGACAAGATGAAGGAGAGATTCTCTCAACAAGTTACACTCGTTCATCATCTGAAGATGTATATTATCAGTTAATGCCCTTAGAATGGTATAAGACCTACTAACATTTTTTCTCAACTTCTTCTTCTTATTCTAACCCCCTGAAACTGCGAGCTGGTGTTCTTTGTAGCCGATATGGTGGAGATGTTGAGGCACTGCATCGTGTCGGATTGGGAGCAGGTTATGACAGTTATTTTTTTTTAGTTCATGAGTAATGCTAAAAACAATGAGGGTGTGCAATGTTTCTTTAGCTGGCTCCACCACCATGGGAGCTTTGTCGATCCTTGCCCCCATAGGCAGGCTTGGCTGTTACTGGGGACACCAAGGGAGAGCATGGCAGGGTCTTGGTCAGCTATGGTTGGGCAGCCCTGATTCTATATGGCAAGGGTCATTGAGTGTAATACCAGGTCATACCGAAAGTCATGAGCAAAAATGTTTTAAAAATCAGAATTTATAGATTAAGAAAATATAAATGTATCAGTTTTTACTGCATCCTTTGCACTTCATGTAGAGGTCACTGACATCACCATCATGTGTCACATGACCACGCGGAGCAGAAACAAAATGGCGAGTGTTGAAGTTTCGTTTCGTCAACGTGCTGTTATTGAGTTCCTCGTTAAAGAGGAAATACCCGCTGCTGAAATTCACCAAAGACCTTAACTTGCTTATGAAGAAGTATGTATGGGTGCTAGCAGTGTTAGTGAGTGGGTGAAACATTTCAAAGATGGAAACACGAGCATCCAAGATACGCCTCGCAGCGGTCACCCTCGAACTGCCTCCAGCGAACGCAATGTGGCAAGGGTTGACAACATCATTAAAGAAGACAGACGTGTCACAGTATCTGAAATCGCTGTAATCTTGGAATAGGACACAATGCAATACAGGAAATGATCGAAACTCTAGGCTATAGAAAAGTTTGTGCCAGCTGGGTCCCACGGGAGAGAAAGCAGTGCGTCTGTGCCTTCGGTCAGCTGGAACGGAATTCTACCGGCCAGGAGGGTATTTTCAAACTTGCAGAGCGATGGGGAAAATGTGTGCAGAAAAATGGAGATTATGTTGAAAAGTGAAGAAACGGATGTAGTTAAGGTAATACATTTATATTTTCTCTATCTATAAATTCTGAATAAAAAAAAAATCTGCTCACGACTTTTGGTATGACCCTCGTAGGTGTGTAAAATCTTCCAACATTGCTATTGTGGTTTTTGCAGTGGAAGAGTTAGGTGCTTTACAGTTCTTCAAAGGTAAATCATACAGGACAGTACTTTATTACTTTAGTGCTGTGCGCAAGCCTCGTTATTTTCTGTTTAATAAAACTGTACTTGGAATTTTGTAGTACTGACTCCAGTATTGATCTACGAATGGACGCATCAGCAGCAGGGCATCTTGCTTACAACCAAGACGCCTACAGGAGACCTGTTACGGAGGCAAAGTTCCGCAAAGAACATGCAAATGACTGACTGACTGACTGACCCCAGTAGCGATGAATAAAAGTGTTTACAGTTTTCAATGTTCGAAACATGTATGCTTCCAGAAATAGTGTATGAGGTATGCGACCTGAATGTGGAATATCAGTATGGAGAATATTCATAAAATTTATTTCTCTCGGTGTGAACAAGTCAAACAATATACCAGCTCCATTTTCACCTGCTGGTATTATTGAATGTTTGTCTCAACTCGAAGTACATGGAAAATTGTTTCATGAGGTTCAGAGAATCAGTCAGTCAGTCACTTGCATGTCCCTTGTCGAACTTTGCCATCATAACAGCTCTCATATAGGCCTCTCGGTTGTAAGCAAGAGGTCCTGCTGCTGACGCATCCATTTGTAGATTATCAACGATGTCTTGCAGCCATCTTCGCTTTGGTCTTTTTCTCTTTCTTTTTCCTATTATATGCGCTTCCAAGACAGTCTTCTCTAAATTCTCATGACGTTTATTCAGAGATTTATTTGCAGGAAGGCAAGAAATTCTCTGTTGTAGAGACCAGCAAAACAACGCTACAACTCCGTAGATCTTCGGAGAAGTACTTCCCTCCTCCAATCACTACCACTACTACTTTCAGGCAAGGGTTTCGACCTTTTAAAACTTTTGATCCTCTGGGTCATGACCCCCCCCCCCCAGAGGTCGTTTGCATAAATCAGAGTGTGGATTGTATGGACAAGAGTTAGTTGATTATGTATTTATGCATTCATTTGATTCATTCTTCATGTTTATTATTCTCATTAACAAATTCTGAATGACTGTGGCTGAGTGAAAGATATATAATGAAGGACAGAATATCAGACGGGCCTGCGTGCTCAATTCTTAATCCTTCGAAAATAAAGTCTGTTGGTTCGTTCGTGAGTTGTTGGTTTATAACCGCTTGACGAGGCTGAAGACACGACTCGGATGTTTACGTCTGTAACTTACTTAAGTTCCTTCTACGCTGTTTAGCTGATTCTTACACTAATATAACATGCAGCTTCCTTGTGTTAACTGTAAGTGAACCAGACACCAGTGTCCATGAACTTAGATTGTTCCGAGCATCTCAGATCTATTTACAGCCATGCGCTGATGTACTGTGGACCGAGTTACCGCCAAGCTCACACAAGTCTTTTCTTCTCTTCTATCTCCATGGAACTGCGAGCTGATGTTCTCTGCAGTCGATGCTGTGAAGATGTTACGGCCCCGCACCGCATTGGCGTGAGAATGGGATAAGACAGCTAACTCTTTCAGTTCCGGAGTCCAGCTAAAAAAAAACGTTGGGGGGGGGGGGTATGCAATACTTCTTTAGTAGACTCCACAGCCTGGGAATTATGGGGATCCCCGTCGTGTTTGCTGAAAGGTGGGACAGGGTCTTGGTCAGTGGGACAGGGTCTTGGTCAGTGGGACAGGGTCTTGGTCAGTGGGACAGGGTCTTGGTCAGCTGTGGTTCGCCAAATCTGACGCCAACATGTAAGCTATGGTTCGCTGATTGGCAAAACGAACAGAGTCTCAGATCACACTGACATATTTTATTAAAGAAATAATAAAGTAACCAGCGTACAGTTAATACGCAGTAAAAATAGTTTCGCTCTCGGCGCAGCGTCTTTGACTGTCAGTTTTCTATTTTACTGCAGAACTTTGAACTTGTGAAGTGGTATTTCATTTCTCATTAAAATCTAGATCACCATCGTCCTTAAATCCAATCCTTTGGTGAGTACAGAATGTTGGGGCCTGGGTGTCTCTCTACGGTATGTGTCTGTGTGTGTATGTGTGCGTTTCTATGGGTAAACAAAAAAAAACATTATTACAGTAAAATTTTTCTATTTAATGTTTTATTATTCATATTTTCTGATTAATTTCCACACTGTTACTGTGCTACTTTGCATTCTGTTAGTAGCTTAAAATGATAGTAATCGTGTTTGTTCATCTTGTACCGTGTTACAATAGTGAATTGTATTTACTGTCTGACTTCCTCCATAATGAATGTCATACGACCGAGTAGTTTTAACGGACACATGGCCAGTTTCAAAAGTGACTAACTCGGCTCATGACCGTATAAACTCCGTACACGTGTAGCTCATGTATGATTACACGTAGCTAATTGGATCTTTCACATCTCTGGTGGCATACCTACACAGTATCACCCATCTCTCCATCTCTCTCTCTCTCCCTCTCCACCTCTCTCTCTCTCTTCCTCCCCTTTCCTAACTAAAGCTGAGGTGTATCATCTGGCAGTGTGTTCCAATTCATTCTCTAAATGTTCTATAGATCAGTGTGTCTGTGAAAGATCTGTCAACTTTATAATCCGGGAAGATAATCATACAGAACAAAGAGGACTAGAAATTTTAAAAACCTATCTTCTTTTCTCTCATTAATCTTCTAAAATTTGGGGAATTTCTAGAGAATATTGTGTAGTTTACAGAAGAGCAGTCTCAGAAAGTACCACGGGGATAAGTTACAAATGTTGCAGGTAAATTCCCTAATAATTCATGGCACAGACTCTTTCATGGTTGTGTTGTTTGACACTTCGTCCAGTTTGAAAACTCATGACTTCAATGTAAAGTTATAAGCATAGATGAGCTCCAATCATTCACGTGTATAATTAGACAAAAATAATCTTGTATGAAGTGCTACCCCTTGTAACTGGAAACATCCAACTTTGTTTCTCATGTGTCCACGTTGTTTCTGCAGTTAGCTTCAACAGTATTCTTCTGGTGAACGTTATCGAGGTTAGGTCGCTGGGCTGTGGGCGTAACCTTCCCAGGGTCCTTTGTTATCTTGCACGTGACAATCGCCTGCATGCAGGCCCGGTACTTGACGTTAAAGACAGAAAGAAGAACCGGGTTCACCACTGTATCCGCCAGCATCAAGGCCAGGATCACGAGGAAGGCGCTGCCGAGATGATAGGATATTAGTTACGACACATTTTTATACACCCTTCAGTCAATCAGTTAGTCAGTCAACCAGTCAGTCATTTGCATGTCCTTTGTGGAACTTTGCCTCCCCAACAGCTCTCCTGTAGGCCTCCCGGTTGTAAGCAAGACGCCTTGCTGCTGATGCACCTTTCACGCCTTAAAAAATGTTTACGAGAAATTGATAACATGAAGTTTTTCGTCGAAATATATTTTACAAAGATTTTATAGTTCATATATAAAAATAAGCTTTTGTTACAAAATTTTAAGTGACAATGAAGCTAATTTATATATTTCACCACATCCTATGAGTCTGGTAAAGGCTGGCTAGTAAAGAGGATTAAACAGAGAAAACTTAAACATTTTTGGACACATTAAACGTCGTGAGAATTTAGAGAAGACAGTCATGGAAGGGTACATAATAGGACAAAGAAAGAGAGGAAGACCAAGGCGAAGATGGCTGCAAGACATTGCTGATAATCTCCAAATGGGTGCGTCAACAGCAGGGCATCTTGCTTACAACCGAGAGACCTACAGGAGAATTGTTAGGGAGGCAAAGTTCGGCAAGGGACATGCAAATGACTGAACTGACTGAATGAGCCTAGTCGAGTTTGGTTCACTTTATAAATGAAATTGCAAGTCACACCTAAGTGCTTCCTTGTTCATACTGTATTTTTTCAACTCTTATTTGTCATTGGTGCGAACTTATATTTTTCTCTTCTTTTCCAGAATTCTTTGTCCTGTTTGCTTTTGTTTGATTAAGGTGTAAACTCAACGATACAGCTATGTGCTCGCTAATTAATAAAGATATTCCTTCTTCGTTTTAAATAGTCTTAACATTTGTGTTACCACAGCTCTACTGCATTTGGTGTGTATACTTATACATTTACCTTTATATATATATATCTCTCTCTGAGCCTTAAGTGCCCAGGGCACATGGGGCTTCCGCAAGGGTTTTCCACAAATGCCTGTCCTTCGCATTTTTTTATGCTTTTGCCCAGGTGAGCCCTCTATTGCTCAACATCCTTTCTGTTGTTCTTCTCCATGTCTCTTTTGGTCTACCCTTACTTCTGTTCCCCTGTGGTGTCCATCTTAGTGCCCACCTTTATATATATATAAATACTGCCCACCTTTATATATACTTTTACCCCAAAACTATTCTTGTTTATAAATGATAGACAACTATTTCAAAGGCGGCACCTCGAAATGAAAGTGTAACATCAAAGCAAATGCACCGAAAATTAGAATTTCACAAAGGTTTTAGAAGTCTCTAATATGTGGCATACAAGGCATGTTTACAACAGCTTCTGTGTGTGGAGGGCATGATTCACAGTCTTCTAGCCAATGTACGAGCGATCACTGTCTTTATAACAGAAAGCAAGTAAAATGATAGATGAGTATGCTGCTTCGCCTGTCATCAATCTAGTCCCACTCAGATAAAAGGGATGGCGACTGCAGTAAAACTGGTTCAAATAAATAGGGCCTTATTTTCCAGACTGGCTGTCTCCACCCAGCTGGAATTAACAATGTCTTCAGCTTTCTGTAACTTCTTTATTTTTCCACTGACCTTTTTTATACTCTACTTTCTTTCTCTATGCTACCCCTCCCTACCACCATCCTATTTCCTTCTCTGCCAACATATTGGTCTTGTCCTATTCACCAGTTTCACATTTCCTCCCTGTAGGTGTTTAAGTTCTTCATTCATTATCTCTCCGCGTCCCCTTTTCTCTCCCCTCCCCCCCCCCCCCCCCGACACCTCTAGCGGCTATCATGTTTCTATTGCCTTCCCCCAACCCCTTTCTCCCACTTGTTCTCCTCCTCTCTCTCCGCTTCTTCGCTATGATTGGCTATATCGGGAATCTTTTGTCTGTAGGCAGCGTGGGGTTTTTTTTTTCCTCCTCCTCCTTCTTCCACACAGATTTCTGCTTCACTGGGAGCAAGACACTTCAGATACGTTCTATATGTTTGTATTTCGTTGTGCATGTATCCTCGAATAAGGCTCACGCCGAAATATCGGATGTTGTATGTTTTTCATTTATACATTCTCATACTTTATATTCGTTTTTTTCTCACCTTGCTCACTTCCTCCCTCACTTTGTAAAACTGCACCATACACCTCTAACTACCTTATTTATTAGTCCCACTCAGAATTACGCTCTGTTGTTCCGACAGGTCAAAGAAGATGTAGACTATCATCATATCCCTTTGGTGCATCGATGTTTTGATACCATAATCTACCTGTACTTTTCTTTTTCTTTACCGGTACAGTTCTATCGCACGAAGCTTACCTGGAGCTGATATACTGCGTATAGAAGAGCAGGACAGAGACGCTGACAAAGGGCAAGAACATCAGAACATAGAGGATGAACGAGAGTATGAGCATCTTCAAGAGCTTTGTTCCAGCGTTTCCTGTACTTCTAGCGGATGTGACGTTTACCACACGTTTCGCTGACGCACGGACCTGTGGGTATTCCCAAAAACATTTCATGTGATAATTTCTATATTCCGGCACTCCATTCTAATAGTTTACCTGTATATTAAAATGTGGTCAAAATATAAATGGATATTAATTGTATGTTATTGTGTAATAAAGGTTCAAAACATTTACAATTTTGAAAAGCAATTCATCATCATCATCATCAGGTGCAATGCGGACGTTCTCTGAAAGACAAGATTTTATACAGATTTCTTTGAAATTTTCCATCAGCTCAGTTTGTGACTTCCTGTCATGCCATCTTATTAAAATGTCCATGATCTTCCCTCTTGGCATTCCTCTGCCCTTCTTGCTAATGGCAGTTCTTGCTGTTACGATGTATATCTTTGATCGTAGAATGGTTTTTTTAAAGTCCTTTCCATCTCATTATAAGGTCAAGAAATAGTTAATGGGCTCTTCTTTACGTTTTCCTCACAATTCTGTGGAGTTAGTGTGTGAAATACTGACTCTCACAGCTAAAAGCAAGAGCAAAATCATCAAGAAGGGAAATGAAAATGAGAATACGAAATGTAACAAGAAGAAACAAAATCAGAAATGACATCATCAGGACAAAGGTTGAAGTAACATCAATGTTACATTATATCCAGAAACAGCAAGTCAAACGGTTTGACACGTTACCCGGCTAACGCTGGACAGTATAGCACAGAGAACGTTCTCGCTATGAACTGTAGGAAACAGATGGGAGAGGTCGAGGATGGAAAAAGGAGGGAAGAAATGACACAAAGCTTAAATACCCTGTTGTATGAAGAAAATTGCCTAGACCTGACAAAACGTCTGTCTGTCCCTTTAAGACTGAAAGATATGGTTTATGGTTTATGATTTATGGTTTATGGTCTAGGTCATCATCTTTCACTCCGAACATGACCATAGGCGCTGAGATTCCCACACCCCCTCCCAACCCCCTCAACATATCCATCCGCGTCCTGCGGCTGATAGTGCTTGTCCTGTGTTGCTTGACAAGTCCTCTCTCATGACCAGTATGCCTCTCGTTCCTGGCTGTCATCATCATCATCAGGTGCCGTGCCGACTGGCGTTGGCTATTATGCTTCTCCAGAGTACGCGATCCTTCATGCAGGCTATCAGCTCAGTTGGTGATCTTCTCTCACACCATCCCGTCAGACTGTCCAGTATCATTTCTCTTGGTCTTCCTCTTGATCTTCTTCCTTCTATTTTTCCTGTTGTTATAATATTTTCAATGCCCCCTCTTCTCATTGCATGTCCTATGAAAGTACATTGTCTCTCTCTTATCTTTTTGACAAGATTTTTTGTCTCTTTAGCTCTTCTCATACATTCTTCATTAGTTATTGTTGCTGTCCAGGGGATTCGCAACATTCTTCTAATAAACCACATTTCTGCTGCTTCCAATCACTTTTTTTAGCAGACCTGTCTATTGTCCATGATTCACTTCCATATAACAAGATAGGTTCAATATAGTATTCCTGGCTGTGCCAATTTGTAACTCCTGCTATTTCAGTCTAAACAGCCATGTATATTCGCTGCCCTGGAAGTCCTCCACTCTGCCTATCTCTCTGAGATACAGAAAGGTATATGAGGAAGGAAACAGGGCAATGTTTCAGTTAAAACTCGTTTTTTTTTTTGTGTTTGTTTTATTGTTGTTAGACAGTCATCACTTTACCTGTACGTGGTTACTCAACTTCGTCTATGAAGGTTGCTTGTTACGTAACATCATTACAGACAGAAGAATGTACTTTTAACCACATCCTCTGTGTTCGCTTTCACAAGAACATTGTTTGCATTTTGTCATGGTTTGCAGCTAGGCCGTGATATCTGTGCTTTTCTTCGTGTAACATATCCGACTTCGGTGTGGTTTATTTTTGCTTTCCCATTCGATCCTCATGCACTTCGCTAGACTGTGTGGCTATAGGGTCATGATTAGCTTTGGTGCGCTAGCAACGAGCTGTAAAAATTACGTCATTCAGCCTGAGTCCTGCCATGTAACATTAGGAAACATTTATCTATAGATAAATGACGTGAAGATAAAGAGAAAAAAACCCCCACTTACCTGTGACCAGATAACCGAGTACAAAATGACTGAGATAAGTAATGGAAAAAAGAAGTCGGAGATCAACATAAGGTATATGTAGGCCTTGTTGTCCAGTGAGTTAGGCCAGCGGAGTCCACAAAATGTGTACCAGACGTGGTTCTTTTCTAGTGTCAAAGTGTTCCATCCTTCGTGAAGAAACGTTAAACATATACAAGGATTAATGTATGTATGTTTGTATGTGCACATATATACATAAGCTTGTAAAGCTCTATGATTGAGTTTTTTTTTTCTTTCCTGAGTCTAATATACAAATCATTACATCAAGTCCCCGACTTACGAAAATGGTTTAGATCGCAAATCTATGTGTAAATCAAGTTTTACCTAACTTGGAACCATGTTTTATGTACCAGCCGGAAGTATGGCTAACTGGCATAGTCCGAGTGCATAGACTGACTGTTTCTGTCCAAGGTTGCTCTGCTGAACTTCGTTCCCCGGCTCCAACTGTGAGTAAAACTTCGCAGATTCTCCTTTTCCTGGGCTAGAGATCTGGGCCCTCTTTGGGCTGGAGAACTGGATCGTCTTTAGGCTGGAGAGCTAGACCCTCTTTGGGCTGGAGAACTTGATCCTCTTTGGGCTGGAGAGCTGGACCCTCTTTGGGCTGGAGAGCTAGACCCTCTTTGGGTTGGAGAACTGGATCGTCTTTGGGCTAGACAGCTGGACCCTCTTTGGGCTTGAACGGTTGACCCTCTTTTAGCTAGAGAGCTGGATCCTCTGTGGGCTAGAGAGCTGGATCCTCTTTGGACTAGAGAACTGGACCCTTTTTGGGCTAGAGAGCTGGACCCTCTTTGGGCTAGAGAGCTGGACCCTCTTTGGGCTAGAGAGCTGGACCCTCTTTGGGCTAGAGAGCTGGACCCTCTTTGAGAACATTAAATAAAAGAAACTATCATTTACCAAGCAAAACAAAACAAACAAAAAGACGTCTTTCAATGACTGAATTGATAGAGCATTCCCTATTTTAATATTGCTATATCTCCTGTTTTATATGTCAAAGAAGGAATTAATGACAAGAAATAACTCAAGCTATTTTGTTTATTGCACTTTTAAAATAGCAATCTGCAACATCATAACGTAGCGAAACTCCTGCTTATATCCATTGCAATCGCCTGGATACAGACTGATTTTTGTTGCTACCATCTCTACAGTCACTTTTCCCCAACACCCGCCTGACCTTTAACCTCGAGCTCATCAGTAATCCTCGGTTTTGACTTGTAAACCTCTACTTTCGCTCATCCCTGTTAAAAAAAAAGAATCGCAAGTACATTTCCCTGTCATTCACCTGTAATACGTGAGTGATTAAATGCTAGTTAATATGGGCACTCTGCGCTATCAAGTGGAAGACAACAGGCCGAAGAAAAAGAGGCAGACCGCGTGAAACTCTGAAGAGGACATTGTTAAGAGAGGCCAAATTAACAGGCATAAAATCCTTTGATGAGGTTGAAAGACTCGCCGAAGACAGGAAAAAATTGGCGAACTACTTTGCGAGCCCTATGTGACGTTTAACGGCACGGAAAGGATGTAAGACAAGAATATGAGCACTAACACCATATCCCTATGTGCCTATAAGGCATGACAGGATTACCTTTACTTTTATCTTTTTTTACACAAGCCTCACCTAAGATGAAAGGGGTGTTCACGCAGAGACTACCTAGAACAATGACTGCACTCGTTACGTAAGGATACCGCTTCAGGAAATTGAAACTCTGAGGTCGACATATGCAATAGTAACGGTCAATGGCGAGGGCGCTCATACACAAGGTTGTAATACCTGGAGACAAAAAAAAAACAAAACAAGTTTCTTAAATTTATTTTGGTGTCGCAAAATTTTCTTCTTCAGAGTGCGATAGTCCAGAAAGAATATTTTAAAAACTTCGAACAGTTACAGGTAACAGGTAAAACTGCTGTATCCTGGCATAGAGACACCTGGAGTATGCGGCGCTGGCGGCCATGTTTACCTTGACCTATCACCACTAGAGGGTGATGTCGGTATCACACCTTTCGTGCACAACCAATATTTCGACAGAAATCCTCATTCAGGGTAAAATGGATAAGACTGGACCAAAAATAGGTGAAAAAGAAAAAAAAAGATTAATTTGCGAATAAAATATGACTCATTTGAAGATCATATTTCATTGCGCTTGTTGGTTATATTGAAATGTTTCTATTATTTGCTTTTATTCATCCTATATTTAAATATTTGCTCACGCCCGCCCTATCCTGTCATCAAATTTCGCTAAATATAGAAAAGAAATGGATTACTAGGTTATCATAGTTCATCAGGCCTTATTGCAACACACGTTTAAGCAAGTGAAGATGTGAATATCGATCATTTTGTCGTGTGAATGAGTTGTTACTGAACTTTGTCATAAGTAGGGTATTCGGTTGGACTTGAAAACAGAATAGGTGTGTGAAAGCTAGAGGATGAACTAAGGAAGTATACGAGGTCTTTATCTGTATACGCGAGTGCTGATACGTCAGATCTTGTAGTTGGACTTATGCTTGGGCATGTTCTTCAATGCAGATTTCGTTCATGAGTCACGGGCAAAGTGAAAATGAAATGTTTGTTTGTTCTGGATGTTGTTGAATGTTTAGCTTTCACTACTTATAACATAAGTCATCACACACACACACCCTCATCCGCCTCTAGATCATGTCTTACGTGTATGAGTGACAAAACGTGTACGTAGAGACAAAGTACTAACTGCACGCGCAGCACGGGTAGTCCGACAACTCATAACATTATACCTTGTGAGAAGCTCAGCTGAAACATCCAGACCTTACAGGCAACATTCCCCAGGCTCCAGTGGCTGGTGATCCTCACTACCATTATTAAGGGGATGCTACAGCACAGTGCCAGGTCGCAGGTGGCCTGAATGGACAAGATGACATTTGATGTTGTCCTCATATGTCTGTACATCAGCGTAGAGATTATAATCTGGTACGGAGAGATGGACATATATTTGGTCATACGCCTTGTTTTTTTTTTGTATATTGTTCATTATATGTTCATATGTAGGTAGTATTTTATAATTCTTATGTGTAAGGCACAGATTATGGTAAGTGAAATGGGAACAGGCCAAACGAGGTCGAGTTTACGATGAATGAAGGGGCGGTTTTAACTACTAGTTTATTCATATTTTCATGACTGATGCTATACAGGTGTATAGTTTAGTCCGCATTATATTACATTATATATATATATATATATATATATATATATATATATATATATATAAGGAAGTATAATATCGTATGAATGAGTTGTTACTGAACTTTGTGTAACTTTTTTCCTCCGATTCTTCGGAAAATCCCGGGGAAGGGGAGTGGGGAGTGGGAAGAGAGAACGTTGCAATCCTGCTCCCTGTGATTTAACCTACTCTCTTCCACTATAAAGCCCACACAATCACTGAGTGTTCTTGCCTAACAGATCAAATTATGACATAGTTCATATAATACCTTTTTTTTTCATTTTCGTTGTCTTCAGAACTAGCTTTTCTTTCACCTTTATTAGTTTCAACTTCTGTTATATGTTTTTCTAACTTTCCATGTCTCAAATTCTGTCCTTAAGGAAGGTTATCAGTTTTAATATTGTTTTCTATCGTAAAATTAAAACTCCTCGCCTTCTGAGTTTCTCGTACCCTTAGTTGTATATTTATATTTTTGCATTAATAACCCTCTATTTGTGTACGTGTATTTCTGTAATTTCGTTTACCTTCACGTTTTTCTGCGTCTTAAGCGTTAGTTAACAGCAAGAGTGTTTCATTATAATCACTCACTGAGCTAACTGTACTGTTTGTCTGTCCGTCCGTCCGTCCGTCCGTCTGACCGTCTGTCTGCCTGCCTATCTGTCTGTCTGTCTGTTTGTGGTCAGTTACTAGAACCTGGGCAAAAAATCTCTTTGTGGTACACTTCTCAATGAGCAGATGCTCTTATATCGATTAGGAAAAAAAAAAAACTATTTTGTTACAGGAAGATGGTTCCCATATTAAGTATATTCCTTGTTTTTTTTTTAATCTCCTTGTATTATCTCTTATACGACTGTGCAAACAGAAAAAAAAATAAAGTCTTAGCTAAAGACAGTAGACAAGAGACGCCGACTAGGGACAAGATTACGACAAACATTTGAAACCGAGATGACCATCGTGCTTGGCAGAGTAACTTGATTTGGCTGTTGGTAATGGAAAACTAGAAAGGAATTTGTTCTGTCTTGTAAAACACTGCAAGCAGGTACAGGACATTTGCTACCTTGTTGATCAGCGTGAAAAGACGAGCATGGCTGGATGAAAATATAGTAAACATAAAGGTGAAGAAAGAAAGGATGACAGGAATTATTATATGTACAATAATTTTACAAACCAGGAAATGCATATTATAGAGGAGCGTAACATGCAAAATCTACTGGCACGTGATGAATGAATAAGCCTACAAGAGAGAAGCAAAAGAAGAAGAAGAAAGTAAAGGTAAAATTTCCGTTCCCGTGCCATTAAGGCATATTGGGGAACACGGTGTTAAATTCGTATTTCCAAGACCTTCGGCGCATGAAAGTGTGATGTTGTCTGTAGCACGCCTGGCCACATTTACCTCCCCAGATTTCTCTGGTATCCATTTTTAGAGGCTGGGTGGAGCCCTGGGACTTCTTTTGGTGTGCGCCGGAAAAAAAATCCCACTGCTGGGATTTGAACCAGCCTCCGGATTAGTAAACCGAGCGCCTAACCACTCAGCTAACCAGCCAGCCAAAAGTAGAAGAAGACAGGAGATAGAAAGTATGCAGAAATAACCGAGGAAATAATAGATGAAGTTCCCATTAAAAAGCACTGATCAAAGTCAAATTTGACTGAACACATGACAAAACTAACAAGCCAGATCCTCAACAGATAGGCAACCAAGAGGGCCCAATTAAAAAAAATGATCGGCCCAAGTGGAGAAAAAAGCTCAAAGCGTTAATTATCCCCCCTCCCCCACCCATCCAAATAGCATCAATAAACACAAGTGAAAGAGCTCTGTTACAAAGAAAATGGCGTCCACACATTTATATAAACGTATTATGTAAATAAATGCCCGTCTGCGATTACAAAGACTCTTTAATAATGAAAATACTTGCCAGCAAATTCCCCACGCTGCCACAAATTATTATTCCCGCCAGGAGCATAATTTCTACAAACACTTGGCCTAAGACAGAAAGAAGCATGAGTTATATAAAACACTTGACCTAATACAGAAAGAAGCGTGGGTTATATAAAACATTTGGCCTAAGACAGAAAGAAGCGTGGGTTATATAAAACACTTTACCTAATACAGAAAGAAGCGTGGGTTATATAAAACATTTGGCCTAAGACAGAAAGAAGCGTGGGTTATATAAAACACTTGACCTAATACAGAAAGAAGCGTGGGTTATATAAAACATTTGGCCTAAGACAGAAAGAAGCGTGGGTTATATAAAACACTTGGCCTAAGACAGAAAGAAGCGTGAGTTATATAAAACACTTGGCCTAAGACAGAAAGAAGCGTGGGTTATATAAAACATTTGGCCTAATACAGAAAGAAGCGTGGGTTATATAAAACATTTGGCCTAAGACAGAAAGAAGCGTGAGTTATATAAAACACTTGGCCTAAGACAGAAAGAAGCGTGGGTTATATAAAACATTTAGCCTAAGACAGAAAGAAGCGTGAGTTATATAAAACATTTGGCCTAAGACAGAAAGAAGCGTGAGTTATATAAAACACTTGGCCTAAGACAGAAAGAAGCGTGAGTTATATAAAACACTTGACCTAATACAGAAAGAAGCGTGAGTTATATAAAACACTTGACCTAATACAGAAAGAAGCGTGAGTTATATAAAACACTTGCCCTAAGACAGAAAGAAACGTGAGTTATACAAAACACTTGACTCGAGACAGAAAGGCGAGAAAGTTCTATTTACATTTGAACTAAGACAGAAACTAGCTTAGCTTCTATTTACCCTAGACCTAACTCAAAACGAAACGTAAATTATATTTACATTTGACCTAAGATAAGAAGAAGCATACATTATGTTTACACTAGACGTAGGAAAAAAAGAGGCATAAGTTATATTTATTTACACTTGACATAAGACAGAAAGAAACATAAGTTATATTTACAAAGACAGAAATAAGCTTAAGCTATATGAAACCTTGACCTAAGCTAGAAGGAAGCTTAATTTCCAGGCAAAACATTGGCATTGGCTGCATAATATTAGATATATACCTTGATTATGAGATTAATTATTAAAATTTAATTGTAAGGAATTCGTTGCTTTTTTTTTCCCATCGCCCACAGTGAACTGGAGGGAAAGTATTCGCTTCATGGAAGTGAATTGCACGACGTATTTTTCCCCCTCCCTTCGTTGAACATTCGTGTACTTCTGCCTTCTCTGTGCTGGTAAATATTCATTACTTTCAGAGACATAATGTGCCAAATGCCCACTTTACACCTGGACAGTCAACAGCAGTAGAGACTAATGACTGAAATTTGAGAAACCGCATTACTATTGGATTTGACCATCCTATTATCGACTCTACCTAGTGATATTTATAAGAATCACATGAAGAGAGCTGAACTCAGGGTGCAATAACGACGTAGAGAGATACGTTGTACAGGGTGGCTCACAAAAAAAGATCCAATCGCAAAAAAATACAGTTGAAGAATTTTGTTGGTAATAATGTACTGTTCATGTGAAGTACATCTGGTACGGTAAATAAACAGTATTTGTAAGTTTAAAAGTTTAATTTTAACACTTTGCTTACACCTTTATAAGCATTTTTACCTATTCACATTTTGTGTTGGAGTAGTCGCCTCCAGCCTCTATCTATTTTTCTGCTCGCTGACGCATGTTCAAGAAAGCGTTCTTCAGTGTAAGGTGGGCAATCTTTTGTAGTATGTTTGTTTTCTTCTCTTCCAGTGTTCAAAGATTGTTGCGGTATTCTTTTCCCTTTTGGTGTCCGGATATTTAGCCTCATGTCGCTCAAGAATCAACACGAAGGAACATGTGCTAAAATACTTCTCCACAAGAAATACGCGTTGTAACTCTAAATGCGGCATGAATCACACTGAAATAAACTGAAAATGCTCACTGAACTCATATACACATGCGTCAAATAGTACCTAGCGAGGAAATACGAAAACTAAAGTCTCAGTCAGTCATTTGCATGTCCCTTGCGAAACTTTGCCTCCCTAACAGCACTCCTGTAGGCCTCTCGGTTGTAAGCAAGACGTCCTGCTGCTGATACATAAATTTGTAGATTATCAACGATGTCTTGCAGCCATCTTCGCACTGGTCTTCCTATCTTTCTTTTTCCCATTATGTACCCTTGCAAGACTGTCTTCCCTAAATTCTCATGACATTTAATGTGTCCATAATATTTAAGTTTCCTCTTTACTAGCCAACCTTCTTCAATATGAAGTAACTAACGTCTAGAGCCGAGTTTATGTGTGCCACACTGTAGAAACAAATGCAAAAAAATGAAAGAAAATGAGAAAAAAAAATCAGGATTTTATTTTTGTATTATAAACTTTACGTTGCAGAATACACTCAAAAGCTAGGATAAGTTTTAAAACTTCATCTATGATGTGGCGGTGGTTCGTTCGTGAGAACAGAATTTATACTTACCTGGGAACCGGTATGAGAACTCCGACAAGAATGAGAAGCTGGTAAAATTGGTCACTGGATCTATGAAGTACGTCATTCTCCCGCCATTTGGTCCATCATCCCGCATCACATAGTTAGTAGGTTTACAGTTCTATGCCCCCAAGATTTTGTACATCATCTTCCATTATAGAGATGATCACGAAGGTGGCTATGTGAGGTTTTCTGCATAAGACACGTGGGAATGAGACGAATCTTAACCACACTCCAGCAACATCTCCCTTTACAACAATATAATCACAAGGTAACTAACACTAAGAAGCAGAAATATGCTGGAGAATGATGCAAGTATCTGGCTTGTAAGTCGTCCAGACAGTTTAGATCATGGCAATATAGTAAAAGAGTTAAATTTTTGTTTTAAAATCCTACCCACTTGTTCTTTTTCTGTGTGAGAAGTCTAATGTTTACATTTTAATAAAAATATGTCCCCACGAAGGAAAAAAACCCCGTTAATTTGTTTCCTTAAAATGTCAGAAAAATTTGCAATAACTTATGAATTCAGGTATTTTTATAATCACCCCATGTTACCTATCACATAAATAAATAATGAATAAATAAATGAATAAATAAACAAGGCAAAGCAGTTATTTTTAAAACGTATTTATAACAAAATTAGGTAATAATTCCACGTATTCTTTCAGATTTTTTTTAATTCCAAGATTCCCCTCTCACTTGCGACTTTCAATATTTTTTTTAAACTCACGGCACACAGAACACAGGAGAAAAATATCACAAAAGAACACCATTAAGAGGAAAAACACGTAGAAAATAATCACTTCTTGTATGGCTTCCACTAAACGTTCGCGACACATTTGCGGATCTTTGGAGGCAGACTGTTGTACGCCGGAAATCCGTCTGGCAACAACTTCAACTCCAACATTGTTCTGTATAATCTTCATATCCTAACAAACTGCAACTATAACAGCGAAGACTTTCATCTACAGAGATGGGCCGTCACAAGTAATATGCAAACCCTCTGGGCTGAATAGCAATGGAACACTCTTAGGATGTTAGCTTTACTGCTACGACCGTGTTTAATAAGTCGACAAAATAAATATACGCTAATGCTCCATTTTTTTTTAAAACGCTGCTCGGTCAGTCAGAACAAATAAATCCAGGCTTAATAGTGAAAATAAGGTTTGAGTCAAGTTCACAATAGACCTGGTCGTGCTAAATTTGTTTCGAAATGAAAGAAGAGATTGACTAGCTGTGGTGGGTACATTTATAGCAACATATGGACAAGGTAACGGATGAAGCACATATGGTTTGACTAGCTGTGGTGGCTACATTTATGGCAGCACATGGGCAAGGTAACGAATGAAGTAAATATGATTAGCGTCTTTATGTAGACTGGCAGAGTAGAATATTTTCACATCCACTGTAATACGACATCCTTGCTTAGGTAGAAAGAAATGAAAGTAAAATATGGAAATGTTTATGCAAACGTCATATAAAGGGCAGAATGTGGCGATGTACTGTGTAAACGCTATATAAAGGGCAGATGAAGAACTGTAACTTTCTGTAACTGTGACCCTTGTTATCTTCTCCTGAAGTTTGTTATTTTTTTTTCACAGTGCAACTTTTTATTCCACGAATTGTACGTTAGAAATCCCATTAAAATACTTACAGCTTACTAAATCAATAGCCCAATGATTCCAGCGGTAATGAGTTTACGTCCATTTATGTTGATCCAAGCGCTTCTTTACTGTAGTTCTTTTATTTGCTGTTCGTGAGTTTCAGAAATTTGATGTAAAATTGTCTATCATATTACATCCTCAACGTTTCTCATGATTTGTCTTATTCTGATAATGAAACTTCGATCAGTTTTTTTTCCTTGCACATAAAGTAAACATTGCACGACCCTTTGAAAGACTGATGTGATGTTCCAGTGATCTACACTCCCAGCGTAGGCATCTCATGATGAAGGTTTTATTAATTGTCTCCCATTCAAGCTTGTCCTGTGTAATGCCAAAAGTTTATCTGGATATGTCTTGATTATAAATTTTTGTTTAGTTTTTCTTCTTCTTCTTCATTTATTGAGTCGTAACGCTCAGAAATGCCATTTCTTGATAGAACCTGCGGCTCCGAGCAACAGAAATGTATTCCAAAGTTTTCTATGAAAATAAAAATTTTAACAAAGATCTTTTTTCTTTCTTCTTTTGATATCCTTGTACCTCCGAAGTCTTTACAACTCACGCTGTGATGATGATGAAGAACCGAGGAGTCGAGTACGGTGGCATGAATACCAGGAGTTCTATCTCTCCCCTATTCCCCCCCCCCCCCATTTCCATAAAAGAAATTCACTACATTCACATTCACAAAATATTCACTTCCATATAGCGGGGAATATAAGAGTAAGCACTCTCCGACGACAGTAAAATGAAACAATGTAGTCATCAAATCACGTAGAAGGAGGCTAAGACCATAATAATAAAATTTTAAAAAACAACGGACAGCAGTAGGCAAATAGGCTGAATATAGACAGCGCTAATGATCCCGATCCAATCCATCAGCTGCAGAGACAGCAACAGATCGTCAAGTTCTGACCAAGAACAGACCATTGTAGACTGCCGAGCCACCTTGACCGCCTAAAGTTGTTCCTTGACCGTCTTAAGATAAGATGTTTCATACGGACGCATGGCTCTAGTGGGAGACGGAGCACAAATCCCAGAGCACGGGCTCACATACCTACGAAGCCAGACCTGGCCGTAGAGGATGGACCTAAAGAGAAAGCTGTTGGGCTATCCGCGAGGACCTGGAGAGAAATGTGGACTTATCCTGGCGACTCGGCTTCTGATTTAGCATGACCCAGCACTCGAACACACTAGAAGAAGAAGAAGAACTGAAAGGCCTCAATACTGACTCAGCACGTCGCAGTGAGTCTTGTTCCTTTAACCAGACTAAAGGATTACATCGCCCTATGTACACTACTAAGAGATATGAAAAGATCTTGGCCAGATGTGGTTAGTCACTTCGGATAAAAGTGCCAGAACGTTACCTCAGATAATTAGTCACCTCAGATAAAAGTGCCAGAACTTCATCTCAGATAATTAGTTACCTTGGATAATCACCTCAGATAAAAGTGCCAGCACTTTACCTAAGATAATTAATCATCTCGGACAAAAGTGTCAGCACCTTAGCTCACACAATTAGTCACCTGTGCCAGCACTTTAGCTCGGATAATTTTTTAAATACTCCATCAATAGATCTATGCTAGTGAGTACAGTTTCATCACTTTCACCAGAAATCTTACAGAACATACAGATATTAGTGCATTTATTAAGATAAGCACACTCGTATGTTTCTGTGGTATCCTCTGTCATCCTATGCAGTACTGATAGACTGCAAACGATTTTCGTGTGAAAATATTATTATTATTATTATTATTATTATTAAAAGCACTCCAGCTCTGAGTAATTTATTCATCAAATGAGGCGCTGGTAGGCGTTGGAGATCTTGCTTCTTATTTTTAGTGCAATTCTTGATGTTCCCAGTAAATTCGGCCGGCTTCTCCTCCGCAAACTGGTCATTATTACGTTAAGAGATTTTCATTCGGCCTTTCTCCTTCTCTTTTTTTTCCCTTGAATTTTCCAGTGATTATCAAATGTATGATACAAAATTCCTATTATCTCTTTCGTGTGGCTTTATTGTTATCATTACTATTTGATACCTCTTTGAGAACCTTTTCATAAGTATAAAGCTCTGTATAAAGTTCCTTTGATAACTGGTGGATACGCGTAGTCACTGATTTCAGAAGCCGGTCATCAGAGCCCGTTAAAAAGGAGATCAGAGCACGGGAACTATAAGAAAATACGGGCATACGAGCAAATATTAATGAATCGTTTTGAAAACACTTCTTCGCAGATGAAAAACAAATACACGCGCACAAACTGCTGTAATAATCTAAGAGTTTTTTTAAAAAATAACCCAGCGTTGAAACTTACGCCGTAGCGGTTCGTGACGAACTGCCTGTTGTCCCGATTATGAGTCAATATTAAACGCCATGTCCAGTTTCTGGGGTTCAGTTGCTGTCACGTGGATTCAGTCAATTTTTATGTCTTCTCTGATGTTCAAACCGTGATCTCGAAAAACTGAAAGCTGGACTCATAGCAGATAATTGGTGGTTTGATATTCCACGTGTAAACACATTTTTCTCTTGAGAAAAAAAAAAACACGCACACACAACAGGAAGAAAAGTAAAGAGAGTCTCTTATCTGGGGGGAAGATTTGTTCCGAGCGTTATAGATGGAGCTAGAAGATCGCGGAAACCAGATAAAGCATAGTTCATGTTTGACAATGAAAACGTCTGTGTCTGTCCACGAGCTATTCTTTTTCCTTAAAGAAGGGATTATTGGACAGCTAAGAAACAAACACCCCCCCTCTTTGAGACTATATATTTGTGTTGATATCCTTTCTGGAGCCCGGTCCACCCAGCCTATAAAAATGGGTGCCAGAGACATATGGGATAAAATGCGGTCAGGAGTGATACTGACCATATCACACTTTCATATGCCGAAGGTCTTGGAAATACGGAGCTAAAACTGTATAACAAATATGCCTTAATGACATGGAAACTTGGATTTTACCTTACCTTACCTTTCTAGGATATATTCAGAAATTATATTAACTATAGTTTGCATACAATCCAGTGAAAAATATGATGGAAACAGACAGAAACGAAGAGAAATAAAGCAGAAAGAGAGAGAGAGAGAGAGAGAGAGAGAGAGAGAGATAAGGAAAGAAGGAAGGAAGATTAGATTTATTCTAATCAACGTGACAGATTAAGTTATTATCATAGCAACCGCTTTTGTTTACGGTGACACGGTGGAGGAAGCAGAAAGAGGGGGTGTAATTCTTTTGAAGTTCCCAACCGGTTATCTCTGCTGATTAAAATGTGGTCATGAAGTTGTGCTTTCAAAGAATAATTGTTTGATGATGTTTCACCGAGGTTTAACCATTTTTCGAACTAATAAAACAATTTAACAATAAAAACATTCACTGTATATATATATATATATATATATATATATATATATATATTATTTACCTTATATAGAAGTATACCATTTGAATCGCTGAAAAACTTTATAGATGCAGTTATTTATTTATATATTTCACAAAGCCATTTAAGTGGATACCGGCAATTTCAGAATTAATTTGGAATGGCTAAATTATCCAGGAAAGCTAATTCAATTGTTCTGTAACTTTTCTGGCTGGTTCCTTTGAACTGGCATTTCGTCGAATTGGACTTGTCAGCTTGGTACGGAATGAAGTTAATATTTCTTTTTAAAGATATTACCGAATGTTTAGTTTAAAACGCTTTAAGCCATTTCAGAAACTAAGAAACATATCAGAAAGTTCAGAGGGAATTCGTAAAGAAGTCAATATTTTTTTTGTATATTTCAATATAAGTATGGAGACGTGATGCTGTTCAAGACATGGTGGAGTCATCAAGTCATATGCTTTCAGCCTAGTCATCATCATCATCATGTGCCGTGCCGACTGGCGTTGGCTATTATGCTTCTCCAGAGTATCCGATCCTTCATGCAGGCCATCAGCTCAGTTGGTGATCTCCTCTCACACCATCCCGTCAGACTGTCCAGTATCATTTCTCTTGGTCTTCCTCTTGATCTTCTTCCTTCTATTTTTCCTGTTGTTATAATATTTTCAATGCCTAGTGCTTAAAAGTAATTTATTACGACAGGTCAAACATCAGGAAAAGATCAGCCGCAGTCTTTTTGGACATGAATTAGAAAAAAAAAAGCAACGAACAAGGAGAGAAGTATTATACAAAGAATCACTTGCAAGAGCTCAGAAAACAACTCAAGCATGTCATAAGTTTTACACATCATTTAATAAACGATCCCACCCCCCCCCCCACCCCACATTTTTCTGATGTGAAGGCGTGGGAATGGTTAAACCTATAGTTTCTCGGTTTAGCAGAAGGAAGGCGGTAGGTTCCATTCTCCACTGCTGTTCCTGCCCAGTCTACCCAGATGTCAGAATGAGCACTCCCACAGTTCCCATCCAGTCTACCCAGATGTCAGAATGAGCACTCTCACAGTTCCCATCCAGTCTACCCAGATGTCAGAATGAGCACTCCCACAGTTCCCATCCAGTCTATCCAGATGTCAGAATGAGCACTCCCACAGTTCCCCTCCAGTCTACCCAGATGTCAGAATGAGCACCCACAGTTCCCCTCCAGTCTACCCAGATGTCAGAATGAGCACCCACAGTTCCCCTCCAGTCTATCCAGATGTCAGAATGAGCACTCCCACAGTTTATTTGCCTAAATGCCTCGGGATACAGGCAGCTTCAGGTGTTGTTGAGTACTTGGACTGAGATCTTCTTCGTGTAGACCTTTCTTGGTGGAGATCTTCTTGGTGGAGATCTTCTTGGTGTAGACCTTTCTTGGTGGAGATCTTCTTTGTGTAGACCTTTCTTGGTGGAAATCTTCTTGGTGGAGATCTTCTTTGGCGGAAGCCTTCCAAGCAGGAGATCACGGTATCAGTGAACTTGTGTGACAGTATTTGTTCCTAACAAACCTTCTGACGTGAATAAGTTTGTTTGTTAATATACTGACATATAGACGACGTCGGGAAACAACTAACGAGAAGAATCAGAAGGATAAAATTACTCATAGAACTTTTGTAATCAACGCAGAAAAAAGCGAAATGATTTCAGAGAAAATAAAAGTGCATATAACACGCGCCTTTGTTGCTGAATAGAGAAACGATTGCAAATAAGAAAAAAAGGGAAAGTTTAAATCAGTGTTAGCAGTCTTCGAGTTACGAATGTCCGATTTACGTACAGCCCGTAGTTACGAACAACCCCGGTAGAGACTGTTATATTAAAATCTGAGATACATACAATGGTTCTTACTATCAAACAGGCGCTACTTTGCGATGCGCGTCATAACAGCGGTTCGTCAGCTTTAAAAGTGTTTTTAATGCATAGAAACGTAGACTGTGTACTATGCAACTGACATTAGATAAGAAGCTTATATAACTTACATACAAAATCGAATTACGAACAGACCTAGAAACGGAACTCGTTCGTAATTCTTCTTCGTTCGCTTCTACCACCAAGACCGCCTTGTGATCCTACTGAATATCTTGGATCACTGCTAACTAATAATGGAGATACAATGAGGGAAATTAAAAGGAGGACATCTATTGCTCTTCAGAAAGTAAAACAAATAAACAATCTGTGGAGAGGAGCAGACAGAACCACAAAAATAAGATTTTTAAGGGCGTGCATCTTTCCCATAGCAACATATGCCTGTGAGACCTGGACACTTAACAAAACAGCTGAGAAACACATAAATGCCTTTGAATGTAAATGCTACAGAAGAGTTCTCCAAATATCATGGACACAAAAAAGAACAAATATATCTATACTACAAGAGCTTAATATTGAAGAAGGCTGGCTAGTAAAGAGGATTAAAGAGAGAAAACTTAAATATTTTGGACACATTAAATGTCATGATAATTTAGAGAAGACCGTATTGGAAGGATACATAATTGGAAAAAGAAAGAGAGGAAGACCAAAACGAAGATGGCTGCAAGACATCGTTGACGATCTGCAAATGGATGCAGCAGCGGCAGACCATCTTGCTCACAACCGAGAGGCCTACAGGAGTGCTGTTTGGGAGGCAAAGTTCCGCAAAGGACATACAAATGAATGAATGAATGAATGGTCCTCGTTTAGTCCCATGGTCCCCCAAAGGACCACACGAGATCCCCGAGAGGACCACAAGAGGTTCAGAGTATCTCAGGGCTTGAGCCTGTATTCTTGGTGGGTCTCAGAAGCGGAATTGCGTGACACCATGGTTTTCGTTGCACCAGTTTAGTCTAGAGTTGGACTTTCTCACCGGAAAACCTCGACGTGTTTTGGATATCAGTATATCCTCGCTGGGTGAGAGGTGGTTCCCCATCCAGTCCAGTGTTGGATTTTCTCACAGGAAAACCTCAGCGTGATTAGGATACGCATACATCCCCGCCGGGTGAGAGGTGGTTGCCTATCTAGACTGCGCTGGTCCAGTGTCTCCGACTTCAGCATTTTGTGGTCGTGGCCGCTACCCTTCCTAGTTGTGACAAGGATGGAGCTTTTGTCCAGGAGGACGAATCCTCGCCACTAGTGACTTCCACCCCTGGGTTGAGCCGGTTTAAGCATATTATCCCAGTATGGGCGTGTTTGGGACGTGACCGACCTCTAGAGCAGAGGTACTGCGACATGCGTAGCCTTCAAGTTTCACCCCTGGTATGAGCCGGTTTAGGCATATTTTACCAGTATGGGTGTATAACTGGCGTGACGGACCTCTAGAGCGGAGGTGGCGTGACATGCCTGGCCATCAAGTTTCACCCCTGGTGTAAGCCGGTTTAGGCATATTTCACCAGTGTAGGTGTATTTCGGACGTGGCCGGCCTCTAGAGCAGAGGCGCCGTGGTATGTGTAGTTCTCGCAGCGATACTACTGGACATACCAATTAAACTTCACTTTATCCTTTCCTTCACCTTTTCACATCGGCGCCGCACAGCAACCTTTGTTTCTTTTCCGCATTTTCTCCTTGACCAGGAGGAGCTTCACTCCACGCGCGGCATTCGAAGAATCTCGCCAGCAGTGTCTTAACCTCTGAGTTAAGCCGGTTCATGCATTTCACCTGATATGACTGCACTTAGGACGTGGCCGACCTCCAGACCAGACGTGCCGTGGTTTGACTGTTTGCTTCGCTTTATCCTTTCTACCACCTTTTCCACCGTGGTGCTGCGCGGCAACCCCATTTGCACCTTTCTTCATTGGCCGGGAGGAGCACCACTCCACGCACGGCAGCTGAAGAATCTCGCCAGCAGCGGTTTGTAATTCGGGTACTGCCCCTACTTTTATCACTTTAATCAGGGGTCAGCAGCCCTCCTAAAATGCATGAAAATTCAAAGAGACATAACCATCTCTTTTTTATAGGAATGACTCCGTGGGCATTCTTTTTTCTACAAATGTTCCGAATGCTACGTGTGTGAGTGACAAGCAGGTCGCATCCATGCCCACAGCTAATAAATGAACGTAATAAAATAAAATATACAAAACTGTGAATAATAATTATTTCACTCACATATTATGTGGGTGTCTGAGTGGCGAAGTGGTTAGTGCACTGGTCTCTTATGGCGAAGGTCGGGGGTTCGAATCCGGCCGGCGGCACCCCAGTTACCCAGCTGTAGAAATGGATACCTGACTTCTTCTGGAGTTGGGGAAGGAAAAAGGCAGCCAGGCGTGATACTGACCATATCACCCTCTAGTGTGCTGACAGGTCAAGGAAAATATGGGCACTAATGCACTCTAAGGCGTGACAGGGTTACCTTTACTTTACATATTATGTAATGATGACGCAGTAGTGTGATGCGGTCCGCTGTTTGCCGACCCCTTTACTTAAATAATATGAACGTAAGAAATGTGAACAGCACGTTTTCATGAAACAAAAGTAGGAGAATATTTTGAATATATACAACCATGTTTACTGCACTGTTTCTGTCATCAAGCAGGTGTACAACTAGATATTAATGAATGCAGTTTTAGATACAGTTTCACAACATGGCGGAGGAAAGCACTGAGCTCCTGTATAGAAAAGTACGGAAGCAAACAAAAAATAGTCTAGAAAACTGACAAGCATTTTAGACCTCAAAGGATAGTAAAATAACAACAGTTATCAGCAGGGACGAGCAAGCGCCTAGTTACAGCAAACTAACCACACACTTCAGGTTATTTCGAACAAAAAGAGACTTTATCGCACAGTAAAGTGATAGAGCACAGTGTTGTGGTCTTCGATAATTAGTAGACAAAGCACTATCTCTCACGTCTAAAGTGCTTTGTGCCCTATTTTTCGAATGTTAACCGTTCAACGTTGTGCTCCAACCACACACTCACAAAGTATCCCTACGGGTGTTGTGTGGTTGAGTGGTTAGTGCCTTTTCATCACTTTTTATGACATCGTTTCTTCTCCAGTATAGTGCAGCTTCATCTCTAGTTTGCTATAACTTCTTTAGGTTACTGCAACTTCATCTCTAGTTTGCTGTAACTTCTTCTTTAGGTTACTGTAGCTTCATCTCTAGTTTGCTGTAACTTCTTCTTTAGGTTACTGTAGTTTCATCTCTAGTTTGCTGTAACTTATTCTTTAGGTTACTGTAGTTTCATCTCTAGTTTGCTGTAACTTCTTCTTTATGTTACTGTAGCTTCATCTCTAGTTTTCTGTAACTTCTTTAGGTTACTGTAGTTTCATCTCTAGTTTGCTGTAACTTCTTCTTTAGGTTACTGTAGTTTCATCTCTAGTTTGCTGTAACTTCTTTAGGTTACTGTAGTTTCATCTCTAGTTTGCTGTAACTTCTTCTTTAGGTTACTGTAGTTTCATCTCTAGTTTGCTGTAACTTCTTCTTTAGGTTACTGTAGCTTCAACTCTAATTTGCTGCAACTTATTTATGTTACTGTAGCTTCATCTCTAGTTTTCTGTAACTTCTTCTTTAGGTTACTGTAGTTTCATCTCTAGTTTGCTGTAACTTCTTCTTTAGGTTACTGTAGTTTCATCTCTAGTTTGCTGTAACTTATTCTTTGGGTTACTGTAGTTTCATCTCTAGTTTTCTGCAACTTCTTCTTTAGGTTACTGTAGCTTCATCTCTAATTTGCTGCAACTTGTTTATGTTACTGTAGCTTCATCTCTAGTTTTCTGCAACTTCTTCTTTAGGTTACCGTACTTTCATCTCTAGTTTACCGTTGCTTCTTCTCCAGTATAATATAAATCCCTGAATCCCACACTTTGAGTTTAATGCAGTTGCTTTCACTATTAACCAAAACGAAGAAAAAAGGTTAGAATTTGGTCTATGTTTGTTGTGCTACATATTTCAATTTCTGAAACAGTTTTCAAATGAAGATAATGCACAGCTATAACTGAACTCTTTGCACATACGTTAAATTTTAAAATAGCTATCTGGTTGTGCAATAACATATACAAAATTTTAAAAAGCCTGCCAATATATATATAAATCTTTCAGCTACACATGCAGACATAGGAAGCTTTATTTAAAATCCCTAACACTAAACGGTTCGCAAAGCAATGCTTTAGTAAGCAGTAAGAAAAGCCGGCAGCCATTGTTGGTCTTCAGTTTGTTCACTTCCTGTTCCTGCATGACTGGTAAGGGTGAGGCAACTCTCGGGGAAGAAGGCCACGCCGGACTAGCTCCTCTCGCTGCAGTAACATCCGGTAAAAGAGCTCATAGTTGAACTGAGACTTAGGGCGCTCCTGATGATGATAATGGCTGACAGTTAACGTTGGATTTAATCTCCACAATAAATGTCATTAAAGAAACACACACGCGCATACGCGCGCGGTACAAACAAACAGTAGTGTAAATATTTATGACTAGCGTCACTAAAATCATCGCTTATTGAAAAACACCACCACCACCACCATCTCCAGTTCCCTCGCGCCCTCTCCTTGATAGTGCACTCAGCCGGACTGTGTCCTGTCCATTCTCGTATGTTATCTTCCCATCTACATCTCTGTCTTCCTCTTGCTCTTTTTCCTTTCTCCTTTCCTTCTAGTGTGGTCTTCAGTATATTGTCGTCTTTTGATATGGCCAAAGTATTTTCTACTTCTTTCAAAAGTTCACATTGTACTTGGAGCTGGTTTAAAAGATCTGCATGTGTTCTTTTCATTCTCCTTGTTACATGAAGAATTATTATCTTATTAGCTATTTATCACTTGTATTCCAGGCATTTTTTTTTCAAACCTAGATTCTCAAGGTCATACATCTTATTTTGTGAAATCCTCTAACATATCAAAACTACAAAAGATCAGTTTTTAAATCGATGAACAGTGACAACTGCAGGATATAATATTCACTGACACAGCTCCAGTGACAACCACCTGCGATTCCCAGTTTTCTTCAAGATATACGTTACTCTATCATGGAGAAACCAACATCCCACAGAAAAACAGATGATGAATACTGTGAACTCTCAATAAATGACCAAGTGATAATCTTCCGACTGAGAACAGGACATTGCAGGCTAAGACACCATCTATACCAGAAACTGAAAATTGGCATGGCAGACCTATGCACCTGCAGCAAAGAACAGCAGACATCACATCACATCCTCCAGAGTTGCCAGCTAAACAACTCACTCTGGCGAAGGATCTGGCCAGACCTCAGCCCCTCTACAAGAGAAGCTCTACGGTGATGCTGAAAACTTGAGACGAACTGCCGCATTTGTGTCAAAGAGTGGAGTCGATGTCTGAGCGAACGAAGAAGAAGAAGAAGAAGAAGAAAGCCCAATCGATTTTTAAACGAGAGAAACATTATTTTTAATTAAACACTGTAGTTTCCAAATAGTTTCCACAGATTTGGGAGACGGGAAGAATGTTTTTCGCTGTATTTCCGTCGCCATATTTGATGAAATCAGGTTTGAGTCGAGTGAATTATTTGTTAACAAAATGCACACACGTCCGGACATAGTGAACAGAGGTGACTTGCCCTTGTCACTTACCTCACTGCAACCTGACAGTCCAAGTCGAGCAAGTATGAGAGGAAGGAAGAAAGGTATCCATTTTGTTCATGTGACCAGAGCAAGAAAACGATGGATCGTAAGACCCAGTGAAAAATGTTTCGTACAAATACGGGATCAGAGTAATCCAAGGTAAGAAGCTATGAACTTTGCCAGAACTGGAGAATTTAGTAGCTTTATATATTTATGTGATTTTTTTTCTCCGACTTGCATTGAATATTATATATGCGGTTGCCTTGATGATTTGGTTGGATCGCCATAAAATAACTTTCCCTTACGGTGGGTCTGTGTTTTCGGTATGTTAAGATGGCTTCCAGTGTGACATATTGGGAGAGTATTTCTTTATGTTATTTTGGGTATATTCGGTGGCAGCAAGAAGACGCCGCATATTGATGATTTATAATGTCTTTTTTTGTCATTATATTGATCACATTAAGTGATGACAATGTTTGTTTGTCGCAGCCGCCCAGAGAAGCCGGTTGTTATTGATTATTTTCATGTATTTGATTGATATGTTTGGTCTGTGTACTGGTTTCATGCACTCATTTATTATTTCTTTGTGTTGTCCGTCCCGTACGAGAGGCGGAGGGGGGGGGGGGGGGGTACTCGTTCGTCTGTCCATTAACGATGCGTTTTGAGATTTCTGAAAGAGCTTGTCGTAGCTGCTCGTTATTACGTGTCGTTGTGAGGTACCTGAAGGTGGGCTGTGACGACTGGCAGGTAGCACCCGAGTCGATAAGCTCCACACCTGGATCGTGGCAGGAAAAATCTACCTTAGCGGGGACAGGTTTCAGACACCGTTTACGGGAATATTAATGCTAAGACGTTGATAAGCAAGGAGACTCCCTCTAAACTACAAACAACAGGCAAACACCAACAGCATTCTTTTTTTTCCTTGCAGAACGCTATTTCTTTCTTCTTCTTCTTATTATTATTCTTTTGTTGTTGTTGTTGCTGCTGTTTTTACTCCTGTTGTTACTGCATTTTTTTTTCTTCCGCAGGTTGCAATAATTCCTCTCCTTCTTGTTTCATTAAATATACCTCTGGCTTTTCAGTTGTGCTCGCCCTGCTTATTTCATCCCCGCGAGACAGCGGAGAGCAAACATTGGCGTCGAGAGATCAATCTCTGGTTTAACTCCACCCATTCAATCTTCCAGATCTAAATGTTATGGTCTAAATCTCTGTTAGGGTTTAGTCCGTGATCCCCTTGATATCTTAATCCTTTTTGCATTCACTTTTGTTTTTTTTTAGAGCGAAAGCACGATTTACAGTATAGTTTATCTGCTTCGTCAGATCCCCTCATTTGCTTTGACCGTTATTCTATGGTTACTTTTCAGGAGCTATTACATAAAGTTTCTAATATAGAAGAGATGCAAGCAGTTCGGGGGAGGGGGGTCTTGTTCTTGTTCTGTCTTCCTGGAACTGAGAACATGATGATCTGTACAGCCGATGCAGTCAATATGTTGAAGCCAAGGCTTGGTATTGGGAGGTGAAGGGCCATTTTCTCATACTCTGAATGGGATTTAAAGGCAGGAAAAGATGCAGTACTTCTTAAACAAACTTCACTGTCATATGGATAACAGTCATCACTGACCCCGTTGTCCAAACTGAGCAGTTTTACTGGGGTGGGGGAGGGAAGGGGTGGACATGAGCAGATAGATGAGACAGGATCTTGGCCCACTTACTTCGCGAGCAGACAGGTACTGGCCACTGTACGTCGTGTACCTTCACCCTTCTATCTACATCCAGTAGCATTTGCATGCCGTAGTGGTGTGAAATGTTAATGCCTTCACATTTCTAGGTGACTACATCATTTGAGGTACGGATGCTAGAGCCGTTGTTTCTCTAGGGAAACCTCAGGTACCTATACCTTGAGGCTGGATTGACCCTGGTGCCAGTTGATCCGAAAACTTCCACTTGAGTGCGAAATCGAACCACGGACCTTCAGATCGACAGACTAGTGCTCTAACCGCAACGCCGCCGCTAAAACATCTTGGTACAGCTGTGGCCACGGTTGCTCCACTCAACCCAGCCATAAGTTTTGATCGTGACATCTTAGCGTTTCTGAAGATTTGTCTGCAGAGGGTTATGCACGCTAGACTACACTGTACAAAATGGGTGTTCAATGCATTAAGGGAAAATAGGAAATCAGGTTAAGCTAGGCTCCTCGAACATCTGGTAAACAATTGGTAAAACAACAAAATAAATAACTTTATTACAACTAAACAGTTAATTATCTTTTTTTCTTTGTTTAAAAAAGAGCTTACGTGCTTAGACTTTATTTTTTTATATAAGAGCACAACGGCAAGTCTGGTACATCTTTGCACATTGTATATTGCTCCATTTAGACCAACAGAAAGTTTACATGGCCTGAAAACTCTTCAGTTAGTGGTATCCGCCATTTTTATTTTTACGC
This sequence comes from Achatina immaculata, assembly GCA_009760885.1. NCBI lineage: Eukaryota > Metazoa > Mollusca > Gastropoda > Stylommatophora > Achatinidae > Lissachatina > Lissachatina immaculata. The sequence goes on from CM019717.1 coordinate 7,926,783, forward strand.
ATGCTCATCTGATCTCTAAAGATAAACTCTTTATCAGATGATGCTACAAGACTGTACTGCTTATTTTGTGATATGGCAGTTGTGTACCCATGTCATGAATGAATCGTGGAACGTTCCAGATAGGGAGATTTTTGTGTCTAAGCAGGAGTTGCGCAAAGTGTGTTAAAGTGGTGAAATTAGATAATTTTATTTCGGAGAATTTGTAAACATTTAACGTTTGAATTTTAAAAAATCTATATGCCATAGTTTATATATATATATATATATATATATATATATATATATATATATATATATATATACTAGAAAAATACAAGTTTACTTCAAAGGGCTCGTGTTTGGCGCAGACTTTTGTGTGTTCGCGTCTCAGGGACAAGATTCTGCTTCAAGTCTGGCTGGAGGCCCCTAAATCACAGACCTGGCTCCTTCTAAAGCTGGGATAAGTAAAGACCACCCACACGACGCTGACTACATCACCACACCGTATGCCGTTTAAGGATATGTTGAAATAAACTCTTCAGTCACCTTTTAAAGGTTAGTAATGTAAATAAGATATTGAGTCACCGATTTCACATATTGTTGGTACATCAGTTTCAATATTCTTAGTTCTAAGAATCTCATACATAATAAATAGGGCATGTACCTGATAGGTGGGAGTGCCAAAGAGACATGTACTGGTCGATAGCCCACGTTTCTTTACCAGGCCCGCAGATTTCCCCAAGTCTCCCTCCTCCATCCACGATGCACTTCTCCGCTGCGTCGACCTTCGCCATTCTGCTTCGTCGATTCCTAACCTGCACAATGCTCCGTCAGGGTTAGGAAAGTAAATATTATACCACGTCCACTCGTTATGGAAAGCCATATTGGTTAGGTTTTCTAAATACAGTTGTTATCCTCAGATCTGCTGATTTTTTCAATACTCTTCTCAGCTGCTGTTCTAAGATTTCTCAAGGGGTTGTTTGGTCTCTGTGAGATAGGTGGTCGGTGGATAATTCTCTTGTTGAGGCGAAGACACTAGACCTCTATCTCAGGACGAATGTAAAGAAGCATCCACAAAGACTGAAGAGTGGCTGTTGTGTAAAAGTTGCTTCCAGCTCGTAAAAAATTGTATCTGAAACCATAAGATAAAACTACTTTTAGGTAAAAAAAAGCCACTCGTTTATTTGTTGTTACTGTTATCCAGAAAGCACTAAACATTTGCAGGAGATCATGCATGTTGTTACTGTTATCCAGAAAGCACTAAACATGTGCAGGAGATCATGCATGTTGTTACTGTTATCCAGAAAGCACTAAACATTTGCAGGAGATCATGTATGTTTCTGTCTTAAAAAATTTGGCACCTGCAGGAGACTGAATCTAAGCGACGAAATTTTCGTGTCAAGACCTATTTCCCTTCCCGGGCGTCACGATTTTCGGCTAGACAGGCATGTTTATGGGCTGTTCTTTCGTGGCTGTGCGGCTGCTTGTCCTGCCGGAGTTCGCGGTTCAAATCCCTAATAATTTTCTTGCCATGTTTCTTTTTCTCACGTCTAAAAGTGTTTTGTTTATTATTTTTTTTTCGAGTCTAACTATACAATTCTAGGTTCTAAAACTTTACTGTGCAAAAGCCTCCTTGTTTCCTGTTTGTGAGAATTTGTAACTGAAGTGTAAAACAAGTTTGAACAAAGCCACAGTTCTTCTAGCAGCGTTCTACGCTGAAATAACTAGTCATGAAAGTATATGTTTTTTTAAGTCAATTTTTTGGATCTTAGCATTTTAACGATTAAAGAAACTCAAAGGATTACCCCACAACTCCTTATGGCTTACTCAGTAACTTAACCCCAATGGTTAACCCCAGCATATCCCCATTCCTCTACGAACAGTATAAAATGTTTCCATACCCTGTTCATCAGAGTCTGTTGAAATGATTATCACGTCAAGTTCTGTTAGGTGCCAGTATGTCTTCTAGTAGCTGGGCTTTACTTTACATGTTATACCCCATATTTGCTTCTACAACATATGTACTAAAACATACACACTTATTTCATCATCTCTTCGACGACTTGAATTGACTGACTTCTTCTTCTTCTTCTTACTACGCAATATCTGTCTATATCTGCAGTCCTATCTCTTAGATAAATTTCACTTTTTTTTAAAAACTCATGTATGGATATTGACTGACAAAGTGCATACACATTTTTAAAAAGAAGGAGAAAAATATGAAATAAAATCTCACCAAACAAAGAGGAAAATTATATGATACCGTTGCTTCTTTTTTTCTTTTTTTTATGCTTTGTTTCTATCTAAGAGCAAAGATGAAGATACACTTCCGGTGCGTCTTCTTTTTGATGGGAAATCGCACCTATTCTGCTGCGCACATTTTTCTGCAGACAGATCTCGAAACTTATGGGAGGAGGAGAGAGTGTCGTTAGCGGACTCCTTAATCCGAAAAGGAAAGTCTCACCCAAACCTCTCCAGGTCCTCCCCGACCCCCACACGCAGACACGCACGGGCCAACTCCCCAGGGTTTGCAGAGAAAATTGTGTAAAATGATCCAAAATTATTTCACTCCTTCCCCTTCCCCTACACACACATACACAGGATTCGGATAGGAATTTTGCTCAAGTCTCTCCTGCGTGCTCTCTCTCTCTCTCTCTCTCTCCTGTTTCCCCCTCCTCCCCCTGCTCTGTTGATTAGTCATTCTGTTTTCATCTACTATAGATCCTCTTCTTAGAACAGGAGAAGCTTTCCCACCCCCACACCTTAAAACAGGGGAGCCATGTGGGCCCTGCAGTGTTCCCTCCCTCACTGTGTCTGAACTCTCTCCCTCTCTCACTGTGTCTGTACTCTCTCCCTCTCTCACTGTGTCTGTACTCTCTCCCTCTCTCACTGTGTCTGTACTCTCTCCCTCTCTCACTGTGTCTGAACTCTCTCCCTCTCTCACTGTGTATGAACTCTCTCCCTCTCTCACTGTGTCTGTACTCTCTCCCTCTCTCACTGTGTCTGAACTCTCTCCCTCTCTCACTGTGTCTGAACTCTCTCCCTCTCTCACTGTGTCTGTACTCTCTCCCTCTCTCACTGTGTCTGTACTCTCTCCCTCTCTCACTGTGTCTGTACTCTCTCCCTCTCTCACTGTGTCTGTACTCTCTCCCTCTCTCACTGTGTCTGTACTCTCTCCCTCTCTCACTGTGTCTGAACTCTCTCCCTCTCTCTCCCTTTCCATAAGTCCTTCTCTTTCCGTCCCTTTTCCTCTACTATCTCTTTTGCTCTCTCTCTCTCTCGCTCTCTATCTATCTATCTCTTTCTTTTCGCCTCCCTCTCTCTCCCTATCCTTATTTCTATCTCTCTCTCCTTATCTCTCTCCCTCTTCCTATTTCTCTCTCTTTCTCCCTGTCTGTCTACCCCTCTCCTCATATCTCTCTCAAAATCTCTCTCCTTCTCCGTATCTCTCTCCCTATCTCTCTTTCCCTCTCCCACTTCCTTCTCGCTCCCTCTCCCACTTTCTCCCTTTCCCTCTCCCTATCTCTCTTTCTCTCTCTCCTTATCTCTTATCTCTCTCCCTCTTCCTATTTCTCTTTCTTTCTCCCTGTCTCCTCTCCTTATATATCTTTCTCTCTCCTCCTTATCTTTCTCCCCTCTCTCTTTCCCTACCTCTCTCTCTATTGTCCTCTCCCTATATCTCTCTTTCTCCCTATATCTCTCTTTCTCCCTATCTCTCTCTCTCTCTTTCTTTCTCCCACTCCCTGTCCCCACTCTCTCGCTCTCCTCTCTTTCTCTCCTCTCCCTACAGAAAAAATGCCAAGCTTTACGGAGAAAATAACCCATGACTCCAGTATGTGAGACCGACACCGAAAGAGCTCGATCACAACTGAACTCCGAGAAACCGAGGGTGTGTGATCAAACGGATCATCTGGCACTGAAACCAAAGCGATAGCTGTATCACGTGTTCTCTCGCCATCTTGCATGCGCACAGACTATATCTACAGTGGCTGGATATTCCCGAAGTAAAACAGATGCCGGAAGACACCAACAAATACCAGATCTAAACGTTGTCATAACGTGCTCAGTGAATGGAGAACAGATAAATATCTTTCATTTTGTAAGTAGAAATTATGGAAGCTTCTACCTCGTTTATTCTTCGTCGTTCGCCCTCAAAATGGCGGTGTTTGCGCAGTGTCCCAGTTATGCGCCTGGTGGCCCAACACATCCGACTTCGGCTCAGCGTATTTTTAGGACCCGGCTTATCTTCCCATTGCGATCCCTACTCACTGTCTATTTCCAGGGGGGTACATTGGGAGGATGAATAGTGTCTTCGCCGGCAATGGTTCGCCAATCATGATCCATGGTGGTGGAGTCTGCTAAAGAAGCATTGCACACATCTGGCAGGCACAACCCGCTCATGCTGAGACGATGTTGTACCTCAACAACTTCACAGTTTCAGATGCAAAGAGCACCAGCTGGCAGTTCTAGGAAGACAGAAGACAGGACAAGACAAGACAATTCGTAATGTCAGTTTATATGAAATCACTGAAGCTTTTACGGCAATATAAGGATTTCGTGTGGAAATACTGGATCAAAATCCAAAACATAAAAGTAACACATTTTTGGTTACATAAAGGTTCAGAATATGTAGGAACACATAATGAAAAAAAAATTAGACACTTTAAAAAAGGGGGTGGGGTGGGAATAATGCTACAGGTGTAAATGGCAGGGAAGAATGAAAAGATGATCACAGGCCAGCTAGACGGTAGAGACAATTTAAGCTAGATATCTTTTTTTGCAGTCAACCTTCGCGTGATGATGATGATGGATTTTTTAATGTTTGTTTAGTGATATTTTATAAAAACAAATTTCAAGGAAGAAAAAGTTTAAACTCAAATAAATCGTCATCAATCTTCATAATCTTCATCCAGTACTGGCCGTGCTAAGAAAGATAACTCAGAAACAAATTGTCTTTAACTTTAACACGGGTATCTTCCCGTTCATTGCCGATCGGGCAGTTAATGCTAATCTCGTTGTTGCAACTTCGCTTGGTCCCGTGTCCGTTGTTGCGGTTTACAAACTCATTTTAACTTTTCTACCAAAAGATTTCTAAGCTGATAAATGTACATATAAAGATTCCAAGAAAAAATGAAACCTGTAATGAAGTCTGAAAACAGTGCTGAAATCCCACACTGCATATAAAATAAACATTTTTTTTTTGTTGCTATTGCTATTTAATACAAATAAAACATGTGAGAAATTCAAGATGAGAAAAATACAGCTATATAATACACACAAGATTCAACCACATTGTTATTTTTGTTGGTCAGAACTTCCCTACACTTTGTAACATAGTGGCATGAAGATACACAGAACGAAGAAGGGATGTGGTGGTTCCTTGCTGACCAATACTCAACAGTGCACTGTGACGCCAGTCTCAGATAAGACATTAGAAGACCTCTGTCAGGATATAATCCACAGCACAGAGAATATTCAGGTTGAGTCAGGCAGCGGGGAGGCAATGCAGCTCTCCGACGAGACCAGAGACAAGGTTAACTTTCCACCAGCAAGTGCAAAAAGCATATGGGAAAACCTAGACGCAGGATTATGCAAAGAACTGGACAAACAGCTAAGAGGGAAAAACCTGGAGCAAAAGCTGGAAGCATTTGGTAACATCATATATCTTCACTGCTACAAAGAGATTGGAACCAAACAGGCAAAAAGAGAAAAAGTGACACCAAGAAAGTCCAGAAGACAGAGGAAAATAGAAGCAATAAGACAGCAGAAGAACCATGCCCGGAAAATGTTCAAGAAGGCACATGAATCAGAAAAAGAAGGACTAAGACAGGTTTGGCAGCATCTAAAATCCCAGCACAATGCCTTTTGCAGAGCTGAAAGACTATGTAAAAGGAAGAGGGAAACCAGATACGCAAGAGAGAAGTTCTACAGAGATCCCTTCGGATTTGCCAAGCAGTTATTTGAACAGCCAAAATCAGGTACGCTGAAAGTAGGTAAGGAGGTGCTCGAAGAACATCTGAGCAAGACATACTCTGATAAAAATCAGCATACACCTCTCGAGCAGATGAAAGGTCTAGTGTGGCCCTGTGCACCAGGCAGCAAATTCAAATGCACCCCACCAACCTTACAAGAAGTAGAGAGCGTTGTAAGAAAAGCTAAAGGCAAGTCAGCACCAGGCCCAAATGGCGTTCCTTACATAATATACAAAAGATGCCATGAAGTACTAAAGAAGCTTCATAAACTCCTACGAACAGCATGGACCAAAGGAGTCATATGTAAAGAATGGAAAAAGGCTAACGGAGTATACATCCCCAAGGAGCAGAATTCCACTGAAATCAACCAGTTCAGGCCGATCTCACTTCTGAATGTGGAAGGAAAGATATTCTTCTCTGTGATGGCAAAAAGACTAACAACATACCTCCTAGACAATGGTTACATTGATACATCCGTGCAGAAGGGAGGAATTCCAGGTTTCCCAGGATGTCTCGAGCATGCGTCAATGATTTGGGAAGCCATTCAGCAGGCAAAATCTGGAAAGCAATATCTACAGGTAATATGGCTTGACCTAGCCAATGCGTATGGCTCAGTACCGCACCAGATGATATGGCTAGCACTAAACATGTACCATGTGCCAAAAGAAATCACAAATATGCTGAAAAGGTACTTCACAGGGTTCCTCATGAGGTTTGGAACATCAGGATATACTACAAGATGGATCGAGCTCCAGGTAGGAATTGCAATGGGCTGTACAATATATCCCATACTGTGCGTACTAGCCATGTAAGTAATCCTAAGAGCAGCAGAAGGAGCAGCAGAAGGCCCAAGATTCAGAAATGGATGTCAAATGCCACCACTAAAAGCATTCATGGATGACACAACAGTAATAACAACCAGTGAAGCACAGGCACGAAAGATGTTGGAGCGTTTGGACAACCTTATCGTATGGTGCCGCATGAGCTTCAAGCCAAAGAAGTCAAGAAGCCTGTCACTCATGAAAGGGAAAGTGATAGAAAGATCGTACACAGTGGCAAATCAAATAATCCCAACTGTAGGGGAAGAGCCAGTGAAGAGCCTTGCAGAGTATATGATGCATCCATGAAGGACTCAAGCGCTGTGAAGCAGGTTATAGAAATGGCGCAGAATGGACTGAGCATCATAGACAAAAGCAGGCTACTGGGTAAGTTCAAAATATGATGCCTCCAGTTCATGCTGATTCCAAAACTGATGTGGCCACTACTCATTTACGAAGTAAGTACCAGCACAGTAGAGGCAGTCGAAAGAAAGATAAATAAAGCCATAAGAAAGTGGTTGGGCGTACCACCAGGATTAACTGATGTAGCGCTGTACTGCAAGAAGAGCAAACTGCAGCTGCCTTTCAAATCTGTGGTTGAAGAATACAAGGTAGGAAAAACAAGACTTGCAATGATGCTACAAGAATCTACAGATCCGGTGGTACGAGAAGTGCAGCCAACACTTAAAACTGGACGAAAATGGAAAGTAGGTGAGGAAGTGACCACAGCCAGGGAAACGCAGGAGCTGAAAGAAGTAATAGGGTACACCCAGACCAACGGAAGGGGATTTGGTCATGGTGAAATCAAGTGGTGGTCAAAGGCCTCCTGCAAGGAAAGAAGGGATATGATCATCAGCGAGGTAAGGAATTCAGAGGATGACAAGCGGGTCCAGAAGGCAGTCCAACAATCACAACAAGGGCAATGGACAACATGGGAGGAAGTCCTGCAGAGATCACTAACATGGAATGACATCTGGAAAATGGCACCCTTGAGGCTCAGCTTCATCATCAGAGCTACTTATGACCTTCTGCCTACAGGCTCCAACCTATACAAATGGGGTGTATCAGAAGATACAAAGTGCCCTCTGCAACGAAAGGCAAACATTGGAACATGTGCTGTCAGCATGTAGAGTGTCTTTAGGGCAAGGACGGTACACCTGGCGGCACAACAGAGTGTTGCAGGAACTAGTAGCCATTGTAGACAGGGCAAACGATAAAGCAAATAACAGCAAAAGAGTTGAGGTCCCACCTAAATACTTCATAGGTGCTGGTACGACATCAAATATTGAAATCAGGGACATTCCCTTACCATCACTGCTAGATGGTACAAATGATTGGGAAGTGACAGCGGACCTTCCAGAAAGACGAGAATACCCGACTGCCATTAAGAACACAGGAATGCGACTGGACATTGTAGTGTACTCCACAGAAAAACAGGAATTAATAATGATCGAGCTTACGGTCCCATACGAAACTAGAATAGAGGAACAGCATTTATTCAAATTGGAGAAGTACAATGATCTGGTCAAGCAACTGAGGCAGGGGGCAGGAATCAGGGCAAAAGTGATAGCTGTAGAAGTGGGAGCAAGAGGATTCATAGCAACATCAGCATATGACCTATGTAAGCAACTGGGCATAAAGGGACAAGCAAGAGCAAGGGCATTGAGAAGCCTTTCAGAAACAGCAGAAAAGGCCTCATGCTGGCTGTGGAGTATGCGAAACAAGCATTGGGAGCATAAGTAATTTCATTTGCCACAACCAATACCAGTCCTCCATAGCTAAATCGCTAAAGACGCGTGGCAACTGGAAGATCATGGGTTCGATCCCGGGACCGAAAAAAAAGCAACAACTCACAAGACCTCTGGGAGTCATGACCCAGAGGGGCCCACCCCCCCCCCCCTTAGAGTGTCAGGAGTTTAAAGGGCCGAAACACTTGTCTGAGGGGGGGGGGTACTTCCTCTGATGATCTGAAGGAGTTGTGTTGTTGTTCCGCTCTCTACGGTAGAGAGTTTCCTGCATAGTCCAGGAAAAAGAACTCTCCTTGACTGTGAGACCAGAAGTTTGGTAGCCTGAGTTTTAAAACAAAGACCCACTGATGTTTATTGATCTCAGACTAATCCTACCATTCACAGCTACCTCATGTAACGTCATTTATCCAGAGCGACCAATGATCAGCCTAAAGATTTTGCATCTGATATGTCAGTCAGTCTCTTAGATCAGCTACGCTCAATCACGATTTAGTTTCATCGGACCCTCTTTAGAGCAATGATACAAGCCTTTACTTTTTTTAATTTAATTTTTTTATTATAAAAAATAAAACATAAATCTGTCGTAGAATATTCATATATAAATTCACATGACTAACACATGACTATAACTAACATTTAAACAAAAGAAAACACAATTAAAAATCAATATTATGATTATCTCTTCAATCATCAGTAAACAAACTCACTTATCACATTATTACACATTTCAGGAAGTGTTTTCGCATGTTTTATTCACACTTTGTTCTTCATTTCACCACAGCACCATCTAGACGGGACAGACAGTCATGGAAAACAGTCAAGAGCAAGGTAAAGGTCGCAAGTTGCCCCCCATGCATTCTGGAGAAATGTTCGATTGGTGGAGGGTTAAAGGTGAAGGCCTTATCGTGAAGCCACCACCCAAGCCACCGCAATTTCCTCAGATTTTGTACCCCCGAAGACAAAACGGTGTGTAAAACTTTTTTCTATGTGCTTTTATGTATGTTTATGTACATGTGGATATATACGCACCAGTAAAGTGTCATACGCCAGTTCATATTGCTACTGCACTCCCTATAAAGGCGGCCTGGTTGCCTGAGTGTTTAGGCGCTCGGTTTACTGATCCGGTGGTACCAGATTCAAGTCCCAGGAGGGTTTTCCGGTGAGAAAGTCCAACCCTGGCCGGGGTGGGCTACCACCACTCACCCAGTGGAGATATACTGATGTCCAAAACACGTCGAGGTCTTCGGGTGAGAAAATCCAACCCTAGACTAAACTGGTGCAACGAAAACCACGGTGTCATGCAATCCCGTTTCTGAGACCCACCAGTAATGCAGGCTCAAGCCCTGCGATACTCTGAACCTCTTGTGGTCCTCTCGGGGATCTCGTGTGGTCCTTTGGGGGGACCACACCGGGGACCATGGGTTTAACGAGGACCACAGGCGTAAATTCAGTAGGATCACAGGGCGGTCTTGGTGGTAGAAGAAGAAGAAGAGGAAAGTCCCAGCAAGACACAGACAGAAAGACAGACAGATAGACAGATAATGCAACTGGCTTGAAAAAACAATCAAGCATTTGTGAAGATCTAATGCCTGTTATAGCATTTAAAAAATGTCCTTCCAGAACTGTGCTGGCCAATGAAGCAAAAACAGAGCAGGGACGCCCCGGTGGCAGAGAGCCTGATAACCAGAAACTTTTGGTCAGATAATGGGCGCACAACGATGGAGAACTCGAGACCACTGACTCAGCACACTTCCTGGAGGCCCACCAAGGGGCCTACAAAATACCCGCCGGTCAAATTAAGATTTTCACAGAAGTTACAGTAAACCAGGCAACTTTCTGTACAGATTTTGCGAAAAGTCATGAAACGATGTTTTTCATGTTTTTTTTTAAAAATTATCTGTTACATCATTTGCTTATTGTTTTACAGAAACCTACATCTCTCATCTTTTTGTATATAAAAATGTCTCAGTCTTGATTTGTAGCGTTAGATCTCGGCAGTAAATTGAGCTTCATTCTTTTCAAGAATTTTCAAGTTCCGTTATAAAGTGTAATCTTTATGAAGGCCAATGCAACTGATGAAGGTCATTACATCATTTGTAGTTGTGTTAGCAAAAATAAAAAAAAAAACTCTTTTCGTAATTTTGTTTGTTTGTTTATTTTTTTTTTTTTTGGTATTTTTCTTCGTAACTTAGAATGTTTATGAGATTCTAACATCATTTTATGAACATTTGTCATTCATTTTTTAGTTGTATGGTGGGGAAGTACGCCACTGACGTTTGATCTCATTCATGATAAGAGAACAGTTTTAAATTTACTGAAGCAGGGGAATATATATTTTTAAAAAAAATTTCTAAATGTTTCCAAACCGCTGAAGTCTGATCTCACTCGAAAACCTCAGAGAATGTCTAGGCACTGATGTTTCCCAACTCTTGTGCAATGACTACAAGCAGTGATTTCCCTTGGTAACAAAGGTGGCACTAATGGGATCTCGTGATAAGATAGGGCAGTTATTTTTCCAGTCCCTGGCTTGAGCTAAAAAAAAAAACGGGGTTTGCAGTACATCTTTAGCAGGCTCCAACACCATGAGGAATATAGCGATCCCTATCCCGTTAGCCAGGCTTGGTCTGTTATAGGGGATGGGGGTGGGGTCGGGGTACAAACAGAGAGACGGGACATCGTCTTGGTCAGCTATGGTTAGCCAACCCTGACGCTAGCATGTCAGTCATGGGTCGCTGACTGTCAAAACGGACACTGCTTTCACTCCGGACTGCGACCACATAACAATATAAAACCAGCAGGGGAAAAAACCCAACAAATAAACAGCTCTGTATACTGTCAAGAGTGACAGTCATCGTTCTTTCCACATAAAAATGAGAAGGACAGGCTTGAAGACATCACAACAACATGAAAGAAAAATAGAAAGAGAAGAAAGGGAAGTTGAAGATTAAAAAAAATCACGGATAGCCTGATGCGATGACAGCAGCTGAGCTAATGAAAACTATCAAGTATCGAGACCTACGGACAAGCATGGCATAACCGCCAACTCATGTTGGTAGAGTTTTTAATGATAACAACATATAAGGACTGCTACAAACATTTCAGTAAAACTTTGTTGTTAAATAGTAAACATTTAAGAGATAAATCATTCCAAAATGAGATTCTTGAATCACTAAAGAGTTTTAAAGCCCTGAAAGTATGCTATCAGCACATCAAAATTTACAGTAGTTGATTTTCTATTAGAAATTTATAGGTAAAATATTTGAGTAGTTGATTTTCTGTTAAAAATTTATAGGTGAAGTATTAGAGTATTTGACTTTCTCTTTAAAATTTACAGGTGAAACATTAGACTAGTTAATTTTCTGTTAAAAAGGTACAGGTGAAACATTAGACTAGTTAATTTTCTGTTAAAAAGGTACAGGTGAAACATTAGAGTAGTTGATTTTCATACAGAAACTTACAAGTGAAACATTAGAGCACTTGAGTTACTTTTAAAAATTTACAGGTGAAAATTTATATGTGGATATCAATAAGAAAATTAAATTTTTTTTTAAAGACGACGAAAACAACAGGCTGTGACCCGGGGGTACTGCAAACCGGGTCCACTCGTAACGAGATGTGGATCATACCCTCGGCATTCAATAAATGCATCTCGTTTAATTAAAAAATAACAGCGACGCTTTTGTTTAACCAAAGGGCATGTTGATCAGGGTACCTGCCACTTTGACCTTAGCCAAAAGGCCGAGAAGCGATTTAAAAACAGCAAACGGAGAAAGCTAACTTGAAGTGAACGAGCGGCTTCACATGCTGAGAATCCAGTATGTGATATATCATTCAACTTTCATCGAGCGTTTTATCAGAATGTGTCTATGTAATGGAACAGAAATATGAACAAAATTCAGAAAATAATAAAAAGCATTTTCAGAGCTTTTGGGTGTAAATAACGGAGGCGAATAAAGGAAATTACAGCCCAAGATGGCAATAACCATCTTAGACGCCAACAATAGAAGAAATCTGTTAGTTTAAAATATTTATATCAGTTATTTCCCCTGCATGTGACTATCTCCACTTAAAACGCACAGGAAGACTAAAATGTGTCGGTTATCTCTTCAGTTAGAAGATCACACTGAACGAGGTTGAGGGTTACATTGTGGAGGGTCTGTGCTTGGGTCGCGGGTTGTACGACCTTGGCCGAAGCGTAGTCGTCCACTTGATTTGTTTCCGGGGTAGTGTGTGACTGATTATTTTTCTTGCATCATTTTGTACCGGAGGCATGGCCGCGCAATGTCCTGTTTTCGCGTGCTTATGAATTGTGTTGTAATTTCCTGTATATTATTGTGATCAGGACGACTGATTGTTTAGTTATATTTTGTCTGTTGTGATTAAGATTGTGTAGTGTGAATTAATTTGTGACGTAGGTTTCGAGTCAGAACGTGTGGTGACGTAATTTGTGTGAATGTTAACTTCTGTTAATAGTTAAGGTTGTAATGATATAGGATTTTATTAGAAAATGAATTCTTATTAATAAATGTTATGATTTCGTTGCGAGTATTATGCATATTGGATTGGTAACAAGCATCATTCTGTATACGCTGTTCATGTATATTTACTAAGTGTTTGCATCAATATAGATTATAATAATGAATGTCACGGGTAGCTATGGCTGTGTAGTTTAAAGTGCAGCTCCACTCATATTTGTGTGGAGGCCACATGTCCCGTGACATTAGATCCATAGCGTTTATAATATTAATATTGCACACCTGTGAAGTTTCATTATCATTTGTTATTATGCTTGATTTTGTTTTTGGTATTTTCATTGATTTGTTCATCCATTGCTCTTTCATTATTGATTAATAATGTCTTTATGCCATGTTGATCGTCAGTGCTAGTTGTTATGTAGTTGTTAATTATGAGATTAAATTTGGTGTATTATTGACCTCAGATGTAGATATTTGTATTGAATGTCATATATATATATATATATATATATATATATATATATACAGTTGTATTGAATGTCATATGCTTGAGTAGATTTATCCACAGTTGGCATACAACAAGCCGCGGAAGGGGAAACCTGGGTTGGTTGTGTAGCAGGGAAGATAGAATCTGTCCTCTAATACTATAGCACATAAGAGAATTGTTGGTCTGTGAACCATATTCATAAAATATTCCTCCCAATTATTGATAATATGTAAACTTGCACCCACAAGTTATACAACATCTTCATAATAAATAAAGGTCAGAGTGAAACTCGCCCTATCCCATACTCTATGAAGGCCATCCTATAATTTAAAGTCACATTTACAAGTATATAGGGAAAACACTATCTATCTGTCTGTCTGTCCGTCCCTCCGTCCGTCTGTTTTGTCTGTCTGCATGCCTGTGTGCTTGTCTGTCTGTCTGTCTGTTTTGTCTGTCTGTCTGCTTAAGTGTTAGCATCTTAAATGTCCCGTACATGAACGAGTGAGAAAAAAATAAACCAAAAATAGCTGCAATATCAATCATTAGAGAAACACTAAAAAAAAATAGCAAGGAATTGAAAGAACACTGACCATTAGCAAATGTCACGACATTGGAGGAAAAGGTCACACGATTGTTAAAGAGACTCCTTAACGTAAGAAAAAATATTTCTGAGGAAAACAAATGAACACAAAGACAACACAAACGACAAAGGTGTTACAGAGACAATAAAAACACGAGAATCGACAAAAGTATAAACAAGAAAAAAGAAAAACATAAAAAGCGACAAACTTGTTACAGAGTCAACTGTAATGTAACAATGAAAACACTACGAGGACCTACAAGACATCTATAACATTGAAAATGAAATGAATAGTTCAGTATCAATATACGTGTAGAAGGAAATAGAAACTAGAAAATAATGAAGCTAGATATATTACGAAGTACTGTAGTTGTTGTTGTTGATGATGATGATGATGATAATAGTTTTAATGGTGATATTGGTGATGATAGTGGTGGTGGTGGTTGTGGTGGTGGTAGTAGTGGTGGTGGTGATGATGAAAGCATGAAAGAAAAAAATAATGAATGATCATGCTGCATAGCAAGATTAATCCAGCAGCTGCGTTTGAACAATGTGGATTTGTTTTGAATGAATTACGTAAAATGTGTTGCTATTGTCTTTTCAGGGGTGGGAGAGAGAGGAAGGAGAGAGGAGAGAAAGATAAAGTAATAAAAATGTTCTTTGAACTGAAATTCAGGCAGTTTTCAGTATGGTTAGACCTAAGCATTATAAAAAACAAACGCTTCATTTGCTCTACGCTGGATGCAACTGAACTGGACATAATTATACAGGATGCAACGATACTGGATATAACTGAACTGGTTATAACAGTAACATTGCGCATCCACGCTAGAGAAAACAAATAAAGAAACAAATAAATAAGCCAAAGATCTGTCATATGTCCTGCCCACAATCCTCCATATTTCATTAGACTGATCATCAGAGGAGTTTTAGAAACATAAGACTGGAAGGTTCTAAGGACTGCTGTAGCCGGAGGTGGGGTGAGGGATACGCTCTCCACTCCAGTTAAATGTCTCCAAGGCGTGCGTATCAAATAGCCTCTGACAGTCCACGTCCAGCTCATGGCCTTCTCGTGGCGGAACTGTTCAAACTGACAGGAGAAGGGGCGAACGCGAATATCTGGCGCCTGAAAACCACACGCTTCGGGTAGATGAGTCTTATTTGGTAGCTCATCTAGGAGAAGGAAAACTCTGATTTAAAACCCGATGCTGGCGAGATTTTTCAGCTGTCGTGAGTGAGGTGAAACTCCTCCCGACCAATGAAGAAAAATGCGTGTAGGGTTGTCGCGCAGCGCCGTCGTGGACAAGGTGAAGGAAAGGATTAAATGACGTAACCAATAGTCTCGAGGTCAGGACTACTCATATCACGGCATCCGTGCCCTAGAGGCCGACCACGTCCTATAAACACCCATACTGGAGCAGATTGCCTAAACCGGCTTAACCCAGGAGTTAAATTAAGACATTGCTGGCGAAATTCTTCGCTGCAGCGGGTGGAGTGAAATTCTTCCCAGCCAATGAAGAAAAATGCGATTAGGGTTGCTGGGCGGCGCCGCTGTGAACAGGTGATGTAAATGATAAAGTGAAGATTAATCGGTATGCCCAGTAGTCTCGCAGCGAGAGCTACGCATACCACGGCACCTCTGCTCTAGAGGCCAGTAACGTCAGATATACACCCATACTGGTGAAATATGCCTAAACCGGCTTAGCCCAGGGGTGAAACTTACTAGTGGCGAGGACTCATCCTCCTGGACAAAAGCTCTGTCCTGGTCACAACTAGGAAGGGTAGTGGACACGACCACAAAATGCTGAAGTCGGAGGCACTGGACCAGTGCAGTCTAGATAGGCAACCACCTCTCACCCGACGGGGATGTTTGTGTATCCTAATCACGCTGAGGTTTTCCGGTGAGAAAGTCCAACGCTGGACTGGATGGGCAACCACCTCTCACCTGGCGGGGATATACTGATATACAAAACATGTCGAGGTTTTCAGGTGAGAAAGTCCAACTCTAGATTAAACTGGTGCAACGAAAACCACAGTGTCACGCAATCCCGCTTCTGCGACCCACCGAGAATACAGGCCCAAGCCCTGTGATACTTTGAACCTCTTGGGGATCTTGTGTGGTCTTCTGTGGTCCTTGATAGGTCCTCTCGGGGACCACAGGACCTATCAAGCACCACAGGATTAAATTCAGTAGGATCACGGGGCGGTCTTGGTGGTAGAAGCGAACGAAGAAGAAGAAGAAGACTGGAAGTAGGAGCACCCGGTACTGACAGTCTCAGCAAGCACGTGGACGACACTGCGAAGAAAAATGAAAATTTGTAAAGCCCTATCAGAATCTAATGAACTGGGTTGTCATGTCTTGTCTTTTTTGTCTTACTTTGTCTTGTCTTGTTTTGTCTTACCATGTCTTGTCTTATCTTGTCTTGTTTTATCTTACCTTTTCTTGTCTTACCTTATCTTGTTTTGTCTTACCTTGTCTTGCCTTAACTTGTCTTGTCTTATTTTGTGTTACTTTGTCTTGTCTTGTTTTGTCTTACCTTCTCTTGTCTTGTTTTGTCTGACCTTGTCTTACCTTGACTTGCCTTGTTTTGTCTTACCTTGTCTTGTCTTACCTTGTCTTGTCTTGTCTTACTTCGTCTTGTCTTGTTTTGTCTTACCTTGTCTTGTCTTGTTTTGTCTGACCTTCTCTTGTCTTGTTTTGTCTTACATTGACTTGTCTTGTTTTGTCCTACTTTGTCTTGTTTTATTTTGTCTTATCTTATCTTGTCTTCAGTCTTCCTGAAACTGCGAGCTAATGTTTGTTGCATCCGGTTATATATATATATATATATATATATATATATATATATATATATATATATATATATACAATTTATTATGAATTGAATCTGTAGTTGTGGAAAGTAAACGATTCTCTTACTTTAATGTACTATTGTACTGATGCGAAACATGTCTTTATCTCTACTGATTTTTTAAAAATCAATTATCTGAACCCAGGAACTTTCTTTATCATATGTTTCATCAATCTTCTGCCCTCACCCCTCCACCCCATGGCTTCGTGGCTCATCAAGGTTGTTACTTAATGTAAGTCTTTGCTTGAGCTGAACAAACGGTTCTAAACTTCACGAAACACACAGAGCCAACACGGATATGACTTCAGTAACTCAAAGATTATAACCTCACGGCATCCATATCACTAACAAACACCAACAATTCGTAAACAGACACAACATCACGGGCACAGCTTATTTTGACGGTAATTGATGTTAATGGCCGTAATGATGAATGAAGCATAAACACACAAGTTCCGAATGAACACATGATATAGAACATAACAAGATTTATGACATGAAAATAATTGTGAATTTCAATCCAACGAAACTGCATGTGATTTTGACGGTTGATGATGATCAGTGAAATTGAAAATCCCCAAGTATTCCAGGACTAACAAACATTACATTGAAAATGCCCAATCATTCCAGGTCTAATACATATTACACTGAAAATGCCCAAGTATTTCAGAATTAACAAACATTACATTGAAAATGCCCAAGTATTCCTGGACTAACACACATTACATTGAAAATGCCCAAGTATTCAAGGACTAACACACATTACACTGAAAATGCCCAAGTATTCCAGGACTAACACACATTACACTGAAAATGCCCCAGCACTCCAGGAGTAACACATATAAGCAGGTAAGGAGGTGCTCGATGAACATCTGAGCAAGACATACTCTGATAAAAATCAGCATACACCTCTCGAGCAGATGAAAGGTCTAGTGTGGCCCTGTGCACCAGGCAGCAAATTGAAATGCACCCCACCAACCTTACAAGAAGTAGAGAGCGTTGTAAGAAAAGCTAAAGGCAAGTCAGCACCAGGCCCAAATGGCGTTCCTTACATACTATACTAAAGATGCCATGAAGTACTAAAGAAGCTTCATAAACTCCTACGAACAGCATGGACCAAAGGAGTCATATGTAAGGAATGGAAAAAGGCTAACGGAGTATACATCCCCAAGGAGCAGAATTCCACTAAAATCAACCAGTTCAGGCCGATCTCACTTCTGAATGTGGAAGGAAAGATATTCTTCTCTGTGATGGCAAAAAGACTAACAACATACCTCCTAGACAATGGTTACGTTGATATATCCGTGCAGAAGGGAGGAATTCCAGGTTTCCCAGGATGTCTCGAGCATGCGTCAATGATTTGGGAAGCTATTCAGCAGGCAAAATTTGGAAAGCAAGATCTACAGGTAATATGGCTTGACCTAGCCAATGCGTATGGCTCAGTACCGCACCAGATGATATGGCTAGCACTAAACATGTATCATGTGCCAACAGAAATCACAAATATGCTGAAAAGGTGCTTCACAGGGTTCCTCATGAGGTTTGGAACATCAGGATATACCACAAGATGGATCGAGCTCCAGGTAGGAATTGCAATGGGTTGTACAATATCTCCCATACTGTTCGTACTAGCCATGCAAGTAATCCTGAGAGCAGCAGAAGGAGCAGCAGAAGGCCCAAGATTCAGAAATGGATGTCAAATGCCACCACTAAAAGCATTCATGGATGACACAACAGTAATAACAACCAGTGAAGCACAGGCACGAAAGATGTTAGATCGTTTGGACAGCCTTATCATATGGTGCCGCATGAGCTTCAAGCCAAAGAAGTCAAGAAGCCTGTCACTCATGAAAGGGAAAGTGATAGAAAGATCGTACACAGTGGCAAATCAAATCATCCCGACTGTAGGGAAGAGCCAGTGAAGAGCCTTGGCAGAGTATATGATGCATCCATGAAGGACTCAAGCGCTGTGAAGCAGGTTATAGAAATGGCGCAGAATGGACTGAGCATCATAGACAAAAGCAGGCTACTAGGTAAGTTCAAAATATGGTGCCTCCAGTTCATGCTGATTCCAAAACTGATGTGGCCACTACTCATTTACAAAGTAAGTGCCAGCACAGTAGAGGCAGTCAAAAGAAAGATAAATAAAGCCATAAGAAAGTGGTTGGGCGTACCACCAGGATTAACTGATGTAGCGCTGTACTGCAAGAAGAGCAAACTGCAACTGCCATTCAAATCTATGGTTGAAGAATACAAGGTAGGAAAAACAAGACTTGCAATGATGCTACAAGAATCTACAGATCCGGTGGTACGAGAAGTGCAGCCAACACTTAAAACTGGACGAAAATGGAAAGTAGGTGAGGAAGTGACCACAGCCAGAGAAACGCAGGAGCTGAAAGAAGTAATAGGGTACACCCAGACCAACAGAAGGGGATTTGGTCATGGCGAAATCAAATGGTGGTCAAAGGCCTCCTGCAAGGAAAGGAGGGATATGATCATCAGCGAAGTAAGGAATTCAGAGGATGACAAGCGGGTCCAGAAGGCAGTCCAACAATCACAACAAGGCCAATGGACAACATGGGAGGAAGTCCTGCAGAGATCACTAACATGGAATGACATCTGGAAAATGGCACCCTTGAGGCTCAGCTTCATCATCAGAGCTACTTATGACCTGCCTACAGGCTCCAACCTATACAAATGGGGTGTATCAGAAGATACAAAGTGCCCTCTCTGCAACGAAAGGCAAACATTGGAACATGTGCTGTCAGCATGTAGAGTGTCTTTAGGGCAAGGACGGTACACCTGGCGGCACAACAGAGTGTTGCAGGAATTAGTAGCCATCGTAGACAGGGCAAACGATAAAGCAAATAACAGCAAAAGAGTTGAGGTCCCACCTAAATACTTCATAGGTGCTGGTACGACATCAAATATTCTTCTTCTTCTTCTTCGTTCACTTCTACCACCAAAAACCGCACTGTGAACCTACTGAATTCATGCCTGTGGTCCTCGTTAGGTCCCGTGGTCCCCTGTGTGGTCCAAAATAGACCACACGAGATCCACGAAAGGACCACAAGAGATTCAGAGTGTCACAGTGCTTTAGCCTGTATTCTTGGTGGGTCTCGGAAGCGGGATTGCATGACACCGTGGTTTTCATTGCACCAGTTTAGTCTAGGGTTGGACTTTCTCACCGGAAGACCTCGACGTGTTTAGGATATCAGTGCATCCTCGATGGGTGAGAGGCGGTAGCCCACCCAGGCCAGAGTTGGACTTTCTCACCGGAAAACCTCGACGTGTTTTGAGATACCCTTGTATCACCGCCGGGTGAGAGGTGGTTGCCCATCCAGTCCAGGGTTGGACTTTCTCACCGGAAAACCTCAGCGTGATTAGGATACGCAAACATCCCCGCCGGGTGAGAGGTGGTTGCCTATCTAGACTTCCCTGGTCCAGTGTCTCCGACTTCAGCATTTTGCGGTCGTGGCCGCTACCCTTCCTAGTTGTGACCAGGATGGAGCTTTTGTCCAGGAGGACGAATCCTCGCCACTAGTGACTTCTACCCCTGGGTTGAGCCGGTTTAGGCATTATCCCAGTATGGGCGTGTTTGGGACGTGACCGACCTCTAGAGCAGAGGTACTGTGACATGCATAGCCTTCAAGATTCACCCCTGGTATGAGCCGGTTTAGGCAAAATTCACCAGTATGGGTGTTTATCAGGCGTTACCGACCTCTAGAGCGGAGGTGGCATGACATGTCTAGCCATCAAGTTCCACACCTGGTGTGTGCCGGTTTAGGCATATTTCACCAGTGTAGGTGTATTTCGGACGTGGGCGGCCTCTAGAGCAGAGGTGCCGTGGTATAGCTCTCGTAGCGATACTACTGGACATACCAGTTAAACTTCACTTTCCACCACCTTTTCCCATCGGCTCCGCACAGCAACCTTTATTTCTTTTCCGCATTTACTCCTTAACCGGGAGGAGCTTCACTCCACGCACGGCATTTGAAGAGTCTCGCCAGCAGTGAGACAAGCCGGTTCATGCATTTCACCCGACATGACTGCACTCAGGATTGGCCGACCTCCAGACCAGAGGTGCCATGATTTGACTGTTTGCTTCGCTTTATCCTTTCTACCACCTTTTCCGCAGTGATGCTGCGCGGCAACCTCATTTGTACCTTTCTTCACTGGCCGGGAAGAGCACCGCTCCACGCACGGCAGCTGAAAAATCTCGCCAACAGCGGCAGATGAGCTACCAAACGTGCCACTCATCTACCCTAAGTAACTGGTTTTCAGGCGCCAGATATTCGCCCTCGCCCCTTCTCCTGTCAGTTTAAACAGTTCTGCCACGGGAAGGCCAGGAGCTGGACTTGACTGCCAGAGGCTGTTTGAGGCGCATTTGCAGTCCTTAGAACCACATCAAATATTGAAATCAGGGACATTCCCTTACCATCACTGCTAGATGGTACAAATGACTGGGACGTGACAGCGGACCTTCCAGAAAGAACACAGGAGTGCGACTGGACATTGTAGTGTACTCCACTGAAAAACAGGAATTAATAATGATCGAGCTTACGGTCCCATATGAAACTAGAATAGAGGAACAGCATTTATTCAAATTGGAGAAGTACAATGATCTGGTCAAGCAACTGAGGCAGGGGGCAGGAATCAGGGCAAAAATGATAGCTGTAGAAGTGGGAGCAAGGGGATTCGTAGCAACATCAGCATATGACCTATATAAGCAACTGGGCATAAAGGGACAAGCAAGAGCAAGGGCACTGAGAAGCCTTTCAGAAACAGCAGAAAAAGCCTCATGCTGGCTGTGGAGTATGCGAAACAAGCATTGGGAACATAAGTAATTTCATTTGCCACAACCAATACCAGTCCTCCGTAGCTAAATCGCTAAAGACGCTCTTCAAAAAGTGCAGTGCCAACTGGAAGACCATAGGTTCGATCCCAGGACCGGAAAAAAAACAACAACTCACAAGACCTCTGGGAGTCATGACCCAGAGGGGCCCACCCCCCTTAGAGTGTCAGGAGTTTAAAGGGCCGAAACACTTGTCTGGGGGTGTACTTCCTCTGATGATCTGAAGGAGTTGTGTTGTTGTTCCGCTCTCTACGGTAGAGAGTTTCCTGCATATTACACGTAACTGCCAGCAATATAAACAATCACATAACTGCCAGCAATATAAACAACCACGTCACTTATAAAAAAATCACATTTTCTTGGTCGGCCCAAAACCCATCTTCAGGCCTGTAGCATAAATATTTCATTTTGAATTTCAATCTACCATTCCTCATACAGATTTTTAACAACTGACACTTATGGCAACGTGTAACAAAAACTTACATAAATGAGGAGTAACAGGTGGAGGTCATTGCTTTAACCCACAATACAGAACTACAGAACACACGAGACGAACATTTCCACTCAGAAACCACGTGATCCCATCACCTGACCGCATTCCCGAATGAACATGAATCTCTTACGAAACTAGCAACTCAAAACTTTTCTTCCGGAACTTGTTTCGTTTCGCTTTCGTGTCGGACCACACGAAACGAAACAAAACATGTTCCGGAAGAAAAGTTTAGGTGTTGAGCTTGGGAACGAGATATTGCAGCTATTGTTTTTTTTTCGGCCCCGGAGTGCAGCTAAGAAGCAGTGAATGTTCAATGCTTCTTTAACAGACTCCACCACCATGGGGACTATGGCGATCCCTGCCCCGTTAGCCAGGCTAGGCCTGTTATTGGGAGTACCAACAGAGTGATAGGTCAGGGTCTTGGTCAACCCTGAAGCCGCCATATCAGCTATGGGTCGCCAAACCTGAAGCCGGCATATCAGCTATGGGTCGCCAACCACGAAACCGGCATATCAGCTATGGATTGCTGATTGTCAAAAAGACATTTTTGTTCCCAAATGGTTTATGGAAGAACATTGTGATACGAATGAGAGCTAAGGAATAACAACAGAAAAAAAACGCTATAAAAATGATAATTATTGAAGGGCATCATCAACGGTAACAGGTAAGGTAAAGGTAATCATGTCATGCCTTAGAGGCACATAGTGATATGGTGTTAGTATCATCAATGGAGTTAAAATTAAAGATGAGAGAAAATCTGTTCGACTATCACAGAGATACGAGAACAATAGAGACAAATGCATATATAACATCAGTGAAATTTAGGTAAAAAAAACTCAGGTGTTTTACGATTAAATGGAAATCCAAACAAATAAAATTGCTTTTTTACTATAAAAAAAAGCTTCAACTCTCTTTCACCTCAGAGAATTCCATTCTCTGTCAGAAATAAGTTTTGATGAGAAATTCAGGTAGAGAGAAACTGGAAGGAAGTTACTACATAATTTCAAAACGTTGGTTGGGTTGGAAGTGTGCTACTTTTCATTTTATTTAGAGTTTTTCGTAAATGTTGCTTATTTCATAAGATGCAAGATTTATCGACATTGCCAGTGTTGTTCTGGAGTTAAAGAGTTAAATTTAAGCATATAAAACAATCACAGTAAATGAGCTGGTGTGTCAGTTGAGCAGGGTATGTTATAACCTGGATATTGCGAAAATAAACCACCCAGAGGAGCTCATTCATTCATTTATTTGCATGTCCCTCGCAGAACTTTGCCTCCCTAACAGCACTCATGTAGGCCTCTCAGTTGTGAGCAAGATGGCTTACTGCTGACGCATCCATTTGCAGATCATCAACTATGTCTTACAGCCATCTTCGCCTTGGTCTTCCTCTCAGAGGAGCTATCTGGAAGTAATTAAAACATAGCGGAGTTCAGTCACTAATTCTTTTAACAAAATATGACACTGAAGGAGGGAGGGGGAAGCTGGGAGTCACTCAAAATATTATTGAGAAAGCGATGATGAAGGAGACATGAGGGAGAAATATTTGAACAGAATGGACGTAGATATCAAAGATAATCCGACGTAAGAAACACCCTCTTCATGTAGTCTGACATTTAATCAAGATGATGATGATGATGCAGGCCAATATCCAGATCTTTATATTATCAAACATGGTTGATGTTTAAGAGCATCACTTATCCAAGCTAAACGTTTTCCCAAGTAAAGAAGAAAATTTTGAAGTTTATTCAATAACATGCAACTCGTTCAATGATTTTTATAATAGCTGTGTGTGTGTGCATGTGTGTGTGTCTGTCTGTCTGTTAAAAGAGTTGTGCAAAAATAGTTTAATGAAAGACAATTTGTATTTGACAAAATAAAGAAAAAGATTGAAGATGTTAGCTGTTGCTGATTCTTTATTGCTGCTGCAGATGATGATGATGATGATGATGATGATGATAGACAACAGATTTCAAAACAAAATAAAGTAGAAATTAACAATCATAAACTGACAACGAACAATAAAATTAATGAATGATTCTGTTACATAATTTCCAAATTTTCAAAAATAGCACGTGCTCTGCCCCTAATTTAAAATAATGCACAATCCTTATTGTGAGACCGGAAATGACAAAATTTGTCACATCTCCCGCCTCATTCTAGTACATCACATCACGTGGTTTTCTAAACCAATCACTGAACACTTTCTTCCTTCGGCACCGAGCCTAGTCATTGTTCCGCGTGCTGTGTTCTCAGCATTAGAGACAAGCGCAAGTTATTCTCTTAGTCTGGAACATACCATCGCTTTCTTTATAGTTAAGAAATAAACAAATAAAAACTACAGTGTTTGAAGAGGGAAAAAAAAATCCCTGCAGTTCTGAGTGTGAAATAAGGTGATTCTAAATTTTATACAGCTTCTATCAGATATATGTATATTTTTTTTAAGTTCTGTATTAACAAATTTACAGTTGTCGTAAATAATTACAGTTAAACGATAATGCTAAGGTGTAAAAATTAATACAAAGAAGTTCCGGAAAGTTTTTATTTATTTTATTTCACTGATAGAGTTATGTTTTGATGTTGGGAGATTCGTTTTGCTACCTTGCCTTTCATTGCGTGAACCTTTTTTTTTTTTTTAATGTCAAAACCATGTCTGACTTCTTGTCGTAGCTGTTACGTGTTTAGTTTCTGCGCTCGTTGAATGAACTTACCCACTGCGGAGGTAAGTAACGTACAAGTATTTTAGAGTATTTTTTTGGTTTGATTTTGTAAAATGCATACTTCATCACCATCATGTGGCGCCCCTGTATCAAACATTGGCTGCTCATGCTGTCCAACTATATATATTTGTTGTTGTTTGTTGTTGTTGTATCGCTACGATCGTGATAACATATGCGTGTGTGCTTGAAAAGTATCATACAACTGCCAAATTACGTTCTCGAGCTACGCACAGAAGAAGAACATAACTTTTTATTCACTTATATATGCTCTTTAAAGATTGTAAATTAAGTGTGTAATAGAGCCAGCCTTAGGAAATAACAATATGAAAATAAAATGAGTATACCATATGCTCAGTTGATGACAACTGACACAACAAACAAGGCAGCTGAAATAGTTATCAATTAGGAAAAATTGGAAAGAGGTGGAGAGTTTTTAATATCCTGGATTATTACTAATTAAAAGGAGGACATCTATCGCTCTTCAGAAAGTAAAACAAATAATGAATCTGTGGAGAGGAGCAGACAGAACCACAAAAATAAGATTTTTAAGGGCATGCATCTTTCCCATAGCAACATATGCCTGTGAGACCTGGACACTTAACAAAACAGCTGAGAAACACATAAATGCCTTTGAATGTAAATGCTACAGAAGAGTTCTCCAAATATCGTGGACACAAAAAGGAACAAATATATCTATACTACAAGAGCTTAATATTGAAGAAGGCTGGCTAGTGAAGAGGATTAAAGAGAGAAAACTGAAATATTTTAGACACATTAAACGTCATGATAATTTAGAGAAGACCGTATTGGAAGGATACATAATGGGAAAAAGAAAAAGAGGAAGACCAAGACGAAGATGGCTGCAAGACATCGTTGACGATCTGGAAATGGTTGCAACAGCAGCAGGCCATCTTGCTCACAACCGAGAGGCCTACAGGAGTGCTGTTTGGGAGGCAAAGTTCCGCAAGGGATATGCAAATGAATGAATGAATGGATTATTACTAACTAATAACGGAGATGCAATAAGGGAAATTAAAAGGATATATATTGCTCTTCCAAAAAAAAACCAAAAAAAAACTAAAGGGGGAGGGGGAAGCTGGGAGTCACTCAAAATATTATTGAGAAAGCGATGATGAAGGAGACATGAGGGAGAAATATTTGAACAGAATGGACGTAGATATCAAAGATAATCCGACGTAAGAAACACCCTCTTCATGTAGTCTGACATTTAATCAATATGATGATGATGATGCAGGCCAATATCCAGATCGTTATATTATCAAACATGGTTGATGTTTAAGAGCATCACTTATCCAAGCTAAACGTTTTCCCAAGTAAAGAAGAAACATTTGAAGTTTATTCGATAACATGCAACTCGTTCAATGATTTTTATAATAGCTGTGTGTGTCTGCATGTGTGTGTGTGTGTCTGTCTGTCTGTTAAAAGAGTTGTGCAAAAATAGTTTAATGAAAGACAATTTGTATTTGACAAAATAAAGAAAAAGATTGAAGATGTTAGCTGTTGCTGATTCTTTATTGCTGCTGCAGATGATGATGATGATGATGATGGTAGACAACAGATTTCAAAAGAAAATAAAGTAGAAATTAACAATCATAAACTGACAACGAACAATAAAATTAATGAATGATTTTGTTACATAATTTCCAAATTTTCAAAAAAAAGCACGTGCTCTGCCCCTAATTTAAAATAATGCACATTCCTTATTGTGAAACCGGAAATGACAAAATTTGTCACATCTCCCGCCTCATTCTAGTACATCACATCACGTGGTTTTCTAAACCAATCACTGAACACTTTCTTCCTTCGGCACCGAGCCTAGTCATTGTTCCGCGTGCTGTGTTCTCAGCATTAGAGACAAGCGCTAGTTATTCTCTTAGTCTGGAACATACCATCGCTTTCTTTGTAGTTAAGAAATAAACAAATAAAAACTACAGTGTTTGAAGAGGGAAAAAAAAATCCCTGCAGTTCTGAGTGTGAAATAAGGTGATTCTAAATTTTATACAGCTTCTATTAGATATATGTATATTCTTTTTAAGTTCTGTATTAACAAATTTACAGTTGTCGTAAATAATTACAGTTAAACGATAATGCTAAGATGTAAAAATTAATACAAAGAAGTTCCGGAAAGTTTTTATTTATTTTATTTCACTGACAGAGTTCTGTTTTGATGTTGGGAGATTCGTTTTGCTACCTTGCCTTTCATTGCGCGAACCTTTTTTTTTTTTTTTTAATGTCAAAACCATGTCTGACTTCTTGTCGTAGCTGTTACGTGTTTAGTTTCTGCGCTCGTTGAATGAACTTACCCACTGCGGAGGTAAGTAGCGTACAAGTATTTTAGAGTATTTTTTTGGTTTGATTTTGTAAAATGCATACTTCATCACCATCATGTGGCGCCCCTGTATCAAACATTGGCTGCTCATGCTGTCCAACTATATATATTTGTTGTTGTTTGTTGTTGTTGTTGTATCGCTACGATCGTGATAACATATGCGTGTGTGCTTGAAAAGTATCATACAACTGCCAAATTACGTTCTCGAGCTACGCACAGAAGAAGAACATAACTTTTTATTCACTTATATATGCTCTTTAAAGATTGTAAATTAAGTGTGTAATAGAGCCAGCCTTAGCAAATAACAATATGAAAATAAAATGAGTAAACCATATGCTCAGTTGATGACAACTGACACAACAAACAAGGCAGCTGAAATATTTATCAATTAGGAAAAATTAGAAAGAGGTGGAGAGTTTTTAATATCCTGGATTATTACTAATTAAAAGGAGGACATCTATCGCTCTTCAGAAAGTAAAACAAATAATGAATCTGTGGAGAGGAGCAGACAGAACCACAAAAATAAGATTTTAAGGGCATGCATCTTTCTCATAGCAACATATGCCTGTGAGACCTGGACACTTAACAAAACAGCTGAGAAACACATAAATGCCTTTAAATGCTACAAAAGTCCTTCGAATATCATGGACACAAAAAAAGAACAAATATATACATACTACAAGAACTTAATATTGAAGAAGGCTGGTTAGTAAGGAAGATTAAACGGAGAAAACTTAAATATTTTTGACATATTAAACGTCATGATAATTTAGAGAAGACAGTCTTGGAAGGGTACATAATGAGAAAAAGAAAGAGAGGAAGACCAAGGCGAAGATGGCTGCAAGACATCGTTGATGATCTGCGAATGGACGCATTAGCAGCAGGACATCTTGCTTACAACCGAGAGGCCTACAGGAGTGCTGTTAGGGAGACAAAGTTCTGCAAGGGACATGCAAATGACTAACTGACTGTCTGACTGACTGATGCTCGGTTGCTTTACCTTTTTAAAAAGACGAAAAAAAAAAAGAAAGAGAAATCTGCCTGTTAAAAATAACAAGGATGTAACTGAGAACTGCCGTATAGATGAAGGATCGAAAAGAGGGGGTTCGACTGCTGTTTCTATACTGGTATTATTTTTAACCATATTAACATAATTATTTTTTTATTATTTAAGAGCTTTAAAAGCATAACAACACCCGATCTAACGTCAGTGGATGAGAAAATAAATAACTCGGAATTAAAGGTGACACAGTTGCTGATACCTGAAAATTTTGCAGATATTTTATATGGGATGAAAAAAAAACAACGAAACCCTAAAATATGAAGCGCGCATTATTTCTGAAACAGAAGTCGTGGTTTTTTGGTCTTGAAAAAACAAAGATCGCAGACAAAGAAAACAGTAATTAGCAAAAAGCATTAACAAAGGAAATATTTCATATTTCTTGGACACGGTAACGTTTAATCCATATTTTGGAATAGAAAGAAACAAGAAAATAATAAATGCGAGATACGCTTTCAGGAAAACAAGACAAATATTTGTTTATAAATGTAACATTTATTATAACTTAAGAGTTGTAAACAAGTATTTTTTTTACTCAACATTAGTCTGTCTTAATTTAATGTGACATTTTCTCTCTCTCTCTTTCTTTCCTTCTCTCTCTCCTTCTCTTTAACCCTTCATTTTCCAAGACACGTGAGGTTGCAGGTAGCTAGAGATTTCCATATTTGTCAGTATTTTGCTATCTTCTTGGTTGTTTCTTACGTTATTCCTGATTTATCACTACATGGACTGTAAGTAATTTTAAAGAAGGGGGGACTCTATAGTTCTACAATGAAAGGAGCACAAGCGAATATATACTCTGATCTGAAAAAAAGAAAGAAGTAAGGAAACACATCAGAATCTCATAATTAAGGCAGTAAGGATCAATCTGGGAGACAACCATCATCATCATCATCGTCATCATTATCATCATCATCATCGTCGCCTTTCACTCCCTTGGGGGCATAGGCCCCGCATAAAGGCTCTCCAGCCGTACCTGTTCTTGGAATTAATCTCCGCTTCCTTCCATGTGTATAACTTATCTCTGAGCACTGTCAGGATGTCCTTTCTCCAAGTAGTTCTAGATCTTCCCCGATTCTATTCCTTGAGAATTCCGTGAGAGACTAGTATAGGTACTGGGAATCATTTGCATAGAAAGAAGAATAAAGAGGATGATAACAGCAGGAATGTAGATTTGCTGGGAAAAGAATAACAATAACAGCTGATGGCGCGTGCGCAACTGAAATCGAGTCAGAAATAGGAGAAACAAAAGCAGTTTTTTAATGACACGATGAAGGCAGTATATAAAAAGGGGGAAGACATTGTCCCTGAAAGTCATAAAAGAGTGCGATGCAGAGCCCACAAAAACAAGTGAAACTTGAACAAGTAAGAAACGGATGAAAAAATAACTGAAAGCCAAAAAAATAAATAAATAAATAAAACGCTGTGATTGTGGAGAAAATTGCAACAAATACATTGGACGACAATGAAAAAAAAAACCAACATATTAAGACCCTCATAGAAATTATAGAACAATTAAAACTCGCCAAAAAAAAATTATAAAAAAAAAGACTGCTTGCATCTGTTACCAAAAGATTTTAAAAAACAAAGAAATCCCAAAATATCGGAGGGAAAACCTCAATGGTAAAAGAAATGACAGGGAGTCAAGAGGAAAACAGTTCATAAATCAGCCAAACAGCATTGGAAAGAAACAGCATCTGAACTGGTTGGAAACATCAAGTTCCGTGAAAAAACATGGACTCGCATATTTGGTGCAACTCGTAAACGTAATGAATGCCCTGAGGTAATCCTAAATGTAAGTTGCACATGATAGTGATGAATGTTGTCGTGAATCTGTTCACGGTTACCGCTCTCTTTAATCCGAACATTCCCGCACTCCCAAAGAAGGGTTCCTATGAAGAATGTAGATGTAGAACAGCACGCTTATGTTGAGAATAGTTCTGGATTCTCGCTAAATGCAAGCTTCAAGTAGCAGCTCAGTACAGCTCTGACACAGAATCTGTAATCTATTAGAGTTTCTACTATAAATATTTTGTGGCACATGTTGAGTCTCATCGAATCCATTGTTACGGTTCTTAAATCTTTCACAGACAAACATACTGATATACTTCTAAAAACTGTCAATAATATATCTTAATAAATCCTTTAAAATGCTTTGGACCAGTCGTGTTAGCACAGAGAAACGAAACATCTAACGAGGACGCATACATTGTACAAAATAAATTAATTGTATATTATTGAGATTCTAAATACCACCAAACTGTCTCCTTGCGAGTTAACTTACATTTGATGGGAAGACAGACAGACAGATAAGACAGATAGATAAGACAGACATACACACAGACTGACAAACAGATGGACGGACGACGGGCGGACAGACAGACAGATAGACTGATTGATTGATTGACTGATTGATCTTTATTTCAAAAGGGTTAAGAATTGTGCACGCAAGCTCGTCTGACATTCTGCCCTTTATCATGCATCTTTCACTCCATTCCAAACATTCTACAAATATGCTGTTCATATAACAAACATAACTAACATTGAAGCTGAGAGGCATAAAATATAACATTTACGTTTCGCTCTTATCCATTCACTCAGTACAGAATTTACTACATACATATATAAATGACTATCTATTAAACAAAAATTTCGGGACTGTTCACAATAAATAATTAACTGTATTCGGTGTCTGTAAGAGCAGTCTAAGATAACTTTTAAGTTTTATGATTCATGGAGGCATATAGTCGATATCAAATAGATATTGGGAAAGTTTGTAGTTGCAGGAAGAAGTATAATTTATATTTTTTATACAGGATGGGAGAGTATTCCAAAGATGAGCAGCAGAATAACTAAAGCTTTTCTTGTAAAGATCAAGTCTAGGTTTTGGAAGACATATGTTGTTCAAGCGTTGGCTGCACTTTGAGTTAAATTTAAACAGGTTTCATAGATAAGGCGGGGCATGCCGTGAAAGAATTTAATGTACTAACCTGGCTTTGTTGAAGAGGAACCGGTTCTTAAGAGGCAGTATTTTGATATGTTTGTGCTGGTTAGACGTTTGTGCTGGTTAGATGTTTGTGCTTGATCTTTGTCACTAATAAGCTTTACTGCTCGCTTCTGAAGTGAGCAAAGCCTCTTTGTATTTGACACTGAGCAACCATCCCAGACTGTTGAGCAATGGTCTAAATGTGTTTGTATATGTGATATATAGTATGTCTTCCTTGTGTCTTAATAGATGAAGTGCTTAATTTTGGCTAACTGGTATACTTTTTGTGCGATGAGTTTTGTTAGACCTTGCACGTGAGAGTTCCAGGTCAGATGGTGGCCAATAATAAGACCTAGTGTTTTGTGCTCGCTAACGTTTTCTATCTATGACGTTTCCGTGCTGAGCCGAAGTGTTGTTTTTGTTGCGTTTTGTAGTTTCTGTTTTGTTGTTTTAGCACTGATTTGTTTTATCGATATTTATAATCATGCCATTGTTTTTGCTCATTTAATTAAATGGTATAACTCGAACTGAAGAGTTGATTCTAGATTAATACAATCGTAGTCACTGGTGTAGACTGTGCAGTCGTCGGTAATAAGGTCACAAGAAGAGTGTTTAAGATGAAATGGAAGATCATTGATATAGAGCAAAGAGCAACGGGCCTAGAATAGAACCTTGCAGAACACCAGTGTCAACTTTAGCAGAATTTGATAGAATTTGTTGTCTGAAAGAAATGATGCAGTTAATTTTATTAGGTTAGGGTGCAATTTATAAGTCTTTATTTTTCTTACAAGAATATCGTGATCAATCATATCAAATGCAGACTATAGGCAGTAAGGCAGGTAGATAGATAGATAGATAGATAGATAGATAGATAGATAGATAGATAGATAGATAGATAGATAGATAGATAGATAGATAGATAGATAGATAGATAGATGAAATAAAAAAATTAATGTTCGGCATCTGAAAGAGCTGATAGGAAGATAATTTAACTGATGATAAATTTAAAAGTAATGAGATCCACGTGAATGTTGAATATACAAGATTTGTATGCCATTGTATAAAAGATAAGACAAATCGGTATTTCATTAAATAAGGTACACAGAGTGACCGACTTAGAAAATTCTGTGGTGAGATTGAACAGTTTTTAGGATTGTAAATCTTTTATGTCATCATCTTTGATATCAGACATTATCTGTCTCTTGGTCATCGTGCTGGAAGTGTCATATTGGTGATTGATTGTAAAGATTAAGAATACATATATATACTGTGTGGTCAGTCATGCACTGGATTGTTCTAAATGAAACGAAGGAAAAACAGTGTGCAACATCCGGTGGCGGGAATAAATGAGTGCACCCGAGTCACTGCTGGGGGTGAGGGGTGGGAGTGGGGTGTGTAGATGGGGGGACCTAAAGACATTTTGGTCACTGTCAGATCTGGGAAGAGCCAGGTTCTGACCACGGTGGGTCTGTTACCATCAGGGCCACCGTCCCAACACAGAAAGCAACGTTGGGGGCGTTTTCCTGAATTTTGTCCCTAATAAGAAAAAGGGCAGTCGTACCCTATTCAGCAAACGTGAGTTCCAGGGGTATGATCCCCGGCTCTGCCCTCCTCTTTCGTCATACGTGGTCGTTATGACATGTCATGTTGTTCTGCGACGATGTAGGCCTTCTCTGAGTGTTGCATTAGCTTTGTTATTGTTAGTTTTATATTTTTTTAAAACTAAAACACACTTGCTGAGAATTATTTTTCACTTCTGGCCTCTCACACAATCTTCACCGACTGCTCTCTAAAATTACATTGTAAAACTGCACGTTTCAGCAACACGGTCAGAAAGACGCCGGTGTCGCACTTCAAAAGCCTTGCCGCCTTTGTATGTCCGTCACATTTCTGTTTGATGCTGGAAGAAACGCTGCCTGGACCATCCTTTCTCTAATAGCCGCACTGTGGACATACTAATAAAGCGACCTACAATCGTGCAGTCTGCCTCTATGCATTGCGTGTAAAATGCGGAATAATTTTGTAATGTATCTACTTTTTTTTTACTACTTTGAGACTTCAGCACGGCCCACAATACTACCTGTCTCGGCCCAACTTCTAACTGTATGAAGTTGAGAACCACGTACTAGACAATATTCCTATCCCTGTATCTAGTATTTATAAGCGTCAACTTAATTCTATCGTAATAATACTAATACCGTGGGAGTGTTCCTCTCCCACTGGTTCTCAAATTTTCCATCGTTTCTTACCTACTTTGTACTTATCGATAATAATCATAAACATAATAAAAATGTTAATAGTTATAATAATAATGATAATAATAACAATAATAATAATAATAATATCCTAATTTATGAGGGTATAATAATACTACAATCATAACTTACAAGGTTCCATGTTACATAAGCAGATCTAGATGCATGGGTTGTTATATTTTATTTCTTCTTAAGAGCATAGCTGTTGTAACCAACATTCTGGTCTCTCACCTGCTACAACAAAGTACTCTAACTTTTAAAAAATGCTCTCACTTTGCAGCTGATTCATTTCATTCTCAATTTTGAAATAATTTGGACCGTGTAATATATTACTGTTTCCTATTGTCTGCTATTTCTGATGATTAGATTTTGTGGCCGAAATATTAGATGCTTTTGTTTCCTCTTTTTTTGTGTCCTTTCATTTTTCTTTTTAAATGTAAGCTCTCAACTTTCCAAAACGGAATCAAGGCATTTGTCTATGTACTTCAGTCATTGTTATATTCGTTTGTAAGAGATTTTGTTTGTGGTCCATTTCATTTTAAAATACAAGTATTATGTGCGTATCAATGGCTCTTTGCTATAATTATAAACAAATTATAGCACAGATCAGAGGCAGACAAGCGAGATTTATAGGACATTTCCTGAGAAGAGGAAAATTGGAACACACTGTGGCAAGTGGAAAAACTGAGGGAAGAAGAGACAGAGGAAGACAGAGAGAGAAGTTACTGGATGGGCTGTCAGTGTGGCTAGGAAGAAAGTCAGCGGTGGATCTCATAACCAACGCAAAAGACGGAATTGTGGAGAGAAATGATCGTCTACGGCACGCGACATGGCACTTAATGGCTCTTTCCATTTACCTGATACTTTGTATTATATATGTTTGTATATATGCATATGGTAGAATGTATGTATATGATAGAATTATGTATATGCTAGTATGTATGTATATATGTATCTAAAACATATAGGAATATGTCAGTCAGTCAGTCAGTCATTTGCATGTCCCTTGCGGAACTTTGCCTCCCTAACAGCTCTCCTGTAGGTCTCTTGGTTGTGAGCAAGATACCCTGCTGTTAATGCATCCATAAATGCGTATATGTGCATCTGTATCGATGTGCAGTATTTACGTGTTGTTATTTTTATACACGGGGCCGGCTAGCGTAGTGGTTAGAGCACTCGTCTAGCAACCAAATGGTCGAGGGTTCGAATCCCCAGCTGAGCGGGATTTTTTTTTCCGACCAATACGGCCCCGAGGTCGACCCAGCCTCGTAAAATGGGTACCAGAGAAAATCTGGGAAGTAAAGGCAGCGAGGAAAGGAACTGGTCACCCTACCTCATACGCTGATGACCCAGCATAATGAGGTCTCTAACGCTTCACCCCCTACGGCATTTGCTATGGGACTATCTTTACTTTTTACTTTATTTTTATACGTAGGTTTACATGTACAAGCATACACAAATAATATGTCGCGTGTGTATGGACAAACACCTTCAAGCGGGAGTCGCTGTTATAATAATGGTCCCCCCCCCTCAGTATATCCATGGGGGTGGGGGAGGAGAAGAAAGAGAAAGGGGAGGGGAGAGAGAGAGAGAAAGAGAGAGAGAGAGAGAGAGAAGATGGACAATGGCAAAGAGCCGGTTGCAAATGGATGTCGCTATGAAGCGTCTAAATTAATCTGTCTAACAAATCAGAGACCACGTCAAACGCCAACCCAGGTTTGTAGCTTCAGGGGATGGGCTTCATGGAAGGGGAGGTATTGATGTGGGGAAACTGATTGAAAGCAATCATGTCCTGATGATTGCTCACAATGTCAGAGCATATTAAGGGGCCATCCGCAGCTCTAGATTAAGATTAGATATTTCTGTTGATGGACAAGTAGATCACTGAGTTTCGGGGAATCTCACGCAGAAGAGAAAGAGAGTATGATAACACGTCCTTAAATCGGGTTCATTACTTTCAATGTCTTTTCTGGAAGCCAAAAATACTTGGTTGATTCAAGTTTTTATTATTTTTTTATGCTAATATTTGCTAATATTTTTATATGCTAATATTTGCTTACTGAACTAACGCATATCAGTTATATTGATGGTTAAATGACAAAGTTTCCTAACAGATTAATAGAGAGGCAATTTTCACACTCTTATGTGCCTCGGGTCTTTCAAATACGGGCCTAACACGTATCCCCAATTATGCCTTAATGCCATGGAAACGGGAATTTTATCGTTATACCTTTTTTTTGTTCTCCCTTCTCTGGTAGTGCAGAATTATAATGACGGTTGCCATTCGTATATTAGTATGTTTCCACATAAGACCGAGCTAACAATTCATTTTATTCACGTCTCAGTAAATATACTGCAGTAGATAAGCGGTTATTATGACTGACATAGTAGAATTGGTTAGGACATTATCCTGTATCTTCGGAATGTCTGAAGTGATATTCTATCGTGATCCTTCTGGGAGGCGGCTAGACTTGGCATTCATGATCACCATAGGGTCTGCAGAAAGTCATCTTTCTTGCTCCAGCCTGGCACCTGAAACAAACCACAGAAACCACTCGCAATCTGTGCATCGATTTTAAGATGAAGCCTTTTGTAGAGAATAAATGTTAACTGTCCAAGGAGATCATTGGATTACTGTATCTTCTTTTTTATCTAATTTATCATTATAATCCCTAGACACGGTAGTTTAGACGCGAAAGAGACATAGTAGACACAGTGCTTTAGTCGTAAGAGAAAGAAGCATAGTAGACACAGTGCTTTAATCGTAAGAGAAAGAAGCATAGTAGACACAGTGCTTTAATCGTGAGAGAAAGAAGCATAGTAGACACAGTGCTTTAATCGTGAGAGAAAGAAGCATAGTAGACACAGTGCTTTAATCGTGAGAGAAAGAAGCATAGTAGACACAGTGCTTTAATCGTGAGAGAAAGAAGCATAGTAGACACAGTGCTTTAATCGTAAGAGAAAGAAGCATAGTAGACACAGCGCTTTAGTCGTGAGAGAAAGAAGCATAGTAGACACAGTGCTTTAATCGTGAGAGAAAGAAGCATAGTAGACACAGTGCTTTAATCGTGAGAGAAAGAAGCATAGTAGACACAGTGCTTTAATCGTGAGAGAAAGAAGCATAGTAGACACAGTGCTTTAATCGTGAGAGAAAGAAGCATAGTAGACACAGTGCTTTAATCGTAAGAGAAAGAAGCATAGTAGACACAGCGCTTTAGTCGTGAGAGAAAGAAGCATAGTAGACACAGTGCTTTAATCGTGAGAGAAAGAAGCATAGTAGATACAGTGCTTTAATCGTAAGAGAAAGAAGCATAGTAGATACAGCGCTTTAGTCGTGAGAGAAAATAACACAGTAGACACGGCGCTTTAGTCGTGAGAGAAAGTAACATAGTAAACACAGCGATTTAGTCGTGAGAGAAAGTAACACAGTAGACACAGCGCTTTAGTCGTGAGAGAAAGTAACACAGTAGACACAGCGCTTTAGTCGTGAGAGAAAGTAACACAGTAGACACGGCGCTTTAGTCGTGAGAGAAAGTAACACAGTAGACACAGCGCTTTAGTCGTGAGAGAAAGTAACACAGTAGACACAGCGCTTTAGTCGTGAGAGAAAGTAACACAGTAGACACAGCGCTTTAGTCGTGAGAGAAAGTAACACAGTAGACACGGCGCTTTAGTCGTGAGAGAAAGTAACACAGTAGACACGGCGCTTTAGTCGTGAGAGAAAGTAACACAGTAGACACGGCGCTTTAGTCGTGAGAGAAAGAACCATAGTAAACACAGCGATTTAGTCGTGAGAGAAAGAAACATAGTAGACACAGCGCTTTAGTCGTGAGAGAAAGAAACATAGTAGACACGGCGCTTTAGTCGTGAGAGAAAGAAGCATAGTAAATACAACGCTTTAGTCGTAGGAGAAAGAAACATAGTAGACACAGCGCTTTAGTCGTAGGAGAAAGAAACATAGTAGACAGCGATTTATTCGTAGGAGAAAGAAATGTTGTAGACACAGCGATTTATTCGTAGGAGAAAGAAACATAGTAGACAGCGATTTAGTCGTAGGAGAAAGAAACGTTGTAGACACAGCGATTTAGTCGTAGGAGAAAGAATCGTAATAAACACAGCACTTTAGATGTAAGAGAAAGACTGTGAGACTCGAACCACGGAGCAGCCGCCTAGTCAGTAAAAGACAACGCCAAGAAAAGACAGCACTCTATCCACTCGACCATCTAGCACTTCTTACGAGCCGCTGTATTTCTCTCATAACTGAAGTGTTGTTTGTACTAATTTTTTTTGTTTCTTGTTTTGTTATTTCACATCATTGTAGACTATCCTGAAACAGAAAGATGCAAACCATTTTCTCTACAACTAAACTATATATTTGCCAAATATGGTTAGTGGGGTAAATTGATGAAGTATTAAATATTTTAAACGAAAACACCGCAGCAAAGACAGTGAACATTTTCTCTTACATTTTACATTTAAATAATGACATATCAAATTCTGGTGATAAATGGCAGAGCAAGTACATGTAAACATGAAATGTTTATTTTAAAAAGAAAACGTTTTGATCTCTCTCTCTCTTTCTCTCTCTCTCTCTCTCTCTCTCTCTCTCTCATATCATGTCCTAAATTGTGTTCATTTACTTTTTATCCGTTGGGTTTTTTTAATCTTTTGTTTTTTACATTCTTTTTCTCATTCATTTTAAAAAGCAAAAGTTGATGTGATGGAACGGAATTGAATGCTGTTTTGAATAAGAACGGATAATATCCTCGAGGGCCATATTTGTCATCGATAATCATCATACCGCTACAATCAATCATGATTGAAACAACAAGGGGAGACAATAAGAGCCTGTTAGGTGAATTGTGAGGGAATTCTGGAGAAATTTTACAGGACCGGATGCGACAGATAGAAGATGATTGCATAAACAAAAAAGGAAACAGGAGAAAATATGAAATTAATGTTGACCTCTGACAAGATATTTGGAGTAAGAAGGCCATGGATCATTCTGACCAAGAGAACACTGACAATGTCATGAGAGCGAGCTTGAGGCCGTGTCGCTGATGAAATCTTTCTTCTTGTGTGAAATGTGCCAGCGTTTAGGAGCAGTTTAACGCGGTGTTAAACTTACTAGCGTTTTTTAACGAAAAATCTTTCTTCCTATTTTAGCTCTTAACCTACCATAAACCATTTCAATGGCGTTTTTTTAACAAACAAACAAATTAGAAACAAATACCAGCATTCATCTGATTTGATGCAACAGTCGGAAGTTCGTATTTTAAACTATCATCATCATCATCATCATCATCATGTGCCATGCCGACAGCGTTCTCGGTCATGCTCCTCCACAGATCTTGGTCCTTGACATTTGTGAGTAACTCTGCTGGTGATTTCTTTCCATTCCTCACTGTCAGGTCTTCTAACATCTGTTCCCGCAGTTTTCCTCTACCTCTCCTGCCTTCAGTTTTATCCATTGTTATGATGTTCTCCAGTTTCTTCCTTCTCATCACGTGCTCCAAGAATAATAACGGCCTTTTCCTTATCTTTGTTATTATACTACGTTTTTCGTTAGCTTGTCTCAGACACTGCTCATTAGTTATCTTGGCTGTCCATGGGATCCTCATCATTCTTCTCAGGACGCACATCTTTAACCTATAGTTAAAAAGTTTAAATAGATATCGTATCATTTCCCATTTAAACATGGTGGAAGTGATTTTAAAAAAAAATAAAAACAATGTTAATGTGTCGTGCGTATTGTTCGGAAAGTGTAAAGTTAAGCAAGAAAACTGACAGCCCAAAGGTCTAATAGATATTGACGCGGTTTCTCGGACTGAGGTGGTCGTCCTGCCACGCTGCGGCCGCTTATGTTTGATTAGGATTCTTGTCGGGTGCTGCAGAGTTCGTGCACCTATGTTGATAATATAGTCCAATGAGGACATCGGAGAGCACTTATAGACTTTCTCTAAGTGAAATGATAACTTGTTAACACAGTTCAGATACACGTGTTCCATAAGTAACTGCGAACTAACCCAGTATCGATTCTGGTATCGTAGTGATATCTTCATGTATCTAGCCACATCTATCTGCCGCAGTCATTAAGATATCACTTCGATACCAGAATCGGTACTGGGTTACTGCACAGTTATTTCCCGAACGCACTGTAGAAAATAGAATCACGGGTTTTACACGCGAAATTGACAGCCCAGTGTTGCTGGCGATGGAATGCATTGTGACTGAGAGCAACTCTTCTTCTTCTTCTTTCTTTTTTCTTCTTCTTCTACTACTACTTCTTCAGTTTCCATGGAACTGCGAGGTAGTGTTCTTTGCAGTCTGTGTGGTGGTGGTGATGAGGCACAGCATCCTGTCATCGTGTCGGCTTGGAAGTGGGTCATGGCAGCTTTTTTTTTCAGTCCCCGAGTATAACTACAAAGCAAAGGGGTTGAATACTTCTTTAGCAGATTCCACCACCATGGGAATTATGTCAATTACTGCCCTTTAGCCAAGCTAGGTCTGCTACTGCGGGATACCAGAGGAGAGGTAGGTAGCTATGTGCGCTCTTCGCAGAGGATTCTGAAACAAAATAGTAAAGCCTTGTCGGAGTTTTTAAGAAAAAAAAAGTCACAAATGAGAGAGCCTACACAATGCTAAGTCTAGATAAACCAAACTATTGTATTTACTTTCCCAAGCACAATATCTTCTTTTTCTTTTCTGATGCATCAAAATATATGATTATTTTCATCGTCTCTGGGAAAATAGTCTTTGTATTATTTAGCAACTGATTACTGTTCTGTGACAGCTCATGTCTGGTTAGGATGGAAGAGTTGGGAGTTACATTTAATGATGTCAGGGGAGAAAATTCTGTCAGAGAGCAAATGAATCGACTTAGTACTGGAGCCTTCAGGTTTTGCATACCGAATGATATAATAATGTGCTTAAATCAACATGGAGTTGGAGCAGTCAGTCTCTGTATACTGAAGTATATATATATATATATATATATATATATATATATATGTGTGTGTGTGTATACACACACACACACACTAGCTGATTACCCGGCGTTGCCAGGTGATTTATTTCTCCAAATCGTCAATTAGACAGGAAAAGGAATGAATTCTCTTTAAAGTAGAAGTAATTTTAT
Source organism: Achatina immaculata (assembly GCA_009760885.1). Taxonomy (NCBI): domain Eukaryota; kingdom Metazoa; phylum Mollusca; class Gastropoda; order Stylommatophora; family Achatinidae; genus Lissachatina; species Lissachatina immaculata. The sequence continues at coordinate 7,967,548 of CM019717.1, forward strand.
TTACCAGTATTTAAAAGTACAAGTACAGTATAAAAATTATAGAGCAGAGTCTTTTACAAATTCAATATAATATTAATTCAGTTCAAAATTTGATTATAAACAACATTATTAGTTTCACTTCCAGGAATAAGAATAAATAAATTCTTTGGTGAACTCACCACCCTGGAGCAAGCAACATAAGGTTGTCCGTGGGAGAAACATGACGATCTCAAATCTCTCCCTTTCTCTCTGTCCCTATCTCTCTTCCTCTCTATCTCTTACCTCTTTCTCTACTTCTCTCTCCCCTCTCTCTTTACCGCTCTCTCTCCCCTCTCACTCTCCCTCTCTCTCCCTGTCTTTATCCCTCTCCCCTCTTTCCCTACTTCTCTCTTTACCTTTCTTTCCCTCTCACCCTTCCTCTCGCTCTCTTTAATTTGAAAAATAAGAAAACGCAACACTGTAACTAATAAGTAAAATATTGAGTATATAATAATATACAATAATATATATATAATATATATAATAGTATACAATAATGAGTACAATAAAAAGCTAATATAGGGTCCGGCATAAAGCATAGATGGATTTTAAAAATGGAAAATAAACAAGCGCTATACATGTTTTTGGTAAAAAAAAAGTGAAATGAAACTCAGAAATGTGGGTATTTTTATTATTACTAACAATCATATTTAGGTTTTGAAAATAACGCCGGTTAGATGACCACCATTACATTTGATAACATTCAGCCAGGCGTCTGGAAAATTCCTGCATGACACCATTTAACATGTTCAAAGGGATATTTTGAATGCAGTGTCGGATTCCATCTTTTAGGTCAGCAATTGACTGTGGTCGGCTAGCATACACCCTGCTCTTGAGATACCCATACAAAAAGAAGTCTGCGGCATATAAATCCGGTGACCCTGCCTTCCAGTGAATATCCCCAAATCTGGAAACAAGACTATTGGGAAATGCTTGTCGCAGCATGGCCATGAACTGACGGGCTGTGTGGGCAGTTGCTCCATCTTGTTGAAACCATATTAGTCTCTTCTTTGTATTGGCCAAGTCTGGAATGAAGTATTCAGTTAGTATCTGCACATAAAGATCACGGTTAATAGTGAGAGGATGCCAGGTACCAAAGCTTTCCTAACAGCTGATCGCCGAGGGCTACTGAACAATGCATTTCGGACTTCTTGAATTCGTTCAGGTGTCTGCTGAGTTCTTGGTCGACCAGTAGACTTGTTATTAAGGCAATTAGAGGGTTCCTTAAATTTTTGACACACCTCAAAATTGTTTTGTCCTCCGATTGGTAACATTATCACAGGGATGCAACTCAAAATGGCGACGAAACTTTCGTAATAGACGATTCTCCGCTTTTAAAATAAGTTTCAACGGTGAATGCGCGATGTTGTGTTTGCCAAGAAGCCATTGTTAAAAATGACCGTTTGTCTGCTTCATTTCTGACGTCATGCTTTTTTCACAAGTATTCAGTTTCTGCGCACTACGTCAGTTAAATCCAGCTATGCTTTATGCTGGACCCTGTATAAACATAAGAAAAAAAAACAAAGTTAAATTTAATTTTACAAATATAATTAAAACAAAAAGAGACCATTAAAATTATTTAGACCATCACAATTATTTGAACTTGCCATGGAAGGCTATAAATGCTGCTCTTAGATCAGCAATGCTCTTTTTCACGATTAACTCTCTTAGACCATTCTTTTGTTCTCCTTCAATTAAGTGGAAAGTATGTCACCCCCTTCTTACTCTTATCCTTTGTGGAGATAGGGGTGTTTTACCCCCACATTATACATTTCCGGACTGTAAGTCATATGTGTACCAGTTTTGGTTGAAATTGCTCCAGGCGTTCCAGAGTGATGTTGGAACATACATACATACATACATACATACATACATACATACATACACACATACACACATACACACATACACACACACACACACATACATACATACATACATACATACATACATACATATGAAACTATGAGTCTGTGTATACTGAAAGGTGTGGTGATGAGGAAATAGAAGCATCCATGAATTGAAGATGATTGCTCTCGAGTTCCAATGCGGTTAATATGACCCGGGTTAAAAATAGCTGAAGACTTTATCCCACTTCTCCTTTGGTGCTCACGGTAACAGGCTCAGCCGGGCTAAAAGGACAAACCCTTGAGGTGGTTCACGATGGTGGTGGAGCAAAACAAGAGGCATGTTTTCTTTTTTGGGTCCATTGGGAGTCTTCGAGTTAGTCCCCCTAACTCGCCTGCATTTCGATCCGGTGCTTGCGCCTCAACATGTTCACGACGTCGACCGTTAAACTCTCCGCTCCATGGAGATAAAACACTAGATAAGGATTGCCAAAAGCGCAATGATGCCAACTGTCAGTTATTACTACTTTGTCAGAACATTCAGTCAATTTCAGAGCATGTGTTAATTCCATTTCTTTATGAATAACCTATGCTGGGTGAATCTGTGTTTCTGTCACTCATGCCCGCCATGTGCGGAAGGAGAAATGTCTTCCAGGATGTGAAACAAAAAAACCAAAAAAATCAGCTACGAATATTCAAATAAAAGGATCGGCAGGCCAAAACAGTCAGATTAAGAACCGCTGCTTCAGACATACTGGTAGAGTTAACCGTACACACATCTGTCAAGGAAGGGGGAAACAACTTCTGCGCTTTTCTTCCTTATATCAAATCATGCGTATAAACAGTTACAAAGAAGTACGATAGGAAAGGAGTATCGCGCTGCATATAAAAAATCATATGTCATGCATGTGAAGATATATGAGCTTTACTACCACATACGCTCTGTTGAACAACGTGTGGACTATACTGGTGTGGACAAACATCAGAAAACGATGTAAATTATTTTTAAGCGATAGAGCTGAAGATGTTGTCCGTTGTGGCAATCAACGACCGTTACTGATATGCTTGCTTGCGTCAGGGTTGGTGAGCCTTAGCTGACCAAAACCATGTCCCATCTCTCCGCTGTTGCCCTAGCAACAGACCTATCCTGGCTAACTGAGCCGGGATCACATGGCAGCTGAGTCTGCTAAAGAAGTAAAGCACAGCACCTGCTTTTTAACCGCACTCAGTGACTGAAAACGTAGCTACTGTATCTAGCTCCCAAGCCGACACGATGCTGTGCTCCAATACCTTCAGAGCATCACCTGCAAAGAACACCAGGTCGTAGTTCTAGGGAGACAGAAGACAAGACAAGACAAGATTAGACGGCGTTAACATCTTGGCTACAGCCAGTGTTAACTTGGTGCGATGTGAAAGTAATTTACTTACTCGAGCTTTCTTCGAAATTTCGCACGTAAACATGTTTTTAAAATTTCCTATATTTTAAAATAGTTTTAAATCAAGCTATTCATTAAATGACAGGACAAGGTCAGGAAAGGGCAGGACCAGAACCTATGAACCTACAAATCTAGGAAATGGAGGTGGATTTTCCACACTCTGAGGAAACCCGACATAGCGTAGCAAGACACAAGCACTGACATGGAATCCTCAAGGAAGGCCTAGGCTTACTTGGAGAAGAGAAGTTACTCGTATGACAGTGTTCAGAGACAAGGGATACACATGGAAGGAAGTAGAGAATAAATCCAAGAACAGGGATGAATGGGGAGCCTTTATCTGTGGCCTTTACTCTCAAGGGAGTGAAAGGCGATGATGATGCTATCGAAGCATTAATAATGCCTTCTGATACCGATGGCACATTTTATATCTTTACGCCATGCAAGTAATATATCATTCTCACTCATTCTCTCTCTCTCTCTCTCTCACTCACTCTTTCTCTCTCTCTCTCTCTCATTCTCTCTTTCTTGTCCCCATATTGGATTTGAAAGTTTAAGCTGCGATACACATGTATGTTACATACTACAGATGCGTATGTTTCGCTTCTTCCCTTAATACTCATAATTAACTCTCTAACTGTACTCTTGGTGTGCCTAGACTCCCTTTCAAGACAAAACATCCGATCTCACAACCAAAGAAAGCAGGACTTGCCAAATTCTCTTCAAAGAATCTCACGCAAAAAGCTGGATTTGAACTCAAGGCACTTTTCCGTGTAGCCTAGCAAAGAAAATATCTGAGCAGCCCAGACAGTTCCATATTTTCCTTTCTAAAGGCAGAGATATTAACCTCCTTCTCAATATGAAAATATTAACCTCCCTCCTCAATATGAAAATGTTAACCTCCCTCCTCAGTACCAAAATATTAACACCCTCCTCAATACGAAAATTTTAACTCCCTTCTTCAATATGAAAATGTTAACTCCCTTCTTCAATATGAAAATGTTAACCCCCCCCCCCCTTTTTCCTCAATAAGAAAATGTTAACTCCCCTCCTCAATACGAAAATGTTAACCTCCCCCCCCCCTTCCTCAATACAAAAATGTTTAACCCCTGCCCCCCCCCCCCTCTTTCTCCTCACTACGAAAATGTTAATACCTCTTTGAGAAAACGTGAAGGTACAATCTCATACCAAATTGTGAAAGCAAGCACGCATGACATTTGACTGGTTTGTGAAGTAACTGTTTACTATGTAAATTAGAAAGACTCCATTCTCAAGAGGGACAGGGAATAAAAGAAGCTGACTGTCTACGCATGAAAATTTAAGACAGTATACACTTTGGAGACATTACAGAACATAAAGTGACTTGTTTTAAACCGAGTCAGCTGATATCATACAAAAGTTGTTATTTTTTTTATTGCTTTTTTATATCTGTACACAGACCTTTAAGTAGAGTATAACAATTGCCATGTCTGCCAAAGAGTGACATTATTTTGAGGCTGAGTTAAACAGATATAAATTCGCAGGACACGATGTACGTATAAGCTTCTGCAGTATGCCATCGTGGTAGCGTTGGGCTGGTGATATAACTCAGAGGTTCCCAAACTATTTAGATCGAAGGAACACTTGCATTAGAACAAACAACAACAACAACAAAATACATGGTTGGACCCACCATAAAATTTGTTACACTCATACTAAAAACATTCAGTAAAGACAGCAAAGAGGCTGTTACTGTACATGGCAGCAGGCAGTAACACAAGCTAGGAAGTATGAAACAAATGGAAAACCTGATATATTCTGGATATGCTTTTGGCAAATGTCATTTAGTCAGATTTTTTTTTCAAAAATGGTCACCCTAAAATATGACGCTCTTTTATAGCGGGTAAAAAGAAGTTTTTAAAAATGTTCAATGTGTTATAGGAGGACTGTTTGAAGAACTCTTCTAGCTCTTTGAATGGCCGTGAGTTCCTTTGAATATTATAAAGAGTGCTGCATCTTTTTTGTTTTCTTAACTTCTCTCCCTAGGTAATCCCTATGTCAGGTCTCCAGGATTGTCAGAACCTCTGTTCTGTCAGGTTTTCTTCTGTCAACTTTGCTCGGTAAGATCTCTATGCAACCGCTGTTCTGTCAGGTATCCGTGACCATCACTGCTTGCTCAGTAAGGTCTCCACGACTGTCACAACCTCGGTTCTGTTAGGGTTTCTTGACAATCACCCCTTGGTCAGTAAGGTCATCACGACTGCCTCAACCTATATTCTGTCAGGTTTGCCTGACAACCACGACTTGCTTAGTAATGTCTCCATGAACGTCAATTTCAGTTCTGTCAGATCTCAACGACTCGACCGCCATTTCTAGCTGTGTCAGATCTGTGCGATGTCACTCCTTGCTTGGCCAGGACTTTCCGACTGTCATGTTCTATCTCCTATCCAACCATAATAACTGATTTGTTATCTGTATCACATTACCGTAGTTGTTATACATGAACGGAATTGGCAACGTAGACTTCTCTCTCTCTCTCTAACATAACTCCCCCTCTGTCTGTGTGGGCCTGTGTGTGTGTGCTGATCTCGTTTTTCCCGCACTCACTATCTCCTTCTTTTTTTACATGCATGTATATATGCACTCATATCCCATGTTAATAAGCGCCTGGCAGATCACGTGGTTCATAAACAGTAAAGACCGAACTCTAACAACACACATCAGTCTTATTTTTCAGTTCATTCTATGTAAAATATTCTGTAGCCAGCACATTTAAACTAAAGAAAGGCATAGGGCCAGCAACCCTTTCCGGTAGACTGTTACAGAAACGGAAATAAGGGAGGGGGGGGGGGGGAACGCAGGTGGGAGGAGAAATACATATCAGAAAACTGACCCCATGAAATCCAAAAATAGCACTAAGATGGACACCACAGGGAAACAGAAGTAAAGGTAGACCAAAGGAGACATGGAGAAGAACAACAGAAAAGATGCTGAGCAATAGAGGGCTCACCAGGGCAAGAGCGAGAAAAAAAGGCAAAGGACAGGCGTTTGTGGAAAACCCTTGCGGAAGCCACATATGCCTTGGACGCTTAAGTTTTAGAAAGACTTCTTTCTTAGTTTTAAAGAGAAACCACGTTTTCTTAGTTTTAAAGAGAAACCACGTTTTCTTAGTTTTAAAGAGAAACCACGTTTTCTTAGTTTTAAAGAGAAACCACGTTTTCTTAGTTTTAAAGAGAAACCACGTTTTCTTAGTTTTAAAGAGAAACCACGTTTTCTTAGTTTTAAAGAGAAACCACGTTCTAACCGCTGCTATGCCAGGTAGTGGCCAAGCAAAGAAAGTAACTCTATCACAATGAAAACTTACACGCCCATGTTGTACTGTCGATTGAGTGGCTGGAGAGCAGAAACACCCGAACCTGAAGGTGTAGCCACAAAACAAAGAAAACATTTTTGGAAGGAAGAGCAGTATTGTAATATTTCTTATGCAGCTTCTCTCAAACTCTTGTGTCCCCGTGAAACTCTTGGAATATTCTTTTTTAAAACTCCCGCGGAATATCTGCATTAAAATATTTACCGTTGCTAATTTTTAGCTTAATATGTTGTCTCGTCGCTCCTCCCCAACAGCTTTATAAATATACCATTTCTAATAAAGTCACTAATGAAAAAGAAAACAAACTTTCTTTTCCTTTAGTTTAGCCAGTAGAGGTCTCCACCGCCGAAAAGAATAGTAAATGTATAGCATACAAAATGTTAATCAGGTACGGCTTGCCGTATATGGCATGTGCAAGAGTAGGTGTATGGTTGTGTATGTGCGTGGTGTGTGTGTGTGTGTGTTGTTCAGAACTAAAAATAACTTGGACATGTCTTGGACAAAAATATAAAAGCATGCACCTAAGCTCCCAGGGTTCGGCGAGAAATGCCCAGGAGGGATCTTTTAGTCACAGTTTGCAGATCCTTCGCAGAACCCGCGTTGAGAAACACTGCTCACGTGGGCGTGCGACTGTCAAGGGACATGTTGGCCATTCTTTAGTGCCTGTTGAATTAATTCTAGACCGACTTGTTGTCTGGCATATAGGAACTGCACTTTTCCTGGCGCGTCTTGCTGCTGTTCACCTGGACAATTTCATAGCACTTGCCCTTCTTGTGGGCTGTGTAAGAACAGATTACACAGCTAATTCTCTCTCTCTCTCTCTCTCTCTCTCTCTCTCTCTCAGTCTCTATCTCATTCCCTTTCTGTTTTGTCCTCCTTCCTTCAAACAAACTCAGTCATTAGACCAATATGATCCCTTTTTCTATATTGCTTCTATTATGTGTCATTTCGAGAGGCCTACAGGAGTGCTGTTAGGGAGGCAAAGTTCCACAAGGGACATGCAAATGAATGAATGACAAGAACTTAATATTGAAGAAGTCTATAGTATTAAAGAGGATTAAACCAAGAAAACTTAAATATTTTGGACACATTAAACATCATGATAATCTAGAGAAGACTGTCTTGGAAGGGTATATGATGGGGAAAAGAAAGAGAGGAAGACCAAGGCGAAGATGGCTGCAAGACATCGTTGATGATCTGCAAATGGATGCATCAGCAGCAGGCCATCTTGCTCACAACCGAGAGGCCTACAAGAGTGCTGTTAGGGAGGCTAAGTTTCGCAAGGGACATGCAAATGAATGAATGAATGGATGTGTTACTTCCTTTCAGTGCTATCCTTTTTATACACCTCTATTATGTATCATTTGCTTTCAGTTATGTCTTTTTATATTGCTTCTATTATATGTCATTTATTTTCAGTTCTGTCGTTTTTAATATTGCTTCTATTATGTGTCATTTGCTTTCAGTTCTGTGTAGCTGTACCGTGAATTCTTAGTCTCTGGAGTCCGTTCTGACATCAGGTGAGAGATGCAGACACGCCAACTGGAAAGCGTCCCACAAAACAAATTACTGTTTTGGGATTTTAAAAAAAAAAAGAAAACAGATAATGTACACTGAAGATATAAAAGACAACGCAAAACGGAGAGTCATGGGAGCCAATGATACAGATATTCATTTAGCAACGGTTTTGTTGTTGTTATTATTAAAAATTAACTCTGTTACGTACTAGAAGTCCCCTTGTTTCTTGGGGCACTTGCTTTACCCTGTCATACATTCATATCTTATTTTCACTGTCTTTCCTTGAGTTTTTCAGTGATTATCAGTTTATCTAAATAGGTTTTTTTTTCAATTACATGCCCAAGTGCTTTCCATGTTTCTTTGTTTTTTTTTGTTGTTGTTGTTTTGTTTCCGTCACATGCCCAGAGTACTTTCATTGCTTTTTTTTTTTCATTGCTTGTCCAAAGCACTTTCATCGTTCTTTGTTTCATTTGCTCAGTTAGGTCTAGAAATTTTTAACATCACTAAAAACGTTGTCACATTTTTTTTTCCCTGGTAGTCCAGGGTAAATGTTGCATTTCTTTCTTTCTTTCCTTTTTTCTTTCTTTCTTTCTTTCTTTCTTTGACGGACACCACACTGTAACAGTATCCACTCTACAGCTAAACCATCTTGTAGCCATCAAACCGCTGGTCACAGAAGACGCAAACGTTAATGTATCCTTTGACATTTTTATGTCGTGCTAAATGACAGCGAGCGGGACCGCTTGTCATCTGTCTCACATTTCCCCCCCTGGTGCTTGCCCCCCCCCCCATCAGGAAACGGCCATTACATCTACGCATTAGTAGAAAAGAAAAGACACTTGTCCGTCATCTAGAGCAAGGGGGGAGGGGGGGGCTGGGCTTTAGAAAAGCTAAGAGAGTATTTTATCGAAGAAAATCGCTAGAAAACTGATAGGAAAGAGAAGCGAATGAAAGCTAGAAAATGTCAGTTAAACTTGAAAAAAATAACATCACTTTTTCAGCATATAAAAATAACACAGAAATCACCCCCCCCCCCCCCCCCCGCCGCTTTGCAGTGCCTTTGCGCCACATGTGTACCAGCGTCTGAATTATCAAAAAAAAAAAAACACAACACTTTGTTTTGTACTTGTCCAGGACGGTGGGCATCGCTATAACCCAGTGGTAGGTTTGAGCCTTGCACATGCACTCATGGCCGTACACGGCAGATGTTTTACGATGTATGTCAGAAGGATTAACACGTCTGACGGTCAGGAATCTGTGAAAGGGGAGGGGGGACCCAAATAAACCATACTTCTTCCTTGGAGCATGTGTGCAACTTAGTCACCATGTTAACATGCGCTATTCTTGGCTTGTTGCTTAGCGATAACGGCGTTGCCTGCTTTCTTACGTCACTGGTGTTGGTTCCAACAGGTAATTCTACTAAGAATTTCTGTCTGTACTTTCTGAATTGTTTTCTCATTTTTTAAATTTTCATTTGATTTACCATCGTATTATCGGGTCCTTTTAGGCATTTCTAATTTGATATCTCTAAAAGTTAATGACAAATCTTCCTTCCAGCAGTAAATGAAAAAAAAAATAGAAAAAAATGTGAATAAAGTATTCAGTAAAGTATAAATTTTCTAAATAAATATAAAAAAGAAAAAAAAAAGGAAATTCAAATACACGGAAAATGATGAAAAGACGTTCAGAAAATGACAGGAGAAATAAATTTTTAACTAAGTGGGTAATAAGGAGAGAGAGAGAGAGAGAGAGAGAGAGAGAGAGAGATTGATTGATTGATTGACTGATCTTTATTTCAAAAGGGTTAAGAATTTGGCACGCAGGCCCGTCTGACATTCTGCCCTTTATCATACATCTTTCACTCTATTCCAGACATTCTACAAATATGCTGTTCATATAACAAACATAACTAACATTGAAGCTGAGAGACATAAAATAAAATATAACATTTACGTTTCGCTCTTGAACATTCACTCAATACAGAAGTAAATACATACATTATAAATGACTATCTACTAAACAAAATTTTCGGGACTATTCAGAAAACAATTAATTGTATTCGGTGTCTGTAAGAGCAGCTTAAGAGAGAGAGAGCAAGACATTCGCTTGTGATGTAAGATACAAGCGAAAAGATTTGAATACATAAACATGGTTTCTGCAAAAGGCATAAAAGAAGTTTGTATCAAAAACGAAACTTAGTGATAATCTGCTTGAATATAAGAGGATGAGAAATTTATTATGAAAGAAAAAAAGAATGTCTTAGGGAAATATGATAAACACACAAAATGTCTTCACAGTGACATGGGGGTCATGAATATTTAAGATCCATATTAACAATGGATGACACGCCAGGCATAGAAGTCGAGTGTAAAAACGCACTCAGACATGTCTGTAGGGAGTATATTCGATTCTGACAAGGTCATGAGAAGAAATGATCATTGTCGCAGTTCAGCTTAGTGCAAAAAAAAAAAAAAGGCCGGATGGATATACAATACAGTCAGCTCCACAGGACATATATCCTGCATCAGTGGTTCCCAAACCTTTTTTTTCTTTTTGTTAACTGCCACCCTTTATCATCCCAGATCACATTCTTAATTGCAGTCCAAAACTTGTTTGTTTTGCTTACTTGGCTCTGCAGCCCCCCCCCTCTCCCTACAGAATCCCCCCTCTCCGTCAGCGCCCTTCTGCATCTCCAGATTTCCTCCCCTCAACCAAACACACACGCACACAGAGTGAAAACCACTGAACTAAATAAATCAGAATTACACTGCAAGGAAAGATGGAAAGAAGACAGAATCGTCGGGGCACTCTAATTATGACACAAAAGAAAAGTAGATTTCCAAGTTCAGTGCCTTGTGGCTGTGAAATGAGATAAATTTTCAGAAATCCGGAATACGACTTTGCATCTGTTGATGAAAAACTTATCACGGAAGACAAGTTAAATTAACCCCCCCCCCCAAAAAAAAATGATAATAATAATAATAATAATAATCCACGAGCGAAGACACTCTCCGTTCTGGCAGTCAGAGATCCGTAGTATACATGACAACGTCATGGTTGGCGAGCCTGAGGAGAGGAAGACCCTGTTCCCACCTCGCCACGAGTACCCACAGTAACAGGCCTAGCCTGGCTAACGGGCCAGGGATCGCCATAGTCCCCATGCTGAAGTAGTACTGCAAACCTTCTCTTTTTTTAACTCAGCTCAGGAACTGGAAAAAAAAAACCAGCCACCATGACCCGCTCCCACGCTGACTCGACGCCGTGTCTCAATATCTTCACCGCATCATCTGCAAAGAACACACCAGCTCGCAGTTCCAGGGAGATTGAAGAGGAAGAAGAAGAAGAAGAAGGAGGCCTTTAAAACCCTTTGTACCATAGAGACACCTGTGGGATGTAGCGTTAGTTAGTTCGGTTTTTTTTAATTGAAGGAAACAGCACGTTTAATACTTTATGAATATACAAAGTGTTCCAAGAGTTCCTTAATACTTTCTGGAGGCCAATGTAGGTGGCCCTGTAGATCCCCTTACCTCACATCTAGATTTTTCTTATTGGGGGTATATTAAAGACAACGTTTGTGTATCCCCATTGCACAAGATCTGAACATTCTGATGTAGCGGATCACGGACATCATCGTATTGCTCCATAAAGATGCGACATAAAACCTGGGAAGAACTCGAGCATCGCACTGCACTGGCGTGTGTCGTGTCGCCCGGGGGAGGGGGGAGGAAGAAGGTACCTCACAATGAGTCCCTGTAGGGTATGTCTAAAACTGGAAGATTTCCCTTCAAAATAACACACACTTTATTCCTATAGCTGCGTTTACCTTCCTACAGTGCCCACTGGAAAACTTAAAGGAACTTTTGAAACACCCTGTATAATATTCATATTGTCGCTTTATACAGTTTTATCTGCCACTAAGTCTATTCTGCACTCTTTTTGAGCACACCTTCAGACAGGGCAGCGAAACACTGCCATCTAATGGAAGTAAAATATGCCATTTTACTCACAAATCTCTATGAGCCACTTGTAGAGAGCAGCTCTGCCAGGACGCGCCGTAACACCGGCAGAATAAATCATCTTACAACGGGAAGATATTCAAACTTATATTTAATTCAAATAACCAAAGCTGGATCTCTTAACACGAATCCGATTCTCTGTAGCTGACTCTAGCAATCAGGTGGTGATATATCCGGGCACGGACACGTTGCTCAGACATACGACACATAACCGTCGCCATAAACATCCGGTGCCCCTTTATCTTAAGATCGGCTGGAAAAGACGTGAAATTATTTCCCGCCATAATAAGGAGTCGTCCAAAGATCACCCTGCGTTCTTTACCACGATGGTTGGGTTCTGGTAGACCTTGGGCTTGGAGGTTGACGATCCTGGACGTGTTGGGTTAACCCTTCCAGGTCCAAATGGATGATATAGGGCCTGTCCGTAAGAAGTTCACTAGGAGAATAGCCCCAGGCATACAATCTGAGACACAACAACAACAACAACAACAACAAAATCTACTGATGGAAGGATGTTACGTGTCAAATTAGGTGGGTCTTTTACGCCGGTGCGTCTTACAGGGTGGAGAGTACGGTATAAACAACTATCCTTGCAGTGAGAACATTTTATGGTGAGGGTAAGAATTCGTCGCTGTTTTCAGTGCATAATTTATCTGTGTGAAAGATTACTCCAACGAGGGCAAGAAACCAGACAGAGAGAGAGAGAGAGAGAGAGAGAGAGAGAGAAAGAGAAAAACAGAGATTGCTGGCCCGTTGAATCTGTCACGAAAAAGGACAAAAAGTTTATTTTATTGTTATGAAATAATCTGCAAAGCAAAACTGCCAGTGAGTCTTTTCAGGATACAAATACAGTACAAGAAGAATGGAGGTGGGGATGGGGGTGTGGGGGTGGGAACACGAGGACTGCTGAGGGCAGGACTAAAATGAGAAACAAAAGTCTCTTTTATAATATGAGTCAGTTTATGGAAACAAGTGCGTCAGTGATGCTTCTCATTTTGGGAGCATAAATCGATGAGAAACAATGATGTTGAAAACATCACAAAAGTGGAAAGTGCTCTTTCATTTTATGAATGGAAACAATGAATCTTCCCAAAATACAGAAAACAGCAAAGGAACAGGAATACTAAAAAGGTACGACGAAAGAAGGAAAACATAAGAAAAACAAAGTATGCACAAACGTTCTATATACAACTATCGTTGAATGAATCAAAATAAATGTTTTTTTTATAAGTAAATCAATTCTTCCTAACATTATTTATGATCAAGCTTAGTCATCTATTACTTTGTAATATAGTCACACCTCTCCCTCCCTTTGTAATATAATCACACCTCTCCCTCCCCTTGTAATATAATCACACCTCTCCCTCCCCTTGTAATATAATCACACCTCTCCCACCCTTGTAATATATCACACCTCTCCCTCCCCTTGTAATATAGTCACACCTCTCCTTCCCCTTGTAATATATCACACCTCTCCCTCCCCTTGTAATATAATCACACCTCTCCCTCCCCTTGTAATATAATCACACCTCTCCCTCCCCTTGTAATATAATCACACCTCTCCCTCCCCTTGTAATATAATCACACCTCTCCCTCCCCTTGTAATATAATCACACCCCTCCCTCCCCTTGTAATAAATCACACCCCCTCCCTCCCCTTGTAATATAATCACACCTCTCCCTCCCCTTGTAATATAATCACACCTCTCCCTCCCCTTGTAATATAATCACACCTCTCCCTCCCCTTGTAATATAGTCACACCTCTCCCTCCCCTTGTAATGTAGTCTCACCTCTCCCTCCCCCCACACCCCCCCACCCCCACATACGCATCACCATAGTGTGACATCTGTTCCAGTTACCCCCACACCAAAGTGTGACACCTACTCCAGTCACCCCCACACCAAAGTGTGACACCTACTCCAGTCACCCCCACACCAAAGTGTGACACTTACTCCAGTCCCCCACACCAAAGTGTGACACCTACTCCAGTCACCCCCACACCAAAGTGTGACACCTACTCCAGTCACCCCCACACCAAAGTGTGACAACTACTCCAGTCACCCCCACACCAAAGTGTGACACTACTCCAGTCACCCCCACACCAAAGTGTGACAACTACTCCAGTCCCCCACACCAAAGTGTGACAACTACTCCAGTCACCCCCACACCAAAGTGTGACAACTACTCCAGTCACCCCCACACCAAAGTGTGACACCTACTCCAGTCACCCCCACACCAAAGTGTGACACCTACTCCAGTCACCCCCACACCAAAGTGTGACAACTACTCCAGTCACCCCCACACCAAAGTGTGACAACTACTCCAGTCACCCAATCGCTTCCATGCAATTAATTTGGGACGTCTAGGCCTTAACAAATTACCCGGTGCTAGCACTGGTTATGAATCATCAAGGGACACGGTTACCGCCGTAAAACGGGTTATAAGTGATCCATTATGGAGGCGACAACGTCCCCGGTAACCTAACAACTAAAATGGCAATCTCCATTGTCTAACGTTTCAGCATTTCTCTGTTTGCATCTTGGTCTCCATGGCGACGTTATTCTCTTGCTTGGGGTCAGCGTTACTTGGTCACTGCACGGCGCGCCAGCAGACAGTGTGAGTCTGTCAGTGACAAAATGTAGAGCGTCTCTAGGTTTTTAATAGTTCGTTAGCAGCTGCCACATATGAGTCCCAGTAGCACGTAGTTTGAGATACACTGAATGATGCTAGTGGTGATTCCTAAGAGCATTGGCCTGGAACAGCGGTCACCCATCTTCTAGTTCAGCATCTAAACCAGAAATGATACGTGACCAGCGACCCAGATAAACATACTGAGACTGAACAAAAAATGATTATGTACATAATGTCTTCTCAAAATCTTATCTCAGGACCCGCCCCCCTCTCCCCAGACCCTACTTTGGTAAGAGGCCTTTAGGTTGCAAACCATTGGCGTGGAGTAGTGTTTCCCCACGGGGGGGGGGGGGAGGCATATTGGAATATTTATTCTTTTTTCAGAACGTGGTTGACTATTGTGCTGCAGAGCGGGGAGCATCAAAATCTTTTAGGCGTTGAGTTGGGACATGATCCAAGAAAGGTTGGGAAACACTGGCGTAATTTCTGTAATATTTCCAGCTTTGGCTCCAGGATTTTGCGCGTCGTAGATCACGGTGCGTATATTTCCAACAGTTCATTACACTGCCATGCTTCTTATAGTGGTTATAGTGGTCAGTGTACTTCATTGCCGACTAGAAGAGACTTCGATTCACCGCTGGGGAGAACTTTTACTTTTGTTTTTCCTGGTCCTAGGATTTTCGTAGAAGGACTTCATCAAGGAAAGCGAAACAACGTATAAATAGCTGTTCTCATCTTTCGGAGTCCAAACTGGCGGTACTCTGTGTGGGCTCAGATAGTGGACTCCGCCACCATGATGACTGCGGCCAGCACGGGTCTGTTACTAGGATCTCCAAAAGACAGGTGGGGCAGGACCTTGACCGATTCTGGTTAGCCTTATAACGACGCCATCACATTAGCACATTTGTTCCCATAATTTCATTCTAAATAAAAGCGATGACAAAATTGTATTAATTGCTTAACACTGTATTACAATACAAAGCAACGTTCAAGGGAACATATTTGCCCTTGTTCTTTAAAAACAAACAAACAAACAAAAAACCTTGAGAACCGCTGATTTGTGACCCAGTGTATTTTGTCAATATCCCGTTGTTTGCAAACAAAAAAAGAAAAATAAACCAGAACAATTCTATCCCCAAGACACGTGATCCAATCATCCAATCATGAATCGAGACGAACTGATTAGAAGGAACGCGCTGTTATATTTTTTTTAAGTAAATGGCGCTGTAAATAGATAGTTGTGCGAAAACACTCTTTGTTCAAAATTTGTTCAGCATAAACACATGCATACAAAATAGATGCACAGACATATAGACATACATACGGACATATAGATGCAAACTTACATATACTCACATGCATTCGTACACACAAATAAATATACATGCAAACATACATACATACATACATACATGCACACATTCATACAAACATACATACAAACATATATACATAAATTCATATACATACATACATACATACACATTCATAAATACATAGATTTACACATGGAAACATACATACACACTTATAATCAGCACGATGTGTGCTTTCATAAACACACATATACACATACATAAATAACACATGTACTACATACATACATGAACATACACATAGTTCAAAATTCAAAATTCAGACTCTGGCTTCATTGCATTCGGGACAACCCCATATATGCTCCACCGTATGCCGCAGCATCCATCCAAGAGTATGTTTGTTAATAGTTCCTGTCAAATGTTGGTTGTTTAAGAAGCGTTTTCTACCACCCAGTTCGGATTTCCTGCCAGTACTTGTGTCCTAGCTCCAGAGGTCTTCTCACAGCCACATTGTTTACCCATTCCCGCTCTTCATTTTCCCGCAGTCTGTCCAGTACAGCCCTAGCAATGTCCCCCCGTGTCCACTGACAGTCTGCCGTTTATTTTAGCCTGCCCAGCAAGTCTGTTTGCCACATCATTGCCATGTACTCCAGCATGCCCAGGACAGTAAAGCCAAAACATCTCTCTCTCTCTCTCTCTGAACCTTAAGTGCCCAGGGCACCTGGGGCTTCCGCAACGGTTTTCCACAAATGCCTGTCCTTTGCCTTTGTTTCTGCTCTTGTCCAGATGAGCCCTCTATTGCTCAACATCCTTTCTGTTGTTCTTCTCCATGCCTCTTTTGGTCTACCCTTACTTCTGTTCCCCTGTGGGAGGGAGAGGTGTGATTATATTACAAGGGGAGGGAGAGGTGTGATTATATTACAAGGGGAGGGAGAGGTGTGACTATATTACAAGGGGAGGGAGAGGTGTGATTATATTACAAGGGGAGGGAGAGGTGTGATTATATTACAAGGGGAGGGAGAGGTGTGATTATATTACAAGGGGAGAGAGAGGTGTGACTATATTACAAGGGGAGGGAGAGGTGTGACTATATTACAAGGGGAAGGAGAGGTGTGATTATATTACAAGGGGAGGGAGAGGTGTGATTATATTACAAGGGGAGGGAGAGGTGTGACTATATTACAAGGGGAGGGAGAGGTGTGATTATATTACAAGGGGAGGGAGAGGTGTGATTATATTACAAGGGGAGGGAGAGGTGTGATTATATTACAAGTGGAGGGAGAGGTGTGATTATATTACAAGAGGAAGGAGAGGTGTGATTATATTACAAGGGGAGGGAGAGGTGTGATTATATTACAAGGGGAGGGAGAGGTGTGATTATATTACAAGGGGAGGGAGAGGTGTGTATATAATATATATACAGGGTATACATACATAAAACATACATACATACATACATACATAAGGTAAAATTCCTGTTTCCATGTCTTTAAGCCATATTGGAGATACGGGGTTAGGGCCTTCTGCGCACGAAAGTGTGATATAGTCATTATCAAGCCTGGCCGTATTTACCTTTCCCAGATTTCTCTCATACCCATTTTTAGAGGCTGGGTGAACACTGGGGCCTTTCTGCCGTGTACTAGAAAAAAATCCCACTGCTGGGACTTTGAACCCGGTACCACCGGATTAGTAAATCGAGCGCCTAACCACTCAGCCAGGCAAGCCTCCCTACATACATTATACATACTTATATACACATATATGTACACAAACACACACACATATGCACAAACATACATTCAAACATACTTACATATGCATCTTGCCTCCCCACGTATAACTTGTTATTTATAACCTAAAAAGTTATATCCTACCTCTTCTCCGCAAAGCCCTCTCACAAGTTCAGAATTTTCGAGTGCTGATTCTTGTTTTGGATGAAAATGTATCTGTACAATAAAATTAGATGTCGTAAATGCATCAACATCAAGAACGTATATGATCACATAAAGTTATCATGTGATTAAATGTTCGTGTTTATGAGATGTAACAGAGCCAAAGATTGCTAGCAATATCCCTCATATGATAGACATTTGGAAACAAATCTTGCAGTTTGAATATGATTTTTTACTGTTAAATGATGTTTTTTTGGTAGATGCAGAAGAAGATGAAGAAAGACGTGTTTTTTCGTCGTAAAGATTGTAACACATAAGGACAAAAGCGCAGAAAGGGTCTTGGTTAGAGTCATGCTGACCTATCAGTAAATAATGCGAAGACAGCTTGCAGTAAACTATGAGAAGACAGCTTGCAGTAAACCATGCAAAGACAGCTTGCAGTAAACCATGCAAAGACAGCTTGCAGTAAACCATGCAAAGACAGCTTGCAGTAAACCGTGCACTGACATGCCAGAGTTAGGATTGTTGACCCATATTGACACACCAGAGTTAGGATTGTTGACCCATATCTGACACGCCAGAGTTAGAATTGTTGACCCATGTCTGACACGCCAGAGTTAGGATTGTTGACCCATATCTGACACGCCAGAGTTAGGATTGTTGACCCATATCTGACACGCCAGAGTTAGGATTGTTGACCCATATCTGACACGCCAGAGTTAGGATTGTTGACCCATGTCTGGCACGCCAGAGTTAGGATTGTTCAACAACAGCTGATCAAGACCCTGTCCCATCTCTCCGATGTTACCCCCCTCAACAACAGACCTAACCCTGGCTAACGGGGCAGGTATCACCATAATCTCCCATGGTGGTGGAGTCACTTCAAGAAGACTTCACGTCACCTGCTATATATCTCCACTCCGAGACTGAAAAAACAGGCGCTGTAACTTGCTCCGAAGTTCATCACGATGTTGTGCTTCCGTATCTTCACCCCATCGGCCGCAGATAACACCGCTGACAGAATTACAGATACATTTTTACCAAATACTCTGATAACCACTATAATAGAATAATTTATATGCAATTCTCTGATAGGAATTACATGATGAGAGTTGAAAATGCTTTTATGATGACTTCAGGATAAAATTTACGGCGTATTTGGATAAGGATTGCAGGATAAAGTTTACAGACACTCTGAACGCAATTTCAAAACACATTTTGCATAATAAGGATTATAGAAAATTATTAACCGAGTACTCGGACAAAAATTGCAGGATAAAGTTTACAGAATGATCTGATAAAGATAAAATTTACAGGATAATCTGATAAAGATAAAGTTTACAGAATACTCAGAGAAGGATTTTATGAATTCACTTAAAATATAAAAAAGGTCTTTCCATATCATTTAAAACGGACACTAGCATAGCAAGACAGTCACTGACATGGAATCCTCAAGGAAATTGAAAACGAGGAAGACCTACGACTTACTTGGAGAAGAGAAATTATGACAGTGCTCAGAGATAAGGGATACACATGGAAGTAACCAGAGAATAATTTGAGGAACAGGGATGACTCTAGAGCCTTTATCCGCGGCCTATGCTCTCAAGGGAGTGAAAGGCGATGATGATAATGATGATGATATCATTTTAAAAGGACGTACATCTATGCTGTATAAGGATACTTATCGGCATCTTCACCTGAGTAAGTTGTTTTTTTTTTTTTGTTTTTTTTTTATTATTCGGTTTCCCAGTCTTCAGTTTCTGTGAGACATTTCTAGAAGGAATAATGCAAAAGGATAAACTAATAGTCATTAGTATAAACTGTTTTTGTATTTATGATTCTTAAGCTTAATCTGAACCGCATCTGTTTTACACCTGGACACAAGACCACAACTGTAGGAGAGGTTTACCAAATGAACCTGGACAGTAGGTAGACTTCGTTAAGACAAAAAAAATAGGAACAGCTTCATTCATTATCAAGCACGTAGCTGTGACCTTTCGGTTTTCACCTAGGTCTTCTTCTTTCTTTCTTTCTTTCTTTCTTTCTTTCTTCTTCTTCAGTGGTTGGGACCCTCAAATGATTAGGAACTGGCTTGGAGGCATTCGGAGAAAGAGAGAAAGAAAGAGAGAGAGAGAGAGAGAGAGAGATCATAAACAGGTTTCTAGACCCAGTCACCTAGTATAAGACCGGTCTCCTTACAATTTGTCCTACGTTACCTGCACGCAGTGTCACATATTACGTTACAGGACCCGACAGGTAAATCCCTCGGCATCTTAAGGATAATGTAGAATTTAAGAATGAACTGATGAGTTGTTATTATTATATTGTTTCATATTGCTAGAGTTAATATTGTTCAATGAGAAAATCCTACATTGTTGTTGATTGTTTATGTTTCATAGACTGCTTTCACAGATTACCACGATATTTGTGCTGTGTAATCAAGGATACCATGATATCTGTACTGTGTAATCACGGATACGACGATATTTGTGCTGTGTAATCACAGATTCCGTGATATTTGTGCTGTGTAATCACAGATTCCGTGATATTTTTGCTGTGTTGCACATCATGAAGAACAACAATCTCACGCCTACTGTTAAATAACGAAGCTATCAGTCAACGATACAGTTGTATACGAACATTTAATGTCACTCCATAGACGACGATGGATAGGTATGACTTAAACGAAGAAAGCATACAATATCACATGTCACATTAAGCGTTCCACAATAACGAACATAGCTCTGGGCAGGTGACTGAGCTAACTAAAGTCGTCGCTACGAGAACTTGTACTAAACTCTCTCACAGCCACATTCTAGCTAGAATTCACTCTACAAAACAATACGTCTCCTCTACACAACGTTCAAACCCACACTCACTCACGCGCCCCAGAATCTTACTCAGACCATTAACACACAATTCAAGGATCCCATGCGAATAGCACAGCTGACTTCTGTCTTAAAGGGCCGACTGCTATGAACAACCAAAACATATCATTAAAAATACTAGGGGCGTTAATCTGCAATGGAAAAAATGCAAAATTATTTCCCTTTGCTAGCACAATCCTACGGTAATTTTGAGAAGGGTAACTGAATTTATTTCCCAGACTACTGGGCAGCTGACACAGCGAGGGCCAGGCATGTATTTGTTCTGAAAAATTAGTATAATCTCACTTAAGGTGACTTTGGAAAGGGCATTGTGTCATCAAGGGCCCTTAATGCAGAGACACATAGAACTCCTGCAGCCGCTCTTCTTTATGTTTTTTGTTTTTATTATCACAGGCCTACAGATAGTTAAATCTTACTAATGTGATTATTACATTTTGAGTCAAATTAAAAATCCATGTCTTTCAAAACGATCTCTGAAGCTTCAAGTTTTATCCATGCTGCAAGATTATAGAGAAGTGGAGGAAATTAGCCATTATCCCGAGCCGGGCAGGTCGCGGAGTTAATCATTTCTTTTCCTCGTCATTTTTGTTCACGGGTTATAACCAGTACTTTAATAAAGACGCCGCACAAAGCTAAACGCGAAAAATCAATTTTTAATTACAATTCAGAATGTGCTCAAAATGTAAACATTAATAAAGCAACACTAAATCCACAGTAATTAATCTTCTTAGTTTAGTTGTGTGATGGTCCATGTCTCAATCAATATTTCATAACATGATTTTTGTCTCCAGATTGTTAGTTTATTGGGGGGAAGGGGGGGAAGGGGGTGTGCGTTCTCTAAGACGCACCACTTATGTTATCGCAAGGGAGAGAAGTGATAAAAATGAGTTATCAACTCTTAGTTTTGTTGGATGTTGTTTCCCTGGCATAATCTCAAGGGGCGAAGATGCTGTCCGATTTGGCCCATAATTGACATGCTGGTAACAGGGGTGGTGATCCGTAGCTGACTAAGACCCTGTGGCACCTCTCTGTTGGTACCCCAAGCAACAAGTCTAGCTTGGCTAACGGGGCAGGGATCACCATGTCCCCCATGGCTGTGGACTCTGTTTAAAAAAATTGTATCGCATCCGTCCCCAAACTTTATAGCTCCAATCAGAGACTTATTTTAAAAAAGCTACCAAATTCCCCTCCGAACCCGACATGATGATGTTCGCCAACATCTTCACTGCATCGACTGCAAAGAACATCAGCTCGCAGTTCCAGGGAGATAGTAGTAGTAATAGAAGAAGAAGAAGAAGATAACCTCCAAGTACTCGTTTTCAGCTGTTTTTAGTCACGTGTTCCCTAGCTGCTCTAGAACATGGCCAACCAAACGCCATTAACCCTATTAGCTGCGCAACGCCCGCGATCCATTTGCTTTTATCAACTTCACACTCTAGCTCATGTGCGTTTGCCAGAACTCATCTGTTTTGATTCTGGGAGAAAGTGCATTATAACTCGTCACTATCCATTTTAATTTTGGTTCGTTACTGACCGTGTATTGATTCCAATTCGTGGAAGTAATTGTGCTAAAGCTGACACATAACCCTACGCGGATAAAACGCAGGACAGTAATGTTGCTGTTGTTTTTTCCTCTCACCGTTGTTTAGTGCTTTGAAACATTGAAATGATCTCTAATTACCCCTAGGTTTGTTGTTGGTTTTATTTGTTTACTACTTATTGGGGGTTTTCTTTCCATTATGGATAATTATGTGAACTATTTTCACACTGTCACGTGTTTGCTTTCAATAGAGTACATGAAGTGTAGGGATAATTTCACATAGATATAGATCACGCAAATCTCAGATAAGAAGATAGATGAGAATAATAAAAATTCCATACTGTTGAGGCATACTGGGGATACGGTGTTAGGCTCGTGTTTTCCATGACCTTCGGCACATGAAAGTGTGATGTGATCAGTATCACTCCTGGCCGCTTTATCTTCCCAGATTTCTCCGGTACCCATTTTTAGAGGATGGGTCGACGACATCCAGGGCCTTTTTTGGTGTGTATCAGGGGAAAAAAAAATCCCACTGCTGGGATTGAACTCGGTACCACCGGATTAGTAAACCGAAACCCTAACCACTCAGCTAACCAGACCGCCAGTTGAGGATATTGCTTCTAATCAAAATAGAACGAAAACCACTGTTTATATATAGCGAGAGAAGTATCACTGATAGTAAAAGAATTCATGACAGAAAGAATGGCAGATACAGAGACCAAAGAATATATTCTTGTTTGATCTCACTGCAAATGGGAACAGGATGTTTTTGTTTTTTTTGTAGCTGACGCCGTGAAGATATCGGCGTCGTGTCGGACCGGGAGTGGTTTGTCGTGACTAGCGTTGGGACTCGGGAGTTAGCAAAACAAAAGGAGTTTCTTATCAGGCTCCACTACTAGTGTGACATGGATATCCTTGTCCTGCTAGTCAGGTTGAGCATGTTCATGGGAGCACCAGGAGGTGGCTTGGTCAACTGTGGCTCACCAGTCATGATAATCTTGTCATGATAGTCTTGTCATGATAATCTTGTCATCAGGTTCAGAATATCAGAGTACATCATATTCTTGGTATAAGTGATATCCTGGATCTGACTGGTTTTTTTTACGTCAGTGATATCCTGGGCTTTTCGTCTCCTCGATCCCACTGATATCATGGGCCCAGTGTCATCTTGACGTCAGCGGTATCCTGGGCCCAGTGTCACCTCAATGTCACTGATATCAAGGGCCCAGTGTCACCTCGACGTCAGTGATATCCTGGGCCCAGTGTCACCTCGACGTCAGTGATATCCAGGGCTTTTGGTCTCTTCGATGCCACTGATATCCTGGCCCAAGTGTCACCTCAATATCAGTGATATCCTGGGTTCCTTATCTTGATGTCACTGATATCATAGGCCCATAGTCTTCTCCATATCAGTGGTATCCTGGGCCCATCGTTTCGTTTCCCGATAACCATAGCCTCCGTTATTGTTTTCTCAAGGCCATCACGCCGTGTGACTTGAAAGATAACTTTCTTATCTTGAAGGACAGCAGAAGCCAAACTTCATTCTATGAGACGCATTGTTGCCCTCTTTTCCCAGAGATATTTGCGACAGAAAAGCTGTGTTACATAAACCAGCTCTCTGGGCATATGACCAGACGGAAAGTTCAACTATTTTCCTTGCGTACAGTAATCACATTGGGGAATACAACAGAATACTATGAACAGAACTTTGTGAAACAATCCTTACAACGAAGTAGGGAGGAAAGAAGCTGTCCGTTTCGGCAATCAGTGACCCATAGCTGACAAGCTAGCGCCAGAGCTGACGAACTAAAGATGAGGAAGACCCTGTCCCACCTATCCGCCGGTACACCCAGTAACAGGCTTAGCCTTGCTAACGGGGCAGAGATCGCCGTGGTCCCAGTGGCGATGGAGTCTGCTAAAGAAACATTTCTCACTCCCTGATTTTTTCTCTCCATTTAGGGACTGAAAAAAAAATAGCTGTCATAACCCGCTCCCTATCCGACACGATGCTGTGCTTCAACACCTTCACGGCATCGGCTGCAAAGATCACGAGCTCTCAGACCCCCTCCTCCCCCGACAAGACAAGACAACAAGACTGTAAAAAGTAAAGATAGTCCCATAGCAAATGCCGTAGGGGGTGAAGCGTTAGAGACCTCATTATGCTGGGTCATCAGCGTATGAGATAGGGTGACCAGTTCCTTTCCAAGACTGTATTGAAGTAAAAACCGCCCACAAACCAAGAGAATATATGAAACAGTTTCTCAACATTGGAAACACGGAAGCCACCAAACACACGAGATTCCGCAAGAATAATTGACAACTATACCACATCGAAAATAGCATTTAGATGTTATATTTGGGTTGACCTTGCTAACGTATTTTCCTAACACTACCTTGCTAATGTTGCTCAGCAAGAATTTTTTCTGTAGCACGCTTGTACGGTTACAGCCAATTATTTGTTCAATACTGCGCATTCTTTTAATGGAAGAGACACTCTGAACACCCTTTCCCCTGGACATCATACAGAGGCAGTACTTTCAGTATCTCGTTACCTCAGCCCCGATGAAACAAGGTATATAAAGCTGATCATTTCAGACTTGAGATGCATAAAACAGCGTCGGAGAACAGAGTAGGCTATCGATTGAATGTTAGAAGATGTTACAACAAACACGATTTTTAATTAAATTCCTTCCGTTAATAGTTGAAATTAGCGCTAATAAATCAGAGATGAAATTACCGTCCTTGGCACTGCTTTCTTTTTCTTCGGCGTCTTATTTCACGTGTTTCTTTTTCTGTTTTTAATTCTTATTATGTAGAATAATTTGTGGTTATGACTGCTTTTGTTATTCTTTCTTATTTACTTTTTTTAAAAACACTGCTCTTAAATGGATCCCTGTTTCTCTCTGATATTTTGTGCTCAGTGCATCGTCATTTTAAAAATGTATTCTCTCTCTCCCTCTCTCTCTCTCTCCTTCTCTCCTTCTCTCTCCCTCTCTTTCTCTCCCTCCTTCCCTCCCTCCTTCCTTTTTCTTTTGAATTATTTCTTGCAGCAGATGTTAATCTCTCAGAAAGTCCTAATTCAGTGTCATATGTCTGGCAGTGACAAGTTAGAACTCTGCCCTCAGTAATCAGATTTTTCTTATGTGCAGTACTTTCTTTAAGTTTACATTGCATGCGTATTTAGCGGTAACTTTTTTTAAGCTACTTCATTCCTTTTAAACAGCTTATTTTTTTGCTCAAAATACACGTAGAAAGTGTTATCAGAGAAAGAAGTAAAATGTACAGAACATTCTCTGCACTCCACCATGCGCGCACATGAACACAGCCTCTTACAAGTCACAGCTTCTTACAAGTCACAGCTAAGTGCTCCATCAATTTTATTTTAATCTTTTTTGTTTTCATTGCTATTTTTTTACATAGCATTCGTGTGAATTTATATTTTTATCTTCTGTCTCTATTTCCTCGTCCTGCGTGGTTTTGAAGGATTAAGGTTCACACTGAAACGCCACAAATGTGTGCTCGATAATTAATAACGCTGTTCCTACGTTTTTTCCTAGGTTACACATTTTGTTATCACACCTTTCCTGGAGTGACTTCGTGTATATTCACCTACTTTGTTTTATATACTTATGCACTAATTATTCGTGCGTCACTGTGTATAACAGCGATTATTTGTGGACAATCTAGTGATAAAGCATAGGGCAACGATTATCGCGCGCCCTTCTCTCTGTGGGCGATTGATATTTACTTTCTGTGTCCATGCTGATGTGGTCAATGCTATACAGAATGTAGCTGTCTTTATCATCGTCATCAGTCCTCCGTACTCACAATGGAGCATAAGTCATCTCTAAAGATTTCGTTTCATCATCATCATCATCATCATCATCATCAATCAGTCCTCTGTACTCCCAATGGACCATAAGGCATCAACAAAGGTTCTCCAGCCAAACCTGTCTTGAGAAAGTCCAGATACCTCAAGTCATGTCTTTATCGCTTCCTTGAGTTCTTCCTGGTATTGTGTGTCTCTGCTGTCTTTACAGCCAAACCTTAAATGTCTCACTATTAACCAGGACGTTTGCAGGTGTCAGCAAGATCGGGATCCCACTCTCTTCTTCGTTTGCCCTAAACTTACTTTTCACTTAACGAGACATATTTTGTCTTCGCCAGGTTCCTAGAAAGCTCATGACCATACTTGTCGCGCTGAGTAGTGTGAGCAGTCATATTCCTACACAAGTCTTGATTCTTGACATTTCGGAGTAACTGTTGTTGATTTATCCTCAAGTCACAATGTCAAACCTTCTAACATCTGTTCCCTCGATCGTTTTCTGCCTCTCCTGCTTTCATTTTTGCCCATTGCTATGATGTTTTCCAGTTTCTCTCGCCTCATCACATGTCCCAAGAATGATTGCCTTTTCCTTAGTTATTATACTATATTTTTTCTTAGCTTGTCTGAAATATTGCTCATTAGTTTTTTGTTTTTTTTTTGGCTGTCCATAGGATTCTCGTCATTCTTCTCATAAACCACATCGCTGTTGTCTCCAATGGTTTACTCATTTGCCTGCCAATAATTCTTGATTCACATCCGCATAGCAAAACAGGTTCAGTATAGCACTGTAATACTTTCTCACATTCAGTGACAATGGCCTAGTGCACATGATGGTTTTACATTTCTCAAATACTACTTTTGGGTGGCAGATTCTGCTTTTAACTTCTGTGATACATCTTCCATCAGCAGTTATCACTGATCCCAGGTATTTAAATCTCTTCATTTGTTGTGGTTGTGGTTCCATTGATGTATAATATTGAAAGCTAGCAATATAAATTTTATTTTAATACCACTAAACATAATTTGATCAACGTGTGACAGAGATATGAAATATTTGTTACAGAAAACTTGAACTTCTTCTATTTCTAGCCATTTTAAGAAATCTATCCAAAGTTATGAAAATTTCTTCTTACATTTTTACATCCTTCCGGTGCCGCAGTTCGTTACTACATTGTTCTCTCGTGGCTAGACGGCTGCTCGTCCTACCGGAGTCCGTGGTTCGAATCCCAGGTAATTCTCTTATGATTTTTCTTTCTCTCACGTCTCACTAAAGTGCTTTGTCTAAGATGTTTTCGAGGTCTAATACGAAAAAAAAACTGTGTTCTCTTAATTTATCCCACGAAAGCCTCGTTGTTTCCTATTTATAAAAAAAAAAATATTGTTCCTGCTTTTACAGTTGTCCGCCAAGTATCCTTCGGTCGGTCT
Source organism: Achatina immaculata (assembly GCA_009760885.1). NCBI lineage: Eukaryota > Metazoa > Mollusca > Gastropoda > Stylommatophora > Achatinidae > Lissachatina > Lissachatina immaculata. Next base: position 7,995,247 of record CM019717.1, read on the forward strand.
CTTCTTTTTCCCTCAAGTGTCATTCGCGATGTTGCTCTCTTCGGAGCACATCTCCAGCGTATTTTTGCTGTTTTGATGATATGCATATCTTCTATTTCACACTGAGTAAATGAGTCTCTATGCATATCTTATATTTCACACTGAGTAAATGAGTCTCTATGGGTCTCCATGCATATCTACTAGTTCACACTGGGTAAATAGGTCTCTACGCATTACCTTGTACTTCACACTGAGTAAATAGGTCTCTATGCATATCTTCTACTTCACACTGAGTAAATGGGTCTCTATTATTTCTTCTTTTTTTGTGCGGCCATTAATTATTACAAATCTTTCTGACGCAGGTTGCGTGGAATGAGGGTAATTTGCCCATTTCCTTTTCAATTGTTCTCCGACATTCTGCTCCGAGAGGAGTATGAATAACATACAACGTTAACATATTCTGTGACATAATGAAATCCCAGCGAGCCATCAATACGCCATTCCGCGCATCAGTAGCAGCTTCCAGTGTCCTGCGATGACATACAATTTTGTATAAGACACAAGAATTAATATAAAAAAAATAAAAACAAACTATTTCGCGAACATAACAACAAATAACTCACCTAATGGACAGTTTTCACAGAGAGAGAGAGAGAGGGAGAGAGGGAGAGAGGAAGAGAGAGAGAGTGTGAGAGAGAGGGAGGGAGAGATAGAGAGAGAGAGGGAGAGATGGAGAGATAGAGAGGGAGAGAGAGGGGGAGGGAGAGAGAGAGGTACAGAAAGAGGGAGAGAGAGAGGGAGAGAGAGGGGGAAAGAGGGAGAGAGAAAGAGAGGGAGAGAGAGCAGGAGAGATAGAGAGGGAGAAAGAGAGGGAGAGAGAGGGGTGGGGTGTTTTCAAAGAGACTGAAAATTGTTTGAAGAACAATAACATAATTATCAAATCAACTAACAAAAAAAAGAGTAACACGAAAACGAAATATTTACAACAGTGCTCAATCCAAGAATGAATATCGCATTATGGGCTCCTTTTTGCGAAAAGTGTGAAAGTAGAAACTAGCAAACAGTCAACTCCGATATGCTGGTCTCAGGGAGAAACTTTTTGTGGTTTACAAGTGGTTAAATAGGTTTTATCACTGGTCTCTCATGGCGAAGGTCGGGGGTTCGAATCCGGCCGGGGGCACCCCAGTCACCCAGCTGTAGAAATGGGTACCCGACTTCTTCTGGAGTTGGGGAAGAAAAAGGCAGCCAGGCGTGATACTGACCATATCACCCTCTAGTGTGCTGACAGGTCAAGGAAAATATGGGCACTAACACCATACCCCTATGTGCCTCTAAGGCATGACAGGGTTAACTTTACTTCTACTGAATAGCTTTTATAGAATTACTGACTTCTCTCTCTCTCTCTCTCTCTCTCTCTCTCTCTGTCTGTGTGAGAGAAGAGAGAGAGAGAGAGAGATTGAGAGAGAGGAAGTGAAATAATGTTTAAATAATAACGTTTACAAACGCTTATTTTTAAAAGGGAGACATGAAGACCTTGGAGTAGTTTAGTGCGAGTAACTTTTGAATGTTTTAGTACAGAATGTTCAAGTTCGAAGCCAAGCCCCTTACAGTTCAAAATATTGTCTGTTTCGTTAAGTAACTTAGCGCCAAAATCTTACACTGTGCCGAATAGCGTTAACATTCATGCTTCTCTATCATGTGCGGTCCTTCCTGTTTCCAGTTACTTCAGATGCTTTTCTTTTTTCCTATGTCACTTTATCAGTTCACTGACACAGACAGTATTCATGCTGGCTTTCCTCTCGTCATTTTTTCCCTTGAATTTTCCAGTCATTACTAGTTTCTCCAACTTCTGTCTTCTCATGACATGTCCAAGTTCTCCAACATCTGTCTTCTCCTGACATGTCCGAGTTCTCCAACATCTGTCTTCTCATGACATGTCCGAGTTCTCCAACATCTGTCTTCTCATGACATGTCCAAGGTCTCCAATCTGTCTTCTCATGACATGTCCAAGTTCTCCAACATCTGTCTTCTCATGACATGTCCAAGGTCTCCAATATCTGTCTTCTCATGACGCGTCCAAGACATTTTGAAATCTTTTTATTACCATTTTAACTAGTCTTCGTAGTTCTGAGACTTCTTTGTGGGCCTGTTCAGGATTTTTGTTGCATCTTTAGCCAAAAAACCACGTCTCTGTTTCTTCCAGTGTCTTTGTCATCTTTTTCTTAACTTTCCAAGTTTCTTCCAGGTGTTATTCGATTCAGCTCTGCTCTCCGGATCCGAAATCTGTCCTTTATTACCTCTCTCTCTCTCTCTCTCTGTCTCTCCCTCTCCCTCTCCTATTGCATGGTAGTTTGGAAGATGGTCATTAATATGCTAGACTGGGAGAGTAATTTTGTTGCATGTACGAGTATGTAGTTATTTCCAACAGGGAGCGTCTGCGTGAGAGCGAAAAGTAACATATTTGTCATTTCAACTTTGTTATTTCAGTTTTGTTATTTCAGTCCTAATCATGTTTGTTACAATCAGAGCGTATTTGTACTATCTGAGCAGAATGTCCAGAATTTGCATGATGAAGGGGAATTTCAGTCGAGCTAGCGTGTCCAATTCTTAACCTTTTGCAAATAAAGTTAAATCAATTAATCTCTCGCTTTCTCTCTCTCTCTCTCTCTCTCTCTCTCTCTCTCTGTTCGTGTATGTGGTGTGTATGGTTGTCAAGCACCGTGTGAAATGTGGAGGGGGTTATGGTGGCTGTCTTTGAAACCCGGAGTTAATCTTAAAAAAAAAAAAAAGAGTGCAGTGTTTCATGGCAGACTCAGTCGTCATCAGTGTGTAGTAAAATATTGTAATAAACAGTAAATCAATTTGGAAAGCGGTTAATTCTTTTGTAGATACAAGGAAACAATCTCACCCACAGACACTTAATGATGAACATACTTGCACTAACTTCAGTGAACATTTTACAGAAGAAGTTCGTATTCTAAAATCTTCAATACCGACACCTACTTGCGACCTGAGCGTGTTGAAAACTTTCAGCGACAGTAAATGTGTAAAGCTAAAACAACTAAATATTCCTTTCCCCACAGTCGGTGAGGTTTATAACTACATCCGGTCTTTAAAGAACACTAACTCAGCAGGATGTGATGACATTAGTAACAAGATGCTATGCTGCACCGGTTATCAAAGGCACACTAACATGAACATTTTGTGCAGTGACAAACACTATTTCCCTGACGCTTTCAAACTCGCCAAAGTGTTTCCTCTTTAAATCTGGACAAACTAGTGACCTCTCAAACTATAGACCCATATCCATTCTGTTATCATTATCCAAACCACTTGAACAACATATACAAAAGTTAACACTGCTCCACATGCAAGAAAACAATCAGGAGCTGGACTTGACTGTCAGAGGCTATTTGAGACGAACGTCTTCGAGACGTTTCGCTGGAGTGGAGAGCGTATCCTCCACCCCACCTCCGGCTATAACAGTCCTTAGAACCTCTTTACCCTTTAAAAATAAAGATCATTCATTCATTCATTCATTCATTCATTCATTCGATGACCCCTGCCCTGTCGGCCAGTCTGACCTGTTACTGACAGTACTAGCAGAACGCTGGAATATGACTGTGACCAGCTACGTTTTGCTGGCCCTGAGTACTGTATGCCACTCTTGCCCATCTTTTTTTTAAAATAAGAACCGAGATTTAATTTCATTTTTCTTGAACATTCGCCCTCAAAAGAGCGTTGTCCCATCGTTATGCAGCTTTCGGCCCATCATACACGTCTTCGGCTTTCGGCATATCATACACGTCTTCGGCTTTCGGCATATCATACACGTCTTCGGCTTTCGGCCCATCATACACGTCTTCGACATTCGGCCCATCTTACACGTCTTCGGCTTTCGGCCAATCTTACATGTCTTCGGCTTTCGGCCAATCTTACACGTCTTCGGCTTTCGCCCCATTATACACCTCTTCGAATTAGGGCCCACCATACACGTCTTCTGCTTGACGGATTCTTAAGGCCGGGTTTGCAGTCCCTATTCATCTGGTCAAACTCCTACTTTCTGCTTACAGGGGCACCAGTGGGAGGCGGAATAGGGTCTTGGCCAGCTATGGTTGAAAAAAAAAAAAGCCTGGATTCAAGCAATCAGCCATGGGTCGCTGACAGCTGTGTCACGCATCTTGAGTACTGTCTCTTCGCTCTTGGGTTTATTTAATTCATCTCACGACTCCCTCTTCTCATCGACGCAGGCAGTACGGCGAGAAATAAACATGAAATTTCGTCGCTTTTTATTGGCTAAGGGATCTTCCACATGTGGTATGAAAACATTTCTTCTTTGTTCGTGTTTTTCCCCCATGCATGAAAACATTTCTCTCACCGTTTCTGCTTGTTCTCAAACTTTTTCTCAAAGCGACATAAACAAAACTGGTTAGCAAATCTGTTCACTTTATGATGTACATCTGTTACGTACGTCAATTTTAAAAGAAAGCTTTAGTTAACTTCCCGCCTGACCCCCCCCCCCCTCCCTCCTTTGACCAGATACTTTCCTGTCTTAAACAACGATCCACATGTCAGAAGCTGGATTGTTAAGCATATTTAAAATCTGGCTTCTTCTTTTGGAAGGAAAAAAACAAAAAAAAAAGTATTTTTTTTTTTACACTTTCTAAATTACAAGCATGTTTTAGTTCTCTAACTCACATTGAAGAATATATGGCATAGCCCTCTTGCCGGAATAATGCCAGTTTAGAAAACAATATTGGTGTATTTAAAATAGGACTAATAATAATAATCATATAATAATAATAAGACGAATAATTAATGCTTACAGTCAGATTGTCATCGCGTCTTTCAATATTTGTCGGCTGTAAATTATTGTCTTTTTTTATGTATTTAGATAATTGATTTTAGAAAAAAAAAAGTTAGTCTGCGCAGAAAACGTTCAGGTAAACGGAGTTAAAAAGCCTTTGCTTAACAGAAAAATATGTCAAATAGTGTGTTATTGCTTTTACAAACATGAGTCGTCTTGGGTTCTACGTAGCAACTGGAAATCTCAGATTTAAACACATACATTCTGTTTAGATTCTACTGAGGCGAAGATGCTGTCCGATTTGGCGATCAGCGACCCGTACCTGACATACTGTTGCTGACCAAGACCCTGTCACGCCTCTCCGTTGATCCCCCCCCCCCCCAGTAACTGGTCTAACCCTAGATAACGGGACAGGGATCGTCATAGCCACCACGGTGGTGGAGCCTGGTACAGAAGTGATGCACGCTCCATGATTTATAGCTGCACTGAGGGACTGAAGAAACAAATCGCTGCCATGTCACGATGATGTGGCTCAACATCTCCATCTCATCGGCTGCAAAGAACAAGAGCCCGCAGTTAAATGGAGATTGAAGAAGAATACGAAAATCTAGATTCTATGAAACGAGTATTTGCTGCTGTTAACATAGATTTCTATGAATAAATACGATTAATGTGCGCTTGGATATTCTAATACGGTTTAGTGAGCGAGAATTTTTATTCTGTAAGAATTTACTTCTAATTAATTGACAAGACAGTCCACGTGGAGTATCATTTTGAGATTACCAGGTTTAATAAGTGTTTTAGACCTGACAGTCCACGTAGAGTATTCTTTTGAGATTATTAGGTTTAATAATTGTTTTAGATCTGACAGTTCATGTAAAGTATAATTCTTTACATTACTAGGTTTAATAGTTGTTTTAGATCTGACAGTCCATGTAAAGTATAATTTTTTACATTACTAGGTTTAATAATTGTTTTAGATCTGACAGTCCATGTAAAGTATAATTTTTTACATTACTAGGTTTAATAGTTGTTTTAGATCTGACAGTTCATGTAAAGTATAATTTTTTACATTACTTGGTTTAATAATTGTTTTAACTCTGACAGTCCATGTAAAGAATCATTTTGAGATAACTAGGTTTAATAATTGTTTTAGATCTGACAGTTCATGTAAGGAATCATTTTGAGATAACTAGGTTTAATAATTATTTTAGATCTGACAGTCCACGTAAAGAATCATTTTAAGATTTTTAATAAGTGTTTTTAAACCCGTAAAACTGCAATAATCTTGCAGCCCGACTCGTTTTTTTTTTCTAGAAGGTTAATATTTTGTCTTTTAAAACAGCTGTACACGTTAGTAAACACTTTAGGCGTACCTCATACATGGAGCTAAAAGTAGATATGATAGTACTTCTCACATACGCCATAGTTTTAAACGTTATTAATGTTTTAATATTCTCTTTTCTCCCCCTCCCTCCCAGAACTGAGGAGATCTTTCTTGTCCCAGCTGAGCTCTTCAGGATGTTGATGTCGCCCACAGCGATCATTTGCAAGTTACAGTGGAGTAGTGTAACTCTTGATTACTAAGAGTAACCAGTGCTACTTTTGTGACTTCATCATCGCCTCATCTTTCTTTTTTTTTTAACGCCACAATTTTATAAACACGGAGACTGATGGGATATTCAAGACTGCGCTAGAGTCCAAGTCCAGTCTTTTCCAATTGACAGACTCACGCAGTTATTACCATTCCAACTTTGGCTCCAGCGCTGCCAACGTTTGTCATATCCACGTGGAAATTATCGAATTTTTCGCACTTTCAAAATATGGTTGAAGTGGACCTTCCTGGTCCTATTAACACACCCTGATCTTGATAAAGAGGTATGAAGAAAGCGCCATAACTATCCTGGTGTATGCGCCTACTGTTTGCATTTGGTTCTAGTAACGTTGTCCAATTGGAAGCTGGGAGAGAATATAATTTCGAAATTCTGAAATAATGAAAATACAACATTTGAATTAGCGCTCGTGTCAAATGGTCAGATTTAGCAGAAAATATTCCTTTCTCTTGGCATTCGATATTTCTAGAGCCGGGATACCATGGCCACCACAACGTCCTGCCTCAACCTGACAAACTGCAGCGATGTCGTGTATGTGCGAGACTGGAAGTCGTTATGCTTCGTTCTATCCCAGCTTGCTCCTTTCTCCCTGACGGTGGACCGTTATGTCACTCCCATCTGGTGTGTCATTGGAGTGCTTGGCAACCTGGTAAGTTCATGTTTCATCTGGTGTGTAATTAGTGTGCTTGGTAACTTGGTAAGTTCATGTTTCATTCTTTCAATAAAGAAGTGCTATAGACCCTAGAACATATTTCTAAATTTACAATAAATCTCATTTCAATGGATGGCGAATGGACGCTTGTTCGATGACGCAATCAGCGACCCATAGCTGATATGCCAAGGTCAGAGTTAGCGAACCATAGCTGACCAAGACCCTGCACCACCTCTCAGTGTTATACCCAGTAACAGGCCTAGCCTGGCTAACGGGGCAGCGATCGCCATATTCCCCATGGTGGTGGAGTCTGCTAAAGAGTCTGCACACTCCCTGCCTTTTAGCTGTACTCCAGGGCTGAAAAATTAGCTGCCATAACCCGCTCCCACGCCGACACGATGCTGTGCTTCAACATCTTCACAGCATCCGCTGCAAAGAACAAGAACAGCTCCAGTTACAGGGAGTTCGTACAAGTAATTTCAATGGAACGATGGTCGGAAAAACGAATCGTCGATAAGCGAGGCATCGGAAAGCCAAGACTCTGTGTGTGTGCGTGCGTGTTTGTCTCTGTGTGTGCTTGCGTGTGTGTGTGTGTGTGTGTGTGTATTTGCTAAACGTGTTTTTTTTCTTTTTTCTTTTTCATTCATCTTCTGGGAATATCTCTAACGGTATACGGAAACAATACATTCTGAGGAAACCCGACACCAACATAGCAAGACAGGCACTGACATGGAATCCTCAAGGAAACAGAAAACGAGGAAGACCTAGACTTACTTGGAGAAGAGAAATTATGACAGTGCTCAGAGACAAGGGGTGCACATGGAAGGAAGCAGAGAATAATTCCGAGAACAGAGATGACTGGAGACTCTTTATCCGTGGCCTATGCTCTCAGTGGAGTAAAAGGCGTGATGATGATGATGATACAGAAACAAAGAAGAAAAGCAAATATCATAATGCACCCAGGCCCAGAGGGAAGTGCGTGTGCGCGCGTGTTGTATGCGTCTGCCTGTGTATGTTATATGTGTCTGTGTATGTGCGTGTTGTGTATGTGTCTGTCTGTGTGTGTTGTATGTGTCTGTGTATGTGCGTGTTGTATGTGTCTGTCTGTGTATGTGCGTGTTGTGTGTGTCTGTGTGCGCGCGCGTTGTATGCGTCTGTCTGTGTATGTTATATGTGTCTGTGTATGTGCGTGTTGTGTATGTGTCTGTCTGTGTGTGTTGTATGTGTCTGTGTATGTGCGTGTTGTATGTGTCTGTCTGTGTATGCGCGTGTTGTGTGTGTCTGTGTGTGCTTGTGTTGTATGCGTCTGTCTGTGTATGTGCGTGTTGTATGTGTCTGTCTGTGTATGTGTGTTATATGTGTCTGTCTGTGTATGTGCGTGTTGTATGCGTTTGTCTGTGTATGTGTGTTATATGTGCCTGTCTGTGTATGCGCGTGTTGTATGTGTCTGTCTGTGCAGTGAGTGCTGTATGTGTCTGTGTATGTACGTGCTGTATGTGTCTGTCTGTGTGTACGCGTGTTGCATATGTCTGTCTGTGTATATGCGTACTGTATGTGTCTGTGTATATGCGTGTTGTTTGTGTCTGTGTATATGCGTGTTGTTTGTGTCTGTGTATATGCGTGTTGTATGTGGCTGTCTATGAATATGCGTGTTGTATGTGTCTGTCTGTGTATATACGTGTTGTATGCGTCTGTCTGTGTGTGCGCGTGTTGTATGTGTCTGTCTGTGTGTGAAAGGAGAGTCAAAACGAAGAAAAATTGTTTTTTTTTTATTTTGAAGTGAAAAATCAAATAAGTGATTCTGCCTGTTGATCTACTCTGAGGTTTTGTTACTTTGTAAACTCTTTTGTTATTTATAAACCCTAAATCTAAACTCTAGCTTTAAACCTTAACCCTAAACCCTAACTCCAAATCTTAGCTGTAAACCCTTACCCTAAATCCTAGCTCTAAACCTTAACCCTAAACCCTAGCTCTAAACCTTAACCCTAAACCCTAGCTCTAAACATTAACCATAAACTTGAGTTTTAAACATTAACCCTAAATTTTAACCCTAAAACCCTAAATACTAGCTCTAAACCTTAACCCTAAACCATAGCTCTAAACCCTAAACCTAAACCCTATCTCTAAACCTTATCCCTAAATAATAATCATTTGACAACGCCTAATATTTTTTTTATGTAATAGGCTTAAACGAATTACATCCAGAAATGATCTAACCTGCAGATTAACACAAGATATGTCACTCCTTCGCTGACACAAAATCCGTGTCACTTCACTGATTCATCTCTGATATGTCACTCCTTCGTTAATGTCACTCCCTCCACATGTCACTCTTCTGAACTGCTCATGGTGTTTACTATATTTCCTGACTTTGACATCTGCTGGCTGACCCTTTCCCCCCCCCCCTCCTCTCTCTCTCACACACACACCACACACCACACATACACGGAGATTTGGACGAAGGTAAGACGGAGAGTTTCAGTCTCAATCGGAGAATGATAGACTGTCTCATGATTGCGAAACGGACCTTATGGAACCACATCTCACATACTCTTTACGCGGGTGGCGAATGGGTGAAGATTTTACTTCACTGCCCAACATGGCCGCGATCCCCAATCATTCCATGTTCTGATTCAAAGAATGCTTGTGGATGTTCTCTGTTGATTTTAAAGATAATTTAATTACTGGAACATTGTGGGCAGGTCATCGATTGCGTTTTGTTATTACAGACAGACAAGATTCAAGAATTCTTTCATTTTTGTTCACCCCCCACCCCACCCCCATGTCTTCATCCTCATTCTTCCCCTACTTCTGCCTCTTTGGTAACAGTTGGGGAAAAAAAAAGACAGAATAAGCAAGAGCTACAAGGACGCATTATTTCAGTAGTGACCTTAAAGATAAACTTTCATAGTTTCATCTGAAATCATTAAGATATAAGAATGTGTAAGAAAAGTTTTGAAAAAATATAATAGATTTCATTTCGTTGTTTTTGTTTCGTTTTATTTTGTTTTCTTTTTCCTTTTTTTAAAAATTTCTGTTTATTTCTTCTTGAATAAATTTTTCTAAAAAAAATGCATTCTAAAATCAATTAATTCATGTTTCAGACATTGTCAACAGGCAGGACTTTAGGTATGTTCAGCGGACTGAACAAGTGGCATGGAAAAAGTTAAGGATCTTAAATAATCGAAGAACACCAAGGGCAGCACGGGATGTTGCAACATGAGCAGCATTGACATCCGACATGACACTTAATACATGAATGACAAGTTCACGTTATGGATAAAAATACATGGGATTTTAAGCATGGCATTTTTTGTAAAGAAAAATTCTTGCCAAAGACGAAGAGATTTTCTATCTATCTATCTATCTATCTATCTATCTATCTATCTATCTATCTATCTATCTATCTATCTATCTATCTATCTATCTATCTATCTATCTATCTATCTATCTATCTATCTATCTATCTGCCCTGCCCTGCCTCTCTCTCTGAACCGTAAGTGCCCAGCTGGGCACATGTGGCTTTCGCAAGGGTTTTCCACAAACACCTGTTCTTTTTTTACTGCTCTTGCCCAGGTGAGCACTCTGTTGTTCAACGTCCTTTCTGTTGTTCTTCTCCATGTCTCTTTTGGTCTACCCTTATTTCTGTTCCCCTGTGATGTCCATCTTAGTGCTATTTTTGGTAGTGAGTCGTCAGTCATCCAGAGCACATGTTCCAACCATCGTCAGCGTCTTTTCCTCAATAACAACTTATATACTTGTGTGTGTATATATATATATATATATATATATATATATATATATATATATATATATATCTTATTTCTTATATCCTTCCCGTGTCGTTAAACGTCACATAGGGCTCGCAAGGTAGTTCGCCAAGTTGTCCTGTCTTCAGGGAGTTTTTCATCCTCGTCAATGGATTTTATGCCTACTAAACTGGCCTCTCTTAACAATGTCTTCTTTAGAGTTTCACTTGGTCGACCTCCTTCTCTTTAGCCTTTTGTGTTCCACTTGATAGCTTGTTTTTGGGATTCTCTGACTGTTTCTTCTCATCACGTGACTGACACATGTCCATCTCCTTTTCCTGATCACCCATGAGACTGGTTGTTGTTCCATCATCTGCCTTATTTCTGCGTTGTTCTTGAATTCATTCCACTTGATGCCGAGTATTTTCCTTAGGCATTTGTTTTCAAAAGAGTCCAATTTATTATTTATTTCTTTAGTTGTTTTCCAGCTTTCACATGCATAAATGAGGGTGGATATTATATTTGAATTGAATAGTCTTAACTTGGTTTTTGTGCTTATAACTTGTGAATGCCATGTGTTCTCAAGATTCCTGAAGATCAATGCTGCTTTTGCAATTCTAATTCTAACTTCCTTTCTGGTGTCACCATCATGTCTATGTAGCTGCCAAGGTATGCAAATTGACTGACTTCTTCAAGATCTGTCCCTTCTACGTGTATTTTTTTCATTTTGATTAATGGGAAATTTCATTATTTTTGTTTTGTCCTTGTTAATTTCAAGTCCTATTTTGCTAGCCAGTGAAGACAAGATATCTTTTTTTTTCCTTGCATGGAATTCACATTGTTACTGATAAGAGTTATGTCATTAGCAAAATCAAGATCTTCTAGTTGGGTCCCATGTACCCAGTCAATACCTATGTTACCTGTGCAGCATTTTTTTCATAATGAAGTCTATTGCAATTCAAAAACAGCAAAGGATACAGTATACATCCTTTTTTCACACCTGCTTCAATCTGGAACCATTCGCTCATCCCTTCTTCTGTTTTGACTGCACAAACATATCCATTGTAGAGGTCTTAATGATGCTGACAATTTTAGATGGTATTCCATACAGACTTAAAATTCTCCACAATGAATCTCTGTGTATGCTATCAAATGCCTTTTTAAAGTCTATGAAATTCAGAATTAATGGTTTCTGCTTTTCAATATATTCTTCAAGTATTATTCTTAGAGTAAAGATCTGGTCGAGACAGCTTCTCCCTTTTCGAAATCATGTTTGTTCTTCTTTCATTGCAGTATCCATTATATCTTTAAGTCTATTCAAAATGACCTTGCGAAATACTTTTGACACAACTGATACTAAGGTTACTCCTCTCCAGTTGTTACCTTTTTTGTTGGTATTTTAACAGTGATTTCTTTTTTTCCATTTAGAAGGGAACTTTTCTTTCCAAATCTTGTTAAACATTCTCTGTAGTTGTCTCATGCTGTCACTACTAATAGCTTTTAACATTTCGGGTGTTGTTTCATCTTCACCTGCAGCTTTGTTGTTAGCCATTAAATTCACTGCTGTTTCAATTTCATGCAATGTAATTTCATCTAGGTTGACATTTAGTTTTGGGGTTGGTAAGTCTGTTTCAAGGTTTATCAATTCTTGTGTGTGGTTGATTAAGTATTTCTTGGAAGTGTTCAGCCTATCTTTGCTTTTGCTCTTTACTTGATGTTAATAGGGTTCCAGTTGTGCTAAGGATTGGTCTTTCTTTAGATGTAATAGTACCTGTTAGCCTCTTTTGTATATTGTATACAGTTTTGCTGTCTCCTGTTTTTCTGCTTTCTCTGCCTCTTTTGCATATTTTCTGTGAATTCTCTTTTATCCCTTCTAGCTGAACTTTTTTACTTTCTTGTCTATTTCCTTGTATGTTGCTTTCGCCAGATCTTTTCCAAGATCTGTCAACATGTCTAATTTGGCTGCTCGTTTTTCATGTATGTACATCCATGTGTTTTCTGATATCTATGCTTTTTTATTTGGTTTTTTTTTTCAGTCCAGCGCTTGCTTTTGCTGCTGTGATTATGGCTGTGCTGTAAGAATTCCATAATTGACCTATATCAATCTCCTCTACTTCACTGAGTGTTGTAGAATGATTGGCGAGTTCATGATTGAAATTACTGTTAATATTCTCTTCCTGAAGGCTGTGGCTGTTTATCTTTCTGTATATTGATTTCTTGTGTTGGCTTTTCAATTTTAGTTTTATTTTCCCTATGTACACATTGTGATCACTGATTACATCTGCACCCCTATATGCTCTTACATCTATCAGAGATGTTCTGTATTGCTTTCTAATACAAAACTGATCTATCTGGTTTCTAGTTCTATCATCTGGAGATATCTCTCTCTCTCTCTCTTTCTCTCTCTCTCTCTCTGAACCTTAAGTGCCCAGGGCACATGGGGCTTCCGCAAGTGTTTTCCACAAATGCCTGTCCTTCGCCTTTTTTTCTGCTCTTGCCCAGGTGAGCCCTCTATTGCTCAACATCCTTTCTGTTGTTCTTCTCTATGTCTCTTTTGGTCTACCCTTACTTCTGTTCCCCTGTGGTGTCCATCTTAATGCTATTTTTGGTAGTGAGTTGTCAGTCATTCTGAGCACATGTCTCAACCATCGCCAGCGTCTTTCCTCAATAATTGTTGTCAGTGGCTTCATCTGCATTTCTGCCAATAAGATGTTATTTCTTATGGTGTCTGGCCAAAATATTTTTCTAATTCTTCGTAAACATTTAGTCTGGAAAGAATTCAACTTGTTTTCTATGGTTTTGGTGATTTTCCAGCATTCACTTCCATAGAGTAGTACACTTAGAACATTACTCTTAAATATCATGATTTTCATATTTATGCTTAGTTTTTTTTAGATTTCCATGTAGTCTGCAGCACTGCAAAAGCCTGGTTTGTTCTAGTAAGTCTGCTGTTGATGTCCTCTGTGCTATCTCCATTTTCTACTACTCTACTGCCAAGGTATACAAATTCGTTGACCTCCTCTACTAACTTACTATCTACTCTGAGTACATTTCTGTTGTTCACATTTTGCTTCATTAACTTTGTCTTTCCTACGTTGATCTTTAGTCCTATGTTGTTTACATTCTGAGTTAGCTTGTTTATTTTATCTTGCATATCTTTGTGACTGCTTGATAATAAAAAAGTCAAGGTCCTCCAGCACTGTGTCAAGGGTCCATTGTAATCCTCTATGTTTGTCTGATGTTGCCTCCTTCATTAACCAATCTACTGCCAAGATAAATAATGTTGGTGATAGTACACATCCCTGTTTCACATCTGTTTGTACCCTAAAGCTGCCGGAGGTATGTTCTCCACAGATCACTTTGCACTGAAAACCCTCATATAGGGCTTTGATTACATTTACTATCTTATGGGGGAGGCCATGCCATCTTAGGATTTTCCACAGTGCATCTCTGTTGACACTGTCAAAGGCTTTCTCAGAATCTATGAACAATGCATATGTTGTGCTATGCCACTCATTTGCCTGTTCTAATATTTGTCTAAGTACAAATATGTGGTCTATGCATGATCTTCCTTTCCTAAATCCTGCCTGCTCTTTCCGAAGTTTTTCCTCAAGTGTTGGTACAATTCTGTTGATGATTATTCTGCAAAATACTTTACTGGAGATATCTACGTTGTTTTATATATCTCTTTGTGTGGAAATATTGTGCCTCCAATAACCTTGCCCTTTGTTAGACATATTTTCAGTTAATCTTTCTCCGTTCTGATTTACCGTGTCAGTTCCTTCTTTCCCCATTACTTTTTCGACGTCGGTGTTATCTTTCCCTACCTTAGCGTTGAAGTTTCACCATAGCAATTAAAGTAAAAAGTAAAGATAGTCCCATAGCAAATGCTGTAGGGGGTGAAGCGTTAGAGACCTCATTATGCTGGGTCATCAGCGTATGAGGTAGGGTGACCAGTTCCTTTCCTCGCTGCCTTTACTTCCCAGATTTCTCTGGTACCCATTTTACGAGGCTGGGTCGACCTCGGGGCCGTATTGGTCGGAAAAAAAAATCCCGCTCAGCTGGGGATTCGAACCCTCGACCATTTGGTTGCTAGACGAGTGCTCTAACCACTACGCTAGCCGGCCCCCTATAGCAATTAGGATGTCTTATTTAGGGACTTTGTGAATGATGTGTTGTAATTGGTGATAGAAATCATTTTACCTCATCATCTACATCGTTCGTGGGTGCATAACATTGTACTATTGTCATTCTTCCGTGCCTTAGGTTGTATCGTGCTCTTATTATACGACTGTTCACAGGTTTCCATTCTACAAGGCTCTTTGCTGCTACATGTGACATAACTATACCTGCCCACTCTTGATGTTTCCCGTCGTCTCTGCCTGAATGTATTATTACTTACCGTTTTCCGCCGATCTTTTACCTGCTTCTGGCCATCGCATTTCACTGATGCCCATTACGTCTAAGTGATATCTCTGCTTTTCTTTGATGACCTGAGTAGTTTTTGTTGGTGCTGCCATCGTTCTTACATTCAAGAATCGAGTCTTTGTCATATGTTTAGGGCCGACGAATGAGCTCTTCGGAGTTAACCTCCCTGATGCTCGGTTGGTTTCTTTGCGAGTTTCCATAACGAGTTCTCTTTTTTTTTCCAATTTAGAGTCGCATCTAGATAGCTCCCAGGATAAGGTTGTTAGCCTTATGCCCAACTCCCGATACAGGATATGGGACAGATTAAGCGGGATTCCGCTGATTTCTGCATGCCGGCGACAGCGTTAAAAAAACGTCCGCCATCTTGCACGTCACACCCTATATGCGTATATAATCCTGTCATGCCCTTAGAGGCACATGGGGATATGGTGTTAGTGCCCCTATTTTCCTTGACCTGTCAGCACACTAGAGGGTGATATGGTCAGTATCACGCCTGGCCGACTTTCATTCCCCAACTCCAGAAGAAGTTGGCTACCCATTTCTACAGCTGGGTGACTGGGGTGGCTCTGGCCGGATTTGAACCCCCGACCTTTGCCATGAGAGACCAGTGCCCTAACCACTTCGCCACTCAGACATATATTGTTATTGTTATTCTTCCTGGTTCGAAAAATCCTTACGAGTTAATACAAAATATGCGATGAAAGACAAGGGATTAAAATCTGCAGTTGGCGTCATTTCGAATATGTGACTCAAAAATCGATAATTCCATCCATTCGGTTTTTTTCCCCCCTCTTAACACTCTTGTTTCTCAATGAAGAATTGCATGAAGAATTTGATTCAGTAGATAAGTATGTGGATGGGAAGCACAAGTTAATGCCAGACGGAGTTTTTCTTCTGTTTTTTTTTTTTGTGTTGCTAAATGAAGTTTGTCTGCGCGCGCGTGTGGGTGTGTTTAGGTGGGTGGGTGCTTGCGCGTGAGGGAATTGTTTTAATAACATTAAAAGGGTGAGATAAGAGTTTTGAGCTTAAGGGAAGCATCTTTACAGGCCGAGATTGCTTAGTAAAAAAAAAAAATAGTGAAACTGGTGTTAATTTAAGCGGGAAAGGACAAGGAATTATTATGGATAAAAATTGATATTTTCTTTTCTTTTCCCGTCATTTTTTAAACTTGTCACAAGCATTAAAAAACTATGATTCAGGCAGCAATGTTGATATATGAAATTACGTTGTAATATACTATTCGGATTTTGTAAGCTATAGAAGTGAAGAAGAAAATAAAGGAAGTACAGGTTATCTATCAAATGTTTAATGATGTTCTACATTTTGCTAGAGATTTCTTTCGAAAACTAATTTTTGCCCTTACAATACTGGCTCTGTATTCTTGCAAAAGTGGTTCAGATTGGAAATAAAATTGGGAAAACAGAATAGAAAGCAATGCTTAATTTGTGTTAAATATTTATTCTTTCTTTGTTTCTTTCTACTTCTTCTTCTTCTTCTAATTATTATTATTATTAGCAGTAGTAGTAGTAGTAATAGTAGTAGTAGCGGTAATAGGAGTAATAATAATAGTAGTAATAGTAATAGCAGTAGTAATAATACTAACAGTAATATTAGAATTAGTAGTAGTAGTAATGATAATAATAGCAATAGTAGTAGTAGTAGTAGTAGTAGTAGTAGTAAATAGTAGTAGTAGTAGTTGTAGTAATAGTAGTAGTAGTACCAGTACGAGTAATAGTAGTAGTAGCAGAAGTAGTTGTAGTAGTAGAAGTAGTAGTAGTAGTAGTAGAAGTAGTAGTAGTAGTAGTAGTAGTAGTAGTAGTAGTAGTAGTAACATAATAATAATAGAAGAAGAAGAAGAACAACAACAACAACAACGACAAGAAGAAGAAGAAGAACAACAACAACAACAACGACAAGAAGAAGAACAAGAAGAATGTTAAATTTAACCTAGGAAGACATACATGAAAGCTCCAGCAAATAAAGGATGAACAAGCCGAGGTAATTATGGAGCTGTGGATGCGCAGGACGCTACATCATGTCGACACTTTCTTACGCGTTTGCTAGAAATTGGTTAAACTTAAGTTTCCCATTTTTGAGGCTGAAGTTCCCGTCCAGCTACTTAAACATTTTAGATAAGAATATACCTTCATTCCCACCAGTATTTCTTCCTTTGTGTTGATTTCAATGTTTTTATTTAATTGCAATAATGGCTCCATTTAATCACTTTCTTGATTCTCTTTTAAATATAAATTTGCTTATTCCACCATTTTTTTTTTACTTCGCCAGATTTCTGTCCGGATATGGACGCTACGACGCATGCGCAAATGCAACAGTTCCGCCGCTTATCTGGCCACGTTGGCAGCGTCTGATTGTTTGTTCTTAGTTCTTATAGTTGGCAATGAACTACAGTATCCCTGGATGGTTGGCGCGTTGGATCTTCAGGTTTGATTTTTATTCCTAATATTTTTTTTGGGATCTTTTTCAGCGTTCGTCCTCAAAAGGGCGTTGCCTGCCTTATGTCGTTGTTATGCGCCTTGTGGTCAAACACATCGGACTTCGGCAAGGTGTATTTTTTAAGACTGGTTTCGCCTTCTTATGCAGATTCCTATTCACTCGGTTAGACTACTGGGGTTTTTTTTTCCTAGGACACCACTGGAAGGTGGACAGGGTCTTGACTGGCTGTGATTCACCAACCTTGACCCTGACCTCTTGTCTCATTGTCTCGTTCAGTCTGAGTACTGCATCTTTGCCCCACCTTTAACAACACGAAAATGCTGGACGATCTCTCATGAATTCTCTCTCTCTCTCTCTCTCTTCCACTCTATCTCTTTCTCTCTCTTTGACTCTCTCTCTCTCTTTCAAACTCCTCTCTCTCTCTTTCACTCTTTCACTCTCTCTTTCACTCTCTTTCCCTCTTTCATTCTCTCTTTCACTCTCTCTCTCTCTCACCTCTTAAGAACAGGTTCCTCTTCAACAAGGCCAAGTTAGTACATCAAATTCTTTCACGGCATGCCCCGCCTTATCTATGGAACCTGTTTAAATTTAACCCAAAGTGCAGCCAACGCTTGAACAACATATGTCTTCCAAAACCTAGACTTGATCTTTACAAGAAAAGCTTTAGTTATTCTGCTGCTCATCTTTGGAATACCCTCCCATCCTATATAAAAAATATAAATTATACTCCTTCCTACAACTACAAGTTTTCCCAATATCTATTTGATGTCGACTACATGCCTCCATGAATTATAAAAGTTATCTTAAGCTGCTCTTACAGACACCGAATACAATTAATTGTTTTCTGAATAGTCCCGAAAATTTTGTTTAGTAGATAGTCATTTATAATGTATATAGTTATTTCTGTACTGAGTGAATGTGTAAGAGCGAAACGTAAATGTTATATTTTATTTTATGTCTCTCAGCTTCAATGTTAGTTATGTTTGTTATATGAACAGCATATTTGTAGAATGTCTGGAATAGAGTGAAAGATGTATGATAAAGGGCAGAATGTCAGAGGGGCCTGCGTGCCCAATTCTTAACCCTTTTGAAATAAAGATCAATCAATCAATCAATCAATCAATCACTCTCTCTCTCTCTTTCAAACTCTCCTCTCTCTTTCACTCTTTCACTCTCTCTTTCACTCTCTTTCCCTCTTTCATGCTCTCTTTCACTCTCTCTCTCACTCTCTCTCTCTTTCAAACTCCTCTCTCTCTTTCACTCTTTCACTCTCTCTTTCACTCTCTTTCCCTCTTTCATGCTCTCTTTCACTCTCTCTCTCTCACTCTCTCTCTCGCTTTCAAACTCCTCTCTCTCTTTCACCCTTTCACTCTCTCTTTCACTCTCTTTCCCTCTTTCATTCTCTCTTTCACTCTCTCTCTCTCTGACTTTTACACATGCACACTCCCTCCACTTTTCTCTATCTCTCACATACATGAGGTACCGTTAATCAGGCAGTTCTTGTGGGTGGTAGCTTTGTACCTAGACGTTCGTACTTCCTCAGCTTTCTGCAATCTTCATGTTCCTGACTGTTGCCTTTTTTTTCTGTGCATCTTGGTCAAATGGTTCTCTCTCTCTCTCTCCTTCTCTCTCTCTCTCTCCTTCTCTCTCTCCCTCTCTCTCTCCTTCTCTCTCTCCTTCTCTCTCTCCTTCTCTCTCTCCCTCTCTCTCTCCTTCTCTCTCTCCCTCTCTCTCTCCTTCTCTCTCTCCCTCTCTCTCTCCCTCTCCCTCTCTCTCTCCTTCTCTCTCTCCCTCTCTCTCCTTCTCTCTCCCTCTCTCTCCTTCTCTCGCTCTCCTTCTCTCTCCCCTTCTCTCTCTCCCTCTCTCTCCTTCTCTCTCCCCTTCTCTCTCCCTCTCTCTCTCCTTCTCTCTCCCTCTCCTCTCTCCTTCTCTCTCCTTCTCTCTCTCCCTCTCTCTCCTCTCTCCTCTCTCTCTCTCCCCTTCTCTCTCTCTCTCTCTCTCTCCTTCTCTCTCTCCCTCTCTCTCTCCTTCTCTGTCTCCTTCTCTCTCCCTCTCTCTCCCTCTCTCTCTCCCTCTCTCTCTCTCCTCCTTCTCTCTCTCCCTCCTTCTCTCTCCCTCTCTCCCTCTCTCTCCCTCTCCCTCTCTCTCCTCTCTCTCCTCTCTCTCCCTCTCCCTCTCTCTCTCCTTCTCTCTCTCTCCTTCTCTCTCTCCCTCTCTCTCTCCCTCTCTCTCTCTCCTTCTCTCTCTCTCTCCTTCTCTCTCTCTCTCTGTATCATAAAACTTAAAAATAAAATAGACTGCCCATACAGACACCGAATTCAGTTAATTGTTTATTCTGAATAATACGAAAGTTTTGTTTGGTAGATAGTCATTTAAATATGTAGATGTAGTTACTTAGTGTACTGAGAGCATGGGTAAGAGCGAAACGTAGAAGTTATATTTTATTTTATTTCTGCCAGCTTCAATGTTAATTATGTTTGTTTGTTATTCTTTTTTTTAGTAGCTTATTTGTAGAGTGCCTGGAACAGAGTGAAAATTGTATGATAAACGGCAGAATGTCAGACGGGCCTGCGTCCCCAATTCTTAACCCTTTGGAAATAATGATCAATCAATCAATCAGTCAATCAATCAATCAATCAATCTCTCCCTCTCTCTCACTCTCTCCCTCTCTCTCAATAATTAGTGTATAAGTATACAACTATACACTAAGCACTGCAGTAAAGCTGTGATACCAGAATGTATAAAGTAGGAAAAAAGTAGGAGTAGCTTTATTACTTAACGATTACAAAGATGTGACGTTTCGTTGTGACCCTTAATCATACAAAAACATACAGGACGAAGAAATAGAGAGAGGAGATAAAGTATAGATTCACATGAATACTAAAAAAAATACTAAGAAAATAGCAACCCCTCTTCTCTGCAACACCTCTTCCCCAATCATCTGTTTCAATTTCTCCTAGCTAGGTCGGTATTGTGTCACTCTCTCTCCCCTCCCCGGTTCCCCATCCACCACCCCTAGTTACAACCCACTGACCACATGTCACATGTCACAGTTCTCTATTTAAACAGTCTCCACGTCCCACTAGATCCATTCCTGACACACACCGCCGGACAAGCCACACCTTGCAATTTACAGCTAAGTACTCTTTTAAAAAATTTTTTTTTTTTTTTTAGTATTCATGTGAATCTATACTTTATCTCCTCTCTCTATTTCTTCGTCCTGTATGTTTTTGTATGATTAAGGCTCACGCCGAAACGTCACAACTTTGTAATCGTTAAGTAATAAAGCTGCTCCTACTTTTTTCATGTTTTATACATTCTCCCTCACTCTCATTCTCTCCCTCTCTCAATAGGTTCTGAAACTGCCCTCATAACTGTAGGGAACGGTTGTCTTTTCCTGTTTGGCTTTGTTAAGTGACAATGTTTTGCATTTTCTCTGAGAATTCAATTCGTAATTTTTTTTTCTGGTCATCCTGCGTAATGGTTACTTATTTCTGTAAATAATATCTTTGTTGCGTTCGATGCGGTACATCTGTTCCTTATATATATATGGCTCGGTTTACTAACCCAGCGCTACTGGGACCAGTCCTAGTAGAGGAAATTGTTTTTCTGGTACGCACCGAAAAACGCCCCGGGGTTCACCCCGCCTCAGAAAATGGGTACCAGAGAAATCTGGGAAGGTAAATGTGGCCAGGGCGTGATACTGACCATGTCACACTTTTACATGCCTAAGGTGGTGAAAAATACTGGCCCAACACAGTATTCCCCAGCATGCCTTAATGGCATGGAAACGGGAAGTTTACCTTTACCATATATATACCTATGCGACTTTTAACGGCACGGAAAGGATATATATATATATGTATATATATATATATATGAATCCCAAAACAAGCTATCAAGTGGAACACAACAGGCCGAAGAAAAAGAGGCAGACCGTGTGAAACTCTGAAGAGGACATTATTAAGAGAGGCCAAGTTAACAGGCATAAAATCCTTTGATGAGGTTGAAAGACTCGCCGAAGACAGGACAAATTGGCGAACTACTTTGCGAGCCCTATGTGACGTTTAACGGCACGGGAAGGATATCAGATATAAGATATATATGCATGTATTAAGTACTGTGTTAACTAGAATCAGAATTGCCCTTGCTATCATGAATAGCAAACTTACAGTAAAAGAAACCACTGGTGGGGAATATAGATTAGTAGAAAAGTCACAGCAAGAGTCTCACTGCCAATCAAGAAACTCTGACAAGGAAAAAGGATAAGGAAAAAAAAACACCTTAGAAAGGAGATAGTGGAAGAAAAATACTTACAAATCTCACCAATAACAACAACAACAACAAACAAACAAACAAACAAAAAAGCTCGAGAACTTTGCAAAGACTTACTCCACGTTTATGAAAATTTGAAGACTGGTTTTAAGATCCAACTTGCAAAAAAAAAAAAAACCCAACAAGAGAAAATAGCGACCACACATCACCGGTGTTAATATACTGAAAGAATGTGAGAGCTGTCTTGGGCTCTACAGACACGAGACGTAACATCAGTATCCCTAGGAAATATCTATACATTACATCTGGGCATGAATGTGAAACTGAATTTTAGAACGTGAGTGAGTGAGTGAGCTAAACTCAGTTACTGCTTCATTTTTCCCTCATTTGACATCATCATCATTATCATCATGTTCTTTACAAGTATTTTGACTTTCCTTTTATTGATCCAAGTCTCTGTAGAACAAAATGTTTGTTACTGTTCGCCGTTGATCGCACTCGTGTATTCTTTACAACTCGATGTGATGATAGTCTTAAGCCAGTGTATAATGCTGGAGAGAAACTGATGGAAGTGACTTGCTTTGAGTACCTGGCTGAATTCAACAAGCAGCGTTACTGACACACTCTACCATCATGAGGGTCAAGTTTTCTCATTATCCAGGGACTTAAGAAAGTAACAACCTGCAACACAGAGTGCCAGGGAGATATGAGAGAAGGTTATTTCTAGCTCTGGTTCGCCAGTCGTGAAATCTGCATCACCCTTTTTGTGCAGGCCACCTGACTTCCAAGTCCCTTGACATCTTTGATATATGTTTCTAATCTGCAGGGTTGGTGCCAAATATGGAATGTTCTACAGATGACCTGCCAGTACATCTCCCTACAGCTTGTCTTTGCCTTCACCGTGGAGCGTTTTATTTCTGTCTGTCGACCGTTCTCTTGCGAGAAGTTCTCAAAAACCTCCAGATGGTCCAAGATCATCACCGCCATTTTATGCATGTCTTTCGTCCTGGCTTTGCCGCAAGCGTTCTTCTGGAACGTCAGCCCGGAGACAGGGGAGTGCTCTCTCCGGAGCTCGTTTAACAACATCTACGTCGTCTGGAACTGGACCTCAGATCTGGTCATGTTCGGAGCTGTCCCAATTGTTGCGTTCATTCTCAATGTATGTGTTCTGAAACAGATTCATACTGTGGGCAGACTTTTCGTTACAAGCGAGGCTTTACACAGGCACGTGGGCACCAGGTGCACCTCCACAACTGCTACGCTAATGTGGATTTCATTTTATCTCATATTCAGCAAGCTTCCAGTCACTATTATGTTCGCGATGCAGTCTAGCGTACAATTCGGCGACAGCATGAGCATCGATGCCATGAAACACGATGAAATCTGGCAGAACTACCTATCTTATTTCACGGCGCGGAAGGTTATAGAAGAGCTCGGCATCTCTCACCATGCCTGTAACATATTTATCTACGCGGCCACCAGTAAGCAGTTTCGCAACCACCTCAAACAACTGCTGCTGCACTCTTTCTGTAAAAGAGGGATGGCTCCGAGAAGTTCCCCATCCCAACCAGTCAGACCACAAGATCGCTGGTTGCATTTTAAAGCATAAATGTCGCCTTCACAGACAGCACCCGTGCAGCCAGGATAATGTATGCACACACCATCTTGAATACCGTCAAATATCTGCCGCTCTTCTATGGAATCTTATCGTTTTGTAGAATTTTTGTTAAGTAGTCCAAGAAAAAAATCGAATTAATATTAAAACAAAATGTATCCATATAGTTGGCGGCCTGGTTGGCTGAGTGGCTAGGTGCTCGGTTTAGTAATTCTGCTGTACCAGGTTCAAGTCCCAGCAGTGGAATTTTTTTTTCTGGTACCACCACACAAAAATGCCCCCAGGGTCAACCCAGCCTCTAAAAATGGGTAACAGAGAAATCTTGGAAGGTAAGTGAGGCCAGGCGAGATACTGACCGCATCATACTTTCATGCCCCGATGTAACACACAATAATTTAAGTGTGTATAGGTATACACCTATACACGAAGCACTGCAGGAGAGCTGTGATACCAAAATATATAAAGTAGGAAAAAAGTAGGGATAGCTTTATTACTTAACGACCACAAAATTGTGACGTTTCGGCGTGAGCCTTAATCATACAAACAAATACATTAGAGAGAGGAGATAGATTCACGTGAATCTGTACTTTATCTGATCTCTCTAATTCTTCGTCCAGTATTTGTTTGTATGATTACAATTTTGTGGTCGTTAAGTACGAGGTTTGATTGATAAGTTCTCGGCATAAGGTACAAATACTTGAAACACAAGTTGATATTAGGTGGATTTGTAGATCAAGTTAATGTAAGATTAAACACCAAGTTTTAGGAAATTAAATGCAACCAATTTTTTTTAACAGGTTACTGAAATGGTAAGGGATGGCAAAAATTGAGAAAATGGATAAATTTATTATCACGCAGTCATTCGATACCTCTGGATCATCGAAGGAGATTCATGAGGATATAGTAGAGACTCTAAAGGAGAGTTCCCCTTGTTACAGCACAGTGAAGAAATGGGAAGCTCAATTCACACATGGAAGGGAGAGTATGGAAGATGATCCCCGTCCAGGAAGACCAAGAACGGTAACCACTGATGAAACTACCGGCAGAATCCGTGACATGATAATGGAGGATTGACGACTAACTGAGCGGTACATTGCTACTGATTTGGGCATCTTCCAGGAACGTGTTCATGCCATTATTCACAATGATCTTCCAATGACAAAGGTCTCTGCTCGATGGGTCCCGAAACTTCTTGGAGCTGATCACAAACGACAGCGTCTCAACATGTCAAGAGACAATCTTGGCCATTTTTCTGCAGATCCTGAAAAGTTTCTTCAGCAATTTGTGACTATGGATGAAACTTGGGTTCATCATTTTCAACTAGAAACCAAAGAACAGTCAAAGCATTAGACACATCATAGATCCCCACCTCCAAAGAAAGCAAGGGTGGTTCTGTCTGCAGGCAAAGTTTTGGCTTCCATCTTTTGGGATTCAGAAGGTGTGCTATTGGTAGACTATCTTCAAGCGGGCAGAACGGTCACTGGCTTCTATTACGCTAATCTTATGAAGCAACTGTGGGTCAAATTGAAAGAAAAGCGTGGAGGGAAATTGACGAGAGGAGTCATCTTTCAGCAAGACAATGCCCAGTTCACAAGTCGGCGTTGACAATGGCTGCCATTCATGAATGCAGCTTCCAGCTTCTTGAACATCCTCCTTATTTCCCAGATTTGGCCCATTCGGACTATTACCTGTTTAACCAAACTTTAAAAAGGAGCTCAGTGATCGCAGATTTGCTTCAGATGATGACATCATTCATCCTGTAGACTACTTTCTATTGGCACAATATGTTGACTTTTACACAAAAGAGATCCTTATGCTCCACAATCGCTGGACTGAGTGCATAAACTTGCAAGGGGACTGTGTTGAGAAATAACCCCAAAAAGATGTCCACAAATAATCCGTTGTACCTTATGCCGAGAACTTGTCAATCAACCCTCGTAATAAAGCTATTCCTACTTTTTTCCTAGTTTATACATCATGTGCCGATGGTCTTGGAAATACGGCCCTAGCACTGCATACTCAATATGCTTTAATGGCAAGGAAAAAGAATCTTTACCTTTTATATTCATGTATCTAAAATTCCAAATGTTAATTAAAATATTGCCGGTCAGTTTATGTTCCGATGTTAAACTTGAAATTCAACGTAACTGCAGCAAAAAAAAAAAGGCTCATATAGGCATTCTGATAACTGTACAGTTCAGAAAGTTTTGGACAAAGCTCTTCTCTTTAAGAATAAACTTTGAACAAAGATAGGCCGTTCTGATATTTTACAATTACGCATGCTTATGTTTGTACTAAAGTAACACAAGGGCGGTAACTTCGATATACACACACAGTGTGAAAATATATAGGAACTTCGATAATTCAGTGTAGAACATTTTAGTGACAGGAAGAAAAGCAGCCAGAATTTAAGTGTGGAATGTGTGTAAGATTTGTTCCCCGTTGCGTTTTTTTTTAAATATAAATTTTCATTTTTGCTGAAATCCAACTATGAGAAGAGACTGATTGGCAGTCTTAAATTACATTGTCTCGCCTCCTTCAGCCAGACCTTAGCTCTGAACATTTGAGAAACAGACACTCTTTATGTCGCCCATACATCCTCCTCTCTTACTGAAAGATTTATGTCAGCCATACTTCCTGCTCTCTTACCGAAAGATTTATGTCAGCCATATTTCCTCCTCTCTTACCGAAAGATTTATGTCAGCCATATTTCCTCCTCTCTTACCGAAAGATTTATGTCAGCCATACCTCATCCTCTCTTACAAGGGCCAAATATTTTAGAAGGAAGGAGAAAATGACATTTTAATGACCCAGTAACCTCAAACACATAAAGGAAGAAATCTCACGCACTGTCGCTCAATTCAGTCTCATACAACATCATGATGTTAGCAGCAAACTGATTTGACAATAATAAACTCATTAATTGTGTGTACAATATTCACAAAATCATCGTTATCGCAGTAAATGAAAGTTATCAGTTTGTTACCGAAAGTGAACCCTTCTATTAAATGTTCACGACAATTAGACGAGTCGAAGAAAGGAGACCATCATCCTCTTTACCCGACCTAACTTGAATACATAAAAATGCCTACCATCTTCCTTTTTACCCGACCTAACCTGAATACATAAAAATACCTACCATCATCAACTTATAGCACATGGCAACACAGCAGCGTGTTGCAAGAACTAAGCGCTATTGTGGATAGAGCAATAGATGCGGCGTGCAAGAACTAAGCGATATTGTGGATAGAGCAATAGATGCGGCGTGCAAGAACTAAGCGATATTGTGGATAGAGCAATAGATGCGGCGTGCAAGAACTAAGCGATATTGTGGATAGAGCAATAGATGCGACGTGCAAGAACTAAGCGATATTGTGGATAGAGCAATAGATGCGACGTGCAAGAACTAAGCGCTATTGTGGATAGAGCAATAGATGCGGAAAACACCAAGAAAGAAATCAAAACCCTTCCCAGGTACTTCATCGGTGCCGGAAAATTATCCAACATCAAAGCTCTGGACATTCCCTTGCCCTCATTGCTGATGGAGCGAATGACTGGGAGGTCAAAGAAAATGTCCAGCATTAAGGAGACAGGAATGCGACCAGACATTGTAGTGTATTCGCCCTCGAAACAGGACTCGAATTTTTTTTCCAACTTACAGCGCCGTATGGGTCCAGAATAGAAGAACAACATATATCCAAAAGTGCGAAATAATGATCTGGTCAAACAGACATGAGTTAAAATCTAAAGTGATTGCTGTGGAGAAAAGGGGGGGGGGGAACAAGATGATTCGTGGCGATATCAGCGTGCGATATGCGTAAAGAGCTGGGCATAAAAGGACAAGCAAGAAAACTCGCACTGAAAAGGCTGGCAGAAACAAAAGAGAACGCCTCGGGCTAGATATATCACAAACGTGGAGAACAATGGAACACAATGATCAAGGCAATATCATGGAAAATAACTTCTTGTACTGTCTCAGTGGGCGGGGGAAGAGTGGCTCGTGTTTCCGTTCCTTTTTTTCTTACACAGTGTCATTAAAACAAGCTATCAAGTGGAACACAACAGGCCAAAGAAAAAGAGGCAGACCACGTGAAACTCTGAAGAGGGCATTGTTACGAGAGGCCAAATTAACAGGCATAAAATCCTTTGATGAGGTTGAAAGACTCGCCGAAGACAGGAAAAATTGGCGAACTACTTTGCGAGCCCTATGTGATGTTTAACAGGAAGGATATAAGATATAAGATTACACATTGTCAAGCCTGACGCGCTGGACAAGCAAGGGCGACAAACGCTAAGCGTGGTCAAGGACTTGGTCACGGTAATATAAGAAAAGCGATCAAATCCACCGAACACACAGCTAGGAATGCGGACACCTTACAGACGTGACGGTCCTTTGGCTAAGAAGTTTTTAAAACCAAACACCCTGAGCACCGCCAGGTGATAAAATTATCTAGTAGCACCATGCGGTGTATATAAAAAAAAATTATTTTTTTAAAAAAATTCGAGCAGATACTTCAGCCTCGTGTAGCGGTTATACACCAGCAACTCACAGACAATTGGGAGTCAAGACTCACAGCGACCCAACCCCCTTAGAGCGTCAGAAGTTTAAAGGGCCGAAACGCTTGTCTAGGTTGAGGGGAGAGGGGTATTTCTCTGATTATATGAGGAGTTATATTGTTGTTTTGCCCTCTACAAGAGAGAGTTTCTGCCTATATTTGTAGCAGCACTAATTCACATTGTTTGATTAACGAAACTAACACTAACTAAACACGGAACACATCACACATAAACCTCACTGGAAAAGGAACAACCGGCATGTTTATCTAGGCTACTACCAGCTAGCGTCCATTCACACGTACAAGCCAAGACCCGACTTAAATGTCAGGTGAATATCCGAGAGGCTTTGCGAGTCACGTGCTTGATCATCGCCTTCCTACCTTGACAGGTGACTACCTACCTACAAGAGAATGATTGCCAAGTTCGGTTCTTTTTCCGGTGGGGCGAGCATATGTATACGTTCTAAACTATCATAAAGATATATTTGGTGCTTTTTTTCCCCACTTCTTGTGTTGGTGCATTTGTTTTACAACATTTGCACATCCATCAAGATCTTCATAGACAACCAGCCTTTGAAACAAGTGAAACGTTTCAAATACCTAAGTAGCATAATATCGTCCTCAAGGACAATTGACGCTGAGATTGAGAACAGATGCAATAAAGCAAATGAAGTCATTGGACAAATGACTCCTTTACTGAAAAACAAATACATCACAACTAAAACAAACAAAGGGCACTGAGCAACACAATTTTCCTACCAACTCTATGCTGTCAATGTCAAACATGGACACTAACAGCCAAGAACAAAAGAAAAATCATCACGACAGAAATGAGATGTTTAAGGAGAATACTACATGTGACAAGAAGGGACCAAATAAAAAAAATGACACCATAAGGGCAAAAGTTGGAGTAACACCAGTGTTACACTATATCCAGAACCAGCAAGTCAAATGGTTTGCCCATGTCACATGATTACCACCAGACAATATATCACAGAAAACATTCACACTAAGATTTGTAGGTAACAGAGGAAGAGGCCACCCACGTAGGAGATGGAGAGAGGAAATTACGGCAGCATTAAATATCCCATTATATGGCGCAAATTGCTGAGCCCTGTCAAGACGTCTGTTTATTCCCTCAACACCGAAAGGTATATGAGGAAGGAGAAAAGACAAGCAAATCCATCACAAGTCATCTTCCATGCCCAGCAAAACCCACACGCGATATTCTCTTAGTCTATGGGGCAAATGAGAAGAAATGATCAGAGAATCCCAAAACAAGCTATCAAGCGTAACACAACAGGCCAAAGAAAAAGAGACAGACCGCTTGAAACTCTGAAGAGGGCAGTGTTATCTTATATTATATCTTATATCCTTCCTGTGCCGTTAAACGTCACATAGGGCTCGCAAAGTAGTTCGCCAATTTGTCCTGTCTTCGGCGAGTCTTTCAACCTCATCAAAAGATTTTATGCCTGTTAACTTGGCCTCTCTTAATAATGTCCTCTTCAGAGTTTCACGCGGTCTGCCCCTTTTTCTTCGGCCTGTTGTGTTCCACTTGATAGCTTGTTTTGGGATTTTCTGATCATTTCTTCTCATCAAGTGACCAACATATGTCCATCTCCTTTTCCTGATCACCCATGAGACTGGTTGTTGTTCAGTCATTTGTCTTATCTCTGCATTGTTCTTGAATTAATTCCACTTGATGCAGAGTATTTTCCTTATGCATTTGTTTTCAAAAGAGTCTAATTTCTTGTTTATTTCTTTAGTTGTTTTCCAGCTTTCGCACGCATAAATGAGGGTGGATATTACATTTGAATTGAATAGTCTTAACTTGGTTTTTGTGCTTATAACTTTTGAATTCCATATGTTCTCAAGATTCTTGAAGATTGATGCTGCTTTTGCAATTCTGATCCTAACTTCCTTTCTAGTGTCATCATCCTGGTCTATGTAGCTGCCAAGGTATGCAAATTGATTGACTTCTTCAATATCTGTCCCTTCTATGTGTATTTTTCCATTCTGATTGATGGGAATTTTCATTATTTTTGTTTTGTCCTTGTTAATTTCAAGTCCTATTTTGCTAGCCAGTGAAGACAGGCTATCTGTTTTTTCTTGCATGGAATTCACATTGTTACTGATAAGAGTTATGTCATCAGCAAAATCAAGATCTTCTAGTTGTGTCCCATGTACCCAGTCAATACCTGTGTTACCTGTGCAACATTTTTTCATTATGAAGTCTACTGTAATCCCAAAAAGTAAAGGAGACAGTATACATCCTTGTTTCACGCCTGTTTCAATCTGGAACCATTCACTCATCCCTTCTTCTGTCTTGACTGCACAACCATACCCATTGTATAAGTCCTTAATGATGTTGACAATTTTAGATGGTATTCCATATAGACATAAAATTCTCCATAATGAATCTCTGTGTATGCTATCAAATGCCTTTTTAAAATCTATGAAGTTCAGTATTAATGGTTTCTGCTTTTCAATATGTTCTTCAAGTATTATTCTGAGAGTAAAGATCTGGTCGAGACAGCTTCTCTCTTTTCTAAATCCTGCTTGTTCTTCTCTCATTGCAGTATCCACTATATCTTTGAGTCTATTCAAAATGACCTTGCAAAATACTTTTGACACAACTGATATTAAGGCTACTCCTCTCCAGTTGTTACAGTCACTAAGATTGCCCTTTTTTTGGGTATTTTAACAATGATTCCTTTCTTCCAATTAGAAGGGACCTTTTCTTCTTTCCAAATCTTGTTAAACATTCTCTGTAGTTGTCTCATGTTGTCACTATTGATAGCTTTTAGCATCTCGGCTGTTATTTCATCTTCACCTGCAGCTTTGTTGTTAGCCATTAAATTCACTGCTGTTTCAATTTCATGCAATTTAATTTAATCTAGGTTGACATTTAGTTGTGGGGCTGGTAAGTCAGTTTCAATGTTTAACAATTCTTTTGGGTGTGGTCGATTGAGTATTTCTTGGAAGTGTTCAGCCCATCTTTACTTTTGGTCTTTATTTGATGTTAATAGTGTTCCAGTTTTGCTAAGGATTGGTCTTTCTTTAGATGTAATAGTACCTGTTAGCCTCTTTTGTATGTTATATAAAGTTTTGCTGTCTCCTGTTTTTGCTGCTTTTTCTGCCTCTTTCGCCATATTGTCTATGTATTCTCTTTTATCCCTTCTAGCTGAACTTTTTGCTTTCTTGTCTATGTCTTTGTATTTTGCTTTTGCCGAATCTCTTTCATGATCTTCTTTTGCATTCAACATGTCTAATTTGACTGCTCGTCTTTCATGTATATACTTCCATGTTTTATCTGATATCCATGCTTTTCTATTTGGTTTTTCCAATCCAGCGCTTACTTTTGCTGCTGTGCTTATGGCTGTGCTGTAAGAATTCCATAACTCATCTATACCTATCTCCTCAACTTCACTGTGTGTTTTGGAATGATTGGCAAGTTCCTGATTGAAATTAATGTTAGTATTTTCTTTTTGTAGGCTGTGGCTGTTTACCTTTCTGTGTACTGATTTCTTGTGTTGACTTTTCAATTTTAGTTTTATTTTCCCTTTGCACAGGTTGTGATCACTGTTGACATCTGCACCCCTATAAGCCCTTACATCCATGAGAGATGTTCTGTATTGCTTTCTAATACAAAAATGGTCTATCTGGTTTCTAGTTCTATCATCTGGAGCATTGTTAAGAGAGGCCAAATTAACAGGCATAAAATCCTTTGATGAGGTTGAAAGACTCGCCGAAGACAGGAAAAATTGGCGAACTACTTTGCGAGCCCTATGTGACGTTTAACGGCACGGAAAGGATATAAGATATAAGATAAGATGGGGGAAATGATAAAGTAATGTATAAAACTGATCTTGCCCAGCAAAACCCACACGCGATATTCTCTTAGTCTATGCGGCAAATGGTAAAGTAATGTATTAAACTAGTCTTGCAAAAATTAAGTAAACGTCCCAGTGATATTACTTGATCTTGTCCTCAGCTCCAGACCTGCCCCTGTAACTGGACTGCGCCTGGAGGCGTATAAACCTTTCCAGTAACTGTAACAATTAAACCCCAGGAGGTCAGCTGAAGTTGGACAAGTGAAAATATTTCAAGTATTCTCGCACTTTCTCTACCCTCCAGTTGTGATAAAAATTCGCTGATTTGGCTCCCCCCCCCCCCACACACACACAAATTCAACCCACTCTTTCTACAAATGTCGTTCTTTAACTCATTGGACACGTGCCGTTCTTTAACTCATTGGACACGTGAATATATTGCACGACGAGGTCAAGCTGAGTATTACGAAAGACCACCAGGAGTCCGGCCGGTGACTGCGACTACAGTGGGCGAGAACTGAACTAGACTGTGTTGTGAGCAAGTCAAATTATTACAAAATGTATTCTTGTATCCTAGCTCCTGCCTGAACTAACCTGTAGGGTTGCCGGGTTGACTGTGCATTGACCCCGGTCTCTTTAGCATTATACAAACGGATGTCTGTCTCATCTGATTTTAAAAGGGGGGGGGGGGAGCATACAGAACAAGCATTACAT
Source organism: Achatina immaculata (assembly GCA_009760885.1). Taxonomy (NCBI): domain Eukaryota; kingdom Metazoa; phylum Mollusca; class Gastropoda; order Stylommatophora; family Achatinidae; genus Lissachatina; species Lissachatina immaculata. The sequence continues at coordinate 8,027,922 of CM019717.1, forward strand.
ACCATTTTATTATCTTCTACAATTAGACTACAAATACGTTCTTCATCGTTTTATTCCTGTAAAATCATTATAAATGATTTTCAAGTCTTATGGACCTCCTGTACCTACAGCTGTCGGCAGGTAACCCTGTTAAGTAAATTGTTGATATCATTCATTAACACATGATAACTAGCAGTACTCTCTGAACTTAGAAAATGACTTTTTAAAAAATCTTTTTAAAAAGAAAAAAAATCACTGTTTAATATTATTTTATCATCATCTCTTGTAGAGCTCCAGTTGAGAAACCTAACTTGTAATAAGAAATAAGAAACTTTACCAATCTTTGAAATGATGTGTGTATGTTTACGTAGGGTTTTGTCCTTGGATATCGCATATCATTTAATATTATATGTCATTTTATATTATGTATCATATTTTATTTTTGCTGATCTTGATGTGTATAAATACACTTATTGCTGTACTTTTAGAGCCGGTGAATATAATAGTTTCCTGTCCTCGCCTGACATTTCAGAGGACAGATATAATATTGTATATTTTATCATTAAAATGAGGAGACTGTTGAGTAAAAATCAGATATGCCTAGAGACTGTGGAATAAAAATCAAGTATGCCTAGAGACTGTTGAATAAAAATCACATGTTTGGAGCTGTTGAATACAAATCACATATGCTTAGAGACTGTTGAAAAAAATCACATATTCTTAGAGAGTGTTGAAAAAGTCATATATGCCTGCAGACTTGAATAAAAATCACATATGCTTAGAGACTGTTGAAAAAAATCACATATTCTTAGAGAGTGTTGAAAAAGTCATATATGCCTGCAGACTTGAATAAAAATCACATATGATCGAGGAGTTCTCGTGTTGATGGATCTATCTAAGAACGCCAGTAAACTCTCTCGTATGCCAGTAAACTCTCTCGTATGCCAGTAAACTCTCTCGTATGCCAGTAAACTCTCTCGTATGCCAGTAAACTCTCTCGTATGCCAGTAAACTCTCTCGTATGCCAGTAAACTCTCTCTTATGCCAGTAAACTCTCTCGTATGCCAGTAAACTCTCTCGTATGCCAATAAACTCTCTCGTATGCCAGGAAACTCCCTCGGTAACTGATCAACAGTGAAGAGCTTGCTCGTATTTCGTAGCTGGTCAATTAAAGCAGGTTTTAATTCTGGAATATTTTATGTAATGAGAGCTTAAGTAGGTTTTAGTTCTGTGATATTTTTTTGTTTTTGTTTTTGTTTTTTGTTTGTGTTTTCTCGGCGGGCGTACTAGTAGAAAATAGTCATCTGTTTGCTTTCCTTGTTCCAGTGCCTAAAATGTGAGTTATTGTTGTCATTTATATTACTTTGATGTCTTATTTGTTTTCTTGTGTATAGTGATTTCTTTCCATGGCCTAAATATACTGGGTTCGACTTTTGTCTACTCACACCATATGAACGTGGTTTGCTAGCGTATTTGTGTAGGACAACATATACGGCTCTTCTACATTGGCTGATTGAGCTATTCATCTTTTTGCGGTACCTCACGGGGACTTCATATAGTCTTACAACAGGTCGTGAGAAAACATTCAACACCCCAAGACAAAGATCATTTGGTCAGACCAGCGTCAACAGCAGTTTGTTATGACGCGGGTTTTCTCTTCCTACGTCACTGACCTGCAGAATTACTGTATATTCTTCCTGAGCGAGCAGAAGATACGAAGGAAGTATGTAGAACTGTACACAGGAACAATTTTTTTTTATAAATAGGAAAAAAAAAAAACGAGGCTTTCGTACGGTAAAGTAAGAGAACAAATTTTGTAGGATCAGACCTCGAAAAAATCTTAGACAAACCACTTTAGTGAGACATGAGAGAAAGAAAAGTCACAAGAGAATTACGTGGGATTCGAACACGGACTCTTGTAGGACGAGCAGCCGTCTAGCCAAAAGAAAACAGCGTACTAACCCACAGAGCCAACTAGCACCCCCCCCCCAAAGGGTGTTTATTGGCATAGTCATTAGTAACTGTTCAGTAGACATGAGGGATCGTGACATCCGGAAAGAAACGAGGTCGTAACACAGAAATTCCGTAGCTTAGATTCAGTCTCTCTATCAGGTACCAACTTTTTTAGACAAACATACGCACAGTCTCCTGCCATGTCGGGTGCATACTTGAATAACAATAACAAACGAACGAATACTTATTACATGAAGTTAGTTTCATGAACAATTTTTTTTTATAAATAGAAAACAACGAGGCTTTCATACGGTAAAGTAAGAGAACACAGTTTTGTAGGATTAGACCTCGAAAAAATTATAATCAAACCACTTTCTCTCGTGGTTATACGGCTGTTCGTCCTACCGGAGTCCGTGTTCGAATCCCAGATATTTCTCTTGTGATTTTTCTTTCTCTCACGTCCCACTAGGGTGCTTTGTCTAAGATTTTTTCGAGGTCTAATCCTACAAAACTGTGTTCTCTTACTTTAGAGTGTACACAGACTAGCAGTCCCACGCAGCTGTCACTCTAGGAGATGGCAGAAGAGGATGCCGGTAGAACAGTGTATGTTTTCTGTGTGAATCTGGGGAAATCGTAAAGAAGTGGCTAAAAGAGCATTCATTCATTCATTCGTTTGCATGTCCCTTGCCGAACTTTGCCTCCCTAACAGCTTTCTTGAAGGCTCCTCGGTTGTAAGCAAGATGTCCTACTGCTTATGCATCCATTCGTAGATCATCAACGATGTCTTGTTGCCACCTTCGTCATTGTAAACCAGCTTAACGCCTGTCCCAGCTTCTTCTTCTTCGTTCGCTTCTACAATCAAGACCGCCCTGTGATCCTACTGAATTTACGCCTGTGGTCCTCGTTAAGTCCCGTGGTCTCTTGTGTGGTCCCCGAAAGGACCACACGAGATCCCCCAGAGGACCACAAGAGGTTCAGAGTATCGCAGGGCTTGAGCCTGTATTCTTGGTGGGTCTCAGAACCGGGATTGCGTGACACCGTGGTATGCCCGTCCCAGCAACCATGAAAATTAGCCGACCGTGAAAGCAAAGGCTGGTCACGGCCCCAATTAAACCAGTATTTGGTTTCTCTTCAATTAGCTGGTAGAACATATTATCATCAGTTGCAAATAGTATTACAATCTCTCTCTAATAGTCGTCTGTTTCTATTAAAGATTTGAAAACTACTGTACTGAATCATTGCTTGCTGTTGTTGCCATAAGCTTGGTACTTGTTAAACAAGCGGCAGATTGTCACATTATTATACATTACATGACTCAACAACAAAACCAGGTTAACCAACTTTACAATAACCATAGAGTGTCACTATACTTTCCATACATACGACTCATATTTGAACTCACGAAGGAAGCAAGAGTTCAAGTTACAATACAAAGTCAACATTTAATGAATGAATAGAATGTTGGATGAACTACGCGAATGAGGCAAAACAAAGCGTTGCCAACATGGCAGATTGAAGATAAAAAGTACACTGTACTTCTCGGGCATAAAGTCATTTGTCATGGGAATGGAAATAATAACCAACATCTGAATAGTTACAAATGAAGACACAACTTACAATTCTGCGGAACTTCAAAAATCATCAACAATACCACACACCCTCAAAAAGGTGAGAACCACTGTAACACTTTCAGTATAGTTATTAACAATATTACTACATAGATACATTGCTGGCGAGAGTCTTCGGCTGCCGCGCGTGGGGTGAAACTCCTCCCGGTCAATGAAAAAAATCCAAAATGAGATTGGGGTTGCCGTGCGGTGCCGATGTGAAAAGGTGATGGAAAGGATAAAGTGAAGTTTAATCGGTATATCCAGTAGTCTCGTGGCGAGAGCTACTCATACCACGGCACCTCTGCTTCAGAGGCCGGCCACGTCCGATATACACCCATACTGGTGAAATATGCCTAAACTGGCTTAACACAAGGGTGAAACTCGATGCCCACTCATGTCACGGTACCTCCGTTCTAGAAGTCGGCCACGTCTTAAATACTTCCCTACTGAGATAATATGCCCAAAATGGCTTAACCCAGGGGTGAGACTTACTAGTGGCGAGGATTCGTCCTCCTGGACAAAAGCTCCGTCCTGGTCACAACTAGGAAGGGTAGCGGCCACGACCACAAAATGCTGCAGTCGAAGACACTGGACCAGTGCAGTCTAGATAGGCAACCACCTCTCACCCGGCGGGTGTATACTGATATCCAAAACACAATGAAGTTTTCCGGTGAGAATGTCCTACTCTAGATTAAACTGGTGCAACGAACACCACAGTGTCACGCAGTCCTGTTTCTGCGACCCACCGAGAATACAGACCCAAGCCCCGTGATACTCTGTACCTCTGAACCTCTTGTGGTCCTCTCGGGGATCTCTTGTTGTCCTCTCGAAGACCACAGGACGACCATATGACTTCTTGTGGTCCTAGGACCACAGGAGTAAACTCAGTGGAATCACGGGGCGGTCTTGGTGGTAGAAGTGAACGAATAAGAAGAGAAGAAGACTACACTGATTTTTTCTTGCTAAGAAAAACTTTGTCGTACAGGACAATTCTTCTTCTTCTTCTTCGTTCACTTCTACCACCAAAAACCGCACTGTGAACCTACTGAATTCATGCCTGTGGTCCTCGTTAGGTCCCGTGGTCCCCTGTGTGGTCCAAAATAGACCACACGAGATCCACGAAAGGACCACAAGAGATTCAGAGTGTCACAGTGCTTTAGCCTGTATTCTTGGTGGGTCTCGGAAGCGGGATTGCGTGACACCGTGGTTTTCATTGCACCAGTTTAGTCTAGGGTTGGACTTTCTCACCGGAAGACCTCGACGTGTTTAGGATATCAGTGCATCCCCGCTGGGTGAGAGGCGGTAGCCCACCCAGGCCAGAGTTGGACTTTCTCACCGGAAAACCTCGACGTGTTTTGAGATACCCGTGTATCACCGCCGGGTGAGAGGTGGTTGCCCATCCAGTCCAGGGTTGGACTTTCTCACCGGAAAACCTCAGCGTGATTAGGATACGCAAACATCCCCGCCGGGTGAGAGGTGGTTGCCTATCTAGACTTCCCTGGTCCAGTGTCTCCGACTTCAGCATTTTGCGGTCGTGGCCGCTACCCTTCCTAGTTGTGACCAGGATGGAGCTTTTGTCCAGGAGGACGAATCCTCGCCACTAGTGACTTCTACCCCTGGGTTGAGCCGGTTTAGGCATTATCCCAGTATGGGCGTGTTTGGGACGTGACCGACCTCTAGAGCAGAGGTACTGTGACATGCATAGCCTTCAAGATTCACCCCTGGTATGAGCCGGTTTAGGCAAAATTCACCAGTATGGGTGTTTATCAGGCGTTACCGACCTCTAGAGCGGAGGTGGCATGACATGTCTAGCCATCAAGTTTCACCCCTGGTGTGTGCCAGTTTAGGCATATTTCACCAGTGTAGGTGTATTTCGGACGTGGGCGGCCTCTAGAGCAGAGGTGCCGTGGTATAGCTCTCGTAGCGATACTACTGGACATACCGGTTAAACTTCACTTTCCACCACCTTTTCCCATCGGCTCCGCACAGCAACCTTTATTTCTTTTCCGCATTTACTTCCTTAACCGGGAGGAGCTTCACTCCACGCACGGCATATGAAGAGTCTCGCCAGCAGTTAGACAAGCCGGTTCATACATTTCACCCGACATGACTGCACTCAGGACGTGGCCGACCTCCAGACCAGAGGTGCCATGATTTGACTGTTTGCTTCGCTTTATCCTTTCTACCACCTTTTCCGCAGTGATGCTGCGTGGCAACCTCATTTGTACCTTTCTTCATTGGCCGGGAAGAGCACCGCTCCACGCACGGCAGCTGAAAAATCTCGCCAACAGCGGGTTTTGAACTAATAAAAGCGCTCTTTCCACGAGGGTCGGAGCTTGGTAAGCATGTATTAGCTCTAGAATTGCCACAGTTATCCAAGTAGGATCGTGTCATCTAAGGAACCTCGACTGATTTAATGAGCCATTCGCGGTTTCACCGTGAGACAGTGTGAACTTAGACATGCATGGCTTAATCTTTGAGACAAGCATATGACTACTGGCAGGATCAACCAGATAGCTTTCTTCACCGAACCTTTGTCGGATATCTGCAGACAGACCGACGCGGGGCAAGGGAGACAGCGCTCTGCTCAGAGCGGATCCCTTTCGACCCCGACGGCGTTTCATTTCCTTTAACCGGCGGGGGCGGCTCTCTCTGCTCTACCGAGCGGAAAAGAAAGCCTGGCCACCCACAAACAACACACGTTACATACTGCAGACCCGATACTCTTTGCGAGAGATGGGCCAATTTCGAGACCATCGGTCGACAAAACCGTACTACATCGTTATCACGAACCTGGCTGGCTAGCCGTTTACATGCTTCGCTCGACGGACAAACCACTTGCTTCTGCATCGAAACACCTTAACTCTCGCCGTCCGGGAAGGGAGCGAAAGCCTGTCTCCCCACGCACGGAACTCGAGAGCGCTTTTTCGCCAAAAGAACGGTCGGCCTGCGCAACAGCAACCGCCCGCGCTGTGCAGGTCGGCGCAGCTCTGCGCGGCTGACGTACAGGACAATTGTTATAGCAATGAATCTAAGGCATAACTGGAAAACGTCTACTCAACAGCGACTTCTAGAAAAAAAAAAAAAACTCAAACACAACTTCTACGTGAATCTCTAACTTTCCTCATAGTAATTCTCATTCTAATAATTCTCATAAAAATGAACCACGTTACCTAAAACTTCAGTGCTTAAATATGATCTACCATTTCTACTTTCCTTTGTTCGTGAACATTCCTTCACGAGAAAGTCTAAACTTCATGAAATCGCCTGCTAAAGACGGCTTAATCTCTCAAAAGCAACCTAAATTTAGCTAGCTATAAAAACATGTTCAATAAAATTCATCAAAATCTCGAGATGTCAACGTCCAAAAATGAACTTCAATGGAAAACTAAATGGACATTCCAAATTTAACTTTCATAAAATATGTCAAGATAAAGTTCATGATTTCTCGTGACTTTTTTCAAGGTGCCTAACTGATCTTTTCCTGATCCTCTATATCATAATTAATTAAGGGCTTTAATCATTTGGTCAGAATACTAAACTTTTTCATGGATTATATCCCTTAGATAGAATTCTGCCACAATTGTCTTCCTCTCTTTTTCCTCATTATGTACCCTTCCAAGACTGTTGCTGTTAGGGTTTCTTGGTATCTTTCCAGAAAGTAGTTTGCCATGGCTTTCCTGCCGGGAAGTGACTTATACTAGTCACTGATCGTAGTCATTAGCTAATAGAGCAGGAATCACTAAAATCCAGGTGGTGGTGGAGTCGCTTGGACAACTATTGCACAGTCAGTCAGTCATTTGCATGTCCGCCTCCATAACAGCTCTCCTGTACGCCTCTCTGTCGTAAGCAAGATGTCCTGCTGCTGATGCATCCATTTGCAGATTATCAACGATGTCTTGCAACCGTCTTCGGCTTGGTCTTCCTCTCTTCTTTCTTCAATTATGTATCCTTCCAAGACGGTCTTCTCTAAATTGCCATGACGTTTCTCTCTCTCTCTCTCTCTCTCTCTCTCTGAACCTTAAGTGTTCAGGGCACATGGGGCTTCCACAAATGCCTGTCCTTTGACTTTTTTCTGCTCTTGCCCAGGTGAGCCCTCTATTGCTCATCATCCTCTCTGTTGTTCTTCTCCATGTCTCTTTTGGTCTACCCTTACTTCTGCTCCCTTGTGGTGTCCATCTTAGTTCTATTTTTTGGCAGTGAGTTGTCAGTCATTTGAGCACATGTCCCAACCATCGCCAGCGTCTTTCCTCAATAATTGCTGTCAGTGGCTTCATCTGTATTTCTGCCAACAAGATGTTATTTCTTATGGTGTTTGGCCAATATATTTTTCTAATTCTTCGTAAACATTTAGTTTGGAAAGAATTCAACTTGTTTTCTATGGTTTTTGGTGACTTTCCAGCATTCGCTTCCATGGAGTAGTACACTTAGAACATTACTCTTAAATATTCTGATTTTCGAATTCATACTTGGTTTTATTTTAGATTTCCATATAGTCTGCAGTACTGCAAAAGCCTGGTTTGCTCTAATAAGTCTGCTGTTGATGTCCTCTGTGCTGTCTCCATTTTCTATTATACTGCCAAGATATAAAATTCGTTGACCTCCTCCACTAACTTGCTATCTACTCTGACTACATTTCTGTTGTTCACATTAACTTTGTCTTTCCTACATTGATCTTTAGTCCTATGTCGTTTGCATTCTGAGTTAGCTTGTTTATTTTATCTTGCATATCTTTGTGGCTGCTTGATAGTAGACAAATGTCATCCGCAAAGTCAAGGTCCTCTAGCACTGTGTCAATGGTCCACTGTAATCCTCTGTGTTTGTCTGATGTTGCCTCCTTCATTAACCAGTCTACTGCCAAGATAAATAATGTTGGTGATAGTACACATCCCTGCTTCACTCCTGTTTGTACCCTAAAGCTGCTGGAGGTATGTTCTCCACCGATCACTTTGCACTGACAACCCTCATATAGGGATTTGATTACAGTCAATATGTTATGGGGGAGGCCATGCCATCTTAGGATTTTCCACAGTGCATCTCTGTTGACACTGTCAACGGTTTTCTTAAAATCTATAAACAATGCACATATTGTGCTATGCCACTCATTTGCCTGTTCTAATATTTGTCTAAGTACAAATATGTGGTCTATGCATGATCTTCCTTTCCTAAATCCTGCCTGCTCCTTCTGAAGTTTCCCCTCAAGTGCTGGTACAATTTTGTTGATGATTATTCTACAAAATACTTTACTGGTGGGTGGCAGTACAGTAATGCCTCTCCAGTTCATACAATCTCTGAGGTCACCCTTCTTTGGTAGTTTTACTATAAGTCCAGTTTTCCACTCCTCTGGAGCTTTTTCTAGATCCCAAATTTGTTGTAGTTTCCGGCAGAGTTGTTTTTGGTGTTTCTGTTTCTTCTGCTTTCAACATCTCAGCAGTCACTTCATCTTCACCTAGTGCCCTGTCTAATTTTAGCTTCTTTATTGCCTCCTTTACTTAATTTATTGTTATTGGTCCTGTACTGATGTTTAGTTCCGTTTTTGCTTCAGGTATGTCTATTGTTTGTGCTGCTTGTGTTCTGTTTAGTAGGGTGTTAAAGTGTTCTCTCCATCTTTCAATTTTTTTCTCTTTCTCCACTGACCAGTTATCCCTTATGTGTCCTTACTGCACTGTCACATCTTGTGCTGAAGTTACCTGTCATCTGCTTTATGATTTTGTATATGGTTTTCATGTCATTTACATATGCTGCTTTCTCTGCTGCTTCTGCTAAGTTGTCATAGTATTTACGTTTATCTTGACGGCATGATTCCTTCACTTCTTTGTATTTGTGTGCATAATTACTTAAAACTTGTTCTTTTAGTCTTCGTGATTTGGTGTTCAGTAATTTTTTCTTGATTTCTTTTCTTTGCTCTGTCTTTTCCATGTGGTCTTGCTTATCCATTCCTCTTTCTCCTTCTCCGATATCCCAGCTCCTCTTTTGCTGTTTCCTGTAGTGTTTTGCTGAATTCTAGTATGGACATTTCTGCTTCGTCTTGTAGGACACTGAAGCGGTTCTCAGGTACTGTTGAGAATTCATCCCTTGTTTGCTGGTCTTTCAGTTTTGTTGTATCAAAACGTGTCTTTCTGTGTTCTCCAATTTTGGCTTACCTTAATTTTAGTTTTATTTTTGCTACCAGAAGGTTGTGATCACTTCCTACATCTGCTCCTTTCCTTGCTCTCACATCTTGTAGTGATCGTTTTCACTTGTTGTTTATTAGTGTGTGATCGATTTGGTTTTCTGTGGTTTTATCTGAGGACCTCCAAGTCACTTTATGGATGTTTTTATGTTGGAAAAGTGTCCCTCCGATGGTCATCATGTTTTCTTCACAGAAACTGCACAGTTTTTCTCCATTTTCATTTATATCTCCGATTCCTTCTTTTCCCATGATTCTTCTTCTATCTTCATTTCCCTCACCTACTTTTGCATTGAAGTTGCCCAAGATGAGTAGCATATAATGCTTGGGTATTGTTTCTACTGTGGCTTGGAGGCTGTTGTAAAAATCTTCTTTTAATTTCTCTTCGGCTGCTTCTGTTGGTGCATAACAAACTAGAATAGACAGCTTCGTGAATCTTGAGTTGAAGCATGCATATAATATCTCTCATTTATAGGGGTCCATTTCAGCACTGCTCTTGATGCTTCTTTTGTTATAATCAATGCTACTCCTCCTTCATGATGATCTTCTTTACCTGACCATATTATTGTATCTTCTGTGTGCTGTGTTGTTAATTTCTCCTATCCATCTTGCTTCTTGTATTCCTAGTATGTCTAGTTTGTATCTGTGCATTTCCTTTATGGTTTGTGCTAGTTTTCCAAACCATGACGTTTAATGTGTCCAAAATATTTAAGTTTTCTCTCTTTAATCCTCTTTACTAGCCAGTCTTCTTCAATATTAAGTTCTTGTAGTATGGATATATTTGCTCTTTTTTTGTGTCCATGATTTTTGAAGAACTCTTCTGTAGCATTTACATTCAAAGTCATTTATGTGTTTCTCAGCTGTTTTTTTAAGTGTTCAGGTCCCAAAGGTATATGTTGTAGTAGGAAATTTACTTTTTGAAGACCGATAGATGTCCTCCTTTAATTTCCCTCATTGTATCTCCATTCTTAGTTAGCAGTGATCCACACCCCCTGCTTTTTCTAACCCCAGGGACAAAAATACGAGGGGTGACTGATAAGTTCTCGGCCTAAGGTACAAATACTTGAAACACAGTTAATATTAGGTGCATTTGTAGATCAGTTTAATGTAAGATTAAACACCAAGTTTCAAGAAATTAACTGCAACCAATTTTTTTTTTTTACAGGCTACTGAAGTGGTAAGGGGTGGCAGAAATTGAGAAAATGGATAAAATTTCTCATCGAGCAGTCATTCATTACCTCTGCATCAATGAGGATATGGTAGAGACTCTAGGGGAGAGTGCCCCTTCTTACAGCACAGTAAAGAAATAGGCAGCTCAATTCAAACATGGAAGAGTCTGGAAGATGATCCCCGTCCAGGAAGACAAAGAACGGTAACCACCGGCAGAATCCATGACATGTTAATGAAGGATCGACGACTAACTGGGCGGTACATTGCTAATGAGCTGGACAATTCCCATGATCATTTCACAATGATCTCCAAATCTCTGCTTGATGGGTCCCAAAACTTCTTGGAGCTGATCACAAACGATAGCGTCTCAATATGTTAAGAGACAATCTTGACCATTTTTCTGCAGAATCTGAAAAGTTTGTTCAACAATTTGTGACTATTGATGAGACATGGATTCATCATTTTCAACCAGAAACCAAAGAACAGTCAAAGCAGTGGAAACATTATGGATCCCCACCGCCAAAGAAAGCAAGGGTGGTTCTGCCTGCAGGCAAAGTGATGGCTTCCATCTTTTGGGATTCAGAAGGTGTGCTATTGGTAGACTATCTTCAAAAGGGCAGAACAGTAACCGGGGCCTATTATGCTAATCTTGTGAACCAACTGCGGGTCAAACTGAAGGAAAAGCGTGGCGGGAAATTGACGAGAGGAGTCATCTTTCAGCAAGACAATGCTCCAGTTCACAAGTCGGCGGTGACAATGGCTGCCATTCATGAATGCGGCTTCCAGCTTCTTGAACATCCTCCTTATTTCCCAGATTTGGCTCCTTCGGACTGTTAGCTGTTTACTAAACTCAAAAAAGGAGTTCAGTGGTGGCAAATTTGCTTCAGATGATGACGTCATTCATGCTGCAGACCACTTTCTGCTGGCACAAGATGCTGACTTTCACAAAGAAGGGATCCATATGTTCCAGGATCGCTGGACTAAGTGCATAAACTTGCAAGGGGACTAGGTTGAGAAACAACCAAAAAAAGTTGTCCACAAATAATCTGTTGTACCTAATGCCGAGAACTTATCAATCACCCCTCGTATAGTCGCCGTAACACGCTGCCAGTTCAACACGACGCTGTGACTCAAGACATTCATCACACCAGCATCGTTTTGCAGTTCCAGAGAGACAGAACAATAACATACACAATCATTTTAATGTCAGTGTATATGTGTGTTCCTGAGACTTACCGACAACCGACTACAGATGAAGTGTGACTGATGTTAACGATCCTATTCTATGCTCGGTGCTTCTGGCACAAAGACCCGTCTAATCTTTTGCAGGTGAATGCACTTTTGATTCCCTTCAATGTGCAGGGTAGCAAAATATGGATTCCTAAAAAAAAAAGCAGTGAACGACCTCAGAAGTGTCAGATTATCTTCCACACTGAACTAAATGGTCACATTCGTATCTTCATAGAAAGAAGCAATCAGTCTGAGTAATAATAATGAGAACACAATATTTTCTAATGCCATAAAGGTTTTTTTGGCTAAAAATCTTGAAAGTCTTAAAAGAGTGGTCTTTCTTCTTTAATATCCCTGGAATTTTGGGCTAGTGTTCTCTGCAGCCGATGTGGTGAAGATGTTGGGGCATAGCATCGTGTCAAATTGAGGGAGGGTTATGACAGGTATTTTTTTCAATCCCTGAATGGAAATTTTTTTTTAAAAAAGCAGGGGAGTATACAATAGTGTATTCTTTATCCTCCGTTATGAGGACTATGGCGATCCCTGCACGTTAGCCGGACTTGGCCTGTTACTGTGAGAAGAGATGGGACAGGGTCTTGGTTGGTCACCTCTGACGCTAGCATGTCAGTTGTGGGTAGGTCACTCTTTTTTCCCCTCTTAACCCCTCTCCCCTTTGTTCTGTGAACACATTTCAAAACCTATCTGGCGCTTGCACACCGGTAAGTATGGATCTGGATACTTTTAACGATCATGCTAAAGCTGATCACATGCATGCAACTATCACCACCTCCCACTTATATTAGCCGGAAAGACAAACAGAACTTCACACTAACACATTCTTACAGTTCATGTTTAAAAAAAAAAGAATAATAAACAAAATTCTCTTTTTAACTATATAAGCAGTTTAATGAAGTTACCAAGTGAAAACTTTTGCTCAAATTTCCTATAAACATCTCAAGTCTACATTGAAAACTTTGGCTCCAATGATTCTGATAATTGTCCATACACGTATGTGAACACATAATATGGTGGATATATTGATTCGTGGCTTTTTCGATTTCTGATATGGCGGTGAACATACATGATTATAAAAATTCACCTGAATTAAAAGCTGATTAGTTCATATACAGGAATTTGATTCACTTCCCTTTCTGGAATAATGAACGTGCTGATACTGGGTTACAACTGACTATGAGCATCCCACTTATGCTAGCTAACAGCTATCACTTAAGTGAACATGTTCACCAAAGTTCGCACCATTTTAAGAACAAAGATTCTCATGTTTTGTTCACAAGGTCTGTGACAAAAAAAAATTAGATTATGTTTTAAATTTTAGGACAAAAAGTCCTAGTACCTTTCTTTGCTATAAGAACTACACCTATCTCTTGCAGAGCTATATTCCTGAAATTCAGTAATATCAGGTGTTTGTTGCAACTTCAACAATATCAGGTGTTTGTTGAAACTTATGTAATATCGGGTGTTTGCTGGAACTTTAATAATACGAGGGGAAGTCACTAAGTAACTCGCAAATGCCTGTTACAAAAAAGAAAAAAATGCGACATTAATTTGAAAACTTAATTATTCCCCTATTTCTCAACGTAATCGCCACCAACACTGATACATTTATCCCATTGTGTAATCAGTGATGCAATATCCATGGCGTAAAAATCGGAGTCCGATTTCTGAACCATTTCTTTACTTCTGCTTCCACCTCTTTGTCACTCCAGAATCTTCTCCCGCCAAGGTGGTTTTTCAATGGACCAAACAGGTGAAAATCACTTGGAGCTAAGTCAGGACTATAGGGTGGATGTTCAAGAACTTCCCAACCCAACTGGCTAATTTTCTCTTGGATTAACCGAGCCGTATATGGTCTGGCATTGTCATGAAGGAGAAGCACACCTTTAGTCAGCAGACATGGACGTTTTTCTTCGAATTGCATCCCGTAGCATTGACAGAACTTCACAGTACGATACAGAATTCACGCTGTCACCATACTTCTGGAACTTGGTTAACAACAGTCCTTGATAATCTCAGGACACTGTCAGTATAACCTTCCCCGCAGAAGGCGTAATCTTGAATTTTTTTGCGCATGGCGATGACGGGCGTTTCCATGGCATTGAGGCACACATTTATTCGGGTTGGTAGTGATGCACTTAAGATTCGTCTCCAGTAATAATTCTTTGGAGCGTGTCTTCACCTTCATATGTGTAATGACAAAGATATGACAAAGCAAATTGGTTCATTTTGTGTTCATCATTCAGATCTCTGGGTACCCAACGTGAGCAAACTTTCTGAAAATTCAACTGCTCATGCATTATTCTGTAGGCTAAGCCATGTGAACATCCGATTACACTTGCTACACTGTCTATCATTACTCATCTATCAGCTCTGATAATCTCATTCACATGTTCTGTTGCAATCTGAACAGGACGGCCAAGTCAGAGTTTTGTCAACAATTTCAGCGCTTCCCTGAGAAAATTCTTTTACCCAGTTATAGACAGCTTTATGTGATAAACAGTTTTAAGCATAAACTGTAATCATTTCCTTATGAATGTCCTCAACTGAATGTCCTTTAGTCCACAAAAATTGCACTACTCTTCTCTGTTCTTCTTTAGCACACACTAACAGTTGGGTAGCCATTTTGTCATTGCTTTGCGCATGTAACTCCCAGCTTCCCCTACATACAACTATTATAAAGTTGGACGATGGTACTATCTAAGGATATATTTAAATACTACCTGATAACTGCCACCGATAAAGTATTTCAATTAGCAAGTTACTTAGTGACTTCTCCTCGTATCAGGAATTTACTTGAACTTCAATAATATCAGGTGGTTACTTGAACTTCAACAATATCAGGGCTTTACCTGAGGTACAAAAGTATCAGGTGTTTTCTGAACTTCAGTAATATCAGGTGTTTGGTTCAACTTAATAATATCAAATGACTGCCTGAACTTCAATAATATCAGGTGTTTGACAGAACTTTAATAGTTTGTTGAAACTTCAATAAAATCAGGTGTTTGGTTTTTCTTTTTCTTCTGTGTTCGAGGTTGTTGGTCACTTCAGATCCTGATCCCTGTTGACATGGCAAAAGCCTCAGTCCTCTCCAGATCCTGATAACAGCCCCAAAGCTTTTGCCCCAAGCTAGTTTCCTCTGGCCATGTCTCACGCTTCAGGTCTGCATGGTTTGGGCACTCTTGTATGATATGTTCTGCAGGTGTTAGATTGAACTTCAGTAATATCAAGTGCTTGCTTGAGCCATAATAATATCAGGATTGCTTACCGTGAATAAAAATGAAATTAATACACAGTATTTTGAAGAAAAAAAATGAACAAACTGAAAGTCAAATGACTGGTCTAAAAAATGTCACATTGTGAAAGCCAAATCATAGGTCTACAGAAAGTCTCACACTGTGAAAGCCAAATCATAGGTCTACAGAAAGTCTCAGTGTCTCAAACAAAAAGAATGTGTGGAACTTTTCTGTATAAGACACTCACATATATTCTCACTTTCAAAGTTTACTCCACCTCCTGTGATCACTAAAAGTCACTTGATTTACTGCACCTCATGATCACTAAAAGTCACTTGATTTACTGCACCTCATGTGATCACTAAAAGTCACTTGATTTACTGCACCTCATGTGATCACTAAAAGTCACTTGATTTACAACACCTCATGTAATCACTAAAAGTCACTTGATTTACTACACCTCATGTGATCACTAAAAGTCACTTGATTTACTGCACCTCATGTGATCACTAAAAGTCACTTGATTTACTGCACCTCATGTGATCACTAAAAGTCACTTGATTTACTACACCTCATGTGATCACTAAAAGTCACTTGATTTACAACACTTCAAGTGATCACTAAAAGTCACTTGATTTACTGCACCTCATGTGATCACTACAAGTCACCTGATTTACTGCACCTCATGTGATCACTACAAGTCACTTGATTTACAACACATCAAGTGATCACTAAAAGTCACTTGATTTACTGCACCTTATGTGATCATTAAAAGTCACTTGATTTGAGGATGAAGGATTTTAGGTTGAACTACTACTACTTCAATAATTCTCAGATGTTGACTTGTGTACTTCTGAAGTAGTCAATGATCAGCTGAAGTTAGTGTACATCCCAATATATCAAATGATATAGGTGTTGGCCACAAAACAAATGTCTGCAGCTCATATGTTGGGCATGCTTGTAGAATATGTTCTCCCATCATCTTACCAGTGCCACACATTGGTTGGGCTGATCCTGAGCTTGCTGAAAAGATGGTACCTCAATCTGCTGTGACTGGTGTGTGGAGGCAAAAAATGATCACTTGCTCATCTCTGCTGAGTTGGTAGTAAGCATTATTTTTCTGGTACCTGGGGTGTTCTTTTGCCCATTTATTCTTGAATGTTATTTTTTATTGGCAATTTAGCTTCCACATCTATCATGTTTGTTATCCATTTATGGTAATCTGTCACCATCTTTTGCTAGGATGTCAGTTGTATCATCACCAAGTGATGGAATCCACTGTATTAACTGTATTACCACTCTTGAGAAAAGCTTTAGCTGGAACAAGATGGGACACAGTGACATGCTGGGATATCTAGTGCTGCCATTATGAAACCTGTGCAAGTTGATGGATAAAATGTCAGGTGAGCATCGCCCATTTAACCTGATTCAACACTTCATCACAAACAGCTGTAGGACCACCTTCAGGCTGTTTACATGAGAAATTGTGTTAATATTTCAAGGAGCTTCCAGAAAAAATAAAAATCTGTATGTATATGCAGTGATTCCAGTGAAATTAGTGATTCTCTCTCTCTCTCTGAATCTTAAGTGCCCAGGGCACATGGGGCTTCCACAAGGGTTTTCCATAAATGCCTGTCCTTTGCCTTTTTTTTCTGCTCTTGCCCAGGTGTACCCTCTATTGCTCAACATCCTCTCTGTTGTTCATCTCCATGTCTCTTCTGGTCTACCCTTACTTCTGTTCCCTTGTGGTGTCCATCTTAGTGCTATTTTTGGTAGCGAGTTGTCAGTCATTCAGAGCACATGTCCCAACCATCACCAGCATCTTTCCTCAATAATTTTTGTCAGTGGCTTCATCTGCATTTCTGCCAACAAGATGTTATTTCTTATGGTGTTTGGCCAAAATATTTTTCTAACTCTTTGTAAACATTTAGTCTAGAAAGAATTCAACTTGTTTTCTATGGTTTTGGTGATTTTCCAGCATTTGCTTCGACAGAGTAGTACACTAAGAACATTACTCTTAAATATCCTGATTTTTGTCTTCATGCTTAGTTTTTTTAGATTTCCATATAGTCTGCAGCATTGCAAAAGCCTGGTTTGCTCTATAAGTCTGCTGTTGATGTCCTCTGTGCTGTCTCCATTTTCTACTACTCTACTGCCAAGATATACAAATTCATTGACCTCCTCCACTAACTTGCTATCTACTCTCAGTACATTTCTGTTGTTCACATTTTGCTCATTAACTTTGTCTTTCCTACGATGATCTTTAGTCCTATGTCGTTTACATTCTGAGTTAGCTTGTTTATTTTATCTTGCATATCTTTGTGGCTGCTTGATAGCAGACAAATGTCATCCGCAAAGTCAAGGTCCTCCAGCACTGTGTCAATGGTCCACTGTAATCCTCTGTGTTTGTCTGATGTTGCCTCCTTCATTAACCAGTCTACTGCCAAGATAAATAATGTTGGTGATAGTACACATCCCTGCTTCACTCCTGTTTGTATCCTAAAGCTGCTGGAAGTATTTCTCCACAGATCACTTTGCACTGAAAACCTTCGTATAGGGCTTTGATTACAGTCACTATCTTATGGGGGAGGCTATGCCATCTTAGGATTTTCCACAGTGCATCTCTGCTGACACTGTCAAAGGCTTTCTCAAAATCTATAAACAATGCATATGTTGTGCTATGCCACTCATTTGCCTGTTCTAATATTTATCTAAGTACAAATATGTGGTCTATGCATGATCTTCCTTTCCTAAATCCTGCCTGCTCTTTCCGAAGTTTTCCCTCAAGTGCTGGTACAATTCTGTTGAAGATTATTCTTCAAAATAAGTGATTCAATGCAATCAAAACACTCAAATTAAAATTCGTTGTCCTTTGCTTCCTCTTTCAAATGCTAGACCATGCTAAAGATGGAGAATGTACAGTCACGTGCTGATTTAGTTATGGCCATTCATACTTACATCCAACTATAAAGTGCCACAGTTCTGATCTACATGATTCAGATTTTTTTAAAAATTACATTTCCTCTAATTTTTTTTTTCTGAGCCATGTTCAAATGTGATTTAAAAAAAAAAAAAGAAAAAGAGAAAATGTATGACTACAAAAAAAAAAGTTGGTAAAAAAAGTTGTGAAACTGTTGATGTAGATATAAAACAGATGTACAAAAATGTTTCCATGGAAACCATCAGTAGTAACAAGCTGATACAAAAAGCACATAGTAAAAAAGTATCACAAAAACTATAATGAAATATGAAATTATAATATCTTCATATAAAAATTAAAAAATGTGAATACAGAAAAAATTAAACACAAAAGCATGAAACAGAAAACACAGGGCTGAAAACATTTGCTTATAAATATTTAAAAATATAACTCACAAAATGGGTTGTACATTTACTTAATGCACAAAAAAACGATATCTATTTTATTAAAAAGTAATTTAAAAAAAATATGATAATGCCTATTTGTAAAAAAAGCTCCAAGAGTATCAAACTGAAAGTATCAAAATCAATAAAAAAAAAAAGCACAATTACCTTAAAAGTATTAAAAAAAGAAAATCAACATACATATCACCCCTTAACAATGTTGGCTGCGCAGAGCCGTGCCGAGCTGCACAGCGCGGCTGCTGTTTCGCAGGCCAACCGTTCTTTTGGCGAAAAAGCGCTCTCGAGTTTCGTGTGTGGGGAGAAAAGTTTTCGCTCCCTTCTCGGACGGCGAGAGGTGTTTCGATGCAGAAGGGTGGTTTTTCGTTGAGTCCGCTGCTGGCGATATTCTTCAGCTGCCGTGTGTGGAGTGGGGCTCCTCACGTCCATTGAATAAAGGTGCAAATGGGGTTGCCGCGCGGCGCCACTGTGGAAAAGGTGAAGATTAAGTGAAGTAATCAGTAGTCTCGAGGTCAGGACTGCTCAAATCACGGCACCTCTGTTCTGGAGGTAGGCTACGTCCTATGTGCACCCATACTGGGCAAATTACCTGAACCAGCAATTCTGAACCCAGGGTTAAACTATGACACTGCTAGCAAGATTCTTCGTTTGCCACGCATGAGGTGAAATTCCTCTCGGCCAATGAAAAAAATGCAAAAAGGGTTGCCGAGTTGTGAAAATGTGATGGAAAGGATAAAGTGAAGATTAATCGGTATGTCCAGTAGTCTCGCAGCGAAAGTTACTCATACCACGGTACCTCTGCTCTAGAGGCTGGCCACGTCCTATGTACACCCATACTGGTGAAATATGCCTAAACCGGCTTAACCCTAGGGTGAAACTTGATCACTACTACCACAGGACCAATCAAGGACCACAGGAGTAAATTCAGTAGGATCATGGAGCAATCTTGGTGGTAGAATCGAACGAAGAAGAAAACCCCTTAACAATGTTATGATCAATTATTTTTAATTCAAACATCAAAATATTGAAACCTCTCATTCCTAAAAACATTCTAAAGTAATATTTCAAACTGAAAACTAAATTAGACCATTACACTACATTCCAGGTATTTCAGTCAATTTTAGTTGAAGGGTACATGATAAAGTACAAAGCACGATGGCTGTTAACTGATAATTAATGACATAATAGTCAAAAGGTTAGTACTGTGACCTTATTCCAGTTGTGGAATGGTTTCTGTAAACAAACTCTCTTGTTATAATCCAGCACAAGTTAAAAAACCAGTACAAGTGCAAGGATGCATCGCAAGGAATTCGGTGAAGTGCTGGTAAAGCAGTTTCATGATATAGGAATATAACAGGCAAGAAAAAAAAGGTGGGAGCAAGTCCTGTGTTCGCACGCTCTAAACTGCTGAGAACATCTGTGCAAGTATGGTCTCATTCCCTACGTGGAAGTCTGTGTGACAGTTAGCCATAGAAAATGAAGTATCGCTTTCGATGGTATGGCCATACTTCAAACCAATCTACCATGCATCCGTACAAGGTCCATGCTTTCCTGCATCCGACAACTGTGTGCCGAGAAGAGCGGCCAAGGTATGCTGATGAATTTGAAAATCACTGCAGCAGAACCCTCACATTCTGGAACACATTTGGTTTAGTGATACTGCCTAAATTCACCTCATGGGCTACATTAACAGACATAACATGCATTTCTGTGCCACTCAGCATCCATAAAAAATTCATGAATCCACTCCATGTGCCCAAATAGTCTTTGTGCGGTGTGCAGTTTCCGCATAAGGCATGACTGGGGCTTTCATCTTTGATGATTACATCGAGACTTATGCCATGATGCTTGATTCCTTCCTCCATGACTCCTTTTCAAGCAATGTAGTTCCAACAGGATAGAGATTGACCTCACACCATTTCAGAGGTCCTGGAATTCCTGCCACCATGAAGCCTGGACTCAGATCCACGTGATTACTTCCCCTGTGCTTATCATGTGATTACTTCCCCTGTGCTTATCTGAAGGACAAAGTGTTCAGAAGCTAACCCTGAAATCTGACTGAACTGAAGGGCAGGATCATGGATATTTGTGCACAGGTCACAGGAGGAATGCTCATCCACACTGTACAGAACTTTGTAATCTGTCTCCAAGGGGCTTATAACAAGCATTTCATCCACAAAACAACCCATATGTGAAATTCTACTCCTTGTCTGTTAGTTTGACACTGTTTTCGTATAAATAAATCACCTTTTGCCAACATACTGTTAAGGTGAAATTAACAATAACTGACTGAAACACCTTCTAGAAACCATAACAATTCAGCATTTCACTTTAAAAAATCCCACAAATGGTAGCATTTCAAATCGATGATTATTCGTAGATGTATTACAGTATTTTAAAACATTTCAAAAATATTATTTTACAAAACAATGTTTCACAATTTGAAATTTAAAAACAAAGTATAAAAAAAAAAAATTTAGTGAACATTCCAAGTTATTCAGAAGCCACAATTTATCACTAAATCATTTCACAGCAGTTCATAAAACCAAATTAATAAGCAAAGCATTTCAAAGTATAAAATTTGAGAAACAACAAAAAAGGCATTGTCCTTGTTATAGCAGTTTTGTATGTATGAATGTATTATTGAAAGCAGCTGAAAAAACAGCAGAACTTTTTGCAGAAGATAGCTGTGGGAAAATTCTCACTGTATCTCCTTCATTTGTGTCAATTTAACAAAAAAAAAAAACCTGTGTGAAAGTTCTCAGTATATCTCCTTCATTTGTATCAGTTTAATAAATAAACCTGTGTGAAAATTCTCATTATATTTGTGTATTACTTTAACAAAGAAACCTATGTGATAGTTCCCATTATACGAGGATATACTGAAAGTTGTGAGCAAACATTTTTAAAAAATCAGAATTTATAGATAGAGAAAATATAAATGTATTACCTTAACCTGCATCCTTTGCACTTCATGTAGAGGTCACATGATGTCACTGTCATGTGTAACATAAACAAAATGGCGGGTGCTGAAGTTTTGTTTTGTCAACGTGCTGTTACTGAGTTTCTCGTTAAAGAGGAAATCCCCACTGCTGAAATTCACCAAAGACTTCAACTTGCTCATGGAGATGTATGTATGGGTGCTAGCAGTGTTAGGAGGTGGGTGAAACATTTCAAAGATGGAAACATGAGCATCCAAGATGTGCCTTGAAGCGGTTGCCCTCGAACATGACCTCTACATGAAGTGCAAAGGATGCAGATAAAGGTGGTACATTTATATTTTCTCTATCTATAAATTCTGATTTTTAAAATATTTTTGCTCATGACTTTTAGTATTACCTTTGTATTGCCTTCATCTGTGTCAGTTTAACAAAGAAACCACAGTGTTTCATAAGACTGTTATATTTCAAATTATTTTCATTCTGAAAAACAAAACAAAGTGAAAAATCTTATATAAGACTGACAATGGACAAGGGGGACACTGCTAAGGCTGTACTTGGCAGACTACGGGAAAATGAAGAGCGAGAATGGATAAACAATGTAGCTGTGAAGAGACTGCTGGAGCTAGGACAAATTAAAAGTGCTGACAGAAAATCTGAACAGAGTGGAAGAAAACGCTTCGTAAACAACTAACATCTGACATGAAATATTAGCAAACATACTCATGGATGGATGCTGCGGCATGTATTTAAGCCAGAGTCTGAATTTTTAACTTTGAACAAAGAAACCTGTGTAAAGGTTCTCAGTATATCTCCTTTACCTATGTCAGTTTA
Source organism: Achatina immaculata (assembly GCA_009760885.1). Lineage (NCBI taxonomy): Eukaryota > Metazoa > Mollusca > Gastropoda > Stylommatophora > Achatinidae > Lissachatina > Lissachatina immaculata. The sequence continues at coordinate 8,050,438 of CM019717.1, forward strand.
GCAAAGAAACCTTTATGACATTCCTCAATGCTCCATCTTCATTTGTGCTGGATTAATGAAACTTGTGCACTCTGATTCCACTCACTTCTTCAACACAATGTGTGGTTGGGGGGGGGGGGGGGGGGAAGGTTGTTTCTTTTGATTTCCTCTCTGTAAATTCTCTGATAACAATTATTTTTCTCCCTCCAAGAATGATTTCTGACTGATAGTCTTGACTCTCTAATTTGAGGTTATGTTTACACATATCAGCTTATTTATCCAGGTTGCTGTAAGCTTTCTCATCAAGCATGTTATTACATCACAATTCAGTTTGCACCTGGGCGCGATGCTGACCACATCAGCCTCTAGTGTGCTGAAGATCAAGAAAAATATGGGCACTAACACCATATCCCCTATGTGCCTCCAAGGCATGACAAGGTTACCTTTAGCTTTTTTTTTTTTAATCTTTACCTCTAAAACAATAAATCATGCTGGTATTTTATACTTCTCAGGTCAAAAACTCTGACCTTGTAATTCAGACTATATTATATGTTTACTTAGTTTCATAAAATGTCTTCTTATTTTATTTTTCTTTGTTTGTTTTGTTTTGTTTTTCAGAATGAAAAATAATTTGAAATATAACAGTGTATGGCTTCTTCTAGACCACTCAATATGCAAACTTCCAAAAAAGCAAAACTGGAAAGCCCAAAATGTCAAGGCAGACGGTACAAAATAAAAAAAACATAAAATAATACTGGTAAACAGGTAATTCTTTCTTTCAGTATAAAATGTAGCATTTGGCTTAAATATGGAATTCAGCAGAAAGCCTTTGACACCAGCATAAACCAAGAAATAAAATGGCAGAATTTGTCAACGATTATGCATGAAAATCTTAAATAACTGTATAGACACTTATATCATCTGGCCAGTTGATGTAAGTGTATACAAGTATTATTTTTTAAAAAATACTCCAAAGGTAACAAATGTAAAACTCTTTAATACAAACAATTGGAATCATTAATGTAAACTACTGAGTAATCATTAAGGTAAACTATTGAGTATGTATTTATCTCAGTGAACACTTTGGGAAGAGATTCAAAAAATCACACAAATGAGTATATACACATCATTAATAGCCATGAGAAATATTTGCTGCCAATATATAAAAAAAATATATATACATATATGCACCACAAGGATTTCCATCTGAGCTGCATTGGTGCAACACAATAACAACCATTTGTAGTAACTAAATGAATCATTTATTTTTTTTTTCCCTTTTAATCCATTAAGGCTACAATCTATGGCATTCAATCATAAGGCAAATACTGTACAAATGCTACCTCTTCATTACAGAAATCCAAACTGAACTCTGATAATTTCTGTTCATTATTGTGGCCACTTTCAAGCAAGACATCAAGAAACAATGTGAAGAAAAAAGAAAATTATTAAACTGCTCGTTACCGAAATGAACATATTAGGCTCTGTGACACCTCAACAGGCTGAAAAAAATGTAGGTCAACATTCAACTTCCATACCATAAAAGCCTCAGATTTTTAATGCTTTTGTTGCCATGTTTGATGGTTCGGACATGTGCTTTGGATGACTAATGACTCACATTACCAAAAATAGCACCAAGATGAACATAGCAGGGGAACAAGAGTAAGGCTAGACAAAAGCAGACACAGAGCAGAATGGAAGAGAGAATGTTGAGCAAAAGAGGGCTCACCTGGCAAAGAGAAAGGGGGGGGGGGGGGGGGGAAGGGCGAAATCTGTGGAAGCTTCATGTGTCTTGGGCACTCATGAGAGGGAGGGGGAGAGGGAGAGAGGAGACAGAGAGGAAAAAGAGAGAGATGTTGCCATGTTGATTTTGAATGTTTGTAGCACAGAATTCAACATCTTGTGCTCTGCTCATTGTACAACTGGTATGTAAATAAAAGGGGTTTTGCCCCTTCAGGTTTTTTTATTATGGTTATTTTATTTGTACAAATATATTTTAAAAAAGAGTGACAAGGTCACAACAACAAAAAAGTACAACAACAAAAAATAATGTTCACTGAAAATTTGTAATCCACTTCATCCAATTTTATCAAGTCACATTGAATTGTAAATGTTAAAAAAAAAATAAATAAAAGGAATGTTTACTGAAAAACTGTAGTTCTCTATAATCAACTTTACAAGTCACAGTTAGATCAGAAAACATCAATATTATGACAATGCTGGAAGCTATTCCAAACTTACATACACTGAGCTGAGCTCATAATCTTTGTAAATGGATTATTAAATACTGCAAGTGTAACTTTTTTTTCTTATCATTCCTGAAATCAGAACCAGAATTACAGAAAAGTAATTGTTTGTAGTTTCCTTGATGAAGAGCACTCACACAACGTGCTGAAAACTTGTAACAATTTTAAATTCATGAAAAAAAGGCTTTAAAAACTATTAAAAGGATGTTTAACAATCTTTCCAACACCTGTCTGATATGGATTACGCCATCACACAGATAATATAAAAAGTGAAATATTGTGACATAATTTTACAAAATAAATAAATAAGTTCAAAACGGTAAATTAACATTACTTGAGTTAGCTACAAATGACATTGATTATGCAGATTCTTAAGATTCTGTAAAAGATTATAATTATCCTCAGGGAAGAGACGCAACAGATGATGATGGAATTTTTGATAACTGTTCATTTCTGTGGATCAAAGATTGATAAAGAATGTCAATTATGTGAAAGAACAACTGAAATCATTGAAATTCTTGCTATAATTCATCCCTACATCCTTCTCGTGCCGCTAAACGTCACATAGGGCCCACATGGTAGTTTGCAAAGATTTCCTGTCTTCGGCGAGTTTTTCAATATCATCAAGAAATGTTAAGCCCACTGAACTGGCCTCTCTTAACAATGTCCACTTTAGAGTTTCATGTGGTCAGCTTCTTTTTCTTCAGCCTGTTGTGTTCCACTTGAATGGAGATTATTTGATTGTTTCTTCTCATCACATGACTGACATATGTCCATCTTCTTTTTCTGATCAACCAACTTACACATGAGAGTGGATATTATATTTGAATTGAATAATCTTAACTTAGTTTTTGTGCTTATAACTTTTGAATGTCATATGTTCTCAAGATTTTTGAAGGTCAATGCTGCTTTTGCAATTCAAATTCTAACTTCCTTTCTGGTGTCAACATCCTGGTCTATGTAGTTGCTGAGATATGCAAAATGGTTTACTTCTTCAACAGCTGATACTTCTATGTACATTTGTCCTTCGTGGTTAATGAGAAGTTTCATTATTTTTGTTTTATCCTTGTTAATTTCAAATCCTATTTTACCAGCCATTGAAGACAGGTATCTGTTTTTACTTGCACTGATTTCACATTGTCACTGATAAAGAGTTATGTCATCTGCAAAATCAAGATATTCCATTTAGGTCTCATGCATCCAATCAATGCCAGTTTTACCTGTGCAGCATTTTATCATTATAAATCTATGGCAATTCTAAAAAGCAAGGGAGATAATATACATCCTTGTTTCACGCCTGTTTCAATCTGGAACCATTCGCTCATTCCCTCTTTTGTGTTGACTGCACAAACATACCCATGGTAGAGGTCTCTAATGATGTTGACAATCTTAGAGGCATTCCATATATTCTTAAAATTTTCCACACTGAATCTCTGTGTATGCTATCAATTGCCTTTTTAAAATCTATGAGGTTCAGGATTAATGGTTTCTGCTTTTCAATATGTTCTTCAAGTATTATTCTTAGAGTAAAGATCTGGTCAAGACAGCTTCTCCCTTTTCAAAATCCTGCTTGTTCTTCTCTCATTGCAGCATCCACTATATCTTTAATTCTATTCAGAATAACTTTGCAAAATACTTTTGACACAACTGATAGTAAGATTACTCCTATCCAATTATTGCAATCACTAAGGTTGCCTTTTTTTTTTTTTTTGGTATTTTAACAATGATTCCTTTTTTCCATTTAGAAGGGACCTTTTCTTCTTTCCAAACTTTATTAAATATTCTCTGTAAGTTGGTTCATGTTGTCACTGTTGATATAATTAGATGTAAGAAATTGGAACTATTATCCTGGTGCATTCAATCTTGGTTTGTAATGAGTTATCTCCTCTTGCATTCAGCTTCATATGCTCAAGGGGTTGGGTCTATAAATCCCATTGCAACAAAGTTTACGAGTCTAGCTATCAAAATCAGCCAAAATCACACACTGCTATCTAGCAAATCATTGTTACTTGCAGTCATTAACAGTATTAGAAGGACTGACAACATACTTACTGTCTTCATCAATTAATCTTCTTGTCATGGAAAACTCTTGAAATATGATGTAAGCTCATTACATATACCTTGCAAGAATAATGAAAATGGACTGGATCAAAATACATGATAAACTGTTTCACTAGTATTGACTGAGCAGAAAATAAAAAAACCAAAAACAAACTAGCAATGTACAATGGTCACAAGACATAAATTGAATCTGACATACAACAGTCAGGAAATATAAACTGAAACTAATCTACAATAATCGGGAGACAAATTAAACTGAATTTGATACATAACAGTCGAGAGACATAAACAGAATCTGATGCACAGCACTCAGAAGACATAAAATGAATATGACATACAACAGTCTGGAAATATAAACTGAATCTGATGTACAATAGTCAGAAGACACAAACTGAATCTGAAAATATATTTGTACACAAACTGAATCTGAATATATATCTCTGTACACAAACTGAATCTGAATATATATTTATCAGTACATAACAGACAAAAAAAACTAAGATGATAAAAATTAACACACAAGCAACAACCCCATGGTAATCACAGGAGTGTCAATTGAAGAAGTGGAGTATTTCATACATTTAGGCAGCATAGTTGATAAATCTGGGGAAAAGGAAATGTATGTTTAATCTAGAATAAGCAAGGCATTTATCCAACTTAACAAAATATGGCCATCAAAGAACATCAAACAGCAACCAAACTTAAGCTCTTTAATACAAATGCAAAGACTGTCCTGCTAAATGCTTCGGAGACATGAGTAATGACTAAGGCAATACCTCAAAGGATACAAATAGTAATGAACTACTGCTTGAGGAGGATTTTAAACATTAAATGGCAGGACAAGACCAGGAATGAGGTCTGGAAAAGAGAAGGGCAAGTGCCTATGAACCAACAAATCATGTCTATGAAAAGGAGGTGGACCGCCCATACACTGAGGAAAACTGATACCAGCATAACTGGAGGCACTGACATGGAATCCTCAGGGAAAGAGAAATCGAAAAGACCTAGAAATACTCAGAGAAGTGAAATTATGACAGGGCTCAGAGACAAGGGATGTATATATATGGAAGGAAGCAGAGAGTAAATTCAAGAAATGGACAACTGGGTCTCTGCTCCCAAAGGAGTGAAAGGCGATGATGATGAAGAGCCATATATTTCTGATGCAGAAATCAAGAGACATAAACTGAACAGATTTACATCAGTCACGAGACCAATATAGTGTACAGGCATATGACTAGCAAATATCTGACTGTACATTAAACTATTGAACACAATATAATTTGTCTCAGTTACTTCATCTGGGAACAACTGTGTTAAGAACACACTTAACATAGTGTTCTTATTTTAACATAGTCTTTGTGAGACAGGGAACATAGTCTGCTTGCTTAAAAACTCTGACCTACTTCTGTATCCAAAAACCTGTAGCAATCAACACTAATTGTAATTGTTATTTTTGTAAAATGCAATTTCAGGTAGGTGGATGGATTGGGACATGGAGATCGCGGGGAGGGGGAAATCTGGTGTGAAACCAATGAATCCAGGACGTAACAAGCCTATGGGTCTTTACAACAATGGCTATCAGAATGATGTAAACAAAGCAGACTCAGTGACTATAGGTGGTGGAGAATGGATTCACTGAGGCACTCATCAGATTTCTCATCCCAAAGTCGGAATGTCTCTGTGGAACTGTCTCAAAGTCGTCTGGCCACCCAGCATTGCATGCTGGATCTGATATGGAGAAGGGGCTTAAGTACAGCCACGAGAGGCTGGAAAACAAAGTTTTGGCCAGGTCAGCCTACACCACTGTCTTCATGGCAGTCTAAGCAAGACCACAGTTTGCCCTAGCAAGGAAAGGTGCTGAAGTCAAAGGTACCCAGCCAAAAGGCGCATAGCAATATCAGGGTACCACACATCATCACTAGTGTGCATATCAAGAAGAAGAAAGTCTTAGTTACTAAATAATAATCAGAAAATGAAATTAGAAATAAAATATTATTATTATTCCTAATTTTTTTCCTATTAAAATATCTCCAGCCCCACCCCCATCTAAAATTGCTGCAAGTGTAGCTGAAGTTCCTGCTGCCTCTGTGGCTAGCTACTGATGCTAAGGTTATCTTGACTTTTTTCTCAAAGAAGTCCTCAAACTACACCTGACTGCCACCATGAATTATTCAGTCATAAAAGTTAAGAAAGCAATAATCATTTATGAGTTATGTCATAACGATCAGGCAGGTGATCACAAATCTAAAGAATGCTTATTAATTCATCAGCATAGTTAAGGAAAACATGTAAGATTTTTTGCTGTTTAGCCATTTTTTTCATCAGCAAAGGTTTAAGAAACACACTGAAGATTCTCTGCTATCTATCAATTTTCTTCTAGCAAGCCTGTCTTTTCATCTTCCGTGGTAACTCTTTAACAAAAGCCTGCTTATCTGGTTCAGCCAGTTCTTCATTTGTCAGCAGCTGTGATTATGTCTCAAGCAGCTCTTTAACTACTTCCTCCTCATCTTTATCAAAAACATGCCTTACCATAAAAACATGCTTTGCCACAAAAAAACCAGCTTTTCCAAGGAATTTCTAGAATGTATGATTTATTACTTATGCTTGTTAGTCTGTCTTCTATTTTTTAGAATAATTAACAACACTGTTAATTATAATGATCACTGCCTGCACAGACAAGTGGCTGGCACATTCATTTCTCATAGTAAATGCTTTAAATTCAGACAGAAGTGGCTCACTCACCTGGCTGTAGTAATGGGAATTAAAAACTTTACTAGGCTTTTCATTTTTTGGGTTGACTTCAATATTAAAAAAAAAACAAACTGCACACTTGTCTTACAAGTTATATATTGAATACATTAAGTTACCAATTCACTGACCAAAATTTATTGATCAGATAACATGTATGTGCATGTCTATGGAAGCTACATATAAAGCAGAACACTTGGTGTGGTTCAATCTTCTGCTCTTCTATGTGTTGAATGTAAACTAGTTGCTCATCTTTCTGTAAATTTCCACTACTGTCCACTGGAATAATGTTCTTTCTGTTTACAGCGACAAGTGTTGACTTTATCAATTACTGTTAATATTTTATCTCATTTAATCTACGACTATTTTACATTGTTTTGCATCTGTTTTGTTATTCACTTCACAGACTTACTTGCTCCCAGGTTCATTCTCTCTCAGTGGAAATAGTAATGCAGAAGCAGCAACTGTACAGTTGAAATGATTTTAATGATGCAAGGGGTGAAGATGAGTCGATGAGCAATATGACAAGAATGACAAAAGGCATGAACAAAATCCATGGACAAAATCCATGGACACAAGACTATACATCTTCACAACATAATATATGTTCCCGGCAGACTACTGTCGCCATCAGAACATCCTAATACACTCTATTCTACATCTATTTCACTAAACATCAACATTTTTAACAGACTAATCTACGTCTATCTCAGACGATACACAAAACACATCTGTCCCTCAGTCATATGATTTCTCTCTCACCTGACCTTTTTCCTGTCATACCTTAACCGTAACTCTCGTGCAACCCAGACAAAGCAGATGTACTCTACTCACAAACAGCTGATTACTTTAGAAGATAACTCATTTTATACAAATGTTCCAATTCTCAGATGAGTTATCTATCTTACATCCTAACATTCAATATACTCCTATACATACAGACAGTAAAAGACACACTTGTCTGCACTGAAATACCTTCATTAAATTCACGCATCTTGTTCCAGTTGTTCTTTTCTGTCTTAGTAAGCTCAATGTCTCTCTTAAGCATTGCCACTTCATCTGAAATAAGTGAACATATGTGAAGACTATTAATCTAAAATTGTATTTTGCAGAAATGTATTATTTTTATGATGTTATTTTATCTACCACTTATATTAACCTAAAGTGCTGGTTCTAAAATTTTTTTCAGGTCACAGACCCCACCAAGTCAATGATAACTCACTGTGACCACATACACTTCTGCACCACACAATATTAACTCAATGTGTTCACACTTTTCTAGTAATTCACACAATCCACAAACTCTATTGACCCTTCACTTAACTCTTGGGGTCTATGGACTACAGTTTGTAAATGGCTGGTGCAAAGTATAACGAAAGGACAGGAGTTGGAAAACTTTATAATCATCACCATCATTATTACAACTTACTTTTGACACAGGGGACTGAGTATTTATTCAGTTCAGGTGACGGGCATGAGCTGATTTCACCATGCCTTCAGTCTGACATTAAGAGACTATCTGTGATCGCATTAACTGGTAAATTACCAATAAAAAAATATTTGGAGGTCATCGATTATCACATATAGATAAATAGCTAATCAGCCAAAATAATCCTACAGCTTCTGCTCACTTAATGCTGATTTGCAATTGTATCTTCTGCATCTTTTGTCCCTAACCTTGATGGCAAATTTGTTCAAGTTTTATATTTGTCTCTTGCTATTGTTTCTCCATTCACACTACTGTCTTCAGCTTGTCTTTGCAGCCAAATTCTTCACTATGACATCAGCTGCTAAAAGATTTTAACTCACTCTAGCTAGCAGAAACTATCTTCATTACCTTGAAGCATTCTGCACTTCTGCCACATCCTGGCATACGCTCTCCTGTAACTTGATGGTGGGGCTGCAGATGAAACAGAAACATGATTCAAAGCAGAAAAAAAACATTCACCCATACTTTCTGAGAATAACTAACCCCTCCTCTCATGAATTAGTCACCCTAGTTACATTTATAGCATTCATGATTTTAGTTGCCCTAGTATATCTATAGCATTCCTGAATATTCCTAATGAGATGTAATAAAGTGATAGTTATGAAGCCAAAGCCTTGGATTTTCAAAGTCAGTTTTTGGGTGGAATCATGCATCTGAAGAACATATACCACTTATGATTGGTTAAACCTGGAGTTAAACTGAAAAAAAAAAAAAACAAACAACCCACTAGCAATGTGGCCAGTTTTTAGTGCAGCTAGATTCTGTAGAAATGTAATGAAAGAACTGAAGCTGGACAGCAGAATAGAAACTCAATCAGATCAAAGGCTTGGGTGCCAAGTCCACAGCCCTTCTTGAAATGTCCTCAAAATACACTTTTAGTGCTGGTTTTTGTGGTCATTTTTTTTTTTTTGCTCAACAGTTTTGAACATGCCATAGCTGCATCCTTATGAAATTGATTTATACTTAAATATCCTAGTTTCCTTCACTACACTGACAATACAGTGTACTCTGGTGTGCCTCATCTTCATCTTAATTCAAAGCTGGGTTGACTGCAGTTATAAAATGCTGTTTATACAACATACTTAAAACAGATTGCACTTGTGTAATCATGTAGACAATCTATGCTGTGTAAACTGAAGTAAGTCTGTATTCTGCTAAAAGACAAATAAGCATACAATAATCCTGACGAGAGACCTTAACCATCAAACAGCACAACTATATCTGGTGTGAACACTTTTCTGGAACAGAATGCTGTATGGAGAGACCATGATGAAAATTCCTTAACTAAGCTGGCAGAAAACTCTGTTGCAGAGAGCAAAACTGCCTGAATGTTCACATCTGTAATGTGTCAACATTCCTAGCTGTTTGTTCAGTGGACTTTGATAAGCTTTCTTATATTACTGTGACCAAGTCCTTGACTGTGTCTCACGTCTATCGTTCTTGTTTATCCTGCACATCACGCTTGATGATTTTGTATGACACATCCTGAAGGAAGTGGAAACACGAGCCATTCTCACAGTGTGGAATAAGTGATACAATCATCAGTTATGCTTCTCCATTAACCCTGATCACTGATAATTTTCTATCAGCACAGTTGGTGAAATACTGTTTCAGATCACATGCATTCATATTAAATTGTCCATAATCTTTCCTCTTGGTTTTCCTATGCCCATCTTCCCATTTATTTTCCCCACTGTTATGGCATTTTTAATACTTCCCTTTTCATTAAATGTCCAACAACTGATTTTATTAAGGATTTAATTATATTCCTTTTTTCACTGACTTCTTACAAAGAGTCCTTGTTTACCATATTAGCTATTCAAAGTACTGGTAGAAACCACATCTTTGTTGCCACTAGTGATTTTTGTATTGGTCTTTTCATACAAATGAGATAAAAACATTCAAAATTATGGTCACCTGGGAGGGACACGATAACTCTCATGTGAGTCTATGTCCACAGACGCATCAAACTATGATCGTTCCAAGGTTAACAGATGGTACATTTTGTACTTGTATTTGTACGAACTCTCTGTAACTGTGAGCTGTTGTTCTTTGCAGCCGATGTTGTAGAGATGTTGAGGCACAGTATCGTACTGGCGTGGGAGCGTGTTATGGCAGCTATTTTTTCAGTCCTGGAGTACAGCTAACAAGCAGGGGGTGTGCAATGCTTCTCTAGCAGACCACACCACCATGGGGACTAAGGTGATCCCTGCCCCATTAGCCAGGCTGGGCCTGTTCCTAGGGGTACCAACGGAGAGATGGGACAGGGTCTTGATCAGCTATGGTTCGCTAACCCTGATGCTGGCAAATCACCTATGGGTTGCTGTTTGCCTCATTGGACAGTGTCTTCACCCCCAACTGATGGTACATAAAAAAAAAAAGTTTTAACAATGTTTTTCTCCTTTTAGCTCCTACAGTTTGTATCAGTTTTGATGAGACACTGGTGACCAATACCCTATTCTACCTCCCAGTGAAGCCCCCTGGAGACAGACCATAGTCTGGCCAAGTGAATATGGACTGAATGAGAAAGTAAAAACTTGATCCAAAAAATTATGCCATGATGAAGACAAATGTGTCAGGCTGAAAGGCAGATACTATATCTAAATGCTACACCATGACATACCACAACCAATATCTTCTTGAGGGTAAATGCAGCAGAAGAAGATCTGGTATTTTTAGGATTTGCAGAACTTCTAGACTTTGCAAAAGGTATAAGCAAGGAAATGAAACATGACATCCACAAGATTTTAACCCTTTAAAGAAAAAAAAAAAAACCAGGGAGGGCATTCTTCAGAACCTAATTTATCTACAAATTCTGTGAATTTTTCTTGTCTTTAATCTTCTCTATATTCTAGTTTGAAATTAATGTTATAAATACAGTCATGAATGAATTAACATTTATTAACATGAATGAAGGAAAGTTTCCTGTACACAATTAATATTTATGAATATTTTGTTTTTCAATCTGAACTGCTTATCTATGAAAACTGACTCGACCTGCAGTGCTAAAAACTGGATGATGGCCAGAATGCCATCAAGGACCTGCAACTCTTCAGACAGGCTTTTCACAAGTCACAGCTAAGTGCTCCCACTTTTTTTCTAATATTTTGTTTTCTCCCATTCTCATTTGTCATCATTAATGTGAATTTATATTTTATCATCTTTTCCTATTTATTTGTCCTGTATATTTTTGTATGATTAAGATGTAAACAAAGAATAGGACCACTGTACCCTACCACGCATGATCGTAAAAGGCGACTACGGAGAGTTCGGCATAGGGACAGCAACCCTATCTGGTAAAAAACACTATCAGATTGCTACAGAAACAGAAGAAAGGGAAAAAACAAATGCAGGCAGAAAGAGAAATGCTTATCAGGAAACTGAGCCCATGAAGGTTGTGGATGAAAGCCAGCCACTGGAAGTTCCCAGCCCGACTGCAGACCTCCTGGAACCTAAACACAAAATGCAAATAGGCAGCTGGAATGTAAGGACACTTAACCAGAACTAGCACAAACCATCAAGAAAATGCACAGATACAAACTAGACATACTAGGAATACAAGAAGTAAGATGTACAGGACAAGACAGAAGGAAATTAACAACACAGCACACAGAAGATACAATAATATGGTCAGGTAAAGAAGATCATGATGAACGAGGAGAAGCATTGATTATAACAAAAGAAGCATCAAGAACATTGCTGAAATGGACCCCTATAAATGAGAGATTATTATATGCACGCTTCAACTCAAGATTCACGAAGCTGTCTATTACAGTTTGTTACGCACCAACAGAAGCAGCTGAAGAGGAATTAAAAGAATATTTTTACAACATCCTCTAAGGCACAGTAGAAACAATACCCAAGCATGATATGCTACTCATCTTGGGCAACTTCAATGCAAAAGTAGGTGAGGAAAATGAAGATAGAAGAAGAATCATGGGAAGAGAAGGAATCATGATGACCATTGGAGGGACAATTTTCCAACATAAAAACATCCATAAAGTGACTTGGAGGTCCCCAGATAAAACTACAGAAAACCAAATTGATCACATACTAATAAACAAGTGGAAACGGTCACTACAAGATGTGAGAGCAAGGAAAGGAGCAGATGCAGGAAGTGATCACAACCTTCTGGTAGCGAAAATAAAACTAAAATTATGGAAAGCCAAAATCGGAGAACACAGAAAGACACAATTTGATACAACAAAACTGAAAGACCAGCAAACAATGAATGAATTCTCAGTAGTACTTAAGAACTGCTCCAGTGTCATGCAAGACAAAGCAGAATTGTCCATAAAACACTACAGGAAACAGCAAAAGAGGTGCTGGGATATTGGAAAAGGAGAAAAGAGGAATGGATAAGCAAGACCACATGGGAAAAGATAGAGCAAAGAAAGGAAATCAAGAAAAAATTACTGAACACCAAATCACAAAGGCTAAAAGAACAAGTTTTAAGTAATTATGCACAAAAAGACAAAGAAGTGAAGGAGTCATGCTGTCAAGATAAACGTCAGTACTATGACAACTTAGCAGAAGCAGCAGAGAAAGCAGAATATACAAATGACATGAAAACCATATACAAAATCACAAAGCAGATGACAGGTAACTTCAGCACAAGATATGAGAGTGCAGTAAGAACACATAAGAGACAAGTGGTCAGTGGAGAAAGAGAAAAAACTGAAAGATGGAAGGAACACTTTAACACCCTACTAAACAGAACACAAGCAGTACAAACAACAGACATACCTGAAGCAAAAATGGAACTAAACATCAATACAAGACCAATAACAATAAGTGAAGTAAAGGAGGCAATAAAGAAGCTAAAATTAGACATGGCACCAGGTGAAGATGAAGTTACTGCTGAGATGCTGAAAGCAGAAGAAACAGAAACACCAAAACAACTCTGCCGGAAACTACAACAAATTTGGGATCTAGAAAAAGCTCCAGAGGAGTGGAAAACTGGCCTTATAGTAAAACTACCAAAGAAAGGTGACCTCAGAGATTGCAGGAAATGGAGAGGCATTACCCTACTGCCACTCACGAGTAATGTATTTTGCAGAATAATCATCAACAGAACTGTACCAGCACTTAAGGGAAAACTTCGGAAAGAGCAGGCAGGATTTAGGAAAGGAAGATCATGCAAAGACCACATATTTGTACTTAGACAAATATTAGAACAGGCAAATGAGTGACATGGCACAACATATGCACTGTTTATAGATTTTGAAAAAGCCTTTGACAGTGTCAACAGAGATGCACTGTGGAAAATCCTAAGATGGCATAGCCTCCCCCATAAGATAGTGACTGTAATCAAAGCCCTATACGAGGGTTTTCAGTGCAAAGTGATTGGAGAACATACCTCCAGCAGCTTTAGGATACAAACAGGAGTGAAGCAGGGATGTGTACTATCACCAACATTATTTATCTTGGCAGTAGACTGGTTAATCTTCTTCTTCTTCTTCTTTGTTCGCTTCTCCCACCAAGACCGCCTTGTGATCCCACTGAATTTATGCCTGTGGTCCTCATTAAGTCCCGTGGTCTCTTGTGTGGTCCCCGAAAGGACTACACGAGATCACCGAGAGGACCACAAGAGGTTCAGAGTATCGCAGGTCTTGAGCCTGTATTCTTGGTGGGTCTCAGAAGTGGGATTAATGAAGGAGGCAACATCAGATAAACACAGAGGATTACAATGGACCCTTGACACAGTGCTGGAGTACCTTGACTTTGCGGACAACATTTGTCTATCAAGCAGCCACAAAGATATGCAAGATAAAATAAACAAGCTAACTCAGAAAGCAAACAACATAGGACTAAAGATCAAAGTAGGAAATACAAAGTTAATGAAGCAAAATGTGAACAACAGAAATGTACTCAGAATAGATAGCAAATTAGTGAAGGAGGTCAACAAATTTGTATATCTTGGCAATAGAGTAGTAGAAAATGGAGACAGCACAGAGGACATCAACAGCAGACTTACTAGAGCAAACTAGGCTTTTGCAGTGCTGCAGACTATATGGAAATCTAAAAGACTAAGCATGAATACAAAAATCAGGATATTTAAGAATAATGTTCTAAGTGTACTACTCTAAGAGGCGAATGCTGGAAAATCATCAAAACCATAGAAAACAAGTTGAATTCTTTCCAAACTAAACGTTTACGAAGAATTAGAAAAATAATTTGGCCAAACAGCATAAGAAATAACATCTTGTTGGCAGAAATGCAGATGAAACCACTGACAGCAATTATTGAGGAAAGACGCTGGCGATGGTTGGGACATGTGCTCCGAATGACTGACAACTCACTACCAAAAATAGCACTAAGATGTACACCACAGGGGAACAGAAATAAGGGTAGACCAAAAGAGACATGGAGAAGAACAAAAGAGAGGATGTTGAGCAACAGAGGGCTCACCTGGGCAAGAGCAGGAAAAAAAAGGCAAAGGACAGGTATTTGTGGAAAACCCTTGTGGAAGCCTCATGTGCCCTGGGCACTTAACGTTCAGAGAGAGAGAAGATGTAAACCAAAACTTTGCAACAGTTTGCTCTATTCACTAATAAAGCTGTTCATACTTTTGCTTTAAAATGTTTTAACATTTTAAAAATACAGTTCATTCATTTGTTGTCTAAGAAAACTAGAACAAAGGTAAGGAAAGGGTTAAATATGAACATCATTTATGTAAGAAAATGAAAAAAAAAAAAAAAGCACTGTAATGCATTAGGTGCTTAAGTAGTGAAGTGGCTAATGCACTAGTTGCTCATTGGGAAAGTCAGAGGTTTGAATCCAGCTAGAGACACCCCAATCACCTAACTGTAGAAACTGGTACTCTGCTCTTTCCAGAGTTGATGAAGGAAAAGATGGCGAGTTGTAATGTTGACCTCATCACCTACTAGCAAGATGACAGGTCATGGAAAATATGGGCACTAACATCCTATTTCTAGGTGCTCCTATGGCACCATAGGGAAACTTTTTTCCTTTTTTTTTTTTAAATACTGTAGGCTATTAATTACTAATCTTATCTGCAACTGGTTTTCTAGGTAATAAAAAACAACTGCAACAAAGGACACAACACTTACCAATGATACCAGTGCAGCCAAAAGCTACCAAGTCAGCATCATCAGTGCTCCTGACGTTGCCAAAAAGCTTCAACTGTGTGACAGCAGCTGGTTCTATGTCCTCAGATGGAGACAACATGCACACAGACAAGCCCATGCTTTCATCCTGCTGTTCCAGATTGTGACCTGATGATACCCATGTTGTAGGAAAGCTCTGAATCTGACAGTCATCAGCAGTGTCCTTAGCCTGCTTCTCCTCATCACAGTTCACCATCTCACTGTCCCTAAAACCATCATACAGTACCAAGTCCTCATAGCTCTGGCTTCTTCCACAACTCAGAGATTCCACATTACCAGTCGTATTATCACTAACACCAAAACTGGACTTCCCCCGCTTCAGGAGCAATACAGTCTTCTCTTCAAAACTGTCCAGTCTCTTTCCTGATCCACCATCCTTTGATGTGGTGGATATGACATTTTCTTTTGTGGCAAATATCTCACCATCATCCACAAGTACAGGAGACACTTCCCCTGCTGAAAAACCTGAGGTGCAGGAGAGATGACTTGAAACTGACTCTGATCTCAGGAAAATGATCCCATCCTGATCACAGATGTCCTCACTGCTGATGTCCATGTCAGCTCTTGATTCCAATAATAATGGACATTCAGGGCCCAGTGTAAACTGCAGATCATTACTCCGATTCATTTTTGTCAAAGGATCAACTGATGATGGTGGTGTGGTGCACTGAGATTTTCCATTATTTTCACAGATATCTGATGAATCTGCTGCTCCCATCAAATTCCTTTTCAATATTTTATGAGCTCTGATGCCAGCCTCTTCCATTACTGTCACTGTCTCTTCTATGACTGTTGTCTTTTCACATACTGTTGCTGTTTCTTCCATTTCTATTGTTGACTCATTGGTTACTGTTTCTACTCTCTCTGAATCTGAGCTAAGCGTCTCATCAATTATTTTGTCTACTGTTAATCTGAACTGTTCATTCCTGATTTTTGACTTTATGTCAGGGTTACCATCTACCTTCAAGGCAATATCAACAAATTCTTTCTGTGGAAACTTCTGCTCAAAGGTAATCAAGTTATGGGTTTCTAAAACCTGCGCATCATCATCCAGATGAGCCTTCTTTGACAAGCTGCAGTGCTCATTCAGAACTTCTTGCTCACTTAATGACCTCTTCAAAGACAGACAAGAATCTTTCCTTCCACTGTTCTGGGATGATGTATATTTTTTATCAGGTATACAAGTAATGATGTTGGCTTCTCTGACAAGACTATGGAACACTGATTTAAGAGGATGTAAACTGTCCACTGAATTCAGGAAGTTTGCAATCTTTTGACAACATGAGTAAAAAATGATTTTTTCTTTTGCAGCAACTTCGTAAAACTTGGATGAACCCAAAATCCTACACAAATCTTCAACAAGTAAAAAATTTTCACCGCTGTGAGTGTAACATCTTGGCCTCTCAATAAATGTGTTACAGAACCCATCAGTTTTAGGGGAGCCTTCTATCCAAGTGATTGTGTTACAGTCAAGAGAAGCCTGTAAAGAAAGTAAATCATTCTGTCCATCAGTATCTCTGCCTTTCCCATATGCTATAGTGCAGTTGCTGTCAGAGCTAACATTACTTAAGTTTGAGGATTCTGGTAATGTCATGGCAGGATGCAAATCAGATTTCTCAGTTGAGGATTGTGGAACATCTTCCAACACATTCAGATTCTGTTTTTTATTTTCTGCTGCTTTCACTGCACTTTTAGAATTATTCCTGAAATGAAGCGTCTCACTGTTTTTGCCAGCTGCTGCCATCTGCTGAATCTTTTCTCGCAATTTAACATCCCTTGTGGATGGAATATCTATCTCATCAAGGTCAACTATGGCTTTTGGTAATTCAATTACACAAGTGGCTTCTGAACACTTTTCAATCCCAAACATGTGATGATAAATCTGTCTGGCTTCATTTAGAGTAATAATCTGCACTTTATCTATATGATAGCCATGTCTTTTCAGAAACCTCAAAATCTTCTCCTTTTCTGGATGATTTAATGGCTTTTTCTTTATTCTCAAAATCTTATCAATACAGTTATTTACACTTCCAATGCCTTTGCCAAGAAAACACTCAAACTGGAACTGACAGAGAAGAATATGGGATTCTGTTTCAGATTTTAAACAAATCAGTTTATGTCCATGAAACATAGCATAGCAAATGATTGACACTTGGGTTTTTGCTTTACTTGATTGTTTTAGTTTTGTTGGCCAAGATGTTACTGTAGCTCCCTTCTGTTTTGTGCTGCTCTGAGCTGTGGCTCTGAATGCTGATTTACTCTGTACTTGCTTTTTTTGCTTCTCAGAACTTTTTTCTTTCAGAGGAATATCTCCTATTTCACTTGTCTTCAGATAAGGGTTTCTGCATGTTTGAAGTGTAATTTCTACTGCAGACACAAGTCCACCAGCAGGTTTTCTGCATCTAGCTGTGCTTTTATCAGCAACATGTCCAGCTTTCCACAAATTAAAAACTTTTTCTCTGGCTGACAACACTCTCACTTCATCTTGTCCAGACTGCTTCAAGTTTTGTTGCTGGACAGCTGCACTCTGCCTGCTGGCACCTTGTACCCGATTCATGTTACTTAAGATGCCTTTGCTTGATGTGCCTGTCTCTAAAATATGCCGAATAACAGGATGCTTCTGACTGTTAGATCTCTTACGAAGTGTGCTGTGAACTTCCTGCTTGTCTTCTGACAGATTTCTTTCTGAAAGATGTGGGTTTACATGCATTCTGTTTTGGCCTGGAGCCAAGTGCACAGTCTCAATGCTCTCATTATCAAACGCTTTCTGATCAGAAAGAATGCCATTCTTCTCAAACTCTGAACATGTAGCTATGTTGGTTGAAGATCCTGTAGTTTTACTAGTTGCTGGTGTCTTTGAAGTAAATAAATCCTGCACTGTTTCTTCAATTTCACTGACATTTAAACTGTCAGCAGTAGATGCTAAATCTGCAGAATGACTACAGCTCTGTCTGTCTTTTGAACATTCCTGTCCATCAATATTTGGAGACTTGTTCCCAGCTGCACTGTTCACTTCTGACTGAAGTTCAGCATTCTTATCAGCATTGTTGGCCAATACAGAAAGTTGTTTCTTCAGAACAGTGGTTTTGTTTGAAACTTCTGTTACAGTACTGAAACTGCTTGTCTGAGATTCTGATTCTGTTACTGACATATTGACTGTAATATCTTTTGTCACAGATAAACTGCAGACCTCTAATGGCAACCTATCTTTTCCATCTGACAAACTTAAGTCTTCTGCAATTAACAAGATGTCATCCTTTCCTACTGACATACTGATGCCTTTCCCTCCTATAAAACTGCTGTTATCTTTCACTGACAAACTGCTTTCTTTTCCAGCCAGCATACTGCTGTCATCTCCTACTGATAAACAATTATCTTTTTCACCTGACAAACTGATGTCTTCTATTACTAACAAGCTGCTGTCATCTCTTTCAGACAAACTGCCAATGCCATCTTCTTCAGTAAGTGGTAAATTACTGGTTTCAGTCATTAAAGTGCCGGTGCTAATGTCTTGAATTCCTGAAGAACTGTTACAACCAAACTCATTATTATCTCCGCTATGATTGGTTATGCTGCTGACTCTTTCTATCACTACATGTGGTTCTCTTCTGGCATCACCACTACTACTAGGCTGACATTCTGAATTACCATGAGGCTGAACTTCTGACCTGCAAGTGACTGAACCATCATCTGCCATGGAAACAGTCAAGCCTGTCCGATCATCTGCTGCAGTTATCTGCCCGGAGGTGTTTTCTGGTTGAGAACAAAGTGCCGGAGGCTTCTCTTTAAGCACACGATGAGATTCTGTTGACTGAGTCTTGACTGGGCTTAATGAGAGTGCAGTGGCTGTACCATAAGACACATCTGCTTGTACTGCTTCTGTGTCAGACTGAAATGATGCATCTGGATGCCTATACCACTGAGCTGGCCTCACACTGTTTCCATTGTTTTCTGTTGATACATTTTCACTTCTTGTTCCACTCTGTCTCATGTTAGATTCCTTCCATGTTGCTAAAGAAAAGACTGAATATGGGTTTGTAGTATGGTTTTGCTGTAAGCTGTCTGATTTGTTACTATGTCCACTGTGCCTGCCCTTCTGTAAGTTGAGGACTGTGTTGATGTAACTTGAGTGAAGGGTGCAGGGGCAATGTAAGTAGTGCACCTGCTCTGATAACTGCTGGATTCTTGAACACTGGGCCTAGCCTGAATTCCACCGACAGATACACGTGTAGGTTTGGGGACTGAAGAATGAGAGCTCATCTCGACAGAGCTGCCAGTACCTCTTTGTGCAGGGCACATGGTACCAGCAGACAGATTTCTGTGTACATATGGAGGAAACTGATCTGCTGGACTGCCATTTGCCATCAAATATTGCAAAACAGATGGTTTAATGGGCACATTAGGTTTCAATGATTCAGATGGTATGAGAGGAAATCCTTTTTGCAGTTGATTATGAAAGAGACTGGGCTGCTGATTCTGCTGGATGTGTATCTGAGGATGTGGAGCATGATAATTCCAATGAGCTGGAGAAATTTCAGATGTTCGCACTGGTAAATATGAAGAAGCCTGGTGCTGATGCACATAAGGTGGGTGTGTATGTTGAAAGGAATACATCTGATCAGTAAAACACTGTGTTTGATTCTGATATCTCAACGAATCTGTCCTTTGCCTGCCCAACATAGATTGGTAGCTGTGTGGAAAACTGTTACTGTTCTGCTGCCCTCTTGAGTGACTATAAGCAGCTGAGTGAACAAGCTCTGAACTTATTGGTGCATTTTCTGAACAGGCATGATTAGATGCAACTGTATGATGTGGAATGTTCTGCCAGGCAAAAACACTCCCACCACCACACTGAAAATTAGCCAGACTGTCAGGTTTGACTGTGCTCTCCATGCTTCCTCTGTGATCTGCGTACTGATTCAAATCAGCACTTACCACCTGCGAGTGAATAAAGAAACAAGATCATTGATATTTAAATCACTTACAGAGGAAGTATGCAGATGAAACTGTGAACAATTAATATCTTTTTTAAAAACTGCATTAAAAAAAAACATAATACATTACACCAACACCACAGAAATCAAGAATAAGATATGATATTATAGTTGCAGTTTATATTTGCATGATGTGCAAACCTTAATATATATATAAGAAAAAAGCAGTCATATTTCATACCAGATGGCTCATATGAATGTGATGTGATCTGCATTACACTTTTCTTTCAATAGTTCCCAAACTATATTGGGCTAAAACCCCCTTGCCTCCCAAGCTACATTTCTAGCACCCCAAAAACTTTTTTTTCTTTGCTCATCTGGTTCTGATACAACCAGCTGCTCTCTATACCTACACCGCTCCTCTTGATACAACCAGCTGCTCTATATACCTACACTGCTCCTCTTGATGCAACCAGCTCTCTCTATACACTGCCCCTCTTGATACAACCAGCTGCTCTCTATACCTACACTGCCCCTATTGATACAGCCAGCTGCTCTATATACCTACTGCCACTCTTGATACAACCAGCTGCTCTCTATAACTACACTGCCCCTCTTGATACAACCAGCTGCTCTCTATACCTACACTGCCCCTCTTGATACAACCAGCTGCTCTCTATACCTACACTGCCCCTCCTGAATGTCTCCCTGTCGCATGGGAAATTACTAGAAAAGATCACCAGAAACTTGAGATACAGCTCCTCTAAAAATAAATAAATAAGCCCTTAGCATAAGATATATGAAAAAAACCCAACTCAAGCCAGTGATATAAAGAAACAATATATACTGACACTTATGAGAACATTAGGCCTTAACAAACATAACAATAAAGATACTAAATATTTATGAGAACATGAGATCTCAACAAACATAATAAAGATACTAAACATTTATGAGAACAGAAAGCTTCAACAACCATAACAATAGAGATATTAAACACTTATGAGGACGTAAGGTCTCAACCAATATAACAATAAAGATACTAAACATTTATGAGAGCAGAAAGAGTTAACAACCATAATGATAAAGATACTAAATACTTATGAAAACATAAAGGCTTAACAAACATAACAAAGATAAAGATATTAAAAACTTTTATGAACACGATGGCTTAAACATAATAATAGTGCTACTAAACATTTAAGGGAATACGAAGGTTTAACAAACAGAACAAAAGAACTAATGTTCTATCTTCTTGTAAATGGGAATCAGAAACTCTTGGTAGCTGATATCATGTCAAAATGTGAGTGACCTGTGCCAGATTTAATTCCTAACAGAGCCATTGTAAAATGTAACCTTACATGCCCCAAACTACACCTTAATTCAAACCATTACCTTTGTGACCAAAAGTGCTAATGTGAGATATTTCTGCTACAAATTTCACTAAGTATATTTTGGCTTCAATAGTGCAAACTGCTTCATAAACTACTAAATCACTATGATGAGAACTGCACCGTTTATCTCAACATTACTAGCTGGTTTTCCATGAAAGATCCTTTGATGTGTCTCAGAATGAGTCCGTTTACTATTATTATTGCAAAGTCCATTTTTCATCCTGCTGAATCAGAGAAGTGTGGCATATGGTGAAAATTTTTATTTAAATTCCTGTCTATTGTTAGCTCAGAAAGTCTGGTTACCGTTAGTTTACAAAAACAATTACTGATCGTATGTCCCTCCTTTTATCCACTATGTATAAAGGCTTATACCGCACATTCGTGAGACCGACTTTTTTCGTGATATTTGATCTTCATACGCTGGCAGCCGTGTGTTCTTAGGTGCAGTCGGTGTGTACTACCGTGTAAGCTCATAGTCTCCGTCTTTGGTGGCGAAATAATCCCTCAATTTTAGCACCAAAGAGACGAGCAAGCGCTGTTGACGCTTCATGCCTAAGACAACAATCGTTAATGGATCTTACCTTTTCTCACACCGTTAACGATCTGCATTAGCGCTGTGCTGTGAAGCGCATAAGATGCGCTGGATCTATCTCTTACAATTTGTCACTAGCTTTAATATCCGCGAGTGTCGAAAAGTTACATTAAGTTTCTATTGCAGATCTGTTTACTTATACTGTCGCAGCCAGATTATTTCACAACAGAGTTAGAAGCAGCCGTTCGCGTGCAGGTAGAAAACATTGCCATCGTCTGGTCCGCCACAGCAGTCGGTTTGTGTGCTACCAGATTTTTCATGCATAATAATTACATTCAGAACAGAAACCGAATCTATGATTACTGTGAAAAAAACAGTCACTTTCTATAATTTTAGTTTATGTTTATTTTATTGATACTGTGACATTTATATTTTAATAAAACATACTAAAATGTAGGCTTTACAATAAAATTTAAAGCTGATCCTTATTTGAAATGTAAATTATTCTACTTGGCACATACTGGAATGCTACGACATCCCAACGTTCCTCGTTCTTGTTTCTGGTCCCATATAAATCGGTCGATTTTCCTTATGAAAGATTTCTTGCTACACGTAATCTTGTGGAAACAAAACAAACAAAACAACAACAACAGCTCGACTGAAATATAAAGCAACCCATATCAAAATCACTACCATGTTTGAGCTCAATATAAATAATTCATCGGATATCAACCTTCATCTATTTTTATTAAGCTGTGCTAGTGTCAAAAGGATCACAGTAATCTCGAAACAATGGGAAACTTGGAATCATATTTTTTAAATCCTTAAACATTTAACACTTTAACATTGTTCTTTGTTGGCACCATTTTAACGCTCTTACTTATGGCAAGGGTCATAACATTTGAATTGATTTGAACAATATCACTTGTAGTTTTTCACACATTCCAGTACTTTGAATCTTGTTAGCAATTTTTTTTTTAAACGCTCGACACTCGGCATGACTTGAACATTGCTGTCACCATTTCGGCACCGTGGTCATTTTCTTAAACATTGCCAGGTCAACTGGTTGGTCAACTAAATACTTTCAACTTAATGTCTCCTCTTCAGTACTCTGTGGGATTTCTTCTTCTTCTTTTTCTTCTTCTTCGTTCGCTTCTACCACCAAGACCCCCCGTGATCCTCCTGAATTTACTCCTGTGGTCTTCGATTCGATAGGTCCCGTAGTCCACTACGAATATGAGATCCACGAGAGGACAACAAGAGGTTCAGAGTATCGTAGGGCTTGAGCCTGTATTCTTGGTGGCGCTAAGAAGCGGGAATGCGTGACACCGTGGTTTTCGTTGCACCAGTGCTGGAGGAAGAAACACGGACGTGTCGTGGCGTGCGGGAGTAAAACGCGGGTCTTGTCTGTAAGGGGGTCTAGTTGTAAAATGGGATGGAAAACAGTATTTCCATTTACTTCCGTATACGTAATATGTGTCAACGTGTAGCTAAATGAATGAAAATTTCAGAAATGCAGAGTTTTTTTAGGAAAAAAGAAGTAATGTGATGTTTTTAGACACTGACTGTGGCCAGCTCACCATCGGCTAGGTCTAGATTCGCGCTTCTTACCCCTACTTACCATTTGAGATGTGTAGATCTACTTGTCGATCTCGTATTCTGATTCTATGTTGCATTCTCGCTAAATAATGTCTGAAATAACTCCTAACTACTTCTCCAGTAGTCTAAATATGTCTAGATCTACGTAGAAAACATTCAAGAGCAGCGGGGTCGCCATAGGCTATGTCCATACCCCTATCTACATCGTCAAAAATTGAAAAATTTCCATGCTTTTCGTCATTTTCTCACTCGGCATCGCTCGTAACTAGGCACGCATTCGCCATTTTGAAAGTGTCACCGGAATCGCGGACGAAATATCTTATCTTATATCCTTCCCGTGCCGTTAGACGTCACATAGAGCTCGCAAAGTAGTTCGCCAATTTTTCCTGTCTTCGGCGAGTCTTTCAACCTCAACAAAGGATTTTATGCCTGTTAACTTGGCCTCTCTTAATAATGTTCTCTTCAGAGTTTCACGCGGTCTGCCCCTTTTTCTTCGGCCTGTTGTGTTCCACTTGATAGCTTGTTTTGGGATTCTCTGATCATTTCTTCTCATCAAGTGGCCAACATATGTCCATCTCCTTTTCCTGATCACCCGTGAGACTGGTTGTTGTTCAGTCATCTGTCTTATCTCTGCATTGTTCTTGAATTCATTCCACTTGATGCCGAGTATTTTCCTTAGGCATTTGTTTTCAAAAGAGTCTAATTTCTTTTCTATTTCTTTAGTTGTTTTCCAGCTTTCGCATGCATAAATGAGGGTGGATATTACATTTGAATTGAATAGTCTTAACTTGGTTTTTGTGCTTATAACTTTTGAATTCCATATGTTCTCAAGATTCTTGAAGATTGATGCTGCTTTTGCAATTCTGATCCTAACTTCCTTTCTAGTGTCACCATCCTGGTCTATGTAGCTGCCAAGGTATGCAAATTGATTGACTTCTTCAATATCTGTCCCTTCTATGTGTATTTTTCCATTTTGATTGATGGGAATTTTCATTATTTTTGTTTTGTCCTTGTTAATTTCAAGTCCTATTTTGCTAGCCAGTGAAGATAGGCTATCTGTTTTTTCTTGCACGGAATTCACATTATTACTGATAAGAGTTATGTCATCAGCAAAATCAAGATCTTCTAGTTGGGTCCCATGTACCCAGTCAATACCTGTGTTACCTGTGCAGCATTTTTTCATTATGAAGTCGAAATATGTACAATGTAAATGTTACACCGCTTGTTTTAATGAAACAAACAATTGTCAGGATCCTGACCATACGGTCGCAACGGGAAAACCGGAAGTGTCAGTATCCTGATCGCAAGCTCGGGAAGAGTTAATCTAGAGTTGGACTTTCTCACCGGAAAACCTCGACGTGCTTTGGATATCAGTATATCCCTGCTGGGTGAGAGGTGGTTGCCCATCCAGACTAGAGTTGGACTTTCTCACCGGAAAACCTCAGCGTGATTAGGATATGCATACATACCTGCCGGGAGAGAGGTGTTTGCCTATCTAGACTGCCCTGGTCCAGTGTCTCTGACTTCAGCATTTTGTGGTTGTGGCCGCTACCCTTCCTAGTTGTGACCAGGATGGGGCTTTTGTCCAGGAGGATGAATCCTCGCCACTAGTAAGTTTCACCCCTGGGTTAAGCCGGTTTAGGCATATTTCACCAGTATGGGTGTATATCGGAAGTGGCCGGCCTCTAGAGCAGAGGTGCCGTGGTATGACTAGCTCTCGTCGCGAAACTACTGAACATACCGATTAAGCTTCACTTTATCCTTTCCATCACCTTTTCACATCGGCGCCGCATGGCAACCCTAATTGTTTTTTCGCATGGAGCTCCACTCCACACACGGCAGCTGAAGAACCTCGCCAACAGCGGTAGATGAGCTACCAAACATGAGCGTCTGGTTTTTAGGCGCAGATATTCGCCTTCGCCCCTTCTCCTGTCAGTTTAACAGTTCTGCCACGAGAAGGCCAGGAGCTAGACTTGACTGTCAGAGGCTATTTGAGTCGCACGCCTTGGAAACATTTCATTGGGATGGAGAGCGTATTCCCTACCCCACTTCCGGCTATAACAGTCCTTAGAATCTCTGCGGGATTATTTCGCAGTAGTAGTGAAACCTTAACCACTGTTTGATCTCAGCTTGTGATCATATTTAAGCACTGTTCGTAGTTATCATTTACGAGATCAACATACATCACATGATTAAACGAACACACTGAGTGATTCTTAGTGTTCACAAGCAAAACGATAAATCCTTTTCTGTAGTATTTAATTCCATAGAAAATAATACAATACCCACTATGGTCTGTATGCAGGAGACTCTCTACTGTAGACAGCCGACAACAACACACCTCCTTCAGATCATCAGAGGAAGTACTCCCCCCCCCCCCTCAGACAAGTGTTTCGGCCCTATTAAACTTTTGACACTCTAAAGGGGTGGGGGGGGGGGGTCCCTCTCGGTCATAACTCCCAGAGGTCTTGTGAGATGGTGCTTTTTTCGTCCCGGGTTTGAGCTGGCACTGCACTTTGAACTGCGTCTTTAGTCTGTAATAACTGCTGGATAATGATGCCGATACAGTGTCACAGATTTAAGCACATCACTTACAGCAGCTGCGATGGTAAAACGCGCTCTTTAACATGTTCGATAACAACTCCTCTTTTTACCCAAAGCCACCCTTCGGCGTTTCTTTATTCGGGGTACTCATTCCCATGTGGTGCTAAGTCTATGTTGATGAGGAGTACACGGATTCTTCTCCACTTCTCGATTCCCTTCTTTCTCATTCGCTCCCCCCCCCCCACTCCCTCTTCTTTTGTAACACACTCTCTTGTAATTAATGTATTATTAGTAGCAGTGTTATTATTATTGTTATTATTATTTTAAGGTACAGTTTTATCATAGCACCAGTTTGTCACAGCACCTATTTATCTCTATACCAGTTTATCAATGTCTAATACTGACTGTCACTTTATCAATGTTTCTTTGTAATGTCACTTTATCACACACCTGTTACTTGTATCCAAGTTAACTTTAACAAGTTTATCCAAGTTATCCAAATGTCTCCTTCTTAATTCCAATTTAAGTTACTTGATTTTCAAATATCTTTCTAAAATGTTTATCTTAAAGTATTCCTATGAGGTTTATAGTGCTTGTATACTTTCATATACATTAAAACTTTGTCACACAATAACAAACTTCACTGGTCCATGAATGAAGAGAACACGTGGTCAAGAAGACAGCACGACTTACACAAATGTAGTGATATGAGGAAATCACTTTGTCCAATATGTTAAATATGCAGTTTATCCAACTTCTATATCGATATCGTTGGCAGCATATTGTAGAAATTTCGTCAAACATTTCACCAGGAATTTACATAACCAATAGAATTTCGCCCCTTACTAAGCATGTGAACCTCAGTTGTCCTATTGTAGAGAGCAGAACAACAACCCAACTCCTTCAGATCATCAGAGGATGTACCCCCTCCCCCCCCCCCCAGACAAGTGTTTCGGCCCGGGATAGAATAGAACCTTGACTTCTAAAACTCTAGTTCTCCTAGTTCATAAGTTCCTCACTTTGACACAGCTATCTATGTCTCGGAACCCATTTCTCTCAGTCTCTGGTTATCTGTGTCTCAGTCTCTGGGTGTCCAAGAATCGTAATCTTGACTGTCCTCGTCTTCCAATATATGCTGTCTTCAATTGCAGACCAGATTATGGGACCGCATGCAGAAATATATGTACGATATCACCCAGCATGCTTTGAAACCAGTCTCACATAATTTTTAATGGCCCCAACCACAGAGGTAAATCTGATTTTCTGGTAACAGCCATCAAACAACGTCACACATATGACACAAGCCGCCTAGCGCTTGAGAACCGCTACTTTCAGGATTACGGGACGCTGGAATCACACGAGTTAAACTCTCTATTCAGCTACACCTAACATCCTCCTCTTCAACGATTATAATCCCTCTCTACTAAGCTCCACTCCCTTCTCACTTGTTACACATAGTTCAGAACCTCCTCATAGCATCATATTACAACCCCTCTACCCTAACTATAATAATCTATTTCACCTTCTCCTGGCTAGGTTAACATTGTACCACTCTCTCTCCTCTCCACGGTTTCCCCACCCACCACCCCCAGTTACGACCCACCGACCACACATCACAGGTTTCCATTTAATCAGTCTCTACCCCCTACAATGCTCATATCTGACACACGGCACCGAACAAGCCACCTCTTACAGTTACATCTAAGTGCTCTATTCATTATTAATTTTTATTTATTTATTTTTAATAGCATTTATGTGAATCTATACTTTATCTCCTCTCTCTATTTCTTCGTCCTGTATGTTTTTTGTATGATTAAGACTCATGCCGAAACGTCACAACTTTGTAATCGTTAAGTAATAAAGCTACTCCTAATCTTTTCCTAGTTTAAACATTTTCATACTAAAGGCGAAGCTGTGGTTGAAGTTTGAATATTTCTGGGATCCCTGAATCTGTGCCTCGATGGGCTCTCTAGTTACTGGAGGTATGCTAGCGCTAGCCGTCATCCTGTCTGTTTCATTTTTCTGTCGGTTGATCTGGTCCTCTTTGCGAGCTAGTGTTTTATATGTTCTTATAATGTTAAAAAATTTATTTTTCTACGTCTGTCAAAAACAAATATGTTATGTCCTCGTCATTTGAGGTTGCCACCACGTCATTATAATCTGGTGACACCATTACATTCATTCATATTAGTGTCAGCTACAGCACCTATTGTTCCTTGTGCACTTTCTGTACTATCTATTATTCTCTGACCATTGCTGCATTCTTTTACATTCTCTTCTTTCGTTTCAATCTTGCCTTCTCCCATACACGTATAACTATCTATTGTCACTATAGTTACAGTACTGGTTTCCTCATCTATGACTGCGTGGCTACATCATTAAACACTAACATGTGCCACTAACATATATCATCTGTTTCAGTGGGTACAGTGTTTGTGGTTAGATCAATCTTTCTAACTTAATATTTTTCATTCACTGTTACATCTACTCTATTTGTAACTTTTCTGAATAACTCCGTATCTGTTCTTGTATCTTTCCCCTTTAACTCCGTATCTGTACTTGCATCTATCCTCTCTAACTCCATATCTGTACTTTAATCTATTCTCTCTAACTCCATATCTGTACTTTAATCTATCCTCTCTAACTCCGTATCTGTACTTTAATCTATTCTCTCTAACTCCGTATCTGTACTTTAATCTATTCTCTCTAACTCCGTATTTGTACTTGAATCTATCCTCTCTAACTCCGTATCTGTACTTTAATCTATCCTAACTCCGTATCTGTACTTTAATCTATCCTAACTCCGTATCTGTACTGCTCAGAACAAAACGACAATCCGTGATACAAGAAACCCCAAGTAGACACTATCTAGCAGTAGAACAAAACATACAGCGCAGCAAGCAAATAACACACGATTATTGACAGTCAGGGACAAGAACACACACACACACACAGAACAGTAAAATATGCGAGGTCTTCCACGAGTTCTACAGCAAGCTGTACACGTGTGAGGACCAGTCAACATCAACACAAGATACATTCCTACACCACACTAAACATTTTTCTGAGGGCGACAAACAAATCTTAGACCAACAACTAACACTAGGGAACTTAGAAGAAGCTTTAAGCACCTTCCAAAAAAAAAAAAAATCCTCAGGACCGGACGGGGTTATTGTCGAGTTTTGCCAGAAATTATTTCCACTACTGGGACCTTTACTACTGAAAGTTCTCGAGGAAGCCTTTGATAGAAAAGAACTTCTTCCCAGTCTCAGCCTTTCTTACATAACCCTCCTACCAGAAACTGAATCCGACAAAACTCAGATAACAAACTACAGACACATCTCACTACTAAACGCTGACTACAAAATCTTAACTAAAGCACTAACAATAAAATTAAAAACACATCTGCAGCATTAACAACAGAAACATTAGCACGCACACACGCACGCACGCACGCGCGCGCACACACACACACACTTTCTCACAGACTTCACTGAGTACGCCCCTGACAGTCACAGCCAAGCAGCAACCTTGTCTTTAGACCAGGAAAAAGCCTTTGACAGAGTGTCTCATACTTTCCTCCACAGTAACAATGTAGGGAGCTACTTCAAAGACTGGATCAAAATTACATACTCCTCACCAGAAAGTCAGATCCTGGTCAGCCACGCTCTAACAGACACATTCAATCTAACAAGATCTGTCCCACAAGGGTGCCCACTTTCCCCGCTTCTGTACGTGTTAACTTCGGAGTCACTCTTAGGAAAGATCAGACACGATAGCCTCATCAAAGAAACTTTCATCCCTGGGGCAGGAAAGAAGAAGTTGACCGTTTATGCGGACGAAATGGTCTTCTTTCCTACAAACATCTCCTCAATACGGCCACATTTTAGACATTTTCGAAGAATTTGGAAAAGACAGTGGCGCTAGAATAAACACTAAAATCATGGGTCTGGGGAAATGGACCAATAAGTCGGAATTCCCTTTCGATCACGTTAACAGCATGAACATATATAGAATACTCTACACAGCAATACCGAACATATGTAAGTTATGTAGGGAAAACACACAAGAAACTTTATATAAACGATATTTATTTTAGATGCAAAACAGTATCACAAGCACCAAAACTTCTTACAAGTAGAATAGAAACATTAACCAGAAAACTGACCTATATAGAGCAATCATGCTAAAACAATCCCCAAAACTACAAAAGACACACATAAGAAATTGGTCAATTTGTTGTCTGAATTTAGATGCCTCGTATGGGTGTGTAGAAACAGAGCAAAATACGACGGAAGAATATTTAATTGTGACAGTTTTCTGTATATTTTCAAACAGAAGATGAAGACATTGTACCCTAAAACCCCTCTCTAGATAAATATTTCAAGTACCCCTTTATCGGAGTATCAGTCATGAACATTTATGGTCGTTGTTAAAGCGACAGGTTAAAAATCCTTGTGGAAAAAAAAAGAATAGGGCACAGGTGAGAGGGGGGGGGGGGGGGGTGAGAGAGAGAGAGAGAGAAGAAGAAGAAGAAGAAGCTTGAGTGAAACCCCTTTCTGTCAACAAGTTCAGTTTCGATGTATCTATTTATTACACTTTCTATATTACTCGTCACGATCATCTCATGATTTGTAAATACCCACCATTCCATTATTTCATCTCACGGGCAATCATCCCCCACTTCACCTCATGTCACAAGATTTATGACTGTTACTTGTTGAATACAAATAAACTTGGAAAGCGGGGGGGGGGGGGGGGGGGGGGAAGACGACCGAAGACGCAGGAATAAGGACGGTCAGCGAATAGAGACCGGTCCAGAGTAAAAGTAAGGAGCGGGTGAAGGAAGGAGCTAACCACTCCCCCCCTCCTCTTCCAAAGAAGAGGACGTCCAGAGGGTAGCGGACAAGTGAGGGGGATCGTCAGAAGAAGCAGAGAAGAACAGCAGACGGAAGAACAGACGACCAGGAGAGCGGAGGGGACAGAAACAAAGAAGAACAAGAAAGAGAACGAGGCGATATAGAATCAGAAGTCGTGTTAGACTGAAGTTGTGATTCAAGTGATTAAGAAGATTTGATACTTTCGGAACTTCGAGTACAGTGATTTAGACGAGAAACTAGTTGACCACGTGTTGCAGATCTGATAAAATACTGAGTTAGGAGATGTTCTCGTATCAAGTGTAGAATATTGTGAAGTTGAGAACATTGAGAAATGCTGCATGTAGAATATGATAAAGTTTGATACTGTGAACAAATGATTAAGTGATTCAATCCAAGTGATGCTATCGACAACACATCTTGATCATATTTGTCAGAATTAAATGAATTCTGTAGAGGACATTTCATGGGACTTGTTCTGGTCTAGCATATGTTGTAATGTTTGTGAAATCTCAAGATATTACGACCAGAGAAACAAAGAACACTTCAACTGTCAGTCATTAAAAGAGAAATACACAACTTGACAATATTATACGTGACCCACGGTCATCCTAGGTAGTTTCTATAAAAACAGTAGATTATATACTGGAAATGTTAACAGTATCGATTTAACATCGTAGAATTGTAATAGGCTGGGTTGATAACGATATAGCATCTCTCTGTCTCTCTAGTGGTAGGTAGGATATAACACGAGCAGCCAGAGCTTGGGGGCTGGGCACAAATGGGAAAGGTCTGAACGGTCTTTGATGGCCACAAGACCCGTCATTGTAATTTGCATTCTTGGAGGCCAGATACCGCCGACAGTGACGAATGGGTGGGTCCAACACCTGTTAATGGCTTAGACAGAAGTGAGCGGTACCTCTTTGAAGTGGGTAGACAGAAGTGAGCGGCACCTGTTTGAAGTGGGTACCGAACCACCAGGTAGCTGGGATCTACGTGTGAAAGGACAGCCTAGCCCAGTGTTTCCCAGGCTTGTTCGGGCTACCGCCTTCCTTTTCTCCCAGGTCACATCCTCAACGTCCCCTCCCCCCTTTATGTACTACTCGTACAGCCACCTGGTAAACTAGGATATGTATTACATAACTAAAAACTTCAGCTAGCAAATCAGTTTAGTTAATAATATGAAGGAGCACATTTCTAACTCACCTGCTGCATTATTTTCTCAGCTTTTAATGTGATGAATGAGTTTCATGTAGGGACACACGTTTCTCAATATCAGGTAGAAAAGTGCTAAGAAGGAAGGTATTACTGCCCCTGTCTGCTGCTTCGTTTTCCCTCAACTTTTCCTTCCAATATTTTCGTGTTTCCTAAAGAAAAGGGAGACGAATATTATCTGTGGTCAAAACCCGGCTTTCTTGTAGGTAGGACTGGAAATTATGTCAGTCCGTAAGAATTGTAGCATAGCCTTGTAAGTAATGATTATAGTTATTATTATTAGTATTAGTGACATGATCAGGAATATAGTTAAGAATGTATTGGGGGGGGGGGGGCAGGATAGTAGATCAAACGGCGACAGAGAAGGGATAGTTAGAAGGACGAAGAACGGATACTCGGTACTTCAAAGACCTGATCAAAGGTAAACCGAATCGACATGGGTACGCCGATAGATCGTAACATTGCGACTTCACGCACACATGCAGTAGCCGAGGGGGAACAATTGACCAGTAGATCAAACGACTGAACAGAGAACGGACTAGGTCCCGAAGCAGATAACTTGAAAGAGATGAGGGACTGGGTTAATTGGAGGTAACAATTGGACCGACAAATCCAAGGGGAATCAAAGAAAGGAAAACACAACGGGTTAAGAAACCACACAGCTTAAAACAAAGTACCACATGATGACAGCAACAACGGTCACTCGAAAGAGTTTTCCAAGTTGCACAGTGCAAGGTCTTGACAGATCAATCACTGAGCCTGAAAAAAAAAATGCAGGTAGACAGATTAGGACTCAGCTGCAGGTAGAGAGAGAACAGAAACATACACCAGCACACACACTTCATACGAGACGTCATATACTACACACACCAGAAGAACTGCCAGTCGTCAGTTCTCTCATTAGATCAGGAGAAAGCATTTGATAGAGTGTCACACAGATACATACACAAGACACTACTCCACTGCAACATAGGGGACTACTTCAGAGAATGGATTCACATTCTCTACTCAAAACCTGAGAGCAAAGTCTCAGTAAACCACACGCTTACAGAGACTTTCAGGCTAACCAGATCAGTGAGACAGGGCTGCCCCCTCTCTCCCTTACTGTACATACTCACTCTAGAACTACTTCTAGAGAAAATCAGACAAGACACAGCAATCCAGGGAACTTTCGTACCTGGCAGAGGAGAGAGAAAGTTGCTCGCGTATGCGGACGACACGATCTTCCTCCCAACAACAGACAGATCAATAACCCACATTTTAGACACCTTCACAGAGTTCGGTGAGGGCAGCGGAGCGAAACTCAACATACAAAAATCTGTCATCATGGGAATAGGCAAATGGCGAGATAAAAGGGACTTCCCCCTTCGTCTCAAGCGCACAGACAGCATCCGTCTGTACGGCATTACCTTCCCATCACACCCTGACACAATACACAAACCTACATGGGACAACCTCATAACAAAAATTACAAACATGTTACAACGATACAAACACAAAACAGCAACAATTTTTGGAAGAAGCGCCATAGTAAACACATACATAATACCAAAAATAATATACACCGCCACAGTACTAGACCCTCCGCAACAGACAATCAAAGAAATAAACAAACAAATCAGAAAATTTATCTTCATAAACACCGTTCACAAAATACAACGTAAAACCCTCATGCAAGACAAAACACATGGAAGGATTGCCTTGCAAGACATGCAGACAAAGATACAAGCACTCAGAATCAGCCACGTAGGCCACATCATCAAACACCCAAACCAACACCCCCTAGCTCACTACTACATAGGACTTAGACTATCAAATTTAGTCCTACCAAACAACTCGCAGGCACACCACTTTGGCACGCTACCACCCTTCTACAAGAACTGCATACAAGCAATTCAAGGACACGAAACGCTCACCCAATGCAAAACAAGCCATATATACAAACATTTTGTCAGAAATCAAGCACCGCCATTACACCTTAGGATCAAAAGGGGACGCAGATATCCCATACTAGACTATACTGACACATTCAAAAACCTCCATCTAAAAAATATCACACCAAAAGCCAGAGAAATCACTTTCAGACTCATATACAATATGACGCCCACGACACACAGAAAAACACAAGGAAGCATGAGACGATGTCACCTATGCAGGAGGAACGCACTAGAAACAGAAGAACACATTTTCTACGAATGCAAAACAGTAGCAACCACAGTAAAAACAATACAGAACACAATAGAAACACACACGGCACAACAAGCAGACATCTACAAAGCCATAATGTTGAATACAATCCCTAAAACTCAGGCGGACATACACACCAGGTTAATGGCCCTGCTCGCAGAGTTCAGGTACTTGGTGTGGACGTGTAGAAACAGAGCTCGTTTTGATTTCTGCACGTTTAGTCCTGTCACGTTCTTGGGAATGTTTCAACAAAGATCGGGCAAAATAATGGACTGAAAGAGAGAGAGAAAGAGAGAAGCATGAGAGGATTAAATTTAAGTTAAAAATCCATGTACATCCCATGAGTGAAAGAGAAGGCCTTTGCCAAACAAGGATCATGTACATCACCAGAGAGGAAGACAATGAGAGGAGAGAGAGAGCGAAAGGGAGAGAAACAGTACACAGAAAATCTCACAAATCAGTGAATTTTTATATATTTATAATTAAAAACAATAAAAATAAAAAAAATAAAATAAAATAAAAAAAGAAATTAAAAAGGGAAAACAAAGGGAAAAAAATATACAAAGGGTTAAGAAACCACACGGCTAAAAACAAAGCACCACATGATGACACCAACAACGGTCACTCGAAAGAGTTTTCCAAGTTGCACGGTGCAAGGTCTTGACAGATCAAATCACTGAGTCTGAAAAAAAAAAATGCAGGTAGACAGATTAGGACTCAGCTGCAGGTAGAGAGAGAAGGATTCAGCAAGAGAGATGTAGAGATAGAGACATAGTGTTAGACTGAACTAGTGTAGCAAGAGACTGTGCAGTAATTTTTACCACGAGCTTTTGTATTAAAGTATGAAGTATTGAATATTGTGAAGCAGAGAACGCTGCTTAAATACTGCATTTAGAATATGAGAAGTATGATATTGTGATATTTTGAGATTATGTGCTTCAAAGAAGAATATAACGAAATGTATATAATCTTGCATATTATTCCAAGTGATGTTATCAATTTTATGGCTTAGATATATATAGGTCAAAATAAAAGTTATTCAGTGAACTTCCATCAGACTTCTCTGATTTAGAGAACGATGAAATGTTGTGAAATCTCGATGTGTGATGTGATGAGGAAAGAGAAACTTCTTGAATAATAAGATA
Source organism: Achatina immaculata (assembly GCA_009760885.1). NCBI lineage: Eukaryota > Metazoa > Mollusca > Gastropoda > Stylommatophora > Achatinidae > Lissachatina > Lissachatina immaculata. The sequence continues at coordinate 8,086,518 of CM019717.1, forward strand.
GGACCAAGAACAATCTTCTTGAACAATAAAATAGAACTTCTTAAGTGTTATAGAATAATGAAGAGCAAAACCTCTATGCGAAGAAAACTAAATTGATGACAACTGACAAAACAAACAAGGCAGCTGAAATATATTATCAATGAGGAAAAAATGGGAAGAGGTGGAGAGTTTTGAATATCTTGGATCACTACTAACTAATAATAGAGATACAATGAGAGAAATTAAAAGGAGGACATCTATTGCTCTTCAAAAAGTAAAACAACTAAAGAAGATGTGGAGAGGAACATATAACAATGTCAAGTTGTGCACTATCATATTACTGACTGCACCAGTATAACAATTACAAGTTGTGAACTAGTATTCTCGATGACTGACAGTTGAAGTGTTCTTTGGTTCTCTGATCATAACACATCTATGGTTCACAAATATTACATCATTCGCTAAACCACAGCAAGTCCGATGAAATGGTCTCAACAGAATTCATTTACTTCTGACAAATAAGATATTCGATTTAGAATTCATATCACTTGTAATAAGATGCAATATGACATACTCTTCGTTAGTTTCGTCGTTGAAGCACATCAGTATCAAACTATCAAATTCTACATGGTGCAAATTCTCAATGTTCCCCGTATTTCACAATATTCTACACATTTGATAAATGGACAATTCTAAACTCTGTACTATATTCGATCTGCAACACGTGGTCAACCAGTTACACGACTAAATCACTGTACTCGAAGTTTCAAAGTCATAAACATTCCTATCACTTGAATCACTTGAAACACAGATTCAATCTGTCCTAAAACTACTTCTGCAAAACTGCTTTTCCTGAGTGTCTATTGCTCTAATTGTCCCTCTATTGCAACTGTCGTTACCTACGTCTTCTTTCTCTCTCGTGTCTTCTCTGGTGTGTCTGTCCTCATCTTCTCTTGTCTGGAAGGTCTCTTTTCACTGACCGTCCTTGTTCCTCTGTCTTCGGGGCTCCGTCCTTTGTCTCTTCTTCTTCCTTGTTCCCCTTCTTAGTTCGTTCTTGGTTTTTCCTTAGTACTTGGTTCCTCTTCTTTCTTCTTCTCTGGTGTGTGTTCTCCTTCTGATTTCTGACTGTCTGTCCTTCTCTTGTCTGGCCCAGTCTCAGTTCACTGACCGTCCTTGTTCCTCCGTCTTCGGGGCTCCGTCCTCTGTCTCTTCTTCTTCCTCGTTCCCCCTGAGCGTTCTGATTGTCCGTCATTCAAACTGCCCCGTTGCTTATATCTCGTAAGTCAATTGTCAAACAGGCCACGCCTCTAAATATTTAATTGGTCAGCTGGCCCAGTTGCTCACTCTTTTATTTAAAACCCGTGAGAATTCGCGTCATAACGCGTGCCAAAATGTCAACTCCGTCTATACAATTATTTACTTAAGTCATTATCTTGCTCTTTCCTGTCGGAGGTTTTATTGTCTCCTCGCTTTTCATTTTGTCTGCCTTTTTTTATTCGTCTTTTCTATTTTGTTTACTCGTGTCAACGTCCAGTCACTGCTTTGTTATCACTGTTTCCACTGTTTACTTTTGTCCGCGTCTTGTTCTCGTGTCATGGGAGTTTTACACCTTTCTCTTCCTTTTCTCTCCATTTTTCTCTGTCGCTTTTCGATGTTACTATTTTCTTTACAGTATATTTTCATAATCATATTCATTAATAATAATAATAATAACCACCACAATAATCATTACTTACAAGGCTATGCTACAAACAGACACAACTACAAAAATAAGATTTTTAAGGGCGTGCATCTTTCCCATCGCAACATATGCCTGTGAGACCTGGACACTTAACAAAACAGCTGAGAAACGCATAACTGCCTTTGAATGTAACTGCTACAGAAGAGTTCTTCAAATATCATGGACACAAAAAAGAACAAATATATCTATACTACAAGAATTTAATACTGAAGAAGGCTGGCTAGTAAAGAGGATTAAAGAGATAAAACTTAAATATTTTGGACACATTAAACGTCATGACAATCTAGAGAAGACCGTCTTGGAAGAGTATATAATGGGAAAAAGAAAGAGAGGAAGACCAAGGCGAAGATGGTTGCAAGACATCGTTGATGATCTGCAAATGGATGCATCAGCAGCAGACCATCTTGCTCACAACCGAGAGGCCTACAGGAGTGCTGTTTGGGAGGCAATGTTCCGCAAGGGACATGCAAATGAATAAATGATGGGTGTATGTCGGACGTGGCCGACCTCTAGAGCAGAGGTGCCGTTTTATGAGTAGCTCTCACCGTGAGACCACTAGACATACCAACTAAGCTTCACTTTATCCTTTCCTTCACCTTTTCACATCGTCGCCGCACGGCAACCCTAATTTTTTTTTCGCATTTTCTTCCTTGGCCGGGAGGAGTTTCATTCCACGCGCCGCATCCGAAGAATCTCACCAGCAGTGTCTTAACCTCTGGGTTAAGCCGGTTCAGGCTTTTCGCCCGATATGAGTGCACATATGACGTGGCCGACCTCCACAACAGAAGTGCCGTGGTCTGAGCAGTCCTGCCCTGTTTCTTTCACCTTTTCTACAGTGGTGCCGCGCTGCAACCCCATTTGCATCTTCCTTCACTGGGCAGGAGGAGCCCCACTTCACGCACGGCAGCTGAAGAATCTCGCCAACAGTGGTAGATGAGCTACCAAACATGACTCTCATCTACCCGAAGCGTCTGGTTTTCAGGCGCCAGATATTCGCCTTCGCCCCTTCTCCTGTCAGTTTGAACAGTTCTGCCACGAGAAAACCAGGAGCTGGACTTGACTGTCAGAGGCTATTTGAGACGCAGGCCTTGGAGACATTTCATTGGAGTGGAGAGCGTATCCCCCACCCTACCTCCGGGTATAGCAGTCCTTAGAACCAGGAAGGGAAATAACACCTGAGAGAAAAGAAGCACCAAAAGAAGAAATGGATGACAGCAGAAACAATGCAGCTTGTGGATGAAAGAAGACATTATACGAATGAAAAAAAATACATAAGAAAAAGAGATAAGCAAATGCAGAGAAGTTAAAGACTATTTAAATGAGCAGTGCAGGAAATTTGTACACCGTCTTGAAAAAAAATTTACAAAAACATGCAGAAAAAACTGATAGGCAGAAAAATAAAATACAAAAAAAAAGGTTGCTTGAAGTCAAAGAAAGGTGGAATGATAATGGGGGAATAGAATACTTCACAGAGGTGGACAGAATTTACTATTGAACTATACAGTAGAGAAAGACCAGACCCAATATGAAATACAAACAACTGTGAAGGAAACCATATTATTTGAAGATGAAGCCTTAGATCCCATTAAACATATGAAAGGAAGGTAAGTGACAGGACCAGATAAAACATCTGTAGGAGAATTAGTAGCTCTTGCTGAATCTGATATAAGCGCAACAGCAAAATTGTTAAATGACAACTGTAACACAGGATATACACCCAAACGTGGTCAGTTGTTTGTAGCTTGTATTCGTAAAGCTATTTTGTTCAGTCTGCCATGTCCTGAACACAGAACAATATTTATGACTATTTTATTATATATATATATATATATAACTAGCTGCGCAATCCTTACGCTGCTGTGTACCCAGAGTCTACAACCAACCTACACCCCCCCCCCCCTTCTTTTGGTGAAAGTAGAGTAACTCGCACAGCTAAGTCTGACCGAACTTCGACTGAAGTATGGTGAACTGCCTCTTCTTAAGTTTTGGACGTTGGGGATAATAGAATATCCAGAACTAGCAGTGGAAGCATCCAATACTTCTCACTCTCCTACTTGGGCGAGCTAGGCTTTTAAGCACAAACCCATTGTAAACATCTGGAAAATAAATGTTTCAGCTGTTGAACATGTTGGTTTTTTTTTCCCCTTTTCCTGAATGAAATTACGAGGGGTGATTGATAAGTTCTCGGCATAAGGTACAAATACTTAAAACACACAGATGATATTAGGTGAATTGGTAGATCAGGTTAGTGTAATATTAAACACCAAGTTTCAAGAAATTAACTGCAACCAATTTTTTTTTTACAGGCTACTGAAGTGGTAAGGGATGGCAGAAATTGAGATAATGGATAATATTTCTCACCGAGCAGTCATTTTCTCTGCATCAAGGGTTTATCATTGATAGAGATCCATGAGGATATGGTAGAGACTCTAGGGAAGAGTGCCTCTTCCTACAGCACAGTGAAGAAATGAGTTCAGTTCAAACATGGAAGGGAGAGTCTGGAAGTTGATCCTCGTCCAGGAAGACCAAGAACGGTAACCACCGAAGAAACCACCGGCAGAATCCATGACATGATAATGGAGGATCGAGGGATCGACGACTAACTGAGCGGTACATTGTTACTGAGTTGGACATCTCCAAGGAACGTGTTCATGCCATTGTTCATAATGATCTTCAAATGAAAAAACTCGATGAGTCCCGAAACTTCTTGGAGCTGACCACAAACGACAGCGTCTCAACAGGTCAAGAGCTAATCTTGGCCATTTTTCTGCACATCCTTAAAAGTTTCTCCTGCAATTTGTGACTATGGATGAGATATGGGTTCATCATTTTCAACCAGAAACCAAAGAACAGTCACAGCAGTGGAAACATCATGGATCCCCACCTCCAAAGAAAGCAAGGGTGGTTCTGTCTGCAGGCAAAGTGATGGCTTCCATCTTTTGGGATTCAGAAGGTGTGCTATTGGTAGACTATCTTCATAAGGGCAGAACGGCCACCGGCACTGTTTCCTCTAAGATGCGCGGCCGCGCACAGAAAAAAAAAAATCATACCGCGCACAAAATTTTTGGAGCCACGCAAAATTTAAAATGAAACTGGTACTTTTATTTTCCAGTTTCCAGATGTTACACCGTGCTATAGTTGCCATCAAGAAAAATACAGTGATGGTACATGTTTTTCCTGTACTGTTTCTTTCTTGTTAAGGGATGACTTTCGGATCGGATGTTTCGTCTGGTCTTTTATCGCAGAATCATGACGAGGCAAGCGGCTACACAGAGAATAGAGGATAATTAAAACAAACAGGCAGATTAATTTCCACTGCTTCCAATTCCGTGGGAAAGGAGAATGTCTAATGAGCTACTCAGGTATGCAAATTGATCTTGGTAACTAACACCAGACGTCGTGACCACCAACATTAGAGCCGTCCTATTTTTAACAGCAGGAGATTTACTATCGCCGTGGAAACGTGCAAAATTGTGTGAAAATCAAGGATATGTTTTTGTAGTGTTCAAACTGGTACTGAAAAAGACTCATGTATCCTGTGCCCCATTCTTTTCCAACATAAACTTGGGGGGCTAGAGGTTTTAATGAGAATACCACCTTTAAAAGTGAAAGTAACTCTGTGCTAACCCATGATTAGATGGCCAGATAGCTGGGATATTAGGTCTGTCCTGCTATCATAATGCTCCAGTTCACAAGTCGGCGGTGGCAATGGCTGCCACTCAAGAATGCGGCTTCCAGCTTCTTGAACATCCTCCTTATTCCCCAGATCTGGTCCCTTCGGACTATTACCTGTTTACCAAACTGAGAAAGGAACTGATTGGTCGCAAATTTGCTTCAGTTGATGACATCATTCATGCTGTAGACCACTTTCTACTGCCACAAGATGCTGACTTTTACAAATAAAGGACCCGTAAGCTCCAGGATGGCTGGACTAAGTGCATAAACTTGCAAGGGGAATATGTTGAGAAATAACCCGAAAAAAAATGTCCACAAATAATCCGTTGTACCTTAGGCCGAGAACTTATCAATCACCCCTCGTATTTTAATTATTTTTACCAGCATATATATCCCAGAGTCTCGAAAGTTTCCCAGCACACCTAGCCAATCTCGCGGCACACCTTTTGAAAAGCACTGCCTTAGCGGTAACAGTGCCTACCACACCGCCTTGGCCTTGACCGTGAAGTTGTTTTGGAAAACAAATGCCGATCTAAAAAATATATATAGAAGGAAAGGGAATGTAAAAATCGACAACTTTGTAACGTCACAGATACCTCCCCTTTGATATTATCAGTTAATAGGCCAAGCCTAGTATGATAGGGCGGAGACAGCCATAGTCGTCGTCGTCATTCTCTCTCTCTCTCTCTCCTCACCCACCCCCCCTCCCCCCAATAACGATGAGTTTGCTAAATGTAACAGCCCCTACTTCTTAGCTCCGGGCAGAGACCGAAAAAATATCCGCCATGACCCGTTCTCAAGTCGACACGACGATGTGCCTCAATATCTTCACCGTATCGGCTGCAAAGGGCGACAGAAAAGGAAGACGTCACAGAAAGAAAGTCATGAGTTTCCATGGCAATAATTTTGGAAAAGATTACATTCATTCATTGTTTAGAAAGCAAATGTGTGCTGACTTTTTCGTAAGCAATCAATAGATAATCCTTGCTTTCCGACAGCCACATCTGAAAGCGAAACGCACGTAAACAGGCATTCTTTGAAACATAACAATAAACTAAAACGAACGCGTATAATTTTATTTTTTTTTTACAGAAATAAAATAAAATAAGTATATTTACGTTAAATATATATTTAATATTTGTAGATTTACAATGAGTTCTACTATTTCAGTGGACCGATGATCGGAAAAACTACTGTGGTAAAGTGGAGGACTACTATAAAACATAATAGTTCTGTCTTATTACAATACTGAAAAAGTGTTCTTTATTGAATTTACTTTATTAGATTGACATTCTCTCACTGCTATTTTAGACTGTGGCCACGACAACATTTGATAATCCTTGTCACTTTTTAGTTATTAATACACATTCTTAATTCTTCCTTTTGTTCACGTCACACGTTCCAGAATATCACTACACGTGATACTATACGGTTCACCACAAGACCGAAATCTTAACACACAGAGTCACTATAAAATTCAACTGGCTCTTTCCAGAAGGAAATTATAGTTCACCTTTAATGTTCACCAAACGAAACTCACTAGTATCAAACTGAGGCATCTCCGAAAGCATTTTACACAAAGTTCAAAAATATCAAATCTTCCGCATTTCTCACGCAGTACAAATAATCACATTCTAACTTGCACATCTTCTGTTTGCCCTAAACTGCTTCTGTTCTAAACTGCTTTTCTATCTCTTGAATATCTATTGGCTCTGCTTGCCCTTCTGTTCTATCGTCGTTGCTCTGTTGTTGTTGTTGGTTTTTTTTTGTGTCTATCTTTGTATTCCCTGCCCTCTGTCTTTTTTTCTTTTCTTTTTCTTGTCTATCTTCCTCCGTTCAAAACCGCATGCCTGGCTTATTTATCATAAGTCAGTTGTCCAACAGGACACATCTCTTAGATCTTTCTATTGGTCACCTGGTTGACTACATACTGACTGGACTTCGGGATAAGTCGGTCCACTCCTTTTGGTCATCTTATTGGTCCGCAAGACTATCCATGTGTACGAATTGGGTCCTAAGATTAGCAAATATGCCTCATCTGTTTGTAAATCTATCGCGTCAAATCCATCTATTCAATTTTCTGGCGTGGGTAAACTCTTCAGGTGTTTGCGATACCTGTAGGGGATATCTGTTTACAGTGTCTGTCTGTCTTGTCTCTATATGTACTATTGTTATCTGAGTTCGTATTCTGGGAGTGTTACCTTAATCCGTCCCTTATTATCGGCGTCCATCCTGTGATTTTTATAAAACTGCTACTAATGCTGTGGGAGTGTTCCTCTCCCAGAAGTTATCAAAATTGTTATCGTTTCTTACATACTTTCTACTTATCGGTAATAATCATAACTATAATAAAAATGTTAATAGTAATAATAATAAAATTAATAATAATAATATCCTAATTTACAAGGCTATAATAATACTACAGTCGTAACATACAAGGCATTGTGTTACATTATCTGTATATTAAATATGTTTTTTTCTGTTCAAATTTGAACAGTTTTGGAGATGAACTGCTTTATGATTCTGTGGAGCAGGGGTTCTCAACTAGTAAGGAATACTCTCTCTCCTACCCCCACCTTCCTTTCTTGTAAGGTAAAAATTTCCGTTTCCATGCCATTAAGGCTTATTGGGGACACAGTGCCCTGTATTTCCACTACCTTCGGCACATGAAAATGTGATATGGTCAGTATCATCTTACATCCTTCCCGTGCCGTTAAACGTCACATAGGGCCCGCATGGTAGTTCGCCAAGATGTCCTGTCTTCGGCGAGTTTTTCAATCTCATTAAGGGATGTTATGCCCACTGAACTGGCTTCTCTTAACAATGTCATCTTTAGAGTTGCACGTGGTCGACCTCTTTTTCTTCAGTCTGTTGTGTTCCATTTGATAGCTTGTTTGGGTATTCTCTGGTTGTTTCTTCTCATCACATGACTGACATATGTCCATCTTCTTTTTCTGATCAACCATGAGACAGGTTGTTGTTTGTTCATCTGTCTGATCTCTGCGTTGTTTTTGAATTCATTCCACTTTATACCGAGTATTTTCCTTAGGCATCTGTTTTCGAAAGAGTCTAATTTCTTGTCTATATCTTTAGTTGTTTTCCAGCTTCACATGCATAAATGAGGGCGGATATTACATTTGAATTGAATCATAGCTCCATCCTGGTCACAACTAGGAAGGGTAGCGGCCACGACCGCAAAATGCTGAAGTCGGAGACACTGGACCAGGGAAGTCTAGACAGGCAACCACCTCTCACCCGGCGGGAATGTTTGCGTATCCTAATCACGCTGAGGTTTTCCGGTGAGAAAGTCCAACTCTGGACTGGATGGGCAACCACCTCTCACCCGGCGGTGATACACGGGTATCTCAAAACACGTCGAGGTTTTCCGGTGAGAAGGTCCAACTCTGGCCTGGGTGGGCTACCACCTCTCACCCAGCAGGGATGCACTGATATCCTAAACACGTCGAGGTCTTCCTGTGAGAAAGTCCAACCCTAGACTAAACTGGTGCAATGAAAACCACGGTGTCACGCAATCCCGCTTCCGAGACCCACCAAGAATACAGGCTAAAGCCCTGTGATACTCTGAACCCCTTGTGGTCCTCTCGTGGATCTCGTGTGGTCTTTTCAGGGACTACACAGGGGACCACGGGACCTAACGAGGACCACAGGCGTAAATTCAGTAGGATCACAGTGCGGTTTTGGTGGTAGAAGCGAACGAAGAAGAAGAAGAATTGAATCATCTTAACCTGGATTTTGTGCTTACAACTTTTGAATGCCATATGTTCTCAAGATTCTCACACTTGGCCGCATTTAATCTTCCCAGATTTCTCTGGTACCTATGTTTAAAGACTGGGTGGACCGCGGGGACTTTTTGGTGTGTACAAGAAAAAAAAATCTCACTGCTGGAACTTGAACCCGGTACCACGGGATCAGTAAACCGGGCGTCGTTTCTTGTAGAAAGATAACATTGTGAGTCTGTGGATCAGTTTCAAATTTCAACGTCGTTCCCCTACCCAAGGGGGAAAAAATCATAAAATTAGGGAGAGGGGAGAGAATCTTGGTTGATAACCTCCGCTAAAAGGTGATGCTGCTGGTTTCTTAGATACTGATCCGGCAAGCTGTTAGTTTTGAGTAGCTCAGTTCTGTTATGCTTGATGAAGTGGTAAATAAACTACATGTTGTTTGTTCCTTCTATTTTGTTTACTTTGTTTTTTTTTCTCGCTTTCCCAGCTCATAACCTCTTGCGCGTGCTATAATAAACCACAGTTAGCAATACAGTAGCTCTAACCGAAGCCAGCAGTGACGCTTTGAAAATTGCGACTTATGGGCTAGACTCGACTTGAAACTTTCAAGGACATGAGGCTTGCATCATGACTTGACTGTAGTGACTAGAGACAAGGATCGTAAAAACAGACTCGACTTGAACCTCGAGTGCCTGAGGCTTGTATTTAGACTTCAATGTAGTGACTTGAGACTCGACTTGAAGCGCAAGGGCCTGAGGCTTGTATTTAGACTTGAATGTAGAGACTTGAGACTCGACTTGAAGAACTTCAAAATAGTGGTCTGTGAAAGATATCTGATGTGATAAAAATGTGTTCCCATCCAAATGTCAGTGTCAGTGGTAAGAGAAAATATAGAAAGAGATGGACACTACTTAGCTGGCATACGCCAGACACACTTCGCAACACCAACATACAACAAATTCACTGACCTCAACCTTAGAGCACAGATGAAAAGTCAATAACAAACCTTCAGTCTTCTTGACGTCCTATTCAAAATTCAGTCACGAATACATTCTTCCTTTATGGTCTCATTAAACGTGTAAATTTGAGACGAAATGTAAAATTAACTTTTTTTTTACCATCCTTTCTGCTTGTCGTTATATATTTATGGGGAAGTGCTGTGTCGTGTTAGTCATTCGTTACTGTACGAGGCCTATAGGCAGGCGCTGTTTGTATAGTAAACAGTCTCTTTCATTAGGGAGATTTCAGAATGGCATGTACCCGCTAAAACTGGTCGCAGGATTAGATCAGTGCTAATGACAGAGGCTAATGAAACGAGGATAAACACAAATAAAACAGTTGTTTCCATTGATAGATATACCCGTAAGATAGTAAATGAAGAGATACTAGTGTGTTTTTATTTGAAAGTGACGGTAACAATGAGTCATGTCGGGGAAAAATATAAAGGAGATGATGATAGGGCTTATATTTCCCCCATGACGTGTCGGCACACTAGCAGTATCACGTTTGGCCACCTTTCCTTCTCTAGTTCCAGGAAGAGTCACGTACGGTTGCGGCTCCTCCAGTCAGAATAAGATATCGTTACTTATGCGTCCATTTTCTTACATAAACCATGGGAAAATAGTTGTGGCTAGCTCGCTCGCTCTCTCGCTCTCTCTCTCTCTCTCTCTCTCTCTCTCTCAGTTTGTACAGGGCCTTCAAGAGAAATTTTCTAAAGCTGTGTAAAACTATTCCCCCCCCCCCCCCGTGCTTACCTTACTGATTAGCCAGTTTGCATTCACTTAAGCTCGTCCCCATGAAGCCCTCCAGCGCAGCGCCGGAGCGATATACCGACTGGATCCGCCCTTGGTGGGCCTGCCTGTGCCACGGCTATGAGAGGGACTGTCGCATTCCAAATGCAACAATAATCTACCAGCCACGAAAACAATTCCCTCTTTTATCAGAAGCGAGTGTCTAAATAACTCTGAAAGCTGACAGGTGGCAGACTGTACTGTTTGAAAATACCAACCCCTCTCTCTCTCTCCCTCCCCCTCCATCCCCCCAGTGGTTATCAAATTTTTCATATGTTAAGAAAACAATCTAGAGGTGAAAAGTGAAATGTTCTTTTCGGGAAAATATATGAGACAAAATAGTTGGGTGGCATCAGACAACAGTTGCTGAACATTTTTAGACGCTAAAATATAAATGCTTTATTTTATATCAGACATTATTTATTCAGTTCAAAAGGTAGTCTGATTTTGTCGAAAGTCGAGGACGCCATTGCGAAAATCTTAGAATAACTGCGTCAAATTATTGAAGAGCTGGTAATAAATGGCATGGCATTCATCCATATCTAAACCAGACCCAAGATGCCTGTGTATTACGCACTAAGCACTCTCCTGGTAGGGCTAATTCTAGTTTTCGGTGCCCAAGGCATGGTTCACTACAGTTACTCCTGCTTGTGCATCATCCATCACAACTGTGCACCAGTCACTCCAGAGTTATCGCTACCTAACGATAAACACTCTAAATATAAACATTTACTTGCAACACAGGGACAAGCAAATGACTGACTGATATATATATATATATATAAAGCAGGGTGTGCAATATTCTTTTAGCAGACTCCACCACCACGGGAACTATGTGGTCCCTACCCTTTAGTTAGGTTAGGCCTGTTACTGGGGGTACTAGCGAAGAGGGTCTTGGTCAGTTACGCTTCACCAACCCTAATGCTAGCATGTCAGCTGTCAGTCGCTGCTTGCCAAAAATAAAAAAAATATACACCGTCTTCCCCTCACCATAGCTAAAGATATACGTATTCTCACTATGATGTATGAGACCGACAGCCGACAAGGTCATAGGTCAATTTAAGTTTAAACGAACATTTACAATTACAGCGAGTAACTTTACAAATGTTAAAAAAACAATCTGATATTTGTTATCAGTTTGAAGCCTCCATTTGAGTACAACGTTAAATACAATCGTGCTAACTTTCTGTATTAATGTCAGTAGAAATTTCCTTCACAGTTACCTCTCTGTTGTTCTGCACTGAGGGACGTGATGCAAGTACAATGTCCTATTGTTTTTGTTAACATTAAAAAGCAAACGTTCGCTGTAACTATAACTGTCCGTCATGAACCCATACTGTATATCCACTTAACAACGAACTAATCATGTAGTGTAGTATATTTCACGAGGCTGAAAATGATCACCTTAAAATCTAGTAGAAATTGTTCTTAAATTTTCTAGCAACAATCAGTGTGGGTGTTTCACAGAGTTCGGAACAGTCTAGAATTATAGGCGAGATAGGACTCTAAAACAGAATAACTGAGCCAACTGCAAAAGCAGTAGACAGTTCTATCGTCTTACTTTATGAACAACCCAGACACTCGTACAGGTAACTAAAGGATTCAAATAACGAGCCATTGACATGTCAGCCTTACTGTCACACGTGTATTGTTATGCCTAGCAAAGCAATTTAGAGTGTGGCTCTATAAATAATTCAGGTGTGGAGAAATAAAAGAGTCATGGTGTTTTCATAAACTGTAACAGGTGTTGATTAGAAAAAAATGATTGTCCTTAATGTTAATGAGCAAATGTTAATGAGAAAAAAAATTAAGTAGTTTGGCTATGAAGATACCCAAATTCATTTCATACTAGCAAGGAACAACAAGAAAAGGTCAGTCACAGATGCAAGAGCAGCACCCAACCTGAGTTCAAGCACAGACCATAAAGCAGTAGCAGCAGTCATCAGAACACACAGGAAAATCCATAACAGAAGTCCAAGAAGAAAAGTGAAACAATAAAACTAAGCAAGCTCAAGGAAGAGAATGTGAAAGAAGAATATGATAAGAAGATAAGAGAAATGTTCACAAACTTACCAACAGAAACAGAATCAATGGAAGAGGAACGGACCTCGTTCAAAAACAGTTTTTTTTTTTGCGAGCAGCAGAGGAAACATGTGGTACTATGAAAAAAGGAGGTAGAGAAATGAAAATAACATCGTGGTGGAATGATGAGGTGAAAAAGGCTGTAAATGAAAATAAATATAAATATAATGAATGGATGAAAAGTAAAGAGGATCTAGACTACACTGAATATCGAACTGCAAGAAGACACTCTATGCGGGTAATAAAAGAAGCAAAGGTAAGATCATGGAAGAAATACAGTGAAGTATTAAACAGCTCACAAAGAAGGTACGAAAATCTTTTATAAAAAGATCAGTGCAGTGAGAAAGCGAGCAGAGCACTTCGACCCAACAGAGATTGTCAACGATGTTAATGGTGATCCAGTATGCAACCTAGAGAGTGACGTACAGTCATGGAGACAGTACTTCGACAAGTTACTCAGTATACCATCTGAGGCATGACAAACTCATAATAACAACACAGCTGGCCCCATAGAACTGAAACAAACACACTATAAGCTGAAATCAGAGAAGCCATCAGAAAGGCCCCAGTGAACAAAGCCGCAGGATGTGATGGAATACCCAATGAGTTAATAAAATATGTGAAAGAGGTTGGAATGGCTTGGGTTCACAGACTCTAACTTGGTATGGGAAAAATCATAGGACTGGAGAAACGCTGTAATTATTTCAATATGGAAGAAAAAAGGCAGTAAAAGGGACTGCAATCAACAGAGAGCCATCTCACTGCTAAGCCACACTGGAAAAATATTCTGCAAGATCCTAGAGAACAGACTGCAACCAGTGATTGAACTACAGTTAAATGAAACTTAGATGGGATTTGGAAAAAAACAGAAGCTCAAAAGATGCCATCTTTTCCTTAAGGCAACTAACAGAAAAATCATTTGAATGCAATCAGATACTGCACATAGCTTACTTGGATAAAAAAAAAGCATTTGATAGAGCAGATAGATATAAACTGCGGGAAATCTTACAGCACTACGGAGTTAGTACACATTTGATCAACTTATGTAAAAACCTATATGAAAACAGTCAGTGTATAGTTAGAACACATGCAGGGCATTCTGAACCATTCATTATAAAATCTGGAGTGAGGCAAGGCTGTGTACTGTCTCCCATACTATTCATAACATACATTGACAACATCTGCTAAGAAGCTAACATAGTAAAAACTCCACCACAAAGTTGCCCAACAGCCAAAACCCAGAAAGAATGCCAATAAACCCACAGCATCTTCCAGAAGACCCAATAGGAGAACCATAAACTAATTCCTTTTCGCTGACGATCAAGCACTTATAGCCACATCAGAAAAAGACCTACATCAGAACATGGATAATTTAGCAAAGGCCACAACATGAAGATCAGTGCTGAAAAAAAAAACAGAAGTCATGACCATAGCGAGAGAAGAAATCCAAACAAAGATCTTCATAGACAACCAGTCCTTGAAACAAGTGAAACATTTCAAATACCTAGGTAGATAATATCATCCTCAGGGACAATTGACGCTGAGATTGAGAACAGATGCAAGAAATCAAATCAGGTCATTAGAATTTTCATTTACTGAAAAACAAAATACATCACTACTAAAACAAATAGGGCGCTGTACAATATAATTTTCCTCCCAGTTCTATGCTATCAATGTCAAATATGGACACTAACAGCCAAGAACAAAAGAAAAATCATACCGACAGAACTGAGATGTTTAAGGAAAATACTAAATGTGACAAGAACAGACCAAATAAGAAACTACAACGTCAGGGCAAAAGTTGTAGTAACACCAGTATTATACTATATCCAGAAGCAGCAAGTCAAATGGTTTGACCATGTTACACGGTTACCACCAGAAACTATAGCACAGAAAACATTAACACTAAGACTTGTAGGTAACAGAGGACGAGGCCGCCCACGCCGGAGATGGAGAGAGGAAATTAAATAAACATTAAATATGCCATTATATGAAGAAAGTAGCAGAGCCCTATCAAGACGCCTATTTGTCTCAACACCGAAAGATATACGATGAAGGAGACAAGGCAAGACCATGAAGATGGCCTCCGAAAGTGAAACAACATGATAGTAACATCTTCGTCGATCGCCTTCAAAACGGCGTGGGTTGCGTTGTGTCGCAGTTATGCGTCTTCTGAACCAACTTCGACTTGACGGATTTTTTAGACCGGGTTGGTCTTTCTACCGCTGATTTCTTTTCACTTGGCTAGGCTATTATCCTGTTTCCACGAACATGGTTCGCCTACCCTGACAAAGGCAGTCAGATATAGACCGCTGATCTCTGCCTCATTCAGCTTGAATAGTGTGCCTTCGCCCCTGGTAGCTACATGAAAGTATTTTTTTTTAAAAGTTCATATAGATTCCTTCCATGAAGTAGAAGACAAAAATAAATGTCAAGTTTCATCAGCCGACAGCGAAGTGACGAGTTGCAAAATGTATAGAACGGGGCTTAGAGCATTCTATTGTAGACAAGGGTGGAAGAATATCAGCATTTCTGGGATCACATTTTCAGATGTCAAGTTGGATATCTTGAAGAACGCAGTAGTCTCTAGCTTAGTTTCTTGGATATCACCATACAGTCTGATTACGTCTTGGTGATGGTCATGTGTGCCTCCTTTGTTCCTCATATGCAGGGAAGCCTGCAGCAAATCACTAATTCATTTTAATTTGACAATTTATATCAATATAATCAATACGTATAGCTGATAACTCACTTGTAATAATAGGCATAGGCAAGATTATACACATTTCATTATTTTCATCATAGTAGCACGAAATCTCACAAAATCACAATATCATAATTCTCATAATTCTACAAGCAGTATTTAAGCAGCGTTCACAATATTCAGTAATACAAAAGCTCTTGGTAACAATTACTGTACGATCTCTTGCTACACTAGTTCAATCTAACACTATGTCTCTATCTCTACATTTCTCTTGCTGAATGCCTCTTCCCCTCCTCTCCGCGTCTCCTCTCTCCTCTCTCTCCTCTCTCAGAACCCCTCTTCTGCTCTCCGCCGGCCCTCCTCCTCTATCAGAACCTCTATCTGCTCTCCTCTGCCTTCCTCCTCTTTTCCACCTGTCTACCTCTCCTTTTATATTCGTAAATTCCGTTCCATAGACCACGCCTCCAATTGTTGTATCGGTCATTGGGTCATTGGGTCATCCTTTGTTGCCCAAAACCAGTCGCAACTGGCGTCTTCGCTTTAAGTCTCTTTCATCTCCGTCGTCTAATTGTTACCTCCCATTAACAAGTCCACCATCTCTTTCATGTTACCTGCTTCGGGACCTAGTCCGTTCTCTGTTCAGTCGTTTGATCTACTGGTCAATTGTTCCCCCTCGGCTACTGCAGGTGTGCGCGAAGTCACACCTCTAGAACTGGACCACTCTCACGATCTATCAGATCTATCGATACGGTTTTACCTTTGATCAGGTCTTTGAAGTACCGAGTATCCGTTCCTCGCTCCTCTAACTATAACTTCTCTGCCCCCCAATACATTCTTTATTCCTGATCATGTCACTAATAATAATAATAATAATAATAATAACTATAATCATTACTTACAAGGCTATGCTACAATATGCAGGGAAGCCTGCAGCAAATGATGGACTGTCACTTTTCGAAAGTCCCAGGTGCACTCATCAGTTGTGCCTGTCTTCAACTTGTTATATATGTGACATCTCACTCTGCTGTGCCTGTCTTCATCTTGCTACTCGTGTGACATCTCACTCTTCTGTGCCTGTCTTCAGTTTGTTACTCGTGTGACATCTCACTCTTCTGTGCCTGTCTTCATCTTGTTATATATGTGACATCTCACTCTGCTGTGCCTGTCTTCAACTTGTTATATATGTGACATCTCACTCTGCTGTGCCTGTCTTCAACTTGTTATATATGTGACATCTCACTCTTCTGTGCCTGTCTTCAACTTGTTATATATGTGACATCTCACTCTGCTGTGCCTGTCTTCATCTTGTTATATATGTGACATCTCACTCTGCTGTGCCTGTCTTCATCTTGCTACTCGTGTGACATCTCACTCTTCTGTGCCTGTCTTCAGTTTGTTACTCGTGTGACATCTCACTCTTCTGTGCCTGTCTTCATCTTGTTACTCGTGTGACATCTCACTCTTCTGTGCCTGTCTTCATCTTGTTACTCGTGTGACATCTCACTCTTCTGTGCCTGTCTTCAGCTTGTTACTCATGTGATATCTCATTCTGCTGTCCCTGTCTTCAACTTGTTACTCATGTGACATCTCACTCTTCTGTGCCTGTCTTCAACTTGTTATATATGTGACATCTCACTCTGCTGTGCCTGTCTTCAGCTTGTTACTCATGTGATATCTCATTCTGCTGTCCCTGTCTTCAACTTGTTACTCATGTGACATCTCACTCTTCTGTGCCTGTCTTCAACTTGTTATATATGTGACATCTCACTCTGCTGTGCCTGTCTTCAACTTGTTACTCGTGTGATATCTCACTCTGCTGTGCCTATCTTCAGCTTGTTACTCATGTGACATCTCTTTCTGCTGTGTCTGTCTTGATCTTGTTACTCATGTGACATCTCACTCTGCTGTGCCTATCTTCAACTTGTTACACATGTGACATCTCCTTTTACTGTGCCTGTCTTGATCTTGTTAGTCATGTGACATTTCACTCTGCTGCGATTGTTTTAAACTTTTTTATACATGTGATATTTCAGTCTGCTGTAGACTGCACGAAGTCTGGAGATCATACCCTGTTTTGGCTATCTAGTTACAACATTGTTAAGCAGTGCACTGTCAATTACAGAAACAAATAATCCTAAGAGATGAGGCAAAAGAAAGCTAAAGAAGTCCGTACGTATCTAATGTAAAATTAACAGATATTTAACTAAGAGCGCCAGGTGAAACTTTTGCTGCGGACACAATCAATAATGGTACACATACCACTAGAGTGACATACCACTAGAGTGACTAAACAATGGTAAAATTTGTATTGTACTTTTTTTAACAAATCATCTACTTATTGATTTACAGACTGGGGCTAAACTAACATTCTCATCTACCTTGACCGAGAGTAAACTGACATCTCATCTACCTTGACCGAGAGTAAACTGACATCTCATCTACCTTGACCCAGAGTAAACTGACATCTCATCTACCTTGACCGAGAGTAAACTGACATCTTATCTACCTTGACTGAGAGTAACCTGACATCTCATCTACCTTGACCGAGAGTAAAATGACATCTCATCTACCTTGACTCAGAGTAAAATGACATCTCATCTACCTTGACTGAGAGTAAACTAACATCTCATCCACCCTGATCCAGAGTAAACTGACATCTCATCTCATCTACCCTGACTGAGAGTAAACTGACATCTCATTTGTCCCCGACTGACAGTAAACTGACATCTCATCTACCCTGACCCAGAGTAAACTGACATCTCATTTACCCTGACCGAGAGTAAAATGACATCTCATCTATTCTGACCCAGAATAAACTGACATCTCATCTACCTTGACCGAGAGTAAACTGACATCTCATCTACCTTGACCGAGAGTAAACTGACATCTCATCTACCTTGACTGAGAGTAAACTGACACCTCATCTACCTTGACTAGCTTTTCTAAGTTTAGATACGGGACATTCAATCAAGCTGTTCGATGTGTGTGACCAAATGGGTGGAGTTTAAAGTTAAATTAAAATTATAGTTCAAAATTTTAACCAGTAGGCAAGGTTTATAACTTTGCCTCAAGATATATCAATCAGGCCTACTTATACTTCTCTACAGAGTGATTCCCGCCCCCCCCCCCAAAAAAAAAATAGCAGCATTTTCAGTAATATATATATATATATATCCATCGCAACATATGCCTGTGAGACCTGGACACTTAACAAAACAGCTGAGAAACACATAAATGCCTTTGAATGTAAATGCTACAGAAGAGTTCTCCAAATATCGTGGACACAAAAAAGAACAAATACACCTATACTACAAGAGCTTAATATTGAAGAAGGCTGGCTAGTAAAGAGGATTAAAGAGAGAAAACTTAAATATTTTCGACACATTAAACGTCATGATAATTTAGAGAAGACTGTATTGGAAGGATACATAATGGGAAAAAGAAAAAGAGGAAGACCAAAACGAAGATGGCTGCAAGACATCGTTGACGATCTGGAAATGGATGCAACAGCAGCAGGCCACCTTGCTCACAACCGAGAGGCCTACAGGAGTGCTGTTTGGGAGGCAAAGTTCCGCAAGGGACATGCAAATGAATGAATGAATGAATGAATATATATATATATATATATATATATATATATATATATATATATATATATATATATATATATATAAACTTTTAGATATTTCCAAACATACTGCGATCAAAGTCGAGAATGCTTGACTATAAGAGGCATGTGTCTTAAAACAGAGGATATTTAGGCTACGCCACTGAAGGAATACATTCCCGGGACAATTCCTTAAAATAAAGGTGGGTTCGGAATAATACGAGTCGGTAGGTCACTTTACTCGTCTTAACAATAGTTTGCCCGGATTTCAGTTCCTGGTCAATTAAAAGTTTTTCACTTCTCTATATTTGTGTAAATTACTGATGAATATATCTGCATAAAAACGAAGCACGTACCGAGAGATTGGGGAGTGGGGGGCCGCGAAGACGCTATCAGCGACCCATAGCTGACATGCTGGCGTCAGGGTTGGAAAACCATAGGTGGTCAAGACCCTGTCTCACCTCTTCGTTGGTACCCCCAGCAACAGGCCTATCCTGTCTAATGGGGCAGGGTCCGATAGTCATTGTCCCCATGAGTCCCTAAAGAAGTATTGCACATTCCTTTGCTTTTAAACAGCACACGGGGACTAACAAAATAGCTGCCAAGACCCGCTCCCAAGCCGACACGATGCTGCCCGTCAACACCAGCTGCAGGGAAAACGAAGAAGTACTGACAGATCTAGCAGAGTCATTCATTCATTCATTTGCATATCCCTTGCGGAACTTTGCCTCCCAAACAGCACTCCTGTAGGCCTCTCGGTTGTGAGCAAGATGGCCTGCTGCTGTTGCATCCATTTCCAGATCGTCAACGATGTCTTGCAGCCATCTTCGTCTTGGTCTTCCTCTTTTTCTTTTTCCCATTATGTATCCTTCCAATACGGTCTTCTCTAAATTATCATGACGTTTAATGTGTCCAGAATATTTCAGTTTTCTCTCTTTAATCCTCTTCAAGAGAGAAAACTGAAATATAACCTTGAAAAAACTGTTCGTCAACAGTGTGCACCTTCACTATCATATTTTTTTAGAAAAAATATTTAACTGTCAATACAAAATTAACCGCATGGAAAAGTAAGCACTTCAAATGTACTGATATAAAGGTTGCCTTTATCACATTTGAGTGGTTATTTGGTGCCCCTACAAAAGTACACTTTACTGCTCCTAAAAAGATATTTTGCCACAATTAACAATGCATTATAAGTATGCTTTGCTACAAAAAAATATGACGCATATAAAAATAATTCACTAAAGAACGAATTGTTACCTGCTAAAGTGAACCACGGAAACAGAAAACCATGCAGTGGTAATAAACAACAGCTGCGAGAAACCACACGCGGATCAGTAAATCTGAAATCTTCACTTGGAACAGTGTTTATGTTTATGTGAACGGACAAGCGCGAAGTGGGAAAACAGGTGTTATCGTGACATGAGCTCACTTCCTGTCTACGCGACCATTCAACAAAACGGCGTGTCATCCCGAAAGGTCATAAACTGGGTTTCTCATTCTGTAGTTAAAAACACTTCCACGAAATACTTAATCGACATCACCCAAAAGAATGAATAAATCTTGAACCGACTTGGCACTCTCACAGCTAAATGTCAACCTAGATGAAATTACATTGAATGAAATTGAAGCAGCAGTGAATCTAATGGCTAACAACAAAGCCGATGGTGAAGATAAAATAACAGTGAAAATGTTAAACGCTATTAACAGTGACAACATGAGCCAACTACAGAGAATGTTTAATAAAATTTGGAAAGAAGAAAAGGTCCCTTCTAAATGGAAAAAAGCAATCATTGTTAAGATACCAACAACAACAACAAAACACGGGGGGTGGGGGAACTTAGCCACTGCAACAACTGGAGAGGAGCAACCTTACTGTCAGTTGTGTCAGAAGTATTTTGCAAAGTCATTCTAGATATAGAGGATACTGCAGTGAGAGAAAAACAAGCAGGATTTCTAAAAGGGAGAAAATGTCTTGATCAGATCTTTAATCTAAGAATAATACTTGAAGAACATATAGAAAAGCAAAAAACATTAATCCTGAACCTCATAGACTAAAAAGGCATTTGATAGCACACACAGAGATTCATTCTGGAGAATTTTAAGACTACATGGAATACCAACTAAAATTTCTAACATCATTAAGGATCTCTACAACCGATATGTTTGTGCAGTCATCACAAAAAAAAGGAATAAGCGAATGGTTCCAAATTGAAACAGCTATGAAACAAGGATGTATAATATCTCCTTTGCTTTTTGGAAATGCCATAGACTTCATAATGAAAAAATGCTGCACATGTAAAACGGGCACAAATTGGATACATGAGACCCAACTAGAAGATCATGATTTTGCTAATGACATAACTCTTATCAATGACAATGTGAATTCGATGCAAGAAAAAAACAGATACCCTGTCTTCACTGGCTAGTAAAAGCAGGACTTGAAATTAACAAGGAAAAAAATAATGAAACTTCTCATTAATCACAAAGGAAAAGTATACATAGAAGGAACAGCTGTTGAAGAAGTAAACCAATCTGCATACCTCGGCAGTTACATAGACCAGGATGTTGACACCAGAAAGGAAGTTAGGATTAGAATTGCAAAAACGCAACATTGACCTTCAAGAATCTTGAAAACAGATAGCATTCAAAAGTACACAAGCACAAAAACCAAGTTAAGATTCAAATGTAATATCCACCCTCATTTATGCATGGAAAGCTGGAAAACAACTAAAGAAATATACAACAAATTAGACTCTTTGAAACACTGCTGGCGAGATTCTTCGGCTGACGCGGCCAATGAAGAAAATGCGAAAAAGAAATGTGGGTTGCCGTGCGGCGCCGATGTGAAAAGGTGATGGAAAGGATAAATTGAAGCTTAGTCGGTATGTCTAGTGGTCTCGCGGCGAGAGCTATTCATACCACGGCACCTCTGCTCTAGAGGCCGGCCACGTCCAATATATACCCATACTGGTGAAATATGCCTAAACCAGCTTAACCCAGGGGTGAAACTTGATGACTACTCATGTCACGGTACCTCCGCTCTAGAGGTCGGTCACGTCCTAAATACATCCATACTGGGATAATACGCCTAAACCGGCTTAACCCAGGGGTGAAATTCACTAGTGGCGAAGATTCGTCCTCGTGGACAAAAGCTCCGACCTGGTCACAACTAGGAAGGGTAGCAGCCACGACCACAAAATGCTGAATTCGGAGACACTGGACCAGCGCAGTCTAGATAGCCAACCACCTCTCACCCGACGGGGATATATGTGTGTCCTAATCACGCTGAGGCTTTCCGGTGAGAATGTCCAACTCTAGGCTGGATGGGCAACGACCTCTCACCCGGCGTGTGTATACTGATATCCAAAACACGTCGAGGTTTTCCGGTGAGAAAGTCCGACTCTAGATTAAACTGGTGCAACGAAAACCACAGTGTCACGTAATCCCGCCTCCGCGACCCACCGAGAATACAGGCCTAAACCCCACGATACTCTGAACCTCTTGTGATCCTCTCGGGGGTCTCTTGTGGTCCTCTCGGGAGAACTCTATTGAGAACATTGTTAAGAGAGGCCTTGATGAGATTGAAAAGCTCGCCGAAAATAGGAAAACTTGATGAACTACCATGCGAGCCCATGTGACGTTGAACGGTACAGGAAGGATGTAAGATGTAAGAAGTAAAAAAAAATGGCAAAGGTAGTCCTATAGAAATTGTCGTAGGGGATAAAGCGTGGGCCATCAGCCTATGAGGTATGGTGGCCAGTTCCTTTCCTCGCTGCCTTTCCTTCCCAGGTTTTCTCTAGTACCCATTTTACACGGCTGGGTCGACATCGGAGCCGTATTGGTTGGAAAAGAATCCCGCTAAGCTGGGGATCTGAACCCTCGACCATTCGGTTGCTAGACGAGTGCTCCAGCCACTATGCTAGCCGGTCCCCATTTTTCAGTGGGAGGTCCCAAATCACCGTGGTGCGTGTTCGAGCTATAATAATGTTAAATTATATTGATGTTTGAGTGTTTTTACAATTCTGCTTATGTTGTACTTTTGTTACATATTGTTACGCACCAAAACGTCTTATATACACAAGTACTGTGATTCCAGTCGCCCTTGGCGAGAAATACAAGTTTATTTACACCAGGCGACTCTTGTTAAAATGAGAGTAGAATTTCCAACAGTTGAATAGAAAAGGCATAAACACCGGAGAACTCATTTTAATGTACATATATAACAAAATAACGTTGTGAACTATTATATTATTGATGAACTGAAGTAGTGTTCTTTGATTAATACTGTAGTCTTTACTGTTCTTTTATGTAATCGTTAGGTTTACTTCCTCTCACTTCTAATTTAGGCTGCGGTCGCGACAAGAGTTGGTTTCACTGTCACTACTTAAATTATTATGAAATACATTACTACGTATTGTTCTTGTACTCTTCAACAGTTCACTATGTCACTACACGTGTTGCTGTGTAATTCACCACAAGACTGATTTCTTGACACATAAAATCACTACAACTTTCAGGTGGTCCGTTCTTGAATCAAATTTATATAGATCACCGTAAATACTTATCAAACGAAGTTCGTATGCATCAGATTAAGACAAGTCCAAAAGCGTGTTTCACAGAGTTCCACAATATCTAATCTGCATTTCACCAGCACTTTCTAAGTTGAAGCATTTCTTCTGTCTGACCTAAACTATATCTGCTAGTCCTAAAAACTCTGTCTCCCTCCTCTCTTCCTACCTGTCTGTGTGTCCTAGTCGTGTCCCATTCTCTTTATTAACGGACCACTGGGTAATTCTGCACTGTCATTCGAAACTCGTCCATCAGTTTTGGTCTGTGCGCCGATTGGTTCCCGAGTCATAAATTGCTAGTTGAGTTGTGTTGAATGTCCGCTCCCTTATCTTTGTCCGTTTCTTCTACTACACTTGTCAGCGTCCAGTCGTGGTATTACTTCTAATAACGTGAGAATGTTCCTCTCCGAAATTTTCCATCTTTTTTTTTACCTGCTTTCTACATGTCAGTAATAATAATAACTATAATAAAAATGCTAATAGTAATAATAATCATAATATTAATAATAATACAATAATCATACTTTACAAGGGACTATACTACACATATCCCTTGGATTATACGAGCATTAGTAGATAGTCTGTCTCTTCCTTTCTCGTGAACCTTTCATCATCATCATCATCAGGTGCCGTGCCGACTGGCGTTGGCTATTATGCTTCTCCAGAGTACCCGATCCTTCATGCAGGCCATCAGTTCAGTTGGTGATCTCCTCTCACACCATCCCGTCAGACTGTCCAGTATCATTTCTCTTGCGTGAACCTTTAACTAGTCGAATTCTTTCTGTTCACTACACATTATCTCGGCATCTATTCACTAGCTCTCCTAAGAACCTACATGTCAAACTAGCTCGTATTTTCATCACATCAATATGATTGTCTGATTCTATTTCGCAAGGTGCACTTCTACCATTTCTCCTACTATATCTATCTGTAGTTGTTTGTTTCTATATGCACATCTCTCTTGGTCTCGATATACTTATCCGAGTTTCTGTCTGAGTGTCTAGAGTATCTTAGTGTCTGAGTATCTTCGTCGCCGAGTATCTGCTTATCTTCATCACCGAGTACCTTGGTGTCGGAGTTTTAGTTCTGCCCCCGAACCCTTGCCTACAGCTTTCTGCGCATCTTCTCTCTCATGCGCCTGCTTCCCTTGTCTCTCTTGGTCCCTAGTTTTTTCGTAAAGTTCGGCTTGGTGAGAAATCTGTACTTCTTCTCCGCCCCTAACTGGTCCACTAGTTTCGGTATGCGTACCGACTGGTTCCTGGGTCATAATCTGTAATAAAGTGGTGTCGAATGTCCACCGCTTGTCCCTGACCCTTTCTACCTGTTTCGGTTTCTACTAGTCCGGTTTCTTTACTCGGCGTGTCCATTTCGCAGACTATCAGTCGCCAACAAGACTTTTGGCTTTCCTTAAATCATTCTAGCGTCCCTGTCCAGATACCACAGCTCAGGCAAGTTGCTCTCGAGCGCTTGGGGTCTGTCGCAATTAAATATCTGTCCTTTTTATTCTTAGAGTTTCGCGCGCCGACTGTTTGTCGTCACCTGGGGGCACTCACCGGATGTCGGCCTATTTTACTTATGAGCGTCTTTCTTTAGCATGTCTCTTTCTTTGCGTTATTGCGCGTATCTTTTCTATTCGTCTCTTTCTTCTGTTTACATTTGTCAGCGTCAAGTCGTAATGGTCTATCACTAGTGTCGTGAGAATCGGTTTTCTACCTTATTCTCTAAGTTTCCTATCTAACCTTTCTCTTCTTATTTAATGCTAACTGTTATAACTAAAATATGTTCATAATTAAAATTATATTTCTGGGTTACAAGGGACTATGCTATAGAACGGCGGTGTACAAGAAATGTATGGAACAGATTTCACTTCGACTTGTCCAAATCCCAGGGTTATCGATTTTTCATATCTCTATTTTTCATCTTCTTCGGCTCGATCAAGGTTACCTTTTTATTTCGATCCCTATCAGATGTGGGTCATTCAGCTTGAGTACTACATCTTGGCCCAAATTTCTCTCACACACACTCAGTCTCTCTCTCTCTTTCTCTCTCTCACACACACACTCACTCTCTCTCTCTCACACTCACACTCTCTCTCTTAAACACCCACACGCTTCGAAAATAAGACCAGGCACCTGAATTGCAGGCCCTTTTCAGTTGCTCTGTATCCTCTAAATCTGGGGCGTCCAACTTCAGTGACCTCAAAGACCGCAACCCTAAGCGGAAATCGAGTAGCAGGCCTCATTAAAATCGACTAGCTTTTACCAACTTTACCAAACAAAACAAAAAAGACATAGTAAATCGACTGTATTAATATTTCATGTCTTTCAAAAATATCTTTACATGTTTTGAAAAAAAAAGTAAACATACTTTTCAAGTGAAACACTCTGATTATACCCATGTATATTAAATGTTAATCAAATAAATTGCATTTTCATAATAACCCCTCGGGATTCATACAACCCACGGGTGGCCAGTTAGACCACTCCTGCTCTAAAAGTGAACAAAAAATGAATCCGACAAAACTCGAATAGCAAACTACAGATCCATCTCACTACTAAATGTCGACTACAGAATCTTAACTAAAGCACTAACAACAACAACAAAAAAACCCTTCACGCACACATTGATACACGAGGACCAACCGTGCAGCATTAACAACAGAAAAGCACGCACACACAATTTCTCACAAACTTCGAGTACGCTCATGACAAAAAACAGTCTAGCAGCAATCTTGTCTTTAGATAAAGAAAAAGCCTTAGATAGGGTGTATAATTTCTTCCTCCACACATCCTTCCTCAGTAACAATGTGGGGAGTTACTTCAGAAACTGGGTGAAGATTATATACTCCTCACCACAAAGTCAGATCATGGTCAGCCACACTCTAACAGACACAATAAATCCAAAAAGATCTGCCCGAAAGGGGTGCCCTCTTTCCACACTTCTGTGCGTGTTAGCTTTGGAGCCACTCTTGGAAAAGATCAGACGTGGCACCCTCATCAAAGGAACCTTTACATCGGGTGCAGGAGCTAAGAAGCTGATAACTTACGCAAACGACACGGTCTTCTTTCCCGTCACATTCAAGACACTTCTCAAGAATCTGGAGAAGGATGCGGAGCTAAAATTAACATTTAAAAAGTCATAGATCATGGGTCTTGGGAAATGGACCAGTAAGTTGGGTTTCCCTTACGACCTAACACACGTTAACATCATGAACATATATGGAATATTATACACAGCAGTACCATCACAAACAAACAAAACACGATGGAGATGTATACTACAGAAAATTAAAAACAGTTTAGATTGATACAAATACAAAACAATAAAAGTCTGTGGTAGGAGCTTCTTCTTCTTTTTCTTCTTCTTCGTTCGCTTCTACCACCAAGACTGCCCTGTGATCCCAATGAATTTACGCCTGTGGTCCTCTTTAGAGGATTTAGAAGAACAGAAATTAGGAACAGAATAGGCCAAGCAAAGACTGCATTTCAGAGAATGAGAAACATATTAACCAACACATCCCTATCAATGAATGTTAGAAAACAAGTCCTAAAATGCTATATTAAACCTGTCTTGTTATATGGAAGTGAATCATGGACAATAGGCAAGTCTGCACAAAAATCATTGGAAGCAGCAGAAATGTGGTTTTTTAGAAGAATGTTGCGAATCCCCTTGACAGCAAAAATAACTAATGAAGAATGTATGAGAAGAGCTGGAGAGACAAAAAACTTTGTCAAAAAGATAAGAGAGAGACAATGTACTTTCATAGGACATGCAATGAGAAGAGGGGTCATTGAAAATATTATAACAACAGGAAAAATAGAAGGAAGAAGATCAAGAGGAAGACCAAGAGAAATGATACTGGACAGTCTGACGAGATGGTGTGAGAGGAGATCACCAACTGAGCTGATGGCATGCATGAAGGATCGTGTACTCTGTAGAAGGATAATAGCCAACGCCAGTCGACACGGCACCTGATGATGATGATGATCCTCTTTAAGTTCTGTGGTCCCCCGTGTTACCACACGAGATCCCCGAGAGGACCACAGGAGATGCAGAGTATCTCAGGGCTTGAGCCTGAATTCTTGGTTGGTCTCGGAAGCGGGATTGCGTGACACCAGTATCGTCGCATAGAATTAACTGTGAACATATCTAACAAATCAGTGTATATTTTCAATGTATAAAATTATGGTTATAAAAACAAACGGTTTTCAAACCTCGCCAATGAGTTACTATGACATTGTATTTTATCTGGACAGTCCAATGATCATTAAGAAAGCAGAAACTTCACATTATCAAGGCACAACCTTCAACAGAAGCGACATAACCAGTCATTTGCATGTCCCTTGAGGAACTTTGCCTCTCATGGGGAGGAAGTGATCAGCTTTCAAGGCCAAACAGAACAGGAAACATGTATCTTGAACAACAAAAAGTTCCTACTTACAGATTCAGGAATATGTCTCACCGAAATTCACATAACTCACGTCACAAATTTTTAAAGCCACTGGTCTTACAAAAAGAACTATTTCTACATACTCAGTACTAGATTTCTTACTTCACAGAAAACATAAGCAACTCAGTAACATCACAATAAGTACAGAAACTGCTACATCACATCCTAGCAAAACAACTCACATCATGATGTTCCTTTCTCTTTGACTTCTACCACAATAATCCTAGACTCTCTAAAACCGGTGAACAAGTTATCAACTCAATCCACGAGAGTCTCGTGCAAAACGTTTTTACAACGTTCCTTGACTTAAGAAAACATGTCACTCAAATCTGGTCCCAAGCCTGTTATTGATTGCTCTCCTATATCAATAAAGACGGGCTAACTGAAACATCTCCCGCACTTCTAAACAAAATCTTTTCATGAACATTTGTCCTTGAAAAAAAAAAAACGTGAACTGTAAGACTAACAAGGGACCTAACTCTGCATACCTTTACAACAATTTCGATTATATCCCTTACTATCTAAAGTAACAGAAGAAATAAATCCTATGTTATAAGTCATTTGCATGTCCCTTGGGGAACTTTGCCTCCATAACAGCTCTCCTGCAGGCCTCTCGGTTGTAAGCAAGATGCCCTGCTGCTGATGCATCAATTTGAAGATTATCAACGATGTCTTGCAGTCATCTTCACCTTGGTCTTCCTCCCATCCTATATAAAAAATATAAATTATACCCCTTCCTACAACTACAAACTTTCCCAATATCTATTTGATGTCGACTACATGCCTCCATGAATTATAAAACTTATTAAGTTATCTTAAACTGCTCTTACAGGCACCGAATACAATTAATTGTTTTCTGAATAGTCCCGAAAATTTTGTTTAGTAGATAGTCATTTATAATGTATGTAGTTACTTCTGGTTTAAGAGCGAAACGTAAATGTTATATTTTATTTTATGTCTCTCAGCTTCAATGTTAATTATGTTTGTTATATGAATAGCATATTTGTAGAATGTCTGGAATAGAGTGAAAGATGTATGATAAAGGGCAGAATGTCAGACGGGCCTGCGTGACCAATTCTTAACCCTTTTGAAATAAAGATCAGTCAATCAATCAGTCAATCTCTTTCTTTTTCCCATTATGTACCCTTCCCCAATGCGAATAAAACTACACTGACGACAACTGACAAAACAAACAAGGCAGCTGAAATATGTATCAATGAGGAAACATTGGAAGAAGTGGAGAGTTTTTAATATCTTAGATCCCTACTAACTAATAATGGAGATACCATGAGGGAAATTAAATGGAGGACATCTATCGCTCTTCAGAAAGTAAAACAACTAAAGAAGCTGTGGAGAGGAGCAGACAGAACTATAAAAATAAGATTTTTAAGGGCATGCATCTTTCCCATTGCAACATATGCCTGTGAGACCTAGACACTTAACAAAACAGCTGAGAAACGCATAAATGCTTTTGAATGTAAACGCTACAGAAGAGTTCTTCAAATATCATGGAAAAAAAGAGAACAAATATATCCATTCTACAAGAACTTTATATTGAAGATGGCTGGCTCGTAAAGGGGATTAAAGAGAGAAAACTTAAATATTTTTGACACATTAAACGTCATGATAATCTAGAGAAGACCGTCTTGGAAGGGTACATAATGGGAAGAAGAAAGAGAGGAAGACCAAGGCGAAGATGGCTGCAAGACATCGATGATGATCTGCAAATGGATGCATCAGCAGCAGGCCATCTTGCTCACAACCAAGAGGCCTACAGGAGGTAGGGAGGCAAAGTTCCCCAAGGAGCATGCGAATGAATGAATGAATGAATGCAAATGAATGAACTATTCCAAGATGGTCTTCTCTAAATTCTTATGGCTTTTAATATGTCCAAAATATTTAATTTTTTTTTCTGTTTAATCCTCTTTACTAGCCAGCCTTCTTCAGTATTAAGTTCTTGTAGTATGGATATATTTGTTCTTTTTTTGTGTCCATGATATGTGAAGAACGCTTCTGTAGAATTTACATTCAAGGGCATTTATGTGTTTCTCAGCTGTTTTGTTAAGTGTCTTCCAGTTTAATGCAAAGCAGAATAATAATGAAATTCTTGTGTGTGTGTGTGGGGGGGGGGGGCGGGAGTTGATGTTGAATAATTCTTTAGATGGTGGTTTTTTAACTGAGCAGTGAGAAAGATCCAGGACAGTGAGGGAGACATGAACCACATAGAACATCAAAATGAACGGTGCGAAAAAAAATGTTCAAGAGAGATGTTTGTGTAAGACAGTCTCTTGTAATTAATTTATTATTATTATTATTTTTAGTAGTAGTGGTAGTAGCAGCAGCAGCAATAGTAGTAATAGGTAGATAGAATTAAGATAGAACAGAGACTCCAAGATCTCAGGATATAGAGAAAGTTGAGAACCCTTGACAAAGTAAGCTCTCACGGTAATAAAGAAGAATTTTTTTTGTATAAATCGGAAACTACGAGGCTTTGGTACGGTAAAGTAAGAGAACACAGTTTTGTAGGATTAGACCTCGAAAAAATCGTAGACAAAGCACTTTAGTGAGACGTGAGAGAAAGAAAAATCACAAGAGAATTACATGGAATTCGAACACGGACTCCGGTAGGACGAACAGCCTAGGGTGGTTCTAGTTGGCTAAGTCGATAGTACGCTGTTCTCTCGTGGCTAGACGGCTGCTCGTCCTACTGGAGTCAGTGTTCGAATCCTAGGTAATTTTCTTGTGATTTCTTATCTTTTCGGCCTTTTGGCTAAGAAGTTTTTAAACCAAACATCCTCACCACCGCGAGGTGGTAAAATTATCTAGCAGCACCATGTGGTGTATTAAAAAATATTTCCCAATTATCGATCCACATGAGGTTGCTGCAAAATGAGTTCATTGCATGAATGTTTTGATTGACTTGGCCATGTCACATTTATATATAAGAAATAGCTGTTGTTTCGTCTAAAATGCTTCACATCTTACTTATTTTCATCTCTTCAGTGGTAAAGAAGTTGAAATAAGAATAGTAAGATTCCGACATGCTGAAATCTGAAAGCAGTAAAAAAATCTCACATAGATCTAAACGCATCTCAACCATACCTGGAGATAAAAAAAAAGTTTAGCCAGGAAACCAAATGAAAAGGGCACCACAGGGCAAAAGAAGCATGGGGCAACCCAAAGAGATAGGGAGATGTACGGCTTAGAGAATGCCGGTAAACAAGACTGACATGGGAGACAGCTAAGACGATAGCGAAGGACCGACAATAGTGGAAATCTTTTGCTACCAGCAACCCCATGTGTCGTGGGCACTGAAGGGACAAGGAGTGAGTGAGAGGGAGGGAGAGAGAGGGAGATTGTTATAAATTTGTTTCGTTTAAACACCGGACCACGGTATTATCCTCCAGATTTCACGTTAAAGATTTGAAGTTGTCGATAAACAACATGGTGGACTCCGTATAATATCTTATATAATAATCATTTTCAAAAGTCGATTGTTTAGTATCCATAGATGTAAAATAAAATTAACTTTGCATATCGCTTTCAGTCTCAGTCTAGCATGGCTTCTCAGGGATACACAAGTATGGATCAGTCAATGGTCAGAGATGTTAAATCCTTACTCTGGGGATCATCTTTGAAAGAAGATGTATTCTCACGGTGGACACAAGGTGCAATAATTGAACTATTTACATGTGGCCGTATTGGTGGTTTAATAATTTGTTTCTGCCATGTACATTCATTAACTCTTTGTATACTGGGTGTGTTTCCCTCAAAAGACCAAGGGGGGTAAATTTCACAATGTGAAATGGGATGGTTGTCACATTTAAAAGAATGACAAAGGCATAATCTGATCTGTAGTATGAAGTATTCTACCTTATTTTGAAGAAGAAAAAATGTATTTTGTTTTTCAAATAAAATTTTTACCATTTTGTTAGTATACAACAACAAAAAAGAGCTAAGAACTGAGAAGAAAGAATGGAAAATGAAGTAATAAAATAAATTTTTTGTCACTTACCCATCAAGTTAATCCACTGTAGTTGGTCATGTAATTCCATAATGAATAAAAATGTACACAAACATCTGTTCTTTAACATATCTTACAAAATTTACATGAAAATATGCACTAGTTATGCATTCACAGCAAACTAAAAACACCAAGTGGGTGGGTAATATTTACATGAAAACAAGTGGGCGGTCGTTGACTAATATTTACCAGAAAACAGGCCATTGTGTTTTGGTTTTTGTTTTTTTTTTTAATTTGAAGCATTCTACAACATTTAATTTTTTAAATTACACAATCTCCAGCATTAATTGTTGTGATATTACAGCTAGTACTAGCAAAAAGCTGAGAAGTAGTATCACCAGCTACCCTTCTAACACATTTTGCTGCTGGACCAAAAAAAACACGAAAAATTCTTTCAATCACTGCCACGTGTGCCGAAAATTTACCATTTCTACTCCTACATTCTCTACACCACAGTCTAGACAATTTTAAATTAAATTATGAGCTTGTAATGCAGAAATATGCTGCTCTGGACGAAAGAAACTAGCACTGGAAGCCATATTTGTTGATAAACAAAGGCCTAGCGACGATAAACTTTGAAAAACTGGCTTTAAATGAACAAAGAATCGCTCTGTTTTCTGCTCAAACCACGCGCTTAATGTGGACAACTGAATTCCGGAAGGAAGTCAACTGCTGGTTTTAAGATACTTTGATTATTTTTAAAATTAGAGAGCTACAAACCATCATCGCGCCTCGCGTCTATAAGTAGTTCGTAATGGGGATACAACCACGCAGGACGCGTGTCCAAATACCCAAAGAGTTAATCTTGTTGTTATTGGTATTTAGATAATATGAACAAAACGTGTAGAATAAGAAACAAAATGAAAAAAAAATGACACCAAGAGTATTGTTTTGCGTTTTGTTGTTGTTGTTGTTGTTGTTATTGTGTGATTTTAGTGGATGAATGATTGTGATTACTGAGATCAAAATATGTAATGATAGTTCAAAGATGGTAGCTCACTTGAAGTAGAATGGAAAAAAAAGAATACTGTTTAGATTCTGCACTGGCCAGAATTGCCTGACACATGAAGAATTGGATGAAGTCCTTTATCTACATTCTTCCATTTTGTAGGCTTGGTTTAAGTCAGTTTTTAAAAAATATTTATCCACTCTAGATTTGGTTCAGATGAAGTCCTTTATTTGTAAAACTGGCCATCACATGTCATTATGTCTTTGCCTTCATCCACTGACAGTTCAAGGTTCAGAAGTCAGAGACTACAGCATCATTGCGCTCAGGACACCTCCATATATATATATATTTATATCTTATGCCCTTCCTGTGCTGTTAAACATCACATAGGGCTCGCAAAATAGTTCGCCAATTTTTCCTGTCTTCAGTGAGTCTTTCAACCTCATCAACGGATTTTATGCCTGTTAATTTGTTAATTTGTTAATTAGGAACAGAATAGGCCAAGCAAAGACTGCATTTCAGAGAATGAGAAACATATTGACCAACACATCCTTATCAATGAATGTTAGAAAACGAGTCCTAAAATGCTATATTGAACCTATCTTGTTATATGGAAGTGAATCATGGACAATAGGCAAGTCTGCACAAAAATCATTGGAAGCAGCAGAAATGTGGTTTATTAGAAGAATGTTGCGAATCCCCTGGACAGCAAAAATAACTAATGAAGAATGTATGAGAAGAGCTGGAGAGACAAAAAACCTTGTCAAAAAGTTAAGAGAGAGACAATGTACTTTCATAGGACATGCAATGAGAAGAGGGGGCATTGAAAATATTATAACAACAGGAAAAATAGAAGGAAGAAGATCAAGAGGAAGACCATGAGAAATGATACTGGACAGTCTGACGGGATGGTGCGAGAGGAGATCACCAACTGAGCTGATGGCCTGCATGAAGGATCGCGTACTCTGGAGAAGCATAATAGCCAACGCCAGTCGGCACGGCACATGATGATGATGATGAATTTGGCATCTTTTAACAATGTCCTTTTAAGAGTTTCATGCGGTCTGCCTCTTTTTCTTCTGCCTGTTGTGTTCCACTTGATAGTTTGTTTTGGGATTCTCTGATCATTTCTTCTCATCAGGTGACCAACATATGTCCATCTCCTTTTCCTGATCACCCATGAGACTGGTTGTTGTTAGTCATGTGTCTTATCTCTGCATTGTTCTTGAATTCGTTCCACTTGATATCGAGTATTTTCCTTAGGCATTTGTTTTCAGAAGAGTCTAATTTATTGTCTATTTCTTTAGTTGTTTTCCATGCATAAATGAGGATGGATATTACATTTGAATTGAATAGTCTTAACTAGGTTTTTGTGCTTATAACTTTTGAATTCCATATGTTCTCAAGATTCTTGAAGATTGATGCTGCTTTTGCAATTCTGATCCTAACTTCCTTTCTAGTGTCACCATCCTGGTCTATGTAGATGCCAAGGTATGCAAATTGATTGACTTCTTCAATATCTGTCCCTTCTATGTGTATTTTTCCATTTTGATTGAGGGGAATTTTTATATATATGTATGCTCCACCACATGTGGCAGCATCTGCCCAAATGTTTGTTTGCTAATTGTTCTCATGGTTGTTTCATTTTGTGGCACACATTTCGGATTTCCTACAGTGCCCTTAATTTGCTCCAGCTCCATCAGTCTTCTTATAACTACATTGTCTTTCCATTCCTGCTCTTCATTTTCTTGCAGCCTGTACAGTATAGCTTTAGCAGTGTCACCTTGTCCATTCTCAGCCAGCAAGCCTGCCAGTTAATTCTCATATACTCCCACATGACCTGGACAGTAAATCAACATTAGACTCATTACATTTGAATGGTGTAACAGATTAATCTGTCCTTTTCAAAGCAGTTTCTTCTCAGTTTTACAAAATGTAATTTGTGAATCTGATACAGTGACACCATTAACCACATCATGGTCTACTAGCCATTCCATTGCTGCTGACACAACCTCATTTTCCATTCATGTGCTTGGTGTAATGGCTTCAGAGGCTCCCAAACCCTGCCTCACTACTCTTCCATTTTGGTAGATGACAAAGCCCAGCCACTTTTGCTATTTCGAGTCATTGAGCCATCTGTATGTATTACTGTATCTGAAGACCTACAGTGACACTGGATGAGATCTTGAACCCAAAGTTCAACTGCCCCTTGTGACCAATCTTGACAATAACAGCCATTCTGTATAATAACCTTTGTTAGCTGACCACTGACAGTCATGTGTTATCAAGCAGGCGGATATTGCTCAGCACTAGTGTGCTTGATATAAATTTTACAGTTGGGTGAACAGGGTGCCACTGACAGCAGGTTGTAAGCAATGTTCCCTCTGAGGGTTTGTGGTCTGTGCAAAATGTTAGCATTCATTCATTCATTCATTCATTTGCATGTCCCTTGCAGAACTTTGCCTCCCAAACAGCACTCCTGTAGGCCTCTCGGTTGTGAGCAAGATGGCCTGCTGCTGATGCATCCATTTGCAGATCATCAACGATGTCTTGCAGCTATCTTCACCTTGGTCTTCCTCTCTTTCTTTTTCCCCATTATGTACCCTTCTAAGACGGTCTTCTCTAGATTATCATGATGTTTAATGTGTCCAAAATATTTAAGTTTTCTCTCTTTAGTCCTCTTTACTAGCCAGCCTTCTTCAATATTAAGTTAAAATGTTAGCTCATGTGCAAAAAATATTGTGTGTGCAAATTTGTGCAGTAACATATATATATATATATATATATATATGCACACACTATAAATGCCTGTACATTTAAGAATAGGATAAACCTGCTGTACTTTTCAGTTACTGGTATTTAGTTAATTGCAATGATGATTTCTTTGTTTACTAATTCAGTGACAGTAGTTATTTATTTACATAGTTGTTTATCCTGTCATATTCAACTTACTGTGGGTTCATTGAAACATAATCCCACCCTATGTCCAGAAGCAAGTAAATGACCTCAGTTTACCAAACAATAGAAGATTAAATTAGAGTGACAGCAGGACAGACCTAATATTCCAATCCCACACTTTGCTGTCTGGCCATTTAATTATGGGTTAGCACAGAGTTACTTTCACTTTTAAAGGTGACATTCTCATTAAAACCTCTAGCCCCCAAATTTAAGCTTGAAAAGTACAGGGCAAAGGTTACAGGAGTCTTTGTTAGTACCAGTTTGAACACCACAAAAACACACACTTGAGTTCCACACAGTTTTGCATGTTTCCACAGCTATAGCAAATGTACTGCTATTAAAAAAAAATGGTGGTCAGGATGACTGGTGTTAGTTACCAAGATCAATTTGCATACCTGAGCAGCTCAGTGGACATTCTCCTTTCCCTTAAAGTTGGACACAGTGGAAACTGATCTGCCCATTTATTTTAATTACCCTCTATTCTCTGTGTACCCACTGACATTGTCAGGATTCTGCTACAATACTACTGAAAAAGACCAGTTACTACACTTTAAAAGACTAGTTGAAACATCTGATCAGTCATATCTCCAAAAAAAAAAGAAACAGTACAGGAAAAACATGTACCATCATTGTATTTTTCTTGATCACAATTATAGCACGGAGTAACATCTGGAAACTGGAAAATAAAACTGGCAGTTTCATTTTTGTTTTTGCACCACTCAGAAAATTTTTTTGTGTGGCACGATTTTTTTCTTTGTGCTGCCGTGCAGCTTAGAGGGAACGGTGGTTGTAAGCTGTGTCTTTGAAGCAAGGAGACAGCTCATCATGGATAGTCCTGTTTGTACCTTAAGACATATCTAGTGTGTACACCTATGGAGTTGCATAAAAGCTCAGTATAAATACTCTGCTTTTGATAATGAACATATTTATCACATGAATACCCCACATGTAGTAATGAACAGTGAAAGCACTCGTACTGAAACCAGCATGGGACAGAGTTATTGTCGGAAACATAAGATCAACAATTATTTTCTGCAAAAAATAGTCCAATTAAGTAAATGAAATAATAATTAAAACATTCTTTCTCTGTTCTTCATGTATTGAATTCTATTACAGTAATTATTTAAGTGTCGTTTTACAGTGCTGTTTAGTTTTTAAACAATGTTTCTGTCAGGTTTTGTCTTCAGTGATGTGGCACCCACAGCTCTGGTCCAAACAGAAGGAGGGCCATGTGCAGTTATAGCCCCTGTGCAAGCATTCATTGTAAAATGTGCCCTCTTTGGAGAAGGGGAGTGTGACATAAAGGCCCTGAAGTCTGTTTCAAGTAATCCTTTCTTGTGTACTATGTTTGAGCTTCAGAGATTATAAATACTAATGGAGGAGGTGACATTTGTCGTTGTCTTTAAATAGAGTGAGGACGGCAGTAACTGTAAGGATCAGTAAACCCCACAGCAGGTCAGGACCCTGTCCTGTCTTTGTGATGCTTATGAAAACAGTTTTTTTTTGTGCTCTTCCAGTGGGGCTTTTAGGGTACCCCAGGAACTTGAGCAAACCACTGTAACTTATTCTCCATCAAACAATGCATGTGTCTCAGCAGCTGCAAATATCTTGTGGAGATTCTGTGACAGTGTCACATTCTGCCCTTTGTGTGACTAGTTAGTTAGCAAGGAACTATCTGATATCTTCATCACTGTATCCACCAGCAAATGACAGCTTCAACTGTGTGTTAGTTAGCCATCCTTCTTATGCCATTTGTTATTGTTTTATCTATTTGGAACTGTGAGATTAGTTTTCATAGCGCTCAGTATCAGGAAAATAATGAAACACAATACCTTTGGCAAACTTGAAGGTCTAGAGTGACCCCCCCCCCCAAGTTTCTTGACAGGCTCCACTACTAAACCAGTTATCTAGGCTGTCCAGCTGCAAGGAGTAGCAGTGGAGAGGTGAGACATGGTCTACATCAGCTCTTAATTGCTAGCCCTGAAACTGTGCAGTCACAAAAGCACAGTCATAATCTTGGCTTCTTTAACCCCATTTATTTGCTAGCCCTGAAACTGTGCAGTCACAAAAGCACAGTCATAATCTTGGCTTCTTTGATGCCATTTACTTGCAGTTCATGTTTAACAAGTTCAAGTTTCGCTCATAGATCCTTCATTCATGACAGCTGTGTCATTTCATTTTTATTTTTCTACAGATTATTTTTTTTTTTTTACATAATCGATGTCAGCTAGGCCTTTTTCCTAATCTTTCCCACCAGGCCCCCCCTCCCCCCCCCAAAAAAAGGATCTAGAATTATGTGAGGAAATTGTATTTTCAGTTAAATATTTACGTACAAGATTCAGTCAGTAGGATTCAAACACCATGTGGAAAAAAAAAAAGAGAGAGAACGATGAGATTCATGGAATATGTAGCCTATAGAAAGAATGATGGGATTCATGGAATATGTAGTCTATAGACAGAACAGTGGGATTCATAGAACATGTAGACTAAAGAAAAAAGAACTGAAGTAAAAAAAGGACTACTTGTTATTAAAATAATGATGGCAGCAAACCATAATAAAAGGCCAAATGTTTTGTTATAGCTCAGATAGGCTCTTTATGTGATATTTGAATAAAGGATGAGTCATTCAGAAAATGTAATATAGCAGTTGAGTCTTCAGAACATGGTACATTCAGACAGAGATGTATGGAGCAGTTGTATGAAAATAGGTGGAAAGAGGAAGGAAAGAAGAACAGTTGGCAGTAAGGAGTAGAAACAATGAAGTGGTTATGAAAAAATGTTAATAACAACTCAGTGTTTTAGCAAAGTTGCCTTTATCAAGGACAAAAGAAATGACAAAACAAACAGATAAGAAAATGCAAAGAAACTTGTATGTAATCCATTCTCTGAGGAGGCAGGGCAGACTGTGGCCATATGCAGAAGAGAAAATATGAGGAATTGGAGAGGCAGCCATATGCAGAATGTGATCATTTTGAGACTAGAGCAGCAGGAAAAAAATTGGGGGCACAAAAAATATAAAGCAGAGCATAATTGATTAAAAAAAAAGTTACACAGAAAAAGTATAAATAGGAGTTACAACCAGTTCCAGCTAACTCTAATCTATTAGTATCAGTTTAACAGCATGTTATCACAGTTATCTCACATTATTTTGAGAATACAGAACTTGGACTGAAATGAATGGACATCTGTCCCAGCAGACTTCATAGTAGCTTTCTTTGTTCAACTTACACTTGATAGAAAATACAGAGACTTTATCAAATCTTTGTTTATTAATTCAGTTTATCATCTGTAATTCAGTATTTGTTTTCATATATAAAGTTTAGTAAGTAAAGGTAAGGTAAATTTCCTGTTTCCCTGCCATTAAGGCATTTTGGGGATGTGGTGTTAGGCCTGTATTTCTAAGATCTTCAGCACATGAAAGTGTGATGTGGTCAGTATCACACCTGGATGCATTTACCTTCCCAGATTTCTCTGGTACCCATTTTTAGAGACCTGGGTGGACCCCAGGATCTTTTTTTGATGAGGTGGGACCAGAAAAAGTCCCCACTGCTGGGACTTGAACCTGGTAGCACCAGATTAGTAGACCAAGTGATCACGCACACATTGATGTGACAGTAAAACTATTTGGGTTCAGCATTATTCCTATATTGTTTTTTTAAGTTGTGAAAACTAATGAGTCTTAATGTTTAAAAAAAAAAAAGAACTTATAGATGACTCACTTCTCCCTCCAGATGAAAGAGCCAGCAATTTACTTCTGGAAGCCTTAACTGAAATCCTGGTGCAGATGAACAGCTCTGAGTATGTTGTGGTTGGTCTAGACCGACAGTCTCTGCTAAATCAGCAGTCTTCATCCTCAAACAGGATGCTGGAAGAAAGTGGAGAAAGCAGCATACCACAGACAGAAGATGCTGTTCTGATGTTGAAGGGTTCAAAATATAACTTACATTGTCAGGAATCTTTCCATTCCAATTTACGGTAAAAGAAATGTTTTTTGTTGGAGAACCCCTGTGTTCTTGCATATTCATCTATGAGAATGAGATGTTTTTGTTTGTGGTTGTGTGTTTTTTTTTTGTGGTTGAGAGTCATTTGTTGTGTTTTTATGTTTGAAAGTGCTGTGTTGTTTTGTATCTCTGTAAGTGTGAAGGCTTGGTAGCTGGTGCCATGAGAAAACCTTGACA
Source organism: Achatina immaculata (assembly GCA_009760885.1). NCBI lineage: Eukaryota > Metazoa > Mollusca > Gastropoda > Stylommatophora > Achatinidae > Lissachatina > Lissachatina immaculata. The sequence continues at coordinate 8,126,969 of CM019717.1, forward strand.
TAATGCATCAGATTAGACTGAGGGTGACTCATTCATATCCTGTATTGGACCTAAGAACCAGACTTTATATTGAGCTCCATTACCACAAGGAATATGTCAGTCTGTCCCATTGGTCAAGCTGTGATATCACAACAGCCTGCTTGGAATGGGACAGGGTCTTGACCCAGAGGATGTCAGAAGAATTTGTTAAGAGTATAATCTCTTTAATTTTAAATACATGTTATTGGTAGAACAGACAGCTCTTGACATATGTATAACTGACATACATTAACCCATACAGACATGAGAAATTTCTGACAGGTATAAATTTGTGGAAAGTGTATACTCAAAACATTAGAAACACCTGCAATGGTCAAGTCAGTGCAAGTGCAAGCAAGTATACTCTTGGAAAAGAAAGATCTTAAGTTGACCAAGTTAGTGATTCAGCCAAAGGTGACCAAGTTAGTGATTCATTTACACCTGAGAGATAAATCATGTGAGACTTTGGTCAGTTTAACAGAAAGGACACCCGGTATGAACTGTAGGACAGTCCAAAAAAATGTAACTTTAGATCCTGGAGGTGGAATATTCATAAATTTAGAATTATCCATTTAGATCTGACAAGTTCTGATTTTCAAGAAAGAATGTGGGAACTGACCCATCCACTTGAGGAAACTAAATGTTAATACTGGGTTTAATGGTAAAGAAGAAAAAGTGCCAGCTTGCAAGCTCACTTCACTTGATTTAGAGGTGAAGTTGAGAATGATATGGAAGTATGAAGATGGACAATGCCAGGCGAACTAGGTTTCACCGTATTAACAGTCCAGCTCTAGATTAAACTGGTGCAGCGAAAACCACGGTGTCACGCAGTCCCGCTTCTGAGACCCACCAAGAATACAGGCTCAAGCCCGTCGATACTCCTAACCTCTTGTGATCCTCTTGGGGATCACGTTTGGTCCTTTTGGGGACCACACGGTGACCTATTGAGGACCACGGGAGTAAACTCAGTAGGATCACGGGGCGGTCTTGGTGGTAGAAGCGAATGAAGAAGAAGAAGAAGCCTGTTTTAAAAGTGAAATACATTTGTGAAGTTTGCTGCTTGCTTAAAAGAGAATGTGAAAGGAAGGACAAGCTTGAGGAAACATGAAAATGCAGTGAGTTGGATGGAAGAACTATTAATGCTGTTCTTCATAACAGTATTGTATGCCTGGTATATTTTTAGCTGTTCGTTTGTGATACAGGGTATGCTGATGGGCATAGTGGGTGACGTAAATCTGACGTATATAAAAAGTGACATACATTAAGGATTGTGACATACATTAAGGATTGTGAAATATATTGTCAGATCTGCCATCATCATTAAATTTCTGCTCTGGCGTTTTTTAATATACTCACTCCAAATTGTTATAAGATTTCTCCCAAGGTTTGCATCCATTTAATCAGTCAGATGCATTTTCTTGAAGTAATATAAGAAGCAAACTCATTTTCAAGTGTGGTGGCCAGTGTGGTTCAGTTGTTTATTACTGCTGTTTCAAAGTATTAACACAAATGGACTGTTTAGATTTTTATTATTACCATCATTTACATCATCAGCATAAATATTATCAATGATAAAAGATTTAAAGTATTACTGAAGTTGTATGGATTTAATCTCTCTCCAGGTACTGTCATTGCAGTAACTTGGATGAATTAAGTGCCACTATGTCTAGAGCTTTACCTGAATTTCAGTCTACTTTTGGTGTTCTTCTTTATCTGTATTCTATATTACTTACAAAGGTGAGTCTAGTTTGTGTCACAGACAGAAGTTCTGTATGAATTTAATGCATGTTCTTTCTTTCTTTCTTTCTTTCTCTCTTTCTCTTTCTTTCTTTTAACCACATAAAGGCAGCAGAATGGAGGCTCCACAGTATTGAGGATGGTTGAGGGTTGGGCTACACAACAAAATATGTAGTTGGCCAGACCTTACCTCCTAACAACAGAATCTGTGTTGTGATGCTGAAAACCTGAGACAAACTGCTACATTTGTGAAAGAGATTGGCATTGATGTATATGTGAACTGCTGAGAAGAAGAAGAAGACATCATGATGTCTGTATTGCCATATTTATGAGGGGGTGCTGAAAAGTAATTGGCCTGACCCACATATCAAAATCTTAGGGTAATTTTGTCATTAAAGCTGAAAAGAGTGTCATTTTATAATGTAAAATTGGTACTGAAGAGTTTGAATACCGGTGAGAAATGAAATGAGTGGACACCCGCAAGCTGATAGTTTGCAGCATTTTGGATGATCTAGTGATAACTTTTTTGGAATGACTTGTCACTATTGGTGAAATATGTTTACAAGACTAAGATCCTGAGACCAAATAACAGTCATTGCAGTGGCAGAACTTGAATTTTCCATGAGCAAAGAAATTCAAGACTTAAAAGTCAGCAGGAAAGGTAAAGGCCACTGTTTTTTTTTTTGGAAAAGGAAAGTATTTTGATGATTGACTATCTTCCAAAGGGTCAAACAGTTAATGCATAATGTTGCTGTAACTTGCTGTCCCGTTTAAAGGATGAATTGAAAGAAAAGCAGCAAAGGAAGCTGCAGAGAAGTGTTCTATTTTTTTCACAGGACAATGCTCTGACTATTTCTGTTTCCCAGCCTTAAAAAGTGTTTGAAAGGGAGGAAAATCTTGAATGGTTCAGGGGGTGATAGCAGCAACAGAGCAGTATTCAGTGACTGAATGAGAGACAGTTTTGCTGAGTGTGTTGAGCTTCTGGGTTTTTTCCTGTGGAACAGCATGCAAGTTTCATGGCTCTAGGTCATTCCTTTCCAGGTGTGCCAACAACTTTTCAGCACCCCATCATATTGTTGAATGCTAAAAATGAAAGTAGAGTAAAGATAACACATATTTTTCACTGTAAGTATGAGGATTGCAATTATAAAGAAATTATTACTTTTCATCATGGAAAGTTTACATCATCATCATTGTCATGGTCGTCATCAGTTGTTCAAGAATGTATCTAACATGACAGATAACTTATGCATGTACAAGATTATAAGTAAGGTAAAGGTAGCCCTATTATACTGTGGAGACATCTAGGGGATATAGTGTTAATGCCTGTATTCTTCCTTGACCTGAGGCACACTAGAGGCTGATGCGGTCAACATCACACACGGCCACCTTTCATTCTCCATCTCCAGAAGAAGCCAGATATCGATCATTTCTCCAAGCAGGGTGACTGGGGCACCTCTGTCTGTATTCAAACCACCGATCTTTACCATGAGAGACTAATGCACTAATCGTTTCACCACTCACATGCCTACAGCAATGTACTAAGCTAATTTTTTGTCTTTTTTCCCAAATTAAAAAGTGTTATTCTTTAAGAGTATTAGAAGACAGCAATAAGCTGAGAGAGGCAAAGATGGCTTTCTCATTTCGTGAACTTCTCTTTATTTTTTCAGTCTGACCGGAACTGTGAGCTGATGTTATTTACGTCCGTTGTGGTGAAGGTGTTGAGGCACAGCATTGTGCTGGATTAGGAGCGGGTTACGGCAGCTTATTTTTCAGTCCCAGAGAGAAACTAAAAAGCAGGCGTGGAGTACTTCTTTAAAAGGCTCCACCGCTGTGGGAATTGTGGCTGTCCTTGCCATGTTAGCCAGGCTAGGCCTGTTACTGGGGCTGCCTGTGGAAAGGTGGGACAGGGTCTTGGCTAGCTATGGTATGTCAGCCCTGATATCAGCATGTCAGCTGTGGGTCACTGATTGACAAATTGGACATCTCTTTCTAGAACATAAAAAAAATACATGAGTGAGATATCCTGTGACATGGATTCTACAAGGAGAAAGAGAACAGAATAGGTCAGGAGACAAGTGCAGATGAACATTTTCGGGCAGAACAAGCACATTTAAAAAAATGGAATGAGACATCTGTGAACCTGAGATATATGGAAGGTTGTTTTTTTTGTTCTGTATTTCCAAGGAATGGTGAAGATTGACACTGATGTTTTTACAGTTTTATGCTGTAGGAGCATAAAATTTGTCAACGAAGATTTGAGTCTAGAGCAAGTTTTTTCTAAAGCTGAAAGGAGGTTAGAAAGGAAACTGACATACTGATCAGTGGAAGTTTTAGGGCTAAGGTTAACAAACATGAGCATCCATATAGATGACCATAGACTAGATTTGAATAGCATGAATCTTTTACACCTTATGTCTTACTGTGGCTGTAAAATATGAACTTGCATTTTATAAGGGCATTCAGCAAATCAAAAATGAAGTAGAAGACCCCTCAGAGTCGCTCATTGATGGAGTCTATGGACATGGCAGGTAAGAAACTGCTTTTGAAAAGTATTCTAGGCTCTTTTAGGTGTGTAATTAGTAGACTATTGTGTTAAATTTTATGGGATCTTTAAATATTATCATCCAAAGAACCAGTAACAGGCAATCTGTGGCATATATAATAGTTCAGTTACATCAGAAATATACTCACAGCAGATAGGTTTGTTTGAGATATATAGGCTATATGTCAGTTATATAAAGTATAGAAAATTTGTTTGAGGTATTTAGATTATATATCATTCATTCATTCATTTACATGTCCCTTGCGGAACTTTGCCTCCCTAACAGCACTCCTGTAGGCCTCTCGGTTGTAAGCAAGATGGCCTGCTGCTGATGCTGATTATATATCAGGGTTATAAATTATAGATCATTTGAGATAAATAGGCTGTATCAGTTATATAAATTATAGAAAATTTGTATGAGATCAATCAGTCGGTTGTTTTGCATGTTCCTTGCGGAACTTTTCCTGCCTAACAGCTCTCCTGTAGGCCTCTCGGTTGTAAGCAAGATGCCCTGCTGCTGATGCATCCATTTGCAGATAATCAATGATGTCTTGCAGCCATCTTTGCCTTGGTCTTCCTCTCTTTCTTTTTTCCATTATGTACCCTACCAAGACGGTCTTCTCTAAATTCTCATGACGTTTAATTTGTCCAAAATATTTAAGTTTTACCTATTTAATCCTCTTTACTATCCAACCTTCTTCAATATTAAGTTCTTGTTTTTTGTGTCCATGATATTTGAAGGACTCTTCTGTAGCATTTACATTCAAAGGCATTTATGTGTTTCTCAGCTGTTTTGTTAAGTGTCCAGGTCTCATAGGCATATGTTGCAATGGGAAAGATGCATCTTATTTTTGTGGTTCTGTCTGTTCCTCTCCACAGCTTCTTTAGTTGTTTTATTTTTTGAAGAGCACCAGATATCCTCCTTTTACGTTCCTTCACTGTATCTCTATTATTAGTTAGTAGTGATCCAAGATATTCAAAACTCTCCACTTCTTCCAATTTTTCCTCATTGATACATATTTCAGATGTCTTATTTGTTTTGTCAGTTGTCATCAGTTTAGTTTTCTTCGCATTAAGATAGAGATTTTTCTCTTCACTATTCTTATGGACTGACATAATTAGTTTTTCAATTAGTTTTTTTATATGAGATATGTAGGCTAAATATGAGAGATATAAATTAACGGACTAATTAAATAATTTCTTTCATTTGTTTGAAATAGAAAATGTCTAATTTGATGAATTTGTTCTTATTAACAGTCAGAGTTTAATCAACTTGCTGTTGACATCGCAAGCTACATCAAATGTTTGGGACAATGATAAAGAAATCTCAGGACTGAGTATGTGTCGTGTAGTCTTGTTAGATCCGGCCAAGTTTGTTTTTCTTTCTTTTTTTTTTTAATTGCATTTAATAGCCTACTTAGAGAAAGAATGTTTAACTTAACATTATAAAGCATCCTTTATAAGTAATTATGAGAAACCTTTTCCTAATGAACATTGAAATCACTGATGGTTTGTGAACTAATCACACCAGATATAATACCAAGTGAAGGAAGATATTAGGACATGTTCTGTGGCAAGGTAAGCTAGAATACATTGTGAAAATGGGAAATCTAGAAGACAAAAGAGATCAAGGTAGACAGAGAAAATGCTGGATGGACTAACTAGACGGCACAGACAGAGAATACCGATACAACTTATAATCAGCTCTTAAAGCATGGAATTGTGGAAAAGTGTGATAGCCATTGCCAGCAGGCAGGACAACAGACAGATAAATACTCATATAGTTGTATACGCCCCAGTGTTCACGGCCATTTTACCTTCAAAACTTCAGGCAGATGCTTGAAACCTTAGATATTACCAAACACTAAATAATAATGATTTTTAATGTATACACATACCAATAATATAATTTAGTTTTGAAAATATATACATTAAGATATGGACAAAAATAAGTAACATAAAAGTAAAATAATACAGTTATAAAAAAGACAGTACAGTAGTAAACTGAGAGAAGGAGGGAGCACATTTACATATGTGTGTACGCAAATCTAGTTGAGTGAGTATGTATGTGAACGTTCACAATTTAGATGTAACTTTAGGAGTACAGGAAATGCTAGCATAAATTAATTCTTCCTTTTCTTACTATTTCACAAGCTGATGATTTTTTTTTATTGAACATTTGGCCAACTTCAGCGTATGACTTTTTTCTTTCACCGTTAAATCAATTATTATTTTCATTCTGTAACATAAGGCACCTGACAACTTCTCTTAGGCTAGGCAGAACTGCCGTTGTCATTAAATGTGTGTTGTGGTGTATTTTACACAAAATTTGTATTTAATAGTCAGTGATCGTATTAACCAGCATTTACTGGTAAATTGCCGATTAAAAAAGAGAAAACCTGAAACTTTTGGAGGTTGTCGGTTACTGTAACCAGTTTATATTATCAAAAACCTAATAGAAATAATTAGGGAAATCTGCTGTAGGATAATTAGGCCAATAAACTGATGATGCTCAATTTGCGTATCAGTTTCGACTTTGGTTCAACATGTGAGCATTTTGTAAATAGTAAATCTCACTGCAGATTAGAGCAAAAAGTTTCATGTGAGCGTTTTACTTTCTACTGATGTTTGTAAAGTGTGTTTAATTTTACTTTTAAAAAAATATAGTATAAAGTACCAAATGTTATATTGAGAAAATTAGTATTTGGAAAGTACTTCATGCAAGTTGAAAGACAGGTACAGCTGTACCAGTTTAAAACAAATCCTAGAGCAGTCACTGATAATTCACAACAGTTAAACTGTGAGCATAAAATGATGCTTTCACAGTGATAGCAAGGATGAACCGACTGAGTGCCCAAGGCAAGGAAATGGGAGATGATTCATGACACCATTTCCCCTGGGAACAACTGTGTTAAGAACATGCTTATCTTAATATAGTCTCTGTGAGGCAGGGAACATAGATCTGTTTGTTTAAAAACTCTGACCTACTTCTGTGGCCCAGAAACCTGTAGCAGTCAACACTAATTGTAATTGTTATTTTTGTAAAATGTAATGTCAGGTTGGTGGATGGATGGGGACATGGAGATCGCCAGCGGGGATGAGGAAAATCTGATGAGAAATCAATGGATCCAGGATGTGACAAGTCTATGGATCTTTACAACAGTAGCTATCAGAATGATGTAAACAAAACAGAGCCAGCAGACTATAGGTGGCAGGGAATGGATATCATTGAAGCACTCATCAGATTCCTCATCCCAAAGTCGGAGTGTCTGTGGAACTGTCTCAAAGCCATCTGACATGGAGAAGGGGCTTAAGTATAGCCACCAGAGGCTGGAAAACAAAGTTTTGGCCAGGTCATTCTACTCCACTCTCTTCATGACAACCCAAGCAAGACCACAGTTTGCCCTAGCAAGGAAAGGTGCTGAAGTCGGAGGTACCCAGCCAAAAGGTGCATCACAAAAATCAGGGTACCACGCATCATCGCCAATGTGCGTACAAAGAAGAAGAAGAAGACATTCATACAGATGCCCACGCACAAACACATATTAAATTTTGATTAAGAAATTTTTTTTTATCTAATGTTTCTTTCCAAACATCGTGTTACAGAAACTGCACATTCTTATCCTGTGGATTGGGGAGGGGAAGGAGTATGTGGAAAATGACTGCATATGTATCTAAAGAGTGTAGAACAATCTCACTACACTTTCCATGTAAAAATGAAGAAAATGACGTCATAAAAAATGTGCTGCACAGTCAGTCGTGAAGAAAAATGCAATGAATGGTTGCCATCCACGTACCTTCAAGCATTTTTAGCTGAAGAAGAGTCAGTTCTCGATTTAACATTCTTCTCTGATGAGGCATGGTTTCATCTATCTAGATACATTAATAGCCAAAATAATCGTATTTGGAGCAGTGGTTAATCCCAGTGCATTTCATGAAGCGCCGCTACACGATGTGAACATTGGGGTATGGTGTGCCATCAGTAGAAAATGCTTAATTGGACTAATTTTCTTCAACAGCACTATAAATGCCAATCGGTACCGTACTGACATTCTGGAACCTTTTTTAGAACAGCTGAATGAACGTGGAATTGAAGAAGCGTGGTTCCAGCAAGATGGTGCAGCTGTACCCACAGCTAGAGCAACACATGAATTTTTTGGAAGAAATTTTCGCAAATTGCATAATATCTCGTGGAATTTGGCCTGCTCATTCTCCAGATCTAAATTCATTAGATTATTATCTATGGGGTTTCTTGAAAGGAAATGTTTACAAAAATAATGTACAAACAATTGAGGACCTGAAAGAAGCAATCAGAATTACCATTCAAGAAATAACAACGGACACATTGCACAAGGTATCTGATAATATGAAGAGACGTGTACAGTCATGTCTTGAAGCCCGTGGTGGACATTTCCAACACCTGTTATAATGAATATTTCAGTGGTACGTTCCAGCTAACCCAAAACAGTGTTGTATCATTGCAGTCACTACAGTTTTTTTAGCACATTTTATGATGACATCATTTACTTCATTTTTAAATTTTTTTCATAGAAAGTGTAGTGAGACTTTAAAAACACCCTGTATAATTAATCACTGAATTTACCACAGTCCTAGTTAATATAATTAAATAATTGAGTTAATGTAACTGTAATAACAATAAGGTAAAATTGTTTTTACTTTAATTAACCTCTGTTTTCACAAGTTAAATGTTTTCAGTCTGTTCTTGTGTTCATTAGAGACCAGAAAGTGGCTACCTCTGAAAAAAATTAAAAAGGTGATGGGTCCATAAAGGCTGGATCAAGGATGCAGAAAATACTTCAAAAGTTAGCTTTCTTTATTGCGTGAGGATCAACATTGCATGCACTGTAGTGCTTCTTGGCAGATGCAGAAATAAATGTTGGATAAAGAAGAGAAAACCTGTTGCTTTCAATAGACTGTTCAGTTTCACTGCTCATTTTACACCCTGTGTTTTTCTGTAGATTTGAGAGGTATACAAAAGCAGTCTACCATAGGCTTTTTAACTTTACTGGAACACATGAGATATTGTGAGGTAAGTTGTTTGCATTATATTATGTTAGATCAGTAATGCCAGGCATAACAGGAGGATGTTCAGTTCAGTGTGAAATGCTGAATTAAGCTGTACAGTAAATGTGCAGAAGAAATAATGTCAGAGAAGTGGAAAGTGCCTTCAAATTCATGTAAGAAAATGAGAATTCCAACTTCTGCTGTTGGAATATTTTGTGGTGACTGTGAAAATGTGAGAGGAAAAAAAAATTTGGTTGCTTCACTGTGACACTCCCACCCCAGTGCACTTGACAGGTTGCTTCACTGTGACACTCTGACCCCAGTGCACTTGACAGGTTGCTTCACTGTGACACTCCCACCCCAGTGCACTTGACAGGTTGCTTCACTGTGACACTCCGAACCCAGTGCACTTGACAGGTTGCTTCACTGTGACATTCCCACCCCAGTGCACTTGACACCCAGCAGATTTTAGCCAAGGAAACATAGCAGTCACGACATGTCCCCCCCACCCCATTACTCACCAGATATAGCCGCCTGTGACTTCCAGAATTCCAGAATTTCCTAAACTGAAGATGAAGCTGAAGGGGCATTGTTTTGACAGCACTGAGATGGAATTGCAGATGGTGCTTGAAAACCTTGTGAAAAAAGAAAAAAAATCTTCCAGGGAGCATTCCAGCAAATGGAAGGAGAACAGGGACCAGTGTATCCATGTGCAGGGGAACTACTTCAAGGACGGTGGTGGTCAAAAGGAACAACAATGAGTTTTTACTTATTTATAAGACCAGTCAGGAAAATTTCCCATATTGCTTTATATAAGCAGCTGTAAGTAAAATAACATATTGGTAAACAGAAATGATAATTTCTCAAAGAGCAGTGAGTGTTATCTTATAGAAGTGCTCAATTAAAATATATACATCTAGTGCTAATAACAAAAAAGTGTGGTGCATCGATTACTGTGCAGAAATTTTCTTCTCTCTCCACTGTAATGAAACATAGAACATTCCAAGATCAGGAACAAATACCTGCAGAATATACCATTGTGTAACATATTGTGGAACAAACTCAGGACAGAAAAGAATCAAGAGAACAAGAGGAAGAAGAAGAAGAGAATACACATGTATTATGAATATAAATTTTGATTTGCTTCGAAGTGTAACATGTTTGTTTTCTTGTCTGTCCCAACAGGTTGGATGGTTTTACAAAAATCCAAAGTACCCTATTTGGCTGTTAGGAAGTGAGACACATCTTACAATTCTGTTTTCTACTGTAAGTTTTCCTGACAGCAGTTCTACTGGACTTGAAATTAACAAGGACAGAACAAAAATAATGAAACTTCCCATTAATCAAAATGGAAAAATACATGTAGAAGGGGGAGATGTTGAAGAAGTCAGTCAATTTGCATACCTTGGCAGGTACATAGACCAGGATGGTGACACCAGAAAGGAAGTTAGAATTGCAAAAGCAGCATTAATCTTCTAGAATCTTGAGAACATGTGGCATTCAAAAGTTATAAGCACAAAAACCAAGTTAAGACTATTCAATTCAAATGTAATATCCACCCTCATTTATGCATGCGAAAGCTGGAAAACAACTAAAGAAATAGATAAGAAATTAGACTCTTTTGAAAACAAATGCTTAAGGAAAATACTCGGCATCAAGTAGAACGAAATCAAAAACAGTGCAGAGATAAGACAGATGACTGAACAACAACCAGTCTCATGGATGATCAGGAAAAGGAGATGGACATACATCGGTCACGTGATGATAAGAAACATTCATAGAATCCCAAAACAAGCTATCAAGTGGAATACAACAGGCTGAAGAAAAAGAGGCAGACCGCGTGAAACTCTAAAGAGGACATAGTTAAGAGAGGCCAAATTAATAGGCATAAAATCTCTTGATGAGGTTGAAAAGCTCGCCGAAAACAGGAAAAATTGGCGAACTACCTTGCAAGCCCTATGTGATATTTATCGGCACGGGAGGGATATAAGATATAACCTAAGTCCTACATTATATTTTTTAATCTATCTGTGCAGTGTATGTATGTTTATATGTGAATAAATGTATGTATAGGTGTCCATGCTGATGTCAAGTCTAGTAAATTATAATCAGTCAAGACTCTTGGTCAGTTCCACAATGGTTTCTGGAAATATGCCATGTAGTGACAGTCTTTCATTTGAGGCAGAGAAAGATGTGATCCTCATTGTGATATAACGCATTTAGGAGCCTGGTATTGCAGGCTCACTACCAAAAATGGCACTAAGATGGACACCACAGGGGAACAGAAGTAAGGGTAGGCCAAAGGAGACATGGAGAAGAACCTAAGAGAGGATGTTAAGCAATAGAGGGCTCACTTGGACAAGAGTAGAAAAAAGTCAAAGGACAGGTGTTTGTGGAAAAGCCTTGCAGAAGCCCCATGTGCATGGGGCACGTAAGGTTCAGAGAGAGAGATTGAAGGTTATTGGGAGATATTCCTGTGTGTGTGCTCATTGAGGAAGGCCATTACAGTTAGTTATCATCACTGTCAGTGTTCACTTCACCAGCATTCCACCAGCACGTGTACACACATATACATGTGCACACATATGCAAAAAATGATGCAAATAGGAAGCCCTGATTGCCACATACAGGGGATAGAGTGTGGTGTCATTTTTATAGTTAAATCAAAGATTCAGCTTTTCTACTGTGTGAACTGGAATATTTTGCATTCAGTATTTTTCAAAGGTTGCCACTTTTCTTATTTACCCCATACAAGCATCATCAGTTATAATCAGCTGTAGGTATGTGTCTGTATGTGTGTGTTTTATATAATTTGTAACAGAATTTATTGTCTTAGAACAGGGGTGTTCAACTGCCTTCATAATTATCACTTTTTCTCATTTTTATGTAAGTTGGCAAAAACTGGTTGATTTAGATGCAACCAGCTACTGTTTCCTCAAACAGTTGTGGCAAACAAAGTCAGACATCTCAGTCTTAGAATCTTCTTCTTCTTCTTTCAGTTTCATATGCTCAACTTTCTAAACAAGGAGCCAGGTTGCCTCCATGAATCCTGCTGTCAGCAGGAGGTCTTTGTAGGAGCTCCAGAGTTTCTCCTCCATGTTTTTCTCTCAGGACCATACCTGAGCTCTGAGGTTCCTTTACATGGTGCAGGTCTGTAGTACGTGTTCAGGAGTCTGGGGACTATCTTGGCACATGTACCTGGGTGTTGGCGTAGCCTTTATCTTGTGGAGGTGGACATATAAAGTCTGTGGAGTCCGGTTCATAGCCTGAAGATTGTGGTTTGTTGCTGTTTGTTTAGAGTCTTAGAATGAACTCAGTATTAACAAGATCTGTCTGTTCTTGCATTCCTAACCACTGCATAAGTTGCAGAGATTTCTTGTATGCAGCAGAAGAGGTCACATACCACCAGCAGTAGTAGCAGTTTTCTGCCATAACGTTCTTGCGGCTTATGACCATCATGTAAACATAACTGTGTGAATAATATTTTCCCACAGGTGGAGAGTTTGGTTGTGAGGGACAGCCCAGTGATGAACGCTAAACATGTGTTCACGCAGTTTGACCCAGAAGGTGAAGCAAAAGCTTAGTGTAGTTGTGAACTTTGATTTCTACTAGTAAAGTAGGTAGGTAGAGGTAACCCTGTCATGCCTTAGAGGCACATAGGGATATGGTGTTAGTGCCCATATTTTCCTTGATCTGTCAGCACACTAGAGGGTGATATGGTCAGTATCATGCCTGGCCGCCTTTCCTTACCCAACTCCAGAAGAAGTCGAGTGCCCATTTCTACAGCTGGGTGACTGGAGCGCCTCCGGCCAGATTTGAACCCCCAACCTTTGCCATGAGAGACCAGTGCACTAACCACTTCGCCACTCAGACACCCGATTTCTACTAGTAGTAGAGTTTAAATACCAGATTAAAAAAGGCAGATGCTTCAAAGTAAAATAATAAATTAGAGACCTAAACTCAAAGCTAAAAAAAATAAATCTATAATAGTTAAATATAAACCTTTATAAAGAACAGTTAATAAAAATATGACATTGCATTATCTGGTGATACTTTTGCCTGCAGTTTCCTGTATTTTGTCTTTACAAGACATTGAATGATCTGTACAGGTATGAAATACATTATTAAAATGTCAGAGTAAAAAATATTTTAGGACCTATATAAAAATTATTTCTTATAAGATTAAGTGAAAGTTTTCGTACTTACTAGATTACGTGTTCGGAAGTTTGTAAAATTTTGATAAAAATTAATGTGTTTGAATGGGGAATCAAAAAGCCAAAGCAATACAAGTGAATTGTAAAGAATTTAAGACTGTTTCTGATATAAATGAGAGGATTGGGTTGAAAATAATGATTTTTGACACAGAAGCATCAAAAATCAGTATTTTTAATCCAGTTCAGTGTTTTGTATATTTTGGAAAAAAAGTACTTTGTGAAAACTTATAAAAAATAAACATGTTTGAAACTAGAAAGTAATAAACATGTGAAAGTAATGTTTGAAACTGGGAAAGTAAAAAACATGTGAAAGTAATGTCTGAAACTGGAAAGTAATAAACATGTGAAAGTAATGTTTGAAACTGGAAAGTACTAAACATGTGAAAGTAATGTTTGAAACTGGAAAGTAATAAACATATGAAAGTAATGTCTGAAACTGGAAAGTAATAAACATGTGAAAGTAATGTTTGAAACTGGAAAGTAATAAACATGTGAAAGTAATGTTTGAAATTGGAAAGTAATAAACATGTGAAGGTAATGTTTGAAACTGGAAAGTAATAAACATGTGAAGGTAATGTTTGAAACTGGAAAGTAATAATAAATTGAAAGTAATGTTTGAAACTGTAAAGTTTTAATGAGAGGGTAATGTGCTCAGATTTATTCTTCCCATCTTTTGAAACTTCAACTGTGGGATACCAGGCAATGAGAAAGCTGACCATCTGGCCAAAGAGGGCACTGAAATGGAGCAACCAGACATACCAATCACCTGTAATCAGAAGAAAAGCATGATAAAAACCTACAGGAAGCCACAAACACCACCACATGATGACTATTACATGCTAAACAGAAAGGAACAAGTCACCATCTTCCGTCTCCGAACAGGACACAGCGGACTCCGAAGTCATATGTATACAAAGTTTAAGGTTGGTACTACTAATCTATGTACATGTGCCCAGGTGCCCCAAAGTGTGGAACATATCCTCCAGAACTGCACCAACTATGAGACACTGAGAAATAATTACTGGCCCAGTGAAACCACTAAAGAAGATAAGCTCTACGGTTCCATACATGAGTTACAAAAAACAGTGAAATTTATCCAAGAGACAGGACTGCAGATATAGACAGACAATGCGAACGAAGAAGAAGAAAAATTGGCTTACAACATGGAGTCACTTTGCAATGGATTCCCTCCCACTGTGGGATACCAGGCAATGAGAAAGCTGACCATCTGGCCAAAGAGGGCACTGAAATGGAGCAACCAGACATACCAATCACCTATAATCAGAAGAAAAGCATGATAAAAACCTACAGGAAGCCACAAACACCACCACATGATGACTATCACATGCTAAACAGAAAGGAACAAGTCACCATCTTCCGTCTCTGAACAGGACACAGCCGACTCCGAAGTCATATGTATACAAAGTTTAAGGTTGGTACTACTAATCTATGTACATGTGCCCAGGTGCCCCAAAGTGTGGAACATATCCTCCAGAACTGCACCAACTATGAGACACTGAGAAATAATTACTGGCCCAGTGAAACCACTAAAGAAGATAAGCTCTACGGTTCCATACATGAGTTACAAAAAACAGTGAAATTTATCCAAGAGACAGGACTGCAGATATAGACAGACAGTGCGAACGAAGAAGAAGAAGAAGAAACTTCAAATTCTTGTCATTTGAAGCTGGTTCAGTGAAATTTTCAAAACAGTGGCATTTGTATGAGATAAGGAGTGGGTTGTGATGGCTTCTGTGGTGGAGACCTGGAGTGAACCCAAGAAATGAGCAAAAACCCCAGCTCCATCGTGGCCATGGCTAGCTAACAGAGCACCTCAGCCTGTTAATGAAAGCACCGTGGAGAGCCAAGATAGAATGCTGTCCAGCTGCGGTTTGTTGGTCCTGTTTGATAGCCATACCATCACTCCAGCTGTCATCTTTGATCTCTTGTCTGATCAGGCCATGTTTGAAATGTTTCAGGCAATGGCTTTATTTCTTCATCTTTGCTGGAGGATGTTATGAGGGCCTTGGATCTTGTAGCTGACAGAGAATAGTAAGTGTTGCACTGGAAGGAGTGAATGCCAGGGTTTTCTATTATGAGTTGAAGGGAGACAGGACTGTTGTTGTTTTCTGTTCTCTTACCATCAGCATTATTACCTGCTTTTTTTTTCTTTTTTTGTTCTCTTACCATCAGCATTATTACCTGTTTATTTTTCTGTTCTCTTACCATCACCATTATTACCTGTTTTTTTTTCTTTTTTTGTTCTCTTACCATCAGCATTATTACCTGCTTTTTTTTTCTTTTTTTGTTCTCTTACCATCAGCATTATTACCTGCTTTTTTTTTTCTTTTTTTGTTCTCTTACCATCAGCATTATTACCTGCTTTTTTTTTTTTTGGATTTTTTAATTGACCTATACTTCAGAAACATGTTAAAATTCTCCACCAGCAAAATGTTCATTGTGGTGAACACGTGGACGTGTTGTCCACTCAGAATCTTAGTTTTTAGGATGAACTGCAAACTGTAACAGATGAAGAAGAGCTTTCATTGTTCTCAGACATGGCTCAGATAAGTTACAGCTAAGAGCCCCAATTTTTCTTTTTTTTTTGTCCCTCCTACTCATATTTGTAATATATCATATGTTTAAATTTAGACTTTCTCTCTCATTTCTGTTTTTTTTTTTTTTTTGTTGTTCTGTGTGTTTTTGCATCAGTGAATTATTAATGTCTTGGAACTGAACAGACTATGCTGGCTGGGCCGTGTAGAAAGAATGGAAGATAATAGACAAATGAAAATTATATATGCACAAGAGATGAAGGAAACAAGACCAAGGGGTAGACCAAGACAGATGGCAAGATAACATAGAAGGGGATATAAAGGAAATTGGTGTCACCAACTGGGGAGAGAAGATTAGCAATAGAGAGGAATGGAGGTGAGCTTTATCTGCAGCAATGAGCCTTAATGGCTTGGAAAGCTGAAGAAGAGGAAGGAGTGTTTTTGTATGATTAAAACGAACACCAGAACATCGCATCTGTGTGCTGATTAATGAATAAAGCTCTCTCTGCTTTTTTTAAAAATAAGTCTAATATTCTCTTTGTATCTGTGTAGCAGATGACACTTTTAATGTGGTATCTTCCTGTTCAGTGTAGACATTATGAAGAACAAGCTTGATTCTGAAGATCTCGGCATCATAACTCGTAACAGTTTCCTAGAGGAATTCTTCCCGGAACAGTTGCCTGACCAGCCTCAGTCTTTCACTGTGTATCACTATAATGGCTTACCTCAGTCATGTCCTGGAGGAAAGGTGAGATTTGCTTTTGTGACATTGCCACAGGGGAATTTTTTTGTTGTTGTAACCTTGTAGTGTTCCTGTTGCTTGTATTTGGGATGTAGGACATTAAAGTGCTTCAAGATTTGATTGGCTACTCAGATCTGAAGAAGACTTTGCATAACTAAAGAGGGCTGTGCAAAATAATTTTATTGTAATGACACTGCTGAGATGACTGCCCCTTTGAGAAGACCCTGAGAGAAGAAGATCTGTGGAATGATTGTGAGAGTGGTATAGGTGGACCATGTCATGGAAAAATCTGGAATGATTGTGAGAGTGGTATAGGTGGACCATGTCATGGAAAAATCTGGAATGATTGTGAGAGTGGTATAGGTGGACCATGTCATGGAAAAATCTGGAATGATTGTGAGAGTGGTATAGGTGAACCATGTCATGGAAAAATCTGGAATGATTGTGAGAGTGGTATAGGTGAACCATGTCATGGAAAAATCTGGAATGATTGTGAGAGTGGTATAGGTGAACCATGTCATGGAAAAATCTGGAATGATTGTGAGAATGGTAAAAGGTGAATCACATCATGAAAAAAAAAAATCTGGAATGATTGTGAGAGCGATATGGGTAAACCACATTCTGAAAAAAAAATCTGGAATGATTGTGAGAGTGGTATTAGTGGACCACATTCTGAAAAAAAAAATCTGGAATGATTGTGAGAGTGGTATGGGTAAACCACATTCTGAAAAAAAAATCTGGAATGATTGTGAGAGCGATATGGGTAAACCACATTCTGAAAAAAAAATCTGGAATGATTGTGAGAGTGATATTGGTGAAGCACATTCTGAAAAAAAATCTGGAATAATTGTGAGAGTGGTATGGGTGAACCACATTCTGAAAAAAAAAATCTGGAATGATTGTGAGAGCGGTATGGGTAAACCACATTCTGAAAAAAAAATCTGGAATGATTGTGAGAGCGATATGGGTAAACCACATTCTGAAAAAAAAAATCTGGAATGATTGTGAGAGTGGTATGAGTGGACCACATTCTGAAAAAAAATCTGGAATGATTGTGAGAGTGGTATGAGTGGACCACATTCTGAAAAAAAAAAATCTGGAATGATTGTGAGAGTGGTATGGTTGAACCAAATTCTAAAAAAAAAAAAAAAAAATCAGAAATGATCAAGGTTGCACCACAGAATGTAGTCATTTGTTTCCACTCTAAGCCAGTCATACAGTCATCATTATGACAGAAGATGCAGAAGAAGTAATCAGGTTTACAGATTTTTCCTTTTAGCTGATTTCATGTTGAATTATGCCATTATTTTTCCAAGTCAGTGATGGATACAAACATCTGAATTTCTTCAGTATGTCTTAGTATATTTTCCTTTTCTGTTTTATGTAAAGGTTTGTATGGTAAGTCGCTAATTGAATTTATTGTATCTGGCTAGGTTTCGTATGTGGAAGGTAGAGCTGTTCTGGCAGAAGAAGTGGACACTCAGTTTATCACAGACACTTCACCAATTAAATTATGCTTGCAGACAAAATGGCCTTCCATAGAAGTGACTTGGGATTATGAAGTGCCTCCATCACTGAATTGATACAGCAGTTTATCACTGGAAACTATATAATCAAACTGTATGGACAAAATGGCCTTCCATTTGTGTAATTGGGGCTTGTGATCTATTTTTGTTACTGAAACTGATGTAGCCAGTTCAGTTTGTCTGTGGTGCTTCATATTTGGTTTAAAAGTATTTGTGTGTTTTTTTTTTTTTTTGAACAGTCTCACCAGATTTTGCATTGACCTGGGGGTGGCATTTTATAACTGAAAACTGTTAGAAATCATTTGTTCCTGAAGTCAGTAAGGAAATTTGGAAAAATGAAACATGGATGTTGTATCAGAACAGTGCATCAGTTCATTCTTCCATTCTCATTCTGATGTCAAAGAACATACCGGTCCTCTCTCCCCTTCCATTCATACTCACTGTGACTTTTTGTTTCAAGAACTGAAAAGCTTGTTGGCAGGATGACAGCTTCAAAATGATTGAAGAGACGAAAAGAAGACGCTGTCCCCAGAAGTGTCTGTGTAGAGTGCTTCCACAGATGGAAATGTGTTTGGTGGTTTTGCTCAGCTGCTGCGGGTTTGGTTGAGGCAGACCATTTTCATATGGAGTAATATTTTAATAATAAAGTTTTATAATGCAAGTCCGAGGATATTTTTTCTAAATCAAACTGCTTTTGGACAAGAGTGTAAGATATTATTATTTAAGCAAGGGAATAGGAACTTGGTAACTTCAAGGAAGCAGATGTATCATTATTTCCACATATATTTTAATATGCATAATCTGGCGGAAACTGTTTACCAAGGTTAGGTGCATGCAACTTCAAGTAGTTGTTGTACCAGCAGACTACCAACAAGACCTCAGTCAAGAGTCTCAGATGACTTAAAGAAGCCAAGAATGAAGGTTCACCTTTTTCCATTCACAACTTTTAGAAGTTAGCTTCAGTCTAGTGACATTTCCACTGTAGGAAAGGTAATCAAGTGAATGTTCGCTTGAGAGACATTTCCACATTGAGGTAGGTGTTTGCAACATCTTTCAGTTGTAAGCAAGTATTAGCCAAGCTATGGTACAATTACACAGAGTTTTCCAGCGTATGACTGGATTTTCTCCAAAGACTGATTTATTTTAAAAAATAATGATAGGAGAGACAACTCAGTGATCCTCATCTTCAGTAATGATGGAAAGTTATGGAATTCATTTAACAAGATGTAATAGTGAATTTTTAAAAAAACTTTTATTTGATTTTTTTTTCTTTAAATCCTCAAAAGTCTTTTTCCCTCTCGTACAAGGAAATCAAATATACATATTTTCATCTTGTTTTGTATCTCCGTATAGTAGGGAGGTCTTGGTAGAATATGTACCTAGAGATGTTTCATCGTGTGAGACTGTCCAGCTGTTGACATTGTAGTCTCCGCTTCTTGTTTGCTGTTGACATTATAGTTTCTGCTTCTTGTTTGCTGTTGACATTGTAGTTTCCGCTTCTTGTTTGCTGCAGTGTTTGCAGAATATTGCGTGGCCAGTTTGTATGTTTGTCAGAAGTGTCTCCAGAGGGCTGGATGTTGTATGCTGGTCTTCCAGCTAGAGTTGATGAAGTTGTTTCAGTGATCAGGGTTTGGGTATGTGCTCATACAGGGCTCATATAGTTGCTCCACATGTCAAGAAACTCATCCTCTGATGTCAGTATTTTTCTTTGCATATTAAGCTTATGGGAAGATTAAGTATGTGAAGTTACAGAAGCAGATAGATTTAAATCTGCCAGTTAGTTGCAAGATTACCCACAGTTCCTGAAATATTTAAACATTTTCAAGACCAAAGACAGAAGCCTGTAGAAAATGTTCTAGTGTATGTATATGCACATATATGTGGAAAGCTTTTGACAACAGTCTGATTTCAGACAAAATGAGAATAGTTATTTAACATTTGAAGTCATTGTTCATATCTAGTAATTTATAAAGTTTTGAAATGAAAAACAAAAACAAAAACTCGGTACCATTTCCTTAAAAGTGGGGGAATCATCCGTCAAAATATATTGGACATTTTTTTCCCCATTATTCAAGTCACTTCATCTTTTTATTATCCATGTTCAGAAATAAGAATGACAAGTGAGCTATATTTTCATGTTGAATATTTGAAATAAAAATGCTAGCATGCCACATACAGGTGTAAGTGAGAATCTCATTTTTCAGTTTTTAATTTTTAAAGTTCTTTTTTTTCCTATGTTGATCATCATAATTCATGTTTTGCTCCATCTGTAACTTATATACACTGCATATTCTTACAAAGCCTATATAATTTCTGTAGGTGTCATTTGCTGTTTGCATTCATTGCTCAGTAATTTAAATGTAAGAATAGACCAACAAATTGCCATTTTTCACATGTTAGAAATTGAGAGAGGAGATTTGCAAGTATGTCTGAAATGTGAAAAGAAAATTAAATGGAATTTTAATATTACTTGCTAGAGCAACGGAAAATTAATTACAAACATTAGAACATTATTTACATCTTATCAGAAAGAAAGACTGTCAGATTTGAAATTAGTTTCAGTCAGAAATTTGAATTCCTTCAGTAAATGATATTTTGTAGCACTATAATTATTATGTCTGTCAAATACATTCAGATCTTTGTTGAATTTCTTGAAATTAAAATTTTCCAGCATTTGTGATGTATGGTATTATGCATAAAATGGCACATTTGAAGTGGCAGTTAAAAAAAAATGTTTGCCAATTCACATTACAAATTTGAAGATCAGGGGTTTGAATCTGGCTGGAGGTGCCACACACACCCCCCCTCCCCCTTCCTCCTATGTCACACCAGAAAAGCAGACCACATAACACGTTAATTACCAATCCCCACTGGCCAGGAAAGCAGACTACACAACCATGAGGAGCATGTTAATTATCTAGCTCCACTGGTTAGGCTGTACTTTCACACAAGCCTCCTCTCCACCAAACTAAATCCTGTTCATGATTGTTCATTTAATATGCCATCATGAAGATCTGAACACCTTTCACAATATCAGCAGCAAACAGGTGTATGAATGTTAATTCTGTTTGTGATGTAGTTGAATTTATACTGCTATGAGGTGCATGCATGTTTATAGATATTAATATTATGAATATTTTGAGCAACTAGATAAACTAGAAGTAAATCAAGTGTGTTTTGATGCCCACAGTGTTCTTTCATTATTTGGACACTGAACAAAAAACTGAGCAATAATTTTGAACTGATACCGCAGATGTTGCTTTAGTGTTATGAAAATGGCACTAACTTTCTTGTAGTTAGCTTATGTCTTTTGAGTGAGGTCACTTTGAATCAAAACTTATTTTAACTCAGGTATAAGACAAAGCCTGGTTAGCCGAGTGGTTTGGCACTCGGTTTACTAATCTGGTGGTATTGGGTGCAGTCCCAGCAGTAGGATTTTTTTCTGGTACTCGCTGAAAAAAAGGCCCCAGGGTTCACCCAGCCTCTTAAAAATGGATACCAGAGAAATCTGGGAGGGTGAAGCAACCAGGCTTGATACTTTCATGTTCTGAAGGTCATGGAAAATAAAGGCCTAACACCATATTCCCAGTATGCCTTAATGGCATGAAAATGAGAATTTTGCCGTATAAGACAAAAGTTAGAGAACTTAAGAGTGAATGGAAAATTCAAGGGAAAAAGGAGAAGGAGGCCAAGAGAAAAATATCTCAGTGGACTGACCAAATGGCCTGGAAAAAGAAAGAATTTGAATTGATTGGAAGCACCAAGGATCATGCCAAATGGAGAAGCATGATCACAAGCAACTCACAAACTGACAAGTATAGTTTCAGGAACAATTTTTTATAAATAGGAAATGTGGCTTTCGTGCAGTAAAGTAAGAGAACACAGTTTTGTAAGATTAGGGCTAACAAAAATCATAGACAAAGCACTTTAGTGAGACGTCAAAGTGCTTTGTCTATGATTTTTTCGAGGTCTAATCCTACAAAACTGTGTTCTCTTACTAAACTGACAAGTGGAGCACAGGTCATTAGGAACAAATATTGCTGATAAAAAAGGGATTGATTTATGAGACAGAAGCAGTCCTAAATTTTTTTTTTTCCTTTTTAAAAATGTTAAGTTTTTGAAGAGTTGTCATTACTGCACTCAGGACAAGCCGAAGGGAATCGCAGCCAAGTGCACAAGCTCTGTAACACCAGTGAGAACGCTGATGTAAAATGATCAACTGTCCCATCTTATGTGGGACAATCCCTCATTTCAGAAATTGTATTTCTTTGATCGAGATGACTAATATTCATATTTTAACACACACATCCTATTTTGTCCTGTATTTTCAGCTTTGATCACTGTGTGTTCGCAAAAAAGAGGGAATTTCAGCATCTGTATGTATAGCAGAGAAGGAAATTGTTATGTCAAGATAAGGTGCATCATTACCTCCAATTCAAAATGGGACATCATTATCATTTCAGTTTTGCACAACACACACAGACACACACCATTCTCTACCCCAGTTGAGTGTCCTGTATCTGAACTAAAAAGATAGTTAGGTTGCCTGATGAATGAGAGGTTGCCTGATGAATGAGAGAAGATGAGTGGGATTCGATGTTAACGATGATTACAGGCATGTTAAAAGATTGCTTATCATGATAGACACATCTATTGTTTTAATAATTATGGTGTTTCTTACAAACTAAACATGAATTAGAAGCTTGAATTTGGTAGCAGGGTGGGACAGACAAGAGGACAATTGCCATCACGTAAAAGAAAAAAAAATATTGTAAATTTTGAAAAGTTCCCATCAATTCATCAGACTGCAGAACAAATATAGATTCTGTTGTCTTGATATATGTTACTTAACAAATATTTACATGTGATAAGAGCATCATTTTTACAAAATATTTAGATTAGATATTGTTCTTTAGTCATCTGTGATGAAGGTGTTATTTTTCCAAAATGATGGTTCCATGTTTTTTTTTAAAAATTGTATACAAGTGAAATAAATTAGCATGCATGCTTTGTATGTGACTTTCTTTCATTTTCCAAGTTTGTCCAATTCAGCAACACTTCAGTTTGTATTTCTATCATTTTTGGATCAAAAATATGGAAGTTACCTTATTGCTGATTCTTACCTTACAAACTTGTTCAGTTATTTACTGTTACCAAAGATATCTTTCCAAAGGTTAGTTACTTTAGTTAAGACCACATACATGCATTTCAGTGTTTATGTCAATAAAATTCTTCAGCTTTTCATATTTCTATTGTCTCAAATAGAAAGGTATTTAAAAAATGGGCTTTTAAAATAAAGTTTGATGTTTTAAAGGAACAGTTTTCTTTTTTTTTTTTTACATTTCAGTTAAAAAATGAGCTACTCTCCAGTGCATCTTTAATGAACTATTTGAAGAAATCACAGAAAA
Organism: Achatina immaculata; assembly: GCA_009760885.1. Taxonomy (NCBI): domain Eukaryota; kingdom Metazoa; phylum Mollusca; class Gastropoda; order Stylommatophora; family Achatinidae; genus Lissachatina; species Lissachatina immaculata. The sequence goes on from CM019717.1 coordinate 8,150,739, forward strand.
GCATTTCTTTTGAAGTGAATAGTTTGAATTATTTCTTTTTCTTCTATCACCCTGGAACTGTTTTTTTTTCTGCAGTGAAGATGTTAAGGCACAGCATTGTGTCTGATTGGGAGTGGGTTACAGCTTGGACACCTGTTATGAGGTGGCAACTTAAGCTGGGGGCCTGCCAGATATGAGAATGTCACAGTGATAAAACCATTTTCCAAACAATGAATGATCAATATTATACTTGAATGTCTTTCTTCTGCTGCTTAATGCCAGACAGCCGAGGGGAAAAAAAAAAGATCAAATTCAGTAAATGGGTACCAGAGAAACCTGGGAAGGTAAATATGGTCAGGTGTGACACTGACCACATCACACTTTCATGTGCTGGTCTTGGAAACAGACCTAACACCATATCCCCAATATGCCGTACTGGCATGGAAATGAGGATTTTACTTTGTACCTGTACTGCCATGATCCTTTTGATCCAGACTGCTACCATAGCAGGCTATTTTCTAGCTATGCCTTTTTTTCCAAATATTCCTTAGCTAGTGCTGCCCTAATGATGTTTCTGTCAGCGTGTGATCTTGGTTACCCTCCCGAAATCCTAAAATCCTGAGACAGTACTTATGCATTCTTGGAAATCATTAACAAACAGATAAGAACTGGAGATCTGGCCATAATGTCCTCTTGACATTTATTGAAAAAGGGTTAACTTGAAGAAAGTTAATGAACTTAGACTTGTGAAACAGTGAATTTTTACCAACAGTGCAGTTTTGTTGTATGACTGAACCAGTTACAATTTTCTTCCTTGGTCAGGCCAATTGGGCATTGTTGCAGTGAGCTCTTCATTGGGTCAATATTCAGATTAACAGGCATTTTGTGTGTGTGTGTGTGAGGCTATCAGATCAACTGGGCATTATTTGGATCTTTTTGCCAGAAGAACTAAACATTTACTTGTTACTCTGATTAGATTTACCACACATTACTTTTCTGTTCCTTTCATCACACATACCAGGCATTATTTTTGTCTCTCTCATCAAACCATGGTGTAGGGTGGTGTAAGGATTAGCGCACCTGCCCGCATGATCAAAAGGTCCCTGGTTCAATTTCGCATTTGGATGTAATTTTTTTTTTAAAGACTAACTGGTGCCAAAGTCAACCCAGCCTCAAGAAATGGGCACCTGGGGTTTCCCTGGGAAAACAAAAGGCAGCGAGACAAAGTGCTAGCAACCCTATCTCAAATGCTGTAATAGAATAAAAATGTAAAGACACCAAAACTTCACACTCCTATGGCATGCAAATGTCATGAGACACTGACTATTATTATTATTTTTTAAAATCCAACTGGCCATTATTTTTGCTCCTTTCATTAAACCAAGTGGACACTCTCTTCCCCCCCCCCCCCCCCAAAAAAAAAATTTCAACTGCCCATTTAAAAAAAAATTTTGCATTATTTTTTTCTTTATTCTGGTCAAACCAACATTATTTCTGTTATTTTACTCAAATCAAACCAACTGGGCATTATTATTTGTTATTTTACTCACATGAAATCAACTGGGCATTATTACTGTTACATGATCTGCATGTCTGACCTGCTACTTCAGGCAATGAAAACGTCAACAAAACAGTACGTACTTAGGTAATAACATGAACCACACGGAGAGGATATACTTTATATACTACAGTATTTCTTTATTGGCTAAAAAGGAAATGAAAAGACACAGAGATTTCAGAAAAAAAACCCAAAACATCTGTACATAGTTCAAAAGTGTGCAGCATGCACAAAATTCAAGGAGTTAACATTCGTTACATGCCACAGTGTATCAGCAAAGAAAACTTTTTCTCTTGGGTGCAAACATCTAGAATCTGGGATTAAGAAAATCAAAGATCACACACAAAAACTGGAAAAAAAAAAGAATTCAAAGATACATCTGTAAAACTCTGCTAGTAAGGAGAAAAATATACAGAATAGTATATAACTGCTTTAAAAAAATGAATAAAACTGTATTAAATGGTAGTAAATTAAATAATGGTAAAATTCTAATCCTGAGAATGTTGTTTTTGTTTCACATTATGGAATATTAGTTAATTATTAATTATAGATTATGTCATTGAGACTAACTGCTGCAGACAAAAAGAAATATTTATGCCATTTCTTATCATTTCCTCACTGATTCCTATGGAAAAAAAAAAAAACTTTTCAATTTGTGGACATGAGGCAATAGATATTTATGGCAGTTCCAATGTTCATATGTGATTTGGAAGAAGGTAATTGTGTTAGAGGAATGGAACAACCAACGGAGCAACTAGAGCTAGCCAAGTTCCAGTACCTCCTTACTGAATTTGCTGAAGCAAACTGCTGTGTTATTTCAGTTTGGCCAACAAGCTAGGTATCATCATATTCCCTTGCTTTTTGGGAGTTCAAGGAATCCATCACGACCAACTAATCAAAAACCCTTCACCAGTTGCCAATATTTACACTACATTCTTGAACAATAATGACCATGCTCTGCTGTTGGCCTGGAGATGCCCCCCCCGCCCCTACACTTGGGACGCTCCCATTAGTTCTCAGCTTTTAACCTGGGTGTTGTTTGTAGTGTGTGTTGGGTGAAAGCGACAATGGCACATTGACTGAACACAGCTTGATCTTTTCCATGAAGTTCTGATTGTCCTTTCTTTATTCCCCTCTACTGTATATCCTATACACTGTATATACACCACAATGTTGGCTGCAGGACCTAAAGTTCATAATTATAGGAAGACACAACATAAGCCTCTTTGTGATGTTTAATGAGAAGTTATATGGCTTATTTCATATATGGTGAACCCCCCTATGATTCCTTTGTTAAAATATCTATTTTATTCTCTCTTTTTTTTTTTTTTTCGTGTCTAGACATAGTTTTATGTGTTTCAATGACACACATCCTTAATACTGAAGTGAGTATATATCATATGAAGGTTTAGCTCCTAGCTCTGTATACTGCATAGAATTTCTTCAAGTGGCTGCATGCGTCTTGAAAGACAAAGTTGCAAGTCATAGTGTTTGGTTACTAGGAATCATTTCTGAGTTCTTTTTATGTTTACCACTGATGGTGCCCTTGCTAGACTCTCACTGACAATTTCTGCTGAACATAAACAATTAACTGCTTATTTACCTGTACATGGCTACATGGTCATCCAATTATTTTCTAATAATCAAAGATTAGCAATTCTCTAAAGATAACATATTTCATTGCTGTGATTACTGAAATAATGTATAGGCTAAAAAAAAAAATCTTCATTAGCTCTAAACTTCACTTAGCTTACTTGTTGTTAATGCAGACTTTTCTATCCTCACAACCTCCTCTGTGTTCTGATCATTTGAATGGTTGATGAAGGACAATAAAAGAAAGAAAAAAAACCAGCAGAAAAGTGAAAACATCACGTTAACCATCTTTTGTTTAGGATGATCCCCTGGCTATTAGTTGGCCCCGTGTTGGGTTACAAAAGGATTTAAATGAGCATATGCTTTCCAGTGCTGACATTTTTAGCAATGTTTTATCCTTTAGAAAAATTGTTAGTCAAATGTGTTTTTCTGTTGTTGGTTGCTGAAGTTACGAGAAGCTTCTAATCAAAAGATCTGAAGAAGTCATCAGGTTAATTTTGTATACAGTTCTTTTGGAATATATTACTCCATTTACAAAGCTACAATGCCAAGAGTTTTCTCCAACAATTAAATAATTCAACAAAATGTTTTAAATAATAAATTTACATCAGATCTGTTTAAAAAAAAAAAGCAAAGCATTCATTGACACTGAAACAAAGTTTTCTGGGGACATGACATTTACCAAAAACAAAATGAAAAAAAAACAACACATGACATTTAACATACTAAAATAAAAAAAAATAACAGAAACATAAGGAGAACCTAAACTGAGAAATGTCCAGCATAGTTCAGATAAATACATATGAAAGCATTAAAATAATGCTCCCAGACAGCAGGATAGACAAAAATAACCTACTCCACATTTTGGCAAAATCTTTTATATCATCTGATGATGCATAAAGCATGTAGCAGGTAATCACAAGCTGATGTCAACAAGAAAATAGGGGTAGAAAACATTCATTACTATTTTCAAATACAGAATTTTGGGATATTAAAAAAAAAATAGTGGCCATTCTAAAAAAAGGAAACGAGCACTGTAACTGAAATCCCCTTTTTTTTTTTGGTCCTACATCATACAGTATAAACATACCAAGAAACTACATGGTTAATTCTTATCAAGCACATTCGGTGATTAAGTCTTAAATGTATATTTCTAAAGTGCTAGATCTCAAATCATACAAAAATAACTTCAATGAGGGCATTGAAAAGTCACTTGTCATTTAATAAGAATGCATAACGGGCAACTACTCCATGAACTAGTTTTATCCTTTGGATGTTTTTTTCTTCCTCTCTTAAAGGCAAAAACTCTGTCTCAGGTTCTTGTTACTTTATGATGACTAAACAATTTTAACACAGAAGTAAATCAAAATGCTATCAAAAGCCATCCAACCAAGATCCACCAACAAAGTTCTGTCTATTTGTGTAGGAGCATTTAAAAGATGTGCAAGGTGCTACAACTTTATCAATGTGAAAATAACTATGATTATTACAAAATATTGATATCAAACATTATTTTTAAAGTCTACTTCACCAAGGCTAGTCTAACATGCAGTTACTGTACAAGTTCTATAGTTCATGTTCTACTACATCAAATTTCTAAAAAAATTTCCATCACATTGAAGGTGGGATGAAGTTTTATAGAGGCAAGTTCACAATACACAAGATTGGTGTATTAAAAACAAAAAGACCACACACACGTACAACTATGAGTTTTATTAACAGGAGAAGAAGAAAGTAACTCATAAAACCGTTCATAGTTAAGCATCAACAATTAACATGCAAAATGCACTGATTATTAATAACGCCAGGATCAACTGTGACATTAAATGCTAGCAAAAAGGGGAAATACATGTATAGTAACAAACTGTGAAACTCAGAAAACTGCTAAAACTGAAATATAGTATGAAAGAAAAAAAAACAGCCGCTCAACATTAACAAATGCTTATTGTAAAGCTGTAAAAAGGTATACAGAACACACGAGTACATTTTTTTAAGACATGAAAATCCCATCTTACATCAAGTACAAGCACAGCCCATCTAACATTATTGCACGGGTTATCAAAGCCCCCAAAAAAATAATGAAAAACAAAAATTATTAGTCTGAGATCTTCCCTACCCTTTGCCCTTGGCCCAGATACCATAATTCTGCAACATGTGTCTCTGGTGATCAACCCAAAGAATGCATAATGAACTGCTGTGACAAAACTTAACAAGGCAAACAGTCCTAGTTGGGGTCTGCACCGATGCTTATTTAGTTACACTTCTTCACTGTATGTGAAAGGAAAAAAATTGCTGTAAACTGTTTAAAATGAAGATGCTCTGGTGATCAAAAGAAGTGTAATCATTTCACTTCATCATTTTCTTAACAGTCAGTAATCTCTTTAGCAATGAGCAAAATAATATGATACTGTGTTCAAAGACTCATGGAAAAAAAAAAAAAACCAACTAATTTATCAGAGTTAACAGGTACTGAAACGAGATGGTGAACTAAAATAAGATTACAAACTACTGCCTTGCTCCTATATAGCCTGCCTGAGTTCATTTGCTACTGTGACAGCAAATGTTTCTACCAGGTTGTATCAAATCCTGCTTTGTGGTGGGTCAGATGAGTCAAAGGCTATGAGAGAAGAAATCCTGAAGGAAGGAACCCTAAGACTGTTGGTGGCAAGGTTCTTTGGCCTACCCATCTTTCAGCAGTTCCTGAAACTCTGCTACACTTTCAGATGCATGGGCCTTGTTCTTTCTATGAAACTGAGTGGCAGAGTTCGGAGGTGGAAAGTGCAACATGGACGATTTTTCCATATCAAACGCCCAAGTGAAAAAAGTCAAAACAGTCTTCTTAAATGAAAAATGCCAACATAACCCTGGCCTAGAAATTTTACCTTAAGAACACAGTGAAAAATCTTTTAATACAAAGAAATTTCCATAAAAGGAAGTCTGCTTATGCTTTCTCTGTAAAGTGCCAAACTGGGCTGCTGATCAGTTCAAAGATACAAGAGATTCAAAGTTACAAAGCTGCAACAGAGCATCTCGAAGAAAAAAACACTGATCAAATGTTGCTGATGTATGGAGTGTTGTCAGCCTCATTTTACTGTGATACATTCTTAAAATCCAACATCAATTTTTACATGGTGGTAGTTACACTGATCAAAATCAGTTATCTGTGAAGGAAGGACATGGTATCTGCCAAAAATCAACATTTTGTGAATGTTGACAGACCAAAGGGTTATATACTTATCCTCAGAACAAGTGCTAAGAAGACAAGTAACTGTGTTCTACTGCAGAGTTCAGAAAAAGTCTTGGAATTCAGCATATAATTTTTGTTCCAAAACTTAGGCTCTGGTGTCACTATATGATTACATGTAAAGCAATGCATTTACGTGTTCACCTATAAAAGATGTAACTTAAGCTGTGTTGTCACCATATGATTACATGTAAATCAAAGCATTTATGTGTTCACCTATAAATGAATAAAACCTGTTTCTGTTGGAAGTTATTTATCAAATCAAATTTCACACGCCGAAGATTCTACCTAGAAGTGGCTTCCTTCAGATACTGCAGAGTAAGACCCTTACAGAACTAGCAAAGGATGAATATTTCTGTAAATAACACATTTGTTCCCCTTCTCTTACACAGAATGTATGGAACATAACACCAAATTTTTCCTTTCTTTTTTTTTTTTTTTTTTTCTACAGCAATGTCTATAATACACTATTACAAAAACAAACTACAATTCTGTCTTAACTTCCACAGTGAAAAAAGTACAGAAACTTCAAATGAACTATCTTTAAATGATGAAATATGGTGATTAAAAACTATAAATGATGTAGATTTCCTGGGTATGTTAGTTAAGTTAACACACTATTAAAAGATATATAAATAGTAGTTTAGAACTATTAAGCCCATGGTATATCACACAGAAAATGTGATGTCCAGGTTACTTTGTTCATTTATAAAATAATGCTTAATAGGATGCATGTTATGATATATCTTGATAAAATAGGGTGCTCAGAGATTATGCCATTATGACATCAAAAAAGAAATGGAGAAGAAAAAAAAATTGGATGGAAAATGTACGTCAAACCAGCTTAAAAATCAACAAATCAAGGAGCATATGTCTTGTCAAAAGATCTGAGAAAATAACACAATCCAATTAAAAAAATGTCTGTTTTAACAACATAAAATGCAACTGCAATTAACTTAAACCAAAACAAAAAGGAATGAACTGCAGAAACCAAAACAAAACCAAAAAAAAAAGACCTTGATGGAACAACAAATATATGACTCTTTTTATATTGAGCAAAATAAATTTACTTTGACTGTTCACTAGTCTTCACATGGCAGTGTACTCAGGTACTGATAAAACTCGACTCAAAAGCCCAATCTGGCTTATAAAGCTTATTACATAACCCTAATTAATTTTATTAAATCTTGCCTATAAAGATGTGTTTTTATAACACACATATACTCTAGATTAAACTGGTGCAATGAAAACCACGGTGTCATGCATTCCCGCTTCTGAGACCCACCAAGAATACAGGCTCAAGCCCTGCGATACTCTGAACCTCTTGTGGTCCTCTCGTGGATCTCATGTGGTCCCTTTGAGGACCATGGGAGTAAATTCAGGAGGACCACGGGGCGGTCTTGGTGGTAGAAGCGAATGAAGAAGAAGAAGAGGAAGATAACACACATATGTCACATCACCAGCCTTATGTTATCCAGGACTAACATCAAATGACTGAGAAGACTGTTTCAAATTACTCTTATAAAAAAAAATTCTCCTTATGATCTCTGCAAAAGAGTTAGCCTTTTAAGTCTTGATCTAGCAAACTGTATGTTAAATGTGCATTCCCATATTTTTTAGCATACTTAGCTTTCTTAATTTTTACATAATACACAAAAGAACATATCTAGGGTAACTATTGGACTTTTTAATTTAGACGTTACATACTTTAAGATAGTGTATGTAATGATTTGACACATTCCAGAGATTATAAGGAAAAAACTACTGAGAAAATATCCCACTGACACGTATGTATGTCTCACATCATTCTCGTGCCGTCAGACATTACACTGGTCTCACACGGTAGTTCACCAAATTTACAAATCCCATTGCAAAAGGACAATGGTTTAATGTATCCCAATAAAGTGTTATATTTCTTTCAAAAGTGCCCAAATCATGCAGACCTGAAGCACGAGATGGCCAGAGGACACAAGCTTGGGGCAAAAGATCTGGAGAGGACTGCGGGCTTTGCCATGTCAAGAGGGATCAGGATCTGATGTGACCAACAACTTCGAATGCAGAAGAAGTTATATTTCCAAATATTTTTATTCTACATTCTAACTTTCACCTAAGGGAAGATACAAATAAATATCTACATTTCTCATCTGATCATCTAAATCTACATTCAGCCATATCTATGACCTATTAAATTGATAATACATCAGAACAGATTACTACAAGGAAGAATTTCATTTGACCATATATAAAATAATTGTTAAGAGAGGCCAAATTAGTAAGCATAAAATCCCTTGATGAGGTTGAAAAAGTCGCTGACAACAGGAAAACTTGCCAAACTACCATGCAAGTCCTATGTGACATTTAATGGCACGGGAAGGATTTAAGATATACAAAATAAAGAAATTAGAAAAGAAAAAGATAATGGTATAATTTCTTAATAACTTTCATTTCTGTGAGACAACCACAGCTATTCTGAATATTACAAGATAAACTAGCTGACTCTTTATTCTGTCTGCTTCTGATGACCTTCTTGTGCTGGTCTCTCAAACACAAGAAGTTAAAAACAATTTCAAAATGCCAAGTTTTAAGATCAGGTACCAGTAAATATCTTCTACCATATTTTTGCATGCTTGGTGGAAAAACAATGGAGCTAAATCATCAAAATATCCCCTGAAATACAACATTCTATTAGTTGATCATTAAAATCATGTGAATCTTCAGCAATATGTTGTCCTTAACTTTTGTCTCTAATACTTCAGCAAATAATCTTTTTCCACTATGTAAACAAGCTGCAGCTGTTTATTTTATAACCCAAAATAATGCAGGTAAAATCCTGAGCCAGCTTTTCTTCCCTACTTGCAGCAGTTCAGAGACAAAAATGCACAAAATGTGGCCCAACAGGAAATCTAAACAATGTGTCAGTTTTTTTATACTATGTGGAACATAAAAATAATATAAAAAAAAAAAAATCAGTGACCAGGTAATATTACAAGCTGAAGCCAATTCAGTTATGAAAACCATAATAAATTGGTTTAAGATCAACAAACTGGGCAGGGCTTAGGCGTGTCAGGCGCACCTCAAGCTCATTAACTGTTGGTGTGAGACAAATCACTCTATCTTTGCATTGTTGACTGCACGACGAATAACTTCATCAGTGGCCAGGTCTCCTGCCAATTCACGAGCTGAAACAGAGAGAGAAAAGAAAGCATGTAAATTTCAAACAGAAATGCACAGTGTGTGATCAAGTTCCAGCTTTCTAGACTAACTTTTCTTGATATAACACACCATACACACAAAATGTTTGATGGGAATGTGGAAACCATAAATAACTTATATATGAGGGGTGATTGATAAGTTCTCAGCATAAGGTACAAATACTTGAAACACACAGTTGATATTAGGTGCATTTGTAGATCAGGTAATGTAAGATTAAACACCAAGTTTCGAGAAATTAAATGCAACTAATTTTTTTAACAGGCTACTGAAGTGGTAAGGGGTGGCAGAAATTGAGAAAATGGATAACATTTCTCATCGAGCAGTCATTGGCTACCTCTGGATCAAGGGCTTATCATCGAAGGAGATCCATGAAGATATGGTGAAGACTCTAGGGGGAGAATGCCCCTTCTTAAAGCACAGTGAAGAAATGGGCAGCTCAGATCAAATATAGAAGGGAGAGTCTGGAAGATGATCCCCGTCCAGGAAGACCAAGAATGGTAACCACCAATGAAACCACCGGCAGAATCTATGACACGATAACGGAGGATCAACAACTAACTGAGCGGTACTTTGCTACTGAATTGGGCATCTCCCACGAACATGTTCAAGCCATTATTCACAATGATATTCAAATGACAAAGGTCTCTGCTTGATGGGTCCTGAAACTTCTTGGAGTTGATCACAAACGAAAGTGTCTCAACATGTTAAAAAACAATCTTGGCCATTTTTCTGCAGATCTTGAAAAGTTTCTTCAGCAATTTGTGACTATGGATGAGACTTGGGTTCATCATTTTCAACCAGAAACCAAAGAACAATCAAAGCAGTGGAAACGTCATGGATCCCCATCTCCAAAGAAAGAAAGGGTGGTTCTGTCTGCAGGCAAAGTGATGGCTTCCATCTTTTGGGATTTGAAGGTGTGCCATTGGCAGACTATCTTCAAAAGGGCAGAGCAGTCACCGGGGCCTATTACGCTAATCTTGTGAAGCAACTGCGGGTCAAACTGAAGGAAAAACGTCGAGGGAAATTGACGAGAGGAGTTATCTTTCAGTAAGACTTCTTAGTCTTATTCGTACAAACACTGGCGATAATGCGTGGTACTTTGATTTTTGTGATGCGCATTTTAACCGGGTACCTCCGACTTCAGCCCTTTCCCTGCTAGGCAGACTGTGTCTTCCTCAAACTGCCATGAAGACAGTGGTGTATGCTGGCCTGACTAAAACTTTGCTTTCCAGCCTCTGGTGGCTGTACTTAAGCCAACTCTCCATGTCAGATCCAGCACGCAATACTGGCTGGCCAGATGGCTTTGAGACAGTTCCACAGAGACACTCCGACTTTGGGATGAGGAATCTGATGAGTGCCTCAACAATATCCATTCCCCGCTACCTATAGTCTGTTGGCTCTGTTTTGTTTACATCATTCTGATAGCCATTTTGTAAAGACCTATAGCTTGTCATGTCCTGGATTCATTGGTTTCACACCAGATTTTCCTCATCCCCGCCAGCGATCTCCATGTCCCTATCTGTCCACCAAACTGACATAACATTTTACAAAAATAACAATTACAATTAGTGTTGATTGATACAGGTTTCTGGGCTATAGAAGTAGGTCAGAGTTTTTTAAGCAAACAGTCTCACAAAGACTATGTTAAGATAAGTGTGTTCTTAACACAGTTGTTCCCAGGGGATTTCAGCAAGACAATGCTCCAGTTCACAAGTTGGCGGTGGCAACAGCTGCCATTCATGAATGTGGCTTCCAGCTTCTTAAACATTCTACTTATACCCCAGATTTGGCCCCTTCGGACTATTACCCGTTTACCAAACTCAAAAAGGAGCTCAGTGGTCACAAATTTGCTTCAGATAATGATGTCATTCATGCCGTAGACCATTTTCTACTGGCACAAGATGCTGACTTTTACAAAGAAGGGATCCATATGCTCCAGGATCGCTGGACTAAGTTCATAAACTTGCACTGGGACTATGTTGAGAAATAACCCAAAGAAGTTGTTCACAAATAATCCGTTGTACCTTATGCCGAGAACTTAGCAGTCACCCCTCATATATAAAGTTCACAAAATATGCAGTCAAATTCATGAATAACATGGCCAGTTACTAGTATTTATAACAGTAAAAAAAATCAATCCTATACAGCTTCTAATCTAAGTGAAATATAAAACCCTGCAAAAGTAAAAAAAAAAAAAAAACAAACTCTGTGACTCATATTTCTGAGGCAGGTTTACAGGGTGCAAACAGTTGCCAGGATAACAGACAAATGTCTGTGTTGCTTTGAACTTCATGACAAAAATAGCACTTGCTGTAACACTTCTTTATGGTGGTTCTGAATAGACGGAGTATCCTGCTGTACCTGGGAAAAGTGGTATGCAGACAGTGCCTTGCAGATGTTGTATTTATATCTTTCAAATCTGCTTGTTAGATGAAAAGGAAGTACAAGGTATACTTGTATGGAAATACAAGGTCTGACAATTAAGTAATGAGACTGATTTTATTATGGTAAAGGTAAAGGTAATGCTGTCATGCCTTAGAGGCACATAGGGATATGGTGTTAGTGCCCATATTTTCCTTGACCTGTCAGCACACTAGAGGGTGATATGGTCAGCATCACATCTGGCCGCCTTTCCTTCCCCAACTCCAGAAGAAGTCGGGTACCCATTTCTACAGCTAGGTGACTGGGGTGCCTCCGGCCAGATTCAAACCCCCAACCTCCACCATGGGAGACCAGTGCACAAACCACTTTGCCACTCAGACATCCGATTAGACAAAAATGCCGTCTATGAAGCAAAGCATGGAAACCAAAGAGGCAACCTTTATCTAAGATCTGGCAACATTTCATCGCCGCCTGATAAGCAGACGACAAACAAGCCACCATTTTGTTGACCTAGTTAGATGTGCATTGTCACGTAATCAGCATGGAGCAAAAAGCTAACATTAAATTCTGTTTAAAACTCGGAAAAAGTGCCATTGAGACAGCTGAATCGATGCGGCAAGTTTATGGGGATAATTGTTTATCTTATGCACAGATATTCAGGTGGTATTCACCATTCAAAAGTGGTGGATGCCCACTTTCTGTTCATAATAAGGAACTCACTGAAAAATTCTGAGAACGGATACAAGAAGATCGTTGTTTGACTGTGAGGATGATGGCAAATGAATCTGGTGTTAACCGAGAGACCATTCGTAAAATTTTAATGGAAGATTTGGGCAAGAAAAAAGTTGTTTGCCGGTTTCTACCACATTCGTTGTCTAATTACCAAAAACATCAGCATGTTGAGAATGCAAAAGACATCATCAAAAGTGTCGCATAAATAAACATTTCTTAAATTTGATTGCTGCGGAGGATGAAACATGGATTTTCCGCTATGATCCCACAATTAAACACCAAAGTGCTCAGTGGAAGTCATCATCATCACCAAAAGGCAAAAAATCTGTCTTCAAAAGGCAAAAATGAAGACAACGTTGGTGTGATTCTACGACAGCAAAGGAGTTATTAACAAAGAATTTATTCCAGAGGGACAGACTGTCACTGTCAAAGTTTATTTAAGTATTTTGAAACACCTATTGAAAAGGATTCTCCAAGTCTGACCCGAGTATTCAACACCTGGCAGTTTTCTCCTTCTTCATGATAATGCACCAGCTCACGGGGCAGTAGCTGTACAGGAATTTTTGGCCCTAAAACAAGTGTGTGTTCTCAACTACCCACCCTATTCCCCAGCTTTGTCTCCCTGTGATTATTTTCTATTCCAAAAATTAAAGTTACCATTGAAAGGACGCTTCTTTGATGATACTGATGGCATCTAAAGGGCCATAACATCTAATTTAAGGGCCATATCAACCAAAGAACTGCAGAGGTCGTTCCAGTGTTTGTTAGACCATGCCACTCGCTGTATTAATGCACAAGGGGCTTACTTTGAATAAAACACAGGTTATATCTTCAACTGTTGTTTATTTTATTTTTTATGTAATTAGTCTCATTACTTAATTGTCAGACTTTGTAGATCAGATGGGATGCCAGAAGATGGGCAAGAATGAACCTCCACGTTAACTTCTACAGGGTACATCTCTAGAGAACTTTCTATCATGGTTTGTTCTCCTTGCCTTTTGCTCTCATAAACAAACATGACCTTCAAAATATATTACCAAAATAGAAAAGTCAATATAATTTTCTACGAACTTAGCACAAAAAAGCAACTGGGATTAATGTATTTATTAAAGATAACAGGTAATTTTATGTTTATAAAACAAATGTATCATTTAAAGTAAATACAGCTGATTAATCCATCTGTCAAGTAAAGAAAACCCAATTCAGTGATATCCCAAGTGCTGCTTCATAGATCTATGCTACAAAACATTTTCAAAGTAATTATTAAAAGTTAACAGATAATTCAATGCTCATAACTTCCCACTCACTATAATAGTCCTCTTTTTAACACTTACTCAGCCTATCACAGCACACTGCACTTCTCAATTAAAAGCCAGATTAAACTATGAGTACTTTTAACTCCTTGCTCTTACACAAGCCTGTAATTGATCAGTCTTTTTTAAAGACCTCATTCAAAACAAGCCTATAGTTTATAAAAATAACAATCTTTAAGTCCTCAATCTAAATCCAAGCCTCCATACTGTCATTACTGCTATTTTAACTTCTCTAAACTATCTCCCTTATCCCTTAAGTGACCACGACACATGGGGCTGCTGGTAGCAAGAGATTTCCATTAATTTCTCTCTCTCCATTATCCCTTCAGTGACCACGACACACAGGGCTGTTGGTAGCAAAAGACTTCCATTAATTTCTCTCTCTCCATTATCCAGTCAATGTCCAAGATATGGGGCTGCTGGTAGCAAGAGATTTCCATTAATTTCTCTCTCTCCATTATCCAGTCAATGTCCAAGATATGGGGCTGCTGGTAGCAAGAGATTTCCATTAATTTCTCTCTCTCCATTATCCAGTCAATGTCCAAGATATGAGGCTGCTGGTAGCAAGAGATTTCCATTAATTTCTCTCTCTCCATTATCCAGTCAATGTCCAAGATATGAGGCTGCTGGTAGCAAGAGATTTCCACTAACTTCTCTAATTAATTCATTCATTTGTATGTCCTCTGTGGAACTTTGCCTCTCTATCAGCACTCCTGTAGGCCTTTCGGTTGTGAGCAAGATGGCCTGCTGCTGGTGCATCATTTTCTTTGTTTTGTCAGTTGTCATCAATTTAGTTTTCTTTGCATTAAGATAGAGGTTTTACTCTTCGCTGTTCTTACGGACTGACATAGATAGTTTTTCCATTCCTTTTTGTGTTGTGGACAGTAATACTGTGTCATCATCGTATCTAATCTCTGGTATTTCATAGCCTCTAATTGTTAATTGTTATGGCATTGTAATATTCTTTGTCTACATCTTCTCTAACATTCCTCATTATATTTTCAGAATACAAGTTAAATAAGTAAGGTGACAATATGCACCCCTGACAGACCCCTTGTTTTATGTCAAACCAAGTTGTTTTTTCACCATTTACTCTTACTGCTGCCTGTTGGTCTAGATACAGCAGTGATGTTAATTGTAGCAAATGTGATGGAAATCCCATTTTTTCCATTATTTCCCAAAGTTTCTTTAAACTTCTCCAATACCAGTCAATAAATTATCACTGCACTTTCTAACCATTTGATCAAATGCTAGCATGGCATATGTTACATTTATCAACAAATACTTTAATGAAGCACTGGGTATTTTACTCTTCTCATAGAAAATTTCCACCAGCTATTTATCTTTTTATTATCATAACCAAAATATCAAGCTTTTTAAATCAAAGTACTGGGGCTCTCACCCTAGCGTGCTCAAGAACAGACATTCATAGTGACAAAAACCTAGTCAGAATCTCTAATTTAAAACATGTAATGCTATTAATAACTTCACTGCACGCTGATGTGATTAGTGATTCATTTGTTGGGAACAGGTACTGAACACTAAATATAGTTCCCCTCCCCTATACTTTCATACAAATGTATTTACATAAACCCTATTTTATCTTCTCCAGTTTATTTCAGGCCTTGCTATTTGTAAGCTTGTTGCTTTTCATCATGATGTTATGCTGCACTATTTGTTTAATTTGTACTTGTCAGGGCATGGCAGCAGAAGAGAAGTTACTGAGGGCTGAACAGTCTCATGTTTCATAAGGGTATTTGGGAGCAAATATGATTGTATTAGCTGATGTCATGATTATTTGGGAGCAAATATGATTGTACTAGCTGATGTCATGATTATTTGGGAGCAAATATGATTGTACTAGCTGATGTCATGATTATTTGGGAGCAAATATGATTGTACTAGCTGATGTCATGATTATTTGGGAGCAAATATGAGTGTACTAGCTGATGTCATGATTATTTGGGAGCAAATATGATTGTACTAGCTGATGTCATGATTATTTGGGAGCAAATATGATTGTACTAGCTGATGTCATGATTATTTGGGAGCAAATATGATTGTACTAGCTGATGTCATGATTATTTGGGAGCAAATATGATTGTACTAGCTGATGTCACGATTATCAGGTCCGATGAATCTGACTTGGACAAGACCCAGTTGTACTTCTCTTATGGTTTTTCTAGTATTAGGCTCAACCTGGATAATGGAGCGGGGTTTGTCTTGGTCTTATGGTGGTGGTGGTGGAGTCTGCAAAGAAGCTTATTTTCTGGGTCTTTAAGCTAGCTATAAATGTATTTCAACATTCAGGAAGCAGGCACAATGAATGGGTTATGACAGCCTCATATACACAGTGTAGTGACAAAAAATGTATGTGTGAATAACATCTAGTTATGTTACAATCATTAACATTCTGAATTTGGATAGATTTCTTTACCTATCCAAATCAGCCAAATCTGAGCTTTCCACCCTGTCACAATCTGCCCAACCATACAAGGCCACACAAGACTGCACATTTATGCTTGTAATGCTTCCTGTATACTATCATAAACTAATATTACAAAAACTGAAATATTCATACAGTTAGACCATATGTGCCATGATAATGGTTAAAAGAGCCCCGATTTGCTTCAGTTTAACTTGTGACTACAACATTTGTTTAGTTTTCTTATCATGTAGCCTATATGTACACACTGTATGCATGTGTCATATGTCATATTAAGTACACTAACTTCTGGTTATGTTTATCGTGGGTGATCTGGAGTGTTGAGCATTTACTCAATAACCAGACAAATGTACGTACTCCGTCCTATCTTTCTGATAACACTGACAGGATAAGATGATAAGGTGAAAATGATAAAAATTATAAGCCAAACAATGGCTCTGCTTAGCAAGGGTCTGATGGGAAGTTACCAGACATGAAAACGGGACTAGGAAGAAAGGAATGCTGGGGGATGAGACGGAGAATTAACAAACAAAGAGACTTTATTTTCAAAGAGTTAAGAATTGGGCACGCAGGCCCATCTACCATTCTGCCCTTCATCATACAACTTTCATTCAGTCACAGATATTCAGTAATGGATGGGGAGAAGAAAGAAAACAAACTGTGGTGAGCATAAAGCACCATCATTTTTTTCATCATCATTATGTCATTGTTCTAAGGAAGGTTTGTTGCAATGGATCTCTATCATATTCTTACACTGCTGGTGCACCTGACCAAACTAGCTGTCTTCTAGTCAAATTATTTCCTGTCCAACTCTTGATGCTGTCCGCCTATCTGAACCACTTATGTCCTTTTGCTCAAACGTTTTCATCTCTTTTCCTTCAGAATGGTGTTTGGCACACAGTTAATACCCTCAAGATGACCAAAATACTTTGATGGTTTGCTCTCAGGATTTTAATAAAAACTATCTCTCATCATAATTTTCAGCTGCTACCAAATACTCCTATCCATTTTTCACACATCACAAAATATTTCTATCCACTTTCAGATGTCACCCAATATTTCTATCTACTTTGAGATGCCACTAAATAATTAACAGATATCATCTTTGTAAAAAAAAAAACAAACAAACCAAAAAACTGCACGAACAGCACATACTGTATATTGCATGTTGCACAACAGGTGCCATTTAATTCACATACACTTGTTCTACACCAAAACACTGAATGATTCACACAGCTTGAATTATTTGCAAAATGTAACTGCCTGAACAGTTCTGAGGTCATTTTTGTTGAAAAAGATAAATGAAAAAACAAAGAAAGAAACCAGTCTGAACCTGAACATGCTGGCTGAAGTTGGGAGCAAGAAAACCACAAATGCCAAACTATATGATTCATTAGTATAATACAGTGGTCCCCAAACCTTTTTTTGGAGCTGCTACCCAGGGCATATTCCTAGCATCCCCATAAACCCAACCCCTCAACTGGATTTGATGCTTACCTGTCCTCTTTTCCATCATCACTCCCTCCCACCTTCCCCTAGATTATCCCATTCCCCTCTCCAGGGTGATATCTATAATTTAGGGGACCACTGATATGCTGCAATACTGCTGAATACATTTATCACCGTTTTTTTTTCTTCATTCAGTATTATAGTACAGCTACCACCACTGCTTCTTGGCTGATATGTGCTCAGTAACATGTGTTTAATATATAAGCTTCATAGTTTGCTCAGATTATGAGCATACTTGACCAGAACTTTAGTACTTTGCTACATCTGTTCAAAGCAGACAAATGCATGCATAAAAAAAGTTTCTCAACAAGAGAAATATAGAGTCATTTATTTGACTACCTACCTCATTAAAACAAATTTATTTTGTGTATGTGTTACATACAATGCAGTCACCTGGACAAAGTTATACCTTTCAAACAGCCAAATGCTTACCACACAAAATTGGTCCTATCTTTCTTTACCACTAAAGTCATATTATTATTTCAGAACACGAATCTGTTAAGTTTCAACTTTGTAATTTCTGATTCTGAAATGATTCAAAACCTTATATTACACTGTTAATACAACAGGTATAAAGCTGAAATTTTTTTTTTTTCAGTGGTAATTAATGAGTTCATGAGGACTATAATTGTTACTGGACAGTGTGTAGTTTGAAAAAAAAAAAATGGTTACCAGTGGAGTCTAACACACATTAAATACTTATACAAAATGTTAGAAAAGATCACCCAGAAAAGGAAATTATCAACAGAAAAAAAAAAAAAGTAAGGCACAAGGAATATGTCTTGGGATACATGGAAGAAACAACCAACATGAATGATCTATACATAGTGGGGAGACCCCTGAAGGGTGATGATAACAATGTTACTAAACTGAGGGAAACCTTCAGTACACAATTCCCAAGTCACTTAAAGCTACTTATTGAAACTCCTGACACACAGTAATTTTAGAATGAGAAGTAATTAAATCTTGAGATCACAAACAAACAATCTGACTCCTGTAAAAATGTGCATGAAGAACACTTCCAGCACTTTAAAATGACTTGTTATATGCTGCTAGAGAGCTGCTGCTGCCTGACTATTTTCTTAAAGCCCTGAGCAAAAGTACTTTCTAACTACCCTTTTTCCACTGTTCCTGTTCTGAAGTGTTGAATTCTGTACTCGCTCAGATCATTATGCTGCATGCATTTATTTATGGTCCTTAATATTCTCTTAAACATACTTAAACAGAGTACAGAAATCTGACTCTTTATTGCATACTACTTTCTCTTTAAACATACTTAAACAGAGTACAGAAATCTGACTCTTTATTGCATACTACTTTCTCTTTAAACAAACCTAAACAGAGTACAGAAATCTGACTCTTTATTGCATACTACTTTCTCTTTAAACAAATCTAAACAGAGTACAGAAATCTGATTCTTTATTGCATACTACTTTCTCTTTAAACAAATCTAAACAGAGTACAGAAATCTGACTCTTTATTGCATACTACTTTCTCTTTAAACAAATCTAAACAGAGTACAGAAATATGTCTGTTTATTGCATACTATTACTTATCCAATAGCTATTATGATAATTTTAAAGGTAACCACACTTCAGTGCATTTCTTTATGAGATCCTTAATCCCTCCGTTTCTTCTGAGATCATGGTAACCACTCTCTACATTTTAAGTATAACCACATATTTTTTTTATGTTACCTTCTAATTCTTGAATGCAAATTTAGGGAAATGGTCAGCATTGTATTAAACATTAACTACTCACTCCAATACTGTCTTATTTTATTTAATGATGACATCAGTCAACACAGTTCAATAATGGCCTGTTATAAAATTTCTACACAGGGAAATAAGTATATTATATTTATAAACATTATCCAGAATTTCCTCATGACCATATACTCAAATGGAACCTGCAACAACATTAATTTTATTTTTAATCAAATTCAAGTTAAATTCTATCTTACAACAGTCTCCTTGTGTATTTTATCTATTGAAACCCAGCTTGATAAATGTTCCTTAATAGTTTCCACCCTTAGTTTCATACACTGCTTTAACTTGGCTTATTTCATACAAGATTTCATGATTTCACCCTAAACTCATGCATCCCTTTAACAGTAAAAGGCCTTACAAAAATTGGTAAACTCAAGCCAGGGAATGAGCAATGAAACAAAACAAGCTTTATGCCAAATGAAATGCACTTCAGCAAATGGAAATATACCTGTGCCAAACCAGAATATTTCATGTGTGTCATGGGTTTGAGGGGTTCAAGACTTACCCTTTGAAATTATGTCCTTTTTGTTTGAAGCTAGATTGAATACTACAAAGGGGAGATGACAACAATGCAGTGGTAATTGAAGGCATTCCGAAATACACATAGTTGCATGACATCACAAGCTTTCAATATGCACAAAGCTGGTACAGCCAAATCTACTTGAAGTGGTAGTTCAGAATCTAATGTGATACATTCATTTGGCTCAACATGGGAAAATGACTTCCCACCATTCTAAGAATGTAAAATTGTACTGTCCTGAAACTACTAACACTATTCTCACAATGGTAAATCTATGTCTTCTGACTACTACTCTTATAAAAAGCTTTATGGTTTGTCCACATTTCTTAAAGTGGGTAAGCTTCACTGCCTGGTCTGATTTTCAGGATGGGAACCACTCTTCTCACAATGGCAAAACTTTACTGTCTCACAACTATTTTAAAGATGAGAACTGCAGTTCCCACAACAACAAAATTTGTATATTGCTTACTAGTCTTAGGCATGTAAAACTTTAATACCTGGTCACTATTCTCAGGCTGGGAAGATTGTACTGAATGCCTAATTCCTATGCCTATGATAGGAAAACTTTCTCCCTTTGCCTCAGCTATGAGCGTGACAAATGCAGGGTGAAATTCATCTCACCTCAATAAAAAAATAAAATAAACCCCCCCAAAAAAACAGGATTCTGTAGATGAAGGATAACAATGTTCATTACATAATAAATATTCATTCACAAATTAAAAGGTTCAGCATTATGCCACCTGTTCTCCTGACATCTTGTCAAAGCTAAGTCTTCACTTTCTAATGCCAACATTTTATTCAGCTCATTCCCCAACTAGTGCATACCAATCAAGCTGAATCAGCCATTCTGTGCCAGGGCTGCTGAACCATGACCAGCCAAGCCTCTGCTGCATTTTCTCTCAAAGTGCTACCTGGCAACAAAAAAGTGTTGTCAATGGCGATCCTATCACAGTGAAACTTTCATGAGAAGCCAAGCACTGCAGCAACACAGGAACTCACTGTCTGGCTTTCTTATGTAGTTCTCTGGTACCAATGAACAAAAACAGTGGAGAATTTGTGGAACAAGAAAATCTGCCTGGCTATGTTTTAAAAAAGTGCTACAAGCTCAAGTTGATGTGACTGTACCAGTATTTCACATATACATACTGTATAAAATGAAAAAATTATACTAATGCTACAAGAAAAAAAAAGCTCCAGCAAAAGAACTGACAGTAACAACCTCTCTTAAACAAAGAGGTTCATAACTACAAATTAAAGAAAAAAAAAATGAAACAACAAAATAAAATCACACTGACACAAAATGCTAAGTAATATCCATGCATAATTTTAAAAAATATATAAATAATTAATCTAATAATGCGCTAAGATTTAAATATCTACTGTTGGTATCCAAAAAATCAGGCAAATGACACGTGAATCTACTGCTGGTCACTAACAACTGGCACTTGAACAAATGACATTTGAATCTACTACTGGTATGCAACAATCAGGCACATGAACACTGATGTGTTAAAAACTTTTTTAAAAACTATAACTGAAGATATGTTGTTGATTTCCTTGAATTAGACATCTAATAATAGTAAATTTTATTAAATGGTAAGATTTAAATGGTGTTAACTCTTCCCCTGCTGGCGGTATTATAATAAATAATTTATGGAATCTTCACTCATTTTTATTTTTTTTGGGATGTATAAGAAGTATACTTTTTCACATGGAAATAATTGCTACATTCACTTTTTCAATTACACCCAAAAATATCGCAACACCTACGCATTTTTCTTGGTACCCCCCCGGCACAGGAAGAGTTAAGATTAACCTTTACCGCACTTATATGAATATACCGTTTAATGTCTGGCAAACCTGACAATGTTTAGCTCTTGTTTATAGAAGTTTACAGAGAATCTAACAGCAACTGCTGTGACTACCTGAAGCATTGTTTACATTAATCTATTACAGGATTATATCACTTCACTTTCTGTCAGACCTAAATCACCAGAAGCAACAACAAAATCTTTTAATGCTTTTGACCAAAAAAAAAAAAAAAAAACTTAATTTATTATGTCATTATCTATAGTTGGGGGAAAAAACTATGAGGAAAAAAACTATTTTCTAAATTGCAAAAATTGCATAAAACAAAATATCCGAAAAGAAAAAGATAAGATATGAAACTACATGGTCCTGTGATCCTACACGCAGCCTTAGTGTAATATCATAAATAAAGTATGTTTTTCTTCCTGCTATAAATGGCCTGAGCATCTGAGTAGCAAAGTGGTTAATGCACTGGTCTCTCACAGCAAAGGTCAGCGGTTCAAATCCAGTCAAAAGCACTCTAGTCATCCAGTTGCAGAAACTGGTACCTGGCATCTTCTGGAGTTCAGAAAGGAAAGGTGACCAGATGTGATGCTGAACACATCACCTTCTAGTGTGCTGACTGCTCAACTGCTTCTTCTGGAGCTCAGAAAGGAAAGGTGACTAAACAAAATGCTGGACATATCACCTCCTAGTGTGCTGACTGGTCAACTACTTCTGGAGCTCAGAAAGGAAAGGTGACCAGAAGTGATGTTGGACAGATCACCCTTTTGTGTGCTGACTGGTCAACTACTTTTTCTGGAGCTCAGAAAGGAAAGGTAACCAGATGTGATGCTGGACAGATCACCCTTTTTGTGTGCTAACAAAATTAACGACATTAACACCATTAACCCAGGATGCCTCTATAGCATAATACAAATACTTTTACCTGACAAATGGCTATCACCAAAACTACAAGTAGTGTTAACCTCTGCTGAAAAACTGATGCATAACCAACAGAAAGTTATAAAGCTAGACAACTATTCCACCTAATTCAGATTAACCAAAAATATATTTAAAAAAAAATATGCGAGGATCCAAATGATAGCAAAAGCACAGAAATATAATAATTTGAAATATTTCACCCTTAGATTAGAACGTTACATACTAAGTTACTGAAAACAGCATCCCTTTAAGCAAAAACTCTGAGAGTCCTTGTAATCTTGCTGTTGCTTATTTCTTATTTTGTCTAAGCTCAATAATGCATTTAGTTACTCACTGAGTGGATCTCATAAACTGCTTGAATCTTATATTTAAAAAAAAAAAAAGGTCATATCTCCTAATAAATATACCTTCAGGGGCAATTTTCAAAGAAAACCAATGCTCTCTTTGTTTTGGAAATATGTTATCTGTTGACACCATACCCCGTAGCAATCTGTTCTATCACTGACTGATGCAAACACACAGTAACAACAACCACAGTATGACTTTGTTAAATAAAAAAAATTAAAAGTTGGCATTATATCCTGTAGCAATCTACCACTGACTAATGCAAACAAAATAACAACAGCACCATAGCCAGGTTAATTCTGTCTATTACTGACTGATCAATAACAACTGCATTATATATGACTTTCCACCAAAAAAGTTAGTCCCATATTCCACAGAATATTCATTTCAAACTTAACTGAAAGTGTTACAATCTTTGGTCTGACCTGGAGCATAATTAAAATGTAATAAACAGCCACAACAACCTAAATCACATTCTAGTTCTACTAAAGGAAACAGATTACTTACCTTCGCTGATGGCATCTCTTGCCTCATCCAGTGTCTTGTCAATGCGATCCTGATGACGCAGGATGAAAGGTCTGATGAAGCGGTAGTAGATGAGGTGTGAGCCATTCCAGGACACAGGCAAGAAGCACCAAACCAGGAACACGCACTAACACAGACAAGAAAATGTGACCATCAGAAAAAAAAACTCTGATTATAATTCATTAAAACAAAAATAAATGCAACTATTTGAATGCCTGATCCCTCTCATGCCGTTAAAAGTCACAAAGGGTTTGCACGGTAGTTTGCCAAGTTTTCCTGTTTTTGTCGAGCTTCACTTTAGTAAAGTGAACCATTTGAGCAGAGCCTCCTAATTTAGTCCAGTCAAAAAAGGCAAACAGTGAACTACATTCAAAACAGCACTGGCATGATGTAACTGAATGGGATTTTAAATATACAGACATGCACAGATGATGGAAACTGATAAAACTTGGAATGAGAACAAATGTACAAAAGCAGCAAAGTGGTTCAGTGGTCTCTGTCATGAAGATCTGTAGGCTGATTCCAGCCAAAGGTGCTCCTATTACTAAAGTGCAGAAATGAGTACCTTGCTCCTCCTGGAGTGGAAGGAAGGGTATCCAAGTGTGAAACTGACTACACCACCCTCTTATGTACTAAATGGTCAAGAGAAAATTAGGCACCAATGCTAAATCCATTAGATACCAGTTTGTATGACAGGGCCACTTTTTTTTTTTTAAAGATGAGCTAGACAAGAACTGCAATGGAGAAATACTCCGCAGTTATGTATTATGTTATAACAAGAGAGTTTAAACCAGTGCATCCCAGGCCTGTTCACTGCCACCCCCTATCCTCCCAGGCCATATCCTCAACATGCTGCCCCCCCCCCCGCCAATGTACTATTTGTACAATGACTTATTAAACTAGGATATGCATTCTTATTACATTCTTTCTGTGCCATTAAATGCCACATAGGGCTCGCACAGTAGTTCATCAAGTTTTCCTGATTTCGGTGAGCTTTTCAACCTCATCAAGGAATGCATTATGCAAATGAAAAATTCAGCAAGCAAATCAATTTAACAATAAGAAGGAGAGTATTTATAACTCACCTACTACATTATTTTCTTTTAATGTGATGGATGAGTTTTATGTAGTGACACAAGTTTCTCAATAAAATGTTGAAAAGTGCTAAGAAGGAAGATATTAATGCATTCCCCCCACCCCAATCTACTGTTTCATTCTCCACCAACCACCCCCCTCCCACTGCCCCCTTTTCTTCCACCGCCCTCCTAGTCCTTTCCAATACCCACAGGGAGGCTTTAATGCCACTCTGGGAAACACTGGTTTAAACCAAACAAACTGTTAACTGAAAGACAGTGGACGTACTAATGACATTAATTATGAGTGTGAAGAGAATGATTACCTTGTAATATTATACTGAAATTGCATCATTTTACATAATGGTTTACACATCATTTTATATAATGATTTTACTTTATTCTGCATGCAACACTTGCACTTTATACCTTAAGAAACCAGTAGAATGGAATCCAGTAGAGGAAAATGTCAGAGAAGAACTCAACCAAGCTGAACACACTGTAGACAACCCAATAAGTCAACCACTTTGTGTCATCCTCCTTGTCATGGCTTTCAATTGCCTTCACGCTGATGAAGAGATCAATGTGAGACTCAATACACTGACAGATTTCACGATTCAACATTGTACTGTTGCTGTAACTTACACAGAAAAATACAAGGTTAAATACACCACAGGATAATAAATAAAAGATAAAGGTAAAGCTAGCCTTATTATGCCACAGAGGCATCTAGGGGATATGGTGCTAATGTCCATATTTTCCTTGACCTGTTGGCTCACTGGAGTGTGATGTGGTTAGCATCACACCTGGCCATCTTTCCTCCTCCACCATCACACCTGGCCACCTTTCCTCCTCCACCATCACACCTGGCCACCTTTCCTCCTCCACCATCACACCTGGCCACCTTTCCTCCTCCACCATCACACCTGGCCACCTTTCCTCCTCCACCATCACACCTGGCCACCTTTCCTCCTCCAGCACCACACCTGGCCACCTTTCCTCCTCCAGCATCACACCTGGCCACCTTTCCTCCTCCAGCATCACACCTGGCCACCTTTCCTCCTCCACCACCATACCTGGCCACCTTTCCTCCTCCACCACCACACCTGGCCACCTTTCCTCCTCCAGCATCAGAGGCAGCCAAGTACCCATTTTCACAACTGGGTGGCTGGGGCACCTCCAAACAGATTCGAACCACCAACCATTACATGAAAGTCTAGAGTACTAACTACTTTGCCACACTCTCTCTCTCTCAAGGTCCCTGCCAACAGGCACAGGATATCATGCCCTTCTACAACCCTCAATCCCTTATGCATCCCAACAGGTTTGCCACTGAGCATTTCCCATGCCTGGATGCCAAACCATCCAAGATATTTAATCTGTCTACCTTTGTCTCTTCTACCTTTGATTTTCCCTGTTGCCATTTAGGTGCACTGAGACTCCAAACATGTTCTACAAATCTGTAATGTCATTTTCTGATCTTCTTTATAATTTTCCTTGGTTTTTTTTCCTGCCTCTTTCAGAACTTCCTCATTTGATTTTCTTACTGCCCATGGTACCTTTAGCATTCTTCTTAAGAATCACGTTTCAGCTGATTCCAGCCTTCTTTGTACATCTTTACTGACCATCCAGGCTTCGCATATATCATGGACAACCTCTGCTACTCAAGCACTCAAAATAACAAAAGCAAAGTAACAAATCCTATGACACATCAAAATCTTTAGCAGAAAATTTATGGCTCTCAATATTCTGATAACACATATTTGAACCATATGCTTTACCATTAATAAAGGATATCATTTTACATGCTTTCTTATTCTATTGCTGTTCTTTATTTCCTCACTTGATAACAATACCTCAACATAAGACTTACGATGCATATGCTGGATAAATGAATCCAATAAAATTGCAAAGGAACTGAGCACCATAGCCAATCATTAGGTACAGTCCGATGAAGACAATGAAGCCTGAGGGGTAAACAATTTGAATTATAAGAAAAAGTGAGGGGAACGCAAAATAATTTTAATGATTTCAGTGTTATCAATTGCCACCTATTACAGTTTTGTTTAGAATATCTGTTACACGTCATCGGCTAAGATTTCTTCTGCTGCATTAAACTTTCATATGCCCTGCCACACTGAGACGGAGTCAGGTCTCCATGATTCCTATTTACCAGCAGGAATATTTCAAGAATATTCCAGCTCCCCATCCTTTGCTCTTTTCTCAAGGCCACATTTGGGCTCTTAAATCAGTGTACTGAATACAGCTGTGCAGGGTGTGTTCTAGAAGGCGAAGACTTTTTGCCAAGTGCTTGTGAAGTTTGCCTGGACCTCAGTTTACAGAGATGGACTTGTGGTCAGCTCAGATATGAAAGTAAAAATTCAAACCTTCTTCTCTAAATAGACATTTTTTTTCTCTTTCATTTTATCCTCACAACAAAGAAAGAAACCTTACTTTCAGTGCATTCTTGCCTGTCTTCTATTCTGAATTCTCATACAATCAAATTTCATACTATTTATTTTTACTATTATTATCAACAGGCAGGTTACCTGCACATTTTTTAAAAATTCAGTTTACAAACAAAACAAAACAAAAACACACACAAAGAAGTTTCAGCTTTATTATTTTTCTCTTTTAGGAACCCAAGAATAGCACACTCATAGCACACTGCCTTTTTAAGTACTGACTTCAATGGGCTTTGCACCGTCTCCTAATAACATTTCAGTTATGTAAATATATCTATTGTATACACTATAGTTAACAGTGATCACAACCTGTGCATAGGGAAAATAAAACTAAAATTGAAAAGCCAACACAAGAAATCAGTACACAGAAAGATAAACAGCCACTGCCTACAAGAAGAAAATACTAACAGTAATTTCAATCAGGAACTTGCCAATCATTCAAAAACACACAGTGAAGTTGAGGAGATAGGTATAGATGAATTATGGAATTCTTAAAGCACAGCCATAATCACAGCAGCAAAAGTAAGTGCTGGACTGAAAAAACCAAATGGAAAAGCATGGATATCAGAAAAAACATGGAACTATATGCATGAAAGATGAGCAGTCAAATTAGACATGTTGAATGCAAAAACAGATCTTCGAAAAGATCTTGTGAAAGCAGCATACAAAGAACTAGACAAGAAAGTAAAAAGTTCAGCTAAAGTAAAAAGTTCAGCTAGAAGGGATAAAAGAGAATACATAGACAATATGGCGAAAGAGGCAGAAAAAGCAGCAAAAACAGGAGACAGCAAAACTTTATATAACATACAAAAGAGGCTAACAGGTACTATTATATCTAAAGAAAGACCAATACTTAGCAAAACTGGAACCCTATTAACATCAAATAAAGACCAAAAGCAAAGATAGGCTGAACACTTCCAAGAAATACTTAATCGACCACACTCAAAAGAATTGTTAAACCTTGAAGCCGACTTACCAGCCCCACAACTAAATGTCAACCTAGATTAAATTAAATTGCATGAAATTGAAACAGCAGTGAATTTAATGGCTAACAACAAAGCTGCAGGTGAAGATGAAATAACACCTGAAATGCTAAAAGCTATCAATAGTGACAACATGAGACAACTACAGAGAATGTTTAACAAGATTTGGAAAGAAGAAAAGGTCCCTTCTAAATGGAAAAAAGGAATCACTGTTAAAATACCAAAAAAAGGCAACCTTAGTGACTGTAACAATTGGAGAGGAGTAACCTTAATATCAGTTGTGTCAAAAGTATTTTGCAAGGTCATTTTGAATAGACTTAAGGATATAGTGGATACTGCAATGAGAGAAGAACAAGCAGGATTTTGAAAAGGGAGAAGCTGTCTCGACCAGATCTTTACTCTAATAATAATACTTGAAGAACATATTGAAAAGCAGAAACCATTAATACGGAACTTCATAGACTTTAAAAAAGCATTTGATAGCATACACACAGATTCATTATGGAGAATTTTAAGTCTATATGGAATACCATCTAAAATTGTCAACATCATCAAGGACTTCTACAATGGATATGTTTGTGCAGTCAAGACAGAAGAAGGGTTGAGTGAATGGTTCCAGATTGAAACAGGTGTGAAACAAGGATGTATACTGTCTCCTTTACTTTTTGGGATTACAATAGACTTCATAATGAAAAAATGCTGCACAGGCAACACAGGTATTGACTGGGTAGATGGGATCCAACTAGAAGATCTTGATTTTGCTGATGACATAACTCTTATCAGTAACAATGTGAATTCCATGCAAGAAAAAACAGATAGCCTGTCTTCACTGGATAGCAAAATAGGACTTGAAATTAACAGAGACAAAACAAAAATAATGAAAATTCCCCTTAATCAAAATGGAAAAATACACATAGAAGGGACAGATATTGAAGAAGTCATTCAATTTGCATACTTTGGCAGCTACATAGACCAGGATGGTGACACTAGAAACGAAGTTAGAATCAGAATTGCAAATGCAGTATCGATCTTCAAGAACCTTGAGAACATATGGAATTCAAAAGTTATAAGCACAAAAACCAAGTTAAGACTATTCAATTCAAATGTAATATCCACCCTCATTTATGCATGCGAAAGCTGGAAAACAACTAAAGAAATAGACAAGAAATTAGACTCTTTTGAAAACAAATGCCTAAGGAAAATACTCTGCATCAAGTGGAACGAATTTAAGAATAATGCAGAGATAAGACAGATGCCCCCTGGGAACAACTGTGTTAAGAGCACACTTATCTTAACATAGTGTTTGTGAGACAGGGAACATAGATCTGTTTGCTTAAAAACTCTGACCTACTTCTGTAGGCCAGAAACTTGTAGCAATCAACACTAATTGTAATTGTTATTTTTGTAAAATGTAATGTCAGGTTGGTGGACGGATGGGGACATGGAGATCTCTGGTGGGGATGAGGGAAGTCTGGTGTGAAACCAATGAATCCAGGACGTGACAAGCCTATGTGTCTTTACAACAATGGCTATCAGAATGATGTAAACAAAACAGAGCCAGCAGACTATAGGTGGCGGGGAATGGATATCGTTGAAGCACTCATCAGATTCCTCATCTCAAAGTCAGAGTGTCTTTGTGGAACTGTCTCCAAACCATCTGACATGGAGAAGGGACTTACATACAGCCACCAGAGGCTGGAAAACAAAGTTTTGGCCAGGCCAGCCACACTGTCTTCATGGCAGTCCAAGCAAGACCACAGTCTGCCCTAGCAAGGAAAGGTGCTGAAGTTGGAGTTACCCAGCCAAAAGGCGCATCACAAAAATCAGGGTAACATGCATTATCGCTAATGAAATGTCTCTATCTGCAGTATTCAAACATGGTGCTCGCCCTGTGAAGACTAACCAGGCAGGTGCAGTGGCAGGCCCCCTGCCTCGAAAGGGTCCACCCAATGCTACTGGAAGTCCTCTCAGTTCGTCTTGTGGAGTCAGGAGACATGAGAGTAGAGCTACTGGCCAAAAAATACAACGGAAGAAAACAGCCAAAAAGCAAGAGCTTAAAATAATGCAGTGGAATGCTGAGGGTGTCAGCAGTGTTAGAGATGGCTATAGCAAAAAGGTGGAACTAGAGAACATACTTTTTGCAGAGCAGGTAAGTATATGCTGCATACAGGAGACACACCTAACCAAAGATGCCGCCTTTAAAATCAGAGGCTACCAGTGTTTTAGATCAGACCGACAGGACAGAAGAAAAGGAGGAGTACTCACACTTGTTAAGAATAACATCAGCGCATGTCAGGTGGGAGTGTTCATGGAAGGAGCCGAATATCAGATGATCCATCTAAAAAGTAGTAATACAGATTTCCACCTCCTTAACTATTACTGTCCTAATGACCGCCCATTTGCTTTAGAAACAATCCCACACAAAGAAAGACTGATGGTCTGTGGCGATTTTAACAGCCATTCCCAGAGCTGGGGCTATGACCACATAGACAAGAGAGGAGAGGAAGTTGAGAGCTGGCAGGATGATACTGGACTTCTCCTGATCAACCAGCCAATGGATCCCCCAACATTTTACTCAAGGGCTTGGCGTACAACCTCAACACCAGATTCCACTCTCCAGATCTGAAGTGGAACATTACACGTGAAGTTGGAAAACAACTTGGAGGTAGTGACCATCGACCAGTCTTCCTGACAATAGAAAATGAACTCCTTAACACCAGTAGCCCTCTCCCCAGATGGAACTATAAAAAAGCAAACTGGACAATGTACAGACATCGTACAGGTATCCTGGTGGGACAGCTGTCCATAG
The DNA here is from genome assembly GCA_009760885.1 of Achatina immaculata. Classification (NCBI taxonomy): domain Eukaryota; kingdom Metazoa; phylum Mollusca; class Gastropoda; order Stylommatophora; family Achatinidae; genus Lissachatina; species Lissachatina immaculata. The sequence goes on from CM019717.1 coordinate 8,181,930, forward strand.
AAGGTAAGGATATTAACAGCATAGTGAAGGAATTCAATGCTTGTATCCTTCAGGCCACTCGTGAAACCATTCCCAGAGGAGCTCGCAGGGACTATAAACCATACTGGTCTAGTGAGCTGGGAAAACTCCATGATGATGTGGAAGCAGCTCGAAAGCAAGCAGAAAACAGACCATGCCAAGAACACCACAGTAATTACCAACATTCTAAGGCCAAATTTCAGAGAGCCAAGCTGCATGCCAGATGGGAAAGTTGGAGAGAGAAAACAGAGTCCCTAAACTTTGAAAAGGATGGAAGGAAACTGTGGAAACTAATCATGTTTGCACAGGACTGCAACATTGATATCCATCCAGAGAAAGAGCGTGCAGTGCGCACTGACCCACAGAAAGAAGAGGAACAAGTCAGAAAAGTGGAGGTCATGGATGCACCAATCACACGCAGCGAGTTAGACCTAGCAGTCAGTAAACTGAAACCAAGGAAATCACCAGGACCAGATGGAGTGTCCAATGAAATGATCGAGAACCTGGGAATGGCAGCAATGGGAAAGCTGTTGGATATTTTCAATATGTGCTGGAGCACAGGTAAGTTACCTCAAATCTGGAAGGAAGCAAGCATGGTACCATTGCTAAAGCCAGGGAAAAACAGTGATACTGCCTCCAGCTACAGGCCAATCAGTCTCACTAGCTGCCTATGCAAAACGATGGAACGCATCATTGACCTGAGGCTAAAATGGTACCTAGAAAGTGAAAACCTTCTCGTTCCACAACAAGCAGGATTTATGCAGTACTACAGTACGGAAGATCAAGTGACCTATCTCTCTCAAGAGATTGAGGATGCATTCCAAGAGAAAAACCTTGTACTAGCAGCGTGGATAGACCTAAAGAAAGCCTTTGATAAAGTATGGAAAAAAGGTCTGCTGTGGAAACTAAGAAACTGCAATGTGAATGGAAGACTGTACAACTGGATAAAGTCCTATTTACACAATAGAAGAGCTAGAGTAGTAATGGATGGACACAAAAGCCAGAAAGTACTTCTGCGACACGGTGTACCACAAGGAGGAGTCCTTTCACCTACACTATTCCTTGTATTCATTAATGACCTGGTTAAGGAACTTCCCTATGGAATCAAAGCGGCACTATATGCAGATGATCTGGTCATGGGGTGTACAGATGAATATGCGACAGTTGCTACACAGAGACTCCAAAGAGCAGCAGACATCTTGACATCATGGACAAACAAATGGTGTGTAAGTATCAACACAGAGAAATCAAGTACCACTCTGTTCACTCTCTCATCTAAACAGAAAGCAGGTAAGATCTTTGTAAATGAAATATCCTTAAGGATGGACAACCAACCCACTTACTTAGGAGTGACTCTTGACTCAAAACTGACTTGGAAGCAACACATCAACAGTGCAGAAGCAAAAGCCAGAAGAAAACTAGCCATATTAAGAAAATTAAGTGGAACCACATGGGGAGCTAGTGAAAGAATCCTCAAGAATGTATATCAGCAAAGTATTCTACCACATTTAGAATATGGCTCAACATCTTGGTGCACAGCATCAAACACTACGCTGCATAATCTAGACAAGGTTCAAAATCAGTCACTACGGATTATCACAGGTGCCATGAGGTCCACACCAATAGTAGAAATGCAGAAAATAGTTGGTGTTCAAGCGCTAAAGGAACGTAGAGACACAAAGGTCATGACCATGGGAGAGAAATTCCTTAGCTCTGTAAGCCATCCCCTGAAGGAGAGATTCAATAACTTGGCATTAAGACGGCTTAAAAGGAGCAGCTTCATTCATCAGGCCAAGCGTATGCGTAAGCTGATACCCGACCTTCCAACTGTAGTCGCTCCATTATCATCTGTACCAGAGCATACACCATGGAAAGAAGCAGATTATACACAAATAACTATTCAGACTGAAGTGAAAGGTGTGCAGAATGGTGAGATGCAAAGCAGCCTTGTAAAATCAACAGCCACACTTAGTGTGCTAGATGACAAATATCCATGTGACACCTGGATACGTGTGTATATAGACGGATCTGCACACAATGCCATAAAGAATGGAGGGGCAGGAGCACATATTGAATATCCAAACAACACCACTGACAAGACTTCCATACCCACTGGAAAATACTGCAACAACTTTGATGCAGAAGTTAGGGCAATTATTGCTGCAGTTGAAAAACTATCAGACTCCAGAATTGATACATGTCCTGTAGTAATTCTCACAGATGCAAGATCAGTACTGGAAGCTCTTCAGTGCAACAAACTACCAGACCTTAAAGATGCCTTGTCAAAAATTGGCTTACAACATGGAGTCACTTTGCAATGGATTCCCTCCCACTGTGGGATACCAGGCAATGAGAAAGCTGACCATCTGGCCAAAGAGGGCACTGAAATGGAGCAACCAGACATACCAATCACCTATAATCAGAAGAAAAGCATGATAAAAACCTACAGGAAGCCACAAACACCACCACATGATGACTATCACATGCTAAACAAAAGGAACAAGTCACCATCTTCCGTCTCTGAACAGGACACACCCGACTCCGAAGTCATATGTATACAAAGTTTAAGGTTGGTACTGCTAATCTATGTACATGTGCCCAGGTGCCCCAAACTGTGGAACATATCCTCCAGAACTGCACCAACTATGAGACACTGAGAAATAATTACTGGCCCAGTGAAACCACTAAAGAAGATAAGCTCTATGGTTCCATACATGAATTACAAAAAACAGTGAAATTTATCCAAGAGACAGGACTGCAGGTATAGACAGACAATGCGAATGAAGAAGAAGAAGAAGAAGAAGGAGACAGATGACTGAACAACAACCAGTCTCATGGGTGATCAGGAAAAGGAGATGGACATATGTTGGTCACGTGATGAGAAGAAATGATCAGAGAATCCCAAAACAAGCTATCAAGTGGAACACAACAGGCCAAAGAAAAAGAGGCAGACCGTGTGACACTCTGAAGAGGTCATTGTTAAGAGAGGCCAAATTAGTAGGCATAAAATCCCTTGATGAGGTTGAAAGACTCGCCGAAGACAGGAAAAATTGGCAAACTACTTTGCGAGCCCTATGTGACATTTAACGGCACGGGAAGAATATAAGATATAAGATAAGATACACTATAGCAAGACACACACACTTAACACCATGAAGACAATGCTGTTATCCAGAAATTTGTCCATAACAATAAAAATGTGATTTATAAAATGCTGTATCTATTGCACAAATGTCTGGAGCAGAAACCTGGACTAAGTTGGAGAGAATGACAAAAGCAGCGGAAATGTGGATCTAAAGGAAATGTATTATATATCATGGAAAATGAAAAGAACAAATTATAGCTGTATTTTGTTGTTTTATACTTCTTCGTACGCAAACTGGCGATGATGTTTGCGATGCACCTTTTGGCTGAGTACCTCTGACTTCAGCACCTTTCCTTGCTAGGGCAGACTGTGGTCTTGCTCGGACTGCCATGAAGACAGTGGTGTAGGCTGGCCTGGCCAAAACTTCGTTTTCCAGCCTCTGGTGGCTGTACTTAAGCCCCTTCTCCACGTCAGAGCAGCAACACTGGCTGACCAGATGGCTTTGAGACAGTTCCACAGAGACACTCTGATTTTGGGATGAGGAATCCTATGAGTGCCTCAATGATATCCATTCCTCGCCACCTATAGTCTGCTATTTCTGCTGGCTCTGTTTTGTTTACATCATCATTCTTCTTCTTCTTCATTTGCTTCTATCATCAAGATCGCTCTGTGATCCTACTGAATTTATTCCTCTGGTTCTCGCCTCTAGTAAATTGATGACAACCGACAAAACAGACAAGGCAGCTGAAATATGTATCAATGAGGAAAAATTGGAAGAAGTGGAGAGTTTTGAATATCTTGGATCACTACTAACTAATAATGGAGATATAATGAAGGAAATTAAAAGGAAGACCTATAGAATCTGTGGAGAGGAACAGACAGAATTAGAAAAATAAGATTTTTAAGAGCATGCATCTTTCCCATTGCAACATATGCCTGTGAGACCTGGACACTCAACAAAACAGCTGAGAAACACATAAATGCCTTTGAATGTAAATGCTACAGAAGAGTTCTTCAAATATAATGGACACGAAAAAGAACAAATATATCCATACTACAAGAACTTAATATTGAAGAAGGCTGGCTAGTAAAGAGGATTAAACAAAGAAAACTTAAATATTTTGGACACATTAAATGTCATGATAATCTAGAGAAGTCCGTCTTGGAAGGGTACATAATGGGAAGAAGAAAGAGAAGAAGACCAAGGCAAAGATGGCTGCAAGACATCGCTGATGATCTACAAATGGATGCATCAGCAGCAGGCCATCTTGCTCACGACCGAGAGGCCTACAGGAGTGCTGTTAGGGAGGCAAAGTTCCACAAGGGACACGCAAATGAATGAATGAATGGTTCTCGCACTAGTCTCATTTAGGATGGAGGCTCAGACCATCGTGGGGCTTGGGCCTACATTCTCGGTGGGTCACAGAAACGGCATTGCGTGATACTGTGGTTTTCATTGCACCAGTTTAGTTGGACTTCCTCACCGGAAAACCTTGACGTGTTTTGGATATGAATATATCCCGCCGGGTGAGAGGTGGTTGCCCATCCAGTCCAGAGACTTTTTCACAGGAATACCTCACCGTGAATTGAATATGAATATATCCCCGTCAGGTAGAGGTGGTTGCCTATCTAGACTGCACTGGTCCAGTGTCTCCAACTTCAGCATTTTGTGGTTGTGACCACTACCCTTCCTGGTGGTGAACAGGACAGAGCTTTTGTTGAGGAGGACGAATCATTGCCACTAGTAAGTTTCACCCTTGGGCTAAGCTGGTTTAGGCTATTTCCCTGTATGGATGTATATAGGATGTGACCAGCCTCTACAGCAGAGGTACCGTGATAGGAGTAGCCATCAGGTTTCACACCTGGGTTAAGCCGGTTTAGGCATATTACCCCAGTATGGGTGTATATAGGACATGGCCAACCTCCAGAGCAGAGGTGCCGTGGTATGAGAAGCCCTCACTGTGAGACTACTGGCCATACCAATTAAACTTCACTTAATCATTTCCATCACCTTTTTCAAGGTGGTGCCACACGGCAACCGTAATCGCATTTTTCTTCATTGGCCAGGAGGATTTTCACCCCACACATGGCAGCTGAAGAATCTTGCCAGCAGCATCTTAGTTTAACTCCTGGGTTAAGCCGCTTTAGGCATTTTGCCCCAGTATATGTGTATATAGGATGTGGCCGGCCTCTAGAGCAGAGGTGCTGTGATATGAGTAGACCTGCCACGAGACTACTGGCCATACCAATTAAACTTCACTTAACCCTTTCCATCACCTTCTCCACAGCGGTGCCATGCGCCAACCCTAATTGCATTTTTCTTCATTGGCAGGGAGGAGTTTCACCCCACAAATGGCAGCTGAAGAATCTCGCCTGCAGCGCTTTACATCATTCTGATAGCCATTGTTGTAAAGACCCACAGGCTTGTCACGTCCTGGATTCACTGCTTTCACACCAGATTTTCCAGATGAAGATTTTCCTCATCCCCGCCAGCGATCTCCATGTCCCCATCCATCCACTAACCTGACATTACATTTTACAAAAATAACAATTAGTGTTGATTGCTACAGGTTCCTAGGCTATAGAAGTAGGTCAGAGTTTTTAAGCAAACAGATCTATATTCTCTGTCTCACAAAGACTATGTTAAGATAAGTGTATTCTTAACACAGTTGTGTCCAGGGGAATTTGTTTTATACAAACTGTAGTTCAATATTTAGAGAAGAATTGTAGTTGTATTAGAATAACTACTAGAAGTGCAACATGAACTTCTCAAAGGAAACATGGAGCAAGAAAACAAAATACTGTGACCACATCAAAAGACATAATAATATACTGAAGATGTCACCAGAAGGAAAGATGGAAGAGGAAAAAAAAAGTGAGAGATTGACAGAGATGTAGATGGGAAAATAACATCTGAGAGTGGACTGGATACAGAATGATTGAATGCACCATCAAGAAGAGAGGAACTGGAGATCTGTTAAGACCAATCTTCATATCAAAGATGGCACATGATGATTATACACTGTTATACAACTACCTTAGAAATCAAATGAGATCTGTCTGCAAGGTAAGGCACAGAGCAGTATGCAGTATTCATGTCAAGTTGTAGTAGGAAAATATGGGCACTAACACCATATCCCTATGTGCCTCTAAGGCATGAGCGGATTACCTTTACCTTTTTTACTTTACCTGTAGTAGTACAGATAAGCAAGACTTTCTAATGTACTTTGTCTATGTTTCTTTTTCAATCTTACTTTTACTTTCAGTTTTAAAATTTGTGATATCTATTCTCATGGTTTCTATGATTTGTTTTCATATTTAATCCTTCTGACTAATCATCTCTGTCATGTGCTACTCAAACCATTTGTTGTTGCATCTTTCTTTTTTCCTTTTTGCTTGTTTGTTATTTTGTTAGTATTTGATAAATTTGAAAGCTGAAACATCCAAATGTTCCATTTGTGTGCTTTTCCTACTATTTTATCATGACAGTACTTGTAGCCAACAGTGCATTATGTCTCATATGAAAATAGTTCCATGAAGCATGATCATGCCTTTGTTAATAGCAGAAGAGATAAAAAGAAAAACATTATGTAAGGTGTTATTTTTAGCTAAAATGGGCTTCTTTGATCAGCATTATAAAAATTATGTATCAGCATTATAAAAATTATGTAAATGCTTACATGGATATGAATGTCTCCTAAAAACCGTTACAATATCCATGCTAGTTCTCTCATAACTTTACGCTGACTTACCCACGCAAAAAAGAAAAATAAGGACTTATCCAAACTTACAAACTCATAAGCTCTCTTCATAAATTCTAACACGAGCAAATAACTTACAGTAGCCTGCACAGGTGTATCATATGTTGTATGATAGTTTCAATACTGATAACTTACAGCAGCCTGCACAGGTGTATGGTAGTTTCAATACTGTTCTTCACAACCAGCAGCTGCAGCTAAAGTTATGAACATTTGCCAAGACAGATTGTGCTCAAATGTCATGCACAGATGTAAAGTCATGAATGCCCAGTAATATTTTTTTTTTCATAGAAAATCAATAGTCTTGCTTGTTGTTAGAAATTTCATTCGTCCAGAAAATTACAATTTTTTTTGGTGCTAAATTTTGCAGCAATATCAAACAAAGTAAATAACACAATATAAAAATTAAAAATCGTTTGTAGATCAATAAATACACTCTTTTATTTTTAAATATTTTGTTATTTTAAAATCTGTATTTAATTATTTGTGTGTACTTTCTGTACTTCATACATAATTAAGTAATGCTCGTTTCGCAATCTTACTGTCCAAAGCAAAATTAATTTCCAGGAAAATAATGGTGCATACCGTCAAACTGCACGGAGACCCTAAATATTAAAAACAGGCCCATCCATTTCTACATACAAAAAACAGGGGGGAACATTGTTTACAACAAAAGCTAAAAACTACTATCTCGCAATCTCACAAATGTGCTGCAAGCTAGGCTTACCAAGTGCGAAGTACAGTCGCCTGATTCCTGTCTTTTGTTCGAGCTTTTCCAGAAAATCATTTAGTTTATTCTTTTCGTGTAAGACTTTGTCAAGTCTGGTCTTGAACGCCTCGAATTGCTGACTGATTGTAGCCATCTTTGCCTATTCAGCTGACTATGTGCTGTATGTTTATGCCTGCAGACGGCGCTCGCTCGACTTCCTCTAACTCTCCGGAATAGGAGAAACATTTATGACAGTTACAATGTACAGTATTGTGCGCTATGCAGGGATAACCCACATAAAGTAGAAAATACTTTCCTCGATAGTGGAAACCATGTGAACATACGCCCTTCGTTAAAAATGCATATCAAGGTGCATAATATGCTATAATATTATTTATGTAGGTGTCATATAACACAATAATATCCAATAAAAAGCATTCAACGAACAATGTTTTATCTTATATCTTATATCCTTCCCGTGCCGTTAGACGTCACATAGGGCTCGCAAAGTAGTTCGCCAATTTTTCCTGTCTTCGGCGAGTCTTTCAACCTCATCAAAGGATTTTATGCCTGTTAACTTGGCCTCTCTTAATAATGTCCTCTTCAGAGTTTCACGCGGTCTGCCCCTTTTTCTTCGGCCTGTTGTGTTCCACTTGATAGCTTGTTTTGGGATTCTCTGATCATTTCTTCTCATCAAGTGACCAACATATGTCCATCTCCTTTTCCTGATCACCCGTGAGACTGGTTGTTGTTCAGTCATCTGTCTTATCTAAGACAGATGACTGAACAATGTTTTAGCATTATAATTAATATAAATAGACTCAGTGGAGCAAAATCAGTACAATACACTGCAGCAATCGTACTGGGAGGAGTCTGTACGGTTATATCTTAGAGGAGGGGACAAGTATTGGGGCATCCCTTAAACAAAATTTAAGTTTTTTAAATAGTTTTTTTTTATTCCCCGTAAAAGTTATAGTCAAGCGTTTTTTTTTTTTTAAGTTTTGGTCCAGAGATGAATGCTCTTTCGTAAATGTTCTTATCATGAAGAGAATACTCAGCAGCAGGAAATCTTACTGAGAACAGTCTTTGTCGTGTTACTTCGCTCTCAGTCAAGGGGGCTAACCCGTACTACAAGGGACAGTCCAATATTCTAAGGATTTGTCACAGGAATCGTTTTACTTTCACAAGGCTGCCTAAGGGACCCTTAATTTAAAACACGTTCAAGAATACCCAGAATTTATTTCTGTTTTGAAGAAAACTCACTCTATAAAGAAGTACAGAAACTACACAAGACTGACATATTTGTAGGTAAACCTACCCTGCTAATTAACATTTTAGGCTAAAATTTAGATTTAATTTTACTTTTTTTTTCTCTCCTGTTGTGGATTTTAGCCTACCGGTATTTGTTTTGTTTTCAATGGTGCTCAGATATTAATTAGACGGTTTAAAAGTTTGGAGCAGCTTCATTATTCAGCGACAGAATACAATTCTCCGGGGACACCATTTAAAGTTTCCCCTGCTCAAAAACATATTTTCCATTACTGGTGGCCACAGAGGTGGATATTCTGAAAGAATTCAAAGTAAACAAACCAAATCTCCAAAATTTGGACCTCCGAAACAGCGAGAGCTAAACCAAGATGATAATAAATGGCAAGGACAGAATCATCATCATCATCAGGTGCCGTGCCGACTGGCGTTGGCTATTATGCTTCTCCAGAGTATCCGATCCTTCATGCAGGCCATCAGTTCAGTTGGTGATCTCCTCTCACACCATCCCCTCAGACTGTCCAGTATCGTTTCTCTTGGTCTTCCTCTTGATTTTCTTCCTTCTATTTTTCCTGTTGTTATAATATTTTCAATGCCCCCTCTTCTCATTGCATGTCCTATGAAAGTACATTGTCTCTCTCTTATCTTTCTGACAAGGTTTTTTGTCTCTCCAGCTCTTCTCATACATTCTTCATTAGTTATTTTTGCTGTCCAGGGGATTCGCAACATTCTTCTAATAAACCACATTTCTGCTGCTTCCAATGATTTTTGTGCAGACTTGCCTATTGTCCATGATTCACTTCCATATAACAAGATAGGTTCAATATAGCATTTTAGGACTCGTTTTCTAACATTCATTGATAAAGATGTGTTAGCTAATATGTTTCTCATTCTCTGAAATGCAGTCTTTGCTTGACCTATTCTGTTCCTAATTTCTGTTCTGCATTTCCCATCTGAAGTTAATACTGCTCCAAGGTATTTGAATTTCTGCACCTGCTTTAGAATGGTTCCGTTTAATTTAATACTGCATGCTGGTGGATTCTGTTTCTTAGATATAACCATAGTCTCTGTCTTTTTGATGTTCAAAGTAAGGCCTTTCTGTTCACTTTCTTTGGCGACTTTATCCAAGAGATTTTGCAGGTCTTGTTGGTTCTCAGCTATCAGTACTGTGTCGTCAGCATACCGAAGGTTGTTAATATTGTATCCTCCAATTTTTATGCCTGGTTCTGTGATGATTGTTCTTAGAATATTCTCGCTATACAGAGAAAAAAGGTCTGGAGATAGTACACATCCTTGTTGCACCCCTTGTTTTATAGGTTGGTATTTTCCAATTCTATTTTCAACTCGAACTGCTGCTTCTTGCTGCCAGTATAGATGTTTTACAATCCTCAAGTCTTTGCCGTCTATATTGATGTCTTCAAGCATTTTAATAATTTCACTATGTTTCACCTTGTCAAATGCCTTGGTGTAATCAATGAAGCATAAGTAGAGATCTTTCTGTACTTCTAAAGCTCTTTCTGTTAGTGTTCGTAAAGCATAAATGGCATTGTGTGTTCAGAACAGAATGCAAATTAAAAATCACAACTGGACAAGCAAAAAAAAAAAATCTTGAAGATGCGTCATCGCCGCAATGTAACAAAACTAAATTTAATTAATTTTTGTCTAACTCAATCCAAGAGTCACCACTTTTATTCAAGAAATGTTTAGTTACCAGCAACGGATAGGAAGCAAGCAAAATTTAAGATTTATAACTTTTTTTTATTCCCGTGAAAGTTATAGTCAAGCGTTTTTAAGTGCAAAAACATAGGAAGATGTCTTCTACTACTGAGTTTTGTTTAGACACACGTTCTTTTCCTGAGTAGGATAAATCCTTCGAAAATCTTGTTATAAAGAAGAAGATAGTGATTCTAGTTTCTCTTAACCAGGGCATGCATTAACTGAATCTGCTGAGATTTTATTGAAGAGAAGGAACCAAAAGCGCAAGCGGCGCACGCACGCACGCATACAACATGGCACCCATTTTGTGATCTAGATTTATAATTAGCTTTCATGCTTCAAGTTCATTATTGAAGAGAAAGACAACTCTTGGAGATTTACGAAACTGGAACTTACAAACCCTCAAATATTTATTAAGAGATCCTGTTACGACATTCCGAAGATTGGGCTTGGAACTCTCGGACAAGAAATCTTGGTTTAAAACTCAATATGTGCTTCCGAGTACGGAGGTAGCCCTTCCATTTTGTGTCCAGAGTGCCAGCGGGTACTCCTGTAGCCCATGTTTGTTTCTTCAAAAAACGGTGTAACTTTTTAACTCTTTCCGTGCCGCAGAAAAAAAGCGCTAAATTAAAAGCACGGGTCTTGATCTGTATAGTTATAAAATTGAATATAATAAAGTATTTCCACGTATTTCCTCATCATAAGTATACGTATTATGCCTCAAAATAGCTGTAAAAGTAAGAATGAAGAATTTTTTTTAGGAGAAAAGTAGTGTGGTGATTTTAGCTGAGAATTGTATCCTACTTACCATCGGGTAGGCCTAGAGGTGTAATATTTACCATCGGCGATTTCTAGATCTACCTGTAGCTTCGTCCGATCTCGTCGTGTCATAGTATATGGCATACTCAGTACAATAATGTCTGACATAACCTTCTAACTACTTCTTCAGTCCGTTTTATAGGTAAAAATCTACTTAGAGCACATTCAAAAACAGTGGTCTGGTCCTCGGGGCATGTCCGTATGCCTCAGAAATCACACAAAATATTGAAACTTCTCCATCAAAACAACCGTTTTCACTCAGTTGTTAGGCACGCTTCGGACGGAGCTATGACAGGTCACCGGACATGCGCAAATAAAACGTGTACAATTAAAATGCAAAAAATTTGCAAATAACAGCTTCTGAATCTGTCCACGTAAATAAAACTTGTAACATAATGGATAAAACTGGAAGAAGAAAATAATAAAACTTGTAACATAATGGATAAAACTGGAAGAAGAAAATAATAAATCTTGTAACACAATGGATAAAACTTTAAGAAGAAAATAATAACATTTGGAGCATATACACAGAATCACTGCTGGTCAAGACATATAGTTAAAAATTAATTTTAATTTAAAAAAAGCTAACTACATATCTGAAATGTGAAGTTAGTTTTTAATGACAATAATAGGTAATACAATAATATATGATTATCGATCTCATACTTTAAGACAGTGTTTTGGCACAACAATCATCTTGAATAATCTTGTGAATTTGTGTCCAAATTTAAGAAAAAAAAAGTGATCAATTTCATCGTAATAATTTAATTTCTTATAGCGAATCACCCCTAAGCGGTGTAGCTTTATACATGGTATTACAGCATACTACAGATAGCTACAGGTGATAGCTGCCATCTACCCATGCTTCAGAAAGAAAAGAATGGGTTAAAATTAGTGAAAAAAGCACCACGACTTTTTCTCTTCTAATCCACCGAGACCGGAAACAACAGCAGAAATTCCTTTCACTGCTACCCGACTGAATATTCGCCTGAATGAAGTATGAACGGCATAGGAAACTTATGAATATAAAGTAAAAATAGAATGGCTGCAGTCAGTCAGTCATATGCATGTCCTTTGTGGAACTTTGCCTCCATAACAGCTCTCATTTAGGCCTCTCAGTTGTAAGCAAGATGATCTGCTGCTGATGCATCCATTTGCAGATTATCAACGATGTCTTGCAGCCATTTTCACCTTGGTTTTTCTCTCTTTCTTTTTCCTATTATGTACCCTTCAAAGACAGTCTTCTCTAAATTCTCATTACGTTTTAATGTATCCAAAATATTTAAAATTTCTATATTTAATCCTCTTTACTAGCCAACCTAGTTCAATATTAAGTTCTTGTAATAGAAAGTCTTTTATATCAGTTATTTTTTTTTAATCCCTGCAGAAAAAAAACAAAACACCCAAAATCAACTGGAAGCAGGGTAGGTGTGATTTGTAAGAAAACCAACGATAGTACCATGGACAGCCAAGAAAACAAATTAGGAAGTTCTAGTGGAGTCTGGACACAAGAAAGAACTGGCAAAAGTCAGAACATGACAGTCCAGATTTGTAGGACATATTTTAAGAAGAAGAGGCAAACTGGAGCACATAAGTACAGCAGGAAAACGTGAGGGAAAAAGGGACAGAGGAAGACAAAAGAAAAATGATACTTCACGGACTAAAATAGTGGCACAGCGCTAGGTCCAAAACACATCTTATAAAAAGAGCAAAAAGGATAGATGGTTGTGGAAATCAGAGATGACCAACGTCTGTTTGGCAGGACCAAGAGAGAGAGAGAGAGACAGAGAGAGAGACAGAGAGAAAGAGAGATTGACTGATTGATCTTTATCTCCAAAGGATTAAGAATTGAGCACGCAGGCCCGTCTGACATTCTGTCCTTTATCATACAACTTTCACTCTGTTCCAGACACTCTACAAATATGCTGCTCATATAACCAGCATAACTAACATTGGAAAGCTGAAAGACGTAAAATAAAATTAAATATAACATCTAAGTTTTGCTCTTATCCATGCACTCAGTACAGAAAGTAACTACATACATGTATAAATAACTATCTACCAAACATAATTTCGGTACTTTTCAGAATAAACAATTAACTGAATTGGGTGTCTGTAAGAGCAGTCTAAAAGAAATTTAAATAACTCTAAAATAAGAGAGAGAGAGAGAGAGAGGGAGGGAGGGAGGGAGGGAGAGAGAGAGAATTCAAACATTAAATTCCTTGTAGTGTATAGAGATTTTGTAACACATGATGTAGTAGATCCTCATGTAATACAAAAGAAATAGAAAATGACAGCCCACAAGTATTTTTTCCATACATAATTTATTATAACACTGTAGTATCAGCTTGTAGATTTGTGCTTTCCTTGAGACACGAAACAAAAGAATCGTTTTCTCCTTTGTTTAGGTTCCTGCAGCCACTTTTTAATGTCTTTAAGCGTCTGTGGGAGTTGTCGCCTGGCTGTTTCTGGGAGAAAGCATGCCCAGGCACTGAGAACAGACTTCCTGTCCCGAAGATCAAACCAGGGGCGTAAACAGCTTTGGTCATCTGAGGAAGAAAGATTTTATATATAAAATATAATAAATATACAATTCTGTAAATTTGTTACAAATTGTATGTATTTATGTATATGTGTGTATGTATGAATGTATGCATATAAGTACGTATGCGCTATATATGTATGTATTGTGGTATGTATATATGTATGTATTATGGTATTTATTATGGTATGTATTTATGTATGCATGCATGTATGCATTTATGTATGCATGCATGTATGCATTTATGTATGCATGTGTGTATGTATGTGTGTATGTATGTACGTATATATGTATGTATGTGTGTATGTATGTGTGTATGTATGTACGTATATATGTATGTATGTGTGTATGTATGTGAGTATGTATGTGTGTGCATGTATGTATGTATGTATGTATGTATGTATGTATGTATGTATGTATGTATGTATGTATGCATGATATACTAAATCTTAATGCCATTTGATAATAGCGATAGCTATGGTTTTTTTTTAAATCTAAGATAAGATGTGCGGTGTTTAACTTTTAAAAAATCCTAAGATGTTTTAGTATTACTATCACTGTATTTCATAGACGCTTATCCTTGCTGCAATCTCTTCCTTGAAAGAAAGATTTTAGTACAGGTGCACGTACTCCGTAGCAGTAGTAAGAACCCTTATCGACTGACAGTTCAACTGCAGCGGGACAGAACTCGCTGCCTTCAGTCCTAAAAGTCGCGTCGCTCTCGATTCAGCGCCCCTCTCACCCACAGAGACTACAGTAATGATGACTGAACAGGATATTGATCTTCTTACCAGCATCTCAGCAAAAGGCGCTAACATCCCTCCAAGGCAGGCACTTAGGCTTGTTAATCCTTGAGCCGTGTTCCTGTAACAAGTATTACATTCACGCAAATCGTGTCTATTACACTGCAAGTGAAATCAAAGCAAGAAAGTGTTTTAAATCTAAATATATATATATATATTTCAGTAATATTTAACGTAAGTCACGTTAATTTAGTTCAGCTGGAATTACACCTGTTATCAAATATGACAACGAAATATCAACTTCTATTTTCCACCGTTCAGTCAGTCACTTGCATGTCCCTTGCGGAACTTTGCCTCCCTAACAGCTCTTCTGTAGGCCTCTCGGTTGTAAGCAAGATGCCCTGCTGCAGATGCATCCATTTTCCACGTTTCATTAAGATAAAATTACTGTTTATCGCCATTGCGTCCATGCATTTTGACTTCCTGCTCGCTCTCTCTCTCTCTCTCCTCTCTCTCTCTCTCTCCCCCTCTCTTGGCGCTTCTCTATTCCCACCATTCGATTTACGAAATATTAAATTTAAATATTTTTCATGCTGTTACTTTTTTGAATATTTACTCTCTTGTGATGTTGGTAGGTAGCTTTCTATTACTTTGTTTGCTTTAAGTAAAGTCTACCTTCATAAGCTACATTTTGTTGGTTGTCTCTGGTTCATTACCGTCTATAAGTGAGACAAAGGGTTTGAAATATCCGGGGTGTGCTTTGCTATGTAGAACTGCTTCATGGTTGCGTACTCTGAGGATTATCATTACACATGTCACATTTGTGGTGTGCTTTCTATAAAAGGTAAAAGTAAAGGTAATCCTGTCATGGCACATAGGGATATAGTGTTAATCCAGGTATAACTGATACACAGTATCTAGGCTATCTATAAAAACAGTGATTGATTCAGGAAAGATGAGCTTTTCATTTACTTCCTATTCAGTTCAGTTCACCTGTAAAGCTAATAGTTGTTGTTGAACGTAGTACTGAGTATAATGTAATGCTCAAGATAACAAAGTCTCTTCTACTACTACTACTTCGTTCGTCCTCAAAAGTGCTTTGGTCATGTTACGTCACTGTTTGAAGCTAGGCTGTAATGTCTACGCTTATCAGCCGGACACATCCATCTTCGGCACTGATTTTTTTTTTTTTTGGACCGAGTCTGCCTTCCAGTTCGATCACTATTTACTTCGTTAGACTTTGTGTTGTCTTTCGGGGAGTCTTGGTTAGCGTTGATTTGCTAACTCTTACACTTGCAGTTAGGTGTAGCTTGATTACCACAGTCTCATTTAGTTTGAGTACTGCGTCTTCACTCTCCAACAAAGTCTTAATTTAATCATAATCATAGTTTTACGTTTCGAATAATTTATATCAGTGGTTCCCAAACAGGGATTCATGAAGGCTCATTCCGGAATCCGCCGACCAAGTCTAATACAGAATACTAGAAGTGTATAAAGAGATGTAGCTCATATAAAACAGTCCCTGAAATGTGCAGGGGACTTATAATCATCGTTAAGGGTCTGCCAACTTAAAACAAAGTTTGGGAACTACTGATCAAAAATAGCTGTGAATCTTACCTGACGTTGGTTGGAAAGAGTTCTGGTGTTAGAGTGAAAAGAGTGGAGAACGAGCCAGATATCCCAAATTTTCCAACAATAGCCAGAACTTTGATCACCATGGTCATTTCATCTACACAGGACAAGACATTATATAAGATAATAAGGCGAGACGATAATGAGTTGTGCACCCGTCTGGTAAATTACTCAAGAAGTTTGATAATGGTGTTAAAAAACTCTGGAGTAAGAAGATTATTTGTAGTCCAAGGTGGGATTCTTCTTCTTCTTCTCCTTCTCCTTCTTCTTCTTCTTCTTCTTCTTCTGCGAGCTGCTATTCTTTGCAAGGGATGCGGTGGAGATTTTAACGCACCGCATCATATCGGATTGGGAACGGATTATGGTAGCTATTTTTTCAATCTCTGAATGGATCTAAAATGCACGATTTGTGTAATGCTTCTTTAGCAGACTCCACCACCATGGGGACTATGATGCTTTCTACTTCGTTCTCCGGATTAGGCCTGTTACTGGGGGGTACCAACGGAGAGGTGCGACAGGGTCTTGATCAGCTTTTTCTCGCGAACCCTGACTCTAGCATGTCATCTATGTGTTGCCAAACTGGACAGCATCCAAGGTGGGGTAGAAAGAATATTCGAAATGTATCCATACTAAAGAGAACATAAATCAGCACCTCTTAAATGTATAGTGAACTATGTAAACAAAACAACGGAGAAGATTCAGTTCGTGTAGATAGCTATACTTACGAGATAATGCCGCTACAATGGCAACACCGACTAAGGAAATGCCCGCTATGATACTGAAGGCGGCAAAGCATGTTCTTCTGCCTAATCTAATGACACAGACATTATGTCAAGTTCAATGACGGACATTTTTTGTGTGTTGAAAGTACAAAATAAGTAATAAGTAAATATAAACGTTGTGTATATAATAATGTCAAGTTTTCCTCCGAACTCTAGTGCACAGAAGCTGTAGAAATACTTGCCCCTTCTCTCTCTCCTCTCTCTCTCTCTCTCTCTGTCTCTCTGTCTCTCCCAGTACATAACTGAATGTGTTTTTGATGAAGTAGTTTTATTTCTTAAACATATGTCTCAGTTTTAACAACAATGGAAGCGCGAGAGAGTAGCCAAACTAATAGAAAACTGTTCTTATGTGAAGACAGTCCCTTGATTTCTGCTTCTATCGGGCTATGTTCCACCCAAACGTTAGAACTGGTTCCCAGAACAATGCGTGAAGGAAAAATATGCGTCTAAGTGTGAAGTACTCTGCTTGCAAGCTTAGAAGCACCGGATTAAATTTTATGTAAGGGCCGATGTAACAGGGAATATCCTACAAAAGCAGATGTATGTAGTAACCTAATTAAATCCATAATAAAACGACAGTCGCCATTCATTGGATATACGAGTTATACGTATAATAAGAAGAGGATAGCTTGAAAACGTCATAACAACAGGGAAGGTGAATGGAAAGAGATGCAGGGGAAGACAAAATGAAAAAAAATGGACAGTTTAGGGAGATTAAAAACCAACTGAGCTGATGGAAAACAACTTCTTCCTCTTCTTCTTCCTCTTCTTCTTCTTCTTCTTCTTCTTCCTCTTCTCTTCTTCTTCTTCTTCCTCTTCTTCTTCTTCTTCTTCCTCTTCTTCTTCTTCTTCTTCTTCTGTCGCTTTCGTATGCCCAGCTTCCTAAACAGGGACTCGGGTTTCAGCCATGAATCCTACTGTTAGCAAGAGGTCCTCATAGGAACCCCAGAATTTCTCTTCCGTTCTTCTCCCTCGGGGTCACACGTGGGCTCTGAGGTCTGTGCACATTCAATTCTAAAGGATGTTTGTGTTTCAGCACCTTAACTGTGTCGTCTGTTCAGAACATCTTGCTCGCAGTTCCAACGAAACAGAACACGAAGACGGAGCAACAATTTTGTTGAAATAATAAATAGGTGGTAATTATTTCCCTCATCATAATAAAATACTCGTAAATAAGCAGTTTAATTAAGCATTTACTTAATACTGCTAAACAAAGACTATATATTTGTCCACACACTTCAAACGAAAACACAGTAATGTGAAACATTCGTGGAACTCACCTGTCTATGTAGAAATAAATGAAGATTGCTGAAGGGAGCTCCGCGGCACAGTTGAGAAAATAGTTTAGATATAAACTTCCTGATAACGTTGAGGACATCAAAAACAGTGCAAAGTATGTTAGATTGTTGAAAAACCTAGTGGAACATGTAAAAACGTATATAGTACATCGTAGCAGAATAAGATGCAACTTCATTATGTATACTAAAGATATCGCAAGAGGACTGAATAAGCTGGAAAAAGCATGAAATATATTAGAGGATGAAAATAGTAGAATGAGTTTTGGATTAATGATTTGAAGCTTCTGCAGAATTACATTTAGCATGAATTGAATTATGTGAGCTTAAAACATTCATACATAAATTTTGACTCGAGTCACTAAAATTTTTTTTCACTAAAAAATGTAGGCTACAGTATGAAAAATGTGTTTGTTGTACATCATAAGTAAGGTTGTGTGAAGTAGGGGTCGGCATTCTTCTTTCACAAATAGGCCAGATGACTTTTTGTGAGTTCTTTGTGAACCATAGAATAATAATAATAATAATAATAATAAAGATAAGACAACTTGAAATAATATTTGTTTCACTTTTATAATATTATGTCATAAGGGTACAGCAGTGGGTGAAATTAAATTTTTTTTTGGTGGGGGGGGGGGGGTTGGTGAGCGGGATAACTTTGTTCTGCGGGTCTAATCTGGCCAGCGTGCTACATGCTGTCGACATCTGGCGTATATAATACATTATTACACTTCCTTTTTTTTCTAACTTAACAGAATATATATCACATTATGACACCTCTTTTTTTCCTAACCCAATAGAACATAAATCACTGGGACAGAATACACAAACACTACATTTTACATTTCTGGTTTATACTTTTATATTCTATTTCTATTCTTCTGGCAGCGGTATAATTTGAGAAAGCAAACTCCTGCTGGCGAGATTCTTCAGCTGCCGTGTGTGGGGTGAAACTCCTCCCGGCCAATGAAGAAAAATGCGATTAGGGTTGCCGCGCGGCGCCATCGGGGAAAAGGTGATGGAAAGGATTAAGTTAAGTAGCCAGTAGTCTCGCGGTCAGGACTACTCATATCACGGCACCTCTGCACTAGAGGCCGGCCACGTCCTATATACACCCATACTGGCTCAAATGCCTAGACCGCTTAACACAGGTATTGAACTTGATGGCTAAGCATATTACGGTGCCTATACTCTAGAGGCCGGTCACGTCATATATACACTCACACTGGGATAATAAGTCTAAACAGGCTTAACCCAGGGGTGAAACTTACTAGTGGCGAGGATTCGTCCTCCTCGACAAAAGCTCCGTCCTGGTCACCACCAGGAAGGGTAGCGGCCACGGCCACAAAATGCTGAAGTTGGAGACACTGGACCAGTGCAGTCTAGATAGGTAACCACCTCTCACTCGACGCTGATATATTATATCCAAATCACGTTGAGGTTTTCCTATGAGAAAGTCCAGCTCTGGACTGGATGAGCGACCATCTCTCACCCGGCCGGGATAGACTGATATCCAAAACACGTCGAGAAAGTCCAACTCTAGGCTGGATGGGCAACCACCTCTCACCCGGCGGGGATATATTCATATCTAAACCATGTCGAGGTTTTCCGGTAAGAAAGTCCAACTCTATACTAAACTGGTGCAACGAAAACCAATGTCACGCTCTGCTGCTTCTGTGACCCACCGAGAATATAGGCCTATGCCCCACGATGCTCTAAGACTCCATCATAAATGAGACTATCGCGAGAACCACAGGAGTAAATTCAGTAGGACCAGGTGGGATCTTCGTGGTAGAAGAAGAAGAAGAAGAGAAAGCAAGAACATTTTGAATAATATTTCTTTGATGTGAACTAGTTTTGTGTTTCGCATACACATTACTTACCACGCTAATGTACAGAACGCAGTGTGAAACCTCAATGTCTTGTCCATGATCAGACTTAGAAAGTTAAGTTTTTCAATGTCCTCCGGGTCTTTAAACAGTTCAGCTTCTGCAAGTTCTTGTTGATGAGCTACCATACTTTCACTGACGCCTTTGTCCGTGCAAGCGTCAGTCACAGATTTGGAAATGCCAGTCTCGAGTGGGTGGCATCGAGTGTTATCTTCTAAAGTTGCCGTTTCGTTGCTCTAAAATTTAAATAACAATAAAGAGAATTCAGCTAAATATCAAAGAAACATTCATGTAAAAGCGAGCTGAGAGAACAATGACAGATTAGTCCACCTAAAATATTTAGTAATGAATATAACCTATTCAATACAGTTTTGTGTGAAAAAAAAACTATTGTTCACTGTTATTCTGTTCGGTTATCTTCTTATTTTCAACATTATGAACTGAATTTCAGTAACACAATGTCAAAGATATATTCACGAAAGTGAAGGAGGAAGAAGAAGAAGAAGAAGAAACTTGTCGTACATGTTTTCCTCTTATACGGGTAAAGGGGTGATATAGTGATGCGTGAGTGTATATTTAATAACTCATGTTCTAAGTAGTGACAGTTCAACATTGCAGCATTATCCAAACAAACGAACACTTCACGTTCACTTTGACTGCGAGTCAGGAACGACGTTTACACTGAAGAACAGGTCCAAGTCTAAGTTCAGTCCCAAGATCACACACACACATACTCTATGTTTAATCACTTTCTCAGCACTCATGTAGAGGGACAAAGACCTTGCATACTTCCATAGTTCATCCCCCAGCGTTCACACAGCTGTTCTCTCTCCAAAAAGTCCCTCCAAAACCCTTGCCGTGACCTAGTTCAGTAACAGCTCAGTCACACGACCAGATGACCAACATTCAGATCGCCACTTGTTGAAATATATGTTGTAACACGGCTTGAACAGCCACTACAGCCAAGTAACCTACACAGTGTTATACTGTCATCCGTTATAGTAGATTATGAAACTGCAAAACAATTGGTAGATTATGAAACTGCAAAACTCCCAGTCTCCTCTTCTTCTTCGTACGCACACTGGTGATCTGGTGATGATGCGTGGTACCCTGATTTTTGCGATCCGCCTTTTGCCTGGGTACATCCGACTTCAGCACCTTTCCTTGCTAGGGCAGATTGTGGTCTTGCTCGGACAGCCATGAAGACAGTGGTGTAGGCTGGCCTGGCCAAAACTTTGTTTTCCAGCCTCTGGTGGCTGTACTTAAGCCCCTTCTCTGTATCAGATCCAGCATGCAACGCTGGCTGGCCAGACGGCTTTGAGACAGGCCCACAGAGGCACTCCGACTTGGGATGAGGAATCCAATGAGTGCTTCGATGATATTCATTCCCCGCCACCTATAGTCTGCTGGCTCTGTTTTGTTTACATCATTCTGATAGTCACTGTTGTAAAGACCTATAGGCTTGTCACGTCCTGGATTCGTTGGTTTCACACCAGTTTTTTCATCCCCGCCGGCAGTCTCCACGTCCCCATCCATCCATCAACTTGACATTACATTTTAAAAAAATAAAAATTACAATTGGTGTCGACTGCTACAGGTCTCCGGGCTACAGAAGTAGGTCAGAGTGTTTAAGCTAACAGATCTATGTTCGCTTTTTCACAAAGACTGTTAAGATAAGCATATTCTTAATACAGTTGTTCTCAGGGGAAAACACTCTCAGTAAAATATATTATATTTATTTTCATGATACACCAGAATACGAATTTACAATACCTGATAAACTATTAATTTACAATACCTGATAAACTATTAATTTACAATACCTGATAAAATGCAGATAGAACGCTGTCTAAATTGCAGCCATTCCACTTGGAAGCTCTTTTCAGTACCCTAGTGACTCGTTCTTGGAAACCATTGGCTGCCAACCATCGAAGTGGTTCATCCATTATGCTGAGATAAATTACCGAATTTAGGTCCAATAAATAAGTGAATTTTCAAATGTCATGTATTAAATGGATATGAAAGTTAACAGAAACTTTGTGAAGTAACTAGAAACGTTAATTTCCGCCTTAGTCAGAAGGTCAGGAAAAGATATTCTTCTATTTTTATAAAGCCAGCGACGATGTTGTGATAGTTTGCATTCTGATAAATTAGCAAGTTCTTTTATCATCATCGTCTTTTCAATTAAATGTGAGGCACAATCTTGTTTATACAATCTTTCAGGTGTCTTCATTTCATATTCTGCCTTTTGTTAAATGAAAGCATCTCGCTTCGCATAGTGTGATTTAGATTTTTACAGTTATATTAGTGAGCAAATCTGGCATTAATAACCAAGCGTTACTTACATCTCTATTACTTTTGAGCTGCCTTTTGTCATGCGAAGACAGAGTTAAAAGAATATGTCATTTATTGAAAAGCTCACGAGGCAAATGAAGACATGAAGGCCGAGAGAGGAACATCACAGCAAGCTGACCACGAGGCACGGGAAAAGAACGGTGGTCAGCCTGACCTCAGACACAGTGGACCGCACAAAAAGAGAAGCATGACCACCAACGACTATCGGCATTTAATGAATGAATGAATGAATGAATGGATAGTGAGTAATACGTCAAATGAAAGTAGTTAGAGAGAAAGAAAGTATCTTAATAATGATGACATACACGCTACGTACTTACAACACGTAGAAGATGATATAGACGAAATAAACACAGAAGGTTAGCTCTAGAACCCTCCACGAATGATCTCTAAGCAGATACGCCACAGCGGCCATCCACATCATGCTCATTGTCGTGAGAACATAAGACAAGCATCCAAAGAGGAATCCTCTCTGCTGGGCTGTCAGTACTTCAGCCATTACTGTCAAAGATGTTTGTGAAACGCCCTGTTGACCAATGTTTAAACTTTGCGTTACCAGAGATGAATAGAGTCAGAAGGAGATGTATGGTACAATTATGCAAAGGAAGATAACGAGAGGAAGGAAAGAATGAAAATTTAGCAAATAGGAGATAAAAATAGTGAAACGGTTTTGAAAAACAACAACCCAATATTTCGGCAAAAATATCTCTCCATCCATCTTTGTCCTTGGTCGGCGACGGGCCCACTATGCCATGTGACGTCTTGCAGGACAGCAACAAATTCTCTCCACCTCTTACGGTCTGCGGCCAGCCTTTGTAAAAAAATCTCTATCAAGGACAAAGAAGAAGATAAAAAAAAACAGATAAATGCATGCAAAACAGTTTATCCGAGGTCCGCTCGGTAAGAAAAGCAGCATCAGACCCCATACACAGACCCAAGTGGAAATATGAAGAGTGAGAAAAGCAGTTAGCGTGGAACACAGTCAGCTAGAAACTAGAGACTACATGAGAAAGGGGGGGGGGGTGCGAAACAGAACGGCTGTACGTGAACGTAAACAGTATGTGAACGGCTCATAACTCTTCCATTCATCCAGTTCTTTTTCACACATTTAATTATTATATGCACAATTGCATCCGTACGATTCACCTTTCTACAACATTATCATCGTCGTTATTGTCACAGTAGCCGCTACTGTTATAATCTATCACATCATTTTCTCTACTAACTTTGCAATCATTATTATCATTGTTTTCTCACCGTCATTGTCATAATATTTCTTACACTCCTTATTACACTTCATTAACATATCGATATTGCTGTTATAAATACCACCACGGAAGCCAAAATAGCCACTGCCATTTCCAATACTGGTTTTACAATCATTAGTATCGCCTTTAACATCTTTAACCTTATAAGCCGCCAATGTAGGGAAATAGAAATCAGAGCTGGCCCAGGGACTACTTGGAGACGGGACATTATGAAAGTGCTCAGAGACAAAGGATGCACAAGCAGGGAAGTAGAGAACAAAACCATGAACAAGGATGACCGGTGAAACTGTATCCGTGCCCTATACTCCCAAAAGGAGTGACGGGCGATGGTGATGATGATGATGACGAATGTAGTCCTAATATGCTATGGAGGCAGTTAGAGATATGGTGTTGGTGCCCACATATTCCTTCGCTTGACGGTACAGTTGGTGGCCACATATTCCTTCGCTTGACGGTACAGTTGGTGCCCACATATTCCTTCGCTTGACGGTACAGTTGGTGGCCACATATTCCTTCGCTTGACGGTACAGTTGGTGGCCACATATTCCTTCGCTTGACGGTACAGTTGGTGGCCACATATTCCTTCGCTTGACGGTACAGTTGGTGCCCACATATTCCTTCGCTTGACGGTACAGTTGGTGGCCACATATTCCTTCGCTTGACGGTACAGTTGGTGCTCACATATTCCTTCGCTTGACGGTACAGTTGGTGCTCACATATTCCTTCGCTTGACGGTACAGTTGGTGCCCACATATTCCTTCGCTTGACGGTACACTAGAGGATAAAATCGTAAGCACTACTCTTGGTCGCCTTTTCTTCCCCACCTCTAAAAGTCGGGCACTCATTTCTACATCTGGATGACTGGAGCTCCTCCGTCCGGAACTGACCATTTACCGGGCCCGCAAGATACAACACCAGTAACCACTATTCCACTCTGCTTCCTACATGCGTGCAACCGCACTGTCTTTATTATCATAATAGTTATTGTCATTTAAAAGGAAATATATCTAACAGCACTGGATTTGATTATATTCCTCCTCCTCCTCTTCCTCCTTCTTCTTCTACCCCTCTGGAACTACAAACCGGTATTCCTTGCAGCCGATGTGGTGAAGATGTTGAGGCACAACATAGTGTCGGCTTTGGAGCGGGTTATAGCAGCTATTTTTTCAGTCCCGGCGCAACAAAAAGCAGGGGTTGTGCAATATTTCTTTAGCAGTCTCTACCTCTATGGGGACTATGGCGATCCCTGCCCCATTAGCTAAAATAGTCCTGTTTCTGGGGGTCCCAACGGAGATGTGGGACAAGGTCTTGGTCAGCTATGGTTCACCAACCCTAGTGCAGTTATGGATCGCTGATTTGCTAAAACGGACAGCTTCTTCGCTTGCAGTGGATTTGATATCTTTATTCCTACACTACAACAGCTTCTTCTTCTTCTTCTTCTTCGTTCGCTTCTACCACCAAGACCGCACTGTGATCCTACTAAATTTACGCCTGTGGTCCTCGTTAGGTCCCGTGTGGTCTCCTGTGTGGTCCCCGAAAGGACCACACGAGATCCCCGAGAGGACCACAAGAGGTTCAGAGTATCGCAGGGCTTTAGCCTGTATTCTTGGTGGGTCTCTGAAGCGGATTGTATGACACCGTGGTTTTCGTTGCACCAGTTTATTCTAGAGTTTCTAGAGTTGGACTTTCTCACTGGAAGACCTCGACGTGTTTAGGATATCAGTTCATCACCGCTGGGTGAGAGGTGAACTACAACAGCATTTATTTATTAGCTTATGAATACCTACGTTGTTATTTTAAGAAATTTTGTAAAAAAATTGACGATAGCTCTCAGACACCGAGGAAATACCGATACTTGAAACTCTTACCTGTAGAAAGACTCCAACCAGAGTTTTGAAGACAGCGAACATGATGTAGTTGACGGAGAACGCAAGCCCAAGGGCTGACCCAAGCCACAGGAACGAACATATTAGGAGAATCGGCTTTCTTCCATAGTTGTCCGCGAAGTAAGGGAAGGCCAGAGTGCCTATGGCGTGACCTAGGGTCAGCAATGTCTGTGTGAAGGCGGCCAGGTACTCCCGGTCACAGACAAGGTCAAACTGCGGCAGCAAAGATTTGATAAAAAACAACGCTCATCAAATGCTTAGTAATCCACTTCTTGGTTACAGCGGGCAGAGTTTTAATTTACGCTTTATATTTAAACAAATTTGACGATGCAATGAGAAGAGGGGCATAGAAAATATTATAACAACAGGAAAAATAGAAGGAAGAAGATCAAGAGGAAGACCAAGAGAAATTATACTGGACAGTCTGACGGGATGGTGTGAAAGGAGATCACCAACTGAGCTGATGGCGTGCATGAAGGATCGTGTACTCTGGAGAAGCATAATAGCCAACGGCAGTCGACACGGCACCTGAGGATGATGATGATGATTTAAACAAAACTTAAAACATTAAACGCAAATGTCGTGTTAAGAATACTACAACAGTTATATATCAACATAGAACTAGTGTCACTAGTATCTGTATACAATAATTAGTGTATAAGTATACAACTATACACGAAGCACTGCAGTAAAGCTGTGATACCAGAATGTATAAAATAGGAAAAAAGTAGTTTCGAAGCAGGATAACATATATCGGTGAGACTGGCCTCAGATTAGGGGACCGCATGCAAAAACATCTGTACGACATCGCCCAGCATGCTTCGAAACCAGTCCCAAATCATTTCAATGGCCCCAACCACAGAGGCAAATCTGATTTTCTGGTAACAGCCATTAAACAATGTCACGCAGATGACACAAGCAGCCTGGCACTTGAGAACCGCTGCATTCAAAATCATGGGACGCTGGAACCACATGGGTTAAACTCGCTGTTTAGTTACACGTAACATCATCTTCTTCAATCAGTATAGTACCTCTCCACTAAATCCACCCCTTCTTACTTTTCAAACTTCCTCACAGCATCACTCTGCAACCCCGCTTACTTTTCAAACTTCCTCACAGCATCACTCTGCAACCCCGCTATTTTCTTTGCAACCCCTCTTCTCTGCAACCCTTCTTCCCCAATCATCTGTTTCAATTTCTCCTAGCTAGGTCGGTATTGCGTCACTCTCTCTCCCCTCCACGGTTCCCCATCCACCACTCCCAGTTACAACCCACTGACCACATGTCACAGGTCTCTATTTAAACAGTCTCCACGTCTCACTAGATCCATTCCTGACACACACCGCCGGACAAGCCACACCTTGCAATTTACAGCTAAGTACTCTTTTAAAAAAATGATTATTATTTTTTTTTAGTATTCATGTGAATCTATACTTTATCTCCTCTCTCTATTTCTTCGTCCTGTATGTTTTTGTATGATTAAGGCTCACGCCGAAACGTCACAACTTTGTAATCGTTAAGTAATAAAGCTGCTCCTACTTTTTTCCTATTTTATACAGTCTAGTATCTGTATATTACTGAGGAGGCTGGGAACCTATGGATTTTTCCCAGAGAGTAATTAAAGTAAATAGTTAACAGAAATAGTGTAAAATCCGTTTAATAAAGCACGTAGAACCAGACATATTCGGTTTTGTTTATATTTTGTCCTTTCTAAACTTAACACAGAGCGTGGCAGTAAAGCATTTAAATGACCAGGATTTCTATGCAGGGTCTGTGAGAAGAACTGTGCAAGCCACATGGGAACACTACATATATCGTTCTATATCGTAAGCCAGTGCACCTCGCCTTTCATGCAGATGCTTTCAACGCAATTTTTAGGAAGTTTATTAATAAGATACTCATTTTTTAAAGCTAGGACGCCAGCAATCGCCCTCTAAGCTACAACCATCTCTTGAAAAGTGAGTTGATCATTGACTTTCCCCAGCTTAATATATGTACAGAACAGTGCTTTTTTGTGATGCACATTTCGGAATAAAACTATAATTATTTCTGTAGCAAAGTTATAGCATTAAGGAAATATACTGTATATGTCTTACCTCTGAAGTGAAGAATCTATCCTTCGGGAGTTCATGCTTTACATTATAAGCATTGCAAAACGAGGTATTCGAAGGGAGGCTATCGGGTTCTCCAAAAGGTGAAGGTTGACAGACATCATTAAAAGTTATCCCGCTTGCATTGAAAACGAAATTGGAACCCGTTTGACTCGACTCGTTATGAACAGATGAAGTGGGACACGAGAATGGATTTTTCTGTCCTGAAAGATAAAACCATGTAATTAATCTAATGAACTATGTAAAAAAAAAAGATCCGTCATTTCTGTTTCTGGAATGTTT
Organism: Achatina immaculata; assembly: GCA_009760885.1. Classification (NCBI taxonomy): domain Eukaryota; kingdom Metazoa; phylum Mollusca; class Gastropoda; order Stylommatophora; family Achatinidae; genus Lissachatina; species Lissachatina immaculata. The sequence goes on from CM019717.1 coordinate 8,210,086, forward strand.
GAACAACAGTGGCTTACAGCATCAAAGTCTTGTCTCATCTTCATTCATCTTGCGACTACGAGCTAGTATTCTTTGCAGCTGATGCTGTGAAGGTGTTGAGGTACATAATCGTGTTGGTTTAGGAGCAGACATTGGTGACGACTTTTTTTTACAGTCTCTTAGTACAGCTAAAAAAGCAGGAGATGTCCAGTATTTCTTTAGCACTCTACTACCATGGGGACTATAGCGATGTCTGCCCCGTTAGCCAGGCTAGGCTTGTTACTGGGGGAGGGGAGGTACCAACGGATAGGCAGGACAGGGCCTTGGGTGGTTATGGTTCGCCAGTCCTGGCACTAACATGTCAGCTATGGGCTGCTGGTTACCAAAATGAACAGTGTCTTGGACCCCTCTCCCCTCCCCTCCCTTACGGTATTAAAGTTATAACCAGTGAAGTGAAGAAAGTTCCGCTGACCGGTGATGGGATTCGTAGACTTGAATAATTATGAGCATATTTCACGTTCACTTTCATGGTGCTTTATAGGAACCTTAGCCGTGATTGCCTGGAGACGTTAGATATTGTTACATCATCATCAGCGTGTGCCGTGTCTTCGGTACGAAGGTTGGCGGTAATGAGTCTACAGTTTCCTCATTCCTTCGCCTTGATGGCGTATTCTGTTCACTCTCGTATATTATCTTCCAAGCTTCATCTCAGTCTACCTCTAGCTCTTTTTTTTCTTTCTTTCCATTTTTCCTTCTAGTATGTCTTGTGCATATTAATATGTCTTTTGATCTGGCCAAACCAAATCATTTCCTTGGTACTTTTACACTGAATTTGTAGTTGTTCTAATACTTGTCCAATTGTTCTTTTGTTTCGTGATATACTTTCCTGTACATCCATATTTCTGTAGCACTTATCATTCTCTCTGAGTTTTAGTTTTAGGGTCCGTGTCAGGTTTCGGCTACGTACAGTAGCACAGAATAGACACATTTTTAAAATCTCATCTTTGTTTTTATGGACAGATACCTGGATACCAGCGTTGTCTCCATGGTGTTGAGTGTGTGTCTTGCCACTCCTAATCTTTTCTTCAACTCCGTCTCATATCTCATACCCTCGGTTGGTATATGCTCTAGATAGCACCCGTAGCTGGTCACTTGCTCTAGTTTCTCGTTGTTTATGGTTATATCCATTGCATTGTTACAGTCAATAATTCTAAATGAGTTGTTTTGTTTTGCATACAGAGAACCTGCTACACTTTATATGTTCAGTCCTAGGGCAGATCAGCTGTCTCTTAAATGACACAGGTGGAAACAAACTCACAAAGAAAAATGCAACACGATGTCGGTTGCTGAGCAGAGAGAGCCCAGAGATAATATATAACAATGAACTTACCTGTGTGAAAAGCACATGACAGTTATGAAATTACCTTTCTTATAAATCATTGTTTATTTTGTGAAAACAAAAAACTAGGCAGTAATGAACTCACCTGTGAAGACAATGCTCAGCATATGGTGAACAATGGCCACCTGGGCAAATTCCTGTGTAAAGAATTGCAGTAAGGAATATTTCCCATATGGCCCAAGCTTTTCCAGGGCAGCATCTACGTTCCCGATTTCCTTTCTGGCCGCCATGTTTGACCTACTTTTCGTAGATAGTGCTGGTGTTAAACTAATCTTTTGCTTTATCATATATCGGAATGCGCCACAGATAAGCCTTCCCTCTGCAATGTTTTGTTATCATAACAAAACCATATCGTGATGTGCATGATTTGATACACGCAATTACTGTTAAGCAAATAAGAACTGCCCTTTATTAAAACAGCTTTACATTTCCCGGAGAGACTAGGTATTTATATCCCATAATTTCAGTATTTGGACTGTCTAGTTTGCTTGTGTGGAGAGAGGTTATTTTGTGATGTATGGCCAGCCCTATGACAAATCAACTGTAATGTTGATAACGTTTAAATTATATATACATATACCTTCTTCTTCTTCTTCTTCTGTAGTGTTCTTTGAAACCGACGCGGTGAAGATGTTGAGGCACAGCATCGTGTCGGATTGGGAGCGGGTCATGGCAGCTATTTTTTTCATTCCTGGAACGGAGCTATAAGGAGTGTACAATACTTCTATAGCAGACTCCTCCACCATGGGGACTATGATGATTCCTGTCCCGCTAGTCAGGATCGATCTGTGAATGGGAGTACAGACGGAGAGGTGGGACAGGGTCTTGGTCAGCTATGATTTGCCAGCCTCGACGCCAGCTAGTCAGCTGTGGGCAGCAACGGCTGAAACGGACGGCCTTTATTAAATATATCAAATGTATACAGTGTCAGTTTCTTTTTTAAGTAGCAAAAGAAAAGAGAAACACGTATAGAAAAGGTGTTTTCTTTTTCTTGATATTTTGCACAGTCACATAAATGGATGACAAGAGCGTGATCCAAACATTAAAACAATAATATGTACAAATATGAAAGGGGGGAGGGGTAAGGCTGGTAGCCGCAAAGTTTTGTAAGCTAAAGTTACATATATTACTTCAGCACTTAAAGAACTAAGGAAAGGCTATTTTTAAGAACAAAACTAGCTAAGATATTTCATTTTCACTGTTACATGTCCAGTGTTATAGTCACTGAATTTCCACAGTTCATTAAAAGTGCGACCAGACACTTTAACGAATCGGTTGTGGAAATATAGGTCACGTTTTGAGATTTATCCAAGATGCTGACAGCCAGGTCTCCTGGCTATACTCGTATGTGGAGACAGGCTTTTTCCCCCCTTCATATGCTAGAACATGTTAGGAGCAGCTTTCACCAATGGAGCACAGCTGTAAAGTTTGGAATTGTGCATCACTGATACAAAAAAAAGCGCAGGACGAAGAGGCAAGAAAAGAAGAAAGTATAAATGTGTTTGTGTGGTATATGAGACATATGAAAGGGCAAAGGGGAGAGTACTAATCCAACGACCAAACAGAGCCAGAATTGAGAGTCTCGCTCACATCGTTATATATATTTTAAGATTGCAATCTGTATCATTAACTCTGTAATCGATACACGCCAAACTTCATTATAAGTACATGTTGCTTCCTCATGTAGTTAATTTCAATAACATCACAAGATTTTTATAAGAGCTTTTATATTTGATCTCTCTCTCTCTCTCTCTCTCTCTCTCTCTCTCTCTCTATATATATATATATATATATATATATATATATATATATATATATATATAATTAGAGAGAGAGAGAGAGAGAGAGAGAGAGCAGAATCTAAGATATTTTCAAGGATGATTTGATTACTATGAGTTGTATTAGTGAATTTATAGTACGTATTTTTTAAAAACTCTTTTACTTCAAACCAACACTAGCACACCCGTGCTCACAACGATATTTAGGGAAAGTCTAAATAAAATGAAGAGTAGCACATTTCTATCCCAAGTTTTTAAAAATTATTGAGTAATTCCCATCCAGTTTCCTTCTACCAAAATTTCCCATCAGGGTTTATTCTGGCAAAGGATGGAAATTATTTCAGGAGTAAAAAAGAGCGTGAAGAGCACAAATAAAATAATATAACAAATATAATAATATAACAAATAAAATAATATAAAAATATAATAATATAACAAATATAATAATATAACAAATAAAATAATACGTTTTCACTCGACGTTACCCTATGACATCAGAATGCTCTGAGATAATGGTTACATGAGAAAAATGAGAAAAAAAAAGTTCTGTATGTTTCTAAAGATGAAGCTGTGCCGACATACATACATTATTGTACTGGCTTTTGTTAATACTCAAAGCTCTCTTTATGCATGAAGTGTTCAGCAGTTATCTCTTGTCACCTTGTGGATGTAGATACAAGTCTCTGGGAACAAAATTTATATTCGCCGTGGCCAGGTCGACTTCGTTGTTTTGCAAAGATTAAGCCCTGGGAGAGCTGCCCCATGACTGTTTGGTTGGTGACAGTTTGTGAAGTACTTGTACTGCCCCATGACTGTTTGGTTGGTGACAGTTTGTGATGTACCTGTACTGCCCCATGACTGTTTGGTTGCTGACAGTTTGTGAAGTACTTGTACTGCCCCATGACTGTGTGCTTGCTGACAGTTTGTGAAGTACTTGTACTGTCCCATGACTGTTTGGCTGCTCACAGTTTGTGAAGTACTTGTACTCCCCCATGACTGTTTGGTTGTTGACAGTTTGTATAAACTGATGCAAGGACAGTACAAGAACACGGTTAAGTATGATCTCTCCAACCAACGCGATGTATAAAACACAGCATTAACTTTAGTGGCTGACCTCGTTAAGGTAAGGTGAGACCAGTGCCGATCCTGGGAGCTAATGAGCTTCAACTTTTCAGTACGTCTTAATGCAAGGTGTGTTTTAAGCAAGGGCCTTAAGTGCATCCAAATAAGTTAAAGTTTTTTTTAACACGATCTCTGATAATGATCTACATAAATGGTTGGAAAATGCTTGTTATTTTTTTTAGTAGTTTTTACGCTAAAATTAACAAACGCCAATGTCCTCATTGTATATCTTGCACCATCTCTTGCAGCATATCTTGCACCATCTCTTGAAGCATATCTCGCACCATCTCTTGAAGCATATCTCGCACCATCTCTTGTAGCAGATGATGCACCATCTCTTGCACCATCTCGTGCACCATCTCTTGCACCATCTCTTGCATTTGTACCAGATATAAAACAAATATCTTTGACCTTGATCAATAGTTCTTGACCCCCACGGGGCAACGGAATGATTTTTGAGAGCCCACGGACTAGAATCTCACCATTATTAGAGTTCTATTTATTGTTTTATTTTTAATGAGGGACCACTAGTTGTTCTCAAGATGGTAAAGTGATCCACTAGTTGTTCTCAAGATGGTAAAGTGATCCACTAGTTGTTCTCAAGATGGTAAAGTGATCCACTAGTTGTTCTCAGGATGGTAAAGTGATCCACTAGTTGTTCTCAAGATGGTAAAGTAATCCACTAGTTGTTCTCAAGATGGCACAGTGATCCACTAGTTGTTCTCAGGATGGTAAAGTGATCCACTAGTTGTTCTCAGGATGTTAAAGTGATCCACTAGTTGTTCTCAGGATAGTAAAGTGATCCACTAGTTGTTCTCAGGATGGTAAAGTCATCCACTTGTTGTTCTCGGGATGGTAAAGTGATCCACTAGTTGTTCTCAAGATGGTAAAGTGATCTACTAGTTGTTCTCAGGATAGTAAAGTGATCTATTAATTGTTCCCGGGATGGTAAAGTGATCCACTAGTTGTTCTCAGGATGGTAAAGTGATCCACTAGTTGTTCTCAGGATGGTAAAGTGATCCACTAGTTGTTCTCAAGATGGTAAAGTGATCCACTAGTTGTTCTCAGGATGGTAAAGTGATCTACTAGTTGTTCTCGGGATGGTAAAGTGATCCACTAGTTGTTCTCAGGATGCTAAAGTGATCTACTAGTTGTTCTCGGGATGGTAAAGTGATCCACTAGTTGTTCTCAGGATGCTAAAGTGATCTACTAGTTGTTCTCGGGATGGTAAAGTGATCCACTAGTTGTTCTCAGGATGCTAAAGTGATCTACTAGTTGTTCTCGGGATGGTAAAGTGATCCGTTAGTTGTTCTCAGGATGGTAAAGTGATCTACTAGTTGTTCTCGGGATGGTAAAGTGATCCATTAGTTGTTCTCAGGATGGTAAAGCGATCTACTAGTTGTTCTCAGGATAGTAAAGTGATCTATTAATTGTTCCCGGGATGGTAAAGTGATCCACTAGTTGTTCTCAGGATGGTAAAGTGATCCACTAGTTGTTCTCAGGATGGTAAAGTGATCCACTAGTTGTTCTCAAGATGGTAAAGTGATCCACTAGTTGTTCTCAGGATGGTAAAGTGATCTACTAGTTGTTCTCGGGATGGTAAAGTGATCCACTAGTTGTTCTCAGGATGCTAAAGTGATCTACTAGTTGTTCTCGGGATGGTAAAGTGATCCACTAGTTGTTCTCAGGATGCTAAAGTGATCTACTAGTTGTTCTCGGGATGGTAAAGTGATCCACTAGTTGTTCTCAGGATGCTAAAGTGATCTACTAGTTGTTCTCGGGATGGTAAAGTGATCCGTTAGTTGTTCTCAGGATGGTAAAGTGATCTACTAGTTGTTCTCGGGATGGTAAAGTGATCCATTAGTTGTTCTCAGGATGGTAAAGTGATCCATTAGTTGTTCTCAGGATGGTAAAGTGATCTACTAGTTGTTCTCGGGATGGTAAAGTGATCCATTAGTTGTTCTCAGGATGGTAAAGCGATGCACTAGTTGTTCTCATGCCGGAAAATGCTGTCCAAGGCCAAAACAGCTTAAGAACTACTGATCTAAATAGTATTTGGGACATTTATGAAAAGGTACTTTGGAAATGCTGGGTATTTTAACAGAGCCGCCTCTGAAAGGAGAACATGCTAAAGTAGTGCTATGGGCAATCACGGATTCGGAGTAAATTAAATATTAATAAATGTACAGAATCATTCCCAGCTGTAGATGTTAATTTACTGTATGTGTCTGAATTTTTAAACTTTTCGTTATGACGTACTGAAAATATACAATGTCACCCACAAAAGTATAGCTAAACCTCCTTGGTTCGACTCGTTTTCAAATAACAAAATTCGAAATCGACAAGAATTTTAGCAGTGATTGAAGTGTTTCGCTGTATCATGATGCCAAGAAAGGATATCGGAAATGTGGACGCAGCCATGGAGAAGCTGGGTATATGGGGGAAGTATACACTGGTACAGTTTTCAATACAGATTCTGTGTCAATTTGCTGTTGGCCATCACATGCTGAGCATTGTATTCACGGGTAAGTGCTCATAATCAGATGCAGATTCAGCCTTTTTGTAACTTACTTTGTTGTAAGACAAACGGGCCTCAAATGTATCAGTTCTGCCTGATCGTTACAGCCCTTTCTCATTTAATACCGTGGGTTTTTTTTGGTATGATATAATAGAAAGTTGTTATCTTTCGTCTCCTTTTCCAAGTTGCTTTATCGTGCAAGATGGTCTGTGAAAGACTATTTCACTTCACAGTGTAAGTTTAGGGGCCCGAATTCATTTTTTCCCCTTATGTTAGTGAAATTTCTTAGCTCTTCACATTTTGTTTTACATAATTTCTAAAACAAAGCTCGTTTTTGATCAGTGATCTATGAAATTGTAAGACGGCTTTATCTTGCCATTAAGATAAAGGAAACAGGTATTGCCCTTATTTACCTTGACTTCTCTGCACACTAGAAGATGATATGGTCTGTATCACTCCTGGCTGAGTTCTAGCTGAAACAAGGTACACAGTTTTACAGTGGTTTGAAAGGGCGCATCCAACTGAAACAGAATGATTGATCTTCGCAATGAGAAATGAGTATTTCGTTATTCAGGCATCAAGTGAATCTGGACATGTATGTTTCGTGTGTGGCAAAACTTTTAAAGCTCATATAGGGCTAGCTGGTCACGACCGGACGCACTTCACACCTCACCCTATTTAGACCAAGATGAAGCTATGGTCATCATCGAAGACGATGGACGAACAACGTCAAGTGAAGTATACTATCCAAAAAAAAAAGAAACGCATAACTACTGATGCCCCAATTTAAGCCATTACTTTGATATTCTATAGCTTTTTAAATTGAATGAATAAAATTTTCAAATTGCACACAATAATACCTAAGGGTTTAAACACTCACTCAACAGTTTCTTGCATCTGTGTGACGAGAATTTGTTAGTCCCAGGGGGCCTCAACTTAGTATGGTGTGTGGACTCCACTTGCATTGATCAGCGACTGGCATCTCCTGGGCATAGATGCGATCAGATGTCTGATGTGCGCCTGTGGGATGGCTGCCCACTCGTCCCGGAGTGTCTGCCACAGATCACGACTATCGACTGGAGAAACGTTTCGGCGACAAACACGTTTTTGCAGCTCATCCCATAGGTGCTAGATCGGATTCATGTCTGGAGACAGGGATGGCCATGGAAGGGTTAGAATGTTGTTGGCAGTCAGGAACTGTGTGGTGAACCGTGCAGAATGGGGTCTGGCGTTGTCCTGTTGAAACACAGACCTTTGCGCAGCCGAAAATGGAAGGACATGGGGTCGAAGAATTTCATTGACGTATCGTTGCGCATTCAAGCCTCATTCAGTTGGCACCAATGGACTCCTTCCATTGAAATTGATCATTCTCCATACCATTACACCTCCACCACCGTGCAGCGGAGCTTCATCAACGCAATTTTGGGCAAAACGTTCATTTGGCCTACGATAGACCCTTCTCCACATATCATGACGGTGCAACAAAAAGGAAGATTCTCCATTGATTGTCAGTTGTCCAGGCCCGATGCTGTATGGCCTAAACAAGTCGATTTTGGCGACGGCGTCTCGTTAAGACAGGACCTCGGTGAGGTCGTCATGCCACCAGACCAGCTTCATGCAGTCTATTCCGAATAATGTTATCAAACACACGACATCCTGCAAGCATTGTCTGGACACATGAGGAAGTTGCTGTAAACCTGTTTCTGATATGATGAACCAGAATAAAGCGATCATCAGTTGCTGTTGTCACCCTGGGTCGTCCACTGCGGTGCCGGTCTTCAACTTAGCCAGCGGCTTGGAAACGGTGCCAAAGTTGGATGATGGTACTCTGTTGCACGCTTAAATGCCTGGCAACCTGACTTTGATTTTCGCCTGCTTGCTGGTAACCAACAGCATTGTTTCGTAAATTTTGCGATAGACGCGCCATAATTATCTGCTTGAAAATTAATTGAATTTGTAGGGTTTCATTTGCGTGGGAAGTGAGTTGTGCTCACCACAAAATTCATGACTTTTCCATAAACGCAACGTCAGTTATGGTAAAAAAAAAAAGCATGATTAGCAAGGGCAGCTACTGCGTTCTGACTATACACGAGAATAGCAAAATTCACATGCACCTGATATCTTGGAGACAGTTTTTGGTTTGGTTTGAGACACCCGGGAAAAAATGTTTTTTGTCATAACATATAAAAAATGAAGCTTATATAAGCTATGTGTTTCTTTTTTCTTTTTTTTTGACAATATGTTACGACGTTAGCCAGTTTTCCTCAGAAATACTCGTTAATTTGCTGGTATTTTAATATCTCCCATGTTAATTGTATGTCGTGCGTGCAACTGTGTAAGAGAGGTAACTCCACCATCAAAGCCCACAGACCACAGGCGGCAATGCAAGCTCCAAATACTCATGGAAATAGTGCACTGTGCTAATTCAATGCCATGAATGAGAAAGGATCTATATATTTCATATGACAGCGAAACTTACTAAGATATAAGTTTTTAAAAGTCGGTTCTACGAGTAGGAAACAAAACAAAACATCAGTTCAGTCCCTTTAGATATAATGCTTGTGTTACAGAATTCTTACAATGTAGTGTCCTATCAAGAGTTTCAGACTTTGGAGTTCCCCTGAGACACACAAACTAAACTATATAACATTACATATTTTTTCATTATGGAACTATAACTTCCTGTGTCATTACAGGACAGAAGAATCCCTTTCGATGTTCTGCACCGGGAGTTAACAAAACAGACAGCGTCCGGTCTGGAATCCTGCACACATTAAACACCGTTGTTGACAACACAAGCAGGATTACGTTTAACAGTATATGCCACATAACAGACAAGGAAGAAATCTACAACACTTCTGTGTATAACACTACAACATGCAGTGCTTACGACGTTGAATATAGTCTACCAAAGGATAGATTCTTCGTTTCTGAGGTGAGATGTTCTGCTGAGTTTGCAGACTTTTTACTTGTTCGGATGACTTTAGACCAACCTTTTCTGTTGTTTGGCCACTGCTAACAGTGCGATATTTCTTGGTGACATGTGGCGATGTTTATATTCTTGGTGACACGTGACAAAGGTGATATTCTTGGTGAATGAATGAATGAATGAATGAATGATCTTTATTTTTAAAGGGTAAATACTTGGGCACGCAGGCCAGTCTTACATTCTGCCCTTCATCACTAAATCTTTCATTCTTCCCACACGCTCGATTTAATACAAATATATAAATTACATTAGGAAAAACATATCAAAAGAGTGTAAGGTTAAACTATTACATTCAAAGTATAAGAGAATAAGTAATTAACCTAATAAAATAGCTCTCACACACATACACGCACAAACACAGACATATGCATAAACAAAAATATAGTTTCATTACAGATCTTCTAACATATGTTTTTTTTTTAAAGCAAACTACTTGTTTTCTACCTGAGAGAAAAGATGTAACAAATTTTGTCAGGTCAGGGTGTTATCTATAACCTTCCAGCTTTTTTTTTTGTTTTTGCAAGAATTTCATGATCAGTCACATCGAAGGCTTTCTTGAAATCAACAAAGACAGCACCACACAATTTATCATCATTTATGATGATAATGGACAGTCAGTTTTCTGTCCTTTTAGTTAATGCTGTATGGCAGGAGTGATTTGGTCTAAAATCTGACTGATTGTCTATCAGTAGATTGTTTTCCTGCATGTGTAGAAGTGTCAACTTTTGTATATGTTTTTCAAGAGGTTCAGATAACGATGACAGAATGGATATGAGTCCATAATTTGGAAGCTCACTAGTATGTCCAGATTTAAAAAAGAAGAAGCATTTTGGCGAGTGATATGTGACAAGGGTGATATTCTTGGTGACATGTAACACCGGTGAAATTCTTGGTTATGTGTAATAATTGTGGTATTCTTGATGAGATGTGACAACGGTGATATTCTTGATGACATAAGACAACGGTGATATTCATGATAACTATGTGACAGATGTGATATTTCTGGGTTTTATATGACGGTGATGACATTCTTGGTGACATCTGACAATGGTAATATTCTTAGTAAAAAGTGACGATTGTAACAGGTTTGCACAGCTTTTTCCTGCTTTCCACAGAAGGCAGGGGTCATCCCCTCCCATATTAGCTCAAAGTCAGACTTCTCAAAAAACCTCTGTCATGCCTGTTATCTTGTTGATCCCTGCCTCGTTCAATCTGCTTCCAAATAAAATTTAATTGACTTCAAACTGTGCGTGTGTGTGTGTGTGCGAGCGTGCGTGCGTGCGTGCGTGCGTGCGTGCGTGCGTGCGTGCGTGTGTGTTGTCCATCATCTTTCACAAGTTCTGACTACTTAGCGAATTTATTCTCATCCAAGTCTTTAAAATAATACACACCAAAATCCTACAGCTGGTGTTCTGTCTCTCAAGAACTGCAAGCTGGACTCTCTTTACATCCGATGCAGTGAGGATTGTCGAAGCACAAGCAGCATATTAGACCGACTGGGAGTGGGCTAGCAGTGGAAGACACGGAGTGTAATCAAAAATAAAAAATCAAGTCCCTAGCTGTCGATGAACACCAGAGAGAGAGAGAGAGAGTTATTCAGTGCTTCATCGGAGTCGTAGTATTATATGCATGCGAAGCGTGAACGGTAACAAAGAGCACCCAGAATCTACTTGAAGCAGCGGAGATGTGGTTCATAAGAAAAATGATGAGAATACCATGGACAGCCAAGAAAACTAACGAAGAGGTTCTAATAGAGGCTGGGCAAAAGAGAAACATTATTTCAAAATTCAGAACATGAAGGTCCAGATTTGTAGGGCATGCTTTAAGAAGATGCAAACTAGAACACCTAGTGACTACAGGAACACTGGACGGAAAAGGGACAGAGGAAGACAAAGAAACAAGATACTCGACGGACTAAAAGAATGGCACAGAGCAAGGTCCAAAACACATCCTATAAAAAGAGTAATGGATAGATGGTTGTGAAGATCAATGATAACCAACTCCTGAGTGGCATTATGGACCAGAGAGAAAGAGACAGACAGACAGACTCCGCCTCTATAGGTACGACTGCTAGCCCTGCCAGTTAGCTAGACTGTTACTAGGAGCATTAGGACAGGATTTTGGCTTGCCCTAGTTTATCTGATACTCGTAACTCTATAGTTAAACACAATCCTTTCTTTGTCCCATAGTACCTCCGTATAATATCAGTCATTTAAAAATATTCGAAAGCGTTGACCCTATTACACAGATTTATATTCTACAAATGTTTAATGGCACAAAAGAGACAGGAAAACAAGCAGATAATGTATTCTATTGTTCAAAGTGAGTTTAGAATTTAAAAAAAACAACACATATTTTCAATATTGCAGACAATAGTGAGTAGCACGTTTCTGCTTACTAACCTCAATTAAAACTAAAAAAAAAAAATCGTAGAAAGTAAAACGAAGAATGCAAATGCTAAAAGAGACGGATAGTCCAACATCTTACCAATGTGGCTTTCATAAACGGTGGACGAAAAGTGCAAGATACCGATCTGACCGAGCAAGTTTACACCTCTTATATTTCTTTTGAAGAAATCAGGTCTCTCTCTCTCTCTCTCTCTCTCTCTCTCTCTCTCTCTCTGAATGAAAGATAGAGTGATAATGTCTGTTTATATAATTATAAAAAGATATTAACCCTCTGATCTTTTGTAGTTTGATCTTGTCTGTGAACGTGAGCACTTGGCCGGACTCGCCCAAACATTACTGACCCTAGGGCACGCCATTGGCTCCATGGCTTTCCCTTACTTCGCGGACAACTATGGGAGAAAGCCGATTGTCCTGATATGTTCGTTCCTGTGGCTTGGATCAGCCCTTGGGCTTGCATTCTCCGTCAACTACATCATGTTCGCCGTTTTCAAAACTCTGGTTGGAGTCTTTCTACAGGTAAGGAAAAAACAAGAAAGAAAAAAGAACAAAAATTGCAATCACTATGTGAAAAGTTTTGCTGTTTCTGGAATATTCAGGATAAGAGTGGAAAGATCCATTTAACTTTTATTTTGGGCAATTATGTGATCTTCCCTCCATAACTTGGATAAGTGGAGGCCAGAGACTCCTCACAGCTCTTGCTCAGTGTAGATCAAAAGAGCGACCTGACAAAACGTGTGATTCAAGCAACGTACTATTATAAACGTTCCCTCTGCCATTGAGCAAACAGGGTTTTATTGCTACCACATCTACCGTGTCATTGAGCAAACAGGGTTTTATTGCTACCACATCTACCGTGTCATTGAGCAAACAGGGTTTTATTGCCATCACATTTGCCACGAATTTGTTCGCAGAAATTTATGGACACTATCAAACAGTGATTATGTGGTACCACGACGGAAGGCACACATTAATTTATATTAACTCATGTTTTTAACTGGACTTAACGCAAAACATTTCAGCTCACTTCGTAGACAACTAACTACATTATAGCCTTCTTTGGAAGTGTTTTTAATTGTTTGTTTATTGTTCAAAGCTGAAAATTTAGCTTCCACTTCTCTTTCATAATCATTACTGACCTTGCCATCATGACGCCAAGGCACCTCATGATTAGAGTAAAATAAATTCCACCCCCCCCCCCCAACCTTAACTACATATTTTTGTTTCTGCCACTAAAAGTTTGTTTTCATACTGTAGTTTTTTACGTCGACGAAAGTCCAGTGCGTTCCCATCCAACGTACCATATTACTCTTGTATGGATTCCATCATCCAAGTAATGATCTCTCCTCTCCTCCTCTCTCTCTCTCTCTCTCTCTCTTTCTGAAGTGTCAAAGGCCACATGGGGCTTCCACAAGGGTGTTCTACAAATGCCTGTTCTTCGCCTTTTTTTTTTTTTTGCTCTTGCTAAGTAATGATATTTAGAATTAATTAGAGTGAGGTTGTGCAATAACTGCTAGATTTTCTGTATTTCCGTTGGCAGCAACTGCGGGCGTCAATATCGTTTAGGTAATCTCTGTTTTAAAAAAAATCTTTTTTTTAAATGTACATCACTGATTACACTGTTTCTTTATGTCTTCACTGATGTAAGTATATTGCGTTCTTTATACGTTTTTGTTGCACAGGGATGCGCGCAGACATCTGTGACGGTTATGATCGAGATCCTTACAGCCGGACAGCGCGGATTAGTCTTTGGCTGCCTGGCGTACGTATTTTGGACGCTGGGCATAATACTTATGGTTCCTGTGGCATACCTTCTGAGAAATCATTCTTGGAGAATCTTGGAGCTTGCCTATTGCAGTTATTTCATCTTTATAGTTCTATACGTCCTGTGAGTTTGCGATATGATATAGATAGTTAAAGTGTGGCTTTAATTAATATGAGGAGACAAAATGGTAGAAACATTTGGTATTTAAAAATTATCTTTGACAAAGTAATACTTTCCACGAAAGACGTAAATACGTACACATAAATATACTGTTGTTGTGAATAATTAGTTGTTGATCTCTTCCTGAAATGGTTATCAATCTGACATTTGACAAGTTCTAATAGAGATTAACTACGTCTTTCAAATCAAATCTAATAGAGCAGTGCTTCCAAAAATGTGATACCCGGACCATCAGCGGCGTGTAGGAAGTTACTGTTCGTAGCTGTTCTTCTATGCGTACTGAATTCTTGATGAAACATTTTATTTTCTACTGTAAGTTTTCACGTTTTATATTTTCTATAAACTCCGTTAACTACTCGTATTTAACGTTCTTTTCTATATCTAACCTGATTTTCCTCGATCAGTGGATCTTCGCTAAGAACCTACGCAGAAAAAAAGGTCCAGATCAATCTGACTGTGGGAAACATTGGTGTAAATGTAGAGCATAGGTCTCCTAACTGTTCAGCTTGCCGAGCTCTTCCTAAAGTTATTCATGCCCCCTAACATTTATTGTATGAGAATAATTTAGTCTTGTCTTGTGCTATCTCCCTGTAACTGCGAGCTGTTGTTCTCTGCAGCCGGTGCTGTGAAGATGTTGCGGTACAGCATCGTGTCGGCTTGGGAGCGGGCTATGGCAGCTTTTTTTCAGTCCCGGAGTGCAGGCTAAAAAGCAGGGGGGGGGTGTGCAGACTCCACCACCATGGGGGTTATGGTGATCCCCGCCCCGTTAGCCAGGCTAGGCCTGTTACTGGGGGTACCAACGAAGTGATGGAATAGGGTCTTGATCAGCTGGCACATCAGCTAATAGTCGCTGAATGCCTAATGGGACAGCGTCTTCACCTCCACATAATTCTAAAAAGGTCACTGTAGTAGATGTAATAATAATAATAATAATAATAATAATAATAATAATAATAATAATAATAATAATAACGACTTCGTAAAAATGAGTAGTATCTGTAGACCCCGTAGATATTCCCATTGACTCTTAGGGATCTATGTCGATTAATTTTGGAAACACTGGTCTGGAGCTACATGACACTGTCTCTGAAAAAAAATGTCTGTTGTTGTCGAGTTATATTCAGAGAAAGTTTACTCTCTAAAGAACCTATGGGTAATGTTTTGGCTTATACCTCAACGACTGAGTATTTCATGTGGAATTTTAATTCTTCAAAATGCAGTACCGGTAGCTGCTAGACTGGTGGCTTTTTTTTTTAAACCAAAAATTTGTGTAAAAAAAATGAAGTGACTTTACAGGATTTAAAGATGAAATCTGCTCGAAAAGGTAATTATGAAATAAGGATTAAACTAGATAGAGAGTGGACGGTAATGTTCATTTTTATACGGTCTAAGCTTCGATTTTCTTTCCTCCTTGACTTTTATGGTCCTCAGAGGGGTGACACCTTTAGGGAAAACCTCCTACATGTCTTCAGTACTTAATGTTTCCATCTCCGAGACAAAGACTTTCTCCGACCGCATGTGGTACAGTCTGAGACAATTAAGACTTAAACGAATTGTTTTGCGTGTTTAAATCTTTTGTTTCTCCCCTTGCAATTCAGTTTTATGGATGAGTCGCTCCGATGGCTAGCAGCAAATGGACTGAGGGAACGGGTAATGAAGATACTAGAGAAAGCTTCCAAGTGGAATGGCTACAGCTTAGAGGACGTAATCGCCGCCTTTTACAAGGTGATTAAAACATATCACTCATTTTTAACAATACATCGCAGAAATAGAACGAACAGAAGAACGACAGAGAGTTCTAAGCGTTCCTGCAGGTCGTTCAAATGTACCACGGTGTCTTCTGCAGTGAGAAAGACATTTAACAGGAATTACAGACATATTAACTTCAAACACAGTATCTCGAGGTCACCCATGAATTTGCTATTTTATCATATAAATCCTTCAGGAAACAACTTTCATTTGCGTTTTGGTTTGACTTTGATTAAATAATTTACCTATCAAGGACCGTGGCTGCTGGAGTTGGCCGTCATAACTCTTCCCAACTGTCTGTTTTGTGCTGCTTGTATGAGTTGTTGTTTCCATCCCATCTTGCCAGTTCATTCAGGGTTTTCTATCTTGGTCTACCTCGGCCTCTTTTCTCCTCTATTTTTGTCTGTTGTCTTGATGTGTTCTAGATTGTCTTTTTTTCATGACATGTCCTGTAAATTTAGACTCTTTTTTCTGACATATAATTTGTTCCTAGCATTTATCTCTCCCATTATTACATCATCCTTCAACAGCCTTAATCTAAAATCGGACGTTCTACGTGGTTCATTCTGTGTTACATAAACGGTTTAGAGAGAAATTCTTTCTGAAACGTCTTGAATGAAACATTGCAATAAATTTTCTCCATTCTTTTTCTCCGTTTTAATATTTCTTTCTCATTAAAAAAAATATTTGTTAAGGGTTTCTTTTATCTTGTTTATATTTGATCGTAATAGGATGACGAAACAGAGATGACCCAGCTGAACAACCACGATGAGCTTGCCGGAGCATCTCATGTGAAAACTGCAATCGAAGTCTCCGCAGACGGAAAGGAAAAGGATAGTGCAATAGTCTCTGGACTTGAAGTGACAACCAGGAATGGAGAAGCTGTCGTGGATTCTGAAGCTGTCGAGGAAAAACTGAACTGCTTGAGCCTTGTCAAAGAGGGGAAACTGAGATTTTATTCCTCTTTTGCTGTCTTGGCTTGGTGAGTCATCAGAGAAATACCGAAGGCAATCCTGGCAAATCATTCGTGATTTTAAAAAAAAATAATAATAATTTTTATGTGGCAGTTTAGCTCATAATGATTTTGTTAACAGTCAGTTGGAATACATGGTACTGAAAATCTCATCCTCTTGATGCATAGTAGAATGGACATATGAATATTGGGCTGCTTGACCTAAGCTGTTCTTGCCTCTCTTCATAGTGCTGTGGCTATGACTGATTTTCTTCCTAGTGACATGGCTGTGACTTCTCTTTTTCCTAGGGACATGGCTGTGACTTCCCTTTTTCCTAGGGACATGGCTGTGATTTCTCTTTTTCCTAGGGACATGGCTGTGACTTCTCTTTTTCCTAGGGACATGGCTGTGACTTCCCTTTTTCCTAGGGACATGGCTGTGACTTCTCTTTTTCCTAGGGACATGGCTGTGACTTCTCTTTTTCCTAGGGACATGGCTGTGACTTCCCTTTTTCCTAGGGACATGGCTGTGACTTCCCTTTTTCCTAGGGACATGGCTGTGACTTCCCTTTTTCCTAGGGACATGGCTGTGACTTCTCTTTTTCCTAGGGACATGGCTGTGACTTCTCTTTTTCCTAGGGACATGGCTGTGACTTCTCTTTTTCCTAGGGACATGGCTGTGACTTCTCTTTTTCCTAGGGACATGGCTGTGACTTCTCTTTTTTCTAGGGACATGGTTGTGACTGTCTTACTTTCTTATGACCTGGCTGTGACTGCCTTAATTTCTAGTGACCTGGCTGTGACTTCCCTTTTTCCTAGGGACATGGCTGTGACTTCTCTTTTTCCTAGGGACATGGTTGTGAGTGTCTTACTTTCTTATGACCTGGCTGTGACTTCCCTTTTTTTCTAGTGACCTGGCTGTGATTGCCTTACTGGTGGCCAGACTGTGACTGCCCTTATTCCTGATGACCCGACTGTGACTGACCTATTTCCCGGCGACCAGATCGTGACTACCCTTCTTTCTGATGACCTGGCCGTGATTGCCTCCTGGTGACCTGGGTGATTGGTGTTTGCAAGAGAAACATCGAGGATGATATACAGAAGGTCAGACAAGTGATAGTTGTACCGGAAACATTCTAAGGAAGATAACGGGCTCCACGTTTGACCTCTGAAATAAAAATTAGGATGATCTTGATGGATTCAAAACTTTGCTATCCACGTTTAATCATAACTTTAAAGTCAGCCGCGCTTGACACTTGAAGCACGCGAGGGAAAAAGTTTAATTCATTGTTGAAGGCATTTATGAGAGGCTCAAATCACGGGTTATCAATCGGCGGGAAATTCCCCCAAAATAGGAATTTTTTAGGGGGTGGAAATTGAGATCAAATTTTAAACTCATACTATTGGAATATTTATCTTTCTGCAAAGTAAATTCTGCAAATTGCACATAATCTACAGAGCATCACATTGAGGGGCTGTTGACACGGGATGAAAAAAGGAGTATATAGGGACAAAAAGTTGAGAACCATTGCCTTAGATTAAGCGCTGAGAATAACTTACCATGTGTGGGGAGAAGTAAGATTTAGCGCTGAGAATAACTTACCATGCTTGGGAGGAAGTAAGATTTAGCGTTGAGAATAACTTACCATGCTTGCGAAGAAGTAAGATTAAGCGTTGTGAATAACTTATCATGCTTTGGAGGAAGTAAGTTTAAGCGTTGGGAATAACTTACCATGCTTGGGAGGAAGTAAGATTAAGCGTTGAGAATAACTTACCATACTTGGGAGGAAGTAAGATTTAGAGTTGAGAATAACTTACTATGCTTGGGAGGAAGTAAGATTAAGCGTTGAGAATAACTTACCATGCTTGGGAGGAAGTAAGATTAAGCGCTGAGAATAACTTACCATGCTTGGGAGGAAGTAAAATTAAGCGTTGAGAATAACTTGCCATGCGTGGGGAGAAGTAAGTTTAAGCGCTGAGAATAACTTACCATGCTTGGGAGGAAGTAAGATTTAGAGTTGAGAATAACATACCATGCTTGGGAGGAAGTAAGATTTAGCGTTGAGAATAACTTACCATGCTTGGGAGGAAGTAAGATTAAGCGTTGAGAATAACTTACCATGCGTGGGTAGAAGTAAGATTTAGCGCTGAGAATAACTTACCATGCTTGGAAGAAAGTAAGATGTAGAGTTGAGAATAACTTACCATGCTTGGGAGGAAGTAAGATTAAACGTTGAGAATAACTTACCATGCGTGGGGAGAAGTAAGTTTAAGCGTTGAGAATAACCCGCCATTCACAGAGAAGAACCAATTTTGTTGAATGATAAAGATTCACTTGAGAAAGTTTGATGTTTAACTCGGATTTTAGAAGACTTTATTGTAATACTGAAGTCTGAAATGAAAGAGCAAAGACTAACAAGCGGAAGTATTTCTAGCTAGTGACTGTTACGAGGGGTAATTGATAAGTTCTCGGCCTAAGGTACAAATACTTGAAACACACATTTGATATTAGGTGCTTTTGTAGATCAGGTTAATGTAAAATTAAACACCAAGTTTCAATAAATTAACTGCAACCAATTTTTTAAACATGCTACTGAAGTGGTAAGGGGTGGCAGAAATTGAGAAAATGAATAACATTTCTCACCGAGCAGTCATTCGCTGGACCCTTGACACAGTGCTGGAGGACCTTGACTTTGCGGACGACATTTGCCTATTATCAAGCAGTCACAAAGATATGCAAGATAAAAAAAAACAAGCTAACTCAGAATGCAAACAACATAGGACTAAAGATCAACGTAGGAAAGACAAAGTTAATGAAGCAAAATGTGAACAACAGAAATGTACTCAGAGTAGATAGCAAGTTAGTGGAGGAGGTCAACGAATTTGTATATCTTGGCAGTAGAGTAGTAGAAAATAGAGACAGCACAGAGGACATCAACAGCAGACTTACTAGAACAAACCAGGCTTTTGCAGTGCTGCAGACTATATGGAAATAAAAAAAACTAAGCATAAATATGAAAATCAGGATATTTAAGAGTAATGTTCTAAGTGTATTACTCTATGGAAGTGAATGCTGGAAAACCACCAAAACCATAGAAAACAAGTTGAATTCTTTCCAGGCTAAATGTTTACGAAGAATTAGAAAAATATTTTGGCCAAACACCATAAGAAATAACATCTTATTGGCAGAAATGCAAATGAAGCCACTGACAACAATTATTGAGGAAAGACGCTGGCGATGGTTGGGACATGTGATCCGAATGACTGACAACTCACTACCAAAAATAGCACTAAGATGGACATCACAGGGGAACAGAAGTAAGGGTAGACCAAAAGAGACATAGAGAAGAACAACAGAAAGGATGCTAAGCAATAGAGGGCTCACCTGGGCAAGAGCAGAAAAAAAAGCGAAGGACAGGCATTTGTGGAAAACCCTTGCGGAAGCCGCATGTGCCCTGGGCACTTAAGGTTCAGAGAGAGAGAGAGAGAGAGAGAGAGAGTCATTCGCTATCTCTGCATCAAGGTCTTATCATCGACGGAGATCCATGACGATATGGTAGAGACTCTAGGGGAGAGTGCCCCTTCTTACAGCACAGTGAAGAAATGGGCAGCTCAATTCAAACATGGAAAAGAGAGTCTGGAAGATGATCCCCGTTCAGGAAGACCAAGAACGGTAACCACCGATGAAACCAATGGCAGAATCCATGACATGATAATGGAGGATTGACGACTAACTGAGCGGTACATAAAGTTGGGGATCTCCCAGGAACGTGTTTATGCCATTATTCACAATGATCTTCAAATGAGAAAGGTCTCTGCTCGAGGGTCCAGAAACTTCTTGGAGCTAATCACAAACGACAGCGTCTCAACATGTCAAGAGACAATCATGGCCATTTTTTTGCAGATCCTGAAAAGTTTCTTCAGCAATTTGTGACTATGGATGAGACTTGGGTACATCATTTTCAACCAGAAACCAAAGAACAGTCAAAGCAGTGGAAACATCATGGATCCCCACCTCCAAAGAAAGCAAAGGTGGTTCTGTCTGCAGGCAAAGTGATGGCTTCCATAGTTTGGGATTCAGAAGGTGTGCTATTGGTAGACTATATTCAATAGAGCAGACCGGTCACCGGGGCCTATTACGCTAATCTTGTGAAGCAACTGCGGGTCAAACTGAAGGAAAAGCGTGGAGGGAAATTGACGAGAGGAGTCATCTTTCATCAAGACAATAATCTAGTTCACAAGTCGGCGGTGACAATGGCTGCCATTCATGAATGCGACTTCCAGCTTCTTGAACATCCTCCTTATTCCCCAGATTTAACCCTGTCGGACTATTACCTGTTTATCAAACTCAAAAAGGAGCCCAGTGGTCGCAAATTTGCTTAAGGTAATGCCGTTTTTCCTGCTGTAGACCACTTTCTACTGACACAAGATGCTAACTTTTACAAAGAAGGGATCCGTATGCTCCAGGATCGCTGGACTAAGCGCATAAACTTGCAAGGGGACTATGTTAGAAATAACCCCAAAAAGTTGTCCACAAATAATCCGTTGTACCTTATGCCGAGAACTTATCAATCACCCCTCGTATGTTTCGGTGAAGTAAAAGACTGTATAGAGGAATCAGACACTGGTGACAACAAAACACAGGGACAATGGTGACTCGAAATCTAAATATTATACACCCCACCATGTCATAGCATGTCTCTATTTCGTCCACAGGTTTTTCAACAGCCTCACATATTATGCTCTGTTTCTGATGTCCGCCTCTTTATCAGGAAGTCTGTATTTGAACTATTTTCTCAATTGTGCCGTGGAACTTCCTTCAGCCGTCTTCATTTACTTTTATATAGACAGGTATGTGCTCATGTGTCGTTTGTCCACTTTTAGAACAGATAATGAAGTCACTGGCATTCATTATCACTGCATTCAGATCACAATAAAGTGTCATAATATATAACTATACACAAGCTAAAAAAACAGTAACATCACGGAGGTAAAGGTAGGTAAAGGTAATCCTCTCATACCTTAGAGGCACATAGGGATATGGTGTTAGTGCCCATATTTTCCTTGATCTGTCGGCACGCTAGAGGTGATATGGTCAGTATCACGCCTGGCCGCCTTTCCTTCACCAACTCCAGAAGAAAGGAGTCGGGTACCCATTTCTACAGCTGGGTGACTGGGACGCCTCCGGCCGGATTCGAACCCCTGACCTTCGCCATGAGAGACCAGTGCACTAAGCACTTCGCCACTCAGAGGCCCAACATCACGGTAGACCATGGTATAATATATATTCGCACTTTAGCAAACCTATCACCGCCAGGTGAGAGGTGGTTGCCCATCCAGTCCAGGGTGGACTTTCTCACCGGAAAACCTCAGCGTGATTAGGATACGCAGACATCCCCGCCGGGTGAGAGGTGGTTGCCTATCTAGACTTCCTTGGTCCAGTGTCTCCGACTTCAGCATTTTGCGGTCGTGGCCGCTACCCATCCTGGTTGTGACCAGGATGGAGCTTTTGTCCAGGAGGACGAATCCTCGCCACTAGTGACTTCTACCCCTGGGTTGAGCCGGTTTAGGCATTTCCCAGTATGGGCGTGTTTGGGACGGGACCGACCTCTAGGGCAGAGGTACTGTGACATTCATAGCCTTCAAGATTCACTCCTGGTATGAGCCGGTTTAGGCAAAATTCACCAGTATGGGTGTTTATCAGGCGTTACCGACCTCTAGAGCGGAGGTGGCATGACATGTCTAGCCATCGTGTTCGACCCCTGGTGTGTGCCGGTTTAGGCATATTTCACCAGTGTAGGTGTATTTCGGACGTAGGCGGCCTCTAGAGCAGAGGTGCCGTGGTATAGCTCTCGTAGCGATACTACTGGACATACCAGGTTAAACTTCACTTTCCACCACCTTTTCCCATCGGCGCCGCACAGCAACCTTTATTTCCGCATTTACTTCCTTAACCGGGAGGAGCTTCACTCCACGCGCGGCATTTGAAGAGTCTCGCCAGCAGTGTCTTAACCTCTGGGACAAGCCGGTTCATGCATTTCACCCGATATGACTGCACTCAGGACGTGGCCGACCTCCAGACCAGAGGTGCCGTGATTTGACTATTTGCTTCGCTTTATTCTTTCAACCACTTTTTCCGCAGTGATGCTGCGCGGCAACCTCATTTGCAAATTTCTTCATTGGCCGGGAAGAGCACCGCTCCACGCACGGCAGCTGAAGATCTCGCCAACAGCGGCAGATGAGCTACCAAACGTGACACTCATCTACCCTAAGTAACTGGTTTTCAGGCGCCAGATATTCGCCCTCGCCCCTTCTCCTGTCAGTTTAAACAGTTCTGCCACGGGAAGGCCAGGAGCTGGACTTGACTGCCAGAGGCTGTTTGTGGCGCGTTTGCAGTCCTTAGGACCTATCAGTTGTTATTTTTTTTTATATTTTGAAGGTATCGCACGTAATAAAATGCAACATAACTGTGCATTAAAACTAATGTTTATAACTGTTTCTTAGCTTGATTTATCATCTCATCTCTATTTTGTATAACTGGCCTATTTCACTTTGATACCTAGTCCATATAATAAATCAAATATCACTAGGTAAGCAATATATTGGTTCATTAATTCATTCATTTGCATGTCCCCTGCGGAACTTTGCATCCCTAACAGCACTCCTGTAGGCCTCTCGGTTGTGAACAAGATGGCCTGCTGCTGATGCATCCATTTGCAGATCACCAACGATGTCTTGCACCCATCTTCACCTTGGTCTTCCTCTCTTTCTTTTTCCCATTACATTATGTACCATTCCAAGATGGTCTTCTCTAGATTATCATGACGTCTAATTTTATATTGGTTACATCAATATATTCATCTGAAATATATGTACAAGTAATCAAGCTTTGTATATAAATTTCATTACACCTGTAAACAGCTTGTCTCTGAGTGCACTTGACATGCTCGTACACGTCCAATAACTTGGCTTCCTTTTTTTCAGATTAGGTAGAAAAGTGTGCTTCGCAGCTTTTAGCCTTACAGCTGGCCTGTCTCTCATAGGTATGGCTATCACATCTGGGGTATCAGGTGAGATAACAGCACGAGTCATAGTGGATGTACTTTCGTTGTTGTGTTGGCTGAGAGTGACTTATCACAGTAGAGTACGAGCATCTCAGCCGTGTTAATTGACTTTGTTATCTCTGTTCACGTGGTCGTCACATTGTTTATTGATTGCGATAATGATAGGAGTGTTGTTGTTGTGTGTCGATGATGACGATGCTGAAGGTAGTGGTGGTGGTGGTGGTGGCGGTGGTGTTGGTGGAGTTAGTAGAGAGGTGCAGGAAGATATAGAAGGGCAACAGTCATGATAGTGATGTTCAGACAACTACACGAAGAATAGATTCGAATCGATTAAATCTTCCAAATCAATCAATGACTTTTTACTGAACATGATAACTCTGTACTTGCTATAACTACCGATGAAGACAGTTCATCATGTATCAAATCAGTCATCAAACACTCTTGTGACGACTCATTGTGACAAAATAGTAGCGTAGTACTTCAAAGTTGTTGGCAATGGCTGAAGCATGGGCTCTGGATAACTAATGAGTCATTACATAGCGCGGAAACTGAAGCCCCAGGGAAACAGGAGTAAAGGCAGATCAAAGGAAACATGGAGAAACAACATAAAGGGTGTTGAGTAACAGAGGGCTCACCTTGGCAATAGTAGAAAAAAATGCAAAGGACAGGCGTTAATGGAAAGCCATTGAAGAAACACTGCGTGCCTTGGACACGTAAAGGTCCAGATAAAGAGAGAGAGAGAGAGAGGAGAGAGAGAGAGATTTCAACGCTGTAGCTGCTGTGGGTTAGTTAAGTCAGTAAGTCCATGACAGACAACAAGGTAATTTGGTCATCGGTGTAGCAAGATTAGACCATTGAAAGCGAACAATCAGTTCACAAGTACTTTTGGATAGTGACACCTGGAGAGTCCATTTATAGGCGACTAAGATACTTTGTAGCAGTACAGTATGCGTTATGGTTAAATCCAGCACTTAAAGCAAAGCCCTAGAAGATTTCCAAAGTCATCAGACAAGAAAGGTCAACACCAAGCCGTGTGCATAATGAAACGAGAACAAAGTCCAAAGAAGACCATGATAAACTAGGCGATGAGACAAGCTCTGGTCAAGAGATAGAGACCAAGTGTGTCTCTTCTTTCTGTCCTCCTCCATCTTCTCTTCTTTTAGAATTTGAATTTCCTAGTTTATATGGCGGGATTCTTACTGCTCTGTCACATGATGGGTCGACTACAAAACGGTGAAACGCCTTATCACTAATTATATCTAAACAACCGCATGGTCGAATCCGACTGGTCAGCTTTGAGCTGTCACACGACTAATTATCCAAAGAAGTGATAAATGGTCTAGTACCACACATCGGCTGATAAACCGTCATACGACTTATTATATCTAAAGAGCTACCACATCTTCCAGAAGATATACCCAATAGGTTGATCATAAACGAAGTATTTTTTTTTAATTTTGCGGACGATCAAGCACTTATAGCCACATTAGAAAAAGACTACAGCAGGACATGGATAACTTAGTAAGGGCATGTCAAAGCCACAACATGCAGATCAGTCATTTGCATGTCCTTTGGGAACTTTGCCTCCCTAACAGCTTTCCTGTAGATCTCTCGGTTGTAAGCAAGATGCCCTGCCGCTGATGCATCCATTTGCAGATTATCAACGATGTCTTGCAATCATCTTCGCCTTGGTCTTCCTCTCTTTCTTTTTCCCATTATGTATCCTTCCAAGGCGGTCTTCTCTAGATTATCATTACGTTTAATGTGCCCAAAATATTTAAGTTTTCCTTGTTTAATCCTCTTTACTATCCAACGTTCTTCAATATGAAGTTCTTGTAGTATGGATATATTTGTTCTTTTTTATGTCATTTGAAGTAGGTCACACGGTAGGGGTATCCCCTATCAAAGGAGAAGTAAGACGCCTCCTTACCTCCGTCAGTCTACGGGACACCCTTGGGCAAGGTGGAGTACCCGTATAGCCCCCCGATAAGGGTGACGTGAAGCCGTAGGAGCAGGTGGTGGATGGAATGGGAGAGCAGCCGACAGATAATGTTGGTTATGGTCACCATTCTATGATGGTAGACAGATTATCTCAGTGTAGGGACAATGGCTACGATCATTGACTAGTACAGTCACTGCCCGGAAGGAAAGCAATGGTAAAC
The DNA here is from genome assembly GCA_009760885.1 of Achatina immaculata. NCBI lineage: Eukaryota > Metazoa > Mollusca > Gastropoda > Stylommatophora > Achatinidae > Lissachatina > Lissachatina immaculata. The sequence continues at coordinate 8,236,148 of CM019717.1, forward strand.
TATCTGCTGGAAATATACCAAGAAACCCAAACAGCAACATGGAAGGTCAGATAGGAAAAATATCTTTTGGTGAGGCCCCCAGGCCAGATAGATCTAACTTAAACACTGGGGAAGAGTGTGAGACAGAGGTCATTACTAGTAATTGTGATGACGGACAAAATCCTGACGGTGTTACTAAGGAAAACCCCTGCATCAAATTAAAAAGAAAAATAAGAGTATGAACATGGAATGTGAGAACTATGTATGAGGGAAAGTATCAAATAATAAGTGACGAGATAAAAAGAACAGGGATACACATTTTGGGAATCTGAGAACATCGATGAAAAGGATCAGGACACTTCAAAAGCGAGAATGATAATATATTTATATACTCTGGTGGAGAATTAGGAGGAAAGAATGGAATGGCCTTTTACTTGGACAAATCAACATCAAAAGCATTACTAGGTTACAATCCAGTAAGTGATAGAATCCTCACTATCAGACTTAAGTGCACTTATAGAAACGTAACAATCATCCAGATATAATCACCTACATCAGCAGCAGAAGAAGAGGAAGTAGAAGACTTATAATACACTGCAAACGACGATAGACCAGGTAAGGAAAATGGTATTGTATTAATAATGGGGAATTTTAATGCAACGACTGGTACAGAAAGAGCAGAAGGCGAAGGACATATTGTGGGGAAATTTAGCATAGGACAAAGAAATGAGGCAGGTGACAATCTAATAGCGTTTTGCATGGAAAATTAGTTAATGACTGCTAAAACACTTTTTGCACTGGTATCTCATGGATAAGGTCTGGGGTTCGAATCTGGCATGGGGGCACCACAGTCACCCAGCTGTAAAAACGGGTACCCGACTTCTTCTGGAGTTGGGGAAGGAAAGGCAGCCAGGCGTGATACTGACCATATCTCCCTCTAGTGTGCTGACAGGTCAAGGAAAATATGGGCACTAACACCATATCCCTATGTGCCTCTAAGGTATAACAGGGTTACCTTTACTTTTTAACACACTTTTTAAACAGCATCCAAGAAGACTTTACACACGGACATCACCTGATGGAAAAACCAAGAATAAAATAGATTACACTTTAGTGCAAAGAAGATGGAGATAACGTATAATATCATCAACAACTTTGCCAGGTGCTGATTGTAGTACGGACCGCGAGTTATTAATAGCAGACATGAAGATAAAGATAAAAAAGACAGTTACGGGATCAAGACCACTCCGCTTTGATCTTACAAAAATGCCAGAACAATACGGTATAGATGTGAAGGACCGTTTCGAAATCCTGATGGCTGTACAGGAGGAGATGACACTAGATGAATTGGTTAAGCAGGCCAGAGATATCAACAGCTAACGATATGGTTCCAGTATAGAAACACAAAAGAATGGATAGATTACAGCAGGCACACTAGAACTGATAAAACAACGTAAAGAAATGAAGATGCAATAGAAAGTGACAAACAACAACAAAGAGGAATATAAATCTTTAAAAAAGAAGTATGAAGAAACATAAGAAAAGAAAAAAAAAACAATACATACAAGATTGTTGTGAAAGAACAGAAGGACATCAGAAGTGTGGAAGAGATAGTGAAATGTTTAAAGAAATGAAGAATTGACGAGAAATGTCACACCTAAGCTAAATGTAATTTGTGACGAGATGGGTATTACCTTGGCAGAGACAGAGCAAATTCTAGAAAGATGGAAGGAATGTTGCAGAGGAATGTATGAAACAACTGACTGTGAAAGCAGAAATCAACAGTGTGAATTATTATTGGAGGAGAAAAAACCTGAATCGACAATAGAAGAAGTTTTATGGGCAAGAAAGAATCTGAAAAATGGTAAATCACCAGGATGTGATGAGATAACAGCTGAATTTATTAAAGCAGGAATGTGCAACAATCTATCATGCACTATGTAAAAAGATTCGGCCAAAAGAATGGAAAAGAACTGTATTCATAAAAATCATAATGGGTAGACTTCGTAAGAAAATAGAAGAAGTCAATATGGTCCAAGCTGGTTTCAGGCAAGGAAGAGGAACAAGAGATCATATATTCAATATAGGATAAATAACAGAAAAATGTAGAGAGTTTAATGTGAATCTATATTTGTCTTTTATAGACTATTCAAAGGCATTTAATTGTGTACAACACCAGAAACTTTGGGAAATGGAAAAATGGGATTTCCAACACATTTGATACAATTAACATCACTGTTGTATCTAGACCAACAGGCAGCAGTAAGATAAATGGTGAAACAACAACTTGGTTTGACATAAACAAGGGGTTCGTCAGGTGTGCATATTGTCGCCTCACTTATTTAAATTGTATACTGAAAATATGAGGAATGTTAGAGAAGATGTAGACAAAGAATATTGCAATACCATAAGAATTGGAGGTTATGAAATACCAGAGATTAGATATGCTGATGACACAATATTACTGTCCACAACACAAAAAAGGAATGGAAAAACTAATTATATCAGTCCGTAAGAAAAGTGTAGAGCAAAACCTCTATCTTAATACGAAGAAAACTAAGTTGATGACAACTGACAAACCAAATAAGGCAGCTGAAATATGTATCAATGAGGAAAAATTGGAAGAAGTAAATAGTTTTGAACATCTTGGATCTATACTAACTAATAATGGAGGTACAATGAGGGAAATTAAAAGGAGGACACCTATTTCTCTTCGGAAAGTAAAACAACTAAAGAATCTGTGGAGAGGAACAGACAGAATTACAAAAATAAGATTTTTAAAGGCATGCATCTTTCTCATCGCAACATATGCCTGTGAGACCTGGACACTTAACAAAACAGCTGAGAAACACATAAACGCTTTTAAATGTAAATGCTACAGAAGAGTTCTTCAGATATCATGGACACAAAAAAAGAACAAATATATCCATACTACAAGAACTTAATATTGAAGAAGGTTGGTTAGTAAAGAGGATTAAACAAAGAAAACTTAAATATTTTGGAAACATTAAACGTCATGATAATTTAGAGAAGACCGTCTTGGAAGGGTACATAATGGGAAAAAGAAAGAGAGAAAGACCAAGGCGAAGATCGCTGCAGGACATCGTTGATGATCTGCAAATGGATGCATCAGCAGCAGGCCATCTTGCTCACAACCGAGAGGCCTACAGGAGTGCTGTTAGGGAGGCAAAGTTCCGCAAAGGAAATGCAAATAAAAAAATGAATGAATGAATTATATTTGAAGATCTCTTCTGTAGCATTTACATTCAAAGGTATGTGTTTCTCAGCTATTTTGTTAAATGTCCAGGTCTCGCGGGCATATGTTGCGTTGGGAAAGATGCATGCCTTTAATAATCTTATTTTTGTAGTTCTGTCTGTTCCTCTCCACAGCTTCTTTAGTGTTTTACTTTTGAAGAGCAATAGATGTCCTCCTTTTAATTTCCCTCGTTGTATCTTCATTATTAGTTAGTAGTGATCCAAGATATTCAAAACTCTCCACTTTGTCCAATTTTTCCTAAATGATAAATATTTAATCTGCCTTATTTGTTTTGTCAGTTGTCATCAATTTAGTTTTCTTCACATTAAGATAGAGGTTTCGCTCTTCACTGCTCTTTACGAACTGATATTATTAGTTTTTCCATTCCACATGAAAATCAGTATTGAAAAAGTGGAAGTTGTGATCATAGTGAGAGAAGAAATCCAAATCTTTAAAGATCTTCCTAGACAACCATCACTTGAAAGAAGTGAAACATTCTAAATACCTAGTTAGTACAATGTCATCGTCAGGGAAAATTGACGCTGAGATTGAGAACAGATGCAATAAAGCAAATCAAGTCATTGGACAAATGACTCCCTTACTGAAAAAAAATACATCACAACTGAAACAAAAACACAATTTTCCTACAAACTCTGCGCTATCAGTATGAAGCATGAACACTAACAGTCAAGAAAATTAACACGACAGAAATGAGATGTTTAAGGAGGAATACTAAATGTGACAAAAAGAGACCAAATAAGTAATGATAATACCAGGGTAAAGGTTGGAATAACACCAATATTACACTATATCCTGAAACACCGAGTCAAGTGGTTCGGCCATGTTACACGGTTACCACCAGACAGTATATCACAGAAAACATTCACATTAAGATTTGTAGGTAACAGAGGAAGAGGCCGTCCACGCAGGAGATAGAGGGGGAAATTGCAGCAGCATTAAATATCTCATTATATGAATCAAATCGTAGAGCCCTATCGAGACGTCTATTTGTCCCTTTAATATCGAAAGGTATATGAGGAAGGAGACAAGACAAGACCACGTGGTCGAATGTGGTTGGTCAGCCATTGAGAGGTATCAAACAACCGAATATCAAAGAAGTAATATGTAGCCGAATATCACTGGTAGGCCGGTGAACCATGATAATACCAACTACAAGATAAGTAAGGCCAAGCTGTGAGCGGGTTACTCTTTGTTTTCCCAACACTCGGCGACATTATCACTGTCCTTGTAAAAGTGACCATGATCATGCCATCACTTGTTATCTAGACGTAATCATTTATATATCTTGTTTTGTCTGTAATAGTATTCATGTATGTATATATATAGTATATATATTGTTCAAAAGTAGCAGTCAACATGAATGACAGGCTTATTTGTACTTGTGGACTTCCGTTGATATTCTGTTTGTAATTTCATCAGTGGTATAACAAGACAGAACGGTCTGAACTTGTATCTTTAAGGCTGTGTTTCTTCATTATTCTTCCATTCTCCTCCTGTCTTTTTTCCCCTTCTTTCTATCCCTGTCTTTCTTTTCTTCACCCTGTTATGCCGTTCCTGGTTTTAAAACAGGGCAGGTTGTACCCTTCCCCCCTCCCCCACCCCCTTTCCCTATTTCGTGGACCAGATCTGAATGCCGATCTTGTCAACAAGCTCAATCAGTCAAGGGAGACAAGTTGACCCTAACCCAGGTTGACCCGCACTGTGGTTATCAACAAATCTGCCGGGCTCATTGGCGTGTTGCGAGTGATCTGCTGGTGTGTCGCAAGAATTTGTAGAGAGAGTCGAAAAGAAGTGGTTTTAGTCAGTTTTAAATATAATTTTTAAAAACCATCAAAGCTGAGGGTTTTTTTTTTTCATTTGTTTGGCGTGTCATAGGTTGAAAAATGTTGACAACTCCTTGTGTAATATCAAACAGAAGCAATGTTAACTCAGACTCTGTGCTAACTTTAGGTTTACTGACACAGCTGTCTAGAGCTTAAACCTAGAAAGAGGGAGGAAAGGGGGAGGGCAGTACTAACATGTGAGAGAGTACAGCTACACTTAAGTCATGGCTAGGGTAGAAAGAATGCTCTGTCTGTGACACTGGGTAAACATTAGACTCACTACACTTAATTTCTCATTTGGTCTTTCCCTTCGATTTATTTAAATGATGTTTACATGGTTGCTGGAATAAATGCTGTCTGGGGTTCTAGGAAAGAAAGCTAGAGATATCAGTCCTGCTGATGCTGTCTGGGGTTCTAGGAAAGAATGCTGGAGAAATCAGTCCGACTGACGCTGTCTGGAGTTCTAGGAAAGAAAGCTGGAGATATCAGTCTGGCTGACGCTGTCTGGAGTTCTAGGAAAGAAAGCTGGAGATATCAGTCCGACTGACGCTGTCTGGAGTTCTAGGAAAGAAAGCTGGAGATATCAGTCCGACTGACGCTGTCTGGAGTTCTAGGAAAGAAAGCTGGAGATATCAGTCCGGCTGACGCTGCCCAGGTAGACGATCTGACTGTAAAATTAACTGCTCGGTGTTAAGGGTAAATGTCTCCGAAGATGAAGAACATCTTCTCTACTGTGAGACACACTGATCACATTGCATAGGTGGTTGCAGATATACGAGGCGAAAATGGGATATCACTTGAAAGTAGGATATTAATTATTTCTATGAACATGGAACTTTGCAAGTCATACACTGAGTGCAAAAAAAAAAAAGAACGCATGTTCCAAAAGCATTGCTCTGCAAGTTAATCAGTCAGTCAGTCATTTGCATGTCCCTTGCGGAACTTTGCCTCCCTAACAGCTCTCCTGTAGACCTCTCGGTTGTGAGGAAGATGGCCTGCTGCTGATGCATCCATTTGCAGATCATCAACGATGTCCTTCCAAAATGGTCTTCTCTAAGTTATCATGACGTTTAACGTGTTCAAAATATTTATGTTTTCTCTGTTCAGTTCTTTTTTAATAGACAGCCTTCTTCAATATGAAGTTCTTGTAGTATGGATATTATGTACATAATGGGAGAAAGAAAGAAAGGCGAAGATGGCTGCAAGACATCGTTGATGATCTGCAAATGGATGCACCAGCTGCAGGCCATCTTGCTTACAATAGAGAGGCCTACAGGAGTGCTGTTAGGGAGGCAAAGTTCCACATGGGACATGCAAATGAATGAATGAATGAGAGTGGATATATGTGTTCTTTTTTGTGCCCATGATATTTGTATCATTTACATTCAAAGGCATTTATGTGTTTCTCAGCTGTTTTGTTAAGTGTCCAGGTTTCACAGGTATATGTTGCGATGGGAAAGATCATCGTCATCATCATGTGCCGTGCCGACTGGCGTTGGCTATTATGCTTCTCCAGAGTATCCGATCCTTCATGCAGGCCATCAGTTCAGCTGGTGATCTCCTCTCACATCATCCTGTCAGACTGTCAAGTATCATTTCTCTTGGTCTTCCTCTTGATCTTCTTCCTTCTATTTTTCCTGTTGTTATAATATTTTCAATGCCCCCTCTTCTCATTTAATGTCCTATGAAAGTACATTGTCTCTCTCTTATCTTTTTGACAAGGTTTTTTGTCTCTCCAGCTCTTCTCCTACATTCTTCATTAGTTATTTTTGCTGTCCAGGGGATTCGCAACATTCTTCTAATAAACCACATTTCTGCTGCTTCCAATGATTTTTGTGCAGACTTGCCTATTGTCCATAATTCACTTCCATATAACAAGATAGGTTCAATATAGCATTTTATGACTCGTTTTCTAACATTCATTGATAAAGATGTGTTAGCTAATATGTTTCTCATTCTCTGAAATGCAGTCTTTGCTTGGCCTATTCTGTTCCTAATTTCTGTTCTGCATTTCCCATCTGAAGTTATTACTGCTCCAAGGTATTTGAATTTCTGCACCTGCTTTAGAATAGTTCTGTTTAATTTAATACTGCATGCTGGTGGATTCTGTTTCTTAGATATAACCATAGTCTCTGTCTTTTTGATGTTCAAAGTAAGGCCTTTCTGTTCACTTTCTTTGGCCACTTTATCCAAGAGATTTTGCAGGTCTTGTTAGTTCTCAGCTATCATTACTGTGTCGTCAGCATACCGAAGGTTGTTAATATTGTATCCTCCAATTTTTATGCCTGGTTCTGTGATGATTGTTCTTAGAATATTCTCGCTATACAGAGAAAAAAGGTCTGGAGATAGTACACATCCTTGTCGCACCCCTTGTTTTATAGGTTGACATTTTCCAGTTCTATTTTCAACTCGAACTGCTGCTGGGGACAATAACCAAGACGTGGGATAGGGAAAGGTGGATGCCTTTAAAAAATCTTATTTTTGTAGTTCTGTTTGTTCTTCTCCACAGCTTCTTCAGATGTTTTACATTTTGAAGAGCGATAGATGTCCTATTTTTTATACAATTTCTCTCATTGTACCTCCATTATTAGTTACTAATGATCCAAGATACTAAAAACTCTCCACCTTTTCCAACTTTTCCTCATTGATACATATTTTACCTGCCTTATTTGTTTTGTCAGTTGTCATCAGTTTAGTTTTTTTCGCATTAAGATAGAGGTTTTGCTCTTCGCTGTTCTTACAGACTGACATAAATAATTTTTTCCACTCTTATTTTGTGTTGCGCACAGTAATACTGTGTCATCAGCATATCTAATCTCTGGTATTTCGTAACCTCCAATTTTTATGGCATCGTAATATTCTTTGTCTGCATCTTCTCTAACACTCCTCATTATATTTTCTGTATACAAGTTAAATAAATAATGCGACAGTATGCAACCCTGACGGACCCACTGTTGTATGTTAAACCAAGTGTTTCACCATTTATTCTCACTACTGCCTGTTGGTCTAGACATAGCGTTGATATTAATTGTATCAAATGTGTTGGAAATCCCATTTTCCCCATTATTTCCCAAAGTTTCCTGTGTTGTACACAATCAAATGCCTTTGAATAGTCTATAAAAGATAAATATAGATTCACATTAAATTATCTGAATTTCTCTAGTATTAATCTTATATTGAATATATGATCTCTTGTTCCTCTTCCTTATCTAAAACCAGCTTGGACCATATTGACTTCTTCTTCTTATTTTCTTATGGAGTCTTACTTTTAATAGAATTTTACTGTCATGATTAATCAGGGCAACGGTTCTGTAATTTGTGCATAATTTCAAGTTACCCTTGCAAGTACTATATGTATATATGTCACTTGGAAGCGCAGGTGGAGTGTGAAACAGATGACTACTGGCGATAAAGCTTGCGAACCATAGCCTACCAAGACCCGTCCAGTCTCTCCTTTGGTGCCTTCGGTAGAAGACTCGGTCTGATCGCTATTGCCCCCTTTTCGGTGGAATCTGGTGAACTTGTACGAACTCCCTGGAACTGCGAGTTGTTGTTCTTTGTAGCCGATGCTGTAGAGATACTGAGGCACAGCATCGTATCGGCGCTGGAGCGGGTTATGGCAGCTACTTTTAGAGCTAAAAAAGCAAGGGGTGTGCAATGCTTCTTTAGCAGACTCCACCACCGTGAGAACTATGACGATCCCTGCCCCGTTAGCCAGACTAGGCCTTTTACTAGGAGAGAGGTGGGACAGGGTCTTGGTGAGCTGTGGTTCGCTAACCCTGACGCTGGCATGTCAACTATGGGTATTTGATTGCCTCATCGGACAAGCGTCGTCACCACCCCTCACACCCCCCCCCCCCTAGAATCTGACGAAGAAGGATTGTACCTTTCCCCTGCTTTCTAATCTCATTTCAGGTGTGCAAAATATAAGCACTGTAACCCACTCCACATCCGGTGCGATGATTGTTCTTCATTTTCATCGCTACAGCGAAAAGAACACCCCGCTCGCATTTTCATGGAGATAGAACAAGAATAAGGTAGAATCAATTCTTAGGACTTCCTCTCGATATTTCTTCATAGTAGTTCTTATATTTGTCACAGATCAGCTGAGCATCTTGATCACAGTGCTGGCCATCATAGGTAAATTTGGTATATCAGGATCATTTGCTACAATTTATACAATGACGCCAGAGCTTTTTCCGACCACTGTACGGTAAGGATTTGAGAATGTGTGATTGTTACTTTCTTACAGTACAGTCCTGCGGCAATTTACGGCCGCGTTTGGGATCGGTCATCTGGCTGTAAGTCGATTTGGCCGTATGTCGGCCGTTATAGGAGAGGTCAGACACTAAGTATAGTGCACTATTATAGCATGTTACAAGATTAATAGATATGTTTATCATCAATTTAAAATGCTAACAGAATGCAAATTAGAGCAGTGAGAGTGTGGAAATCAACAACAAAATATGTATCATAACAGAGTATATAAAGTATCATACTGTAAATGACACACAAAATTGTACATACATTTCCAATTGCTTACATATACTTGTATGTGTTATAACTTACACACAATGTAACATTGTATGGCTGACAAACCACCGCAATCAGTAAGCGTAATATGTACAGACTCAGTGGCCTGTAACAGTACGGTTTGGTCATTTCTACGGTATTTTCTGATTCTATAGGACATCGGCCGTAATTCGATAGGCCGTATGTTAGCACTTGATTGTGTTTTATTATGGACTTAACCACGCATAAGAACAACCAGCTAGAATCATTAGACACAGATTATGAATATTGCGAGAATGGAGAGGAGTGCCACATAGGACCGTTCTATCTTGCCCGTGCTGTTTTACAGACCAGAGGTATGAAAGAGGGATCGTGTTCTGTTTACAACCAACACAGTATTGATATTATATCAGCCAAAGCACTAAAAGACATCATGATGTCCAATGCAGAACGCTTATGGGGGCATGTCCCGAGTGTAATGAAGCATCTCCCTAGGAACCAGCAACAGAGCTAGGTCATATCCAGTATCCAGTACGGAAGAGGGTTACACATGTAAACACGACTGTATTAGTTTATTCATAGGGTGAAGGCGCCGCATGAAACAGGAGTCAGCTTTTGGTCGCTGGACATGTCTACTTGCGTAGGAGGAATGTTAGCTCCCTTTGCTGATCTGTTGGCGTCAGGATTGTCGAACCATAACCTACCAAGACCCTGTCCCAGGTCTTGGTTATTGTCCCCAGTAACAGGACGGGTTCAGCTTGGCTAAGTGGGTATGGCTCGTTATGGCCCCTATGGCAGTAGTTTCTGCTAAATAAGGATTGTACCTTTCAACAGCTTGCATTCATGCCGCTTGTGCAAAAATAGCATTGCAGGTCAGTCCCTACCCGACACATTGCAGCTCAGTCCCTACCCGACACATTGCAGCTCAGTCCCCATCCGATACATTGCAGCTCAGTCCCCATCCGATACATTGCAGCTCAGTCCCCACCCGACACATTGCTTGTGCTTTAAGTCGTTCACCGCATGGGCTGCAAAGAATATCGTGCTGGCAGTTCCAAGTAGACAGAACAACTGCAACATTAATTTATTGATGAGGAAAAATACCAAATTGTCTACATATCTGAGACTGAGAATTATACAGAACAACAGAAACAGAGACAGCACAGACAGGTAGAGAGGCTGAAAGAAATGTAGGTGGAAAGGTTGATAGAAAGAAAGAGGCAGATGCTAAATAAATATAAAAGTAAGTAAGTAGTCAATCAAGTATGTAAATTGGTTGTTAGGCACGCTTTTAAGTATAGACAAAACAGAAAGGCAGTTGGATTTTAGTAAAAACGCCGTCCGAGTTGCAGTCAGCAACCCATAGCTGGCCAAGACCCTGTTCTGCCTTTCCGTTGGAACCCTCAGTAACAGGCCTAGCTTGGCTAACCGTGGCGGGGAGATAGCCATAGTCCTCATGACGGTAAAGTCAGATAAAGAAAAACTCCTCAGCCCCCCTCCCACCCCCACTCCCCCCCCCCGCCCGCTTTTTAGCGCACTCAGGGACTGAAGAAAATAGCCACCATAAACCGCTCCCAAACCAACATGATTCTGTGCCTCAACATCCGCATCAGCTGCAAAGAACATCATTTCGCAGTTCCAGGTAGAGTGAAGAAAAAGAAGAAGAAGAAGAAGAAATGAAAGAAACCAAGTCTATCAGGACAGGAGTAATCGTAGAAGAATGGATCAACGACATGTAGGACACACTAATGAGAATGAAGTGTAACACGAGACCTGAAAGTTTCCGTGTGTCTCGCGGTGAAAGCTTGACATTAGGCAAACTGTGCCCGCCAAGATGAGAACTGTATGACCCAAGCTGGCAAACTGTGTCCGCCAAGATGAGAACTGTATGACCCAAGCTGGCAAACTGTGCCCGCCAAGATGAGAACTGTATGACCGAAGCTGGCAAACTGTGCCCGCCAAGATGAGAACTGTATGACCCAAGCTGGAAAACTGTGTCCGCCAAGATGAGAACTGTATGACCCAAGCTGGCAAACCATAGCTTTTATCATTTGCAGCGGATGAACACATCTAAACAAACTGAAAGAAATGTCTGTCACGTTACGTCGAATAGGAAAAACATAAGGATGCAAAAAAAAGACAGTTAACAATGTCTACTTAATTTCTAATTTAATTAGATGTATTAACTGAGACACATAATGAGAAAAAAAGGATAGGAAAGCCGAAGGAAAAATATCTCTACTGACAGAACAAATGGCGGTGGGGGGAGGGAGAAAGCATCGAAACGAATGAGAACACCAAGGACCGTGTAAGAAGGAAAAATATGGTAGTCAACGTTAAGTTGCATGTAAATGAATGAATGAATTGAACTTTCGGTAATGCTTACTGTAAGATTCTAGGAATACAGCTGAATGATATAACAGAAGCTTATGCTTTTTATCTGTGCACACATCCCATAGTAATCTGAAGGAAAGTGTATTAACTTTCAGTTATATTTCATGATAACGGCTTTTTTTTTTAAATGCCAGAAACACTGGTTTTGGTATAGCAAACATGTCTGCCTGCGTAGGAGGAATGTTAGCTCCCTTTGCTGATCTGTTGGTAAGTATCCTACATGCATTAATATCATAGAAATGACGATTGTATTAAACCCGGTTCTAGTAATGAAGCAGATAGTGGTGTATGGTTCAGTTTTTCAAAAAGACAGAACGAGCGAAGAAAGTGAGCCGAAAGAAGAATGGCAGAAAGTAAAATGAGGACGTATAAATGAAGAACATACAATAATTCGGCGAAACGCCTTTTTCAAAAACAACACAAGAGATAAAAACACGAAAAATGGATGAAGAATTCAATACTTAGTTTTTGTGGTTTCCATCTATTAAGAAAGAAGGGCACAGAATGAGCCCGTCTTTAGTAAAAGAAGGATACCAAAAGGAGAAAATAAAAAGGAGGATACTAAAAGGTGGATACCAAAAAAAGGCAAAGTATTTAGTTTTTTCATCTATTTTTCGTGTTTTTATCTGTTGTGTTGTTTTTATGTGGTCCTTGAAAAAAAGGCGTTTGCCGAAATATTGGATTCTTGTATGTTATTAATTTATACGTGCTCACATAACTTTCTCCCATTCTTGCTTCTGCCCACTTTTCTTACTCTCTTTTTGTAAAACTGAGCCATACACCTCCATCTGCCTTACTAGTATCAGTATCTCAGTGTTCATTGAAGTCTCATCAAAGTCATTACCGCAAAAGCCGCGGTAGTGAAATATTAAAAAGATGTAATTTATGTTTACCTTCATTTTCTTCCATATTCTCCTAGTTTTATGCGCAGGTTGTGCTGCTGTAAGTGCGCACATACTGCAGTGTCGAAGATTGGAAAGCGATGAATAACTTTTCTTCCATTTTTCACGAACTGGAGCATATATCAACAATGGATTCTTTCCCGTTCAATTAAATAATTTTATGCATTGCATAATGGGAATTAAGTGTAACAAGAGACCTGAATGTTCCATTTTGAACGTTCCATTTTGCCTCCTGTTAAAAACTGAACAACTGACCTTTACAAGATGCTCTGGATTCGTAATTGTTATTTAAGTAAAGGTAAAATCCTCGTTTCCGTGCCATGCAGGCATATTTATGATGCAGTGTTAGGTGCGTATTTCCAATGCCTTCGGCACATGAAAGTGTGATGTGATCGGTATCACGCCTGGCCGTATTTGCCTTCCCAGATTTCTCTGGTACCCATTTTTAGACGCTGGGTGGACCCCGGGGACCTTTCTGATGTGGCGGTACCAGAAAAAAATCCCACTGTTGGAACTGAACCCGGCACCACCGATTAGTAGACTTAGTAGACCGAGCACCTAATTACTCAGCTAACTAGGCCACTGTGTTGCTATTCAAGTTAAACATATTTTTCTGTTTTACACAGATGAGCAAAGTTGTATACGCCCCTGGTCTGATATTTGGAAGCGGAAGTTTGATTCTAAGCGTGTGGGCTTATTTTCTACCCGAAACAGCCAAACGACAACTCCCTCAATCATTGAGGGACATTCAGAAGTGGTCTACACAGCGTACAGATCGGATAAAACGTGCAGAGGACACAGCCGAAGCAAGTCTGAAAGTTAATTCACATGTTACTAAATAAAAACTGAGTGTCAAATGTCAAATGTTAAATGTCAAATGGTTCATAACACGCCAATGAGAGGAATCTGAAGTACTTGCTATGCTCGCGTAGTTTCAGCTAATCAATACAATTTTCAAAATGTTCAAAGGCTTCGTATCTGGTTTTTGCTGTATGTTTAGATGTATCTGAAATACTCTTGTGACGTTCCCTGCTCAAAATGTTGCTCTCTTTGACAGCTGGCATGATAGCGTCTCACTGTCAATCAAGCATGCATGTTTCAGTGAGTGTGGTATTTACAGTGTCTGTGATATACTGTTATCAGCGTCGCCTCAGTCATTCCCTTCCTTGCTTCCCACCAACCATGCCCTCTATACTCTCTAGTCAAGTGTTCTCAACTCTTTCTTGGCCGCTGATCCCTCATTAAAAATAAAACAATAAAAAGAGCCCAGGTAACGTTAGATTTTTTAAAAACTAGAGTCAGTTCTTTTGATGGTCCTTAGACCTCCAAAAATCCGTTCGTCGATCCCTGTCGGTTGGGGGCGGGCGGGGGGGGGGGCTCCATGGACTTCAGGTTAAGAACCGCTGCTCTAGGACATCATGTTTTTTTTATTATTATCATCAAAGATGCAGACCAGGGTCGGTAACCTTTCTATTAAGAGGATGAAAATCAAAAGAAACATAACCATTGCTTTTTATAGGAATGACTTGGTTGACAACCATTTCTACAAAGGGGCTGGATGCCAGCATTGAGTGAGTGTCCACTTTAGAGGAACTACAGAAAAACAGTCCAGTTTATCGGAAAGACGGAACTGCAGATTTCCTTTTGTTCTGTCTACTTGAAGTTGCCAGCTGGAGCTATTAGTCATAGACGAAGTAAAGATGTTGGTGCAACCCCCACACAACCACACACACACACACACATACATATGGTTGATACGATGTTGTACACCGATATCTTCCCTGTGTCTTCCACTCGGAGTTTTAGGCAACCAGAGCATAAGCAGCATGAACATTTATTCCATCATCATCATCGTCGTCGTCGTCGTCGTCATCATCATCGTCGTCGATTGTTTGTACGTAATTTTAATATGAAGTACCCATCATTTCTTTTGTCACTTCCTACATATGTTGTTCTACTTTCTGCATTTTGAAACAATACTGCACGATATTGCAATACAGTACAGTACAACATTATACAATTCAATACATTTTTTACTGAATAAAGTAAAGAAACGCATGAAGGCGTAATACAGTAACGGCAAACACTGTGTATTACAATGTTATACAAAGAATGGTGTACCTGTACAGTGCTGTTAAATACATTATTGTGTGGTTGCTGTGCTCTTCAGACATTACATTGTTCTGCTGCATTTCTTTCTACATCGCCATATCATTTGTAATATTTCCGCGCTGAGATTTTCAGAGCACTTTAAGCTGCAGTATCTCTATCATCTACATTAGGGAATTCTTGCCCTGACGAAGACCCTTTGTCGAAATGTTGGTTTATCCGACGATAGCTCTTACAGCGCGTGAAATACAACACAGTAGAGTGCAGAAAAGTTTTAACAAAATAAATACATTAACCCCAATGGTAAAAACTTACAAGGCGTTATAACACTAAGCATCAGCGCTCGTGGAATGACTTTTCTTGTGCACCAGCCTTGGAAAACGTTGTCAGCGTTTTAAATGTAGATTTAACAGAAAAAAAAACCGAGGTGTCTTTATCATATCATTCAGCAGGTCTTTTGTTGCGTGTGAGGATTCAGTGATATGAAACGCGTTCTTTCAGAAGCATAAAAAAACTCACATGGATAAAGAGGAAAAAAAAACATTATTTAAAAAAAGAACAGAGGTAACAAACATCTGCGGTTAGCACTTTGAGAAAACACTGGAAAATATTTCAGTACTTTGAGCAGCGATTTACTTTCCTTGTGCAAGAGAATGGTAACTGCAGAAATCATAAACGGTTATGGAGCCTGCTTAGTTACGTGTAACAAACTTATTTTTATTTCAGCCCAAAACTGCGCGAAGAAAGACTTTGCTTGAAGAGTTTACGGAGCCACTTTCTAATGTTGTATTATTTTCCGATTTAGCGAAGTGTGCTGTTTTACGGCTTAATTGAAATATATTAAGTCCGGTATAGTGGGGTGTACTTTCTTTTTGTGGGTTTAAAGTAGTGTACTATTTTTCAAACCGTTCTCTCTGAAACTGTGTCTTAATGATTTATCTCCGAACTTAATGAGGGTGATTGTGCGGCTTCCGTCGCCATTAGCTGGTGCACAGCTTGTCGACATGTATGTTGAACATACGGAGAGCGACCTTCGTATATGCGATGTTTTGGTCGTCTGCTGGTTGTTCAGTTTTGAACAGCATGTGTCAGCGTCTTTCGGGGCTGCAGGCGGGCTAGTTCCAGATGATCTTGAAGTTCTGTGCCAAGAGTTCTGAGCATTTGACCTCCTCATGATGTTGCTGTTGTACCTTCGAGATTTCTGTCGCTGCCAAGATCGTCGAAGTTCAGAGTGAACCTGCAGGAAACCAAAAATGATTCTTTTGAAAGTTAGAAATGTATTATAAAATGAGATTTTCAGGGTTGTTTCCCTTGTTTTTCAGATATAACTTACGACATAAGTCGATTGAACTGATCTTCCTTGACTGAAGAAGCCTGAAGAAGATTATAGTTTTCATGGAAGATGGTGACTTCATACGCAGGTCTCAAGTGCGAAGTCAGGGGCACGGGAAAGTGTACGGGAAGAGTTTTTTTATTTGGGGGGGGGGGGGCTTTAAGTGTAACAAGAGACCTGAATGAGACTAGGTAAAGAACGATTTTGTGTTGGCGCTTGAAGCGAGTTGAAGAGTTTTGTTTTAGAAATGACTTAACTCAGAGCCGAAGAGAGAGAGAGAGAGAGAAGAGAATGCTTCCTATTTTCGGATTCTTGTGGTTGACTCTCTGTTTTAAGTTTTCTGTTGCCACTGTGTACATATATTCTCCTGTGTTCAACAGTAATTTGAGCTACTGGACGCCATCAACATCAGCTGAATTCATGGATCCATCATCATCATGTTCAACCTTAAATCTTGTTTGAATCGTACAATGAAATGCTGAGACTCCCGTATTAGGTACCGCTGTGGACTTATAGAACCTGGTTACTGTGACCGCTGTGGGACGTCCAAGTCGTGACATGTTTTTGTTCTGATAACTCAGTCAACAAACCTCATCAGATGGCGCCATACGTTTGTCGGCAACTTGCTGTATGTGATGTCGCCATACTGTCTCATCTTAGTGCCTTACAACTCTTTCTCTCTCTCCCCCCCCCCCCCCCATGAAGAAATCTTGTTCAACTAATATTGATTCTCCTTATCATTACGTGCATGTCACGACTGGATTATCGGATCTGGTCAAGACATTATATTACCTCCCCTTGGTTATATATAGTGCTACACAACACAGTCAACACGATACAGACAGACTGTTCTCTTAGAACTTGGTGTATCTGCTATTTACAGTCTGCTCTAGGAAGTGAACAGAAAAACCAAAAGCCATTCATAATCCACTATATGCCTGTGCTCCAAGAGGGTAAAAACTACGATAGGAAAACCAAGTTCTGTCTAAAAAGCTGCCAAAAACTTGGAGCTTGTAAAAGTAGAAATTAATTATCTCCCTTCGCTCTGTAGGTTAGTACTTTGTAATTTTTTTTTTCTTATATTTGCTGCCTGGTAGTTCATTAGCGACCTGCGAAACCACATGAGAGGAGTAGGAGAAACACTGCTAAGGGAATGTTCGTCCCTAACACGCCAAGAATGGAACGATGAGTAAGGCGGATGAATATCGTTGATCAATACTCACGAGGGGGAAATGAGGCATATCAGACAGATACAGAGAGATATGGCTGGTCACCGTGGAAGAGATCTGGATCTTATCTTGTACTACTAAAAGAAAGCAATGCAAGCTAAACAAAGTTAGGGGGCCATTGCTTGGAAAAAACCCTGCTTGAAGAGACGACATAATTCGAAGAAGAAAAGATTTATTACCACGTTTTACAGCTCCTGAGGTTTCTCTCTCTCTCTCTCTCTCTCTCTCTCTCTCTCCCCCCCCCCCCCAATACCCCCTCCCCCACCCCCACTGGGAATAACAAGAAAGTGTCTGTAATGATTTAATTAATTTACCATTAGTCCATAGGAAAATGTATTCAACGAGTAAAATTTTCATAAACACTGAGATTACATTAATTAGATGAACAATTTAGGCAATAAGGAAAGATTTCATTAGTAGTACCAATGAAATAAGAAAAGGTTATTTACAAATAAACAAACACATACACAATATAGAGGGCCAGAGAGAGGAAAGGAAGAAAGAAAGAGAGGGAGAGAGATTGAGAGATCTCCTAATATATAATAAAACATGTGGCAAATACAGAAATAAAACAAAAGAAAAGTTTTGCAAAATACATAAAATACTTACGTCTTCGTTTAGGAAACAAAACAATAAAGCCAGGATGAATCCCTAATAGAGAAAAGATAAAATGAAGAAATATTATTTTAAATAAATTAAAATGTTAATTCATTATTTGCTGTGTCTATACTAACCTTTTTTTTGCGGTCATTGCTGTCTTCATCGATGCCTTTCAGTTGACGTTCTTTCCTTGTGTAACATGACCAGCTGTTAACACATTTCTGTTTAAGTGTCTTTTTTTTCCTTTCTTTCCTCAATGAGTTTTCGGGTGATTAACAAAAGAAGAAGAAGAAGCAGAAGGATTGTCTGAGGGTAAATACATGGTTACCTATAATAATGTTCTTTCGTCTGTACGGACGATGTGTCTGTGGCTCATTATCTGAAGCCTTTAGCTTGCTAATATGTAGAGTGTGTTTCAAGTGCTAGAGTGATTGGATGGTCTGAAATCTTTGGCTCCATTAATTCCTACATCCGTTGATGCCCAGACTCTACTCTATGGAACTACAACACTCGATGTTACTATTCACTGAGACCACTAGCTTCTTCTTCTTCTTCTTAGCGATTATTTGGAATGTGAGCCAGTAACGATTATTTGAAATGGGTGCCAGTAACGACTATTTGGTATGTGGAACAGTAAAGTTTATTTGGTATATGAGACTGTCGGTTTGTGAAAATAATCAGCTCTTTCTACTCGAGTATATAGCAGTCCGAGTTAGCATTGTATCACGTTCATGTTTTTTTTTAAAATTTCGATGATTAGTTCAGCTCCAGTTGTATTAAAACCATGACTGCAACCACATCAGATACATATGGCAACATTTTCTTCAGCAAATTTTCTTCTACTCTGGTACTCTTCTACACTGGCGATGGCATGGTATCTTTCTATGAGGCTGAATAAGAAGCTGTTTGTGTGCTACGAATTTCACTACAACCGACCAGTCCCCCTCACAACAGAGTTAAGAGATTCAAGGGCAGACTAATCTCAAGACGCCAGATAGCAGCAACTGGATACGTGGGAATAGACACGGAGAAGTAACCGACATTGAAACTGAGGGAAAGTAATGATGGGGATAATAGCTACATGTCTGCTGCTAAACTGGGTTGTCACATAGAACTCTAAACAACGGAAATTTACAGCAATTTCTACATCAGATAATGATAAACGAAGGGGGGAGAGAATAGACCAAGAGATACATAAGTCTATTACGGTTCAGATGACGCCATTCGCTGGGAATGATTGCTTTGTAATGCGTCAAATGATGTTATTATTTCGTGTTGTGGGTGGTCAGATTTAAGTTTCTAAAATGTGCAGGATTGTCCTTCAGGGGAGCCTTGGGAAGATCCAAGAGGTCGATGAGGGAAAAGGAGCCAGAAGGGACATTAAAACCAAAAGAAGATTTTGGGGGAAACCAGGGACGCCGCCTCTGACACAAGAGGGTGGCAGCTCGAAACAGTATGAGAACCACTCATTCAGTCATTCCTTTTGCGACCCTTGCGGAACTATTCCTCCCCAACAGCACTCCTGTAGGCCTCTCGGTTGTGAGCAAGATGGCCTGCTGCTGATGCATCCATTTGCAGATCATCAACGATGTCCTGCAGCGATCTTCGCCTTGGTCTTTCTCTCTTTCTTTTTCCCATTATGTACCCTTCCAAGACTGTCTTCTCTAAATTATCACGACGTTTAATGTGTCCAAAATATTTAAGTTTTCCCTGTTTAATCCTCTTTACTAGCCAGCCTTCTTCAATATTAAGTTCTTGTAGTACGGATATATTTGTTCTTTTTTGTGTTCATGGTATTTGAAGAACTCTTCTGTACATTCAAAGGCATTTATGTGTTTCTCAGCTGTTTTGTTAAGTGTCCAGGTCTCACAGGCATATGTTGCGATGGGAAAGATGCATGCCAGTAAAAATCTTATTTTTGTAGTTCTGTCTGTTCCTATCCACAGATTTTTAGTTGTTTTACTTTTTGAAGAGCGATAGATGACCTCCTTTTAATTTTCCTCATTGTATCTCCATTAGTAGTGATCCAGGATATTCAAAACTCTCCACTTCTTCCAGTTTTTCCTCAAAAATACATATATTAGCTGCCTTGTTTGTTTTGTCAGTTGTCATCAATTTAGTTTTTTTTTGCATTAAGATAGAGGTTTTGCTTTTCACTATTCTTACAGACTGACATAATTAGTTTTTTCCATTCCTTTTTGTGTTGTGCACAGTAATACTGTGTCGTCATCATCGTATCTAATCTCTGGTATTTCATAACCTCCAATTCTTATGGCATCATAATATTCTTTGTCTACATCTTCTCTAACATTCCTCATTATATTTTCAGTTAAGAAGTTAAATAAGTAAGGTGACAATATGCATCCCTGACGGACCCCTTGTTTTATGTCAAACCAAGATGTTGTTTCACTATTTATTCTTACTGCTGCTTGTTGGTCTAGATACAACAGTGATGTTAATTGTGTCAAATTGGTTGTGAATCCAGTGGATTAGTTAAATTACGAACGAAGATGTCAATACACGAATAGGAACTGCAACTTTTGGCAAAACTAAGGAAAATGAAATTGAATAAGAGTAAGTTACGTAACAGTGAAGACAAAGGTTCTGATTTATCGGATCTGTATGTTTAGTACTCTCTTAAATGAATCTGAAACTTTGGCATCATGTGCTAGGCATGAGGGAAAAAAACAAACTTAATATTTCAATCTTCGCTGAATTCGTAGAATAATTAACACCAGTTGGCAAAATAAAGTAACCAGCGCTAAGTTTTACAGCGTGCTAAGCTTCCATCACTGATGCCAATGCTAAGCAGCAAAAGACTGAAACGGCTGGAACATGTAAAAAGAATGGATGGCTGCCTGTATTCTAAGGCAGATTTTGTATGGTAATATTTTAACAGGCAGAGGGTCACTTGGTCGATCTAAACTGTTGTGTAAAGATGTTTGTATGTCATCAATACGAGAATTTCCTATCCCACGAGGTCCAGGAAGAGCTTGGTCTGAGAAGAGCTTGGTCTGGGGTGAGCTTGATCTGAGAAGAGCTTGGTCTGGGGAGAGCTTGGTCTGAGAAGAGCTTGGTCTGAGAAGAGCTTGGTCTGGGAAAGCTTGGTATGGGGAGAGCTTGATCTGAGAAGAGCTTGGTCTGAGAAGAGCTTGGTCTGAGAAGAGCTTGGTCTGGGGTGAGCTTGGTCTGAGAAGAGTTTGGTCCGAGAAGAGCTTAGTCTGGGGAGAGCTTTGTCTGAGAAGAGCTTGATCTGTGAAGAGCCTGGTCTGGGAAGAGCTTGGTCTGAGAAGAGCTTCGTCTGGGGTGAGCGTGTGAAAGACTGAGTGATGTGAAAAGCAACATCGTTCAGTGGAGAAACATCATTTGAGTACATTCCTCACCATTTTTTTCTACACTCCCTTCATTGATCCATCACACACAAACAGCATTACAACCATCACCATCACTGCCACCACTTGAAATAAAATGTATAAATTTCACACATTTTCAATATTCTGTATAATCTATACTTGCTCTGCGGACCTCCTCATGACCTTTTGAGGACCCCCAATGGCCCTAACAATTACATTATTGCTAACGAAAGGAAATTGTCTCCCTTGAGAGAAGAAATAGAAAAGAAGTTAATTATTCCCACTTTTTTGACTGCCTGTCAATAGCCATTAAAACTGAATAAGGCTGGTACACAAAACCAGCTGATGAAAAATGTCCCTGTATAAATAGAAAAGTACATTACAGGCGTATAGGAAAGTATGAAGCGAATAAGACCAGGTTTCAAGCGGTACGTGCTTTGTATTCTCTGACTGCTTAACGTACAATAACTCGCAGATATGTGAAGAATGTTAGTACAAAGTAATGACGCAAATAAGATCATTTCCAGGATCTGTGTCCGTACATCGGTATATCTGTTCCAGACATCGCTGATATCGTAGAGTATTTAATACTGCCAGCTCTTAGACGGAAAAGTGCATGGCAAGTTTCTAGATGACGGTCGGTTCTAAAAACCTTGAAACACAAACAGGCCCCGCTCTTTCGTCTGTTATGAGCCAGAGCACCGATGAAAAGCCAAAATCAATTAAA
The DNA here is from genome assembly GCA_009760885.1 of Achatina immaculata. Taxonomy (NCBI): domain Eukaryota; kingdom Metazoa; phylum Mollusca; class Gastropoda; order Stylommatophora; family Achatinidae; genus Lissachatina; species Lissachatina immaculata. Next base: position 8,258,386 of record CM019717.1, read on the forward strand.
AATAAAGTATGTTCTTTAATTAGCGTCAAAAACATTATGACACTAAAAAAAGAGAACAAATAACTAACTATATAACATTTGCAAATGCTCGTAACATCTAAACAAACACATATAAAGAACAACAATATATGCATAAACGGCATATATCGGGGGTCTAATAAATTCTGAAGAACAATTGAATTTAAAAAAATAGTAGAACAGTGACAAAAAAAATCCGAAACTTGGTTATAATTTTAAAACGACGAACCAGCGAAGCAAAGAAAAGCTGGGCGACGAAAAGCTGGATATGCCTGTAGTGATAGTATTTTGAACAGGAATTTGAAAAGATCAGTTTCCTACAGAAAGACACACAACAGCGAAGGAAGAACTTTAGGACTGTACTGAATCGTACTTGGCTCCGACATATTTCAGTCCGTTTCGTAATCTCAAGAAACGCCACAGAGGGCATCATTTTGATTCGGTCGATACCATGACAACCGATGTAAATCTATGATAGCACGGTCAGCTCCAGCAGTTCAGACATGATGTACCTCAAAACTAGTGGAGGAGCACCAGCATTAATAAGTAGACTACCGGGGGATTATGTAAAACTTAACTGTGTACATGTCGTGTACAAAAAACAATTGTGTGAATGTGAAGAAAACTCTATAAAGGTGGGAAAACTGTGAAGGTGGAATAATGATATAAAGATGTAAAAATTGTATGAAGGTGGAAAAAATTGTATAAAATAGAAAAATTGTGTGAAAGTCGAAAAATTTTATAAAGGTGGAAAACAGCGTGTAGGTGTAAAAATTGTCTAAAGATATAAACACTGCGTAAAGATGGAAAAATGTTATAAAGGTGAGAAAATTGTGTGGGGTGGAAAAACAGAGTTCTCAAAATGTACGTTTTTATTTATTTGTTTGTTTATTTTCGTAATTTAACTGTAACTGCTTCTAAGTTAAGAAAAATGCTTTCAGCACATCCTCGTGTCTGCATGAATAATTGATGTATACATTTATAAATACGAGTTCCTGCCTACGTCAGTAAATGAATAAACATGGACGTTTGTTTGTATAATAAAACTATATATATATATATATGTCCATGTGTTAAAGAAAACTTTAACATTACTTCTATAACAAAAATATGCCATGTCACTGGCAATGACTTAAGTCCTCTATTGTCAGAGTGTTCCAGCGTTGATTTCTAATTCTACTGTGCACGGAGGTGTAGCAATCGTTTAGCTAAACAGTGGGAATCGAACTTTCGATTTTCTATTTCAGAAGCCTCTAGAGGTTTCAAAATGTAGAAAAGCTCTTTTAGAAACTCTTGGTATTTGGTCTAAAAGAAACTTATCCACGCAAACAGTGTCGTTGTTCTGAATAATTGCTTGCAGTTTTTATAATTGACGTGGAAGAGTTTCAAGTAAGTGAAAAGTTATCATTTCACACACAGGCTTACATCGTTCTTGCGGTGTAGTCAAACTGAGAAAGAAAAAGGAGAGTGGAGAGAACTTAGCCACGTTATAAGATTTTGGCTGTATTTATCGCATCAAAGAGTTAAAGTAATCTTCTTAGCATATACAAACATGCATATACAAACTATACAGATAATTAAACAGGGACTGGGATAATCAAACACAGTCTTCAATGTTTCGTAGCATTTTGTTGGCGATCTTTTTTTATTATGTGTCTAACATTTGTCTTATTCTTAATTGCTAATATACATAAGAATTTTGAAGACTTGCCATACTGCTTTATACATAGTGGCGCACGAAAACATCGCCCGTCTGCAAGCATATGACTCTGTAAATGGGCGGTTTTTTCGTGCATCACTCTTTCTTTGCTTATATAACTTTAGTTACTTTTTTAACGCTGAATAAGAATATTGCAGAAACGCTGCGCTGTATTGTGATTTTACTTTCCCATTCCATTTTTCAGAGAAAGGACATGCTGGCAGAAGCAGGTGCTTTGATGGCAAGAGAGAGAGAGAGAGAGAGAGAGAGAGAGAGAGAGAAGATAACTTTCACATAGTGGTTCGCAAAGCATACAATTATTTTTGTCGTCGGTGCATTTTGCCGAAAGCAAACTTTTCTCCGTTCAGAGATGTTCCGAGCCAGTCATCTCATTTCATTCTATGTGTGCATCTCTGTTATCCTTTGCCTCTCCTAAATTCTTGAAAATTACCTGGTTTTTCTTTCTGTGCGTGTAGTTTTTTTTTTTTTAGCTTTTGGATGGGATTTGGAGATAGTTTCAATGTTGATAAGATCTCGTATCTTTTGTATCTTACCCATTATCCATCAATGTTTCTTTGTCCATTTCATGATAATTCAGAAGTAGGTAATCTAATATCTTGCTCCTGTCATGTCACGCCCTGGTTATGATTGATTAGGACATGGTCCTTTTTGTTTTTGGTGGTTATTGTTCAGGATAACTGGAGTCACAACAGCTCAGCGGCAACTGCAAAGCTTCACCAAGTCAAAAGTAACGTTTGGAAAGAAGAAAGAAAGGCAAAGTTTGGAAAGAAGAAAGAAAGGCAAAGTTTGGAAAGAAGAAAGAAAGGCAAAGTTTGGAAATAAGAAAGAAAGGCAAAGTTTGGAAAGAAGAAAGAAAGGCAAAGTTTGGAGAGAAGAAAGAAAGACAAAGTTTGGAAAGAAGAAAGAAAGGCAAAGTTTGGAAAGAAGAAAGAAAAGCCAAATTCTCAAAAGAAGAAAGAAAGGCAAAGTTTGGAAAGAAGAAAGAAAGGCAAAGTTTGGAAAGAAGAAAGAAAGGCAAAGTTTGGAAAGAAGAAAGAAAGGCAAAGTTTGGAGAGAAGAAAGAAAGACAAAGTTTGGAAAGAAGAAAGAAAGGCAAAGTTTGGAAAGAAGAAAGAAAAGCCAAATTCTCAAAAGAAGAAAGAAAGGCAAAGTTTGGAAAGAAGAAAGAAAGGCAAAATTTGGGGAGAAGAAAGAAAGGCAAAGTTTGGAGAGAAGAAAGAAAGGCAAAGTTTGGGGAGAAGAAAGAAAGGCAAAGTTTGGAGAGAAGAAAGAAAGGCAAAATTCTGAAAGGCAAAGTATGGAAAGTTGAAAGAAACAAAGTTTTGAAGTAGGAAATCTAAAACTACTCAAGGAATGTAGTAACGGCGTAATAATATGGATACTGTTGAGAATATTCTCGCTGAGTTGATTGTAAATACTGATTTTAGCGGGCTTGCCTTATTAAGAAAGCAGAAGTCTATTTTAATAATACTGATTGTGATATCTCCCACATGATTGTGATATCTCACACATGATTGTGATATCTCCCACAGCCTTCCTGTGAGATTTCTTCACAGCCTGAAAGAAAGTTGTAGAAAATTGTTTACGTCAGATTTACGTTAATATCTCTTAGGCTGAAAAGGATTAGTTTAAGATTAACTCTTTGATGTCGTAAGTGCAGGCAAAATAAGCCAACGATTAATCAGGGATTGGTGACAGCATTTTCTCGTTACTTTCTACATCGCGTGAGCATTTTCTTCAAGTATCTCTCCGTTCCGTTTCTCTGTAGGACAGACTGAAAAAAAAAGTACCCGCGCATGATAGACTTCGCTGTGCTGGAGTAAACAGACGTGACTAAATATTCAACAGAATAGTTTAGTCATTTCTTTTATCACTTATTCATTTTTATAACGCGTAAATGCTAACGCAAACGACTCCATTGTTCTTTAGCCTGCCTGTTTTAAATCCTTGCCGAACAATTAGACATATACTTTCACTTCTAGGTTTTAGAATCTCAGCAATATTTGTTAGGGGCCTTTAAAAATATACATAGGTGTTTTGCTCCCATAGTTTTTTCTTCCTTTCGTTTTTGTCAATCGCTCGAATTGTGGATTACTGCTAATTTTGATAATGAAGTCAATAGCATCTCTCTCTCTCTCTCTCTCTCTCTCTCTCTCTCTCTCTTTCTCTGTATGTGTGTGTCTCAAGGTTCAGAGAGACACATGGATTTTCCACAAACGCCTATCTTTTGTCTTTTTTTTTTCCGCTCGCTCAGCATCCTCTCTGTTGTTCTTCTCCATGTCTATTTTGGTCTATCATTACTTCTGTTCCCCTGTGGTGTCTAGCTTAGTGCAATTTTTGGTAGTGAGTCGTCAGTCATCCGGACCACATGTCTCAACCATCGCCAGCGTCTCTTTTCTCAATAATTTCTGTCAGTGGCTCCATTTGCATTTCTGGCGACAAAATGTTATTTCATACTTCCATATGCAAACTAGTAAATAGCAAAAAAGAAGCACAAAGTAAGACATATGAAGATAACAAGATGCCAGTTCTTCCTAGATTGGTATTTAATCGTGTACACAAACACAGCTGACTAAACTAACCCGGGAAATGCCAGATATTTCCAGACTTACAATTCCTCCATTCAGAATAATACATCATCTGCTCTGCTCGTCCCAGATTTTGAACAGGCGGCCAGACGCGACGTATATCAATAGGAAGGAAACGTAAGTAGAGCGAGAGAAAAACTTTAGGACGGAAGGAAATATGCGTAAAGTGGAATAAAACGTAACTAGGGCGGAAGAAAAAATAAGCGGAGCGGGATAAAGCGTAAATAGGGTGGAAGAAAATGTGATTATGGTGAAAGAAATATTATGTCGGTCAGGGAAAAAAACGTGAGCAGAGTGGAAGAAAACGTAAGTAGGGTGAAAAAAAAACATAAGTAGGGTGGGAGAAAATGTAAGAAGGGTGGGGGGAAAAACCTAAGTAGAACGCAAGAAAATTAAGTAGGTCGAATGAAAACATAAGATGGGTGTAAGAAAACGTAAGTAGGATGTAAGAAAACATAAGATGGGAGTAAGAAAATATAAGTAGGATGTAAGAAAACATAAGCTGGGTGTTTGAAAACATAAATAGGGTGAAAGAAAATGTAAAAAAAGGGGGGGGGGTAAAGAAAACTTCAGTAGGCTGGAAGAAAATGTACGCAGCCTGGAAGAAAATGTACGCAGGCAGGAAGAAAATGTAAGTAGGTTGGAAGAAAATGTAAGTAGCGTGGAAGAAAATGTAAGTAGCGTGGAAGAAAATGTAAGTGGTGTGGAAGGAAACGTTGATATAAACAGGAAACAAACACTTTGTGATATGACAATGAAAATTAGTAACAAACCTGATTATCAGTAGAGGAAAAATAAAAGCTAAGAGAATGCAGAAGCACATTATGAAGTATTTATGGTCTTAACTGAATATTATGGATTTTTTAAACACTACTTTTGAATTGAAAGTGAACATTTTAATTATTTGCATTAAAATAAATATTTGTTTTATTCAAATAATTATTTCTGTCCTCGATAACAAAGAATTTATTACAGTGTGTTAACAACGGAAATCTACAGTTATAAGCAAAAGAAAAAAAAAAGGATACCAGTACCTGTTTCTGCTTTGTACGAATTGTAAAGACATAACATTTACTTTTAGACTCCTTTACAAAATAATACCTATCACTGAACAGACACGCTGTTTGCGCGTGTACATACCTGAAAAGAGTTGTATCCCATTTCAATGTAGAGGTAGACTACATTGTACCCTCGTCCTTGAACTTCGGAAGGAAAGGCCACGTTAAGTACTATGTACATGATCCCGAACAGAGGAATTAGAACTAGAATAAATTTGCCGAATTTTCTGTGAAAAGATAAACGTCACACATTAATACGCAGTAGATCTTTTGGGCGATGGGTAGTAGAGTCTATATTGAATTGTCAGTTCATGTGAACTTTTTTTTTTCTTTTTTTTTTTTTAGCTCCGAGACCCGCTGGAGTCTTATAATCGATATAATGTCAAAATGGGCACCTGACACATTTGTTCTATGTCATATAGTTATAAAATCGGCCATCGTTGTACACCATAATTCAGTGCACACGTGGCCATAGCGTCTGTACACCATATTTCAGTGTACATGTGGCCATAAGTACATTAAGAAATAACTCTTTCACGTTAAAATCAGCTCACTGTGTATTGAACTACACTCAGATTAGCCCTAAACTGTTTTTGAAAAAAGTTTCACCATCTAATTAAAAGACACGATCTTTGATAAATCTTCATACCAAATTTGCTATATTTGAACTTCGTGGTTTTTTTCTGTTTAAAGCTAGGAGTAATAGTGGCTTTATTTAGAAGCCACTGTCTCCAGTTCAAGCTGGTCGGCCTGGGGTGTTTTATCCGAGAAAACTCTTCTGCCGTGTTGGACACAGACCTAAACTCTGCCAGAAGGACAACGCACAGGATCAAGTCCGGCAAGACCAGGTTACAGCTGATGCATCGTCCCAGAGCAAAAGGGGGGGGGGTGGGGCAGAAGGGCCAAACAGTGAAGCGGCCCCGGATGACAAACGGAACAGGAGCCCGAGAACTCCATAAGATAATGACGAAGTAGGGTCGCAGGGTCGGGAGAATGAAAAAAAAACACACAGGTTCTGCTCACCTTACAAAATTCTTCTCAGAGATCCTGCGCATGATGATGATGATGATGATGATGATGCAGTTTTAACGATAGTCAGGATCCGTCACGAAATGCAGATTAACAAATGCTTTTGTTGTTTTAACAAAAAAGTGATAATCATGGAACATCTCTTTGGACATACAGCGAAGAAGAGGAACAGTATTTTTTTTTTGTTTGAATGAAGAGATGAGAGAATTCTCATTCTGGACAATTAACTCCCTTACGAGGTTAGACAGTCAATCAATAAAGCAATTTGCCGAATACGATCCGCTGCAAATAATAAAACAGTCCTTATAAATAACACAGCCCCCCCCCCCAAAAAAAAAAAAACCAACTTTTTTCTTGGTACTTTGGTTTTTAGACTTCTTCCTGTGGCTATTCCGGGCGCTGATTCAGAAAATTGCATTGGACAGACCACATCAGCTCTAGTTTCTTAGATATGGTTGAATTTATAAAATTTTAGTCCGCTCTTTAAAAAATCTCTTCTGCGGAATTGGGATGTCATAACAAGCTGTCTTATTTGAATGGGAAATTTATGTATTTAATTTACCCACATGTGTGCGTGCGTGCGTGCGTGCGTGCGTGCGTGCGTGCGTGCGTGCGTGCGTGCGTGTGTGTGTGTGTGTGTGTGTGTGTGTGTGTGTAAAACGACCTGCGTTTCACAACTATTCGTTTACTTCTTTTCTTATAATGCACACTTGGTTAAAAAATGTATAGCGCAAAAATGATAAAATCACATTTGTTCTCTTTTAGTATATAATTACATGCACAAAAATAAGATTCTAAACCATGATTTCCGTAGACTACATAAATGTGTATTTCAAAGGTTTCTCAGCCTGATCTGTTTAAAACAGTTGTGATGTATAATAGTTATGATCGTATAGCAGGTGCGTGTATATTCCCACTCATATCATTTCATTTTTGCAAAATCCAACACCGTAAAGATTATGGCGACTTCAAGACGGATCTGTTGGAATCATCCCGACGTATTTTGCTATATTTGTGGGGAGTACACACTGAAAGCAATTAGGAAACCTATTTCTGAATTTGTAAAAGAGCACGTGTAGGTTAATCTGGTGTCAAGCCTGGAGATCAAGATAAGCCATGGGCTCCTCATATTCTATGCACAACACGTACGGAGCATTTGCGCCAGTGGACAAATAGAAAGAGAAGCTGTCTGAAATTTGGAGTAACTTTGGTGTGGAGGGAACCAAAAAGCCACTTCAATGACTGTTATTTTTGTATTGTTAAAATCATAGGTCAGTCAAGCCAGTCAGTCAGTCATTTGCATGTCCCTTGCGGAACTTTGCCTTCCTAACATGCCTCCTGCAGGCCACTCGGTTGTAAGCAAAATGCCCTGCTGCTGATGTATCCATTTGCAGATTATCAATGATGTCTTGCACCCATCTTCGCATTGGTCTTCCTCTCTTGTCACATTATGTGTCCTTCCAAGACGGCCTTCTCTAAATTCTCATGACGTTTAATGTGTCCAAAATAGTTAAGTTTTCTCTATTTAATTGTCTTTACTAGCCAGCCTTTTTCAATATTAAGTTCTTGTAGTATAGACATATTTGTTCTTTTTTATGTCCATGATATTTGAAGAACTCTTCTGTATCATTTACATTCAACTACATTTATGTGTTTCTCAGTTGTTGTGTTAAATGTTCATGTCTCACAAGCATATGTTGCAATGGGAAAGATGCACGCCCTTAAAAATCTTATTTTTGTAGTTCTGTCTGTTCCTCTTCACAGCTTCTTTAGTTGTTTTGGTTTCTGAAGAGCGATAGATGTCCTCCTTTTAATTTTCCTCATTTTATCTCCATTATTAGTTAGTAATGATCCAAGGTATGCAAAACTCTCCACCTCTTCCAATTTTTCCTCAGTGATACATATTCCAGTTGCAAAAATTCATAGGCATCAATCGAAATAATTGTGACAAGTGGTCTTACGCTGATCTACCTTCAGCCTGGAGACCTGTTTCGCACTCGGATCTTGTACCCGTTCTACTTTCCCTTAAACTACCACAGCTCTCAGAGGTTGTCTTGCAGGTCTGATATCGCACAAGGCAGAGAAAGCGGGGGCAGTGACAATGAAACAACTTCACTTAGCGATGGTTTTTATCACATAGTGAATTAAGTGATCTGATCAGGGACTTACATTTTTCCAATGAGTCTTCTGAATTGCTTGCCTCCAGACTAAAGAAACAGAATGTACTTCAGCCTGGTACGAAATTTACATTTTATTGAAGGAGAGAAAAGGATTTGCTGTCATTATTTACCGAAACAACTACTTAGTATTCTACAATGACATCGGAAACCTTGTGAATAAAGCTGGTTTTTCAGAATATAACCCAAGTGAGTGGCATCTTTTCATCGACAGTTGAAAACGTAGTTTGAAATGTGTTCTTTTAAATAACAGCAACAAATATGGTTCTATTCTGATTGGCCATTCCACCAGGATGAAAGAAGAGTACAAGGCGATCTCTTTAGTCTTGGGAAAGATAACTATCAAGAACATCAATGAGTGACTTGTATAGACTCGAAGATGGTTAATTTTTTGTTGGTCAACAAAGTGGATACACAAAGTGTGTATGCTTGCTTTGTACACCTTTGGAATAATAGAGCCAAACATGAACACTGGGCAAGAAAAGATTAGCCTCCGAGGACATATACGGTGGTTGGAGGACAACATATAATTAATGAACCTTTGGTAGCACTAGGCAGAATCATGCTGCCACCACTACATATAAAGCTAGATCTGATGAAACAATTTGTAAAGGCTTTGAATAAAGACGGTTCGTGCATAAATTAACAGGACTTACTATGGAAAACTGAAGGCATGAATTTTCGATGGTCCACAGATAAGACAACTTATAAATGACCCACATTTCATAGCATCAATGAATGAAATCGAATCATGTGCCTGGTCTTCGTTTGTTCTTGTTTTGAAAAGCTTTCTTGGCAACAAGAAGGCAGACAACTACACACCATTGCTAGTAGAGGATATGCTCTTTCATTTCACCAGCCTTGGCTGTAAGATGAGTGTTAAAATCCATTATCTGCACAGTCGTTTAGATCGCTTTCCAGAGAACTTTGGTGACGTAAGCGAAGAGCGAGGTGAAAGATTTCACCAAGACATAAAAACAATGGAAGCCTGATACCAAGGAAGAAGGGATGCACACATGATGGCAGACTATTGTTGGAATCTTATGCGGGACTGTCCTGGCAGATCCCACTCTCGGAGGTCTTACAAAAGAAGCTTCTCGTGTCGATTAAGTGGAAAGTTTGTATCATAAACTTGTGCTTTTGGTCTGATATAAGTAGATTTTCATGCATTTTTCTTTTACTTTTTAATATGTTTCTTTCATACTTAAATGATATTAATTTAAACACTGCATTAAAATATCGTGATTTGTTATGGGCGAGCAGAGTGAATAGTGGTATATGGCATATGCTCTGTATTTCAAAAACTTGATCTGATATGGGAAAACTTGTGCCATTTTTGGAATCAGCAGGTCAAATAAACCCAGAAACAGGTCGATCTAACATTTGAGACACCAAAATGTGTCTTGCCCAGTGTATTATAACTAGACAGTGAGAAGCAGACGTTGGTTCAGTCAAAGTTACGCTGCTAATATATATATATATATACTGTCTCCTTTACTTTTTGGGATTACAATAGACTTCATAATGAAAAATTGCTGGACAGGTAACATAGGTATTGACTGGGTACATGGGACACAACTAGAAGATCTTGATTTTGCTGATGACATAACTCTTATCAGTAATAATGTGAATTCCATGCAAGGAAAAAAAAAGATAGCCTGTCTTCAATGGCTAGCAAAATAGGACTTGAAATTAACAAGGACAAAACAAAAATTATGAAAATTCCCCTTAATCAGAATGGAAAAATACACATAGACGGGACAGATATTGAAGAAGTCAATCAATTTGCATACCTTGGCAGTTACACAGACCAGGATGGTGACATTAGAAAGGAAGTTAGGATCAGAATTGCAAAGGCAGCATCAATCTTCAATAATCTTGAGAACATATGGAATTCAAAAGTTATAAGCACAAAAACCAATTTAAGACTATTCAATTCAAATGTAATATCCACCTTCATTTATGCATTTGAAAGCTGGAAAACAACTAAAGAAATAGACAAGAAATTAGACACTTTTGAAAACAAATGCATAAGGAAAATACTCGATATCAAGTGGAATGAATTCAAGAACATTGCAGAGATAAGACAGATGACTGAACAACAACCAGTCTCATGGGTGATGAGGAAAAGGAGATGGACATATGTTGGTCACGTGATGAGAAGAAATGATCAGAGAATCCCAAAAACAAGCTATCAAATGGAACACAACAGGCCAAAGAAAAAGAGGCAGACAGCGTGAAACTCTGAAGAGGACATTGTTAAGAGAGGCCAAATTAACAGGCATAAAATCCTTTGATGAGGTTGAAAGACTCGCCGAAGATAGGAAAAATTGGCGAACTACTTTGCGAGCCCTATGTGACGTTTAACGGCACGGGAAGGATATAATATATATATATATATATATATATATATATATATATTATATATATATATATATATATATATATATCTTATATCCTTATATATATATATAACAAGCAGGATTTCGAAAAGGGAGAAGCTGTCTCGACCAGATCTTTACTCTCAGAATAATACTTGAAGAACACATTGAAAAGCAGAAACCATTAATACTGAATTTCATAGATTTTAAGAAGGCATTTGATAGCATACACAGAGATTCATTATGGAGAATTCTATGTCTATATGGAATACCATCTAAAATTGTCAACATCATTAAGGACTTATACAATGGATATGGTTGTGCAGTCAAGACAGAAGAAGGGATGAGTGAATGGTTTCAGATTGAAACAGGCGTGAAACAAGGATGTATACTGTCTCCTTTACTTTTTGGGATTACAATAGACTTCATAATGAAAAAATGCTGCTCAGGTAACACAGGTATTGACTGGGTACATGGGACCCAACTAGAAGATCTTGATTTTGCTGATGACATAACACTTATCAGTAACAATGTGAATTCCATGCAAGAAAAAACAGATAGCCTGTCTTCATTGGCTAGCAAAATAGGACTTGAAATTAACAAGGACAATACAAAGATAATGAAAATTCCCATCAATCAAAATGGAAAAATACACATAGAAGGGACAGATATTGAAGAAGTCAATCAATTTGCATACCTTGGCAGCTACATGGACCAGGGTGGTGACACTAGACAGGAAGTTAGGATCAGAATTGCAAAAAACAGCATCAATCTTCAAGAATCTTGAGAACATATGGAATTCAAAAGTTATAAGCACAAAAACCAAGTTAAGACTATTCAATTCAAATGTAATATCCACCCTCATTTATGCATGCGAAAGCTGGAAAACAACTAAAGAAATAGAAAAGAAATTAGACTCTTTTGAAAACAAATGCCTAAGGAAAATACTCGGCATCAAGTGGAATGAATTCAAGAACAATGCAGAGATAAGACAGATGACTGAACAACAACCAGTCTCACGGGTGATCAGGAAAAGGAATGGACATATGTTGGCCACTTGATGAGAAGAAATGAGCAGAGAATCCCAAAAACAAGCTATCAAGTGGAACACAACAGGCCGAAGAAAAAGGGACAGACCGCGTGAAACTCTGAAGAGAACATTATTAAGAGAGGCCAAGTTAACAGGCATAAAATCCTTTGTTGAGGTTGAAAGACTCGCCGAAGACAGGAAATATTGGCGAACTACTTTGCGAGCCCTATGTGACGTCTAACGGCACGGGAAGGATATAAGATATAAGATATATATATATATATATATATATATATATATATATATATATATATATATATATATGTGTGTGTGTGTGTGTGTGTGTGTCTTCTGAGAGAGCCAGATTAGACCGTCAAATGTGAAAAAAAGAATGTGTGGAAATTCTTGGCGAAAACATGAGAAGATATGAAATGAGGTAAATGTCATCAATCTCTAGAAGCCTACAGTCACAGTGATTTTGTAAAACTAACTTGTTTTCTAAATAAATGCCTGCGACTATTCTCTTAGAAAACCTTCCTCCAGCTGGGGCTAGGAATGGAGATGGGATTTTTCTAGAACTGGATTTTCTTACACGCGCTTTGGCGGAAGAATTAACTTAAGAAGGAGATAAATCTGTAAAAAAGTTGTCTCAGTCCGACTTTAGTGGAGAGAGTCATACAAATACAGCTGTGCTGCATATTGTCAAATGAGAAAAATGTAGCCGACAAAACATCAGAAGAATTCATCAAAGTTTTGTAAAGAAGTATTTTTCCTAAACCGTAGTAAAAACAGTTTTTTTAATAATATAATTCTCTCTTTTTTCTGTCACTCTGTCTCTGTCTGTCTGTCTGTCTCTCTCTGTGTCTGTCTCTGTCTCTATCTCTTTGCCTCTCTCTGTTTCTCTCTATCTCTGTCTCACTCTCTCTCCCTGTCTCTCTTTGTGTCTTCTCTCCGACGACTGCAATTGACACTAGTGACAATGACTGTATTAATTCTAAGTCAACACTTCAGCTTGAAATAAACAATCTAATTAACTGGGGCAACAACAACAGAATGCTCATAAACACCAGCAAAGCAAAATCGATGCTCATTACAACAAGACAGAAATTAATAAATTCACCAACAGCAACACTACAGCTCCGTGCTGGAATTCAGATAGAGAATGTTAGTGAACATAAAACTCTAAGTCTCACGACCTCAACTGGAATCATCATGTGGATAATCTAACCGAACTCACTGCACAAAAAAGTTTACCAATTTCCTAAAATTAAACACTTTCTTGACACAGACATCAGGAAAATATACTACACATCACAAATACAAGGGCACATGGGTTACTGTTCCACAATCTGTGATGGTTGCTCCATGTCAAACATGAACAAACTTTACTCACTTCAAGAACGAGCAGTACAGCTTATAGTCGACAAACATGCAGCGCACATTAAAAATAAGGGCACACACATGTATGTTCTAGCATCGCGCTGGGAATGCCTTGCGCAATTTTAACCAAACTTGGCACACATATGGCTTATAATATGGACAATGCACCATGGGTGTTAGATCATTCCTAGAATACCCCTATGACTCATGGGGGTCGGGTGATATGTAAAAGTAATCGAAAAAGAACGATATTAGTGTCGAATCCATAGTTTTCGGGGTCGCTGAGATGTACATTGACTCTCCCGATGTCATTAAGTTCAAGTTCAGTCCCCAGCGGCAAGGGAGACACTAGGGGTAGGGATGGGATGGGGTGCATGTACAAATAATCGAAAACGACCGATATTAGTGTCGAATCCATAGTTTTCAGGGTCGCTGAGATGAATTGTGACACTCCCGATGCCGTTTAAGTCCAAGTTCAGCCCCTAGCGGCATGGAGGCCCTAGGGATTGGGGTGGAATGAGAGTGACATGTAAAAATAACAGAAAACGACCGATATTAGTGTCGAATCCATAGTTTTCGAGGTCGCTGAGATGAATAGTGGCACTATCAAGTTCATCCCCCCCCCCAGCGGTATGGGGGAGAGTGGGGGTGAGAAATGGTGAGAAATAAAATGGCCAAATTGACCGAGATTAGTGTCAAATCCATAGTGTTCGGGGTCGCGAAGCTGACTGGTGACAGTCCTGATGACAATTAAGCCCACGTTTAGTCGAATAGAACAAATCGAACCCTGTAGGACCGTCTAGACTATATACAACCTTCTAGAAGGTTGTGAACATGAATAGAATATTACAGAACCTTCTAGAAGATTGTAGAACCGAATAGATCTCCATAGAGCCTTCAAGAAATGAATAGAATTTTGTTGATTTGGATAAATAAATACCCGGGCAACGCCGGGTAATCAGCTAGAGAGAGTGTGTGTGTATGTATATATTATATACATATGTATATAATATATATATATACATATATATATATTGTCAAAGTCTAAACTGATTTAAAGTATGGCTTGACTGTTGGTTGTATTTTTATACTGCTTTCCCAAAAATTTGTTAGTTTGAAATGAATATGAGAATGTAATTAAGTTTATTTCATGTAGCTGTATAAATGAGAGTGTGGAGTGTATGGGTGTGTAAGAGATAGTTTATTATGCATTTATGTATTAATTTGATTGCTTTTTCGTGCTTATTATGCTCATTAACAAATGCTGAATGACTGTGACTGAGTTAAAACTGTATGATGAAGGGCAGAATGTTTGACGGGTATGTATGCACAATTCTTATTCCTTTGAAAATAAAGTACGTTCGTTCGTTCTCTGTCTCTATCTTTGCATCTCTATTTGTCTATCTCTGCATCTCTATTTGTCTCTCTCTATCTCTGCATCTCTATTTGTCTCTCTTTATCTCTGCATCTCTATTTGTTTCTCTCTATCTCTGCATCTCTATTTGTCTCTCTATATCTCTGCATCTTTATCTGTCTCTGTGTCTATTTCTATGTCTCTCTGTCTCACCTCTCTCTCTCTCTTTCGCAACAATGCAAAGACGTAGCTGTAGTTCCGTTTTTATATCTTTAAAAATATGTTTGTGAATATACCACTCTCTGAGCAGGACAGTCTGATCTTCATCACGTCAGCCCACACAAAAGTGGATTCTTTAACAGTACAGTTTTAACGCTGGTTTTGTTCTTCATTGTTGAACTCACAAATATACTCTGTCAAGTTCTGTACATGCTCTTTCTCCCCCATAATCAGTTTCCATTCCACTTACTTTAAACAACTTTTGCTGTAAGTCTTTTTTTCTTTTAGTCCAGTGGTTCTCATCATTCCAGAATGGTCCTCTCTTTCCTACACAGACCGGCCCAAGAATCCTCCCTTTTCAATCTAAGCTGGCCCCACAATCCTCCCTTTTTTGACCCAGGGTGCCCCTCGAATCCTCCAGAAAGGACTTTCATCTTTGTACATTATTCCTCCTATGGGGAAAATCCTCTCATTATACTTGAATTTCCTACCCGGGGAGCTACTTGCCTTCTTGTTGAGAATCCCTATTTTTAGTTCCTTTACTTATTATTCAATCGCACAGACTAGGAATCTTTCTGCTGATGATCTCCTAGCCTAGTTCATTGCCCAAGCAGTCAGTCTTCTTCTTCTTATTGTTTACGTTTAAATTCTTTCTTCATTTTGATCGATTTATTTTTTAAATCCATCTTCTTTCAGACAGTTTCATTATTTTTATGTCTTCTGTCTGTTCTTTGTCATTCTCCTTGTCTAAGATATCCCTATTTCTGTCTGATGGAGGACGTGATATTCTTCAGTATTACTTTGAATTTTTTTGTCCAAGTTGGAAACGCAGTCAGAACCGACCAAGACCCTGTCCCGCCTCTCCGTCGGTAACCATAGTAACCGGCCCAGCCTCGGTAACGTGACAGAGACCGGAACGATTTCCATGAAGGTGAAATCCGCTAAAGAAACACTGAATCTTTGCTTTTTTTCCCTTGGCTTCACTGGTCATGTGACACGAAGCGTGTGCACCAACACCATCACTGCGTCGGCCACACAAAGATCATTTGCTTGTAATTCCAGGAAGACAGAACAAGAAGAACAATAACAGCATTCTGTTATGTTTTTGTATCGTTTCACAGCTACAGTCGTGTACATGTCCACGCAGTTCATCGTCAAAAACTGTAACATATCTATGTTTCCTATCCCTCTATATGTTTTCTTTAAAATTCCACTATTCTCCCACACAGCGGACCATGAACCTGTGTTGCATATGTATATAAGCAGCACATTTCGGAACTTCTTATTATCAAAACCAGATGGGCTGACAGCCTTCTCTTTCGTCTCAACTATTCCACGGTACAAGTCTGTTTACATATTGCTTATTCTGCGTTTGTTCAATAATCATGTGACTTTCTTTTCTTTTTTGTTTTATTAAACCCGTGGTATAAATTTATCACTCCCTTTTTTTGTAATCACCAGCTATAATTTTCGATTTCTCATTTCTAGCTTTATCATTAATATGAACGTCAGCGTCGTGTGATTTTAAGTGACTTTCTGTTTGTTATAAAGCATTATAAAATGCAAATACTCTGCTGTTATATGTTATTATATGTTTACAATCATAGGTCTTCGCTATAGCTAATGTAATAGTACTCATTCGTATATATTATATAAGTCTTTTATGTTTCTTTGGTGTTTCCTTATCACTAATTATTCAAGCTGTTCATTTATCTCCTCCTGAATCTATGATTACGTAATGACCTGAATATATTTTCATGCTTTCGTCCATGCCATTTCCCTCATTTCCATGTCATCTGTGAAAATTTAATCCTTTCAGTTTTATATCTTGAATTTTCTGCTTTCATCGCTTGGTTTAAGAGTTTTAATTTCAATTTTGCAATTTTTAATTTGTTGATCTTGCCAATTCTAGCTTGATAACCATCTTGCATAATCACCGGCCTGTGGAATGCTCTGCCAGAGGACATAGTTACTCTGGCAGACTACTAACGCTTTTCTTGTGGATCAGATTTCTGTGCTGGTGAACAGTTGTTCTTTGAAGGTACAAACATAGTTCCTCTCTAGTTCTATGTCATGATTACTGCAGTGCTTTCCAAACGTTTTTTGGGCTACTGTCCTCTAGTCTCCTAAACCATATTCCCTGCTCTCTCTTGGTTCTGATGTCCACCCCCCCCCCCCCCATTCCATCCTCGCCCATGCTTCCTTTGACCTCAACGCGTGGATGTTCCAAACGCCCCGCCCCCCCCCCCCCAGGGGCGTAGCGCCCACTTTATAAGATAGTGATATAAGGCCTTTCAACGTATCTGCAGATCTGGTACTACGAACTAACGAAAGAACAACACACTTAATCTTCAAGGAGGAACTGACATATAGGTCGATGTGATATTCTGTCTTTAACTTTAATGCAGTCTTTCGATATCCGTATAGTACTGTTATTACAAACGTATAGAAAACAATAATAAATCTGAAGTGAGCAATTTTTATATATAGAGTTTTATTTTCTGCGGATAATGCAGCTCTGGCTTGGTAAGTCTTAAGATACTCTCTTCAAGTCTGGCAAACGTTTCTCTTATTTCGCTCTTGTTGTCTTGCAGAATTTCTTCTTGCATTTCATCGTTTAATATCGATTGAGCGAAAACTATAGCCTTCTAATGGTTACTGGTGTCGATGAACAACTTAATTAAGAAAGATCGATTAATTGCAGCCATTGGTAGAGAGCATGGTAAAGTTCTACGTTAGAGTGAACTACAGCGGTTTGTACAGGGGGGGAAAAACCTCATTGGAGTTCTCGACCTTGTGGATAAAACGTACGCAAATGAATAAGTTTGTCATCACGGGCTCATAAACACAGACATAATAAACACATATCACCCGTCCTCGTCAATGGTTTCCATGGATCTATATAAAAGAATGACGTAATCTATGATTAAACAATCAACAACAGAAAAAAAAAACTTGTCTCCTAAATGCATTACTTTCCTCGACACGTTATTTGCTTTCACACTTCCAGAGATGCACCTCGCGCTATTTTCTATTCCACTCTTACAAGTCACCAAGTGTGTTTAGCTTGATTAGACGTCTTCATGAAGATCAAAGGTTCTTAACGTTTTACGATTAAAGAAATACCCCTTCTCCCCCTCCCAATGGATTGCCCAGTATGTCTTAATAACTCCTAAGAATAAATGGTGAAACAACAACTTGGTTTGACATAAAACAAGGGATCAGTTAAGGGTGCATATTGTCGCCTTAATTATTTAACTTGTATACTGAAAAAATAATGAGGAATGCTAGAGAAGATGTATACTAAGAATATTATGATGCCGTAACTTTGGAGGTTATTAAATACCAGAGATTAGATATGCTGATGACACAGTAGTACTGTCCACAACACAAAAAGGAATGGAAAAAACTAATTATGTCAGTCCGTAAGAAAAGCGAAGAGCAAAACCCCTATCTTACTGCGAAGAAAACTAAATTGATGACAACTGACAAAACAAACAAGGCAGCTGAAAATGTATCAATGGGGAAAAAACTGGAAGACATGGAGAGTTTTGAATATCTTGGATCACTACTAACTAGTAACAGAGATATAATGAGGGAAATTAAAAGGAGGACATTTATCGCTCTTCAGAAAGTAAAAAATTAAAGAATCTATGGAGAGGAACAGACAGAACTACATAAATAATATTTTTAAGGGCATGCATCTTTCCCATTGCAACATATGCCTGTGAGACCTGGACACTTAACAAAACAGCTGAGAAACACATAAATGCCTTTGAATGTAAATGCTACAGAAGAGTTCTTCACATATCATGGACACGAAAAAGAACAAATATATCCATATTACAAGAACTTAATATTGAAGAAGGCTGGCTAGTAAAGAGGAGTAAAGAGGAGTAAACGGATAAAACGTAAATATTTTGGACACAGTAGACGTTATGAGAATTTAGAGAAGACCGTCTTGGACGTTTACACAATGGGGAAAAGAAAGAGAGGAAGACCAAGGCGAAGATGGCTGCAAGACATCGTTGATGATCTGCAAATGGATGCGTCAGCAGCAGGCCATCTTGCTCACAACCGAGAGGCCTACAGGAGCGGTGTTTGGTTTGATGGCAATAAATTCACTTGAGCATGTGATGTGTTTGGTTTGATGGCAGTCACTTCACTTGAGCATGTGATGTGTTTGGTTTGATGGCAGTCACTTCACTTGAGCATGTGATGTGTTTGGTTCGATGGCAGTAAATTCACTTGAGCATGTGATGTGTTTGATGGCAGTAAATTCACTTGAGCATGTGATGTGTTTGATGGCAGTAAATTCACTTGAGCATGTGATGTGTTTGATGGCAGTAAATTCACTTGAGCATGTGATGTGTTTGATGGCAGTAAATTCATTTGACCATGTGATGTGTTTGATAGCAGTCACTTCACTTGAGCATGTGATATGTTTGATGGCAGTCACTTCACTTGAGCATGTGATATGTTTGACGGAGGAAATCTGTCCCACGATGTGGTAAAATACTTCTTACATCTTACATCCTTCCCGTGATGTTAAACGTCACATAGAGCTCGCATAGTTGTTTGCCAAATTTTCCTGTTCTTGGCGAGTCTTTCTACTTTTTCAAGGGACGTTATGCACGCTAAACTGGCCTCTCTTAACAATGTCCTCTTTACAGTTTCACGTGGACGACCTGTTTTTCTTCGGCCTGTTGTGCTCCACTTGATAGTTTGTTTCTTCTCATCATATGGCCTACATATGTCCATCTTCTTCTTCTGATCACTCATGACACAGGTTGTTGTTTGCTCATCTGTCTTATCTCTGCGTTGTTCTTGATTTCGTTCCACTTTATATCAAGTATTTTCCTTAAGCATTTGTTTTTGAAAAGAGTCTAATTTCTATTTCTTTAGTTGATTTCTAGCTTTCGCATGCATAAATGAAGCTGGGTATCACATTTGAATTGAATAATCTTAAATTGGTTTTTGTGCTTATAACTTTTGAATTCCATATATTCTCAAGATTTTTGAAGGGCAATGCTGCTTTTGCAATTCGAATTTTAACTTCCTTCCTGGTGTCACCATCCTGGTCCATGTAGCTGGCAAGGTATGCAAATTGGTTTACTTCATCAACAACGGTTCCTTCTACGATATTTTTCGTTATTGATTAATGAGAAGTTTCATTATTTTTGTTATGTCTTTGTTAATTTCAAGACCTATTTTGCTAGCCAAGTAAGACAGGGAATCTGTTTTTTCCTGCATCGATTTCACATTGTCACTGATAAGAGTTATGTCATCTGCAAAAATCAAAATCTCCTATTTGTGTCCCATGTACCCAATCAATGCCCGTTTTACCTGTGCAGTATCTTTTCATTATAAAGTCTATAGCAATCACAAAAAGCAATGAAGATAATATACATAGTTGTTCCACTAAAATACTAATGCCACCAAATATTTTCCTGCTTTCTGTAGTGGACAAATTCTTAATCGCAGATATCTGGACACCTTTCACTGCTCATCTCTTTTTGAAGCTGGGTTGGGAATTGTTGTCCCTCTCCAGAGAGTTAACTTTACGTTTTTCTCTCAAAAGATATTTTGACCTGGCATGTTTCCTAACCAGGATAACAGGTTGCTAACATCCCTTCTTCCAATGATAACTTCATGGCTTAAATATTTCTATTCTCTGATAAGAAGGCAGTAGTTTGTTCATATGTTGTGTCTGTGCACAGTATAAATTTTCATGATGAGGTAACAGTTTAAAAAAATCATTGCCAAACACTGTACTGAAAATTTCCTCCATGCTGTCTTGTTTGTTTACATTCACTGAAACACCAGAATTTCCTATAAATTTTTCAAGAACTGGTGTAGAATCAATGTTACTCCACACACCTATATCACTGCTAACTATATCACACAAAAAATGTGAAATACTTACTGTTGAAGAATCATATCCTGACTTCGAATCACAATCACACAATCTCTGGAATTTTCACTTCTGACACAGCAACACTGTGCCTAGTTATCATATTTTTAATCAGATCGCCGTCACAGAAATCACTTTGAAACACATCAATTTCATTACTAGAATCATTAAACAGTGGTTTTTATTCATTACTAGGGTAGTCTGACAAAAGATTCTGGGCATAATTCATTGTACTGTCGCAGTAACATCGAGCGTAACGTGCTCCGCCATTTGCACAAAATGTCGACTTGGCGAGATCTCGTAAACACGTGTTTCCGACAGCTAAACCCGCGAGATTTCTATTTTTTTTTAAGTTACAAAGATTAAAAACAATATTTTATTATATTAACTTTGCAGTAAAAATACAAACAACCAAAAATTACTTTAAATAACACGCTAGAAACAGTTTAAATAAGACGACCATCGAATACGGCAAATCCGCCTTTCGGTCAACAACGCACGGAAACCAGAAATACGGATTTTCCCGTATTTGGTCAACAAAGTGTCTCTTTACAGTTTCACGTGGACGACCTGTTTTTCTTCGGCCTGTTGTGCTCCACTTGATAGTTTGTTTCTTCTCATCATATGGCCTACATATGTCCATCTTCTTCTTCTGATCACTCATGACACAGGTTGTTGTTTGCTCATCTGTCTTATCTCTGCGTTGTTCTTGATTTCGTTCCACTTTATATCAAGTATTTTCCTTAAGCATTTGTTTTTGAAAAGAGTCTAATTTCTATTTCTTTAGTTGATTTCTAGCTTTCGCATGCATAAATGAAGCTGGGTATCACATTTGAATTGAATAATCTTAAACTGGTTTTTGTGCTTATAACTTTTGAATTCCATATGTTCTCAAGATTTTTGAAGGGCAATGCTGCTTTTGCAATTCGAATTTTAACTTCCTTCCTGGTGTCACCATCCTGGTCCATGTAGCTGGCAAGGTATGCAAATTGGTTTACTTCATCAACACCGGTTCCTTCTACGATATTTTTCGTTCTTGATTAATGAGAAGTTTCATTATTTTTGTTATGTCTTTGTTAATTTCAAGACCTATTTTGCTAGCCAAGTAAGACAGGGAATCTGTTTTTTCCTGCATCGATTTCACATTGTCACTGATAAGAGTTATGTCATCTGCAAAAATCAAAATCTTCTATTTGTGTCCCATGTACCCAATCAATGCCCGTTTTACCTGTGCAGTATTTTTTCATTATAAAGTCTATAGCAATCACAAAAAGCAATGAAGATAATATACATTGTTGTTCCACTAAAATACTAATGCCACCAAATATTTTCCTGCTTTCTGTAGTGGACAAATTCTTAATCGCAGATATCTGGACACCTTTCACTGCTCATCTCTTTTTGAAGCTGGGTTGGGAATTGTTGTCCCTCTCCAGAGAGTTAACTTTACGTTTTTCTCTCAAAAGATATTTTGACCTGGCATGTTTCCTAACCAGGATAACAGGTTGCTAACATCCCTTCTTCCAATGATAACTTCATGGCTTAAATATTTCTATTCTCTGATAAGAAATTTTTTTTCCTTAATTTATTTTAACTTCCACAGAAAAATGCTCTGATAGTACAAGACTAGTTTGAGATAAACATTTTCTGTCATTTCAAAAGTGGATTATGAGGAAATGTCCACCTTTTGTAGAATATGATGGTATTTACCCCCGCATTCTCACAAGATTAATTTTATAATACATTTACCTCTACTCTCTTATTAAAATAAGTTATCTTTTAAAATATATGTTTCTAATCCTCTTACAAATGGTGATAGTTTATTTATATTTAATACTTTGCAACTTCTTACAAATGTTGACGGTTCATTTATATTTAATCTTTCATAAGGATTTTGTTTACTGTCTCTGTTCTCTTGCCTTACAGGGATAATCTGGTGGAACAAATCTCTGCTCTCATACAGTATGATTTAACTCAACATGATCAGTCTATTTTTATTAGTCTGTAAGCTACAAGACTATTCAATTCAAATGTGACATCCACCCTCATTTATGCATGCGAAAGCTGGAAAACAACTAAAGAAATAAACAATAAATTAGACTCTTTTGAAAACAAAAGCCTAAGGAAAATACACGGCATCAAGTGGAACAAATTCAAGAACAATGCAGAGATAAGACACATGACTGAACAACAACGAGTCTCATGGGTGATCAGGAAAAGGAGATGGACATATGTTGGTCACGTGGTGAGAAGAAACAATCAGAGAATCTCAAAACAAGCTATCAAGTGGAACACAACAGACCGAAGAAAAAGAGGCAGACATCGTGAAACTCCAAAGAGGACATTGTTAAGAGAGGCCAAATTAACAGGCATAAAATCTCTTGATGAGGCTGAAAAGCTCGCCGAGGACAGGAAAAATTAGCAAACTATCTTGCGAGCCCTATGTGACGTTTAACGGCACGGGAAGGATATAAGATATAAGAAGCTACAAGGATCCAAAAGGCCTACTAACATTTCCCAAAATAACGCTTTGAAACTTCATTAAATCTAAAGTTTCCTCCAAATTATACTTCAAGTTCAGTGTTGTAATAATGTATTAATGCTCATGTATGCGTGTTTCAAATGCTCTGGTTCCATTACGAGGTAGCCTCACCGCCAGACAAAACTGTAAAGCGCGTCCAAACAAGCTTCAGTCTGCAAGAATTTACAGGAATAAACGAAGTAAGAGAATGCACTTCATTCCCGGACATAGTTTTCGATTATTTTTACCTCTGTTCACGATTCACAGTAGTACATTCAAAACTGATCACAACGGCGAACTACCCAGACTGTGTTTGTGTAATTCGCACTTTGAACTGAACTGGGACAAAAACAGCGACTCTCAATTATGAGCTTAGATTCGCTAGGTCTTGAAAACGTTTCTCTTATTTCGCTCTTGTTGTCTTGCAGAATTTCTTCTTGCATTTCATCGTTTAATATCGATTGAGCGAAAACTATAGCCTTCTAATGGTTACTGGTGTCGATGAACAACTTAATTAAGAAAGATCGATTAATTGCAGCCATTGGTAGAGAGCATGGTAAAGTTCTACGTTAGAGTGAACTACAGCGGTTTGTACAGGCGGGGGAAAAACCTCATTGGAGTTCTCGACCTTGTGGATAAAACGTACGCAAATGAATAAGTTTGTCATCACGGGCTCATAAACACAGACATAATAAACACATATCACCCGTCCTCGTCAATGGTTTCCATGGATCTATATAAAAGAATGACGTAATCTATGATTAAACAATCAACAACAGAAAAAAAAAACTTGTCTCCTAAATGCATTACTTTCCTCGACACGTTTATTTGCTTTCACACTTCCAGAGATGCACCTCGCGCTATTTTCTATTCCACTCTTACAAGTCACCAAGTGTGTTTAGCTTGATTAGACGTCTTCATGAAGATCAAAGGTTCTTAACGTTTTACGATTAAAGAAATACCCCTTCTCCCCCTCCCAATGGATTGCCCAGTATGTCTTAATAACTCCTAAGAATAAATGGTGAAACAACAACTTGGTTTGACATAAAACAAGGGATCAGTTAAGGGTGCATATTGTCGCCTTAATTATTTAACTTGTATACTGAAAAAATAATGAGGAATGCTAGAGAAGATGTATACTAAGAATATTATGATGCCGTAACTTTGGAGGTTATTAAATACCAGAGATTAGATATGCTGATGACACAGTAGTACTGTCCACAACACAAAAAGGAATGGAAAAACTAATTATGTCAGTCCGTAAGAAAAGCGAAGAGCAAAACCCCTATCTTACTGCGAAGAAAACTAAATTGATGACAACTGACAAAACAAACAAGGCAGCTGAAATATGTATCAATGGGGAAAAACTGGAAGACATGGAGAGTTTTGAATATCTTGGATCACTACTAACTAGTAACAGAGATATAATGAGGGAAATTAAAAGGAGGACATTTATCGCTCTTCAGAAAGTAAAACAATTAAAGAATCTATGGAGAGGAACAGACAGAACTACATAAATAATATTTTTAAGGGCATGCATCTTTCCCATTGCAACATATGCCTGTGAGACCTGGACACTTAACAAAACAGCTGAGAAACACATAAATGCCTTTGAATGTAAATGCTACAGAAGAGTTCTTCACATATCATGGACACGAAAAAGAACAAATATATCCATATTACAAGAACTTAATATTGAAGAAGGCTGGCTAGTAAAGAGGAGTAAAGAGGAGTAAACGGATAAAACGTAAATATTTTGGACACAGTAGACGTTATGAGAATTTAGAGAAGACCGTCTTGGACGTTTACACAATGGGGAAAAGAAAGAGAGGAAGACCAAGGCGAAGATGGCTGCAAGACATCGTTGATGATCTGCAAATGGATGCGTCAGCAGCAGGCCATCTTGCTCACAACCGAGAGGCCTACAGGAGCGGTGTTAGGGAGGCAAAGTTCCGCAAGGGACATGCAAATGAATGAGTGAATGAACCCCTTGGCCAGATTGTCGAAATCATATCATTAGTTATATTGGGTACTGATGTGACTTCAAATGGTGTTCACAGCTCGGCTGTACTTCATAAATGTGTAGGAAACAAATAGGTCGTTGACCGCAAGTTTTTATGCCATAACAACAGTACAGGGTTAACGAATGTTCGGCCGCTGGTGCGCAATACAGAGCAGACAAGCAGGTGACTAAGTATAAAAAGATAAAAATGTAGAGTTCAGATGGGTCTAGACTTTATACGTTGAGCATATAGGAAGGTTCCAACCGATCGGAGGAGATTATGTCCTCGTTTAAGTACTAATGACTATATATATATATATATATATATATATATATATATATATATATATATATATCAGGGACAATTTTTTATATTCAGGATTTTTGATTGATTGCAGTCATTCCATTTTTTAACTTGTATTTTAAGATGGAATCACACACGTTAAAAAGGCGAATTAGGGTTGATTCTTTTGTCGTTCATGTCATAAAAATTGATGATCCTTTGATGAAGAATCGTTACTCGTGTTTTCTTTCTTTGCCGTAATGTTGATGTGTAGGAATGAATGAGAAGAAGGACAGAGTGAAAGACAGGTCACAGGCCAGGCTAAAAATAGTTTAATCACCCGCGTAAGATCATTAAAAACTTTATCTGTAGTACCTTAAAATATAAACAACAGAAGTAAAAACAGAAAATTTATATCATATTAATTTATACATGTGCAGAACCGCAAACAACACAGGTGAAAGAAAAGATCTAATCTCGTGACTCTGATATTTAAAAATGTTGCTCAGAGATGGAGTCTCTACCCTCCCCCCACCACCCTATCAATTGGTTCTCGTACCACCAGGAAGTGTGGATACCTCTGGTTAAGAAACCCTGGATCAGATTAAATCCAGTAGAGGGTGACGCCTCATTTAGCAGTCATTGACCCATAGCTAACATGCTAACGTCAGTCAGGGTTGGCGAACCATAGCGACCATGATCCTGTGCCATTTCTCAATTGGTACCTTCACTTACAAGCCCAGCCTGGCTAATGGGACAGGCATCGTCATAATCCCCATGGTGGTGGAGCCTGCTAAAGAAGTATTGCACCCCCCCCCTACCACTTTACTTTATACCTTCACTCAGGAACTGAAAAAAAAGTAGCCGTAACCCGCTCTCAATTCTACAAGGTGCTGTCCTTCAAATCAGCTCCTAGTTCCAGGTAGATAGATGAAGAAGAAGAAGAATCCATTTCAAAATCTGTCCTCAGCTATCATCTAAACCCTGGCAAGTGACTATCAGGTGAAGACAAAATAAAAACAACTGATCTATGAAATGACGGATCTTTGAAAAGCGGTATTTCCTGACAATACCTTGGCGCTTCTCGGATTCTTTCCCAAGCTGAATAGACAATGATAGCGAACTGGAGGATGAACATTTTATCATCATCTTCAACATCCAAACTCATAGGAATATAAATCAGCATATGAAAATTATTTGCAACACAAATATTAGCTTTCTCCATCAAGAAAATCATAAACTATATTCATGGGATACAGGCACCTGCAGCTAATCTTGCACTAGTAAAACCACGGATTAACAAGTTCTGTAGCGAAGAACCGAACGCAGATTTCACATTAACAGAAAAGCCTCGATTATTGAATGCATATTACACAGTATTTGGACATTCCAAATTTTACAATAGCAGTGAAATTATAGGTAGTGTTGACATAGTTTAAATTAGTTTGTCAAGTTTGTCACACAGTAAAAGATGGAGAACCACATATCTAAGGGATTTTAAATGTTACAAACCAGAGTCGTCAAGTTTGTCACACACTAAAAGTTCGAGAACAACATATCTAAGGGATTTTAAATGTTACTAACCACAGTCGTCAAGTTTGTCACAAACTAAAAATCCGAGAACAAAATATCTGAGGGGTTCTAATGTTACAAATCACAATCGTCAAGTTTGTCACACACTAAAAGTCCGAGAACAACATATCTAAGGGATTTTAAATGTTACAAACCACAGTCGTCAAGTTTGTTACACACTAAAAGTTCGAGAACAACATATCTAAGGGATTTTAAATGTTACTAACCACAGTCGTCAAGTTTGTCACAAACTAAAAATCCGAGAACAAAATATCTGAGGGGTTCTAATGTTACAAATCACAATCGTCAAGTTTGTCACACACTAAAAGTCCGAGAACAACATATCTGAGGGGTTCTAATGTTACAAATCACAATCGTCAAGTTTGTCACACACTAAAAGTCCGAGAACAAAATATCTGAGGGGTTCTAATGTTGTTACAAATCACAATCGTCAAGTTTGTCACACACTAAAAGTCCGAGAACAACATATCTGAGGGGTTCTAATGTTGTTACAAATCACAATCGTCAAGTTTGTCACACACTAAAAGTCCGAGAACAAAATATCTGAGGGGTTCTAATGTTGTTACAAATCACAATCGTCAAGTTTGTCACACACTAAAAGTCCGAGAACAACATATCTGAGGGGTTCTAATGTTGTCACAAATCACAATCGTCAGGTTTGTCACACACTAAAAGTCCGAGAACAAAATATCTGAGGGGTTCTAATGTTACAAATCACAATCGTCAATTTTGTCACACACTAAAAGTCCGAGAATCTCACAGTGGAGGGGCTTTAAATGTTACAAACCGCAGTCCAACGGATACCTCTACCTGTGGCCACATTTTAAACATGAAATTGGCGAGAAAAGATACACTGTTAAGCTCCCCACGAGGGAAAAACAAAACATATAACATGATCTATTTGGTTGGAAATAAATTTGTAGTAATCATTCTTACTTCTTACATCCTTTCTGTGCCGTTAAACGTCACATAGGGCTCGCATAGTTGTTTGCCAAGTTTTCCTGTCCTCGACGAGCCTTTCAACTTCATCACGGGATATTATGCCCACTAAACTAGCTTCTCTTAACAATGTCCTCTTTAGAGTTTCACGTGGTCGACCTCTTTTTCTTCGGCCTGTAATCATTAGAACTGGACAAATATCATCAGAAGTGGAGAAAGTTATTAATCTGCCTAAAGGAAATAGTCGACGAACAATCTGGTTTTCCGAACGATTAGGGCACACCTACTACCAGCGTGGTTATCTGATCTACTATATACAACCTGCAGCCAGCCTGGTTATCTGAACTATTAGGATATAACTTACAATCAGCCCGATTATCTCAGCTATTAGGGTATAACTTACAACCAACCTAGTTGTCTGAACTTTTAGGATATAATCTGCAACCAGTCTAGTTATCTCAACTATTAGGATATAACCTGCAACTAGTCTGGTTATCTGAACAATTAGGAGATAACTTACAATCAGCCTGGTTATCAGAACTATTAGAATATAACTTACAACCAGCCTGATTACCCGAGTTGTTAGAATATAACAAATGAACAAACTGCTTATCTGAACAATTGGGTAGCTACCCACCACCAGCCTAGCTACCCGAACTATTGTGATGAGGAGAGTACAAGCCATCAGGCCACGGCGTGGCAGAGCGTGGCAGAGATGCACATCTATTTGTAGGTCATCAGCGTGAGATGTTTCTATCACCAACGGGGCTTGATAAAAACTTGTGTATGACAGAATCACGCGAAGAGCAACTCAACATAAGAAAGCAACATCGCTGGAGTAACACACACACACACACAAAGGAGATCCCAGACTGAAGTCGAAAGACGCATCTAGAGGTAACTGAAGCTCCCAACACAAACATCCTTTACTGTCACTGATAATATATCTAACACTGGCAGGGGTAATCATGAGAGGAGCTGTTCAACAAGATGATGCTCTGCGAAAACCACAACAGCCCATATCCGCCTGTTTCAAGAGTCCACTTAGATCAAAAGTGCATACAGGGGTGATTAACAGTGGGCGATATAACACCCGCTCCCAGCGTAAAGCAGAACAAACACATGATAATACATCATTTGAGATAAGACAAAAACTCCATGCTCTTCACCTTTTGTAAAAGAATGCCTGCGGATGAACTTAGAACGGGACATAACCCATACAATCTTATAATAAGGATATCCGAGATTTTAACGCGTGATACATAAACTACCAAAAAAAAATCACATAATTTTTATCTTTTATAAGAAAGACGAGTCAATTAAAATTGTTTAAAAATTGTTTTCCTGTTTAAAAAAAATCATAATTTAAAAAATATGATTCTCTCAATAAAATTAAACAAATTAACGATTATTCTCAAAATAAAATTAAATACATTAACGACTAATTACTCTTCTTCCCTCCACCCACCATTTTCACCATACCCCACCTCCCCTCCTCCAACTCCTCACATATAAACAAATCTAAATTTACTAATAACTCCAAAAAAGGGGGGGGGGGGGTCAGTCTTCACGAACTCTCATTCAGTGTGACAGACAACTACACAAAAATAAACTCTTAGGATAGCGATCCTTAACTGGGGTCCATGGATAGCAAGAATGAATGAATGAATAATCTTTATTTTTAAAGGGTAAAGAATTGGGCACGCAGGCCTGTCTTACATTCTGCCCTTCATCGCTCCATCTTTCATTCTTCCCACACACTTGATTTAGTACAAATATACACATTAAATTAGGAAAAACATATCAAAAGAGTGTAAGATTTAACTACTACATTCAAAGTAAAAGAAAAGAAGTAATTAACCTAATAAAATAGCACTCACACACATACACACACAGACATATACATAAACAAAAAATACATTGTAAATACAAATCTTCTAACATATGTTTTTAGCAAACATTTAAAAAATTTCTAACAATATCTAACAAGTTGCTTTTCTAACTATGTCATTTTAGTACTTGATGATTGGCGAGTCACATGTTGAGAGAGTGCTGGTTATTTTATGGAGGCATATAATTACAAGCAAGTAAATAATGAAACAGGTCTGAGTTAAAGGATGAAGTATTACCAATGGATTTTAAATGGCAGGGGAGGGTGTTCCAGAGCTGTACTGCGGAGTATGCAAGGCTTTTCTTGTACAGATCAATCCTGGGTTTAGGAAGAAGACAGTTTTTTAAACGCTGGCTATGTTTAGTGTTATACGTAAACAGTGACCACAAGTAAGGCGGAGCATTGTGCGACAAAATTCTGTGAACAAACTTAACTTTGTTAAAAATGATTCTATTTTTGAGGGGTAGAATTTTGAGTTGTTTGCGTTGATCTACAGTCTGTACTGGGTGTTTGTCACAAATAAGATTTAATGCTTGCTTGTGAAGTGAGTGGAGCCTTTTTGTAGAGAGTCAAGGAAATGATTTTTGGGGATTTACAAAGCAGCAAATGGAGTTACCCGATGAAAAAAAAATCTTAGATTTATCTGGATTTATTTATTCCTTTATTTTTAATAATGAGTCCAGATACACATTTTTGTCAAATAAGAAACAACGAAGCTTTCCTAGAGTAAAGTAACAGGACACAGTGTTGTATGATGCGACCTCGAAAAAAAAAAAGAAGACAAAGCAACTTTTAGACGCGAGAGAGAGAAACATCACAAGAGAATTACCTGGGACTTTAAGCACTTACTCTGGTAGGACGAACGGCCGTATAGCTATGAAAGAACAGAGCATTAATGAACTGCGCTATCCAGCATCCCCAATAAGTAGCAAAGACATCAATACCTGTCTAAACACCTTTTCTCGTGTCGGAAAGTGGGATCACGGCTGCTCTCAGGTCGGAAAGGGAATTCACGGCTGTTCTCATTTAGGAAAGAAGGCAACAAAAAAAATAGTTCACGGCTGTTCTTAGGCCGGAGAAGGGGTCCACACCCGACAAAGGGCTAAGAACCACTGACTTAGAATGTACTTGAAAGAAAATTACAAAATCTTTTATGTCTCTTCTGCGCATTCATTTCTTCGGCAATGTAAACTAAGCACTGTAAACCTTTCAAATTTTGCACAGTAATTAAATACATTTCAGCGACATGGGGTACAACTGAACTCCACACATCTACAAATCGCTACGAATTGGCTAGTTAAAAACAGTACAGATTTTACAGTATTCTAAAATCAATATTATTAATATCGTAAATTGAAATCCGTGAACATAACTCAGTAAAATATAGCTCTAAAGCTCCAGAGTGAGTGTGTGAGAGAGAGAGAGAGAGAGAGAGAGAGAGAGAGAGAGAGAGAGAGAGAGAGAGAGTGAGAGGTATGGAAGAGAAAGAAAACTGGAATGTTTTAAAGGAAAAAAAAATACTAAATGCCTCACTTAAGCTTAAAGAAGGACTCTCAAATGAGTATAATCCTTTAATGTACTATTACATTTGCAAATGAACAGATAAAATGCCATTACGGTACGCAATCTGCAGAGCGGTCGATGCACATTTGTAACAGAATTCCAGAATTAAGGAATTCCAGAAATAAGGAATTGTATTTAACGTTATAGGAGGAGTTAACAAGGGATTTATTTGGTAGACTGCCATAGTGGTTAGCGTCCTTAGTTTTTTTTTTTAAAGTACAGATCAACTATAGGTCAGGTTTGACATGTTGAAGGCCATTTCTTGTCACGTC
Source organism: Achatina immaculata (assembly GCA_009760885.1). Lineage (NCBI taxonomy): Eukaryota > Metazoa > Mollusca > Gastropoda > Stylommatophora > Achatinidae > Lissachatina > Lissachatina immaculata. The sequence goes on from CM019717.1 coordinate 8,290,315, forward strand.
CAGGCACGGGATTTTTGTACAGTTAACTAAAGTTATTTAGGGCATGTTTGTTTAATTCGTTATTTTTAGTTACATAAAAGCTTAAAATAGGACTGTTGTTTTTAGTTTATTGTCCAAGTTCATAAACAGGTAATTTTTGCATGGATTGAGAAATGTTTTAATCACCATTTTTATCTCCCACGAGATAGAATATTTAGGAATAGGAATTGTAGTTCATATTTAAGAACAAAACTCCTACGTAGAATTATTATTATGATGATAAGGATTACATTGATTAGTAGTTTGGGATTCATTATGATTGTACATTCATTATGTAGAGTTTGACTGAGAAGGATGTTTCAGTTAGGATGCTAGGATATGAACTGTTTGTTAAATCTTTTTTCTCATGGATCCAATGTGTACATTTTTTATGCAGCTACGAGTTGTTAGAAATAGTTTGTAACCGAAGAAATGTAAATTAGTTATATTGAGATTTCTGAGGACTTTAAGTCCGATATTTTTGGTGATGTGAAGTTGTAAGAAAGGATCCATGGAATTTTCAGTGAGTTAGTAAGTTGGCTCTTATTCCATCATGTTGAATGCCTGTTTTTCCTAGCTGAGAATGGTTATTGTCCACTCTCTCCCTACATGGCGAACTAGTTCTCGTCGGTAGATGTGTTGGATTATTCATCTGTTTACTCAATGTTCTGCTACATCCTCACTTATTCGCCACTCATTTTCCCCATAATAAATATGTGTAACTGCTATTATAAATTTGAGTGTTAATGGTTCTCAAACTGTTGAGATGTGTTCGTTCTCAGTTACACATTAAAGTTCCTCAGATGTAATCAGTAGATAGAGTAAGAAAAGGTAGTACAGTTTATCACTGAAAACCAGACGTTTCGGGTAAATGAGAGTCTTGTTTGGTAGCTCATCTGAGTGAAGGACAATTCCGATTTAAAACCCGCTGCTGGCGAGATTCTTCAGCTGCCGTGCGTGGAGTGGGGCTTCTTCCGGCCAGTGAAGTAAGGTGCGAATGGGGTTGCCGGGCGGCGCCACCGTGGAATATGTGAAAGAAAGGATTAAGTGAAGTAATCAGTAGTCTTGAGGTCAGGACTGCTCAAATCACGGCACCTCTGACTGGAGGTCGGCTACGTTCTATATGTACATATACTGGGCGAATTGCCTGAACCGGCTTAACCCAGAGGTTAAACTAAGACACTGCTGGCGTGATTCTTCGGCTGCCGCGCGTGGGGTGAAACTTCTCCCGGCCAATGAAAAAAATACGAATAGGATTGCCGAGAGGCGACGCTGTGAAAAGGTGAAGGAAAGGATAAAGTGAAGATTAATCGGTATGTCCAGTAGTCTCGCGACGAGAGCTACTCATACCACGGCACCTCTGTTCTAGAGGCCGACCACGTCCGATATACACACATACTGGTGAAATATGCCTAAACCGGCTTACATCAGGGGTGAAACTTGATGACTACTCATGTCATGGTATCTCCGTTCTAGAGGTCGAACACGTCCTAAACGCGCCCATACTGGGATAATACGCCTAAACCGGCTTAATCCAGGGGTGAAAACCTACTATTGGCAAGGATTCGTCCTCCTGGACAAAAGCTCTGTCCTGGTCATAACTAGGACGGGCAGCGGCCACGACCACAAAATGCTGAAGTCAGAGACACTGGATCAGTGCACTCTAGATAGGCAACCACCTCTCACCCGACGGGGATATATGCATGTCCTAATCACGGTGAGGTTTTCCGATGAGAAAGTTCAACGCTGGACTAGATGGGCAACCACCTCTCACCCGGTGGGGATAAACGGATATTCAAAACACGTCGAGGTTTTCCGGTAAGAAAGTCCAATTCTAGATTAAACTGGTGCAATGAAAACCAGTGTCACGCAATCCCGCTTCTGAGACCCACTGAGAGTGCAAGCTCAAGCCCCGCGACACTCTGAACCTCATGTGGTCCTCTCAGGGATCTCTTGTGGCCCTCTCAGGGACCACAGGGGGACCATAGGTCCAATCAAGGACCACATGAGTAAATTCAGTAGGATCACGGGGGATCTTGGTGGTAGAAGCGAACGAAGAAGAAGCAAAAGAATAGGAAAGTGTGTTCAAAGACATTAACCACTGTGCTTCAGCAGCCTAGCCCAACAGGGTAGAACTGAGCACGTCTTTATTTTGTAGTACTAGCTGAGATACATGTATTTCCGTTGTAATACTGACTGAGACACATGTCTTTATGTTGTAGTTTCAGCTGAAATACATGTCTTTATGTTGTAGTTTCAGCTGAGACACATGTCTTTATGTTGTAGTTTCAGCTGAGACACATGTCTTTATGTTGTAGTTTCAGCTAAGACACATGTCTTTATGCTGTAGCTTCATCTGAGACACATGTCTTTATGTTGTAGTATCAGCTAAGACACATGTCTTTATGCTGTACCGTCATCTGAGACACATGTCATTATCTTGTAGTTTCAGCTAAGACACATGTATTTATGTTGTAATGTCGGCCGAGACACATACCATACACCTGCCTTAATTTTAGATCCACTCCGAGATTTCAAGAAATCCTGTCTAACCCACTTAGATTCCCATTCAATGCCTAAGTTTCAAGACCTCCACACCATCGACTACAAAAGAACTCATATAAAACATAACATAAAACACTAACATAGACTTTTTTGGGACAAACATAACCTTTTTTGCAGGACACACATAGACAGAATAAGGCAAAAAGTAGAAAAAAAGTGTTCTGTACAAGCAGCTCAGTCAATACAGAATGAAATCAAGCAACACGGATATCAATTTAGAAACCGAGAAAAACAAAACGTTTACTAAAATTATTAAACGTTAAGTTCTCACCTGTACTGAGATCTTCCCACGTGACGCTGGCTGTCCCGGACTCTCGTCATCAGCACACGTATGATGTCCAGAAAAAAGAAAAAGTTAATCTGAGAAAATAATACAAAAGCGACTAAAATATCCCAGACTGGTTGATATCGGAACACCATCAAATCTTGGCACGAAAGAACAATGAAAAAAAATATGTGGAAGACGATTCTACTGACTAATATTGACATGGATAAGTCATTCAGTACAAACAGTTTTGATAACTAGACTTTTTAATATAAAAAGCTTTCTATTTTCTTTTTCACAAAACATGAAATTACGGGATACCATACTCTGTATATCTAAACTGTAATTCTATGGTTCTATGGTAAGAATGGCCAAAGCGCTAGCAACACAACTTCTCAGACTGAAAGCAATGGCTCATGTGCCTACAGCTGTTGTTCTCCAGTTGATTAAGATTCCCCGTGGTGTCATTTGTTACATGAACCTGTACTGATATCCTCTTTCCAAAGATGAGATCGAAGCATATGACATATGAACTTGCGTACTGTACAGTGATAATAATAATTCTACAAGATTTTAACATTGAAAAACACATTAAAGTTTACCTTTGCACAACATTTGGAAACATTCTGATAGGTCACAAAATATGCCTTCTCTTAGAGTTCCAAGCTTGATTCCTTGTTCTGATAAATTGCCGTAGGTATTACAATTAATTCCTTCACAGACTGGCTCTCTAGATGATTATTCTGCCGCTTGAAAACTGTCCTGAACTTAAGCCACAAGGAGGCTTTCAGGAAAAAAAAAACAACCTGTGACTTCAGACTTAAATTAGTGGTTCCTTTCCACCCTCATGGCCAAACGGTTAAGAAAATTTTTTTATCGCCATCTGCCATTGCTGAAGCTCGACCTCGACACTTGGAAAATATTCTCTGATTTCCTCCCTCATCATTTGCCTACAAACGGCAACCAAATCAGAGGGATATCCTCAACCACAGCCACCTTAAGCCGGATCATGCAATTATCGGAAATATAAAATGTAACCTCCCCCGATGTGTCGTCTACCATGTGTAGTTAGAGACACGAAACGGATTATTTTCCCCAAAAGTGTCTTTACATTCCCTGAAGGATTCACACGCGAGTACCCAACGTAATGTTATAAAAAAGTGCAAAAAAAGTAAAGTGTAGGATAGACTTGTATTAGAGAGACCGGTCTCAGATTAGGTGACCGCATACAGAAGCATCTTTATGACATCTCCTAGCATGCTTAGCTAAGCCGGTCTCTGATCATTTCAATGACCCAAACAAAGTTTGATTTTCTAGTAACAGCCGTTTAACAGTGTCACTCTAATGATAGAAGCAATCTGGTGTTCGAGAACTGCTACTTAGCGGGAGTATGGGATGCTGGAATCATATGGTGAAGTTCAGATATACTTAACATTCCCTTTCTCTATAATTATATTCCCTCTTTACTAAATTCTGCTCGTTCCTCCCTGTATCTTATATTTTATGACACTCACTGTATCTTATATTTCATGACACTCCCTGTATCTTATATTTCATGACACTCACTGTATCTTATATTTCATGACACTCACTGTATCTTATATTTCATGACACTCACTGTATCTTATATTTCATGACACTCACTGTATCTTATATTTCATGACACTCACTGTATCTTATATTTCATGACACTCCCTGTATTAGATTACAAACGCTCTACCCCAACCACTTCCATCTATTCCACAGACCTTCTCGGCTTCATTACCATTGTATCCGTCTCTCTTCTTTACGCTTTTCCCACCTCCTCTTTACGGTCAGCACATCATATCTCACAACACTTCATTTAAACATTCCTAATACTCTACCACACGCACTCTCGGACTCAGCTTCTTACGAGTCACAGCTAAGTGCTGCCTTTTTTTCTGTCCTCTTCCCCTATTTCTTTTCCTGTATGTTTTTCTATGATAAAGGTGTAAACAGAAACGTTACAACTGTGTGCTAGTTAACAAATAAAGCTGTTACAGGTAAAAAGAGATAACGACTGCAGCAAAACTGGTTCTAGTAATAAAGGTAGATAGAGGTATATGGTACAGTTTTACAAAGCGATAGAAGGAGTGAGGAAAGTGAGAAAAAAACTGAAATAATGAAAATCATACAACATCCAATATTTCGGCGTAAGCCTTTCTCAGTGATTACATACGAGGGGTGATTGATAAGTTCTCGGCATAAGATACAACGGATTACTTGTGGATACATTTTTGGGGTTATTTCTCAACATAGTCCCCTTGCAAGTTTATGCACTTAGTCCAGCGATCATGGAATTTACGAATCCCTTCTTTGTAAAAGTCAGCATCTTGTGCCAGTAGAAAGTGGTCTACAGCATGAATGACGTCATTATCTGATGCAAATTCGGGACCAATAGGCTCCTTTTTGAGTTTGGTAAACAGGTAATAGTCCGAAGAGGCCAAATCTGGGGAATAAGGAGGATGTTCAAGAAGCTGGAAGCTGCATTCTTGAATGGCAGCCATTGTCACCGCCGACTTGTGAACTGGAGCATTGTCTTGCTGAAAGATGACTCCTCTCGTCAATTTCCCTCCACGCTTTTCCTTCAATTTGACCCGCAGTTGGTTCACAAGATTAATGTAATAGGACCCTGTGACCGGTCTGCCCTTTTGAAGATAGTCTACCAATAGCACACCTTCTGAATCCCAAAAGATGGAAGCCATCACTTTGTCTGCAGACAGAACCACCCTTGCTTTCTTTGAAGGTGGGGATCCATGTTTCCACTTCTTTGACTGTTCTTTGGTTTCTGATTGAAAATGATGAACCCAAGTCTCATCCATAGTTACAAATTGCTGAAGAAACTTTTCAGGATGTGCAGAAAAATGGCCAAGATTGTCTCTTGACATGCTGAGACGCTGTCCTTTGTGATCAGCTCCAAAGAGGACCCATCGAGCAGAGAGCTTTGTCATTTGAAGATCATTGTGAATAATGGCATGAACATATTCCTGGGAGATGCCCAACTCGGTAGCAATGTACCGCTCAGTTAGTCGTCGATGCTCCATTATCATGTCATGGATTCTGCCGGTTGTTTCATCGCTTGTTACCGTTCTTGGTCTTCCTGGACGGGGATCGTCTTCCAGACTCTCCCTTCCATGTTTGAATTGAGCTCCCCATTTCTTCACTGTGCTGTAAGAAGGGGCACTCTCCCCTAGAGTCTCCACCATATCCTCATGGATCTTCTTCGATGATAAGCCCTTGATGCAGAGGTAGCGAATGACTGGTCGATGAGAAATGTTATCCATTTTATCAATTTCTGCCAGACCTTACCACTTCAGTAGCCTGTAAAAAAATTGGTTGCAGTTAATTTCTTGGAACTTGGTGTTTAATCTTACATTAATCTGATCTACAAATGCACCAATATCAACTGTGTGTTTCAAGTATTTGTACCTTATGCCGAGAACTTATCAACCACTCCTCGTACTAAAAACAACGCAACATATAATAAAAGAAGAAATATGAAGAAAAATGAAAATGAAAAAAAAACTTTTTTCATTTTCATTTTTCTTCATTTATTATATGTTGTGTTGTTTTTGTATGTAATCATTGAGAAAGGCTCACGACGAAATATTGGATGTTGTATGTTTTTCATTAGTTGTGTTTTTTTCTCACTTTCCTCACTCCCTCTATCGCTTTGTAAAATTGTACCATACACCTCTATCTACCTTTAATAGAACTGTTAGTACTTTTGTTTTAAATAGTTTTAACACTGTGTTATCACATCCTTTACTACAGTGGCTTTGTGTATATTTATACAAGTATATTTAGTATTATACATTAAAAAACTATTCGTGTGTTAAAAATTCTCCTGCTTCAGTTTCTCAAGCTTCGTATTCTCATGCGAACCCCACTTTTCTAGTCATCTGAAAATAGACTTTTGGCTTTCATTGCATATACACCAAACATTTCATCACATTACATCTCTGTCTAACAATTCAGTTTAAAAAGTCGATATTTTACTCTCAGTGTGACATGATACCTGAATTAAAAAAAAGAGGCTGCATTGATTTTTAAAAAATCGGGAACTAGAACTGATCAAGATTCTCTCCTACTTTTGAACGGTGCTATTGACAGATCGGTTGTAGCGATGCTATAGTTGTCATCTACGTGAGTACCTACATGCTTCCCAGAACAGCGGAGCTTGTTTCTTTGCTAGATTCACTCGAGGAAGTAGAGAAAGCCACCCGAGCTTATTTTTATTTTCAGATGATTTTACATTTCCAAATCCATACTTTAAGTTCGTTAAAGCTAGCCGTGTCGTCATTAGTATCTATATTTTAATTGTGTCATCATTAGTATCTATATTTTAATTGTGTCATCATTAGCATCTATACTTTAACAACGTCATCATCATCTACGAACATGGCCAATGACTTAACATCGTCTTTGTGAACCAAGAAAAAGCATTCGACGGGGTTAACAGAAACAAGCTGTGGGCAGTATTAGAGGAGTATGGTGTACCAGGACATCTGCTGGAAAATATAATGTCCTTATACACAAATAGTCAAAGTCCAGTAAGGACAACAGCAGTCATTATGGATTGGCTCAATGTAACAACGGGAGTCGGACAGAGTTGCGTACTGTCCACCATTACTATTTATAATCTGAGTGGACAGAGTAACGACAGAAGCAAACCCACTAGAACTGAAGGAGCCTATGCTCACAGACGACTAATGTATAGCACACACGATCATATGAATAATCTCCATCAGAGATGTAAACATTATGATATGAAAATCAACATTGCCAAAACAGAGACCATGAAAGTTAGCAGAATGCCAGGTCCATTGGATGTATATACTGAAGACTGCAAAAACCAACAAGTAAAAGAATTCCAGTATCTTGGATTTATGTACACAGAAGATGGGAAGCTTGATATAGAAACTGATGTTAAAAGACAAAGAGCCATTGCTGTTGCATACCAGGTATCCCTGCTGTTTACATACCCCAACATCCCACTTGAAACTAAGAGAAAACTAATTAATAGCATACTCATACCAACGTTGTGCTACCAGTGGCAGACATGAGCACTTACTAAGAAACAACAGAATAAAATAACCACATGTGAAATGAGATGTCTTAGGAAAGCAGTAAACGTCTGTAGGTTTGACAAGCTACGAAATAACACCATAAGATAGATCGTAAGAACGACATCATGTGTATGACATACAGAAAAGCAAATAATCCAGTGGTTCGGCCACTTATTGGGAATGACACACTCACAGCCAGCCGCGAGACTCTTCAGCCAAAGAACTACAGGACACAGATCAAGAGGAAGACCCAGAAAGAGATAGATAGATGGTATCAGACACACTCACTAATTATAGTATGACTGTCACTGAGGCTGCCCATTTGGCCCACAAACGCCAATTGCATCTAACCTCGACACTTCAGGGTACAAGAGGAAGAATAAAGTAAAGTAATTAAGTAAGATCATGACCTACACTTTGATTGTGTACCTATACTTTAACTGCGTCGTCATCATCAGTATCTACACTTTAGCAGCGTCATCGTCATCTATATTTCAACAGCCTCGATATCAGCATTTGTACTTCACCTGAATCTAATGCTAATCACATGTTACCAGCACCTGCACTTTAACTGCATCATCATTAATGTTTATACTTTAAGTCCTCGTCATAATCTATACTTTAATCGTGTCATGAGCAGCCAAGCGCGACCAGGCCGCAGTTACAGCTACAAATGAACAACAACACCATCACACTCAATGAAAAGATCTCTCACCACAACAATGGCTGTCCATGGACCTTTCAGTATCCAGAAAAACGTGGGATTTTCCTGGAAGTTCCAGCAGCTGAAAGAACAACAATAAACAAAGTCCATTATTAATTTTTCTGACAAACATTCACATGCCTTAATCCTTTAATCCTTTCTTCCGTCCAAATGTCAGTATCAATCACGCAGTGATTGTTTATCTAGAGATATCAGACTACAAGCTTGACTTCTTTCTGTTTTTGCTATTTGACCACGTTCTTTTCAGTTCATACAGGCGGAACGAATGTGAACAATTACCTCGCATGTTCTAATCTTTGGTCTCACAAAGTCCATGAGAAACATTCATTCCCGTCATTAGAAGCATTTGTATGTAAAATAAAAAGGAATTGTTATTATCCATTATATTCTCGTGACTTCCAGTGACTTAGAACCGTTGACGAAGATAACATGAAGTAGTAAGTGATGTAATGAAACATTGAAAGATAGGGGTTACTGCCGAAATGAAGGATAATCCTACAAAGGAATGTTAACTGTTCCACGAATAGGAGGCATATTACCAGTGATAATGTATACTGGTAGTGAATAGAAGGCGATACCTATGAAAATAATATAATATATATTTTCAAATTATCATTGCAGTGAAAAAAAAAACAGATCATAATGCCATTCATTCGAAGATCTCTGTACCCTGTAGCATTTGCATGCTGTACAGGTGTGAAATGTTAGTGCCTTCATATTTCTAGGCCATAAAACTCTTGCGGTAGGGTTGCCAACATCTGTCATCGCTGTAATTGTTTTCGCAGGAAGGCCTTTGATACCCATTTTTCGAGAATGACTGACCCCCGGAGCGAGCCAGTGGGTCGAAAAAAAAAAAACTCCCCTTCAGTGCGAAATCGAACCGGGGACCTTCTGAACGGCAAGCGAGTGCTTTGATCATTATACACCCGCCATACCTCATTCAAGGAGGCGTGTCTATTATTGATCGTTGCTATCTTGATCGCAATTCTGAAAATATCTCGTAGTGGAGCCAAAACGCCAAGTATTCTTCACTTTAAGATCCTTCGTCATCTGCACGTGCTGTGAATTCCATCTTAGACGTACTCGAATGAAGAAATGTGTCACCGAGTCATCTTCTAAGACTGCAGAACCTTAAAATATTGACGATGTTGTGTTAATGAGACAAAAAGCACAATTAACGAGCTGTTGAAACGATTCTGGTTAGAGTACATAACTAAACTAGATTAAACTAGCTTGTTTACATGCTTCCGTTAGAATATCAGGATTAAACTAGTTTGTCCCATTTCCTTCCATTAAAATTTTATTTTCACATTTTTGTACAAGTCTATTTTGTTTTCTTTGTTTCTTTCTCTGCGTCGGAACATCCATGAAATTACTTCTGAATACGTCTCCTTATCAGCCACTTCTTCCTGCATCTGCTTTCTATTCATCTTCGAAAAATTAGGGGCCCGTTAGAGTAGTTTGTTTATTTATAGCTCTTTTGCTAATTTTATTTCGTTTAGAGTTTGCTTTTCTTACATTTTAAGTTTCTTTACATTCTAACTAACCGCTTCATGAAAGTTATAAAATCGTTCATTGCGTGAAACTGGAATGAGTTTCATTTTTGTTTTGTATATAGTTAGTGATGAAACACGTATGCATACTTTTTTAATCTAAGAAAGTTGTTGACTTTCGATACAAAAATGTTAATCTTCTTCACACAAGGTTCTATAGGGTGTTCCGAAAATCACTATACAGTAGCGTAGTATCGATTACAGCACGCACGATCGGTGTATACAGATGCTTAACCTAGTTATCGCAAACACTGCGATACCTGAATCGATGCTACACTACTGTATAGTGATTATAGGATTACCTTGTATTTGTTTATGTTGAAGAATTTTTCACGATATGAATACGTGGTTTTGTATTTTACAAAGGTAAACCAAATAAAAATTAGAAAGTACGAATTACACAAAACCTTTATTTAGTACAGAAAAAATAACACTCTTATCTTTCAGTATAGTCTCTTGGTTTGAAATACTTTTGCGCTATCTGTGAACCAGCGGCGAATATCTCGTTTGAGAGCGTTCAGATCCGAATGTTTTTAGGAGTCGTCACCACCTTGTGTGCTTGCCCAGGGCGGTTGACATCGTGTAAGCTTGTTCTATATATCCTGAACTTCATAATCCAGTTATAGATTTCAGCCTTGCAAATGCTCTCATCGCCTGGTTCCTCAGATATTTCACAGTGTATATCAGGCCTTTGGCGAGCAAGAATCGAATGACGAAACTCACTTCTTCCTTGGATTACGTCTGCAGCATAATCTCCATCTTGAAATTCGCTGTTATTGGCTTGTTTCTCAGTTATGGGGACACTGTCTGCTTACTGATCTCACTGACCTTAGCATTAACAGTCGGTACTACTGAGGGATTTCTGTCTGGTCTTTCGGAAATTTATTCGTATTTTCTTTCATTTTATTCTCCCTTCTATGATTAGTTTCATTCCGAACTGTGCATACAAATTAAGAAAGGCTCACATAGCAGTACTGTGGAAAGAGCTCAATAGTAAAAGCTATCAGTGCACAGTTAATAACAAAGCAAGAATTAACATAACACTGTGACATTTCGACTTACGTCTTCATCAGACACAGTTTAAAAAAAAGTTAAAAAACAAAGCAAACTAACAGTAATGGCCGGGGAAGTATATTCCTACCGCTTTACCATGACACAGAAAATCGCTACCTGTTATGATATTACATGGCAGAAGAAACAAAAATGACATTATGTTTTACTTACTATGTGTTTTTAGTAAACGATTGTCAGACTAAACAAAAATGACATCATGTTTTATTTACTATGTGTTTTTAGTAAATGACTTTCAGACTAAACAAAAATGACATCATGTTTTACTTACTATGTGTTTTTAGTAAATGACTTTCAGACTAAACAAAAATGACATCATGTTTTACTTACTATGTATTTTTATTAAACGACTTTCAGACTAAACAAAAATGACATCATGTTTTACTTACAATGTGTTTTTAGTAAACGACTTTCAGACTAAACAAAAATGACATCATGTTTTACTTACTATGTGTTTTTAGTAAATGACTTTCAGACTAAACAAAAATGACATCATGTTTTACTTACAATGTGTTTTTAGTAAACGACTTTCAGACTAAACAAAAATGACATCATGTTTTACTTACTATGTGTTTTTAGTAAACGACTTTCAGACTAAACAAAAATGACATCCTAGTTTACTTACTATGAGTTTTCAAAGAACGACTTCACTATAATCCAAGGTATCAGGAACGACCATGGTAGTACTGGAATACAATAAAAAGATTCAGTAACGTCTATTTGCTTGAAGATGTTTTTTTTTTTAAAGACTGTGGATTAACTATCGAATAGTTACCGTTTTTTATTGTAAAATACACAAATATATGAAATAATACAATACTCTTACTTGTATAACGTTGCTGAAATACATTTGCTTGTAAAAAGTGTAATCAATTTGTTGATCAACAAATCAAAGATGGCGTATGTAAGCGATAAGCAATGGTGTTGTATCAGTCAGTCCCTTGCCGAACTTTGCCTCCTTAATAGCTCTTCTGTAGGCCTCTCGGTTGTAAGTAAGATGGCCTGCTGCTGATGCATCCATTTGCACATTATCAACGATGTCTTGCAGCCATCTTCGCCCTGGTCTTCCTCTCTTTCTTTTTTCCATTATGTACCCTTCCAAGACGGTCTTCTTATTCTCATGACGTGTAATGTGTCCAAAAATATTTAAGTTGTCTCTGTTTAATCCTCTTTACTAGCCAGGCTTCTTCAATATTAAGTTCTTTTAGTATGGATATATTTTTCCTTTTTGTGTCCATGATATTTGAAGAACTCTTCCGCAGCATTTACACTCAAATGGATTTATGTGCTTCTCAGCTGTTTTGTTAAGTGTCCAGGTCTCACAGGCATATGTTGCGATGGGAAAGATGCATGCCTTTAAAAATCTTATTTTTGCAGTTCTGTCTGTTCCTCTCCACGGCTTCTTTAGTTGTTTTATTTTTTGATGAGGATAGATGTCCTCTTTTTAATTTCCCTCATTGTATCTCCATTATTGGTTAGTAATGATCCAAGATATTAAAAACTCTCCACCTATTCCAATTTTTCCTCACTGGTGTATATTTCAGCTGCCTTATTTGTTTTGTCAGATGTCATCAATTTAGTTTTCTTCACATTAAGATAGAGGTTTTGCTCTTCGCTGTTCTTACGGACTGACATAATTAGTTTTTCCGTTCCTTTTTGTGTTGTGGACAGTAATACTGTGTCATCAGCATATCTAATCTCTGGTATTTCATAACCTCCAATTTTTATGGCATCGTAATATTCTTTATCTACATCTTCTCTAACATTCCTCATTATATTTTCAGTATACAAATTAAATAAGTAATGCGACAGTATGCACCCCTGACGGACCTCTTGCTTTATTTCAAACAAAGTTGGTGTTTCATCATTTATTCTTACTGCTGCTTGTTGGTCTGGATACAGCAGTGATATTAATTGTATCAAATGTGTTGGAAATCCCATTTTTTTCATTATTTCCCAAATTTTATGGTGTTGTACAGAATCAAATGCCTTTGAGTAGTCTATAAAGGCTAAATATAAATTCACATGAAACTCGATGCATTTCTTATGTTGAAAATATATTTTTTTTCGCTTGTTTACGCTGTAACAAAAAGTTGGGTTTTTTTGTGACGCTCACGACAATGTGGCAAAAAAGTCTAAAATATAGAACTCCCAGGGGACTAGACGATATGCTCTGTCTTATAATACGTGGGAAAAAAGGCAGGGTGAATGTCCTATGACTACTTGAAGACAAAGATTGCCGGAACTTTCCCAAAACACCAAAAGTTACTCAAGCTTTTACAAATAAGCTTAAAGTTCTGCTTTCATTTAGGAAAATAGTTTTTAGAATCGGCAACCGTGGGATGTCAAGTCTCTCTATTTGATCAGCCAGCAGAATGGCCTAGTCTTATATTAACAAAAAAAAAAAGAATGGGAACTCTTTCATTTATCCGGATCATCGCTATAGAAACAAGTTAGTTTAGTTTTCACATCATTATATGAGAATATGAACTTGTTTAGTTTTTACATCTTCATTTGAGAATATGAGTTTGTTTAGGTTTGCATCGTCATGTCAGAATATGAGTTTTTTTAATGTTTTTGCATCATCACATAAGAATATGAGCTAATTTAGTTTATGCATCATCATATGGGAATATGGGCTTGTTTAGTTTTTGCATCATCACATGAGAATATAAGCTAGTTTAGTTTTCACATCATTATATGACAATATGAGCTTGTTCAGTTTCCACTATATCATTGGAGAATATGAACTAATTTAGTTTTTTCACCATAACACTAGAAAAGTAGTTAGTTTAGCTTTAATATCATAATTTGAGAACAACAGTTTAGTTTTCACATCATCACAGTGTGAATAGGAGTTTATTTAGTTTTCCCATCATAATCTGCTCGATTCTTAAATTTCACTTTATTGTAGTATATTGTAGGAATAGGGACAGATTATTACACTAAGTTTTTTTTAATAACAGAAGCAATAAAAAATAATAAATAAGGTCAGTGACCGGTCAGCTCAGAGGGTGCGCAACTTTGAGTAAATCTGTACCGACTGAAACAGTATAAATAGGAGATGTGGTAGAATTTTAATCAGTCGGGAAATTTGTACGTTGGGCACGTAGGAAGATGGCAAAAGATCGGAGGTAAGTATGTTTTCGTTTAAGCATCAGTGAGAATGTTATTCGTCGATGGATCTCTCTCTCTCTCTCTCTCGCTCTCTCTCTCTCTCTCTCTCTCTCTCCTCTCTCTCTCTCTCTCTGAACCTTAAGTGCCCAAGGCACATGGGGCTTCCGCAAGGGTTCTCCACTCTTGCCAATATGAGCCCTATATTACTCAACATCCTCTCTGTTCTTCTCCATTTCTCCTTTGGTCTACCATTACTTCTTTTCCCCTGTGGTGTCTATCTTACTGCTATTTTTGGTAGTGAGTTGTCAGTTATTCGGAGCTCATGTCTCAACCATCGCCAGCGTCTTTCCTTAATAATTGCTGTCAGTGGCTTCATCTGCATTTCTGCCAACAAGACGTTATTTCTTATGGTGTTTGGCAAAAATATTTTTCTGATTCTTCGTAAACATTTAGTCTGGAAAGAATTCAGCTTGTTTTCTGTGGTTTTAGTGACTTTCCACCATTCACTTCCATAGAGTAGTACACTTAGAATATTGCTCTTAAATATCCTGATTTTCGTATTCATGCTTAATTTTTTTTTTATTTCCATATAGTCTGCAGCATTGAGAAAGTATGGCTTGCTCTAGTAAGTCTGCTGTTGATGTCCTCTGTGCTGTCTCCATTTTCTACTAATCTACTGCCAAGATATACAAATTCGTTGACCTCCTCCACTAACTTGCTATCTACTCTGAGTACATTTGTGTTGTTCACATTTTGCTTCATCAACTTTGTCTTTCCTACGTTGATCTTTAGTCCTATGTTGTTTGCATTCTGAGTTAGCTTGCTTATTTTATCATGCATATCTTTGTGGCTGCTTGATAGTAGACAAATGTCGTCCGTAAAGTCAAGGTCCTCCAGCACTGTGTCAAGGGTCCATTGTAATCCTCCGTGTTTGTCTGATGTTGCCTCCTTCATTAACCAGTCTACTGCCAAAATAAATAATGTTGGTGATAGTACACATCCCTGCTTCACTCCTGTTTGTACCCTAAAGCTGCTGGAGGTATGTTCTCCGCAGTTCACTTTACACTGAAAATTGTCGTATAGGACTTTGTTGACATTCATTGTATTATAGGGTAGGCCATGCCATCTTAGAATTTTCCACAGTGCATCTCTATTGACACTGTCATAGACTTTCTCAAAACCTGTAAACAATGCATACGTTGTGCTATGCCATTCATTTGCCTGCTCCATTATTTGTCTAAGTACAAATATGTGGTCTATGCATGATCTTCCTTTCCAAATCCTGCCTGCTCTCTCTGAAGTGTGCCAAGTGTTGGTACAATTCTGTTGATGATTATTCTGCAAAATACTTTACTGGTGAGTGGCAGGAGGGTAATGCCTCTCCAGTTCCCGCAATCTCTGATGGAGGTCACTCTTCTTTGGTGGCCAATTTTCCACTCCTCTGGAGTTTTTTTCTAGATCCCAAATTTGTTGTAGTATCCGGCAGAGTTGTTTTAGTGTTTCTGTTTCTTCTGCTTTCAACAACTCAGCAGTCATTTCATCTTCACCTGGTGCCCTGCTTAATTTTATCTTATGTATTGCCTCCTTTACTTCACTTATTGTTATTGGTCCTGTATTGATGTTTAGTTCCGTTTTTGCTTAGGTATGTCTATAAGAAACAATCAGAGAATACCAAAACAAGTTATCAAGTGGACCACAACAGGCTGAATAAAAGGAGGTCGACCACGTGAACTCTAAAGAGGACATTGTTAAGAGAGGCCAGTTTAGTGGGCATAACATTCCTTAATGTAGTTGAAAAACTCGCCGAAAACAGGAAAATTTGGCAAACAACTATGCGAGCCCTATGTGACG
Organism: Achatina immaculata; assembly: GCA_009760885.1. Classification (NCBI taxonomy): domain Eukaryota; kingdom Metazoa; phylum Mollusca; class Gastropoda; order Stylommatophora; family Achatinidae; genus Lissachatina; species Lissachatina immaculata. Next base: position 8,306,569 of record CM019717.1, read on the forward strand.
TTTAACGGCACGGGAAGGACGTAAGTAAGATATAAGATGCCTATTGTTTGTGCTACTTTTGTGTTCTGTTTAGTAGGGTGTTAAAGTGTTCCCTCCATCTTTCAATTTTGTCTCTTTCTCCACTTACCAGTTGTATCTTATGTGTCCTTATTACATTCTCGCATCTTGTGCTGGAGTTATCTGTCATCTGCTTTGTGATTTTGTATATGGTTTTCATGTCATTTGCATATGCTGCTTTCTCTGCTGCTTCTGTTAAGTTGTCATAGTATTGACGTTTATCTTGATGGCATGATTCCTTCACTTCTTTGTCTTTTTGTGCATAATTATTTAAAACTTGTTCTTTTAGCCTTTGTGATTTAGTGTTCAGTAATTTTTTCTTGATTTCCTTTCTTTGCTCTACCATTTCCAACGTGGTCTTGCTTATCCATTCCTCTTTTCTCTGTTTTCGATATCCCAGCACCTTTTTTGCTGTTTCCTGTAGTGTTTTATTGAACTCTAATATGGACAATTGCCAGCAACCCTATCTGGTAAAAAAAACAAACTATCAGATTGGTGCAGAAACAGAAGCAAGGGAAAAAAAAACAAGTGCAGGTGGAAAGAGAATAACTGAACCCATGAAGGTTATGGATGAAAGCCAGCCACTGGAAGTCCCCAGCCCGACTGCAGGCCTTCTGGAACCTAAACACAAGTTTGAGCAATAGAGGGCTCACCTGGGCAAGAGTAGAAAAAAAGGGAAAGGACACGCATTTGTGGAAAAACCTTGCGGAAGCCCCATGTGCCCTGGGCACTTAAGGTTCAGAGAGAATATGGACATTTCTGCTTCGTCTTGTAGGACACTGAAGCGGTTCTTAAGTACTACTGAGAATTTATTCCTTGTTTGCTGGTCTTTCAGTTTTGCTGTATCAAAACGTATCTTTCTGTGTTCTCCGATTTTGGCTTTCTTTAATTTTAATTTTATTTTTGCTACCAGAAGGTTGTGATCACTTCCTACATCTGCTCTTTTCTTTGCTCGCACATCTTGTAGTGACCGTTTCCACTTATTTATTAATATGTTATCGATATGGTTTTCTGTAGTTTTATCTGGGAACCTCCAAGTCACTTTATAATCAATGCTACTCCTCCTTCATGATGATCTTCTTTACCTGACCATATTATTGTATCTTCCGTGTGCTGTGTTGTTAATTTCCTTCTGCCTTGTCCTGTCCATCTTGCTTCTTGTATTCCTAATATGTCTAGTTTGTATCTGTGCATTTCCTTGATGGTTTGTGCTAGTTTTCCAGTCTGATTAAGTGTTCTTACATTCCAGCTGCCTATTTGCATCTTGTGTTTAGGTTCCAGGAGGTCTGCAGTCGGTCTAGGGACTTCCAGTGAGTGGCTTTCATCCACAACCTTCATGGGCTCAGTTTCCTGATAAGCATTTCTCCTTCCACCTGCATTTGTTATTTCCTTTGCTTCTGTTTCTGTAGCAGTCTGATAGTTTTTTTTTTACCATATAGGGTTGCTGGCCCTATGCCGAACCCTCCTGAGTCGCCTTTTACGATCATGCGTGGTAGGGTAGAGTGGTCCTATTCTTTGCTTCCCAGGCATGTGCCCAGGTCCCGGTTATCACACGGGGGGGGGGTAGATTGCTACACACATATATATATATATCTATATATATATATATATATATATATGTTTTCTTTAATTATAGTTTATATTGTGTGATGTGGATGCATGCAAGATGTACTGTCGACTCCTCCGATCCATCCCGATCCACTCATGTATGTTTATCAACAGATGAATGGTATGGTTTTATAATATGTTCTATGCAAGTTGACTGAACAACAACCAGTCTTATGGGTGATCAAGAAAAGGAGATGGACATATGGTGGTTACGTGATGAGAAGAAACAGAGAATACCAAAACGAGCTATAAAATGGGACACAACAGGCCAAAGAAAAAGAGGCAGACCGAGTGAAACTCTTAAGAGGACATTGTTAAGAGAGGCCAAATTGTTAAGAGACTCGCCGAAGACAGGAAAAATTGGCGAAGTACCTTGTGAGCCCTATGTGACGTTTAACGACACGGGAAAGATATAAGATATAAGATAAGATGCAAGATTTTGATATTTTGCAAATAGCGTTGAGGGTTTAAATGTGTGCTTGTGACACTTATGTAATATTGGATTTTCAATATATATGCATTTTGATATATTTTATTGTCAATAGTTCCTTTGGTCACAGTCAGACACTTAATCATTAAAGGCATAGTTTGAAACCATACATGGGACGATTTCGTTTCAATCATACTAACGCCATAATATTTACGAGATGTTAACTGATTTCATTCTTTCCTTGTTTACGCTTGTATTTTATGAAGGAATCTTAAAATGTTAAAGAAATGGATAAAAGTCTGATTTTGCTGTTCATATTATAAACTGATGATCTTTGACGGAAAATCGGTATTTTGTGTTTTCCTTTTGTTGTAATGTTTGTGATGTGAAAGAAATGGATAAGCGATGGGAGTAAAGTTAAGAACAGATCGCAGGAGGCAAGACATGATATATTTAAGAACTATATAAGAACATACAAACATCTATCTCCTGTAGCTAAATTATAAACAATATAAATAAAAATAGAAAATTATACGTTATATTAATTCCTACACTATCTTATAACTCTCTATCACATTACAATGGCGACAGACACAGGCGAAGAACAACATTTAGAAAAAAAAAAGATGCACATTGTACCCCAACCAAGGAAAATGTAAGGTGTCACTCCGAGCCTTTCCGTGGCCATTGTCTTGTGGACCAGCAGGTAGAGGTACAAGCCTTCCATCAGCATCCAGGTCTGACTGGCTGAGATGGTGAACATTAGCAGCACAAACAATGTCCGACACTCCCAGTGCTGTTCGAAGAAAAAATTAGTAATTGTCCCTTAATCCCTGGGTTCCGTTTGTAATAATTAAAGTTTAATAAAAAAAATAGAGAAAAAAAAGCAACGGAGACATCAAAGTTTCTTTTTTCTGTCCTGTGTTAAAGAAAGCTTGACATACTTCGTGGCCGTGCATAGAAAATAAATAAATACATTTTCTAAAGAAATAAGCACAGAATAAACTACCGTATGGCAGTCAAGATGTGTTAGAACATGAGCTTTGTTATGCTAAAACTTTCTATATTTTCAGTATATATACATTAATCTTATTTATTCTCCAGTACATATACATTAATCTTATTTATCTTTTCAGTATATATACATTAATCTTATTTATTTTTTCAGTATATACACATTAATCTTGCACCAAGCGTTTGCTGCATCGAAGTGCTGCAGTGTTCAGTTATCAAGGAGTCAGTTTCTTTTGGGATGCACTTTCGGTCTTCATGCCTTTATTTCCTGTGGTTATTATCATGCACATCTATTTTTTTTCCCCAGAGGGGGTGAACGAAGGCGCCAAGAATCGGTCTAAGAACACATGCTTCGCATGAGAATGTAGTCTCTATCCACTAAGCCACACCAGCGGTCTGTTCAGTCAAGTGTGGATGTTTAACTGCTAGAGAGTGGGGGTGACCCAACAAGACAGCGACAGCGGTGTCTCGGAGACAAGGTAGAACGTCCTACTCCTACTGCCGTCGCCTTCCATTTGATCCAGATGTAGAAGTGGGTACCTAATCCTTTGTTTTGAAGAAAACCTTACAACGAAAACAGGCGAAAGTCTACTTCCTTACCGGATTAAATTGTATACATGTCTAAATGAAGGATAAATGAGATACGATTTCCCGGATTTCTTAAACTTTACCTGACTCACTGCTGCTGCTGAAGGGGGAAAAAAAGAAAAAAGTTGAATTGTTCATGGGCGTATCCATAATGAGGAAGTCAAATACTCACAATTCCCTCCTCAATGAAGACCAGACCTTTGTTCCCTTCTCGGACATCCCCGGGAAGTCCTAGGCCATTCACGAAGAGTCGGTCTTTCATGAAGGAGATGGAAGCTCGCAGAATGAAGGCAATAAAGAGGTTGATGTGGAGGGTATTGCTTTTGCAGTGAAGGCGTCTTCGCACATCAGTTTGGCGTTAGCGGAGTCAGAAATTTGAGGAGAGTAGGAAGACTCTTATTAGATTAGAAGCGAGTGTGGGTTGTATAAAGAAATGGCATTGTATTGTTTAATATAAAAAAGAAGGTAATTAGCCAGTAAGGTATATTTTCTGCTTACAATAGTAGTAGTAGTAGTAGTAGTAGTAGTAGTAGTAGTAGTAGTGGTAGTGGTAGTAGTAGTAGTAGTGGTAGTGGTAGTAGTAGTAGTAATAGTAGTAGTAGTAGTAATGATGATGATAGTAATATAATAACAATGAGAAAGAAAAAAGGCACTAAAACACTGAACTAAGATTATTTTAAATGAAAAATAAAATGGAACCTACTGACTTTCAGAGTATTTTAAATCAGTGCAATAATTATTTTTATTAACTTATTACTCTTGTTATTGTCCCCGGAGAATAATACATTTCTTTTCCGAAATAATAATTGTTCTGACGCTTTATTCTTTTTCACGCTTGTATTTCTTTGATTAGAACTGCACCTTAAAATCTAGTTTACTTTTACAGGTATAAGGCAAGAAATTATATTGGCTGATAATAGATAATGATAAATGTAAAACAATAAATGAATGCCACAGACAAAAGTATTTATAGATGATATCATGAGAGATACATTTATAAATTCTCACACAAGAAGTAACTTGTACGAACTCCCTGTAACTGCGAGTTGTTGTTCTTTGCAGCCGATGCTGTAGAGGTGTTGATGCACAGCATCGTATCGGCGTAGGAGTGGGTTATGGCAGCTACTTTTTCAGTCCCGGAGTACAGCTAAAAAGCACGGGGGTGCAATGCTTCTTTAGCAGACTCCACCACCAATGGGGCCTATTACGATCCCTGTCCCATTAGCCAGGCTAGGCCTGTTACTGGGGGTACTACGAGGTGGGACAAGGTCTTGTCAGCTATGGTTCGCTAACCTTGACCTTGGCATGTCAGCTATGGGCCGCTGATTGCCTCATCGAACAAGCGTCTTCACTCCAACACAAGAAGTAAAGATTTATATATGTTGTTTCAGCTAGTTAGCTCTGATAAGATACAGAAGAATAATTTATACATTATAATAATTACCATGTGTTAGTTATGCATGAAAAAATAATTAATCCAGCAAGTTTCACTTTAATAGTTGATGGGTACTTTACCAGTTACATCACAAATGGACTGGTTCAGTTGATAGCGATGCAACGATGAATGTTTGCATAAGTTTGAAACCAGCCTTTCTCGGCCAAAATAAAATATAAATGAGAGCTTTTGATCTATAGCAAACGAGTTAATGGAGATAATATTGCGTGGCTAAATGGAAGGCTTTGTTGAATGATATCTACAACGCTGGATAATGAATTAAAGACTTGTAGGCGTAAGAGAAAGAAGAACTGCGACATGCTGCACGAGTAGTGAAATGTACTTAGTGTCTAATTTCTCCCAAATAGCGATCAGTTTGCAGCTAAATCCACCACTCCCACCCCCACCTCAAGTCCAAAAATTCTATAGTAATTAGTCCTACGACTATATTTATCATTCATGCGATGCGCATAGTGTAAACAGATTCATTCAGTTTTTTTAACGGTGGTTCTTAACCTGTGGGTCATGGACCTTTAAGGGTTTATGGAACAACTTTTACGGGTCCGCGGACCAAAAACTGGATGATCGATTAAAAAAAATTACTAGCATCGTGTGGGTTCTATTTACTGCTTTATGTTTAATGAGGGGGGGGGGTCCATATTTATTCTCAGGCCGGAAACGGGGTGCGTGTTTATTCTCAGGCCCGATAAGGGATCCATGTCTACTCTCGGGGCAGAAGGAGGTGCTTGTACATTCTCAGGTAAAAAAAGGGTCCGCGTCTGTTCTAAGGCCGGAAAGGGGGCCCATGTCTGTTCTCAGGCCGGAAAGGGGGCCCATGTCTGTTCTCAGGCCTGAAAGGGGGCCCATGTCTGTTCTCAGGCCTGAAAGGGGGTCCATGTCTGTTCTCAGGCCTGAAAGGGGGTCCATGTCTGTTCTCAGGCCTGAAAGGGGGTCCATGTCTGTTCTCAGGCCTGAAAGGGGGTCCGTGTCTGTTCTCAGGCCTGAAAGGGGGTCCATGTCTGTTCTCAGGCCTGAAAGGGGGTCCATGTCTGTTCTCAGGCCTGAAAGGGGGTCCATGTCTGTTCTCAGGCCTGAAAGGGGGCCCATGTCTGTTCTCAGGCCGGAAAGGGGGTCCAGGGCTGCAAAAAAAAATTAAGCACCATTGGTTCGTTATAACCCTCTCCCCCCCCCCACACACACACCCCGCCTCCTATCGTCTTTCCCTTCAATTTTTAAAAATGTGTTACTTTGTCCTCTAGTAACTCTCCATTATTTACTTCTGGTGTAAACCAGTATTAAATGAGCAAACACTTAACATCTACTTTTCACTTTATCGTGTTAGTTATACAGTTGGGTAATATTTAGACTGGGGGAGGGGGGGAAGGCGTGTATCAAAGGCGTGACTTAAACGATAGAGTGACAGAAAAACTGTATTGAAAGAGTGGCTTAACGAATCGGTGACATTTTGATATGTGTATTTTAACAAACAGCATTTTGAAATTAAAGATCTTTTAAGTCATTCTAACTTCTGATCTGTGTGGTGGTCTTATTTTTTTTTATAAAATTTTATTTCATCTGTCATCGATATCCAACCCTAAACCCAAACTTAACCATAGAACCCAACCATAAACCACACATTTCTAACTTTAACCCATTAACGACCGCTGGTATTTTCGATATTATCGAACAGATTAAACGAACTAAGCTTATAATCGTCTTTTCTGTATTTACCACACGACACGTCACTCATTTGTTACAACAATATTTCTGTCATTCCACTGAAATTTATCTCCGATTCCTTATTTCTTTACTATGTCACTCTTCTGATATGTCATTCCTTCGATATGTCACTTTTCCTGATATGTCACTCCTTGGATATGAAACTCCTTTGAACTACTCCTTTAACATGTGCTTCTTACAAAATACATCAATGTAACAGTTTTACTTTTGTACCTCCAGTACAGCATAATAACGACGGCAACGATTAGAGAGACCAGTGATATACTGTAACCAACTGTGTACAAACGGATCAAAATATCTGCAAGTTTCTGGGGAGGAAAAATAAGCACGTGATTACTGAAACTGTTTTACCTGTACATTTACTTTGTCTTGGGCTGAGGTGAACTCCACAGAAAATCATGTAGACAGAATTTCACAATATGAAAATGAAAGGCGCACATAAACATAAATAGTAGTTTCATAACGGACAGGCAGACAGGCAGACAAGCAGACAGGCAAACAAGCAGACAGACAGACAGAATGAATGAATGAATGAATAATCTTTATTTTTCAAGGGTAAAGAATTGGGCACGCAGACCCGTCTTACATTCTGCCCTTCATCACTCCATCTTTCATTCTTCCCACACACTTGATTTAATACAAATATGCACATTAAATTAGGAAAAAACATATCAAAAGAGTGTAAGATGTAACTACTACATTCAAAGTAAAAGAGAAGAAGTAATTAACCTAATAAAATAGCACTCACGCACACATACATACGCAGATATATACATAAATAAAAATACATTGTAAATACAGATCTTCTAACATATGTATTTTTAACAGACATTAAAATAATTTCTAACAATATCTAACAAGTTGCTTTTCTAACTATGTCATTTTAGTACTTGATGGTTGGCGAGTTACGTGTTGAGAGAGTGCTGGTTATTTTATGGAGGCATATAATTACAAGCAAGTAAATAATGAAACAGGTCTGAGTTAAAGGATGAAGTATTACCAATGGATTTTAAATGGTAGGGGAGGGTGTTACATAGCTGTACTGCAGAGTATGCAAGGCTTTTCTTGTACAGATCAATCCTGGGTTTAGGAAGAAGACAGTTTTTTAAACGCTGGCTATGTTTAGTGTTATACGTAAACAGCATTGTGCGACAGAATTCTCTGAACAAACTTAACTTTGTCAAAAATGATTCTATTTTTGATGGGTAGAATTTTGAGTTGTTTGTGTTGATCTACAGTCTGTACTGGGTGTTTGTCACAAATAAGATTTAATGCTCGCTTGTGAAGTGAGTGGAGCCTTTTTGTGTTTGAGACTGACCATCCATCCCAGATTGTGGAACAGTAATCTAAGTGTGTTTGTATGTGTGATGTGTGGTATATCTTTCTTGTGTCTTTGTCGATAATGTGTTTAATTTTGGTTAATTGGTAAACTTTCTGTGCAATCAAGTTTGTTAGGTTATGTATGTGAAAATTCCAAGTTAAATGCTGATCAATGATGAGTCCTAGGGTTTTATGTTCATGAACATTTTCTATTGCCTTAGTCCCAGCACAAAGTTGTAGTGAAGTTTTTGTTGCATTCTGCAGTTTCTGTCTTGTAGTGATGAGCATGGATTTTGTTTTGTTGGTGTTTATCAACATACCATTTTTATTACTCCATTTAATCAAACTGTTTATATCATTTTGGAGCGTTGTCTGTAGTTTATTGATGTCATAGTCACTATTGTAAACAGTACAGTCATCAGCGAGAAGATCACATGAAGAGTGCTTTAAATGTAGTGGTAGATCGTTAATATAGGTAGCAAAGAGAAGAGGACCAAGAATGGAGCCTTGAGGAATACCGGTATCAACCACAGACGAGCCAGATATTTTGTTTCTAAAGCAAACTACTTGTTTTCTACCTGAGAGAAAAGATGTAATACATTTTGTTAGGTCAGGGTGTAATCTATAGCCTTCCAGCTTTTTTGCAAGAATTTCATGATCAATCATATCGAAGGCTTTCTTGAAATCAACAAAGACAGCACCACACAATTTGTCATCATTAATATTAGACAGCCAGCTTTCTGTCATTTTAGTTAATGCTGTGTGGCAGGAGTAATTTGGTCTAAAACCTGACTGACTGCATAGATAGATAGATAGATAGATAGATAGATAGATAGATAGATAGATAGATATAGATAGATAGATAGATAGATAGATAGATAGATATATAGATAGATAGCATCCTGTTCCTCTATTAAACTGCTTTTTGTTTATTCTACCACGTGCTGTTTTACTTTGAGATATCCAGACCTGGGTCTTGATATGAACGTATTGTACAGAAAACGTCCATTACGAGTGTGACACTGTAGTTTTCTGTTTAGTCAAATCATTTCATCATTCTTCTTCTTCTTCTTCTAGTCTCCTACAGTGACGACGTGTTTTTTCCAGCTCCAAATTCTCGGATGTTCTACGTGGTTCTACAAGGAAATGTTCTATGTGGTTCTGCAAGGAAATGTTCTATGTGATTCTGCAAGGAAATGTTCTATGTGGTTCTACAAGGAAATGTTCTATGTGGTTCTACAAGGAAATGTTCTATGTGGTTCTATAAGGAAATGCGTATTGAAACTTATATCAGTGTTTTCATCTTGTGATCGTGATTACGATGAAATATGGGAGAAATATAAATTGTGTGTGTTTTTTTTTCTTGGATAATTCCAGAAATATTGTAAGTTGTATTCATCACTTATTAATCACCTATTTTCGCTGTTTTGCACACGTGGCGAAGCGTGGCCCGGCCTAGTTAATCCGCTGACTAAACACAGCCAGTGTCAGACAATGGGCGCGGCAAACTATTGTTCCCCTGTTGTAAGAACCTACACGTAAGATGATAGCGTGTGAGGAAGAGGAACGAGGTGAGATAACGAGGCCGTGTGGTCGCCGTGATGGACTACGGTCTACGGCGGCTAAAAACTGCGCGCTTAATAAAAAGAAAGCCCCGGAGGCTAAACTCCGAGGGTGCGTCAACCAGCCCAGGGTGATAATAAAGAAGTCCAATGAGGGACAATGTGTTACCAGCCTTGTGTGATAATAAAGAAGTCCAATGAGGGACAATGTGTTACCAGCCTGGTGTGATAATAAAGAAGTCTAATGAAGGACAATGTGTTACCAGCCTGGTGTGATAATAAAGAAGTCTAATGAGGGACAATGTGTTACCAGCCTGCTGTGATAATAAAGAAGTCTAATGAAAGACAATGTGTTACTAGCCTAGGGTGACAATAAAGAACTCTAATGAAGGACAATGTGTTACCGTCTCCTTTCTCAAACTCTTCAATATGAGAGTATAAAGCAAGCCATGGATGAACGGTATCACACCCAAAGTGAAAAACGGACAGACAAAAATGTCGCAGATGTAGAAAATATAATAAAAGCGTAGGCCATTACCTCTGACTTATACCACACTAACAATAAAGTGTTGGCACAGGGTACAGCGGAGGCTGTTGATTCTTGGCTGTTTGATGAGTTCAGTCTTTTGCAAGAATCAGACACCAGGACAGAAATATGAGCTAACGTGCGTCATGCACAAGACACTTTTCTAGCAGTAGGTGACTGTCAGGACAACACACTTGACGCACCAGAAGCTTATCTAGAGAACATGGCTGGAGACCAGCTGAACAATCCTGACACCGAACATGCGGGAGTAGTCGTGTCAGAGTCGACATCTACATATGCCGACGACCACACAGGGCAGAAAGTAACTCCCCTTGTGCTGAAATCACAAGATCCTGGTCTACCTACTACTATCATGTGCATCACAAACCACAGTTGTCCAGAGTCACTTGATGATCGAATTTCGCTGTAAACTTCAACTTCTGGCGAAAGGCTATCAGTTCCTTTTATCCAGGAAGCAATAAATGCTGTTATGGAGCTGGTAAAGACCCTCATCAAAGACATGGCTGCCGAAATAAAACAGTCTCTCAGCAATGAAAATAATAGTCTCAGGAGAGAAATCAGCACTCTCAGAGAGGAAAATATAAGCATGAAATGTCTTATTGATTTGATGCTGTCAGAAACTCTCAGTCAAAATAACATTCAAGAAAAAAACCGTCCAGAAAGTTTCTGCAGATGAAAGTGACCCAAATCAGGGGATACAATCACAAGCTGAGCCACCGTCTCCGAGCTCATCAAATAAATCCCAACAGGAACTTGAACCTACACCCAGACAGCGCAGTAAAGAATCATCAGAAGAACTGAAAGAAGTCAACACAATGTACCCCATCGATGTACACATTAGCAACAGGTTTGAAGTTTTTCAGGACAGCTCAGCAACAAGCAGTCAACAGGTGCCTACATCACCAAAAACAGACATGGTTCACAAGCATTCCTCTCAGCAGTCTCCAAAATCGAAATCACCACCAGCACCATCCTAATCACCAGCACAACTTCCACATCAAAGAAAACACAAATCATCTGGTGATTGGAGAGACTCCCTAATGAAAGGAATCTATGATCACCGGTTGTCCATCTCAGCGGAGGACATAGTCTCAGTGATTCCGGTACCAGGGGCTGGTATCATGAAAATAACAGGAACACTGAGAAGCTTGAACGTTGACCCAAAGATCATGATAACAACAGTTCATGTTGGCATCTATGACAGCATGAATGGTTTGACTCTCAGACCCTACGATCTTCATGTCCTGATATCGACAATTAAACAGAAATTTCCAAACACATCAATCTTCATATCCTCAATCATACCTGCCTACTCTGGTGCTGGGCGTCGCTTTGGCACACAACAACAACAACAACAGAATCCTCAGCACACTGTGCCAACAAAACAACTTAAGTTTCATCGATAACACCCCGTTCTTCTCTTCGGAGTATGGAGCTCCTAAGAAAAGACTTTATCGTGATCAGATCCACACCAACAAGATCGGTACTAGCATACTAGCTAAAAAAATCAAGTACCCTGCTCGAACACCTATTCTCTGTTTACACAACCCCCTGTGTCCTCCAAAACCTCACCACTTGCCGCCATATCAACTCAACTCCAGCTCCTTTATCCTCTCCATATGTCCCATCCTCTTCATACGACTCCATGTTCCCGCCCCTTCCCACTCGGCAGCCCCAACCATCCAGGCAAACCACTGCTAACACAACCCAGAATCTACCACACCCATCGCAGTGGAATCAAGATTTACATTATCTCATGCAGTTCAGCCCAGCAGCTTTAATCCAAGCCTTCATGATGTCTGTCATCCACAAGCAACACATGTCACCCATGCTCAGACACTAGTAACTGTGAAATTTCATGAAATATCTTGTTATAGAAAGAAAAATAGAAGGAAAAAGATCAAGAGGAAGACCAAGAGAAATGATACTGGACAGTCTGACGGGATGGTGTGAGAGCAGATCACTGAGCTGTTGGCATGCATGAAGGATCGTGTACCCTGGAGAAGCATAATAGCCAACGCCAGTCGGCACGGCACATGATGATGATGATGATATTGTTATTCAATTATCTATCATTGTAACCTTACCATTACTAGTTGTAGAAAATGGCCCAGATAGTTGATGAGTGGCTACGAAAGGATGGTCTCAGAATTGGTCTTTTAAACATTTACCACCTGCTAGTGAAACTTTTTGAGGCAACTAATATAGTTAATCATAACTCCCATGTCTTTGGCTTTACAGAAAGTCCTCTAAACATAAATATAATTGACAAATACATTATGACAGACGGTTATAATTTACTTCGGCGTGACCCTACTAGGAAGCTGAGACAGGATTAGCTGCATATGTTACCACTGCCGTAGAACAGACCTTGAGACAACAGATATAGAATTGTATATGATTGGAAATCAAACTTCCAAAGCAGAGCCCAATCTTAATCAGGTTTCTATATCGTAATCCAAATGCAACAGCATAGTGGTATGATCACTTTACAAGTATGATGGATTATGTTTTGTCTTTTAATTTAAATGATATAACTGTTCTTGGAGATTTCAATATTAATTACAGACAAACAGATGCTACATGGAATGATACTGTTTTATCATACAATTTATCCCAAATTATTACTAAACCTACCAGAGTAACTGAAACATCATCCACAATAATAGATCACATATATGTAGCTAATCCAGAAAACATTATAGAATGTAAAGTCTCTCACACATCACTGAGTGATCACTATCCGGTTTGTTGCATTTGGACAGACATGGCTTGAAAATTCTCCAAAATAAACATATCAGTATTAAATTTAGAAGTTTTAGCAAATTCAGCTTAGAAAAATTTCTGAAAGAGTTACAAGCTCTAGATCACGTGTACCAACTAACTGACCCTGATGAGGCCCTGGAATACTGGATAAAAATCTTCACGGATATATTTGACAAGCATATTCCTATTAAAGAGGTGAGAGTTAAACATCAAGTGAAGTCTCCCTGGATAACACATGAGATATTGCAAGTCATGAGGGAAAGGGATCAGGCCCACAAAATTAAGGAATTCACTAGCCACCGATTACTTAGAAATATAGTTCAGTATTTAATTAGGCAAGAAAAGATCCTAAAAGTACTTTAGGAACCTAAAGAAAAGAAAAGATCCTAAAATTACTTTAGGAACCTAGTTCAGAATAAATCAGACAGTAAGTCTGTCTGGAAAGCAATTAACATTCTTGCAAACAAGAGAAAACAGTCTGACTTGCAGAGTTATAATCATGAGCCCGCATGTGAAGAGCTCAGCAATCATTTCAGAGAAGAAATCAATAACTTAAAATCTTCACTTCCAATCCCTACTTTTGACTTAAGCGAATTAAATACATTTATAGGTAGCAAATGTGCAAATCTAAAGCAACCCAGTATTCCTTTCATGTCAGTTACTGATGTTTATAATTATCTTTCATCTGTAAAGAACAACAACACTGCAGGAGCCCCAGTAACTACAGACACGTTAACATACATTTACAATCGGTGCATTGCACATTGTCATTTTCCTCAGGCTTTTAAAATTGCAAAAATATATCCCCTTCTTAAATCTGGTTAGGAGAAAAATCCCTCAAGCTATAGACCAACTTCCAATCTATCGACTTTGTCAAAACCACTAGAAAAACACATACAAAAACAACCTTATAACACATACAGGAAAATGATTTGATTGTTGACCGTCAGTCAGGTTTTAGGCCGAAACATTCCTCCCACACAGCTCTCACAAAAATGACAGAATATTGGTTATCTAATATAATGACTGCATAAAAATTGGAGGATACAATAATAACAACCTTCAGTATGCTGACGACACAGTACTGATAGCTGAGAACCAACAAGACCTGCAAAATCTCTTGGATAAAGTGGCCAAAGAAAGTGAACAGAAAGGCCTTACTTTCAACATCAAAAAGACAGAGACTATGGTTATATCTAAGAAACAGAATCCACCAGCATGCAGTGTTAAATTAAACGGAACTATTCTAAAGCAGGTGCAGAAATTCAAATACCTTGGAGCAGTAATAACTTCAGATGGGAAATGCAAAACAGAAATTAGGAACAGAATAGGCCAAGCAAAGACTGCATTTCAGAGAATGAGAAACATATTAACCAACACATCCTTATCAATGAATGTTAGAAAACGAGTCCTAAAATGCTATATTGAACCTATCTTGTTATATGGAAGTGAATCATGGACAATAGGCAAGTCTGCACAAAAATCATTGGAAGCAGCAGAAATGTGGTTTATTAAAAGAATGTTGCGAATCCCCTGGACAGCAAAAATAACTAATGAAGAATGTATGAGAAGAGCTGGAGAGACAAAAAACCTTGTCAAAAAGATAAGAGAGAGACAATGTACTTTCATAGGACATGCAATGAGAAGAGGGGGCATTGAAAATATTATAACAACAGGAAAAATAGAAGGAAGAAGATTAAGAGGAAGACCAAGAGAAATGATAGTGGACAGTCTGACGGGATGGTGTGAGAGGAGATCACCAACTGAACTGATGGCCTGCGTGAAGGATCGGATACTCTGGAGAAGCATAATAGCCAACGCCAGTCGGCACGGCACATGATGATGATGATGATGAATATAAACGATGATAAACTACGTGGTGCTGTCTTTGTTGAGTTTATAAAAGCATTTGGCATGATTGATCATGAAATCCTAGTTATAAAGCTTGAGACTTATAGATTACACCCTGACTTGACAAAATTTATTACATCTTTTCGTTCCAACAGACAGCAGGTAGTTTGCCTCAAAAACTCTTAAGTCAAGTTCATCTGTGGCTGATAATGGCGTTCCACAGGGATCTATTCTTGGTCCTCTCCTGTTTAACATCTACATCAATGATCTTCCACATCATCTCAGAAAATCATCTTGTGACATCTTTGCTGATGACTGCACAGTTTACACTAGTGACAATGACTGTATTAACCTTGACTCAACTCTTCAAATTGAAATAAGCAGTCTAATTAATTGGAGCAATAACAACAGAATGCTCATAAACACCAGCAAAACAAAATCCATGCTCATTATAACAAGACAGAAATGAACAAATTCACCAACAACAACACTACAGCTCCATGCTGGAACTTCACAGACAGAGAATGTTAGTGAACATAAAACTCTAGGTATCATGACTGAATGAATGAATAATCTTTATTTTTAAAGGGTAAAGATAAAGATTATTCATTCATTCATTCATTCATTCAGTCATGATACCTAGAGTTTTATGTTCACTAACATTCTCTGTCTATGAAGTTCCAGCATGGAGCTGTAGTGTTGTTGTTTATAGACATGAGCCGGAATCATCATGTAGACAATCTAACCAAACTCACTGCACAAAAAGTTTACCAATATACTAAAATTAAACGTTTTCTTGACATAGACACCAGAAAAATATACTACATGTCACAGATACAAACACCCTTGGACCACTGTTTCGCAGTCTGGGATGGTTGTTCCATGTCAAACATGAAAAGACTTTATTCACTTCAAAAACGAGCAGTAAAGCTTATAGATGACAAACATGCAGCACGTATTACAAATAAGGACAAACATCTTGATATTCTACCCCTCAAGAAGAGATTTCGTTTCAACAAGGCCAGGTTATTTCATAAAATTCTATCACACAATGCTCCACCCTATCCGTGGTCGTTGTTCAAATCCAACCCAAAAACACGATCAACGCTTAAGCAATTGTATTCTCCCAACACCAAGGTTTGACATCTTTAAAAAAAGCTTCTCTTACTCAGCTGCCCACCTTTGGTATGCCCTACCAATTCATGTAAAACTTATAAGTAATATTCGTTCTTATAACTTTAAACTTTGTCAACATCTGTTTAATATGGACTATATGCCTCCCTAAGCATAGTCTAAAGTAGTTTAAAGTATAGTTTGATTGTTGTAAATTTTAAAAAAATTACTGCTTTTCTATAAATTTGTTAGTTTTGAATGAATATAAGAATGCAAGTTTATTTCATGTTGTTGCATTAATCAGAGTGTAGAGTGTATGACATGAGATAAGTTTATTATTTATTATTTATGTAATCATTTAATGTGTTTTCATGATTATTATGCTCATTAACAAATGCTGAATGACTGTGACTGGTTGAAAGATGTATGATGAAGGGCAGAATGTCAGACGGGCCTGCGTGTCCAATTCTTAACCCTTTGAAACTAAAGTATGTTCGTTCGTTCGTTCTTCTTCTTCTATCGCCATGTAACTGCGAACTGGTGTTCTTTGCTGCCGATGATGTGAAGTTAATGAGGCACATCATAGTATCGGCGCGGGAGCAGGTTATAGGTGCTATTATTTTACAGTCCCGGAGTGCAGCTAAAAGGTAGAGAGTGCGTAGTATTTCTTTAGCAGACTCCACCACCATGGAGACTATGGCGATCCCTGCCCGTTAGCCAGGCTAGGCTTGTTACTGAGGTACCAAGTGAGATGGAGGTCTTGGTCAGCTATGGTTGGCTAACTCTGGCGTTAACATATCAGCTATGGCTGGCTAACCCTGAAGTTAACATATAAGCTATGGGTCACTGATTGTCTAATCTGACAGCGTCTTCGCCGCCGATAGGCTCGTAGTAAGTCATCGGAACCTGTCACGATATATATATATATATATATAAGTTGAAACTTATTTTAAGGTTGAGAATCGAAAACTTCGTCGCCATATTGAGTTGCATTCCCGTGATAACGTTCCCGATCGAAGAACAATTTTGAGGGGGGTCAAAAAATTTAAGGAAACCGCTAACTGCCTTAATAACAAGTCTACTGGTCGTCTAAGAACTCAACAGACACCTAAACGAATTCAGGAAGTCCGCAGCGTATTGATTCGTACCCCTCGGCGATCAGCTGTTAGGCACGCTTTGGCCCTTGGTACGCTGGATCGCTCGCTACGTCGCATCATTCATAATCATGTTCATTTCCACCCTTACAAGTTGCAAGCTGTGCAGCAACTGAATGATCTGGATAAAATTAACAGACTTGACGTTGCTACCGATTTTCTAGCACGCGCTGAAGAAAATCCGAATTTCCTCAAAAGCTCATAATTTCTGATGAAGCACATTTTGAGTTGTCAGGAAGTGTGAATCAGCAGAATTTCAGACACTGGTCAGCTGAAATGAACAATTACTGCACGAGAAGCCTCTCCATAGTGAACGAGTAACAATGTGGTGGAGCGTTGCATCATTCGGCGTCATTGGCCCCTATCTTTTGTTTGTTTGTTTTTTTTTTAAGACGAAGACGGGCATCCCCTTACTATTAATAACCATCACTATGTCCAGATGCTAACTGAATACTTCATTTCAGACTTGGCCAATAGAAATAAGAAACTAATATGGTTTCAAAAAGATGGAGCAACTGCCCATACAGCCCGTCAGTCCATGGCCATGCTACAAGTATTTCCCAATCGTCTTATTTCCAGATTTGAGGATACTCATTGGCCGGCAAGGTCACACGATTTATCGGCTGCAGACTTCTTTCTGTGTGGGTACCTCAAGAACACAGTGTATGCTAGTCGACCACAGTCAGTTGCAGACCTAAAGGATCAAAACTGACACTGCATTCAAAATATCCCTTAGAACATGTTAAATGGTGTTATGCAGGAATTTCCCAGACGCCTGGCTGAATGTTATCAAATGTAATGGAGGGGCATCTAACTGGCGTAATTTTCAAAACCTAAATATGATTGTCAGTAATAATAAAATTACCCACTTTTCTGAGTTTCATTTTACTTTTTTTTTTTAACCGAAAACATGCATGCCGCTTAATTTATTTTTCCATTTGTAAAATCGAGCTGCAGTAATGTGACCAAAAGATGATGTTTGATAAAACAGCTACATGTCATCCTCTGATGTGCTAGAAGAGCAGGTAAAAAAATAGTAATCGACCCCGGAGCCCTAATTTCTGGACGTCATTGTCTGCAACTTTGATGGAAACTAGACAGGTCATCTGACCTAACCGGGGAGTGTCTCACTATCTACCGACAGTACTTCGGTTTCTGAACTGGATTTTAGTTTCAATTCATTTGTAAGCAGTTTTCGCTCGGCTGAAGATATCAGTATCACACTGTCTGTTTAGTTCGTGTCAGTCTGACAATGGTACGTGATGTCTGATTTTGGAATTGTGTCTGGTTAGGTTTGAGAAACTTATTTTGCTGGCAGTTCAGAACCAACATTAACGAAAAAAATGTGTAGAGGGTTAGCACAGCTGATAGGGTTAGCGAACCAGATCTGGTCAAGACTCTGATAGGGTTAGCGAACCAGATCTGGTCAAGACTACATCCTAGTTCCTCTTCACGCACCTGTAAAGAGATTGCTGTACTTTTTCAAACCCTAAGTGGCTAAGTGAAATGAACTCTATCTTTCTCTAGGTCCCTGCCGACAGGCGCAGGATATCATGTCCTTCCATAACCCCCGATCACTTGTTATTTCAACATGCTTGCTTGTCACTGAGCGTTTCGCATGCCAGGATGCCAAACCATCAGCTTTACTCTCTGTCTACCCCTGTCTCTTTTACCTTCGATCTTTCCTGTTGGCATTAGGTGCTCTAGCACACCTCTCCTCCAAACATGTTCTACAAATCTGAGGTGTCATTTTCTTATCTTCTTTAGAATTTTCCTTGTTTATTGTGCCCCCCTTTCAGAACTTTCTCGTTCTATTTTCTCGTTGTCCATTTTAGCTTCAGCATTCTTCTCATGAATCACATTTCTGCTGATTCCAGCCTTCTTAAGGGTAGACCAAAGGAGACACGGAGAAGAACAACAGAGAGGATGTTGAGCAATAGAGGGCTCACCTGGGCAAGAGCGGAAAAAAGGCGAAGGACAGGCTTTTGTGAAAGCCCCATTGTCCTGGCCACTTAAGGTTTAGAGGGAGAGAGAGAGAGAGAGAGAGAGAGAGAGACGGAAAGAAAGAGATTCTGTACATTGAACTTGTTCTTGTTCGCTTTGTCTCCAAACATCTTCATTTTTTAAAAATCTCCAGCCAATTAATCCTAGTAATCCTTGTCAGACAAATGTTTACAGATGTCGGTAATTTTGCTATGTTGTCTTTGTCACTTTCCATATTCTGTGCTGCTCATTTACTCAACCAGCTGTATTCAACACCAGCCTAGAAGAAGAGTATCCAGGAGATTACCATGAACATAAGGCATATTCTCATCTGAACAGAAAAGAACAATGTGCGTTAGTTCTGGGGGCTTGAAAGTTACGTAGAGTAGACGTGTTTTGTTGGTAGCATGGACTCCAGCTAGAATGTAGTTTGTGAGAGAGTTCAGTGCAAGTTCTCGTGGCGGTGACTTCAGTAACCTGCCGAGAAATATGTTCATTATTGTGGGACGTTTAATTTGATATGTGATAGTGGATGCTTTCTTCATTATGCCATATCCATCCGTCGTCGTCTATGGTGTGTCATTAAATGTCAGTATACAACTGGATCATTGACTGACACCTTCGTAATATGTAACAGTAGACATGAGAGTGATGAAAGGATTTGGGTGTTTTTCATTAGGTGCAATAGTGTGATTATACAGCACAGATATCGTAGTATCTGTGATTACACGGCACATATATTACAGTATCTGTGATTACACAGGACAAATATCGTAGTATATGTGATTACGCAGTACAAATATCGTAGTATCTGTCATTACACAGCACAAATATCATGGTATCTGTTATTACGCAGGACAGATATCGTGGCATCTGTGACTGTACATGACAGATATCGTGGCGTCTGTGATTACACAGGACATATATCATGTTATCTATGAAAGTAGCCTACAAAAGGTATTCAATTCAGCTAAGTAGAATTTCATCTTAACCAGATATCAACAGCTCCTACGATATATTATAACACACCCATTTTAAATTCAACAACACTTTGCAACTTCTGATTCAGCATAGAGAGAAACAGACTGATTTTGTAATCATACAAATATTCCCCAAGAGAAGCACAGCATAAAGAACAACAACAGAGGAAAAGGCATAGCTAAGCTGTTTTCAGATGACTAACCATCAGGCTCACATCCTTTATTGTCAACCTGTCTCACGGTACATCATCATCATCATCATCATCATCACCTTTCACTCCCTTGAGAGCATAGACCACGGATAAAGCCATCCCTGTTCTTGGAATTATTCTCTGCCTCCTTCCATGTGTATCCCTTGTCTCTGAGCGCTGTCATAATTCCTATTTTCCAAGTAAGTCAAGTCTTCCTCGTTTTCTATTTTTTTAAAGTTTATTTTGAGGATTCCATGTCAGTGCCTGTCTTGTTATGTTGGTGTCTGGTTTCCTCAGAGTGTGGCCAATCCACCTTTACTTCCAGTGGATATGCCACAGAAAAATTATAGCTACTACCAACGATACTGCGTGATTGGCTTATTTTCACTTAAGTCTAGTTTGCGTAGTAGTAAAAATACAGTTACAATTTGTATGTAAATATAAGAGGACATTATGGTTCTTGCATACTACATTCTAAGGAATGTATGCCGCCGTGAGTAGTTACACAGTACTTTTAGATTGATGATAATATGAGTACACGTGCTTTTAGATTTATGATATTATGAGTACAAGTACTTTTAGATTGATGATAATATGAATACATGTACTTTTAGATTGATGATAACATAAGTACATCTACTTTTAGACTGATGATAATATGAGTACGTGTGCTTTTAGATTGATGATAATATAAGTGCACGTATCTTACTCTTGGACACTATTTATAGAATAATCCCCAGTGGGAGTACTTGTGGGCACTTGTAGATATGTACCAATAATGTACATGTGTAGTACTTGTATATTATATTTGAACATACTTATTTATGGTTTTTATGAGTCTCGTATTTTGCAGATCAAATTCTTAAACGTACATGCCAAGTGTGAGTACTTACGGCGTGTGTGCTGATATCAACAGGTGGTGGCACGCATTTGCTAAAATTGGTCCAGGATGAGTTGTGTTTGGGACTGACCCACCACGTGCCATTCTCTGTACAAACGCGTTCAGCGTACTCTGAAACCAAAAGAGAAACGTTCAGTACTCAGCAACAATGTAAGTGTCAACTTCAGTGAAACACGTGATTACAAAGTTACTATCGACTCCAGCGAAATGAGTAACTGCGATGCCGCTATCGACACCACAAGATTTAAAGCGGATGAAATTGAATACAGCCTCGTACGAAATGGACGGTGGCTACGATAATATCGATTCTTGTAAATCGGATGACTATTAAAATGGAGTAGAGGAAAGGGTACTAGACAGAAGATGACGAGGAGGTACAAAATACTGCTACATCAGAAATTCACAAAATATGTGCGGACAAGAACAGCGGAGATTTTGTAGTTAATCAGGCTTTAACAAACCCACTGTAGAATCTATTATACTAACCTAATCATCTTTTCTAAGTTTAAACACCGGACACTCAATCCAGCATGGAAAGGGTTTGGGGTGGGGTGGGGAGGGGGGTTGTAAAGTTGCATTTAAAATTTTAACCCCAAATTTTAAACAGTAGGCAAAGTTTATATATATACACAAATATGCCATTCAGACCTACTTGTTCTTCTCTACAAAGTGATTTTTTTTTCAAAATAGCAAAATTTCCAGTAAGATAACAATAAAAATAAATCTAGGTATTTCTGAACATGCGGTGATAAAAAATGAGAATACGGCACAATATGGGACACGTGAATTAAAATAGGGGACATTTGGGCGTCTCGTTAGAAGTCCCGGGATAAATCCTTCAATACGGGACTGTCCCGTATAATACGGGACTCCTGGTCATTTTAATTATCGCTTCATGTGTTTAAATGCAGCAGCAAAATATAAATGTGTATTTCTGCATGTCTTCAGGAGACAGAAATTTAAGGACCTGAAAATCAGTCAAAGGAAAAAAAAAAGGAATAAAAAAAAAACTGAAGGGGTAGAAAAAGAAATAAAGAGAGATCCAAAAGAAGAATCTTGTAATGGAAATACTTTTATTTTCTAGCCTCCTTCTCTTCTCAGTGACTGTCAGGTTTCACTGATTTCTGCCTTCTAATGATTTGGTTCAGGGAAAGGTCTGTTGAGAAATACCAAACGACCGCTGCAAAATGGAGACTAATGTTGACACTGCGTGAATGAATGAATGAATGAATGAATGAATGAATGAAACATTTGTGACTCTGTGATGTTGAAAAGATAATCTGATGCCTCACTAGAAAAAAATGTGCTGGTGTTAAAAAAAGCATCTACAGGGTGCGACAATTAAGTAATGCGACTGATTTTATTATGGCCAAGACAAAAATGGCATCTATAAAGCAAAGCATGGAATTCAGAGAGGCAACCTTCACATATGATCTGGCAACTTTTCATCGCCGCCCGATAAATAAACGCCAAACAAGCTGCCATTTTGTTGACCTAGTTGGAGGTGCATTGTCATGTATTCAGAATGCAGCAAAATACTACCATTAAATTCTGTTTAGAACTCGGAAAAGTGCCATTTAGATAGTTGAATTGATGCGACAAGTTTATGGCGATAATTGTTTATCCCGAACACAGATATTCAGGTGGTATTCACGATTCAAAAGTGGCTTGGAAACGATTGCAAATGCAACTAGACATGGACGCCCATTTTCTGTTCGTAATTAGGAACTCATTGCAAAAGTCAGAGAATAGATACAAGAAAATCGTTGTTTGACTGTGAGGATGATGGCAGATGAATTTGCTGTTAACCGAGAGACAATTCGAAAAATTTTAATGGAAGATTTAGGCAAGAAAAAAGTTGCTTGCCGGTTTGTACCACATGCGTTGTCTGATGACCAAAAACATCAGCGTGGTGAGTGCGCAAAAGATATCAACAAAACGTGTCGCAGAAATAAACATTTCTTAAATTTGATTGTTGCAGAGGATGAGACATAGATTTTCCGCTATGATCCCACAACTAAACTCCAAAGTGCTGAGTGGAAGTCATCATTATCACCAAAAGGCAAAAAAATTCCTCTTCAAAAGTCGAAAGTGAAGACAATGTTGGTGTGCTTCTACGAGAACAAAGGAGTTATTCACAAAGAATTTATTCCAGAGGGACAGACTGTCACTGCCAAAGTTTATTTAAGTATTCTGAAACACCTATAGAAAAGGATTCTCTGAGCCCGACTCGAGTATTCAACACCTGGCAGTTTTTTCCTTCTTTATGAAAATGCATCGGCTCACCGGGCAGTAGTTGTACAGGAATTTTTGGCCCAAAAGCAAGTGTGTATTCTCAACCATTCACCCTATTCCCCAGATTTGTCTCCCTGCGATTACTTACTATTCCCAAAATTAAAGTTACAATTGAAAGGACGCTTCTTTGACGATACTGATAGCATCCAAAGGGCCTTAACGTCGAGTGTAAGGGCCATAGCAAAAGAAGAACTGCAGAGGTCGTTCCAGCGTTTGTTAGATTGTGCCATTCGCTGTATCAATGCACAAATGGCTTCATTCATTCATTCATTTGCATGTCCCTTGCGGAACTTTGTCTCCCAAACAGCACTCCTGTAGGCCTATCGGTTGTGAGCAACATGGCCTGCCGCTGCTGCATCCATTTGCAGATCGTCAACGATGTCTTGCAGCCATCTTCATTTTGGTCTTCCTCTCTTTCTTTGTCCATTATGTATCCTTCCAATACGGTCTTCTCTAAATTATCATGACGTTTAATGTGTCCAAAGTATTTAGGTTTTCTCTCTTTAATCCTCTTTACTAGCCAGCCTTCTTCAATATTAAAGGCATTTATGTGTTTCTCAGCTGTTTTGTTAAGTGTCCAGGTCTCACAGGCATATGTTGCGATGGGAAAGATGCATACCCTTAAAAATCTTATTTTTGTGGTTCTGTCTGCTCCTCTCCACAGATTATTTATTTACTTTATGAAGAGCGATAGATGTCCTCCTTTTAATTTCCCTCATTGTATCTCCATTATTAGTTAGTAGTGATCAAAGATATTCAAAACTCTCCACTTCTTCCAGTTTTTCCTCCTTGATACATATTTCAGCTGCCTTGTTTGTTTTGTCAGTTGTCATCAATTTAGTTTTCTTTGCATTAAGATAGATGTTTTCCTCTTCGCTGTTCTTACGGACTAACATAATTAGTTTTTCCATTCCTTTTTGTGTTGTGGACAGTAATACTGTTTAATCAGCATATCTAATCTCTGGTATTTCATAACCTCCAATTGTTATGGCATCGTAATATTCTTTGTCTACATCTTCTCTAACATTCCTCATTATATTTTCAGTATACAAGTTAAATAAGCAGGGTGACAATATGCACCCCTGATGGACCCCTTGTTTTATGTCAAACCAATTTGTTGTTTCACTATTTATTCTTACTGCTGCTTGTTGGTCTAGATACAGTAATGATATTAATTGTATCAAATGTGTTGGAAATCCCATTTTTTCAATTATTTCCCAAAGTTTCTGGTGTTGTACACAATCAAATGCCTTTGAGTAGTCTATAAAGGATATATATAGATTCACATTACACTCTCTGCATTTCTCTATTATTAATCTTATATTGAATATATGATCTCTTGATCCTCTTCCTTGCCTGAAACCAGCTTGGACCATATTGACTTATTCTTCCGTTTTCTTTCGAAGTCTACCCATTATGATTTTTAACAGAATTTTACTGGCATGACTAATCAGGGCAACAGTTCTGTAGTTTGTGCATAATTTCAGGTTACCCTTTTGTGGCAGTGGTATGAATACAGTTCTTTTCCATTCTTTTGGCCAAATACCTGAATGCCATATTTTTTTACATAGTGCATGATAGATTGTTGCACATTCCTTTCCTCCTACTTTAATAAATTCAGCTGTTATTTTATCACATCCTGGTGATCTTCCATTTTTCAGATTCTTTATTGCCCATAAAACTTCTTCTATTGTCGGTTCGGGTTCTTTCTCCTCCAATAATAATTCACACTGTTGATTTCTGCTTCCACAGTTGGTTGTTTCATACATTCCTTTGCAATATTCCTTCCACCTTTCTAGAATTTTCTCTGTCTCTGTCAAGATATTCCCCATCTCATCACAAATTACATTTAGCTTAGGTGTGACATTTCTCGTCAATGTCTTCATTTCTTTAAACATTTCACTATCTCTTCCACACTTCTGGTCTATTCTTTCACAACAATCTTGTATGTACTGTTTTTTGTCTTTTCTTATGTTTATTCGTACTTCTTTTGTTAAAGTTTTATATTTCTCTTTGTTGTTGTTTGTCACTTTCCATTGCGTCTTCATTTCTCTACGTTGTTTTATCAGTTCTAGTGTACCTGCTGTAATCCATCCATTCTTTTGTGTTTTCTTTACTAGAATCATGTCTTTAGCTGTTGTTATTAAGATATCTCTGGCCTGCTTAGCCAATTCATCTGGTGTCATCTCCTCCTGTACAGCCATCAGGATTTCGAAACGGTTCTTCACTTCTATACCACATTGTTCTGGTATATTTGTAAGATCAAAAAATGTAAGAAATGGCTTATTTTGAATAAAATACAGACTATATATTTGTAAGATCAAAAAATGTAAGAAATGGCTTATTTTGAATAAAATACAGACTATGTCTTCAACTGTTATTTTATTATTGATGTAATCTTGTCTTATCTTGTATCCCTCCTCATATACTTTTCAATGTTGAGGGAACGATTAGACGCCTTGATAGGGCTTGGCAATTTGCTTCGTATAACGGGATATGTAAGTTTTTTTTGAAATTCCTTCCTCCATCCCTCGCGTATGGGTACCTCTTCCTCTGTTACCCCGAATCTTAGTGTGAATGTTTTCTGTGATATACCGTCTAGTGGTAACCGTATAACATGTCCAAAACATTTGACTTGCTGTTTCCGGATATAATGTAACATTGGTGTTACTTCAACATTTGCCTTATTGGTGTCATTTTTGAAATTTGGTCTTTTCTAATTACATGCAGTATTGTTCTTAAACATCTCATTTCTGTTGTGATGATTTGTCTTTTGAGTCTGGCTGTTTTCAAACCGTTATTGGCCGAGCAAGTCAGCGGTGGGTCTTTTTACTGCTTATAGAAAACGCAGAAAGAATACAGAAAGTAAATAAACAAAACATGTCTTGCTGTGGCTTGATGGTGGCTTATCTGGGACGTGGGCGTCAACGTTATCAACATCTGGGTAGAAGCAGTGGAAAAGAAGTAGACTTGAGTGTTGCGACATCTGTGCTAATTAAAACTGAATGTATAAAAACCTATTAGTGATAGTTAACAAACAGAAATAAATGTTCGGAACAATTTCTGTTAGTGAGGAGCATTAAATGAAATTAGTTGAAGCAAGATCTATGTAGTAATGATTAATAAATAGAACTCGATGTACAACAGTAACATCTATAAAGCGCCGATTATAAACATAACTGAATGTAGCGCTATCAATGTAGTAATGATTTGGAAACAATATGTACAGAATAAGAAACAATATGTACAGAAAAAGGATATAATATGTTCAGAATAAGGAAACAATATCTACAAAATAAGGAAACAATATGTACAGAATAAGGAAACAATATGTACAGAATAAGTAAACACTATGTGCAGAATAAGGAAACAATATGTACAAAATAAGGAAACAATATATACAAAATAAGAAAGAAAGAGGGTTATTTGTGTATAAGTGAGCAGAACCAAATAAAGACAAATTCGCTTTTTTTTCTCCCCGGAAGTTTTACCGTACTATGTTGTTTCTCTATACTAGTTTCTTACTGTTACTGTCATATATTTCTGTTGTGAATTGCTTTCTGTACATTCAACAAACGGCATCATGTTCCTAAAGCTTTCTAATATTTCAAAATGAAGCTACCACCAAGGACAAAATGTTTGGGGATCACTGGTTAGTATTTCCTCGGAAAGTGACCTACCGACGCTCCTTATCATCTTAGTAAAGACCGGGAGACAGCACACGCAATCAATCAATCAATCAATCAATCAATCAATCAATCAATCAAGATTAGAGCAAAGAATCAATATTCACTTGATCAACATTTTTTTTCTACATTCAAATCATCTTGTTTCAAGAAATAACGCGAATAGTCATAAAGATCTACAACCACATGCCTGCATTTAATTTTGATCCATCGTCATCTATATATGTAATTTTGATTATATTTATAAAGGTTTTTTTAAAAAATGTTTTCCTAGTTTTCAGATGTTTTTCAGCACAATTTTCAGTTTTCATGTGTTTTTCAGCAGAAGTAAGCCTGAAGTGTTTAAAAACCTTCATGTAATTGGTAAGAGCCTATAACTTTCTTTCCTGGAGGGCAATTATTAACACTAGAAATCCCTACACTCAGATCCTATTAAGAATCTTCTCTCGCTTAAGTCACGGCTCCCATCTGAAGAGCATTGATTTTATCTCTAAGGCCGTGTCGATTTTTTGTTTGTCTTTGCAATACATCCATTCTAGGGATATTATCAATTCGGTTACGTTAACGTTGCCATAGTTAAACTTTATCTCACATGTGTCATTTTTCCTTTCACGTTATTGTTATTATGTTAATCTGAGAAGATTGTAGCACCCTTCGTTATTCATGCAGAACATCTATCAAATTATAACACCCTTCGTTATTCATGCAGAACATCTGTCAAATTATACATGTTTTCCTGTAATTTCTGTCAGTTTTTTAACACTATTAAGATTTCCAAGCGGAAAGAATCTGAATAAATGTAATTTCTCTGTTTATATTGATATCTTCTTGAATACCTCACGTTTAAATAAATCTATAGCTCTTCATCTGCGAAATCCACATGAATCACTTTACAATTTTATTCTAAGTATTGCTTTGAACGTCATAGGACATAAGCATAATACTATACTGAAGACCCTTCTAGTAGGCAAGCAAGATCGAAGGGAAAAGAACAAGTGGGACGACGAAGACACGGATGGGTGGACAACATCAAGAGACAGGAACCAGCTTAAATGAGTGCACTTCGAAGATATGAGACAGAGAAGACTGGAGATTCACCGCAGCCATCCTTTCGTGGGGAGACGGCACGAGATGATGATTGCTTTGGACAACATTGTTCACGTATTCGAACTCAATGTAACCGGTCAAAAATGAAGATAGTAAACTAAAATACGATTTTTTACGTGACAGTGCATTCTCTGCTTGTGTTACCGAATGAAATAATTTCCATAAAAACTGAAAACTCAGTTCGCTCAGGAACTGTGGACAGCAAATTAACCAAAAATAATCCAATGAAAATACAGTCGTAGGCAGTTACCATATTTAAGCATGATTAAAGAAGACGATGGAAGAGAAGAAATACCAACCATTTGTGTCCTAGAAGATGAGCGAGAAGAAACACCAACCCTCCGTGTTCTAGACGGTGAACGAGAAGAAACACCAACCCTTCGTGTTCTAGACGATGAACGAGAAGAAACACCAACCATTCTTGTCGTAGACGATGAACGAGAAGAAACACCAACCTTTCGTGTTCTAGACGATGAACGAGACGAAACACCAACCCCTCGTGTTCTAGACGATGAGCGACAAGAAACACCAACCCTTCGTGTTCTAGACGATGAGCGAGAAGAAACACCAACCCTTCTTGTCGTAGACGATGAACGAGAAGAAACACCAACCCTTCTTGTCGTAGACGATGAACGAGAAGAAACATCAACCCTTCTTGTCGTAGACGATGAGCGACAAGAAACACCAACCCTTCTTGTCGTAGACGGTGAACGAGAAGAAACATCAACCCTTCGTGTTCTAGACGATGAACGAGAAGAAACACCAACCTTTCTTGTCGTAGACGATGAGCGAGAAGAAACACCAACCTTTCTTGTCGTAGACGATGAACGAGAAGAAACACCAACCCTTCTTGTCGTAGACGGTGAACGAGAAGAAACACCAACCCTTCTTGTTCTAGACGATGAGCGACAAGAAACATCAACCCTTCTTGTCGTAGACGGTGAACGAGAAGAAACATCAACCCTTCTTGTCGTAGACGGTGAACGAGAAGAAACATCAACCCTTCTTGTTCTAGACGATGAGCGACAAGAAACATCAACCCTTCTTGTCGTAGACGGTGAACGAGAAGAAACATCAACCCTTCTTGTTCTAGACGATGAGCGACAAGAAACATCAACCCTTCTTGTCGTAGACGGTGAACGAGAAGAAACACCAACCCTTCTTGTCGTAGACGGTGAACGAGAAGAAACATCAACCCTTCTTGTCGTAGACGGTGAACGAGAAGAAACATCAACCCTTCTTGTTCTAGACGATGAGCGACAAGAAACATCAACCCTTCTTGTCGTAGACGGTGAACGAGAAGAAACACCAACCCTTCTTGTCGTAGACGGTGAACGAGAAGAAACACCAACCATTCGTGTCCTATGGGCTAATCTTCTCGTGACCAGGTTACTACTCCTCTTGCTGTCTGTGTGTCCTTCTCTCACGTGTAAAATAACTTAATTTTCGAGCATATTTCTACTTGCTTATATTACCTCATTTTGTGGTAGACAAGTAGTGGAAATGATGAAGACAAAAAAAAAAAAAAAGACCCCATTACATTTGCATGTCATGGTAGTGTGAGTACTGTCGTGTTGACATTTCTAACCCACAACATTGTGAAATATGGAGATCACTACCTGGCCCAGCTGCCTATTTTTTCCCTCTATGGAAACTCCAGATATCCTTCTCTTGCAGGTGGGTCAACCCTGGGACCATTCAATCCGAAAAAAATATCCGTCCCCTTGAAGAATCAAACCAGGGACCTTCTGATTGGCAAGATAGTGTACTGACCACTACACCGTAGGAAAAACAAACTCGTTAGTGAACTATTTAGAATGACAGTAAAAACACAAACAAGAGTGTGACACACAGCACAATAAGATACCGGGGAACAAAATAAAAGTTGACACTTATAAAAACACTATATCCATTTTTACTGGTAGCAGAAAGCATTCTCCAACAGTATCAACAGTACAGCCAGAATTTTAAGAATAAGAATTTCAGCAAAATAAAAAAAGGAGAATTCATGACCTTGGGCCATTTCAGAGCATTTCTAGACAAATTCACTCAGTGACCTAGCAATAACTTTATAAAGGGGCAGAAAAAATGACCATAACTGGCACATTTTGAAATATTTAAACGACACACACACTATACAAATCTGAGAAAATTTGATATATAAAACCTATATAAGAGAAAGACTAGGAATTTGTGCGTGATACAGCTTTCACGACTTGGAAAAAAGGCTTGTTAGAAAATGTAGAGAATATCAGAAAATGTAGAGAATATGTGAGTTTCTGCTTGGCGACGACAACATCATTAGGAATAAAGACAGGACTGTCACAAAATGATGATGAGTGTTTCACTGATTGATTGATTGATTGATTGATTTATCACCGCTAGTCTGACAGATCACAGAATTTTACAGTATTTGATAGTAAACAAGATCTTTGGATACTGTTTTCTCTTCTTCTTCTTCGTCTTCTTCTTCTTCTTCTTTGAGCAGGTGCTGAGTTCAGCAGCTCTCCGAGCCATTGAGGGTCACTGCTGCAGACAAGACGTGTCTCAATTTCTCTCTGTTCCTGATATTTTCTTGCCATGTGTCGTTTCCAAGAGCTTGTATATCTTCTTCTAGCTTGTTTCGCCAACGCCGTCTAAGCCTAACTCTTGATCTATGCCCTTTTATCACTTCCCTATAAGCCATGTTTGTTTGTCTATCCTCTTCCATTTCCTCCAAATGCCGGAGCAACTTGAGTCTGTTGTTTTTCATGATTGCTGTTATAAGCTGAAAGTTAAACGTCCGTATTTCTCTGTTAACTCTTATTTTCCACTGTTGTGTTGTAGGGTCTTTTACTTGTCCATACATTCTTCTCGGTATTTTATTATCAAATATTTATATTTGATTTTCACTTTGTTTAGCTGTACTCCATTTTTCTGATCCATATAGAGCACCTGGTCTAATCTGTGTTTTATATATGTTTAGTTCGGTGTTCTTGGATAAAATGTTTGATTGTAACAATTGTCAGTTCAGTCATTTTCATATCCCTTACGGAACTTTACCTCCATAACAGCACTCCTGTAGGCCTCTCGGTTGTAAGCAAGATGGCCTGCTGCTGATGCATCCATTTGCAGATCATCAACGATGTCTTGCAGCCATCTTCGCCTTGGTCTTCCTCTCTTTCTTTTTCCCCATTATGTACCATTCCAAGACGGTCTTCTCTAGTTCTCATAACCTTTAATATGTCCAAA
The DNA here is from genome assembly GCA_009760885.1 of Achatina immaculata. NCBI lineage: Eukaryota > Metazoa > Mollusca > Gastropoda > Stylommatophora > Achatinidae > Lissachatina > Lissachatina immaculata. The sequence continues at coordinate 8,338,128 of CM019717.1, forward strand.
ATATTAAAATTTTCTCTCTTTAATCCTCTTTACTATCTATCCTTCTTCAATATTAAGTTCGCGCAGTATGAATATATTTGTTCTTTTCTGTGCCCATGCTATTTGAAGAACTTTTCTGTAGCATTTACATTCAAAGGCATTTATGTGTTTCTCAGCTGTTTTGTTAAGTGTCCAGGTCTCACAGGCATATGTTGCAATGGGAAAGATGCATGCTCTTAAAAATCTTATTTTTGTAGTTCTGTCTGTTCCTCTCCACAGCTTCTTTTGTTGTTTAACTTTCTGAAGAGTGATAATCTCCTCCTTTTAAATTTCCCTCATTGTATCTCCATTATTAGTTAGTACTGATCCAAGATATTAAAAACTCTCCACTTCTTCCAATTTTTCCTCACTGATCCATATTTCAGCTGCCTTATTTGTTTTGTCAGTTGTCATCAATTTAGTTTTCTTCGCATTAAGATAGAAGTTTTGCTCCTCACTATTCTTACAGCTGGCGTAATTAGTTTTTCCATTCCTTTTTGCGTTGTGGACAATAATACTGTGTCATCTGCATATCTAATCTCTGGTATTTCATAACCTCCAATTTATATGGCATCGTAATATGTAACAACTTATTAAAGGCAAAATGTATTGTTTCCAGCTTGTATTCTAGCCTTTATCTCATTTCTCATAATGTTCGCGCTATTGAATATTGTTAATAATAATATGTAATAGTCTGTTTTTTTTAATCCTTATACGTTCTATTTGAATATGATCTTCATGCTTATCTTTTGATCTTTCTATTCTCGCAATTTTCTCATGGTTTACCTTTAGTACCATTTTTTTCTGCTTTTTCTCTCAGATTCGTGAAGACCTTAGTGCTCTCTTATAAAGTTTCTCTTACAATATCTATAACATCTGCTTATCTTATACAGCTTCTCCTATAATATCTATACTGTCTGGTATCTCATAAAGCTTCTCCTACAATATCTATACCATCCGGTATCTTGTAAAGTTTCTCCAACAATATTTATACCATCTCTTATCTTATACAGTTTCTCCTATAATATCTATATCACCTGGTATCTTATAAAGTTTATCCTACAATATCTATACCATCTGTTATCTTATAAAGTTTCTCCTACAATAACTATACCATCTGGTATCTTAAAAAGTTTCTCCTGCAATATCTATACCAAATGGTATCTTATAAAGTTTCTCCTACAATATCTATACCCTCTGGCATCTTATAAAACTTCTAAAATATTTACACCATTTGGTATCTAATAACACTTCTCCTACAATACATATACCGTCTTGTATCTTATAAATCTTCTCCAACAACAGCTATACAATCTGCGCATCCTAATATTTTCATTTTGTCATTAATTATTTGTTCTATTGGTGTTATAATTTTTTTTTCCAAGAACAGATTGAATAGCACTGGGAATAAGGCATCTTCTTTCATCAGACCTGTTTTTATTTGGAATGATTTTGATTTCCTTCCTTTGTGTATCATCATGTATTCTGTGTCTTCCATACACATCTTAATTATATTTGTGAGTTTTCCTTGTTTACCAAACTCCCTCATTATGTTCCATAGGCTGTTTCTGTGGAAGCTGTTGTACGCAGTCCGCAAATTCTTGGGAACCACTGTTGTAAAAAATGCTCCGGAGTGTTCTCAAACAAAAGAACGAATCTCCCTCTATAGAAATACGAGGTAGAACCTGGCTTCTGGGGAAGGTCACACCAGGAATGTTATTTTCAACAACACGCACTCAGATTTACAAATGGTGCAGCCGGGGTTCCCTTCAAGGTAACAAGAAACACAGGGAAAGTTCTTCTTCCGCTACTGGTCACATGACCTTCCCGATCGCCCGTGGCTGGACGGATGTAGGAGTGGAATAATCTGAGTTGGAAGTGTTCGTGCATATTATTGGAAATAGACTATCCGGTGCGAACATTTCAAGGGAAAACGTGTTTTCTTAGGAAAAAAAAGGAAAAGAGAAATTTGTCTTCATTTTTGTAAACTTGTCAATTCCCCTCCCCCCTTTTTTTCCACTGTAACAATAAAATACCTTATCTTGTAATTTAACAAATATGGTTCAGCCGCTGTAAATGTTGAATGCCTGATTAATATCACAACCTCTGAGACAGCACTGATGGTTCTTAATTATGTCCACCTGGTCAGTGGTGAGCTACGATGGTCTGTGTGTGTCCTAGTTCAGATTGGCTAGGGAGTTTGTGCCGAGAGCGACGCTGACTAGTTTCACACATGGACTTTTGTAGTTCCAAAAACTGGCGTCCTCACTGGGGTTGATGCGAAGGAGCATCGATGAACATTCTGTGGGTTATTCACTGTCACAGGCTGTGAAGCGATTGTGGGAGTACCTCGTTCGCGATGATACAGAACCTAATACTAAATATTGAATACCTCTGACGAGCTGCAAATTTACTTACCAGAGGATAGGGCGATATAAGATCAATAAATTGGAAGTGGAGTCACGAGACGTATCATTAAGTGAATATATAGATGTTTCTCTAGATCGTCACGCCTGACTTATGACGCTCAGCAAGGGTAAATAATTCATTAGTGTGCCCGAGACATTTACATTTTGTAGGAATTTCTAGCAAAGGAAACTCCCAGCTTGGCCAGTAATCACGTGATGGTATAGTTCTGACAGGAAAATCTATACATAACGCGAGTACACGTGTATGTAGATATTGTTAACAAGTTAAACAACAACAAAAAAAAAAAGAAGTATAGTTTTGCTCAGATGGAAACTATACATTAGCCACTGTGTCTGGGCTTTGCTCTTCTTGTGGAGAAAATTAAACACAAATACACATGCTTATATTTTGGACTTAGGATGAAGCAAGTAATATGTACATCTGTGCGTATCTCTCTGCCTCTCGGTGATCGTAATGGTGACTATCAAGGCCGAATTAAACCAAAAAAAGTTTTTTTTTTTCTGATATAGACATTTTTGGGACTCTGAAAATGTCGCTTAGAAACATACATGGAAAAACATTTAGAAGTGGGTCATCTTGCTTGTGTGTCATATATTCATGGAAAAACATTTAGAAGTGGGTCATCTTGCTTGTGTGTCATATATTCATGGAAAAACATTTAGAAGTGGGTCATCTTGCTTGTGTGTCATATATTCATGGAAAAACATTTAGAAGTGGGTCATCTTGCTTTTGTGTCATACATACAAGGAAAACATTTAGAAGTGGATCACCTTGCTTTTGTGTCATATATACATGGAAAAAATACTTAGAAGTGGATCATCTTGCTTGTACACCCGTGTGGTACCCGGGATCTGCAAAGAATAGGACCACTGTACCCTACCATGCATGATCGTAAAAGGCGACTAAGGAGGGTTCAGCATAGGGCCAGCAACCCTATCTGGTAAAAAACTATCAGACTGCTACAGAAACAGAAGCAAGGGAAAAAGCAAATGCAGGTGGAAGGAGAAATGCGTATCAGGAAACTGAGCCCATGAAGGTTGTGGATGAAAGCCAGCCACTGGAAGTCCCCAGCCCGACTGCAGACCTCCTGGAACCTAAACAAAAGATGCATATAGGCAGCTGGAATGTAAGAACACTAAACCAGACTGGAAAACTAGCACAAACCATCAAGGAAATGCACAGATACAAACTAGACATACTAGGAATACAAGAAGCAAGATGGACAGGACAAGGCAGAAGGAAATTAACAACACAGCACACAGAAGATACAATAATATGGTCAGGTAAAGAAGATCTTCATGAAGGAGGAGTAGCATTGATTATAACAAAAGAAGCATCAAGAGCATTGCTGAAATGGACCCCAATAAATGAGAGATTATTATATGCACGGTTCAACTCAAGATTCACGAAGCTGTCTATTATAGTTTGTTATGCACCAACAGAAGCAGCTGAAGAGGAATTAAAAGAAGATTTTACAACAGCCTCCAAGCCACAGTAGAAACAATACCCAAGCATGATATGCTACTCATCTTGGGCGACTTCAATGCAAAAGTAGGTGAAGGAAATGAAGATAGAAGAAGAATCATGGGAAGAGAAGGAATCGGAGAAATAAATGAAAATGGAGAAAGACTGTGCAGTTTCTGTGAAGAAAACATGATGACCATCGGAGGGACAATTTTCCAACACAAAAACATCCATAAGGTGACTTGGAGGTCACCAGATAAAACCACAGAAAACCAAATCGATCACATACTAATAAACAACAAGTGGAAACGGTCACTACAAGATGTGCGAGCAAGGAAAGGAGCAGATATAGGAAGTGATCACAACCTTCTGGTAGCAAAAATAAAACTAAAATTAAGGAAAGCCAGAATCGGAGAACACAGAAAGATACATTTTGATACAAGAAAACTGATAGACCAGCAAACAAGAAATGAATTCTCAATAATACTTAAGAACCGCTTCAGTGTCCTACAAGACGAAGCAGAAATGTCCATATTAGAGTTCAATAAAACACTACAGGAAACAGCAAAAGAGGTGCTGGGATATCGGAAAAGGAGAAAAGAGGAATGGATAAGTGAGACCACATGGGAAAAGATAGAGCAAAGAAAAGAAATCAAGAAAAAATTACTGAACACCAAATCACAACGGCTTAAAGAACGAGTTTTAAGTAATTATGCACAAAAAGACAAAGAAGTGAAGGAATCATGCCGTCAAGATAAACGTCAGTATTATGACAACTTAGCAGAGACAGCAGAGAAAGCAGCATATACAAATGACATGAAAACCATATATAAAATCACAAAGCAGATGACAGGTAACTTCAATACAAGATGTGAAAGTGCAGTAAGAACACAAAATGGACAACTGGTCAGTGGAGAAAGAGAAAAAATTGAAAGATGGAGGGAACACTTTAACACCCTACTAAACAGAACACAAGCAGCACAAGCAATAGATATACCTGAAGCAAAAGCGGAACTAAACATCAATACAGGACCAATAACAATAAATGAAGTAAAAGAGGCGATAAAGATGCTAAAATCAGACAGGGCACCAGGTGAAGATGAAGTGACTGCTGAGATGTTGAAAGCAGAAGAAACAGAAACACCAAAACAACTTTGCCGGATATTACAACAAATTTGGGATTTAGAAAAAGCCCCAGAGGAGTGGAAAACTGGTCTTATAGTAAAACTACCAAAGAAGGGTGACCTCAGAGATTGCGGGAACTGGAGAGGCATTACCCTACTGCCACTCACTAGTAAAGTATTTTGCAGAATAATCATCAACAGAATTGTACCAACACTTGAGGAAAAACTTCGGAAAGAGCAGGCAGGATTTAGGAAAGGAAGATCATGCATAGACCATATATTTGTACTTAGACAAATATTAGAACAGGCAAATGAATGGCATAGCACAACATATGCATTATTCATAGATTTTGAGAAAGCCTTTGACAGTGTCAACAGAGATGCACTGTGGAAAATCCTAAGATGGCATGGCCTCCCCCATAAAATAGTTAATGTAATCAAAGCCCTATACGAGGGTTTTCAGTGCAAAGTTATCTGTGGAGAACATACCTCCAGCAGCTTTAGGGTACAAACAGGAGTGAAACAGGGATGTGTACTATCACCAACATTATTTATCTTGGCAGTAGACTGGTTAATGAAGGAGGCAACATCAGACAAACGCAGAGGATTACAATGGACCCTTAACACAGTGCTGGAGGACCTTGACTTTGCGGACGACATTTGTCTATTATCAAGCAGTCACAAAGATATGCAAGATAAAATAAACAAGTTAACCCAGAATGCAAACAACATAGGACTAAAGATCAACGTAGGAAAGACAAAGTTAATGAAGCAAAATGTGAACAACAGAAATGTACTCAGAGTAGATAACAAGTTAGTGGAGGAGGTCAACGAATTTGTATACCTTGGCAGCAGAGTAGTAGAAAATGGAGACAGCACAGAGGACATCAACAGCAGACTTACTAAGCAAACCAGGCTTTTGCAATGCTACAGAATATATGGAAATCAAATAAACTAAGCATAAATATGAAAATCAGGATATTTAAGAGTAATGTTCTAAGTGTACTACTCTATGGAAGTGAATGCTGGAAAATCACCAAAACCATAGAAAACAAGTTGAATTCTTTCCAGACTAAATGTTTACGTAGAATTAAAAAAATATTTTGGCCAAACACCATAAGAAATAACATCTTATTGGCAGAAATGCAGATGAAACCACTGACAACAATTATTGAGGAAAGACGCTGGCGATGGTTGGGACATGTGCTCCGAATGACTGACAACTCACTACCAAAAATAGCACTAAGATGGACACCACAGGGGAGCAGAAGTAAGGGTAGACCAAAAGAGACATGGAGAAGAACAACAGAAAGGATGTTGAGCAATAGAGGGCTCACCTGGGCAAGAGCAGAAAAAAAGGCGAAAGATAGGCATTTGTGGAAAACCCTTGCGGAAGCCCCATGTGCCCTGGGCACTTAAGGTTCAGAGAGAGAGAGAGAGATCTTGCTTGTATGTTATATACTTGTATAACTGCTTGCCCTGACTCAAAATTAGGACAAATAAAAACATTTTTGTAATAAAGTCTAGCAGAAAGAAAATTAAAGGTTTCAGGGAAACTAGTTCAGGCTAAAACCAGTGTCACTTAGTTAAAACTAAAACGTTTAACAGAAAACAAATGTTTTGGTTCTGTGGCACAAGAGTGCACGCACTTCGATTGACAGGTACTGTAAAAGTCTGATAGTACACATGACTTTTACAGACATTGTAACATTTTTTTTTTGATAAGGAACCTGTGACGCCACTAAAACGGTGTTATTCTCAGGGTGTCGGCCCGTCTCCCATCCCACCCACCCCCTTCCTCCTCTCTCTTCCCCACCCATCCACACCCCTGACTTCAGAAACAGTGCACAAAAATACACAAATATTTTAGGCAGTCATTCTGGTGTCATCCGGTACGATGATATCTCCAGTGCGGTCTGCACCTCCCCATCCCCTAACCCCACCCTTTTTCGTGCAGCACTGTATTGAACTTCGCTAATACAGATGTAGTAAAAATCTGATGGCGTGTACGGTTAGCACAGATACAGCAACAGGAAGGAGGCAAAGTTCATATACTGAAACATTCAAGGTTTGTGAAGAAAAAAAAAAGGACAATAAGCATAGAAAATATGCAACACAGCTCAGATATTCTTCACAATGTGCTCTTCTTGTTACCACGGAGACAGAGTCTTAACAAACCGGGAAATCTTTACAACGTGCTCTTCTTGTTACCACGGAGGCAGATGGTTAAAAACGGGCAAATCCTTACAATGTGCTCTTCTTGTTACAACGGAGACAGAGGGGTTAACAAACTGGGAAATCTTTACAGTGTGCTCTTCTTGTTACCACGGAGACAGAGGGGTTAATAAACAGGGAAATCTTTACAACGTGCTCTTCTTGTTACCACGGAGGCAGAGGGTTAAGACCGGGCAAATCCTTACAATGTGCTCTTATTGTTACCACGGAGACAGAGGGGTTAATAAACCGGGAAATCTTTACAATATGGTCTTCTTGTTACCACGGAGGCAGAGGGGTTAACAAACCGGGAAATCATTACAATGTGCTCTTCTTGTCACCACGGAGACCAGAAACTAGCTAGAAAGAAATCGATGTGTAAAGACATACTTGGGTCAGGAAAGATATGGCAGAAAACTGACAGTAAACATTAACATTTTATCTCATACTAATCGTCCTTGAATGTAACTAGCACTTCACTAAATGACTGAATCGATCTTCACGTAACCTGACATCCCGGAAGTTCATGATTACACATTTTGAAATTTTTTATATTTGAAAATGTTATCTCTCGCTATAAACGTTTTGATTAAAAAAACATATTTGATTCTGTTTGAACGTTTTTTTTCCCCTTCACTTTGTATTTGATTTGTTCAGACAGTTTTATGATTATGCGATTCTGTGTCCGTTGTTAATTATTACTGGTAGACAATTTACAAGCAAGTCCAAATATTCTCCTTATATGGAACATCACTTAAAAAAACAAATACCACTCTGCGGATAACTACAATTTTCGAATATCATAAAATGTCCATTATATCTTATCAGAAACAATATATATCATTATTATCATCGATTTCTTTTTCTTCTTCTTCTTCTACTACTACTACTAATACAACTACTACTACTACTAATACTACTACTACTACTACTACTACTAATACTACTACTACTAATACTACTACTACTAATACTAATACTACTAATACTACTACTACTACTACTTGTCTATTTTCTGTACCGCTCTTCAAAACGTTTTCTGTTATAACAATTTCACATCCTCATGGAAAAATGCGAAGTTGTCAGCAATCTAGCTGGGGCAAAAACAGAAACAAATTGTTCCCGTGAGTGACGGCTGGTATGTTTTGGCTGACTGAAACATTTGAAACTTCACGTCCGCGTTTTTGTTATTTACGGCATTCTAAATCTTAATAGGACAATCATTCTGTCAAACATAAGCCTTTATAGGGCATATTTCGCTTATTCGCGAAAAAAATAAGTAAATTATCGCGGCATTGACAACAGATCATGAAAAAAAAAAAAACGTGGTCTGAATATATTCTGGGGTCATTAGCCATAATGGAGACCGTGCTAACTAAATGGTTAGTGTATTAACTACAGAACGAATTGAATATGCTGTCTAAACGGTTAGTGTATTAACTACGGAAATAATTGATTGCGCTGTCTTTTAGTATATTAACTACAGAAAGAATGGACTGTGCTGTCTAAATGGTTAGTGTATTAACTACAGAAAGAATTGACTGTGCTAACTAAATGGTTAGTGTATTAACTCCAAAAGAATTGACTGTGCTAACTAAATGGTTAGTGTATTCACTACAGAAAGAATTGACTGTGCTAACTAAATGGTTAGTGTATTAACTACAGAAAGAATTGACTGTGCTAACTAAATGGTTAGTGTATTAACTACAGAAAGAATTGACTGTGCTAACTAAATGGTTAGTGTATTAACTACAGAAAGAATTGATTGTGCTGTCTAAATGGTTAGTGTATTAACTACAGAAAGAATTGATTGTGCTAACTAAATGGTTAGTGTATTAACTACAGAAAGAATTGATTGTGCTGTCTAAATGGTTAGTGTATTAACTACAGAAAGAATTGACTGTGCTAACTAAATGGTAAGTGTATTCACTACAGAAAACATTCTGCGCGTATACGGCAAGAATAGTCTTCTCCAGTGTGGGGATGTACTTCTAGGTCTGAAAAAAAAAGACCAATGCTCAACGTTGAGAAACTTTGGACTAAGCGATCTGTTTTACAGAACTGAAGTGCCCTTTGACGACTACACAAAATTCATGCATCAACGCTACATCGTTTTATTAAATGAAAACTGAAAATGTACACAGAATGAGAATTATTTTAAAATACCAAGTTTAATTTTACTAAAAACATAACTTGTAATAAAACTTTTTAAAATGTCATACTTGATTATTATATTTCACTGATTCTTGCACCCAGTGACTTGTTCTTGACGATGCCTGCCCCATATCGAGAGATCATTTAATTTGAACAAAAAAGACCTTTCCTTTTGAAACAAATTCCTGTAGATATTGCAATGAGTGCTGGTGTTTCGTCGAGAATAGTGTATGTAGATAAAGACAAGAATATTAATTTAAAAAAAAACAGTATCCAGAGAAAGTATCTTGTACAAGTCATGAGGACAGAAGTTAGAGAAACTTAGTAAAAACTGAAAATTCAAGGGAAAAAGAAAGAAAGAAAAAAAGAAAGAGAGAGAGACAGAGAGAGAAAAGGCAGGCAGACAGGCATACAGACAGACAAACAGACATACAAGCAGACAGGCAGGCAGACAGACAGACAGACAGGCAGGCAGACAGACAGACAGACAGACAGACAGACAGGCAGGCAGACAGACAGGCAGGCAGGCAGACAGGCAGACAGACAGACAGGCAGGCAGACAGACAGACAGATATCCTAAGAAGGAAATAAATATCTCGGTAGCACCAGGTTACATGTAAAGAGAAAAGACTTTGATTTAACTGGAAACACCAAAGATCACACAGGATGAAGAAGCATGACCGACAAAGCTGCCAGGCAAGGCACGTAACAAGGCTGCCAGGCACGGCACGTAACAAGGCTGCCAGGCACGGCACGTAACAAGGCTGCCAGGCACGGCACGTAACAAGGCTGCCAGGCACGGCACGTAACAAGGCTGCCAGGCAAGGCACGTAACAAGGCTGCCAGGCACGGCACGTAACAAGGCTGCCAGGCACGGCACGTAACAAGGCTGCCAGGCACGGCACGTAACAAGGCTGCCAGGCACGGCACATAACAAAGCTGCCAGGCACGGCACGTAACAAAGCTGCCCGGCAAGGCACGTAACAAAGCTGCCATGCACGGCACATAACAAAGCTGCCTGGCACGGCACATAACAAAGCTGCCAGGCACGGCACGTAACAAAGCTGCCAGGCACGACATGTAACAAAGCTGCCAGGCAAGGCACGTAACGAAGCTGTCAGCCACAACACGTAATGCTTTTTGCGTGTAAAAAGATTACTCTTGACAGCAGAAGAATCTTTTAAATATTCTTGTGCACAACACAAATTAAATTATAAATTTAAAATTATAAATCTATTCGCCGTTAAATTCATGTAGCTTCATTCAACATTATTATTTATTCCTTGTACCCCTTTTTTTGTTTTGCATTTATGTATATCACAGAGGTCTTTTGCTAGTTATAATTTTCTTCTCGAAGAATTTACTCCAGGCTCCATAATTCATTTTTATTTCATTTTTATTGCAAAATCTTTGGGGTTGAAGCCCGATTAGGCAATCAGCCATCCATATCTGATATGCTAGCATCATGGTTAGCGAACCATAGCTGACGAAAAACCTGTCCCACCTCTCCGTTGGTATCCCCAGCAACAGCCCTAGCCTGGCTAACGGGACAGGGATCGTCATAGTCCCTAATGTGGTGGAGCCTACTAAAGAAGTATTGCACACCCGCTGGTTTTTAGCTGCACTCCGGAAAGGAAAAAAAAAAACCAGCTGCCATAGCCCGCTCCCACGCCGACACGATGCTGTACCTCAACACCTTCACAGCACCGGCTGCAAAGAACACCAGCTCGCAGTTACAGGGAGATAGCACAAGATAAGACAAAAGACAAGATTCCAAAATTTTCTGATTTTCTCCTGATTTCATGTGTGCTTTAAATTGCTTTCCATGCATCTCTACAACTGTCCTCCGTTCCCGTTTGTTCATTCGCTCATCCTTCCTTTTGTAGCTTACGCTAAAGGAAGGTGAAGCCTTTGATTTTTTTTATTTCTTCAGTTTTCTCTAAGTTCCAGCCTGAAATTCGTTGACGGTTTTTGTCGATTTTTTCCTTCGGATATTTATATTCGCTGTTTATAAACTTAATCGTGATCCTCAAAACAACACTCATGACACACGAACATTAACGCAGTTGCGAAAAGCTTTGCTCTTACTTAACCGGCATCATTGCATCTTTATGTCTTCAGTGAAGTTACACGTTTCTGCAGTGCTTTTTGTGTCCATATTATTTATTTGCGACAGTAAAACGTGTTATACTATATCAATTTATGTCTAGACACAACTGTAAATTATACATCATGTACGTGTAAACGTTACATAACACAACATTGTTTAATATATTACAGTGCAATACAATACAATACAGTACAACACAATACAGTACAGTACTATATAGTTTAATATAATACAATGCAATGCAATACAATACAATACAACACAACACAATACAGTACAGTACATTACAATACAATGTAATGTAATTTAATGTGACTGATATACGATGTGAAAAACAGAAAATTATTTCTACGTGGGGAAACATCTGTATGATATTACCCAGCATGTTTCTAAACCAGTCCCTAATCATTTTAACAGCCGCAACCACAGGGTCCTTAATGATGTTGACAATTTTAGACGGAATATCATCTAAAACATGTTAACATCATTAAGGACCTCTACAATGGACGTGTTTGTGCAGTCAAAACAGAAGAAGGGATGAGCGAGTTGTTCCAGTTTGAAACAGTCATTAAACAAGGATGTATACTGTCTCCTTTGCTTTTTTGGAATTGCAATAGACTTCATAATGAAAAAATGTTGCACAGGTAACGCAGGTATTGACTGGGTACACGGGACCCAGCTAGAAGACCTTGATTTTGCTGATGACATAACTCTTATCAGCAACAATGTGAATTCCATGCAAGAAAAAACAGATATCCTGTCTTCACTGGCTAGCAAAATAGGACTTGAAATCAACAAGGACAAAACAAAAATAATGAAAATTCCCATTAATCAAAATGGAAAGATACACATAGAAGGGACAGATATTGAAGATATTTGCATACCTTGGCAGCTACACAGACCAGGATGGTGACACCAGAAAGGAAGTTAGAATCAGAATTGCAAAAGCAACATCGATCTTCAAGAATCTTGAGAACATATGGAAGTCAAATGTTATAAGCACAAAAACCAAGTTAAGACTATTCAATTCAAATGTAATATCCACCCTCATTTATGCATGCGAAAGCTGGAAAACAACTAAAAAAGTAGAAAAGAAATTAGACTCTTTTGAAAACAAATGCCTAAGGAAAATACTCGGCATCAAGTGGAACGAATTCAAGAACAATGCAGAGATAAGACAGATGACTGAACAACAACCAGTCTCATGGGTGATCAGGAAAAGGAGATGGAGATATGTTGGTCACTTGATGAGAAGAAATGATCAGAGAATTTCAAAACAAACTATCAAGTGGTTCACAACAGGCCAGAGAAAAAGAGGCAGACCATGTGAAACTCTGAAGAGGACATTGTTAAGAGAGGCCAAATTAACAGGCATAAAATCCTTTGATGAGGCTGAAAGACTCGCCGAAGACAGGAAAATAAAATGGTTAACTACCTTGCGAGACCTATGTGACGTTTAACGGCATGAGAAGGATATAAGTAGATAAGAACCACAGAGGCAAATCTAATTTTCTGGTAACAGCCATTAAACAATGTCACTCTGGTGACAGACGCCGCCTAATGCTTAAGAACTGCTACATTCAGGAATATAGGACGCCTGAAACACATGGCTGGAACTAAAAATTCAGCTACACTTAATATTCCTCTTCTCCACAATCATTTTCCCCATGCACTAAGTTCTACTTAGTCCTCACCCGCGACACATATTTTATAATCTTCCCACTTCATTAAATTATAAATCTTCTACCTCAACCACACTCACTTATTCCACTCACCCTGTTCTCGGCTAGATCACCACTGCAATGCACACTCTCTCTCCATTCCGCAGTCCCCACCCCCTCTTTACCACCTACCTACCTCACATCGCAAGTCTCCATTTGAATATTCTCAACACTCTATCACACGCACTCCCAGGCGCAGCTTCTTACAAGTCACATTCGAATTTTTTCCATTCTCTTTTGTTGTACAGCAGTCATGTAAATTTATATTTTATCTCTTTTCTCTATTTCTTTGTCCTGTATGTTTTTGTATGATTAAGGTGCAAACCGAAACGTCACAAATGTGTGCGTGTTAATTAATAAAGCTGTTCCCAGTTTTTTCTTTAATAGTTTTAACATTTAGTAATGGTACATGACCCACTATCCTAAACCAGTAATGGTAAATGATCAACTACCCTAAACCAGTAATGGTAAATGATCAACTACCCTAAAACAGTAATGGTAAATAATTAACTGTCCTAAAACAGTAATGGTAAATGATTAACTACCCTAAACCAGTAATGGTAAATGATTAACTGTCCTAAACCAGTAATGGTAAATAATTAACTACGCTAAAACAGTAATGATAAATGATTAACTGTCCTAAACCAGTAATGGTAAATGATTAACTACCCTAAAACAGTAATGGTAAATGATTAACTATCCTAAACCAGTAATGGTAAATGATTAACTACCCTAAAACAGTAATGGTAAATGATCAACTACCCTAAAACAGTAATGGTAAATGATCAAATATCCTAAACCAGTAATGGTAAATGATTAACTGTCCTAAACCAGTAATGGTAAATGATCCACTATCCTAAACCAGTAATGGTAAATGATCCACTATCCTAAATCAGTAATGGTAAATGATCCACTATCATAAATCAGTAATTGTATTTGTACCCGCCAACCATGAAAACGTAAAAGAAATACTGAAATTCAACACTCAAAAAAAAAAATAATATTATTATCTTCTCGCGACCCTGTCCCAAACCTCCCGTGACCCTAATTTGGGTCGCGACTTCATTTTGGGAACCACCACTCCAAGGAAAATGAAGCATGCTCCCAAGAGGTTACCAAACTGGGAAACCTGAGATTAGTAAGAGACTGTAGTACGTAAATGCTACATTGATGACGTACTGACATAAGAGTGCATTTACATTCCCCGTCTTACAAGTCTTTGACGTGAATGGAAGTAACGCTACAGCCAGACGTGTGCACGGCTACGCCATACCAGTTGACCCCAGTGATTCCTGAACAGTATAATTTTATTCACAGAGGTAATACAGTAGATGAAGCCACAGACAATATTAATATAAGCTGGAAAACGACCAAGACAATCACATATATCAGCATCGCCTGTACCAGATTATAGAGCAGTGTTTCCCAGGCTTGTTCGGGTTGCCGCCTCCATTTCTCCCAGGTCACATTCCCCCCTCTCCCCGTTATGTACTATTCAGATAATCTTCTTATATCCTTCCCGTGCCGTTAGACTTCACAAAGGGCTCGCAAAGTAGTTCGCCAGTTTCTCCTGTCTTCAGCGAGGCTTTCAACATCATCAAGGGATTTTATGCCTGTTAATTTGGCTTCTCTTAACAATGTCCTCTTCAGAGTTTCACGCGGTCTGCCTCTTTTTCTTTCTAGCCAGTGAAGACAGGCTATCTGTTTTTTCTTGCATGGAATTCACATTGTTGCTGATAAGAGTTATGTCATCAGCAAAATCAAGATTTTCTAGCTGAGTTCCATGTACCCAGTCAATACCTGTGTTACCTGTGCAAAATTTTTTCATTATGAAGTCTATTGTAATTCCAAAAAGCAAAGGAGACAGTATACATCCTTGCTTCACACCTGTTTCAATCTGGAACCATTCACTCATCCCCTCTTCTGTCTTGATTGCACAATATATTCAGATAATGGTCTATTAAAATAGGATATGCATTGCACAACTAAAACTTCAGCAAGCAAACCAGTTTAACTATATGAAGAGGCACATTTATAAATCGCCTTCTGCATTATTTTCTCAACTTTTAACGTGATGGATGAGTTTCGTGTAGGGACACACGTTTATCAGTATCAGGTAGAAAAGTGCTAGGAAGGAAGTTATTACTGCCCCTGTCTGCGCTTCGTTTTCCCTCAGCTTCCCCCTTCCTTGCTGCACTCTTTTCTTCCACCGCCCCTGGTCCTTTCCGACGCCCACAGGGGGCCGTTATAGCTCACTGTGGGTAATATTTTCAAGAGAACAGATTTGTTGGAGGTGCCGTAAGTTTGGTGTCAAACATATCATATACTCGAATATACTTGTACAGTATTATGAAACAAAAAAGGAGTACTGTTAAGGATAAGTAAATGTTAACTATAGGAACTGATTTTATTACCTTCTTTCTTAGACAAACTTGACCAGCGGCAAACTTAGGGGAAACAAAAGCAGAGAAACAAACTATGTACCCAAGGGTAGATTGTCTCAACTAAACTAAAGCAGCAAGGAAAATAGATCATTAAGACCATTGTGCTCTACCGATGGACGTATATGAATAAGCCATCTTGTACATAACACGTATTTGGCTTTACGTAGCAAAGAATGAAAGCGCAAGCAACCATGATGAATATATAGATCGAGTATCGTCTTAATGCAGGCGCGCTCGGCAGTTGCCCAGGGGCCCCACGATTCACATATTGTAGCACTTCTTTGTGTCTGTTAAATGATGGCCAGTATGGGTGGGGGCCCCAGTGCATTGCTTTGCCCACGGCCTACAATGGTGTTCCCTGAACAAGTCTAGCACAGAAATGATGTGAGGGAGGGGAACTGAAGCTAAGGGAACAGTAAGGTAAAGATACCGAACTTGTGCAATAGCTAGAGCAGGGTTTCCCAAGCTTCCTTGGGCTGTCCCCCCCCACTTTCTCCCAGACCACATCCTCAGCGCCGCCTTATGGACTACTAGTATAATGGCTTATTAAACTAGGATGTGCATTATGCGACTAGAAGCTTCAGCTAGCAATCGAATTTATTTAACTATAATTTTTTCCATATTTCAAATGTTCCACACTATATTGCCTGCATTTCCTTCTTTTTTTTTTTAATGCCCGCTTGGGCTCGCTAGATAATTTTACCACTTGTGTGGTGGGGGTTGTTGATTGAGCTTAACCTGGATAGAAAGACCACCTTTTTAAAAATATTATTTCATGGTGCCTTCCGTGCCAGGTTGCATGCGGCGCTGATGGCATTTTCTTTTATTCTGGACTCTCAGAAACGACGGTCCGCTAGTGATAGATACTTCGCCGTTCCGAAAAAAAAATACACATACATTAGCCGGCCTAATTCCCTGGTGGCATTTAATAAAATGATCTTTACATGCCCTTGTGAAATTTAATAAAAGGATCTTTACATCCCATGGTGGCATTTAATAAAAGGATTTTTACATCCCTTGGTGGCATTTAATAAAAGGATTTTTACATCCCTTGGTGGCAATTAATAAAAGGATTTTTACATCCCTTGGTGGCATTTAATAAAAGGATTTTTACATCCCTTGGTGGCAATTAATAAAAGGATCTTTGCATCCCATAGTGACATTTAATAAAGGGACTTTTACATCCCCTGGTGAAATTTAATAAAATGATCTTTACGCTCGACTGAGGCCTTTGAAGTGCCTGCCTTCTTCAGATCCTTTGGACTACCAAAGGAAGGTATTACTGCCACCGTCTGCAGCTTCTTTTTCTCTTAACAACCCACTGCCCCTTTTTCTTTCACCGCCCCTAGTCCTTTCCAACACCCACAGCGGGGAGTTATCACCAAGCTGTGGGAAACACTGAGCTAGAGACTTCAAGCTGATTGTAGGTGAAAGACAGAAACACAAAACAAAAAGGTGAAATAATGGAAAGAAAACGTCAGTCTTGCGAGTCTTAACCCATTTAAAGACTGGGACAACCTAACTTGAAAGAGTGGTAACACAAAGGAGCTAACCACTGGAAAGTGAATGACCGAAAAACAATCGCCTTTCACAGACAATGAGGACCCACGTGCCCGTGTGCTTAAAACAGTGAACCAGTTCAACCCACAAACTAGAATAGACTTTATCTAATGCGTGCAAATAACCGTAAAATACAAGGTACAGTAACAATAAGACTGGAAGATGAATGTGACCGTGAAACAAATTCCCATTAACAAAGAATGAAGACCCACGCATCCCAGCAGCGGTTCTCATCTTTTTTTTTTCCATGCGCCCTTTTCACCATTTGCCAGTTTGTCATATCTCTCTCTCTCTCTCTCTCTCTCTCTCTCGTTCACTCTCCCCCCCCCCCCACCCCCACCTTTAGTAAGATTATCTGTCTCAAAATGTACATTTCAAATAACAACCATTTAATATTTCAGCATTTGAATCTCTGTGTATGCTATTAAAAAGGCATTTGATAGCATACACAGAGATTCATTATGGAGAATTTTATGTCTATATGGAATAGCATCTAAAATTATCAACATCGTTAAGGACTTCTACACTGGATATGTTTGTGCAGTCAATTCAGAAGAAGGGATGACTGAATGGTTCCAGATTGAAACAGGTGTGAAACAAGGATGTATACTGTCTCCTTTACTTTTTGGGATTACAATAGACTTCATAATGAAAAAAATGTTGCACAGGTAACACAGGTATTGACTGGGTACATGGGACACAACTAGAAGATCTTGATTTTGCTGATGACATAACTCTTATCAGTAATAATGTGAATTCCATGCAAGAAAAAACAGATAGCCTGTCTTCATTGGATAGCAAAATAAGACTTGAAATTAACAAGGAAAAACAAAAATAATGAAAATTCCCATTAATCAAAATGGAAAGATACACATAGAAGGGACAGATATTGAAGAAGTCAATCAAATTGCATACATTGGCAGCTACATAGACCAAGTTGGTGACACCAGAAAAGAAATTAGAATCAGAATTGCAAAAGCAGCATCGATCTTCAAGAATCTTGAGAACATATGGAATTCAAATGTTATAAGCACAAAAACCAAGTTAAGACTATTCAATTCAAATGTAATATCCACCCTCATTTATGCATGCGAAAGCTGGAAAACAACTAAAGAAACAGAAAAGAAATTAGACTCTTTTGAAAACAAATGCCTAAGGAAAATACTTGGCATCAAGTGGAATGAATTAAAAAACAATGCAGAAATAAGACAGATGACTGAACAACAACCAGTCTCATGGGTGATCAGGAAAAGGAGATGGACATACGTTAGTCACTTGATGAGAAGAAATGATCAGAGAATCCCAAAACAAGATATCAAGTGGAACACAACAAGCCAAAGAAAAAGAGGCAGACCGCGTGAAACTCTGAAGAGGACATTGTTAAGAGAGGCCAAATCAACAGGCATAAAATCCTTTGATGAGGTTGAAAGACTCGCCGAAGACAGGAAAAATTGGTGAACTACTTTGCGAGCCCTATGTGACGTTTAACGGCACGGGAAGGATATAAGAAGATATAAGAACATTCCAGTAGTTTGGGTCTGTCAATCTGTAGTCTTAATACCCCTACCAAATATCCTAAGATTTCTTGCGGGTAATTTGGGGAGGGGGGAGGGAGACTACTATATTCTCACTTGAGAACCCCTGGTAGAAAAAAAAATAAAATAGGGAGCAATAATGCAGAAAAACAATCTGAGAGGATGATGATCTAAAGAGGACAGAGAAGTTTGGGTGAGAACTAGAAAACTGTACAGTTGTCTCAAACGTAAAAAATAACGTGATTATTTCAGTTTCATCATCATCATGTGCCGTGCCGACTGGCGTTGGCTATTATGCTTCTCCAAAGTATCCGATCATTCATGCAGGCCATCAGTTCAGTTGGTGATCTCCTCTCACACCATCCCCTCAGACTGTCCAGTATCATTTCTCTTGGTCTTCCTCTTGATCTTCTTCCTTCTATTTTTCCTGTTGTTATAATATTTTCAATGCCCCCTCTTCTCATTGCATGTCCTATGAAAGTACATTGTCTCTCTCTTATCCTTTTGACAAGGTTTTTGTCTCTCCAGCTCTTCTCCTACATTCTTCATTAGTTATTTTTGCTGTCCAGGGAATTCGCAACATTCTTCTAATAAACCACATTTCTGCTGCTTCCAATGATTTTTGTACAGACTTGCCTATTGTCCATGATTCACTTCCATATAACAAGATAAGTTCAATATAGCATTTTAGGACTCGTTTTCTAACATTCATTGATAAAGATGTGTTAGCTAATATGTTTCTCATTCTCTGAAATGTAGTCTTTGCTTGGCCTATTCTGTTCCTAATTTCTGTTCTGCATTTCCCATCTGAAGTTATTACTGCTCCAAGGTATTTGAATTTCTGCACCTGCTTTAGAATAGTTCTGTTTAATTTAATACTGCATGCTGGTGGATTCTGTTTCTTAGATATAACCATAGTCTCTGTCTTTTTTATGTTGAAAGTAAGGCCTTTCTGTTCACTTTCTTTGGCTACTTTATCCAAGAGATTTTGCAGATCTTGTTGGTACTCAGCTATCATTACTGTGTCGTCAGCATACCGAAGGTTGTTAATATTGTATCCTCCAATTTTTATGCCTGGTTCTGTGATGATTGTTCTTAGAATATTCTCGCTATACAGAGAAAAAAGGTCTGGAGATAGTACACATCCTTGTCGCACCCCTCGTTTTATAGGTTGATATTTTCCAGTTCTATTTTCAACTCGAACTGCTGCTTCTTGCTGCCAGTATAGATGTTTTACAATCCTCAGGTCTTTGCCGTCTATATTGATGTCTTCAAGCGTTTTAATAATTTCATTATGTTTCACCTTGTCAAATGCCTTGGTGTAATCAATGAAGAGATCTTTCTGTACTTCCAAAGCTCTTTCTGTTAGTGTTCGTAAAGCATAAATGGCATTGTGTGTTCCCTTTCCTTCAACAAATCCAAACTGTTCATCTGCTATTTCCATTTTTATCTTTTTCCTTGTTCTTCTCATAATTATTCTCAGAAGTAACTTCGTTATGTGACATGAGAGGTTGATAGTCCGGTGGTCGTCACATTCCTTTGCACCTGGTTTCTTTGGTAGTGCTATAAACGTGGATTTAATCAGGTCACTAGGAATATTATTTCAGTTTAACGTCTAATAATCTACATAGCTGTTTATTATTGATTATTGCACTGAATACAGAAAAGGAGAGGTAGGCAAGATTTTAACATACAGCTGTTTACTTCCATCATAACCCACAGATGTCGTTGCTGGCTTTGTTACTTCAGCCCTTGTGTATATAATAGTTTATTCTCCCTTTATAAAAGCCTTCCCATGTTCCTGTAGCTATCTGACGCCTGATCTTCGTGTCAGGTGTAACTTGATACACGAAAAACTTTTTTGTAAACGGTGTGCCCCATCACTGCTCTGTATAGACATGGGCCATTTAAAATCTATTTTCGTCGCTGTATTTTTGTTTTGTTTTGTTTTGTTTTAAACATAGACAAATATTCTTGAAAGCCAAAACCGCAAGCTCCGCCTACCAACTTGCACTAAGGTCAGCAAAACTGAAGTGGAACTGATATTTCAAGTCATTGTTCTCTGTTAGCGAACAAAAAAAAGCAATGATGGATAATCGTTATAAAAGAGTTCAATGTTAAGTCTCAAAGTTTGTTATTAAATACAGTTGTCTGCTTGTTTAATATTGGACATCGATCTCGTGTATGCATACAAGTACTGCTTGTTTAGGAACCGGTAAACGTTTTATAAAAATGATTATGCCCAAAACGCAGCTTGGTCTTAGTTTGATGGTCTAGCTGTTGGTAGCAAGATCTCGTGGGCTTGTGAGCACAAATGAAGAAGATAGTTATAATGTCAAGTTTCTCAACAAATGAAGGTGCTAGCTATAACAGAATTTTTCAACAAATACAAACGCTAGCTATAATGTTAAGTTTCTCAACAAATGAAGGTGCTAACTTTTATGCCAAGTTTCATAACTAATGAAAAAGCCAGCTGTAAAGTCAAGTTTCTCAACAAATAGAGAAGCTAGCTTTAATATTAAGTTTCTCAACAAATGAAGACGCTAGCTGTAATGTCAAGCCCTCAGCAAATGAAGTCGTTTCTTAACTACATTAACCACAACTAGGAAACTGTAGATCCATATCTCGTTAATTAAACTT
This sequence comes from Achatina immaculata, assembly GCA_009760885.1. NCBI lineage: Eukaryota > Metazoa > Mollusca > Gastropoda > Stylommatophora > Achatinidae > Lissachatina > Lissachatina immaculata. Next base: position 8,359,542 of record CM019717.1, read on the forward strand.
CACTGACTCAGTCTATGTTCAGCGTCACAGCTGTTTGAAAGGTAGTCTTGGCCGACTCTGAGGAACCGATCCTTGGCACCTGACTGGTCAGTCATCTCTCATCCATGAGCATCTTTGTATCCGCTTTTCCTTTACTCTAATTAAACTAGCTGATTACAAGCTATACATTCTTCTTTACAATACTCAACTTGAATGTAGCGTGTTGCATTCTCGTACTTCAAGGAACGCTGAGAAACACCAGAACCAGTGGATAATCTGCGGCAGTAAAGAAAACAGAGCCCTCCGAAGTGTGAATATACAGAAGAAAGGAAGCGTATCAAGTGGGCAGAGAAGAAAACAAAGAAAGAAGTGCTAGATTAGCTGGAACTGAAAAGAGACATACTGAAAGCCATAAGAACAAGACAACTGGGATACTCTGGGCTCGGCAAGAAAACTGGGATACTCTGGGCTCGGCAAGAAAACTGGGATACTCTGGGCTCGGCAAGAAAACTGGGATACTCTGGGCTCGGCAAAGAAAACTGGGATACTCTGGGCGCGTCAAGAGGAATAATACAATATTAAGACTCTGGAGGGGATGATGGAAGGGAAAAGAGCAAGAGGACAAAAAAAAAAAAAGGAACCAGCTTCGTTGAATGCACTGCGAAAGCAAGAGGTAGAACAGATTGGAGACTCATTCCTGGGGTGACGCCAAGAGATGATGGTGATGATGATGATTATGATTATGATGATATGATGAAAGACTATTAGTGAAAAAAAAAGAACGAAACAGATCGCCAAATACATGTTAAAGATAGAGTATAGTATGGTAGGGGTAAAAAAAACTATAAGGCGATATGATACAACGTCCACGAGTTCTCGAAACCAGTTTGGGGAAAATGTAATAAACAATTACAGTAGTTACATGACGCATGAACAATTTGAGACGGGAGACAAGATAATAACCGACTGCGAACTGAAACTGAAAAATGTTCATTTTATTCGTCGAAGGAATTTGAAATTAAGCTACAGAATGAGTAGCATAGCCCCTTATAAATTAGGATAGTATCATAATAATTATTAGCAATGTTCTTCTTCTTATTTTTGTTATTATTACTGGCATATTTAGTACAGTTTATTAGTACTATTACGTAGAAAGTAGGTCAGAAACGATGGAAAATTCGGGAGAAACACTCCCACGGCATTAGTAGTAATATTACGACAAGACGACGACAATAAAGGCAGATAAAGAGGATTTACTCAGATAACAATAGAACAGACGGAGACAGACGGACACTGTGCAAACAGATCTGGACTAATCCTCCCATAGGTATCGCAAACGTCTGAGACATGATGAGAAAATTTTATAGACGGATTTAGCGCAACAGACTGACGCCGGACGCATATTTTCTAATCTTAGGACGCAATTTGCATACAGTTTTGAAAAAAAACGGAGTGGATTGACGATCGGCTGACCAATGACAAAGAATAAGGGGATCCTACTGAACAAATGACTTACGGCAAGTTAGGAGGAACACAAAGGATACACACAGAGGACAAAATAGATAGTCAGGAAAAGCAGTTCAGAACCAGAAATAGTCTTAGGACAGACTCAAGATGTGTTTTAAGTGATTTTGAAGGTTTGATAATTTTGAAACTTTGTGTAAAGTGATCCAGGCGATTAGCTGACCACGTGTTGCAGATCTAATATTGTAGAGAGTTTGGAATTGTTCTCTTATCACATGTAGAGCATGTTTGAAGTTGAGAACATTGCTGGAGTGCTGCGCCTAGAATATGCTAGAGTTTGATATCATGAATAATGATTATGTGGTTCAACGACGAAACTAACGAATTGTATGTCCTATTGCATCTTATCCCAAGTGATGTTGTCAGCAATACATCTGTGACCTTATTTGTCAGAATTAAATAGATTCAGTGGACTTTTCATCGGAGTTGGTCTAGCGAATGTTGTAATATTTGTGAAACGTATTCTAGAGCACAGAAATCTGGATGCGTGTGAAGATAATGCCCGCATTAATCAAAGAACATCTTCAAGCTTCAGTACTATAATCATTCAGAAATATCTGTTATAATTTAGCAGTATCAGTCGATTCAAATGGAAGAAGTATAAGAAAAAAAATGAATATACTTCGTCTTCAATACAGTAATAATCAAGAACAGAACAAAACATTGTTAGATTTGATGAGAATTCTACTCGTGTTGTTCATATTGAGTTCAAGAAGTTAATGCTGAGATTTTCTCAGCTTCTGTATAGCTCCCTGCTGTTACTGCGGAGAAGCTAAGTCCTAACAGTGTCTGGTCAGTCAACCGCCATGTCTCGGCCAGATGGTTCAGTAGGTGATCTGGCACAGCGCGAAAATATGCGCTTGAGCCCTATAGAACTAAATACAGAAATTAAAGCGATAGGAAGCTACAAATCTGTCTGCTCAGCGCTATGTCGACAGGCGCTGGCGGCCATGCTTTTTCCACAGTTCTCTAATCCGGGAGTTAATTATGAGCTGGACTGGTGTTCTTTTTCTAAGCCACTTCGCCAATCCATCTATCATATTCTCTCTTTGTCTGTCTCGGTCACTTTTGTCCGCTATCATCTTTTCTCTTTGCCTGCCTCGGTCACTTTTGTCCTCTATCATCTTCTCTCTTTGCCTGCCTCGGTCACTTTTGTCCTCTATCATCTTCTCTCTTTTTCTGCCTCTGTCACTTTTGTCCTCTAACATCTCTCTCTCTCTCTCTCTCTGTCTGCCTCGGTCACTTTTGTCCTCTATCGTCTTCTCTCTTTGTCTGCCTCGGTCACTTTTGTCCTCTATCTTCCCCTGTTGTTCTCAAATATTCCAGTCCACCTGCTCTCATGACGTGTCCTATGAATCTGGATTGTCTCTTCCTAAATTTTGTTATTGCCTGTCTCTCTTCTTCTGCCTCTTTCATGACCTCTTCGTTTGGTCTCTTGACTGTCCAGGGTATATTTAACATTCTTCGAAGGAACCACATTTTCCGTTACCTCCAACCGACCCTGTACTTACGTGGTGATATAATTACAAATAAAAACTAATAAATGTTATGAATGTTGAATCAGAAAATAAGACAGTTTGAACATATCATCTAAAAAAAATAATAACCTGTTTAAATGCTATGCTCTGCAATTTGTCTAAATGGGGGACAAGACGCAACCTTGCCTGAAGGAGACATGGGCCAGCAGTCTGTAGCTGACTGCTTGTGTCAGTGAACCATTGTTGACCAAGACCTCACCTTACCCCACGAGCTGCTCTTGGTGTGATACAGTAGTCTGGCCAAGTGACTAAGAATCGAAATGGGAAAGTAGACCTGGTCCTAAAAATACGCCATGCCGAAGATGGATGTTTTTTTGGACAAAAACGGCAGATATCACAGCCAAGCTGCAAACTATAGCACAACGCAAACAATGTTATTTTGAGGGCGAAATTAGAATAAGAAGAAGAAGAAGAACAACAACAACAACAACAAGATTCTCTGTTTTACATTACTCTTTCGTGCAAAACGACTGGCAAGCAGACACAAATACTGCATTCTAATTAATAAAGCGAATGTATGAACATACAAATAGATTAAATTTCATGAATGTAACGGAATAAAAAAATACAAATTGTAGCAAATCTACAATAATAACTGGAGAACTATGACAAACATAAAGATATAATTAGCCTGTATTTGCTACATAAAATCTTTACTCGAAGCCTTTTTGTTTCTCAACGCAAAATTAGCTGCCCCTTATAATTGAGAATAAACAACAAGAAACTGACACTGAGATTATGTACAGCGGAGATATCTAAGAGTTCATTTGCAGTCGACCTCCGACGCGGAAATGTCAAACTAAAGGGTTCAAATAATTACCATAAGCCTTTTCCAGGAATGATCTGACCCTGGAGGCAAGTATGGGAATCTCCTGAAATAATGGTGGAGAACATCAACAAAATTCCGTGACAACAAGAAATCAAATTAGCTGGGTAGCTGAAGTCGGCGGCACCTAAAATATCTACGAATTCTAAACATTAACAGTCAAACTAATTTAACGATGAAGTATATCTTCTTCATGGTTGGGACATGTGCTCCGAATGACTGACAACTCACTACCAAAAATAGCACTAAGATGGACACCACAGGGGAACAGAAGTAAGGGTAGACCAAAAGAGACATGGAGAAGAACAACAGAAAGGATGTTGAGCAATAGAGGCCTCACCTGGGCAAGAGCAGAAAAAAAGGCGAAGTACAGGCATTTGTGGAAAACCCTTGCGGAAGCCCCATGTGCCCTGGGCACTTAAGGTTCAGAGAGAGAGAGAGAAATATCTTCTTCAGATTCTAAAAAAAAAACATAATTAACATAGCAAAGCTATGTATTCCATAAAATATTTCGTTTAATAACGAAAATTTAATTTAATTTAATTTATTAATTTAATGTAATATTCCATAAAACAAAATTCCATAAAATATTTCGCAAGTTCCTTTAATATTCTAAATACAATGAACTGAATTTTTTTTTAAATTCCTATTTCTTGGTTCTTTGTTCATAAAGAAAAATCTTCAGCTAAGAAAAGACACACAATAAAAACAGAGCTCAAGAAACAAGTGTAGATTCTCCTAAATAGATTAGGTCTAACTAACTGGGCAATAACGAATTTCTTTAAATAGTTCCTAAAAGTAAAATTTGATTAAACTGGGGGAAAAAAAGATAACCTACAAGCTATCTGATGCATTTTGAATTGGTAAGGATTTCAGAACTTCAAAATACTAGCATAGAAGAGAATGACAAGAGAGAAGACTGTATCTGTCAGGACTAAAAAAAAAATGTCACTTAGCTTCAGAACTGGTAGAACTGCCATCTTCTGTTTAAAATTATCTCTTGTATTTTCCAAAGACACAAGCACAGAGATAAAGAATGTTTTCAACGTCGTATAAAATGGCTGTGTCACAAAACAATAGACCTTTGTTGAAAACAAAAGACAGCTTTCTATCGTCATTCAGCTATAGGTCATGAAAACTGTTAGAATCTGAAATCAATGACAAGATCGCTGAAATGAATGTTGTGGCGTAGTTAAAGTACAACAGTCGGTGCTCAGATTATTATATTACAATATAGGAATCGATTCTGTCTATACGTTCATGCTTTCGTTTGTGTCCGCATGAATAGCCCGTCTAAGTGATGGCGGCCACAGAAGTAATCGCTGTTTTCATTACACTTCCTTTATCCCATTCAGTGGGAACGGATTTATTTGCTTTTTTTTGTGTGTTCATTTTACTAATTCTTTATCATCACAACAAACAGGTACAGCTGTAGAACTTAGTGAATCTAGTACATTTATCTTCTGCATTTTATTTCCACTCATCATTGAAACACTGCGTCCATAACTGCTATAGTATTGCTCCTGGAAACGACAATTGGCAAGAAAAGATAAAGGAAAGAGACGAACCGAGACGTGGCTTGTCTGCAGCAATGGGCCTGAATGGGTCGGAAAGCTGCTGAATTCAGCAGTTACTCAAAGAAAAAAAGAAAAATAATTGCTATTTATATTTATGTACTAAACAGGGCAAGTATTTCCAGTATATGATCTCTTTACCAACATCGTCAAAACACAGAAGAAAGGTAAACAATTTAATATAAAAAATAACTAAAAGTGTATGCGTACTTCGATTAGAAAAACATATTTTTTACGTACTCTTCTCTATTGTGAGAAATAATTAGACAGTGGAAAACCCTGGAAAGGGGGGGGGGGGGGAGGAAGGAAAAGGAGGAAAGAGAAAGAAAGAAAGAAAAAAGTGCACTAATGAACTGACTGATTGCCACAGGAAAAGAAAGGGAGTAAATCTGTTTAGGGTTACCATCCTTCGCACTAAATAGAAGCATGACAGACAAGGAGTTATCAGGGAATGAAGCAACTGACTGAATTAGAGATCCGCTTTATCTCACGAACATATAGTCTAGGTTATGAAGAAAAGGCTGCTATCAGCACTAATAATGATCACTGGGTTCATTTCTTATAAACTCAGTCAATCTACGATTCCTCAGCTTGCTGTCTTTGGCCTCACTAAATCACATCTCTTAATCTTACCGCTAAAATTTTCTTGCATTTTAAAAAAATTATTTTCTTGAATTCCTTCGTTTCTTTAGCCAAGAATTTTCAAGCAATTGCAATTTTCAACTAGTGGTCTCTAATGGTATGTTCACAACGCTTTGATTAACTTTTACTTTTGTAATTGTAATTAGTTTCACAGTTCAGTAATATTTTGAGAAGTTAGTCTTTTGTTTTGTTTTGTTTTTCTTGGTCCATGGTGTACATTTTATCTTCAACCGGAACCAAGTTTTTTTCCTTCTTTTATTTGTATTAATCTTTGTTAGAAAGGTTTGGTCATTGTATTGAATCTTCCTTTAACAAAATAAATAACAACGACTGAATATTGACTTCGTGACTGTTGACTTTATAAAATGATCTGTTTTGTTTGGTGTACAATGTAACTTTACAGAATATAAATACAAAAAGAGTCGGTGCTACCACTGGGCAGATCAGGCAATCACGCTGTGTGCAGGACCTCAGGGGGACTGAATGCTGACCTTTGAAGGGGACAATTTGACACAGCCTAATTAACCATGCTACGGCACAAAGTAGTCTAATAAGAGGTACGGTATACGATTTTCATGTAACATTATGTTACGCCTCAAAGTAGTCTGACAAGAGGTACGGTATACGATTTTCATGCAATATTACGCTACGGCACAAAGAAGCCTGCAAGAGACACGGAATAAGATTTTAATGTAACGTTATGCTACGATACAAATATACCTGCAAGAGACACTGAATACGATTTTAATGTAACATTATGCTACGATACAAAGATGCCTGCAAGAGACACTGAATACGATTTTAATGTAACATTATGCTACGATACAAATATACCTGCAAGAGACACTGAATACGATTTTAATGTAACGTTATGCTACGATACAAATATACCTGCAAGAGACACTGAATACGATTTTAATGTAACATTATGCTACGATACAAAGATGCCTGCAAGAGACACGGAATAAGATTTTAATGTAACATTATGCTACGATACAAAGATGCCTACAAGAAACACTGAATAAGATTTTAATGTAACATTATGCTACGATACGAAGAAGTCTGCAAGAGACACTGAATAAAGTTTTAATGTAACATTATGTTACGACACAAAGAAGCCTGCAAGAGACAAAGGTTTTAATGTAACATTGTGCTACGACACAAAGAAGCCTGGCAAGAAGCGGTGGATACTATTTTCATGTAAGATTGTAAATTGTAGTAAATTGGAAACAAGGAGGCTTGCCTACGGTAAAATAATAAGCACAGCGTGTGTGAATAGTCTCGTAGAAATAGTAGACAAAGCACTTCAGACGTGAGAAATAGACAAAGAAGACGAGAATGAGCGTGATTGGCATCAAAGTGAGCAGCTGACAATACGCTACTCTCTCGCGGTTAGAAAGTTGCTCGTGCTACTGGCGGTCTAAGTTCGAGTCACCAGTATTCTTTTAATCTTCCTCTTGTGTACAAAGTGCTTTCTCTACCACTTTTTTCTTTCTTTTCACATCCAAAGTGTTTTGTTTACTTTTAAAAGTTTTTCTCTCGTATAGAGTGCTTTGTCTACCACTTTTTTCTTTCTCTTACGTCTCAGCCTCTTTGTCTACTTTTTTTCTTTCTTTCCGTCTAAAGTACTTTGTCTGTTGTTTTTTTCTCCGCTGGTATAAATTGCTTAGTTTACTCATTTTATTTCTCTGACTTATAAAGTGGTTTGTCTAGTATTTGTCTTTCTCTTACGTATAAAATGTTTTTGTCTACTTAATTTTTTTCTTTCACATTTAAAGAGTTTTGTCTACTATTTTTCTTTCTCTCGCGTATGAAATGCTTTTCCTGCTAATTTTTTCTCTGAAGTATAACATGTTTTATTTACTGTTTTTCTTTCCTTCACGTATAAAGTGGTTTGTCTACTATTTTTCTTTCTTTCACGTTAAAGTGTTTTGTCTACTGTTTTTCCCTCGCATATACAAAATGTTTTATTTACTGTTTTTCTCTCCCTCATGTATATAAAGTGTTTTATTTACTGTTTTTCTTTCCCCACGCATATAAAGTGCTTTGTCTACTATTATTTCTTTCTCTAACTTATATAAAGTGTTTTGTCTATTATTTTTCTTTATCTCACGTATATAAATTGCTTGTCTACTGTTTTTTTTTCTCTCACGTATATAAAGTTCTGTGTCTACTATTTTTCGTGGCTGATCACAGACTGCTCTGCTTTATCATCCAGTAATAATAAAGACGAACTCGAGGAACATCCGTCGCAGATAAGAAACTCCATCACATGAGAGATCACCATATAAACCCGAAGTAAAGCCGCTAACAAAACAACATAATCGCACACATACATCTTCATCTACATATGCATCACAGACGTGAAATATACGTCCAAGTTCAAATCGCTTCAAAATAAATTAGCTCAAAGAATGGACAGTGATTGTAGAGAGCTCCGACAGTCTTCAGACGTGACGTCAAGCATTAGAGAAAAATCTTCGCTGTGTCAGAGTTCAGAAAATGCAAAAATTTTTTTTCTTCTTCATCTTTTTGGGCGCACAGATTTCCATTTCCCATATGTTGAATGACACATTCGATTAAGGGGAGTTAATCCAGAGTAGCGCCTACATCAACTGCTCCCACAATCGATCAAGCATTTTTTTTTTCTTAAACTCGATTTTTCAATCCCGTCACAGAGAACCATTTATTGTCCCCCCCTTTTTTTTTAGAAGAAACAAAATCGCTAAATGTTTTACATTTCACACATTACTACATGATGCAGGGCAAATTGATAATGGTAACAATGAAAGTGATAGACACAATGGCCCATTTGTCGCAGGTTGTGTTGTCAGTCGTTACTGTCTGAGGGTTTGTTTTTTGCTTTGGCACGTCTTATATAAAATAGTTGGAGGTCAAAAACGAAACAGGTTAGTGGAAGGCATTAAAATGGACTGGGCTGAGTTTGGCATGGTGTGCTGTGGAAATGAGGAACAGGATAAGTTGGACGACCATTGGAACCATTTTTTTTCCATGGGGAGAAGACGGAAGATGATGATGAAGTTTTTATTGTTATTGTTGTTGTTGTTGTTGTTGATGATGATGATGATGATGATGATGATATCTTCTATATACCTGCATTTCCTGGTTTTGAGATGTGAGGCATTAGTAGAGCATTCTGACGGAGTTCTTGCCCTATTGCTGACATTCGATAACGAACAGAAAGTTCGTTTTTTATATGATGGATCACACAATCATCAACTTCTTATTATATATATATATCGATCGTTCGTTAGAGATGATTTCACGAGAACGTGTCTTAAATGGGGGGGGGGGGATGAGAGGGACGGGCAAAGAATAATGAATGCAGTCACTAAAAGTAAGTTATTATTCATAGACTCCAAATAAGATTCGATATACACAATAAACACAACTAAACACAATGAAACGATGACAAAATTGGCGCAAGAATACAAAGGTACTGCACTCTTATAACGCTGTCCAGTCTGCGTCTAGCTTGTTTGAGAGGGTGGGGGGGGGGGGTCTTTCTAAGTTATTCAACCACTATCTGGGAAGACCTAAATCACAGCATTTAAAAGAAAGCTGGCATGAAATAACGGCGGAGAATTGAAGTGATATTCTCTGACTGAGATGATCTTTGGATTTCAGGAGCTCTTGTCTTCAATCGCTTGTCCCGGCTAATGACAGGCGTTTGCATTTTTATTTGTAAGAAACATTTTTAGAAGTGTAGATTGTATGGCTAACACGGCAGTTATTTTTGTAATTATGAGCATGTGAATGATTGTTACGATTAGTGTATTTTTCTTTCATTTATAGTACATGCACTGAGAGAGATAGAAACAGTAATAGATAGATAGATAGATAGATAGATAGATAGATAGATAGATAGATAGATAGATAGATAGATAGGTAGATAGATAGATAGATAGATAGATAGATAGATAGATAGATAGATAGATAGATAGATAGATAGATAGATAGGTAGATAGATAGATAGATAGATAGATAGATAGATAGATAGATAGATAGATAGATAGATAGATAGATAGATAGATAGATAGATAGATAGATAGATAGATAGATAGATAGAGAACGAACGAACATACTTTATTTTCAAAGGGTTAAAAATAAGGGTAAGAAGAGAGAGAGAGAGAGAGAGAGAGAGAACGAACATACTTTATTTTCAAAGGGTTAAAAATAAGGGTAAGAAAGAGAGAGAGAGAGACAGAACGAACATACTTTATTTTAAAGGGTTAAAAATAAGGCTAGGTAAGAGAGAGAGAGCACATACTGGATGCGTATGTTCCAAGATCTTGTCACAGCAAGTCCGTGTCTTATGAAAGCTTTAGAACCCTTGTTTCAGTTAAAGTTAGAATTTATGTCCTTTAATACAGATCCGTTCTCAACATTTGGTTAAACAATACATTTTAGATATGAATGTAACAGTTCGTTCTAGACCTTCAGTTTTCAGATGAATTGAAAAATACAGGCGTAAAATTGCTGTTTCTTTTTTATTTTGTGAACATTTTTTTTAATAGGACAAAGTTTTTCCTGCATTTCTTTTCTCTGTTTAAGAACTCCGTAGACATGTATTTCTTTGCTATATTTCGTTTCTTTCTTCTTTAATAGAAATATAAGAAATATCTTGAGAGAAAAAAATAGCCCTGTTTAGTGAAATGTATTCTACTTTCAATGTGATTGTATTGTTCTTTGCTAGATTATTCTGTCATGTCGTAGAGATAATTAGAAATGTAATGCTAGTGTCAGTATTTTCCTTTACCTGAAGGTGCGCTAGAGGGTGACGTGGTCAGCACCACGCCTGGTCGCCTTTCCTTGCCCAGCTACGGAAGAAGTCGGGCACCAACTTCTACTGGGGCGATTCCGGCTTATTTTAAACCAACCCCCCGCAGAAGAGAGCAGCGTACTACCTGCCTACGCCACTCAAGGTCCTATCTTATCTAACTGTAAAGGCTAGGGGAAAAAAGCAGGAACAGCTTTATTACTTAACTTATGGCAGTGGCTTTATATCTTCTTATATCCTTTCCGTGCCGTTAAACGTCACACAGGGCTCGCAAGGTAGTTCGCCAATTTTTCCTGTTTTCTGCCAGCTTTTCAACCTCACCAAGGGATTTATGCGTATTAGTTTGTCCTCTCTTAACAATGTCCTCTTTAGAGTTTCCCGTGGTCGGCCTCTTTTTCTTCGGCCTGTTGTGTTCCACTTGATAGCTTGTTTTGGAATTCTCTGATCGTTTCGTCCTTTCACGTGACCAACTTATGTCCATCACTTTTTCCCGATTACCCACGAGAGTGGTTGTTTTTCGTTCATCTGTCTTATCTCTGCAATGTTCTTGAATTATTTTCACTTGATGATGAGTATTTTCCTTAGTTAATTTCCTAGTGGCTTTGTGTATAGTTATTTTCTTAGTTTTATTTACTTATACACTAATTCTGGGGTAATGCTTGGGTGACCATTCCCAGCCCAGAGCGTCACAGGTGCCGGATGGTGAACGTCCTCCAGATATAGAGGATCCCTGTAAATAAGGCACGGACCAACTGACGGTAGTCTCAGAGAGTGAGGTAGGGTAGTAGGTGGCTCTACTACTCCTATAAAGTGCCTCATGTGCTCAGTGACGGGAATACCAGGCGTGTAAGAGGCGCTTTAAAACCTCTCGCTCCCGCTGCCTTGCAGGTAGGACAGGGAGTCCAAAGGCTAGCGGAGAGTCCGTACACAAACCGACAGAAGGCAACGAGAAACCACTGTTGTAGCTCCCAAGAATAGTTATGCTTGTACAGAGAAACAGATTCACCATGAACGACGTTAATGGATGTTCCTCTGGAACAGCCTCATCCAGTAAGTCAGCTCACGAGCCATAGATGAGACCAGATCGTCATCAAGCTACTGGTGGCAAATCTAACAAGTTCAAATTAGCAACATGGAATGTTAGAACTCTATTCCAGGCTGGAAAATTAGCAAATGTAAAACGGGAAATGGAAAGGATGAAGATCAACATACTAGGAATGAGTGAAGTTAAATAGATAGGCGCAGGGAGGATAAGCTCTGATAAATATACAATAATATATTCAGGATGTGATAAACATGAACGAGGAGTAGGTTTAATATTTGATGAGCAAACAGCAAGGACAGTTGTGGAGTATTTGAACATCTCGGACCGAGTCCTACTAGCCCAACTGAAAGGACGATCAATAAACATAAATATTATACAAGTGTACGCTACGCTCCAACAGCTGATAGTTCTGAAGAAGATGTACAGCTAGTTTATAATGACATAGAGACAGCCCTGAAACACACAGTCACATGAAGTTATTGTAGTCATGGGAGATTTTAATGCCAAAGTTGGTAAAGGAAGAACTTCAGACATTGTTGGTGATTACGGACTGGGGGAGAGGAATGATAGAGGTAGTGAATTAACTGAATGGGCAAAAATACATAGCATGGTTGTAGGAAACACCAGGTTTAAGCAACATCTTCGAAGACTGGCAATCTGGTGCAGCCCAGACATATATACTTTTAACCAGATAGATTACGTATTAATCAACAAACGATTCCGGAATGCATTCATTCATTTCATTCCTTTGCATGTCCCTTGCGGAACTTTGCCTCCCAAACAGCACTCCTGTAGGCCTCTCGGTTGTGAGCAAGATGGCCTGCTGCTGCTGCATCCATTTCCAGATCATCAACGATGTCTTGCAGCCATCTTCGTTTCGGTCTTCCTCTTTTTCTTTTTCCCATTATGTATCCTTCCAATACGGTCTTCTCTAAATTATCATGACGTTTAATGTGGCCAAAATATTTAAGTTTTCTCTCTTTAATCCTCTTTACTAGCCAGCCTTCTTCAATATTAAGCTCTTGTAGTATAGATATATTTGTTCTTTTTTGTGTCCACGATATTTGGAGAACTCTTCTATAGCATTTACATTCAAAGGCATTTATGTGCTTCTTGGTATGTTTCCAGAAGGTAGTTTACCATTGCTTTCCTTCCGCCGGAATGCATTACTGACAACAAAAATCATGGCAAGAGCTGACTGTAATAGTGACCACGACCCACTCTGTGGAAAAATCAGAATAAAGCTAAAGAAAGCAGGCAGAAAAGTGAGAAACATCAAACTGAACGCAGAACTCCTTTAAAAATGACCAAGAACTGCGAGAGTAATACAGAGTTATTATAACAAACAGATACAGTGCAATAGCAAAGATAAATAATATAGATGAACAATGGGCAATGTTAAGCGATTCTATCCACCACACTGTTAAAGAGATAATACCACCGAAAAAAACAAGCCTTCAAGAATAAGTGGGTGGCAGATGACATCTTGGGACTGATGGACAAGAGAAGGAGGAGTAAAAATAACCAAGAAAAATATAGCAGGATAAATAAAGAAATAAGACAAATGCAGAGAAGCAAAGGAAATGTTAAATGAACAGTACAGACAGATAGAGGACTCTCAATTATAATAAAGACAGTAAAAATATGCACAAACGAATTAGTGAACTCACAGGCAGGAAAACAAAATATACCACAGGATGCCTGAAATCAAAAGAAGGTAAAATGTTAATGGGAAAAGAAGACATTGTGAGCATAGTGGGCAGAGTATATCGGAGGAGGAAGACCAGAAATAACACCAGATACGAGGGGAAGTCACTAAGTAACTCGCAAATTGAAATATTTTATCAGTGGCAGTTATTAGGTAATATTTAAATATATCCTTAGATAGAAAAATCATCCAACTTTATAACAGTTGTATGTAGGGGGCGCTGGGAGTTACATGCGCATGCGCAAAGCAATAACAAAATGGCTACCCAACTGTTAGTGTGTACCAAATAAGAAAGGAGAAGTGTAGTGCTATTTTTATGGGCCAAAGGACATTAAGTTGAGGACATTCATAAGGAAATGATTACAGTCTATGCTGAAAAGTGTTTATCATGTAAAGCAATCTATAACTGGGTAAAAGAATTTTATCACAGACGCACCGAAATTGTTGACAAAGTCCGAATTGGCCGTTCTGTTCAGATTGCAATAGAGGCGACTGTGCATCGTGTGAATGAGATTATCAGAGCTGATAGACGAGTAACGATGACAGCGTGAATTCTATATCGTACTGTGAAGTTCTGTCGATGCTACGGGATGCAATTCGAAGAAAACGTCCTGGTCTGCTGACTAAAGGTGTGCTTCTCCTTCATGACAATGCCAGACCACATATGGCTCAGTTAACCCAAGAGAAAATTAGTTAATTGGGTTAAGAAGTTCTTGAACATCCACCCTATAGTCCTGACTTAGCTCCAAGTGATTTTCACTTGTTTGGTCCATTGAAAAACCACCTTGGCTGGAGAAGACTCTCGAGTGACGAAGAGGTGGAAACAGAAGTAAAAAAATGGTTCAGAAATCAGACTCCCGATTTATATGCTATAGCTATTGCATCACTGGTTACACGATGTGACAAATGTATCAGTGTTGCTGGCGATTACGTTGAGAAATAGGGGAATAATATATGCTCCAAAATTTAAAGTTTTTAAATTACTGTCGCATTTCGTTTTTGTTTTTTGTTTTTTTTTTGTAACCGGCATTTGCGAGTTACTTAGTGACTTCCCTTCGTACTAAAAACTGTGATGGATCACCAATACTTGAAGATGAAATTATAGATGTCATCAATCACATGAAGAAAGGAAAGGCGACTGGGCCTGATAATATAACAATAACAGAAATAGAGGCGCTAGAGGAGACGGGAATAAAAATAATAACCAAGTTACTGAATGACATTTACAACACTGGTTATATGCCCAGTGACCTGCTTAAATACACGTTTATACCACAACCAAAGAAACCAGGTGCAAAGGAATGTGATGACCACATGACTATCAGCTTCTCATGTCACATAACAAAGCTACTTCTGAGAATTATTATGAGAAGAACAAGGAAAAAGATAAAAATGGAAATAGCAGATGAACAGTTTGGATTTGTTGAAGGAAAGGATACACACAATGCCATTTAATGCTTTACCAACATTAACAGAAAGAGCTTTAGAAGCACAGAAAGACTTCTACTTATGTTTCATTAATTACATCAAGGCATTCGACAAGGTGAAACATGATGAGATTATTAAAATGCTTGAAGACATAAACATAGACGACAAAGACCTGAGGATTGTAAATATCTATACTGGCAGCAGGAAGCAGCGATTCCAGTTGAAAATAAAACTGGAAAATATTAACCTATAAAACAAGGAGTGCAACAGGGATGTGTACTATCTCCAGACCTTTTTTCTCTGTACAGCGAGAATATTCTAAGAACGATCACTGGAGAACCAGGTATAAAAGTAGGAGGATACAATATTAACAATCTTCGGTATGCTGACTACACAGTACTGATAGCTGAGTACCAACAAGACCTGCAAAATATGTTGGATAAAGTCGTCAAAGAAAGTGAACAGAAAGGCCGTACTTTGAACATCAAAAAGACAGAGACTATGGTTATATCTAAGAAACAGAATCTACCAAAATGCAACATAAAATTAAATGGAACTATTCTAAAGCAGGTGCATAAATTCAAATACCTTGGAGTAGTAATAACTTCAGATGGGAAATGCAAAATAGAAATTAAGAACAGAATAGACCATACAAAGACTGCATTTCAGAGAATGAGAAACATTATCCAACACATCCTTATCAATGAATGTTAGAAAACGAGTCCTAAAATGCTATATTGAAACTATCTTGTTATATGGAAGTGAATCATGGAGTAGGCAGGTCTGCACAAAAGTCACTGGAAGCAGAAGAAATTTGGTTTATTAGAAGAATGTTGCGAATTCCATGGACAGTAAAAATAACTAATGGAGAATATCTGAGAATAGATGGAGATAAAAAAAATCTTGTCAAGAGAGAGAGAGAGAGAGAGAGAGAGAGAGAGAGAGAAAATGTACTTTAATACAACATGGAGTGAAAAGAGGGGGCATTGGAAATATTGTAACAACTGGAAAAATAGAGGGAAGAAGGGCAGGGGAAGACAAGGAGAAGTGATGCTGGACAGTCTGACGAGATGGTGTGAGAGGAGATCACCAACTGAGCTAACGGCCTGCATGAAGAGTCGTGTATTCTGGAGAAGCATAATAGCCAACGCCAGTCGGCACGGCACCTGATGATGATATACACTAATTATTCGCGTGTTCTGACTGCCCTCAAAGTTTCTTTTTTAACAGACTGTCTCGCTGTAACATCGATCTTGCCATTTACTTGTTACTGTTGTGTAATGCAGGGTTTCTGATGCAGAAAACGAGTCAGTTATTCTAATCAGAGGTGACAGCAACAAGTCAGACAAAATTACCTAACTCTTCTATCCAGTATCATAAGACTTACTGCCAGATACTTGCTGACCAGAACGATACCTCTCTCTCTCTCTCTCTCTCTCTCTCTCTCTCTCTCTCTCCCGGTTAGTGCCTAAGACACATGAGTCTGCTGGTAGCAAGAGATTTCCACTTCTGCTAGTCTTTATCTTCTTGGCTGTCTCCTATGTCAGTCCTTTGTTTACCAGCATTTTCTCTGCTGTACATATCCGTGTCTATTTGGGTCGCCCCATGCTTCTTTCAGTCCATATAAAAACTGTTCATGGTAAGAATTCGTTTGTCATTCTCATAATGTGACCAGTCCATTGTCACCTTCTCCTTCCAATCTCTGTTGACAGTGATGTGATGTCTGTCTCTCATAACAAGAGGTTATAATTTATAGTAATCGCCCAGAACACTTCTCTTATCTTACGTAGACACTTGGAATGTGTGAAGTTGAATCTGCTGTAGGTGGCAGTAAATTTTTGTTTCTGTTAGAAAAATCAATGACTTCATGTCTTGAACAACTGAAGAAATAATGGAACTCCTGTAAAACGAATGCTCATAGCAGAACGAGAAAGATGTTTCAAAGAATAGGAGCATGGTAAACAGAAGATCGGGCACAGACGAGAAGAATGTTTTAAATGCCCGTCATTAAACATGACCTTATAAAGGCCAAGATGCAAACATCGGTAGATTCTAGATTTAAGAACGTTTTTAAAGATGTGATAATGTATGTCGAAATATCACGAATTAGACAGTGACGTGATTCCGGAAAAAAAATTAACAGAATCACGATTTAAAAAATAAACAGTATGAAAAATATTTTTAAAAACCTGCAGAATCTTAAAAATCGAGGAAGAGTAAGAAGAAAATGAAACAGTGCAGAGACTATCCGTGACCAGAAGAAGACGAAACTAGAAATGGCATTACGATGGGGTAAGATAACGCAGGTGAGGAATAAAAATACAAATATGAAGCGCGAAGAAGAAGAAGAAGAAAGAAGAGATTGATGACGGTTGAGAAATCGTTTCAGAGGGCCCCTCACTGCAAGGACAATAAATAGACGTATGTATGTTCTTATATCCTTCCCGTGCCGTTAAAAGTCACATAGGGCTTGCAAGGTATTTGGCCTCCTGTCTTCGGTGAGTCTTTCAACCTCATCAAGGGATTTTATGCCTGTTAATTTATCCTCTCTTAACAATGTCCTCTTCAGAGTTTCACGCGGTCTGGCCTCTTTTTCTTGGCCTGTTGTGTTCCACTTGATAGCTTGTTTTGGGATTCTCTGATCGTTTCTTCTCATTACGTGACCAACATATGTCCATCTCCTTTTCCTGATCACCCATGGCTGTTGTTCAGTCATCTGTGACGTATGTATGTAAGGCGATAATTAGTAGCTCAAAGAGAATAAGAGAAAGGAGCTGATAAAGGGGCAAACTTATAAAAGGTTAGCAATAATTTCATGTACTAAGCTTGAAGGCAACAAAGCAGAACAATGACTGAAATGGGACAGGAATGATAGTGACTGCCGGAAGGGGTTGTTAGCAAGTTAAGTATCCGTAAGTGGTTTTATGGAAGGGAGTGAATGAGTTTATACAACCTAAGTAAGAATTAGACGATAAGAAAAAGTAAACGGATCAGAGGTTAAACGTGGTGAAGGAAAATCTTAGACATCTTAGAGGTGGAACGTAAGAAAGACCTATGGAAGATGGAAGGTAGATAATACATATATATAACACTATTGTAGTCGTAATAGACACCACACTTCAAACTTGTAGCAATATTTTATTTTACAGAATTAATGCTTCAATCTTGGCATGAAGAAACTTTAAGACTTAAACAATGAAATGATGTTTATTAAATGTGATTTGCACTTTTATTCTTGGCCATTGAGGTATCCCTTTCAGTAAAGTGTATGGCCTCCTCTGGCCTGTATCAGAGAACGACATCTCCTTGACATGGATCCGATTAGCCGTTGGATCTGTTGTTGTGGGATGGCTGCCAACTCTTCCCGCAGTGCAAGAGACAACTGTTGGAGATTGGTTGGCGCCACGTCTCGCTGGCGCACTTGTCTGTTGAGTTCTTCCCATAAGTGTTCCATTGGGTTCATATCTGATGACATGGATGGCCACGGAATGGTCTGGACGTTGTTGTCAGCGAGGAACTGGGTGGTGGGTTGTGCCACATAAGGTCGAGCGTTATACAGTTGAAAAATCGACCCTGCTGCAGCCAGAAGTGGAAGGAAGTGAGGAGGAAGAATTTCGGCGACGTATCGTTAAGCATTCAGGCGTCCTTCAATTTGCACTAGGTCACTTCTTCCCATGAAATTGATCTTCCCCCACACATCCATCACCATGTGGAGGAGTCTCATCCACGCAGTTCTGGGCCCAGCGCTCGTGGACTCTGCGCTAAACTCTTCTTCATCTATCGTGTCGCTGGAACAGAAAGAATGATTAATCACTAAACCAAACCCTTCTCCAATCATTCGTAACGGTCCACTGACCATACTGGTTCGCCCACTGCAGTCGGTTCTGGTGATGCCGGTCCGTAAGAACAGGACCTCTGTAGGGACCTCTGTATGGTTTTCTAACCCAAACTCCAGCGTCGTGCCAGCCGGTTCCTGACCGTTTGATCTGGAATTCGACGAGCTGCTGTCATTGACTGGACTATTGAGGACGCAGATACAAGTCGATTCCTGGGGTGACGCAGCCGTATGAAGCGGTCTTCGACAGGAGTTGTGACTATTGATCTTCCAATGTGCGGTCTGTCTACAACTGAGCTATTTTCCTGAAATCGTCTCAAAAGGCGATTAATGGTGCTTCTAACCACATTAAATTGTCTGGCCACTACACTTTATGACTGTCCAGTCTGTAAACCTCCAATGATGATGAGTCGTTGTTTTGTAATGAGATGAGTCATACTTGCGCACTGAATTTTCAAATGAATTGATTCGAGGAGTGTCAATCTTTTATAGGCATTCAATAACATGGTCAGTGAGTTTTGTGTTCAGTAAGTTTTACTGGATTCTCGTGAACCTGTCATGAGTTATTGTCAAAAATGCTGTTTTAACTTATAGAGAATGCACAAATGTGCACCATACACAATTACCCATCACCAGCTGTTTAACATTTAAACAAATTAAAGACTAAAATGAAATAGTATGAAAGATATAATGAGTTAAAGAATTATAAGAAAAAGTGTAAAAGATATAGAGAAATAAAATAAAAAGCAACAAAATATGACAGAAACACTGCGTTGAAGAATAAAAAAAAAATATGCGAAATAAAAATAACTGAAGAATAGTCAGAAACAATATGCAATATAAACAGAGTTGAAGAATCATCAGAAACAATATGAAATATACACAGAGTTGAAGAATCATCAGAAACAATATGAAATATACACAGTGTTGAATAATCATCAGAAACAATATGAAAAATACACAGAGTTGAAAAAGCATCAGAAACAATATGAAATATACACAGAGTTGAAGAATGATCAGAAACAATATGAAATATACACAGAGTTGAAGAATGATCAGAAACAATATGAAATATACACAGAGTTGAAGAATGATCAGAAACAATATGAAATATACACAGAGTTGAAGAATGATCAGAAACAATATGAAATATACACAGAGTTGAAGAATCATCAGAAACAATATGAAATATACACAGAGTTGAATAATCATAAGAAAAATGAACAGCATCAGTCAAAATGAGCAGTTCAGTTATAATGAAACAAAGGCAAAAGAAACAAGTCAATAAACTGTTTACTCAGGTAAAACACTACAAGGCGATGGGATATTATTTTGTAAAAAATCATAGAAATCACAAGGAAAGAATGAATATACGAAAGGCTAAAACAACGATTTTATACTTTAAGCAACTTGGTGAAGAGGTTAAAACAATCGGGAAATTTAATCAAAATTATACATTTAACTTGTTTAAAGTTTGAAAAGTCAGAACTGTGCAATTTTAGCTAGAACAAGTTGCCATATTCTAGCTAAAATAAATCCCCATATTCCACCTATAAAGGTTCCCACATTCTAGCTAGAATGAGTTGCCATAATCCAGCTAGAATAAGGTACCATAAACCAGCTGAGACTGCATTTCATAGAATGAGAAACATATTAGTTAACACATCCTTATCAATGAATGTTAGAAAACGAGTCATAAAATGCTATATTGAACCTATCTTGTTATATGGAAGTGAATCATGGACAATAGGCAAGTCTGCACAAAAATCATTGGAAGCAGCAGAAATGTGGTTTATTAGAAGAATGTTGCGAATCCCCTGGACAGCAAAAATAACTAATGAAGAATGTATGAGAAGAGCTGGAGAGACAAAAAACCTTGTCAGAAAGATAAGAGAGAGACAATGTACTTTCATAGTACATGCAATGAGAAGAGGGGGCATTGAAAATATTATAACAACAGGAAAAATAGAAGGAAGAAGATCAAGAGGAAGACCAAGAGAAATGATACTGGACAGTCTGACGGGATGGTGTGAGAGGAGATCACCAACTGAACTGATGGCCTGCACGAAGGATCGGGTACTCTGGAGAAGCATAATAGCCAACGCCAGTCGGCACGGCACCTGATGATGATGATGATGAAACCAGCTGAAATAAGTTGCCATAATCCACTTAGAATAAATCTACAAATTCCAGCTAGAATAAATCTTCATATTCCAAATAGAATAAGACGTTATATTTCAGCTACAATAAGTCGCCATAAAGTAGGTTACACGTCATTACGGAAACAAGAAACCTTCATGAAAACCACACAATGCGTGCTCCATTCATTGGCTCTCTTTCCTGTAAGTGAGCGGCGAGGTGTTACAAGCGGCTGAGAGCATGAAACAAGCGGCTGAGAGCATGAAACAAGAAGCTGAGAGCATGAAACAAGCGGCTGAGAGCATGAAACAAGCGGCTGAGAGCATGAAACAAGCGGCTGAGAGCATGAAACAAGCGGCTGAGAGCATGAAACAAGCGGCTGAAAGCATGAAACAAGCGGCTGAGAGCATGAAACAAGAAGCTGTTCGCAGGGATTTATTCACAAATATCAGGTGTAAGAATAAATTCTTGAAAGATATTTACTGATACATATAAAGATAAACAGACAATCACATGAAAATTGGGGAAAAGACCACATAAAGTCTCCTTCGTCAAGGATGTTCATACAAAGCTTCACTGTCCGTGCTGCTTACACTATTTTAAGAACCTAGGAAGTCAGACATCTACCAAAAAAAAAAAAAAAAGAATGTTTCTTACATCAGATCGTCAGTTAAAAAAATTCTTTATCGAGAATATAATCTTATTTTCTGACTGTGAGAGCAGCGCAGCAAATAAATGCAGGTTTACAGTTGCTAAGGAACCTTTCCGGCCCACATCTAGGATTTTATCTCTTTAGCGTTTTTTGTTTTTCTGTAAAGCTCAAACCAGTCTATCTCGTTGTGAGAAAAGATAGACATGGCACGTTGAAGCCATTATTTGTGTTATTTAACATAAAGGTGTTGAAATAAATACATTTTGTTCTGAACTTTTCCAGCTAGCTCTCATATTCTGGAAAGGGTTTCATTTTAATACGGGAAAAGGAATTTTATTCAAGCCATATAATCATTTATCATTTTTTAAAAAAAAGTTATTCGTTTAATAGTTTATTCCAGTTAGTACAATTTAATACGTGGTCATATAATGAGCAAAACACGTTGAAGATCCTTGAATTATGTTCTGCATGAAGGTCCACCAAAATGTCACTAGTAAGCACTAGGTAGGATAAAAAAAACAAATTTACTGAGGATGTGTAATATTATCTTGATGCGAGATCATCTTGATGATACGTCATCAAGCAGACCTTAAACTTCAGAAAACTTTTCACTGGGTTCTGAACTGTTTCATATTTACCAGTTGTTACATCACATACAAGCAGACATCAATCCAATGACAAGGCCACATTTAAAAAAAAATTGCCCTGACAACGAAATTGCTTGTCAAGGCAAAAATTGCGTGCTTGTACCCGTATACACATTCACACACACACACACACACACACACAATAATGTAAAAAAGAAAATACGAAAAAAAAAGAAAAAATACATAAAAAAGATAGTTCATTCAGAACTCTTGTTACATTGAAAGCTATTTTTAGAATCGCCATTTGCTGCGAGATTGCTGGATCCTGCGAAGTCTTTCAAAACAAATTTCTCCTCAAAAGATTTGGATTTCTTCCGTTTCCTCTCTCTCTCTCTCCCTCCCTCTCTCTCTCTCCCTCTCTCTCTCCTCCTCTCTCTCTCCCTCTCTCACTCTCTCTCCCTCTCTCGCCCCCTCTTTCTCTCCCTAAAAAGAAAGATAAAATTATCACCTTCCTTCTTGGAGTTAATCGTTTGGAGGAATTTGATGATGTATGTGTGTGTGTGTGTGTGGATATGAGCAAGCACGCAGACAAGCCTCCTATATGCTGTTTCCATAAACGCCAATAGGCTGCTTCTTATGTTTCTCTCTTTGTAGCTCCTAAAATTAGCTCATTAAGAAGATAAAAATATTAAGGAGCAAAAGGAGCCCAGAACCTGTTAATGGAAGGCAGTGTTGTCAGACAGTGCTTCTGACGCTCTGTTATGCTACCCGAAACTCATTTAGCTATTTTTTTTAATTTTTCATTATTTAAAAAAACTGTTTGATTTTTAAAATATATTTTTGTGCTTTTATCCGCTGTGTTGTTTTTGTATGTTATCCTTGAAAGAAAAAGGCTTTTGTCGAAATACGGGATTGTTGCATAAAAATGTATAAACTAGGAAAAAAAAGTAGGAACAGTTTTATTACTTAACGAGTACACAGTTGTGACGTTTCGGCGTGAGCTTTAATCGTACAAAAACACACAGGATGAAGAAACAGAGAGAGAGGAGAAAAAATGTAAATTCACATGAATGCTATGTAAAAAAACAAAATTCAGTACATTGAATCGGGCACTTAGCTGTAACTTTTAAGAAGCTATGGCTTGTCCGACGCTGTGTGTCAGAAATGCGCATGGTGGAGTGTAGAGAATATTTAAATGGAGACTTGGGATTTGTGATAGGTAAGTCTTAACAGAAGGTGATGGGTGGGGAAACCGTGGAGGGAGAAAGAGTGATACAATGATAATCTAACCGGGATAAGGTGAAATATATGATTATAATTTGGGTAGAGGGGTTGTAATGTCACGCTGTAAAGAGGTTCTGAGCTATGTGTAACAAGTGAGAAGGGAGTGGAACCTAGTGGGGAGGGATTATGATTATGGAAGAGGAGAATTTTAGGTGTAGCTGAATAATGAGTTCAATCCATGTGGTTCTAGTGTCCCATATTCCTGAATGTAGTGGTTCTCAAGTGCTAGGCGGTTTGTGTCATCTGCGTGACATTGTTTGATGGCTGCTACCAGAAAGTCAGATTTGCCTCGGTGGTTGGGACCATTGAAATGATTCAGGACTGATTTCGAAGCATGGTGGGTGATAGTGTACAGATGTTTTTGCATGGGGTCTCCTAATATGAGGCCAGTTTCACCAGTGTAAGTTATTCTGCATCTTTTGCATACAATAACATATATCGCATTTCGTGACTCGCATGTGAATCTCTCATGGAGAGTGATGATAGTTTTAGGAAAGGTGATAGTTTTCGTTCCTCAGACTACATGTCAGGTAACACAGCGAGGGCGGTTACATTTTCTAGTACCAACATATGCAAGGTTCCGCTTCAAGTGGCTATAGACGAGGATGTCCTTAAGATTTGGTTCCCGTTTGTATGCTAATAAGGGTGGATCAGAGAAAATGCCGCGAGTGTCGGGGTCGAGTTGGATTAATGTCAGGTGACGATAAAGAATTTTCTTAACCATCTGACCATGTGGGTGAAAAGGAAGTACACATTTAACACATTTCCTTCGATTTACGAGATTTCGAGATGCACGACACATTTGTTATACGTATCGATATCTAGTGTTACTTGTACTACACCTGTACAATACATGGGTATATCACAAGTTAATCTGGCTATTTTAATTATTACAATGATATTAATGCTTTTTTTCTCTCCGCCATAAGAAATATCTAGAGAAAATCTTTCCTTGTAGATGAATGCATCATCTTCTAACTTTTTCTAATTGAAAAAAGTTCTACTAATAAGGACTAAAAGTGTAAACAGCCGACATTTATGGAGAAAATCAAGAGAGGCAGCCAGGTATGTGTGGCTAAGTTTATGTTCAATTATAAATTTTTTATTAATGTTTTGATAATCTGATATTGCCATAAAGCGTTAACGAAATGAACTATAATTTTTGTATGTACACAGTCGTCTGGCATGTTAAGGTCTTTTTACAAATGTTTCGACCTCTACTTGTTGATTACCGCAGGTTGGCAGTAAATAGGCAGCGGTTGAACATAAGGTCTCACATGGATCAGATGTGGTTGACTCAGTCTGAAAAGATTCTTTGCAGTAAAGGTCTTCTAGCAGTCTGTTGTTTTGTAAACACCCCATTACACTTTGATAATTGGGAAGGGAAAAACTACATCACATGTATAAAATTATAGTGATTGTTTTCTCGATATTTCTAACTTTAAGCCTCGTATTTTTTACTGTGTAGGAGTGTCCTTCCTTTCCCAGATTTAGAAGATCTATCTGGGTCACTGGGCAACTGACTCTGGCCTCTTAATTCGAATTGATTTGTAACATCGCCGGGAACTGGCAAAGCGGACTTATGGACAGAGTTAGGAGTCAGAATATTAAACAAAGGCTCTCATATCATGTGATCCCCTGGGAACAACTGTGTTAAGAACACGCTTATCTTAACATAGTCGTTGTGAGACAGAGAACATAGATCTGTTTGCTTAAAAATTCTAACCTACTTCTGTAGCCCATAAACCTGTAGCAATCAACATTAATTGTAATTGTTATTTTTGTAAAATGTAATGTCAGGTTGGTGGCCGGATGGGGACATGAAGATCGCCGGAGGGGATGAGGAAAATCTGGTGTGAAACCAATGAATCCAGGACGTGACAAGCCTATGGGTCTCTACAACAATGGCTATCTGAATGATGAAAACAAAACAGAGCCAGCAGACTATAGATGGCGGGGAATGGATATCGTTGAGGCACACATTGGATTTCTTATCCCAAAGTCGGAGTGTCTCTGTGGAACTGTCTCAAAGCCGTCTGGCCAGCCAGCGTTCCATGCTGGTACTGACATGGAGAAGGGACTTAAGTACAGCCACCAGAGACTAGAAAACAAAGTTTTGGCCAGGTCAGTCTACACCACTGTCTTCATGGCAGTCCGAGCAAGACAATATTCTGCCCTAGCAAGGAAAGGTGCTGAACCGGAGATACCCAGCTAAAAGGCGCATCGCAAAAATCATCATCGCCAGTGTGCGTACGAAGAAGAAGCAGAAGAAGATATCATGTGATATACAAAAGCTACCTGATATTACGCCCGGGTATACAGCAAGATCAATCCGATTATAAAGAATGCATCTCATTGGCCACACGGTCTCTTTGATCAACAAGCCCAGCCAAGATTAGAGAAACTGTAATTAAAGCTCTAAGCACGTTAGCGGTTGGCAACTACGCCGGCCACGTATTGTAAATTTGAGAATTAGAACTTCAGTATTTTGAATGAAGTTCCCAATCTCTTGTCTGGCAAGTGGATGAATGAAGTTGATTTACAAAGGTAAATACACAGATACCACCGAATGGCAGAGTGAATTATTTCTTTGATCTGAAACGTTACCTTCTCTGTCATCATCATCATCATCATCATCATCATCATCATCATCGTCTTTCATTCCCTTGAGAGCATAGGCCACGGATAAAGGCTCTCCAGTTATCCCTGTTCTTGGAATTATTCTATTTCCTTCCTTGTCTCTGAGCACTGCCACAGTTTCTATTCTCCAAGTAAGTCTATATCTTCCTCGTTTTCTATTTCCTTGAAGATTCCATGTCAGTGCCTGTCTTGCTATGCTGTTGTCGGGTTTCCTCAGAGTGTGGCCAATCCACCTCCACTTCCTAGACATGATTAGTAGGTTCATTGGTTCTTGTCCTCCCCTTTCCCAGACCTCCTCGTTCCTGATCTTGAGCTGCTATTTAATGTTTAAAATCCTCCTCAAGCAGTAGTTCATGAATGTTTGTATCCTCTGTTGTATTGTCTTGGTCATAACCCATGTCTCCGAACCATATAGCAGGACAGTCTTTACGTTTGTATTGAAAAGCCTAAGTTTGGTTCTTGTTTTGATGTTCTTAGATGACCATATTTTGTTAAGTTGGATAAATGCCCTGACCTTAGTTATTCTAGCTTTAACATCCTGTTCCGTTCCCCCGTATATTATATAATTCTCTGTCTTGTGATTTTGTTTTTCCTATGCTGTGTATCCTGCCACTGTCTCTGTCTATTTTTTAGCATTTCAACATTCTGTCCAGACAGTAATTTAAATCTTTTTTTACATTTCAACGTTATATTCAAACAATGACTTAAATCTATTTTATATATCAATATTCTCTCCGGTCAGTAATTTAAATCATTTTACATTTCAACATTCTGTCCAGACAGTAATTTAAATCTTTTTACATTTCAACATTCTGTCCAGACAGTAATGTAAATCTTTTTACGTTTCAACATTCTGTCCAGACAATATTCTCTCCGGGCAGTAATTTAAATCTTTACATTTCAACATTATGTTCAGGCAGTGATTTAAATCTTGTATGTTTCAACATTCCATTCCAACAGTAATTTCCCAGGATTTTCTAAGATTCGGAACACTTTTCTATAAACGAAGTTCAGTTCAATACCTACGATATCGTCGTGGACCTAAACGATATTGTCGTGGACAATAACGATATCGTCGTGTACATAAAGCTAACTCACTATTTAGCTAAAGGACTTTATTTTGATTTTAATACAGTAGTCTTATACCATGAAGTATAATACCGTGAATGATTTTGTCCAGTATCTTTGTCAGATAATATGCTGCATTTACTAAATAATTGAACTCGGGTAATGTAGTTAGTTTAGCTTTATTTTGGCAGTAAGATACGATTAGCTTATCAAACTTGAATAATGTAGTCATATAAGTTAATGTACACCTTCAGCTAGCTTATCAAACTTGAATAATGTAGTCATATAAGTTAATGTACACCTTCAGCTAGCTTATCAAACTTGAATAATGTAGCCATATAAGTTAATGTACACCTTCAGCATCATAATTCAATGGTTCTAAACTTGTAATCAACCGACCCTTTATCAGGTGGCCCAAAACTGCGTTGTCATTGTGGCATCATCCTTGAATAAAAGCAGTTAAGGGTTTATGGCATTGCCATATTGCATATGAACTATAGTATAAAAACTATATTGTAGTTGGAAAAGTGCTACCTGGATTTTTAAAAAAGGCGTTGAGAACCATTGTCGTAGTAGGTTCCAATAATAAAGAGTGTTGATTAATCAAGCCAACTCTTCGTTTGTGACAACTAGGGTAAATTTTGCAAGCAGCAGTTCTTTTAACAATGTAAGAGTAACTCCTATATTTGCTTTTTTTCTAAGGAACGAATACGATATGTAGAGACACATTTATCATATAGGAATAACTGCGTAGAGACACACTTATCACGTATATAGAGATACGTTCATATAGGAATATGAGTCAGTATAGACAGACTTATCATATATGTAGAGACACACTTATCACGTAGGAATAACGGTGCAGAGAGACAAATTTATCATATATGTAGAGTTACACTTATTAAATAAGCAGAGCCATAGCTATTATACAGGAATAGTTATGTAGAGACATATTTATTACATAGGAATAGCTATAAAAAAAGTAAAGGTTATCCTGTCATGCCTTAGAGGCACATAGGGATATGGTGTTAGTGCCCATATTTTCCTTGACCCGTCAGCGCACTTGAGGGCGATATGGTCAGTATCACGCCCGGCCGCCTTTCCTCCCGCAACTCCAGAAGAGGTCGGGTACCCATTTCTACAGCTGGGTGACTGGGCTGCCTCCGGCCGGATTCGAACCCCCGATCTTCGCCATGAGAGACCAGTGTATTAACCACTTCGCCACTCAGACACCCTAGAAATAGCTATGTAGACACTCATTTATCGTATAGGAATAGCTGTGTAAGGACACGTAGCGTTTACTCTTAAGGAACAATGGACCAGGGAGATGAACCGGACGAAAATTAAAACTAACATGACAGCATAATATAAATGGCTGGAGGTTGATGGTCGGGCAAGAGGTCGTAAAGCTGGGATAGTGAAACCTGTGTTAGTCAGGTTCACGAACAAATTATTTCCATTTTTTTCTTTCTATTTTTTTCCCTATTTTCATTATAGTTGTTCTTCATGAAAGCTCTTTCGTTCAGTCCTGATGATATCTTTTCCTTCTTTGTTGTGGCATTTCAGCACAGAATGGACCATGAATGATAAAAATCTCTATGCAGGAGAGAGAGAGAGAGAGAGAGAGAAAACGAGTCAGAAAGACAAATAGCAATGGACAGAGATACAGAGAGTGAAAAGAAAGAGTATGTATGAGTGAGTGAGTGAGTGAGTGAGTGAGTGAGTGAGTGAGTGAGCGGAAGGGAAAGAAAGAGAGAGAGAACGTTAGTGATAGTGTGTGACTGAGAGAAGAGAGACAGAGAGACGGAGAGAAAGACACACAGATAGAGACACACACACAGATTGAGAGAGAGAGAGAAAGAGAGAGAGAGAGAGAGAGAGAGAAGAAAATCAACAACTACAACTTGATCATGTTTCATCCACATCTAGCGCGCACACAATCTCTAACTGACTTCATTCAACTGAAATAATTCCAGGAAAAAAAATCCGGGGAACAAAAGCCATACGACACTTTGGCGCCTCCGAAGAGTTCTTTTCCTATCAGTTCCTATTCTTCTGATTTTATCTCTTCTTCTCACATACACATTCGTACGTTGAGCAATGTCTTCGAGCCTAACTTTTCAACTACACGAATCCTTTATGTTGATTTGTTTCTCCTTGGCCAGTCTTATGACCTTTCGGACGCCATTTTTCTTTCTTCTTAAAGCGGTAAAACACTGTTTGACTGTCGGGTAGTTCTTTCCGCGCAGACAAAGTGGCGCTTTCCGCTGAAAGAGTTTCATTTATAAAGTGATACTTTAATTTATTATTTATCTGAGTTACTCCAAGAAGATATAACTGGCTGAAATAACACACTCCCCATTCATTTTTTATGGCAAAAATTGATCACAACTGTACTCCGTTTTGTAATACATTTTTTTTCCTCTCATATAGAATTCGCTTGTTAGATTTTGTATTAATGATTTTAGTCATCGGAGGCCGAAACTAATTTAAGCATTTAAAAAAAAACATTTTGCGTTTTCATAAGCTACATCCATCTTCACTCTTATCAAACATCTTTTTAATATGTTTTCCTTATCAGATGAACTCTTGGTTTGAAAACCTACAAGATTTCTAATGTGTTCCGTGGTACAGCCCGGGGGTGGGGGGGGGGGAGATGATATTTTAGATGGTGCTGCAGAGCACGTGGTTGTCGCTGTCATGTTGCCCGATGAGTGGCTGTGGTTGTGTGGCTCTGTAGACAGGACAGACAGTAGGACAAGGACTGATGATCTGCGACTTCTTCTAGAAGCTGAGGATTTTGATCTGTTCTCGAGTACGTTGCCTAATCCTTAACAGGGGAATTCAGATGTGTAACCTTTCTATTTCTACCCTCGTCTTGCCCTCAGGCAGACGCGTTCTCCAATGCGCTCCATCACAAAAATGATAAATAGTTCAGGAAAATTATTAAATGCGTTGGATCGTTGTCAGGGGCAAGAAGAAGTTATTGTGTTTCCACACAAACCTGCTCCCAATTTAGTGGGATACGAATAATTAGTGTGTAAGTATACAACTATACACGAAGCCACTGCAGTAAAACTGTGATATCAAAATGTATAACTAGGAAAAAAAAGGTAGGAACAGCTTTATTAATCAGTTGTGATGTTTCAGCGTGAGCCTTAATCATACAAAAACACACACAGGACGAAGAAATAGAGAGAGAAGATAAAGTATAAATTCGCATGAATGTTATGTAAAAAAAATATGAATGGAAAAAAGTAGAATAAAATAAAGCGAATAGAGCTCTTAGCCGTGACTTATAAGAAGCTGTGGCTTATACGAGGCTGTGTAAAGAAATGCGCATGGTGGAATGTTAAGAACATTTAAATGGAAGCTTGTGATGTGTGATAGGTGATACATTCGCATAATTATTGCACGCACTCATTGAAACATAAGAGAGAATGTGTGAGAGACAAAGAGAGAGAGAGAGAGAATGTGTGAGAGACAAATAAAAAGAGAGAGACAGAGATAGAGAAGGAGAGAGAGAAAATACAGAGATACATAGAAAGAGAGAGAGAAAGAGAAAGATAGATTATAGAGAGAGAAATGGACAGAGACAGAAAGAGAAATAGACAGAGACATAGCATAGAGAGAGAGAGGGGAGGGGGAAGCGAGAGAATAGAGCGAGACACTGAGAGAAATAAACACTCAGAGAGAAGAAAGAGGAATAGAGAGAAGGACAGATTGATTGATTGATTGATTGATTGATTGATTGATCTTTATTTCAAAAGGGTTAAGAATTGGGCACGCAGGCCCGTCTGGCATTCTGCCCTTTATCATACATCTTTCACTCTATTCCAGACATTCTACAAATATGCTGTTCATATAACAAACATAATTAACACTGAAGCTGAGAGACATCAAATAAAATATAACATTTACGTTTCGCTCTTAAACATTCACTCAGTACAGAAGTAACTACATACATTATAAATGACTATCTACTAAACAAAATTTTCGGGACTATTCAGAAAACAATTAATTGTATTCGGTGTCTGTAAGAGCAGCTTAAGATAACTTTTAAGTTTTATAATTCATGGAGGCATGTAGTCGACATCAAATAGATATTGGGAAAGCTTGTAGGTGTAGGAAGGAGTATAATTTATATTTTTTATATAGGATGGGAGGGTATTCCAAAGATGAGCAGCAGAATAACTAAAGCTTTTCTTGTACAGATCAAGTCTAGGTTTTGGAAGACATATGTTGTTCAAGCGTTGGCTGCACTTTGGGCTAAATTTAAACAGGTTCCATAGATAAGGCGGAGAGAGAGATAGAGAGAGAAGGAGAAGTAGAGAGAGCGACAAAAATATAGACAGAGAGAGAGAAGAAAGAGAGAGAGACAGACAGACAGAGAGATCACGTAATATTTGATCCTGGGGTGTTAGCAAACTTGAAACCAGGCTAAGACTGTTGCAGTACAGGACAGTCTCTGCAGGATCAGACAGTTAGAATAATCTTTCTGCTGTGAATTATTAAATCTTCGATGTTCTGTTGGCTTAATGAACACAAGAGGGGAATCGGAACTTGCCAGCACAAATTATCACTGAAGACAAACAATATACAATACATTCGAGATAATACTTTGTCACTTAAAATTCATACACAAAAGGTACATGATAAAAGAGTAAAGCAAAGTAAAATAATAATAATAATAATCATAATGAGGGAGAATACGCAGAAACTAGCACGTATTAATTAAGAGTATAGCTCCATGAAAGCATGAACCGGGTGTGAACCGTTAGACATGCAGTGAAAAATTAGACCAACAGAACTCATCAAGAGTGAAGACATGCAGTGAAAAATTAGACCAACTGAACTCATCAAGAGTGAAGACATGCAGTGAAACATTAGACCAACAGAACTCATTAAGAGTGAAGACATGCAGTGAAAGGTAAGACCAACAGAACGCATTAAGAATGAAGACATGCAGTGAAACATTAGACCAACAGAACTCATTAAGAGTGAAGACATGCAGTGAAACGTAAGACCAACAGAACGCATTAAGAATGAAGACATGCAGTGAAACATTAGACCAACAGAACTCATTAAGAGTGAAAAAATAGAGAAAACGGAAGCCATTAACAGTGAAGACATACAGATAAAACATTAGACCACCAGAACCCATTAAGAGTGAAGACATACAAAGACAATATATATTAGACCAACAGAACCCATTAAGAGTGAAGACACAGAGAGAAAGCATTAGACCAACAGAAGCCTTTAAGAGTGAACACATACAGAGAAGACATTAGATCAAGAGAACTCATTAAGGATGAAGACATACGAAGACAGACAAAACCCATTAAGAGTAAAACCATTACAGAGAAAACACAAGACCAACATTAACAGTGAAGACACATAAAGAAAATACTAAACCAATAGAAACCACTAAGCGCGAAGATATACAGAGAAAACACTGGACTAACAGAAATAATTCAAACAGAAGCTACGCGAGTAAGCTGAGATAAGTTAAAATAACAACAAAACATGAATATGTGCTAAATAAACAGATTTTTTTTCTTAAGGGGAGGGGGGATGTAATTGTTCACTATACACAAAGAAGCACTAGACAAAGATGTTAGCATCAAGGCGTAGACACTGATCCATATATGTATCTTCCTTTGCAAACTCTCCTTAGTAAATGGCATCTTCAAAGAACAACATCACTGTCTAACAACTGCAGCTAATGTCGTAGCTATATATTGTATAACCAACCGAAACTACAAGAGCTAATGCCATGAAAATATATCACGTGTAATAAATTATAAAAGAGTGAATGTTAAAAAAAATATCACCCTCTAACCAACAAAGAGGGAGTGGAAAGTGGCGAATGTTAAGGATATAATATAATCATCGGATCTGGCGAGCCATAGCTGATCAAGATCCAGCCGCATGTACCCACAATGCTCCTTTGGTCAGACTCTCGTGTTACTTCAGATTTGTGAACAGCTTAGAAACAGACGTGCTCCAAAAGGCCCAGTTAGTAAACAGCTTAGAAACAGACGTGCTCCAAACGGTGGCAGAATTAAAATTTTAAAAAAAAATAACTTTTAGGTCTGCACAGGAACTGAGTAAAACCAATGTAGTCTGTTCTCTTCATTGTTTCTTATAAAATGTTAACAAGAGTAGGGCTTCCAAAGAACTAGAGTTTACTATTACGTTCGTAAACCAACCAACCAACCAACCAACCAACCAACCAACCAACCAACCAACCAACCAACCAACCAACCAACCAATCAATCAATCAACCAACCAACCAACAAACCAACCAACCAATCAACCAACCAATCAACCAACCAACCAACCAACTGATCAATCGACATACTGGCCGAACAACCAGGCAAGTTAACTGACCAGCTAATCGACGGAGAAGCCCAGCCAGTCGAATATGGTTAATTAAGATTCATGGAAAAGTCACCAGAAATAGAAACACGTAACAAAGTGACGGCATCCCGACAGGTCCACACACCCGCAAGAAATAGCTAGACAAAATATACAGTGTGAGACCTAGAAGAAGCTAGACAATTGTACCAAGAAAATGAAACAGGGAGATCAATAAGCTAACACCGCAAGCCCTTATGTCTCTGTTTTCAGCAGTGATAGGTAAATAAGACAGAGATGGAGGAAAAGGGTGCAGTAGAGTATGGGCTATAGTTCAGCCATGAATGAATCAGATATCGGCAACTTCGAAATGAAATCAAAGAACGAAAAAAAAAAGGACTGAAGAACTAGCCAGCAGTAGCGGTATTTAGTGACCTATTAACAGCTAATCTAATGGAAGGAACAAGTGCATAAGTCTTAGAACAGATCCACGTGCAATGTGAACTTCTGAGAGAAATAAAGATCAAGAAAACAAAATACTTTGGCCATATCGAAACACATAACAATATACTGAAGGCCACACTAGAAGGAAAAGTGGAAGGAAAAAAGCGCGAGATAGACAGAGGTGCAGATGGGGAGATAACTTACGAGAACGGTCAGGACATAGTCTGATAGAGTGAAGCATCAAGGTTGGGGATTCTAAGAAACTGGAGATTCACTACCGCCAACCTTCCTTCTGGACATGTCACATGATGATGACGGTGATGAGGATGATGATGAGCAAGCTAACCATGTGTTTCCCGTCTAGAACAGAATTAAGATATCAGAATAAATACAACTTTAAGACAGCTTTATCTTCAAATAATTCACTGTTTATTTGTTCGGAAAAAAAATCCATTGCTCATGTCAGGCTGGTAAATTTATCTTTAGGAGACATAGAATTAAGTGCTAAGAATACACCAGAGAGAAGAGACGTTGGTGATGGCTGGGCTACGTACTCCGGGTGACTGGTAGCTCATCACCAAAAATAGCACTGAAATAGACACCTCAGGGAAACAGAAATAAGGGTAGTTCGAAAGAGACATGGAGAAAAAACGTCAGTGAGGATGCTGAATTATAGTGTCACCTAGGCTAGAGAGAGGGGTAAAAAGGCGAAAGTTGTCGGCGTTTGTGGAAAATGCTTGCGGAAGCCCCAGGTGCCTTGGGCACCTAAAGGTTCGGAGAGGGAAAGAG
This sequence comes from Achatina immaculata, assembly GCA_009760885.1. Taxonomy (NCBI): domain Eukaryota; kingdom Metazoa; phylum Mollusca; class Gastropoda; order Stylommatophora; family Achatinidae; genus Lissachatina; species Lissachatina immaculata. The sequence goes on from CM019717.1 coordinate 8,394,405, forward strand.
AGATACACCGCAACGGCAAATGACCGAAGCACAGAAGGAAGTATATTCGACGACATCATCTACGTATAAATCAAGCATGTTTTGTGGGGGTCTTTTCCCCTTCTAAATCTGGTATCTGGTGAGTTTAAATCAAAGAATTTAATTGTTTTCTTGTATGACTCTTAATTGTGTATTCTTTCTAGCTTTGGATTCAAACTGAGGTCCCGACTTTGTTCAAGAGGTGGAAGAGCTTCCTTGTTTGTCTATTACAATATTACCAGACAAAGACACTGGGATCATGTCCTTTTTTATATAGCGTAGCCCTGGACTCTGACACGATGTAGAGAAAATATATAGGAAAAAGCTTCTAAAAGTATGAATCAGTTCTATGATTAGATAAGAGTGAGTTCTGCTTGGCGTTCGGAAAAACAGCAGCACTGAAGTTATAAAGTTACATTATTATTCATTCATTTTTACTTTTATTGTTTCATTTTCTTTATGTATAGCCAATCTCCTTTCTTTTCGTCGTTAATGCAGTTTGATGAAGTTACAAGTGGAAATATCACATGGTTGTCCTGTCCTCCGGTTAAGCACGCCGCAGCCTGTTTATGTGTGTGAATCATAATCATTTTTTTGTCATAATTTTATGTCAGCAACGAACCATTTTTGTCTCCACAATTATAAAATTATATAAACATTACACTATTTCCCATGGTTGGCCTCGTTGTAGGTTTACCCAATAGTTTCTCCATTAAAACATTACAGTTAGGGGTCCAAATTGGTACGTATAGGGGCAAAAAAAAAGTACTAAAAATGTGCTTTGTCTCGTTTTCGAAATAAACCTTTTACAACAGCTACAACAAGTACAACCTGACAACCTTAACCTGTACTCATGGTGGGAAATATAGTTTCTTTCACTAGGACAAGGAGAAAAATATAACTGGAGAAGAGAGAGAGAGAAAGAGAGAGAAAGAGAGAGAGAAAGAGAGAGAGAGAGAGAGAGAGAGAGAGAGAGAGAGAGAGAGAAAGAGAGAGGAGAGAGAGAAAGAGAGAGAGAGAAAGAGAGAGAGAGAGAAAGAGAGAGAGAGAGAGAGAGAAAGAGAGAGAGAGAGAAAGAGAGAGAGAGAGAAAGAGAGAGAGCAATTATGCCTTTTCGACAAGCTGTACGAGTCAGAGACAAGGGATGAATAATTCTGTGCCCACGGGATTCCAAGACAAGAAATAAATGACAACCGTTAATGGGAAAATACCTGAAAGGTTAGATTGGCCCCAAATTCTGACTGTCACTACAATGTGTTGCAGCAAACTAATTTGTTTACCTAAATACTTGAGAAGGTAATCCGATCTCACCGGTGAGGGGTTCCAAGTAACTGACAGCGACATCTTACGTCTGGACTTTAAATAGACTAAATTTTCCCTCGCGCTGATACTTTTATGTACTCACTGTTGTTGTTGTTGTCGCTTTGTCAAGTTAACATAGAAATATTACTCAAGATAGCCAAGTTAACCATGCACAGTGATCGCATCAGGATTTGTTTGTTTGTTTTTTAAACCGGTACAGCTGTATCTTTCTTTCACTTTCCATGAAGTGCTTTCCGAAATATCGGTTTCCTCAATACAACATTCGGTACTTTATACTTTTTTTATTTTAAATGTAAAATTAAACGTACTTTGCAAAAATCATCAACACATTAATTGCTCGTGTGAAATGTTTGCTTTTTTCTTTATTTGTAGCGAGATTTAATCTTTTACAAAATGCTCATATGCTGACCCAGAATCAAGACCGGCTGATTCTCCTCCTTTCAAACTGGCCTGGTTATCCTCAGAACGTTTTTTTTTTTTTGGCTAGGTTTCTGATAATATAAACCGGGTACGGCAACCGACGACTTCCAAAAGTTTCGGTTTTCCTCCCTCCTTTTTTAATCTGCAATTTACCCGTAACTGCTGATTAACGCGTTTACTGTATCACATATAAACCTCCCATAAGACCATCAGTTCTGGATGCTCAGAAATATGAAGTTGAAATTTAAAAAAAAACAACCACATTTCAGTGGGATCAGATTTTGGAGAAGAAATGTTGGCCGCGTCAAAGAATGGACTTGGAGAGCCAGAATCAAAAAGGGGAATTCATAATACTATAACAAGCGAAAAAATCCGCCGCTCTGACATCTAGCAGAGTACTATGGGTGGGTCATGTAGAAAGAATGAAAGAGAGTCACCAGACCAAACTAGCAAGCAATCAAGCGCGCGCTCACGTATATATGAGTTGAAAGAGTTACCATCAAAGGGGCGTGTCAAGTCAAAGAATGAGACTGGAATGCTGAGAAGGAAGAAAGAATAGTTAACATGTCAAGATAATACGTAAGTAAAATTAATTAATGTTCCAAATAGGAATGTTAAATTAATGTGTCCAGTTAACATGCCAAGCTATTATGTCTAACTTATGTAACACGTTAACATGCCTCGCTCAAGTATGACATTTTATTTCAGAAAGTTAACGTGTCAAAAACGTAAACCTATGGATGCATTCTTTCAGTGAGTGAGTGCCTTGTGGCTACACATTACTATGATAATTTAATTTCTGTGAAGAAAACAAGCGAGGTAATTATGATCTCATGGTTTTGTATAAAGACATTGCTGCAAACATCTAGATTTTTAGAGTCGCAGAATAGTTTGCAGGATTTACAGGCAGTCTCAGAGACTGGAAAGATTATTTTCCGTCGATTGAAGGCTGATGCAGTGCAAATGAGAAAAACAAAAATGAGACAATTTCTAATTTGTGGTATCACGAAGTGCAATGCATGACACACGCAACGCCGCTATTACAACTTAACACGGCGGGGCCTGTCCTTCACAAAATAATGTTCTCTTTTTTTCCATAAAACATGGCCATGTTTGGTGGCGTGCAAGCCATGATCTATCAAATTAATGTCTGCTGAACTCGAAAGATAGCATGTTCGAGTTTGTGTGTGTATATATATATATATATATTGCAGCTTTCAGAACGGAGGAAATGCGAGTTAATCTTCCCTTCATATTATTCATTAATCGTCTTACTGAGTATGGGGATTGCCAAGAATGGCTGCTGTATCTCACTGAGGCCGGAAACCCTACGTGCTTTTTATATGAAGTATGGATAACGAAGTGTGAGCCTGCTTGCTGCAGTATGCTTAGAAACAGTCAAGAAAACAGACATTTCTTTCATAGCGTTATAATCTGGAGCAAAGATTTGCCTGGAAGAAGAACGCGAAGAATACTTCCTCCAGAGTAAATAACAAAAACTAGCTACATTTGGATGTGTTCCTTTTATATCGGTTATTTACACACTGCACACATATTATTTAAACAAATATCTTGAGGTGTTCCAACTGTGAAAGTATCTCATTAATGAAAGAAAGCAATAAATGTCAGTAGAACATATCCAACAAGGCCTCAAACTGCACGAAAAGTTAGTGGAACATATCCTACAAAGCCTCAGACTGCACGAAAAGTTAGTGGAACATATCCTACAAAGCCTCAAACTGCACGAAAAGTTAGTGGAACATATCCTACAAAGCCTCAGACTGCACGAAAAGTTAGTGGAACATATCCTACAAAGCCTCAGACTGCACGAAAAGTTAGTGGAACATATCCTACAAAGCCTCAAACTGCACGAAAAGTTAGTGGAACATATCCTACAAAGCCTCAGACTGCACGAAAAGTTAGTAGAATATATCCAACTAGGCCTCAGACTGCACGAAAAGTTAGTGGAACATATCCTACAAAGCCTCAGAATGCACGAAAAGTTAGTGGAACATATCCAACAAGGCCTCAGACTGCACGAAAAGTTAAGGGAACAGTTGTGGCTCTTGACTGCAGGAAAGAGGAAGCTGTTTAGAGACAAAGGCAACGTTTATACTGTACCTATCTGAGGCTAAAATCGACGTACGAGAAATAGCGAATAATAATAAAAATAATAATAGTAATACGCATAATAATAATAGTAAGGCGAATAATAATAATAATAATACGAAGAATAAGAAGGAAAAGAATAAGAAGAAAAGAAAGAAGAAGAAGAAGTGCAAGAATATGATACCCCTGGTTCTTGCTCTAAGATGCATCTTTGTCAGTTTAGATTGCGACCTCGAAATTGATGGTTTTGGGACGAACCGATCTTTTTTTTTCCCGTCGTTCTTGCGAGACGTTAGAGATAAGGGAGATGACGATTGAGGCAAAAACCTTGTTACTGTGATAAAAGTAGACTGAAGTGTATGGCTCAGTGTTACAACAACAACAACAACAACAACAACAAGAAGATAGAATTAGTGAGGACAGTGGACAGGAACGAGACTGGCAGAAAATAAGATGAGGTCGTTTAAATGAAGAACATACAACAATCTAGCATTTCGGCAAATGCCTTTCTTCAAGGACCGCATACGAAAAGAACGCAAAAGAGTAAACCACGAAAAAAAAAACAGAAGAAAAATTAAACCTTAAACACTTAATTTGGTGTCATCAAAATATTTAGCACAGTGTTGTATGGTCAGCAGTCTAAACACTGAAAAAATTGAAATATTTTGTAGCTTAAAAAGAACTTTTTCATCTTTTTTTTTCGTGTTTTTATCTGTTGCGGTGTTTTTGTATGCGGTCCTTGAAATAAAAGCATTTGCAGAAATATTGGATTGCTATTTGCTCTTCATTTATATGTGTTCATCTTACTTTCTGGCACTCTTTTTCCTGCCCATTTTACTCACATTTGTGACACATACATACAGGAACTGCTTTGTAGAGACACATTTATCATATAGGAATAGCTATGTAGAGACACACTTATCGTATAAGAACAACTCAGTAGAGACACACTAATCATACAGGAATTGTTGTGCAGAGACACATTTATCATATAGAAATAGCTGTGCAAAGACACACTTATCGTATAAGAACAACTCAGTAGAGACACACTAATCATACAGGAATTGTTGTGCAGAGACACATTTATCATATAGAAATAGCTGTGCAAAGACATGTGGCGTTCACTGTAAAGGAACAATGGACCAGGGAGATGGACTTGACGGAGATTAAAACTGACATGCCAGCATAATATAAATGGAGGTTGATGGTCGGGCAAGAGGCCGTAAAGCTGGGATAATGAAACCTGTGTTATTCAGGATCACGAACAAATTCTTTCTATTTTTTCTTTCTGTTTTTTTCTTCCATATTTTCATTATAGTTGTCCTTTATGAAAGCTCTCTCGTGCAGTCCTATTGACATCCATTTTGGCCTTCTTTGTTGTGGCATTCCAGCACAAAATGGAGCACGAATGATAAATTCAAGGGTAAATGTGTCTGTATGAGAGAGAGAGAGAGAGAGAGAGAAAGAGAGAGAGAGAGAACTCGCGAGAAAGACAGAGAGGAATGGACAGAGATACAGAAAGTGAAAAAGTGAGTGCGTACGAGTGAGTGAGTGAGTGAGTGAGTGAGTGAATGAGTGAGTGAGTGAGTGAAAAAATCAGGTGAAGGGAAAGAAATACGGAGAGAACGTGAATGATTGTATGTGACAGAGAGAGAGAGAGAGAGAGAGAGAGGTAGACAGAGAAAGAGAGAAAGACACACAGACAGAGAACTTAACTTTTTTTTCACAAACGTCTTTTAATCGTAAAACGTACAAACATTTTTAAGACATTAAAAAAAACACTAACACCGAACACATGAGAAACATTAATTCTCGAGACATACAAAACATTAACATTTTTTTAGGACAAGACATCAACACTTAGGCTGCACTTAACATCAACACTTAGGCTGCACTTAACATCAACATTTAAGCTGCACGTAATATCAACATTTAGGCTGCACGTAACATCAACACTTATGCTGCACGTAACATCAACACTTAGGCTGCGCGTAACATCAACACTTAGACTGCACGTAACATCAACACTTATGCTGCACGTAACATCAACACTTAGACTGTACGTAACATCAACACTCAGACTGTACGTAACATCAACACTTAGGCTGCACGTAACATCAACACTTCAGACATATAAAACCAGGGTCTTGGAGAACAGTGCTGTAAGTCAGTGCGGAACTATTTCCTAGGGCAGAACTATTTCCCAGAGAAGAACTATTTCCCACGGCAAAACTATTTCCCGGGGCACAACTATCTCTCAGGGCATAACTATTTTCCATGGCAGAACTATTTCACAAGGCAGAACTATTTCACAAGGCAGAACTATTTCCCGGGGCAGAACTATTTCCCACGGCAGAACTATTTCACAAGGCAGAACTGCTTCCCGCGGCGGGACTATTTCCCGGGGCAGAACTAGGAGTGATTGATAAGTTCTCGGCATAAGGTACAACGGATTATTTGTGGACAGCTTTTTTGGGTTATTTCTCAACAGAGTCGCTTTACAAGTTTATGCACTTAGTTCAATAATCCTGGGCTATATGGATCCCTTCTTTGTAAAAGTCAACATCTTGTGCCAGTAGAAGGTGGTCTACAACATGAATGACGTCATCATCTGGAGCAAATTTGCGACTACTGAGCTCCTTTTTCAGTTTAGTAAACAGGTAATAGTCCGAAGGGGCCAAATCTGGGGAATAATGAGGATGTTCAAGAAGCTGGAAGCTGCATTCATGAATGGCAGCCATTGCCACCGCCGACTTGTGAACTGGAGCATTGTCTTGCCGAAAGATGACTCCTCTCGTCAATTTCCCTCGACACTTTTCATTCAATATGACTCGCAGTTGCTTCACAAGATTAGCGTAATAGGCCCCGGTGACCGTTCTGCCCTTTTGAAGATAGTCTACCAATGGCACACCTTCTGAATCCCAAAAGATGGAAGCCATCACTTTGCCTGCAGACAGAACCACCCTTGCTTTCTTTGGAGGTGGTTATCCATAACGTTTCCACTGCTTTGACTTTTCTTTGGTTTCTGGTTGATCCATAGTCACAAACCGCTGAAGAACCTTTCGGGATCTGCAGAAAAATGGCCAAGGTTTTCTCTTGACATGTTGAGACGCTGTCGTTTGTGATCAGCTCCGAGAAGTTTCGGGACCCTTCGAGCGGAGACCTTTGCCATTTGAAGATCATTGTGAATAATGGCATGAACACGTTCCTGCGAGATGCCCAACTGAGAATCAATGTACCTCTCAGTTAGTCGTCGATCCTCCATTATCATGTCATGGATTCTGCCGGTGGTTTATTCGGTGGTTACCGTTCTTGATCTTCCTGGACAGGGATCATCTTCCAGACACTTACTTCCAAGTTTGAATTGAGCTGTCCATTTCTTCACTGTGCTGTAAGAAGGGGCACTCTCCCTTAGAGTCTGTGCCATACCTTCATGGATCTCCTTCGATGATAAGCCCTTGATGCAGAGGCAGCGAATGACTGCTCGATGAGAAATGTTATCCATTTTCTCAATTTCTGTCACTCCTTCAGTAGCCTGTACAAAAATTTGGTTGCAGTTAATTTCTCGAAACTTGGTGTTTAATTCTACATTAACCTGATCTACAAATGCACCTAACATCAGCGGTGTGCTTCAATTATTTGTACCTTACGCCGAGAACCTATCAATCACACCTCGTATTTCCCAGGGCAGAATTATTTCCCAAAGCAGAACTATTTCCCAGGGCAGAACTATTTCCCAGGGCAGAACTATTTCCCAGGGCAGAACTATTTCCCAAAGCAGAACTATTTCCCAGGGCAGAACTATTATCAGGGCAGAACTATTTCCCAAAGCAGAACTATTTCCCAGGGCAGAACTATTTCCCAGGGCAGAACTATTTCCCAGGGCAGAACTATTTCCCAAGGAAACAGTTTTGCACTCGGTTAAAATGTTAAAATGGTCAAATACTATCTTCAGTGCACATAGGACAAATCCATAAGTGCTCCGATCTCCCCCTGAGAGGATCTCAGCACAGTGCACGTGCTCCGTAGCACCGGCGAGAATTCTGACGAACTGGAGATAGCGGGTGGGATTCGAACCCACACCCAAAGTACGAAAACGACCGAAAGACCACGTGCCTATTCATTTGGCAAATCCTAACTTGCACCAGCTTGTGTGTTTTCATCCATCACGGGTTCTCCCCCCCCCCCTCCCCTCGGAGTCTTCCAAGCTTACTCATAGAACAGGCAAAACCATCTGGAGTCAGGAGAATGGATCCACCTTTCCCTTCATAGGGCCTAGTTACAAACATCATTTCGGGCAGACAAAACATTTAGGATAAATTAGACGTCAGCATTTTAGACAGACAAAACTTCAGTAAGAGGGTCATACACAAAGCCGTGACCAATTTTTTTATAGATAGGGAAAATATAAATGTATCATCTTAATCTGCATCCTTTGCGTTTCATGTAGAGGTCGCATGACGTCACCATCATGTGTCATGTGACCACGTGGAGCTGAAACAAAATGGTGGGTGCTGAAGTTTCGTTTCGGCAACGTGCTGTTATTGAGATCCCCGTTGAAATCCCCGTTGTTGAAATTCACCAAAGACTTCAACTAGCTTATGGAAATGTGTGTTTGAGTGCTAGCAGTGTTAGGATGTGTCTGAAACATTTCAAGATATGCCTCGGAGAGGTCGCCCTTGAACTGCCTCCACTGAATGCAACGTGGAAAGGGTTGACGACATCATTAAAGAAGACAGACGTGTCACAATATCTGAAATCGCCGTAAATCTTGGAATAGGACACAATGCAGTACAGGAAATGATTGAAACTCTAAGCTATAGAAAATTTTGTGCCCGCTGGGTGCCATAAGAGAGAACGTCCAGAAACCAGTGCGTCTGTGCCTTCGGTCAGCTGGAAAAGAACTCTACCAGGAGGGTATTTTCGAACTTGCTGAGTGATGGAAAAATCTGTGCAAAGAAATGGAGATTATGTTGAAAGGTGAAGAGAAGTATGCAGTTAAGGTGATACATTTATATTTTCTCTGTCTATAAATTCTTATTTAAAACAAATTTTGCTCACGACTTTTGCTATGACCTTTGTGTTTAACTCAAGAGATATCTTTTGAGGATACAGCATGCAAACTAGAGACAGAACATGCCGGAGGCCCAATTATACTCTACCTGAGGTGTGAGGAATGCTCAGACTGACCATCATGACACACACACCTTAGGTCAGCAAATCTCAGACATCTATGGCCGTAGTGTCCTTTTCAGCGAAAACTAGCAAGGCGGACCCCAGAAGACATATTTTCATCACTGGACAAGGCGTTAATAAAATGAGAAGAGAACGGGATGGTATGAAAACGTTAAAATACACTGGGAAATAACACAGGTGCGTCAAGATGACAAATATGGTCACTAAGAACTGAATGATAAGATGTTTAATGTAATTTATCTACGAAATTAGGTTCTCTATCGATTCACAAATTCAAATGAACACTGTGATTCACTGCTTTGACTCCGGGCACTCACAAGTTAGTCGTATACTACAGTACAATCGAACGTGAAGATTTACAACTATAAAACTTGTTTGGTGCAAGTTTACATTTATAATTATTGGGAGGAATATATTTTCCCAGGATGGTTACAGACCAACAGCCCTTGGCAATGTACTAACGTACACGAGAGTAATCTAGCTCCCCATATGACGGCCAACCCAGGTTCTATCCTCCTTGCTATAGTGTATGCTAGTTTTACATAAATCCTGAGCATTTCATCAATACACAATACATTGGCATGCAGTACAAATCACCATGTCTGAATTTAAGGACACATCATTTTAATCTCACTATACGCCACAAAAACACATACAACTGACATTGACATCAACATGACATCAAGACAGGTGTCATTATAATGGTAATTAAGCAAGGTATCATATGATAATGACTTCTCATGGTGCATTAGTGAAAACCTGATAGACTTAGGGTCCCGGGTTCTTGGCCCTACACGTAGCCTACACTACGAATGTAATGTGGAATGGCACTTATTCCTTGCAGCTACCGCTGCCATGACACACCTCTATATAACCGCGTTAATGCAGCATAAGATCAATCTACTTGAAAGCATAATAACGAATCAAACATGTTAACCATCCAACATACCTATAAATCACACTGAAAATCACGTCCATATTGATGGGTACATACAGAAAACTACGTTAGATCTTACTACAGAACTACATAATCTACACAACATGAGGCGGGCACTGGAAGAATATAGCCAACGATCACCATAATACACAGGAATTTACAGCACATCCATAGCCACAACTAAATAAGACATCGCCTGGCCATTGCCTCTATCTATTACTCATCCAATCCAAAGTTTATATATATATATATATATATATATATATGCAGGAAACTCTCTACTGTAGAGAGCGGAACAACAACACAACTCATTCAGATCAACAGAGGAAGTACCCCCTCAGACAAGTGTTTCGGTTCTATTAAACTCCTGATATTCTAAGGGGGGTGGGCCCCTCTGGGTCATGACTCCCAGAGGTCTTGTGAGTTGTTGCTTTTTTTCCCCGGTCCTGGGATTGAACCCATGATCTTCCACTTGGCATTGCACTTTTTGAAGTGCGTCTTTATATATATATATATATATATATATATATATATATATATATATATATGCTTACCATAATATTTGTTTCTCAAACCGGGTCGCCTACCATAATTTTTTTTTGTCTCAAGCCGGGACACTTTTGAGAAAATACTCTCAACAGAAATCAAAGCCTACTAGGATAAGTAGCTGTGATTGAAAATGCTAAATAAAGAAGTTGTTAAAAAAACAACGAGTTAAAAGCAATTTTTAATAACTCAACTGAACATACCTTATTATTAAGAAGTCATTAATATTTATCTCTAGTGTTAACTTTCTGCAAAAATTCGTTGAAAAATTCACTGCAATTTAGTTCACTGTTAATTTTGCAGCATAGTAAAGCTTTGACGGTTGATTCAGCCATTCTACCTCTTTCTTCAGACCATATGGTATTCATTATTGAGAATACTCTTTCAACTGCTGCAGATGTGCCTGGCATGCTGAAAATGTATTTTATAATTCGAACAAGATTGGGCAAGGAAATGTTTTGTTTTTAAATGACTGAAAAGTTTTATCCATTTTTCTTGTAGATAGAGGTATATTGTGCAGTTTTACAGGTGGCAGAGGAGTGAGTAAAGTGAGAAAATTGAGAAAAATCGAATTTAAAGTATGAGAGTGAGATGAGAATGTATAAATGAAAAAAAAATACAACATCCGATATTTCGGCGTAAGTCTTTTTCGAGGATTACATACACAAACGAGACAAAAACGTATAACTAAACTAAAAACTTATCTTAATGTGGCATTCTCCAAAAGTAGGACACACACAAATGCGTGTCCACTAGATGAGGCAGAGAGACCACGCGGGGCCACACACAGGATAAGCCGATAGAGCCAATCGTAAAGAAGAAGCGGGAAGAAGGAAGGAAAAAGGTGGGAGAAGGGGAGAAGGGCAATAGACACATGATAGCCTTTAGAGGAGAAGGTGTCCAGGGTGGGGTGGGGGGCGGGGAGGGCAAGCGGAGAGATCATGAATGACAAATATAAACACCTGCAGTGAGAAAATAAATGTGAAACTGGTGAATAGAACAAGACCCAATACACCTATAGGTCGACAGAGAAGAAGAGAAGGTGGCCTTAGGGAGGGAAGCTAGGAGAAAGAAACAAGAAAGTAGAGTAATAATAACCAAAACGAGGGGGTGGAAAACTAAAGAAGTTAAAGAAAGCTGAAGACATTGTTAATTCCAGCTGGGTGGAGACAGCCAGCCTGGAAAATAAGGCGCTGTTCTAGGACCCTCCGAGATCGTACATCAGCAGAACAAGAGAGGATCGCACTAACAGAAATGTCCTGTTTTCTCATGTGGGTGCTAAGGCAAAAATGTTTAGCCGCAGGTGTCCAGGCCCTCTTAGAAATATCGTTAAGATGTTGGCGAAAACGATCTTCTAAGCGTAAACAGGTCTCATCTATATAATTCATACTATAATGCATAGCATAAATAATATTGCGTGAAGTGCAAGTGAAACCCTCCTGAACTGATAACGTGGACTTAGGGAAAGAGATCTGGATAGCTCGACAACAAACAGGAAGTGTTGCATTTACGGCGTCCGCAAGTCTGGTACCATAAAAAGTGTCATCTGTCTTAAGGCGACTTCGAACTAAAAGGTCCCTGAGGTTATTGTCCCGTCTGTAGGCCACCATGGCGGTTCCCAAAAAGTTCACGTGTATCAGGCTCGGTCTGGAGGAGATGAAGATGGCGAAACAGTATGTTTTTAACTGCCAAACTATGAGGGTGGTGCGTGAGTATCAGTTTAACTTTGTCCGAGCTACAGCGCGGTTTAGGTGTGAGGGCTTGTTGCCGCGATATATGGCTGATACGGTTCCAAGATGACGAGAGAACATGTTCTAGATAGGTTCCAAGATGACGAGAGAACATGCTCTGGATAGCTCGTTGACGGAAGAAATCCAGCATTTTATGGCCTTGATCCTGGAAATCAACATCCTTAGTACACAAAAGTCACCATCCCTTTTATCCATTTTTCTTCACAACTTGTATTTTTCCAAATTTCATGGTTTGCTGACCAAAAAGCTTTTGCAATCACTGCTTCATCAAACAGCTGATCCATGTTTATTGTATTATTTGCAACAGTTTCATTAATTTTTTCACCTAAAACTTCAATTTCAGACCATGTTAATTCATTGTTGTTTATCTAAGTAAAAGATTCTGCTCCACCAAAACTGTTTTCCCATAGCTCTATGTAAGAAAGACATCTGTCATAAAATGCTGTAAACTCTTGTAGGATTGTATTGATCTTAATACTTCCATTATTTTCTGGTATTCTAAAATGTTCTTTTGCTTTTTGAGTCATACATTTATTATCACGCCTTTCCTCAAGGTTTGTTTTTAATTGTCAAAGTTCACTGACAATATCAGCTGCACTCGCTTTTGTATTTTCCATAATCAAGATAGCTTTGCTAAACAATTTGAGCTACCCTTGCACAAACTACAAATACATTTCACCATAATCATTATCACAAAACTGTCTTATCATCACTGGACAGTGCTCTTGTGAATTAAAATAAGATTTCAGTCCTTCATAGATTTCAAGTATTCTGTCAATAGCTGGAAGTAGCGAAAGAAAACGGCTGTTACCATGTTGAAGAACCTTGTTATACTCTACATCTACAAATTGACAGAACTCTTTTAGTTGAGTGACTCGAACTGTATAAATGTGGAAATATTTATACATTTTGACCACTAAAGCAGCTTCTATTTCAATAGGTAGAACATCAGCTGCAGTTTGAAGGCAGTTGTATACAGTGTGAGCACTACAACCAATGCCAACAATATATCTCCCTAGTTCCTTTTTCAGTCTACTGTAAACATTGTTTTTGTGATTGAAGGTCTAAAAGTTTAACTTTTACGCCACAATCTGGTACAAAATACCCCACAACAATTGGCACAGTTTTAACTTTGTTCCTGTTGGAAGAATCTACTGATACCATCACAAAATTTGTTTTATTTAAATCTTCGCAAAACTTCTGAAACAACAGTGGCTCAATCACATTAACAATGATAGCTTCACATTTTGTTCTGGCTAGTCTAAACTTTGTTTCAAAGAGCTTCGAAGTCAATTTAGATGAGCAATCGGCTGACTTAAAGCTGAGATTGTGAATAGCAACATGAAGTGCAAAAGTTGCTTCTTTAGCTGCTATTAAAAGTTCTTTGTCACTTAAATTAGTCCGTTTAAAATATGAGAATAAATCTGAGGAAGTTCCTGCCACTGCTACTAGGCTTGCATTATGTTTCACACATTTCAAGTGATTTTTAATGTCAGAACGCCCACCGTGAACTACTGAAAATTCTGAAAAGCACAGTTTACATTTCACTTTGTCACAAACTTTTTTTTCAAAAAGTGATAATCCTTTTTTAATTCATCAGTAAACGCGCAGTTTCTTTCTGGCATTTTGGAGATTAAATTAATTTAATGTACAGTACAGAATGATGGCAAATACCGACTCATAATTTGAACACAACTAAGGTAGGACATGCGCAACAATGACTTGGCCAGTGTAAGCTCCAGTGTAGCCAACTCTAATTGAAACAAAATATCTAAAAATTGAAATAAAAATATCTGGATCTCATAGGCTACATGCTATTATAAATTCTGTGAAAAAAATATCTGGATGAAAAAATAAAACATCTAAATTCATTAGGCCACATACTCTAACTTTTGGGGGAAAACATCTAGACAACTTTAAAAGTACTTAGATTTAGATACAAAATATTTAGATTGGCAACAGTGAGTGTAACAGAGGGGATATTTTAGTTGCCAAATCACCAGAGGCTGCACTATTTTTTTACTTCTTGTATATTCGGCACTTTAAACATTTTGCCAAATAACCGGGACAAAATGACGAAGTGACTGGGACACAGGGACCACATCATCAAACCGGGACAGTCCCGGTCAAAGCAGGACGTCTGGTAAGCCTATATATATATATGTATTTTATATATATATATTATATATATATATATATATATATATATATCCCAGAAACCGACTATCAATCATCAATCATATGGCCTCGGTTTTGATCGATGTAAGCGTGTAACGTCCACAACCCATCCCCGCCCCATGTATGATAATAAAAGGAAGCAGGAGGCCCCAGAACAGTGGCTTTTCCTTACATCGATGCTCACAAGTGTTTTAAATATTTTCACTGTCATCATCATGATCATGTACCTTATCCAGAACGAAGGTTGGCCGCAATGAATCTTCGGTTCCCTCGCTTCCTCGCCTTGATGGTGGACTCTGGCAGGCTGAGTCCTGTCCATTCTCGTATGTTATCTTCCCATCTGCATCCCTGTCTTCCTCTTGCTCTTCACTATATGGCTGTCTTAATCACCGAGCTTTAAAAGTCTCGGAATACGAATCATGGAAGTCCGATCACGGGAAAATGTTCACACGCCACCAAGTTTATCAAACGAATAATAATATAAAAAAGATCTTACAGAAATCCCGAGGACCCCCTGGGGATATCCCGTGAACCTTCTAGGGATCCGCCGACTCGGATCACGCTTTGAGAAACCCTGCCATAGGGTTTTCAAAGTTATTTTGCAGATGACATTTTAAATAAGATGTGAGCAGCCGAACGTAACAAAGACGATGTGTCATTCCTAAGATGGTGAATTCTTGTTCAGACTGAAGTCGCCCTCAGGTCGATCCAGCAAAAAAAAAAAAAAGGAGAAAAAAATAGCTCTGTTTCGCTGAAAATAATCTCTGAAAGAGAAGAATTTCTGTTTGTTCGAACACGCTCTTACAGATGAGACACTGGATTACACAATAACATACGAGTGCCTTTATGGATTTAAGGAAAATAAGATATTACGTGCAAGTAAATCCTATGAACCCGGGACATCGCCCGAGTTACAGCAAGTGAAAAGAAAAGAAAGAAGAAAATTTAGAAAGCGAAATTGCCCTATTAGGTTATAATCATTCAAAGAAAGCTGCAGAATGATGATAATTTTTATCCGAAATAGCTCGTTCCCAGCTTTGGGAATCTGTCAAGTGCTGTAATTTTAACGATGCAACGTTCTGTTGCCACCGGAGTACGGCATAGCGTCCTTGTACACAAAACACGTGTTCAGGAAATGAGTTTTAGAGAGGGTTTATTGAGATCTATGGAGGAAATGACGTCATTAAAAAAATAACACACAGGAGGAACTACAGATGCTATACATGCAAAGAACGAATGCAAATAGAATAAGCCACGATAAACCTGCGAATTCTGAAAATATCTCGTAGACAAAATGTGCTTTCTTTCCGAATTTCCAGCGTCTCTTTTTTTCTAATTTACATTGTCTAATATAGGTCTCTGCTTTTGCACATTTTTGCTAGTACAGTACAAACATTCATTTCAGGATAACATTCATTTCGGGAACTGGCCGTCTCTTTTCTTGATTTTTGTATGTTAATCCTGTCCTGTTTGAAAATGACATTTGTGAACAGGCCTTTTTCAGTACTTATGAGTTTCTACTTGCTCAAGACTGATTTCTAATTTTATAATTTATGATTTTACATGGCCTAGTTATCGCTTAACACATAACGAGGTAAGAACAGATCTGCAAATCACTTGTGTATAGCGAGAAACAATTTTTTTATAAATAGGAAACTACGAGGCTTTTGTACGGTAAAGTAAAAGAACACAATTTTGTAGGATTAGACCTAGAAAAAATCGTAGACAAAGCACTTTAGTGAGACGTAAGAGAAAGAAAAATCACAAGAGAATCACCTGGGATTCGAACACGACTCGGCTAGGACGAGCAGCCGTCTAGCCACGAGAGAACAGCGTACTAATGAAATGAGCCATCCCAGACCCCTAAATAAAAGTCTTTTGAAAGCTAAGTCATTAGTGTCGGCTGAAAAAGTACTAATGACTTAGCTTTCAAAAGACCTTTTTTGGAGAATCTAAGATGGCTCATTTCGTAGGTACGCTGTTCTCTCGTGGCTAGACGGCTGCTCGTCCTACTGGAGTCCGTGTTCGAATCCCAGGTGATTCTCTTGTGATTTTTCTTTCTCTCTCACCTCTCACTAAAGTGCTTTGTCTATTTTTTTTTCGATGTACAGCGATGACCTTTTTTTGGGTTTCTTCGTAGTTAAATGGTTTAACGTTTTGTTACGTTTTTCGTTGGTAGGCAGTTAGTTCCCCTGCCGGCATGTTAGGTCGGATTTTGAGTTTAATATACTCTCGTCTTTATTCCGTCTCTCGTCTCTGTGCTTTGTTTCATTTTCTTAGACAGCAAAGAATGTTTATTAAACTCTGAACTGATGAAAAAAGATTCTAGATCACAATAAATCATTCGCCTCTTTCAATTGGTCTCACAGTTATACAGTATTGGAAGAGGTCGTACTTTGACGTCAGAATGTGTAAATTGACGTTTGGTTTGCTTTATTTTGCATAACGTTTCTACAGCATAAATGTTAGATATCAGTTTTTACATTTGGGATGGATGTAGCCATCATTTTCAAATGTTATATCTCTTCTCAAATATTATAAATAGCAGGCTCTTGGCTCCACGAATACCAGCTTCTCCTGCATCAGATACGCTTTTTTTTCGGTCTCTTCATATCCTTGAATGTTTCTGGAAGGAGCTGCTTTGCGATTTCCCAATATCTTCCTCAGTAACTAAACATATTTTCTATATCTATTCTATATATCTCAGATATGCAGTACTTAGAATGTTTTGCATTTACGCTGGCGATTCTGTCTAATTCTCATGTCATAAATGCGTATTTTTGTTTACAACCGAATCCTTTCCCCAGATCAGCAGTTCGCTTATTAGCTGAGCTACTTTGATGATCTCTTCCTTGTGCCACTTATTCAGCTGAGAAATTTCTTGAGGTCGCGGACAAACTTCGGCCACTTTCACTCTGGAAATTTCTGCGTTTCAATAAACGTGTGCTGCATTTCTGTCACTTAACATGGAAAAAAAGAGTTTCAAAATGCGATACTGAACCTATCTTACTTTGTAGGAATATTTAAATAAAATATAATTTTCTATTTTATTTATATCTTTTATAATTTAGGGTAGAGGAGATAGATGTTGATTGTTCTTATACGGGTGATTAACCATATTAAGTCCTGCCTCTGATCTGTTCTTAACGTTATTACCATCTCTCATTCATTCCTACACCTCAAAACATTATAATAAACAAAGAAAACAGAAATAACCATTCTTCATCAAAGATCATCAATTTATAATATGAACAACAAAAGCATCCTTTCATCCATTTCTTCAACATTTTAAGATTCCTTCATAAAATACAAACGTAAACAAGGAATGATTGAAATCAATTAACATCTCGTATATATTATGGTGCCAGCATAATTAAAACGAAATCGTCCCATGTATAATCTCAAACTATTAATCCTTGATGATTAATTGATTGTAACCAAAAGGAACTATTGACAAGAAATATGTAACAAAATGCATATACAGTGATACATAAATTTATGTGCACATATAAACCCTCACTGCGTATTACACGATATTAAAATCGTACATAGAACATATCCTTTATAAAAACTATGCATATTCATATATTATTCATCTATCTACAACCACACCTGAGTGGGTCCGGATGGATCTGAGGGATCGACACCCCAGTTTGCATGCGTCCACATCACAGAATATAAATCATAATCAAAGCAAATATACATACATATATCCATCGACGAAATACACACTCATTCATGCTTAAACGAAAACATAATTTCCCCCCGATCCGTTGCCACTTTCCTATGCGCCCGACATACAAATTCACGACCGATTAAAATTCTCTCGCATCTCCTATCTATACTGTTTCAGTCGGTACCGATTTACTCAGAGTTGCGCACCCTCTGCGCAGACCGGTCATTGATCTTATTTATCTTTTTTTATTGCTTCTGGTATTTAAAACAAAATTAGGTTTAATCATCTGTCCCTATTCCTACATCACTACAACTCTACGAAAATGAATCATGGATAATGAACAGATCAATGCAAAGATCACTAGAAGTAACAGAGATGTGGTTTCATAGAAGTGTACTAGAAGGAGAAACAAGTAATGTCTACAACAACCAAACGAAGAAAGGAGCTTAATCAAGCTCATTACAACAACCATTATTCACTGGACACTTAATGAGTAGAGAAGAGATGCAACACCGTAACAGTAGAAAAGATAAATGGGAAGAGAGGCAAGGGAAGGTCAAGAAAAAAAAATTTATGGACAGTCTAACGCAATGGCCCGATAAAAAGTCGGCAACTGAACTGATGGAAAATATCAAGGATCGCGATCTGTAGAGAGACATGGTTGACCGCCAACGCCTGCCCGCACTGCACATATTGATAATGACTAGACAGAACTGTTCTACTCGTGAATAACTGACAGCCATCAAAGAATAAAACTTTCGCGTTTCACAGTTAACGTAGCCACGTGTCCTAAAGTGTGGCTTTTTCGCTTGCACATATAAACGAATGCACTTAGATTATTATCTGTAATAGTGCGTGTACAGTGCGCGTAAAATTGTTTCAAAAGAACAACGAGCGGTTGCTTATATAAATGGGTCTTCATCGATTTTGTCTGTTTCAATAAGGCATGCATAATTTAATTCCAGTTCATAAATTTCCTCACTTATAATGTCATGAATGAATTTTCTGCTTTCAGATAACTAGAGTGAAGTCTAATTTCATGATATAGATTGCCTGTTGCATCGGTGCAGGATTTGCCAGTATATTGCTAAATACATGAATTTATTTTTGTGATAGGAAAGTTTGTTTTTCTTTTAGATTTTCCAGCACGTCTGAGAAACACGGAATACTAGAGATCTGGATGAAAACTGATTAAGTTGTTTTAGAAGATAATATTAATTTTTTTGTATTTTTGGCCCCATCGACGAATATAATAATGATGTCGTATTTATTTCTTCTAATATTCATTTTTGTCTTTGCCTTTATATTAACTTTCCTGTGCCATAATCTCCAGTTGCTACTTCAGTTTGTGCCCAGTCAAACTAAGACCGCTATTTCAGTTTATAGACAAGCAGAAATAAGACCACTACTTCACTTTGTAGACAAGCAGAAATAAGACCGCGTCTTCATTATGTAGCCAAGCAAACTAAGACCGCTACTTCACTTTGTATCCAAGCAAAGTAAGTTCGCTACTTCACTTTGTAGCCAAGCAAACTAAGACAGCCTCCTCAGTTTGTAGCCAAGCAAGCTAAGACCGCTACTTCACTTTGTACCCAAGCAAACTAAGACTGCTACTTCACCTTGTAGCCAAACAAATTAAGACTGCTACCTCAGTTTGCAGCCAAGCAAACTCAGACCGCTACTTCAGTTTGTAGCCAAGCAGACTAAAACACCTACTTCACTTTGTAGCCAAGCAAACTAAGACAGCTACCTCAGTTTGTAGTCAAGCAAACTAAGACCGATACTTCACTTTGTAGCCAAGCAAACTAAGACAGCTACCTCAGTCTCAGTGTGTGGTCAATCAAACAAAGCAAACTAAGATCACTTATGTGATCTAACAGCACTCTATGTTAGTGACATACTGAATGTTACTGCTCTTGGTTCGCTTAGGTTCACAGGTCATTGATAAGTTTCGATTCATCTTGTCTGCCTGCCCCTTCATTCTCTCATCTAAATTTTGTTTCCCTGCTCGATTCCACCAGCCTCATTTCCTGCCCTGTCCATTTCGCCTTTGTCTATATCAATACCACGGCTACCATACGGACCGTGCATTCCGTTACATTGAATCCACCCACATTTCTGTATGCTTTTATGTTGATTGGTGTACACTAGTATGGATATAACATGACATTTGTTGCCCTCTGTTGTCATTGCCTTTTAATTTATACAGAACGAAGTATGATTATAACTTATTAATTATTCACGATAGATTATTTCTATTAAAACCACTTTCAGTTTTGCAATGTATTCCTCCTACACACGAACAGATCCACAAAAAAATTATCTAACAATTATGTCATGTTGGCATTCTTCAGTATACTTCTCTGTGAGTTAGAGTTGAATTAATGTAGTAATTGTGAGTCCGCTCTGTGCAAAGAACGAGATACGATTCTAATTTTGTTCCTGTTTGCGTTCTCCTGCTTTAACTCAAACGTGGTCGCACATTAATGTGAACATATTTTTTCTGTATACTCCACGAAGTATACAGTATAGTGTATCCAGCCTACAGTTAGACATTTTCTGGCAAAAAATGACAGTACTTCGCCCACAGTTAGACATTTTCTGGCAAAAAGTGACAGTACTTCGCCCACAGTTAGACATTTTCTGGCAAAAAGTGACAGTACCTTACCCACAGTTAGACATTTTCTGGCAAAAAGTGACAGTACCTTATCCACAGTTAGACATTTTCTGGCAAAAAGTGACAGTACCTGGCCCACAGTTGGACATTTTCTGGCAAAAAAAAGCGAAAGCTTAATGGCTGCCACGAGAGAAAATATAAAGTATGCCCATATCAGTTCAAAATATCATACCGTGATATCTGCATGTGGAGGCTGGCAAGTTTTGCTTGCACGTTAGCATCGGAAAGAACGAGAAATCTGGAGTAAAATGATAACTACAATTATATTTTTTTCGTTATAGAAGACGGTTTTGTGAAATAACGTTTGTTAGTTGCCGATTTTGCGAACCATTGTTTTGCAGAACAATTCCTCTCGTGGGTGATTATACCACTGGATTTGTAAAGGAGACCACATTGATAACAACCAGTATTTGTGTTGCTAGGATCAAAATCTTTACGGTTGCGTCTTTTGTCGTCGTATCTGGCCGTCGTTGCGTCCTTACATAATGCTGAAATCTTATGCGGAGATGCTCTTGGCATGATTCGATCCTTTGTTAGTTCTTCAAAGTCGTTACTGGTGATTAAAATATCTCTGAAGGATAACTTACAAAGAGCTTTGTATTTCAGTTCTTGTCTACCACGTGGTCTCCCTCCCTCCCTCCCTCCACAAGTTCGGTTTCCAGGCACGCAAATTTTAAATCTATTTTTTTTATAACTTTTGCTATATCTCAGTTTATTGTACGCGTGGGACCTAGGTGGGTGTGGCCAGTCAAAAATTTCATTGTTTGAGGGTTACCGAACTTGGGCTGGGCGACAGCTGAGTAAGCGTAACTAAAAAAGTTGTTCTCACCATCGAAAGAGACCCGTGGCGCCCTCTCTAGTTTAGGAGGCATTATAACCCATAAATGCTCCCTTCTTTTAACCGATTTGAACGCAAGGATGGAATTTATTATCTCCCTTGAGTACACCCTTGGGTAATGTGATCTTGAGAAACTGTCTTGTCTGTGTTGCACTTTGCTCCTCTTCTCGACTCTGCTACACGGGAAAGTCAAGGTACATGCACCTGAAAATATGACAGAGTTGCTTGGGATGCTAGAAGGTGGATAAGCCGAAGAACCTTACCAGCAACTTTCCTTTCTCCGTGTATATTTCGGTAGCCTATGACTCTCCTGTGCAACCTACAAGGCGGTGGGTTTGATAAGCGCTAATAGGAGAGTCATATCGAAAGTCATGAGTAAACTTTTTGATTTTAATCAGAATTTATAGATTGAGAAAATATCACCCTAACTGCATCCTCTGCACTTCACGTAGAGGTCACATGACGTCACCATCATGTATGGAAAAAAACGCGGAGCAGAAACACAATGGCGGGTGCTGAAGTTTTGTTTCGTCAATGTGCTGTTATTGAGTTCTCCGTTGAAGAGGAAATCCCCGCTGCTGAAATTCACCAAAGACCTCAATTTGCTTATGGAGATGTGTGTTTGGGTGCTAGCAGTGTTAGGAGGTGGGTGAAATATTTCAAAGATGGAAACACGAGCATCCAAGATATGCCTCGCAGCGGTCGCTCTTGAACTGCCTCCACTGAACGCAACGTGGAAAGGGTTGACGACATCATTAAAGAAGACAGACGTGTCACAGTATCTGAAATCACTGTAAATCTTGGAATATGACACAATGCAGTACATGAAATGATTGAAACCCTAGGCTATAGAAAGGCTTGTACCCGTTGGGTCCCATGTTTATTGACTGAAGATCACAAAGCTATGAGAAAAACCACCACTCAATGCCTTTCTCGGAGATATCGAAAAGAAGGCAGTAAACGTGTGATGAGTATTGTGACAGGTGATGAAAGCTGGTTCCATCATCATGCGGCGGAAACAAAATGGCAGAGCATGAAATGGCACTACTTCATTTCTCCAACCAAGAAGAAAGCATAGACAGTGCAATCTGCTGGGAAGGTTATGGGAACCATTTTCTGGGATGCATGGGGGTACATTGTGGTTGAATTTCTTTAAATAAAACCACAAATGCTGCTCGTTATGTGGAAACATTTAAGAAGCTCAGTCGTGCATTGCGCGATAAACGCCCTGGAAAGAAAATCATCCTGCACCACGATAACGCTCGACCTCTCTCAGCTCGCCGGACAATGAGGAAATTCAGAAAATATGTTGGGAAATTCTTCCACACCCTGCCTATAGCCCCGACCTGGCACCCAGTGGTTACCATCTTTTCAGTTTTGTGAAAGAACAAATGCATGGCCATCACTACGACACAGGAGAGAACGTCTAGAAATCAGTGCGTCTGTGCCTTCGGTTAGCTTGAACGGAATTCTACCGGGAGGATATTTTCAAACTTGTAGAGCGATGGGGAAAATGTGTGCAGAGAAATGGAGACTATGTTGAAAAGTGAAGAAAAGGAAGCAGGTTAAGGTGATACGTTTATATTTTCCCAATCTATAAATTCTGATTTAAAAAAAAAAGTTTTGATCACGACTTTCGGTATGACCCTCATAGTATCACCTGTTGTCTTACGGTAGCACTCGAACTCGGCTGTGGTGCAAAAATACACCATATTTAAACAATAAACACTTCTCTTACATATACAAACCATAATGCACATACTGCAAATCAAGTTAATAATATAAACCTTTTAGCATCCATTTCTGTGGTGTTTTTGTTTGTAATTACAAAGGCCGAGCCACTGTTTTTTTGTGTGGAAATAATTCAGTTCAAGCACAACAGGGCAAGAATGTAAGTTATAAATTACTGATGTGTACTGCAATTATCTTTCTCTCGCCCCAAACAGGAGAAGCTGAAACTAGAAGGACTGTCATTTTCTGAAGTTTTCCAATGCTGCGCTAACGTTTATAGTTAATCTGTTATGTATTACTGGCTTTTCCTTGGTGCTCATTTCATTTTGTACATTTAGCAGCGTGACCACGATCAACCTTGTCAAATTTTTTTGAAGTAAACGCAAATTCAGTTCAGTCACTCATTTTATGATATTCTTTATCGTTTTTGGTGGTTGTATCTATGATTTCCGTCTATAACAAGAAATATTTTCTGTATCATTTTTGGTGGTTGTATCTCGCTGTTGGCGAGACTCTTCAACTGCCGTGTGTGGAGCAGTGTTCCTCCCGGCCAATGAAGAAAGGTGCAAATGGGGTTGCCGTGCGGCATCACTGCGGAAAAGGTAGTAGAAAGGATAAAGCGAAGCAAACAGTCAAATCATGGCACCTCTGGTCTGGAGGTCGGCCACGTCCTGAGTGCAGTCATATCGGGTGAAATGCATGAACCGGCTTAACCCAGAGGTTAAGACACTGCTGGCGAGACTCTTCGAATGCCGCGCGTGGAGTGAAGCTCCTCCCGGTCAAGGAAGAAAATACAGAAAAAGAAATAAAGGTTGCTGTGCGGCGCTGATTTGAAAAGGTGAAGGAAAGGATAAAGTGAAGTTTAATCGGTATGTCTAGTAGTATCACTACGAGAGCTATACATACCACGGCACCTCTGCTCTAGAGGCCGCCACGTCCGAAGTACACCTCCACTGGTGAAATATGCCTAAACTGGCACACGCCAGAGGTGAAACTTGATGGCCAGGCATGTCACGTCACCTCTGCTCTAGAGGTCGGTCACGCCTGATATACACCCATACTGGTGAAATATGCCTAAACCGGCTCATACCAGGGGTGAAACTTGAAAGCTAAGCATGTCTAGGTACCTCTGCTCTAGAGGTCGGTCACATCCCAAAAACACCCATACTGGGATAATATGCCTAAACCAGCTCAACCCAGGGGTGTAAGTCACTAGTGGCACGGATTCGTCCTCCTGGACAAAAGCTCCATCCTGGTCACAACTAGGAAGGGTAGCGGCCACAACCACAAAATGCTGAAGTCGGAGACACTGGACCAGGGCAATCTAGATACGCAACCACCTCTCACCTGGCGGGGATTTATGCGTATCCTAATCACGCTGAGGTTTTCTGGTGAGAAAGTCCAACTCTGGCCTGGGTGGGCTACCACCTCTCACCCAGAGGGGATATACTGATATCCAAAACGCGTCGAGGTCTTCCGGTGAAACAGTCCAACTCTAGACTAAACTGGTGCAACGAAAACCACAGTGTCACGCAATCTCGCTTCTGAGACCCACCAAGAATACAGGCTCAAGCCCTGAGATACTCTGAACCTCTTGTGGTCCTCTTGGGAATCTTGTGTGGTCCTTTTGGGGACCACACGGGGGACCACAGGACTTAACGAGGACCACAGGAGTAAATTCAGTAAAATCACAGGGCGGTCTTGGTGGTAGAAGTGAACGAAGAAGAAGAAGAAGGTGATTGTATCTATGATTTCCATCTAGAACAAGAATTATTATCTGTATCGTTTTTGGTGGTTGTATCTATGATTTCCGTCTATAACAAAAAATATTTTATGTATCGTTTTTGGTGGCTGTATCTATGATTTCCATCTATAACAAGAATTATTTTCTCTATCGTTTTTGTGGTTGTATCTATGATTTCCGTCTATAACAAGAATTATTTTCTGTATCGTTTTTGGTAGTTGTATCCGCTGTTGGCGAGATTTTTCAGCTGCCGTGCGTGGAGCGGTGCTCTTCCCGGCCAATGAAGAAAGATACAAATGAGGTTGCTGCGCAGCATCACTGCGGAAAAGGTGGTAGAAAGGATAAAGCGAAGCAAACAGTCAAATCATGGCACCTCTGGTCTGGAGGTCGGCCACGTCCTGAGTGCAGTCATGTCGGGTGAAATGCATGAACCGGCTTGTCTCACTGCTGGCGAGACTCTTCAAATGCCGCGCGTGGAGTGAAGCTCCTCCCGGTTAAGGAAGTAAATGCAGAAAAGAAATAAAGGTTGCTGTGCGGCGCCGATGGGAAAAGGTGGTGGAAAGTGAAGTTTAACTGGTATGTCCAGTAGTATCGCTACGAGAGCTATACCACGGCACCTCTGCTCTAGAGGCCGCCCACGTCCAAAATACACCTACACTGGTGAAATATGCCTAAACCGGCACACACCAGGGGTGGAACTTGATGGCTAGACATGTCATGCCACCTCCGCTCTAGAGGTCGGTAACGCCTGATAAACACCCATACTGCTGAATTTTGCCTAAACCGGCTCATACCAGGGGTGAATCTTGAAGGCTATGCATGTCACAGTACCTCTGCTCTAGAGGTCGGTCACGTCCCAAACACGCCCATACTGGGATAATGCCTAAACCGGCTCAACCCAGGGTAGAAGTCACTAGTGGCGAGGATTCGTCCTCCTGGACAAAAGCTCCATCCTGGTCACAACTAGGAAGGGTAGCGGCCACGACCGCAAAATGCTGAAGTCGGAGACACTGGACCAGGGAAGTCTAGATAGGCAACCACCTCTCACCCGGCGGGGATGTTTGCGTATCCTAATCACGCTGAGGTTTTCCAGTGAGAAAGTCCAACCCTGGACTGGATGGGCAACCACCTCTCACCCGGCAGTGATACACGGTATCTCAAAACACGTCGAGGTTTTCCGGTGAGAAGTCCAACTCTGGCCTGGGTGGGCTACCGCCTCTCACCCAGCGGGGATACACTGATATCCTAAACACGTCGAGGTCTTCCGGTGAGAAAGTCCAACCCTAGACTAAACTGGTGCAATGAAAACCACGGTGTCACGCAATCCCGCTTCCGAGACCCACCACGAATACAGGCTAAAGCACTGTGACACTCTGAATCTCTTGTGGTCCTTTCGTGGATCTCGTGTGGTCTATTTTGGACCACACAGGGGACCACGGGACCTAACGAGGACCACAGGCATGAATTCAGTAGGTTCACAGTGCGGTTTTTGGTGGTAGAAGTGAACGAAGAAGAAGAAGAAGGTAGTTGTATCTATGATTTCCGTCTAGAACAAGAATTATTTTCTCTATCGTTTTTGGTGGTTATATCTATGATTTCCGTCTACAACAAGAATTATTTTCTCTATCTTTTTTGGTGGTTATATCTATGATTTCCGTCTACAACAAGAATTATTTTCTGTATCGTTTTTGGTAGTTGTATCTATGATTTCCATCTACAACAAGAGTTATTTTCTGTATTGCTTTTGGTAGTTGTATCTATGATTTCCATACCATAGTTTTTTTTGTGCTTGTATATATTCCAGTCTACAGCAAATGTTATTTTACCATTGTAGGTCATTGATTTTCTTACCGGTAGGAATCTACTTTGAAGACTAGGTCATGGCACACACGCGGACACAAATCACGGTGAAATATTTCCTTCAAAGGGAGTCCTCTTCCGGCGATCTAGAGAGGGACGCTGCGGGAAACTAACATAAGTATAGGTGACGTCTGGAGGGGAAGATGGATGGTTCGTTTGCTTGAAGCATAGGGAAATGAATATCTGAGAATTTTGTTTTTCCTTCCCAGGTCAGCTCTACAAAGGCTCAAAAACCGTGTAGGCGTGGGACGCTATGACGTAAACTGTATATTTATCCCTTTTTTTCTCCTAAAAAAATGGGAACTGAGATCTTGGATGGAATTAGAGGAAGGAAATCTTGTAAAGTTAGCAGGAGACTGTAACTCTCGAGGAAAACGACTGGTGGTATTAGTATGTAAGGAATAAGTACAAATGATTGAAGGAAGTTACGTTTGCATATTATTCACAAGGTTAAGTACGACTTTCACATACGCTGTTCTTCCACATTTTCTTTTGTAAAAGCCTCTAATGACCGATGTTTGTATAAGATTCAGCATTACGTATAAAGGTATGTCAGAAGATAAATATAAATAATGTGCAGAAACATTATTATTATTTCTTCAGAATACTCAGGATAATATAGAAAATGGCAAACAAGTAAATAATTATTCAGTCGGTACAGAAGTATCAAAGTAAGTAAACAACACACTCGTTAAAGGAAGCAGATAGTATATAGAAGGAAGCAATCTGCACAAAAGCTAGCTACATTTAACGATAAAATCAGCCTGAAAGAAATAGTAACATTTTACATCACTGGAGAAAGTAAACTTGCGAATTAAAAAGAAAATTAAACAGTAACCACGTGTCAAAATTTAAATTTAAAATTCTGAGTCTCACACATAGATGGCTGGATACTCGGTCACATTTCTGTTGTTATCTTTCATGAAGAACGGAGTGGTTCAGTGCACTGATCCCTCACGACAAACGTCGGTAGTTCGAATTCGGCTGAAGTCACCCAGCTGTTAAAATAGTCATCTGGCTTATTCTGAAGTTTGGGAAGGAACTGCCTCTGGTTGTGAAGCTGACCACGTCACCCTCTAGTGTGTCAACAGTCAACGAAAATACTTGCACTAACAACGTATTTACTTGATGCGGTCTATGGCATGATAAGGGCCGCCTCTACATATTGGCGTGAGCCAGTCATTCATAAAACAGATATCATTTAACTGTTGTTAAGGAACGCCGGAGTGCATGGTTCAGTTTTACAAAAAGACAGAAAGAATGAGGAAAGTGGGCAAGAAACAAAACTGGCAGAAAGTATGATGAGCACGTATAAATGAAGAACATACACCAATCCAATATTTCGGCACAAGCCTTTTTCAACGATCACATACACAAACAACACGAAAAAACAGATGAAAAATAACAACTATTTAGATTTTTTGCTATCCTTTTTGGAAAATAGATGGGAGAAAAAAGCCTTGTATGTGATCCTTGAAAAAAAAGGCTTTTGCCGAAATATTGGAATGTTTTTGTACGTTCTTCATTTATATGTGCTCATCTTACTTTCTGTCATTCTTGTTTCTTGCTACCTTTCCTGACTCTTTCCATATTTTTCTTTTTGTTGTTGTGTAAAACTGAGTGACATCTCTGACTTTAGACATGTCTGTCTACCGTTAAAAAAACTAGAAGTAGTTTTATGACATTCGCCATTTCTTTTATAATGTGATTTTTCGACGCTTGTCACATTGAACTAACTTATGTATGCTGTTTACTTATTTGTTTCATTCGTAATTTTGGTTTAATCAACAAGACGCACAAATCTTACCTGTGGTACTAAATAGTGGGATGTACGCCGGACAAGGAAGACGCGCTACAGTGCCCGGCCTTGTTCTGTTCCAGCACAGGATGTTATCCCATACCACCCCGCACCATCCACGCTCTTCTTCGCCTGTATAGCAGCAGAAAAGATATTGATAATTTTAGAAATGCTGGAGATATATTGTAGCTGCTGTGAGGGCTTAGGAAGTATTTCTTAATGAAAAATTCTCTAGTATTAAACTGTGTTTCTTATTCCATGTGTAGACAATTTACGTACTACAGCCTGGGATGAAAAAAACAAACAAATAGCCCGCTTTACGTATTCTGTTATACCATCGTCATTTGTCGGATTGGAATGCGGGGCTGGTTTTTCGTGGCCTAACCTATTCTTGTTGTTCCTCTTCTTTTCTTCCTTCTTCCCCTTCCTCTTCTTCTTCTAGTTCGAAAAGTAACTTGTTAGATATTGTTAGAAATTATTTTAATGTTTGTTTTAAAAAAAACATACGTTAGAAGCTCTGTGCTGACAATGTATTTTTGTTTATGTATATGTCAGTGTCTGTGCGTGTATGCGTGTTTGAGAGCTATTTTATTAGGTTAATTACTTCTTCTCTTTTACACTGAATGTAATAGTTTAATCTTGCATTCTTTTCATATGTTTTTTTTTGTTCCTAATATAATTTTTATACTTGTATTAAATCGAGTGTGTGGGAAGAATGAAAAATGGAGTGATGAAGGGCAGAACGTAAGAAAGGCCTGCATGCCAAATTATTTACCATGAAAAAATAAAGATAATTCATTCATTCATTTCTGCTTCTTCTTCTTCTTCTTTTTCCTGGAACTGCGAGCCGGGGTTATTTGTACCCAACGCTGCGAGGAAATTAAGACACAGCATCGTGTCGACCTGGGATCGGGCTATGGCGGCAATTTTTTTTTTTTGTCAGCCCCTGATTGGAGCTAAAAAGCAAGGGAAGGAGTGCAGTACTTCTTTAGCAGGCTCCACCACTACCATGAGGACTATGACGACCAGGCTAGGCCTGTTACTGAGGGTTACAACGGAGAGGTGGGATAGGGCCTTGGTCACCTATGGTTTGCCAACCCTGGCACTAAAATGTTAGATATGGGCCGCTGATTGCAAAGAACGGATAGAGTCATCATCCCCAAACTGTATAGAGACATATGACCATGCAGTCTTCTATTCTTCGAAGAATACAAACCATACCAGGACCGAACAAGTGACCATTTCTAGACTTCGAAAGCAGAACATTGCAGACTTAGAAGTAATCTAGTGAACAGGTTTAGAGACTCTAAACCCTTTTCCTATCTCACCAATGACTCTATACCCTTTTTGTATTTCACCAGTAACTCTATACCCTTACTGTATCTCACCAATGACTTACCCTTGCTGTATCTCACCAATGACTCTATACCGTTATTGTATCTCACCAATCTCTTCTTCTTCATTCGCTTCTACCACCAAGATCGCCCCATGATCCTACTGAATTTACTCCTGTGGTTCTCGGTATAGTCTCATTTGGGATGGAGGCTCAGAACATCGTGGATTAGACCTATATTCTCGGTGGGTAGCAGAAGCAGCATTGCGTGACACTGGTTTTCGTTGCACCAGTTTAGTCTAGAGTTGGACTTCCTCACCGGAAAACCTCGAAGTGGTTTGGATATGCATATGTCCCCGCCGGGTGAGAGGTAGTTGCCCATCCAGTCCAGAATTCGACTTTCTCACAGGAAAACCTCAACGTGGTTTGGATACAATATATCCCCGCCGGGTGAGAGGTGGTTGCCTATCTAGACTGCACTGGTCCAGTGTCTCCACTTTCAGAATTTTGTAATCGTGGCCGTTACCCTTCCTGGTGGTGACCAGGACGGAGCTTATGTCGAGGAGGACGAATTCTCGCCACTAGTAAGTTTCACCCCTGGGTTAAGCTGGTTTAGACGTATTATCCCAGTATGGGTGTATATAGGACCTGACCGGTCTCTAGAGCGGAGGCACCATGATATGAGTAGCCATCAAGTTTCACACCTGGGTTAAGCCAGTTAAGGCATATTGCCCCAGTATGGGTGTATATAGGACGTGGCCGGTCTCTAGAGCAGAGGTGCCGTGATATGAGTAGCCTTCACCGCGACTCTACTGGCCATACCAATTAAACTTCACTCAATCCTTTACATCACCTTTTTCACAGCGGCACCGCGCGGTAACCCTAATCGTATTTTTCTTAATTGGCCGGGAGGAAATTCACCCCACGCGAGACAGCCGAAGAATCTGGTCAGCAGCGTCTTAGTTTAACCCCTGGGTTAAGCCGGTTTAGGCATTTTACCCCAGTATGTGTGTATATATGACATGGCCAGCCTCTAGAGCAGAGGTGCCGTGATTTGAGTAGCTCTGACCGCGAGACTGCTGGCTATTTCACTTAATCCTTTCCATCACCTTTTCCACGGCAGCGCGGCACGGCAACCCTAATCGCAGTTTTCTTCATTGGCCGGAAGGAGTTTCACCCCACGCACGGCAGTTGAAGAATCTTGCCAGCAGCGTATCTCACCAATGACTCTATACCCTTATTGTATCTTCCAATGACTCTATACTCTTGTTGTATCTCACCAATGACTCCATATCCTTATTACATCTCACCAGTGACTCTATACCTTAATTGTATCTCACCAATTACTCTATACTCGTGTTGCATCTGGCCAACTACGCTATACCGTTCATATATCTCACCAATAACTGCCAAACATGAGCTCTAGGAGGCAGTCTACAAGTTATAATCCGACCTAGTTTTAGGCCGCGTCTACTCCTCTTAACAAGAAACAGTTGTATGATAGTCTATCAGATCTTGTGATGCTTGCAAGGTCAAATATGAAACTTGATTAAATTTGTGAGATAGAACGAAAAGAATAATTTAACCATATTAAGAAAATAAGAACGGAACTAGATTAACTATATGAGAAAGAGCTAAAGGAGAGGCCAAAAATAAAAAAAAACTGGAAGAGCATAGGAAAATACAACAATTTTAAAAAATGGTGAAATCTTCTTCTTCTTCTTCTTCTTCTTCGTTCACTTCTACCACCAAAAACCGCACTGTGAACCTACTGAATTCACGCCTGTGGTCCTCGTTAGGTCCCGTGGTTCCCTGTGTGGTCCAAAATAGACCACACGAGATCCACGAAAGGACCACAAGGGGTTCAGAGTATCACAGTGCTTTAGCCTGTATTCTTGGTGGGTCTCGGAAGCGGGATTGCGTGACACCGTGGTTTTCATTGCACCAGTTTAGTCTAGGGTTGGACTT
Source organism: Achatina immaculata (assembly GCA_009760885.1). NCBI lineage: Eukaryota > Metazoa > Mollusca > Gastropoda > Stylommatophora > Achatinidae > Lissachatina > Lissachatina immaculata. Next base: position 8,426,508 of record CM019717.1, read on the forward strand.
TCTCACCGGAAGACCTCGACGTGTTTTGAGATACCCGTGTATCACCGCCGGGTGAGAGGTGGTTGCCCATCCAGTCCAGGGTTGGACTTTCTCACCGGAAAACCTCAGCGTGATTAGGATACGCAGACATCCCCGCCGGGTGAGAGGTGGTTGCCTATCTAGACTTCCCTGGTCCAGTGTCTCCGACTTCAGCATTTTGCGGTCGTGGCCGCTACCCTTCCTAGTTGTGACCAGGATGGAGCTTTTGTCCAGGAGGACGAATCCTCGCCACTAGTGACTTCTACCCATGGGTTGAGCCGGTTTAGGCATTTCCCAGTATGGGTGTGTTTGGGACGGGACCAACCTCTAGGGCAGAGGTACTGTGACATGCATAGCCTTCAAGATTCACCCCTGGTATGAGCCGGTTTAGGCAAAATTCACCAGTATGGGTGTTTATCAGGCGTTACCGACCTCTAGAGCGGAGGTGGCATGACATGTCTAGCCATCGAGTTCGACCCCTGGTGTGTGCCGGTTTAGGCATATTTCACCAGTGTAGGTGTATTTCGGACGTGGCCGGCCTCTAGAGCAGAGGTGCCGTGGTATAGCTCTCGTAGCGATACTACTGGACATACTGGTTAAACTTCACTTTCCACCACCTTTTCCCATCGGCTCCGCACAGCAACCTTTATTTCTTTTCCGCATTTACTTCCTTAACCGGGAGGAGCTTCACTCCACGCGCGGCATTTGAGGAGTCTCGCCAGCAGTGTCTTAACCTCTGGGACAAGCCGGTTCATGCATTTCACCCGATATGACTGCACTCAGGACGTGGCCGACCTCCAAACCAGAGGTGCCGTGATTTGACTGTTTGCTTCGCTTTATCCTTTCAACCACCTTTTCCGCAGTGATGCTGCGCGGCAACCTCATTTGCAAATTTCTTCATTGGCCGGGAAGAGCACCGCTCCACGCACGGCAGCTGAAGATCTCGCCAACAGCGGAGGGCAGACATTTGAAAGATGCGTCGCCGGCACAGAAGGCCATGCGATCAGCACAAAGTTATCCAGAGTCACCAGTTGGGACGCCGCGCCCCGCGAAGGGCAACGACGATTGGTTTTGAACTAATAAAAGCGCTCTTTCCACGAGGGTCGGAGCTTGGTAAGCATGTATTAGCTCTAGAATTGCCACAGTTATCCAAGTAGGATCGTGTCATCTAAGGAACCTCGACTGATTTAATGAGCCATTCCCGGTTTCACCGTGAGACAGTGTGAACTTAGACATGCATGGCTTAATCTTTGAGACAAGCATATGACTACTGGCAGGATCAACCAGATAGCTTTCTTCACCGAACCTTTGTCGGATATCTGCCGACAGACCGACGCGGGGCAAGGGAGACAGCGCTCTGCTCAGAGCGGATCCCTTTCGACCCCGGCGGCGTTTTATTTCCTTTAACCGGCGGGGGCGGCTCTCTCTGCTCTAACGAGCGGAGAAGAAAGCCTGGCCACCCACAAACAACACACGTTACATACTGCAGACCCGATACTCTTTGCGAGAGATGGGCCAATTTCGAGATCATCGGTCGACAAAACCGTACTACATCGTTATCACGAACCTGGCTGGCTAGCCGTTTACATGCTTCGCTCGACGGACAAACCACTTGCTTCTGCATCGAAACACCTTAACTCTCGCCGTCCGGGAAGGGAGCGAAAGCCTGTCTCCCCACGCACGGAACTCGAGAGCGCTTTTTCGCCAAAAGAACAATGGTGAAATCAGAGAATAACTTAAAAAAATTATATAAATCATGCGATATACAGATGTGAAAAGAATTCAAACACGTTCGTACTGGACATGAACACAAACGATAAACCGGTTTCTACGAAAAGTGAAAAGACAGAACGGGCAATAGGGTACACAGAGATAACCTATAACTCTTTCACAACCTTCATAGTGCAGGAAATACAATTTAGGAAACAAAAAAAAAAGATAAGTCAAGATCAGACTGGAAGAGCCAATCATGCAAGTGAATTACGTGGCTCTAAATACTAAAGGACTGATGACAGTGTGTATTTACACACTCGCTTTTAAAAATCTGAGATTATACCCTCTTAAATAGCAATGCCTATAATGATGGTTCCGTTGGAAGAATATGAAGGAAGAAAAATACAGAGATGTACTGGAAATGGAGAAAAACACTAGTAGAAACAGAAGAAGGGGGTGCTCGGAAGTGACTATATAGAACTTGACAATATCTGTCCGGTTTCATTAATTATTAACCCATTTTCTCCCACTAAACTTTTCGTGATTCACGCTTCCACGCAGTAAACCTAAAGACGACAGTCCGTGATGATACTTTACCACATAATCCCAAGTTAAAGGCTAGAGATTGGATTTCCGATAACCCACATATTAGAAATTTAAAATATGGAAATTCTCTAAAACTAGCGCAAAACTAACTTTTTTAAAAAAGCAAGTCAGTTGAAAGTATATGAAAAAAAAAGACAGGGAACGAAGGGTAGTAACAATTCAACCAATATTTCGACGGTTTTTATTCATGATAAAATACAGAAAATATATCACAATTGTAAAGCAAACTATAGTGAGGAAAAAAATTACTTCCTTCAGCAAAGCAAATATTTATCTGCAGTGTGATGCTATTTATCCTGTTATCTTATTATTTGTTTGTGTGTGCGTGTGTGTGACCGTATTTAAAGGGCTTAATCTCTTTTGTACACTTGGCTGTATGCGCACTGTCTGGAAGAAAGCGGATATTAAATTTGGGTTTTTTTTCATTGTTGTTAGTATAGTTGTTATGCTTCTTCTCCTTTCTGCAATGAGCATGTGAGAGTGAAACTAACAGATTTGTTATTTCAACTTTGTTATTTCACTTTAGTTATTTCAGTCTTAATCCTGTTTATTATTCGCATAACGTATTTGGACTATCTGATGTAGAATGTCTGAAATAGAGAGAAAGTTGCATGATAAAGGCAGAATGTCAGACAGGCCTGTGTGTCCAGTTTTTTCACCTTTTACAAATCAATCAATCAATCAATCAATCAATCAAAGAGTCACTGTAAAAGACATTTTGGCGAAGATGAGTTATTTTGTTCCTCCTCTGAGTTTCTAAGAAGGGCAAACAAAGTAATTTTGCAACATTCAATCCAAAAACTTTAAGTCTAGTACACGATATAGCTGGCACATAAGTGGCGTATCGTTTAGTTCGCCTGTCACTCACATCGAAGTCGTGGTTCAAGTCCTGCTAGTGGCGTCCCAGCTGTCCAGCTGTGGACGTGGGAAAATGGATACTATTGGAGGTCTGGAAGGAAAGGTGATCAGGTGTGATGCATAGCACGGCACATTAGCCTGTCAAGTGCTGACAGGTCAGGGAAAATATGGGTACTACCAGCATATCCCTAAGTGTTTTTGCATGTGAAACAAAACGTTTGGTCCATTCTTGGACTTGCAGTGAGGTCACTGTTACAACAACAAAAAAAACCTCCGTACTTATTTTTAAAATCATAGTCCTTTACTACTTCTGAGTAATTAGTGTATAGATATTATAAAACTAAGTATATAAATATACACGGAGCCACTGCAGTAAAGATGTGATAACAAAATGTAAAACCTAGGGAAAAAGAAGGAACAGCTTTATTAATTAACCAGCACATAACATATTTGTGACATTTCGGTTTGCGCCTTAGTCGTACAAAAACGCGAACAGGACGAAGAAATAGAGGGAAAAGATAAAATATAAATTTTGTGCCCAAATTTTCCGTTCATCTTTTTTTTTTCCTGGGAGCTGGTTTAGGTTCTTAATCTGTGTGGAGAGTACAGATCTGCAGACCGTTCTCTAGAGCTTGATGGCCATTTTGTTTCGCTTTTGATAGTTTTACACACTCGTTTTTTTTTCATAGTTTATACTTTACTGAAATAGAAAACAAGGAAGACATAGACTTACTTAGAAAAGAGAAATTATAACAGTGCTCAGAGACAAGCGAGACACATAGAAGGAAGCAGAGAATAATTCAAAGAACAAGGATGACTGGAGAGCATTTATCCGTGGCCTGTGCTTTCAAGATAGTGAAAGGATATGATGATGATGATGATGATGATGATGATGATACTTTACTGCTCCTATCCTTAACTTTAAATCTTTTAATTAAACAGGACAATGGAAAGAAAAAGATAATCATTAAGAACTGGAAAGGGGGGGGGTATTTGGGATGTGGTGGAAGTAAAGAGCTTGTATTTCCAGACATATAAGTACAAAGTCAGGGAAAGCGCAATGGAAGGCCATATAATGAAATTGTGTTAGTGGTTTAAGCAAAGCTGAACTGTCCACAGGTTGTAAGAAAAGGATCCATAATAAATTACCATGGTCGATTTCACGTTGTCCTCGAGTATCCATGATAAAGCGGCATCAACGATTTATTTCTACAGATCCTCCTGGGATAGGAGCTGGACAAAGGTAACCAATCAATGCTCCAAGTGTCAGAGGTATTGCAGTTAAACTCGAGTTTATCAGATTTTAGAATTCATCTGCTGTTAGAGCTGCAGGTTAATGTTGGTTTAGCAGCTGGTTTTAGCTCGAAATATTGAAAAGAAGGTATTTGATACTTTTGTGGTACTACGAAATGTCACTTGTATTCATTCTTATTAGTTCATACGGTAACATCTCTTAAAGTTACTAATTCTTAGCTTTTTTTTACCACATGTTTTGCTTTTCATCCAAAAACATTATATATTTCTGTGAACATTGTACACCGTATTGTCATATATATCTTATATTATATCTTATATCCTTCTCTTGCCATTAAACGTCACATAGGGCTCGCGCGGTAGTTCGCCAGTTTTTCCTGTCCTCGGCGAGCTTTTCAACCCCATCAAGGGATTTTATGGCTACTAATTTGACCTATCTTAAAAATGTCCTCTTTGGAGTTTCACGTGGTCTGCCTCTTTTTCTTCGGCCTGTTGTGTTCCACTTGATAGCTTGTTTTGGGATTCTCTGATTATTTCTTCTCATCACGTAACCAACATATGTCCATCTCCTTTTCCTTATCACCCATGAGACTGGTTGTTGTTCAGTCATCTGTCTTATCTCTGCATTGTTCTTGAATTAGTTCCACTTGATGTCGAGTATTTTCCTTATGCATTTGTTTTCAAAAGAGCCTACTTTATTGTCTGTTTCTTTAGTTGTTTTCCATCTTTCGCATGCATAAATGAGGGTGGATATTACATTTGAATTGAATAGTCTTAATTTGGTTTTTGTGCTTATAACTTTTGAATGCCATATGTTCTCAAGACTCTTGAAGATCGATGCTGCTTTTGCAATTCAAATTCTAACTTCTTTTCTGATGTCATAATCCTGGTCTATGCAAGGTATGCAAATTGATTGTCTTCTTCAATATATATATATATCTGATTAAGCCGGTATATCATAGTACTTATACTCAGAGTTAGCGGTGTATTAAAATAAGAAAGAAATATGAATGCTAAGGAAAAAATATCGTGTACAGAATTGACACAGTGTTAATCGATTTTTTTTAAAGCCCACGATTCCTACTTTCAATAATGCCGTAAGTTAGATCCACAGCTATTCTTCTTTTCCCCCGTATTCCATTACGTTTTCCTCGGTAATTAAAACTTTTTCTTTTTTTTCACACGAAATATTTGTGCTCAGATATAAAGTTGTATTTCCATTATGAATATGTGATGTATGCATGCGAAAGCTGAAAAACAACTAAAGAAATAGACAAGAAATTAGACTCTTAAGAAAACAAACACCTCAGGAAAATACTTGGCATAAAGTGGAACGAAGTCAAGAACAGCGCAGAGATAAGACAGATGAGCAAGCAGCAACCTGTCTCATGGATGATTAGGAAAAGGAGACGGACGTATATCGGTCGCGTGATGAGAAGAAACATTCAGAAAATCCTAAAGCATGCTATAAAGTGGAACACAAAAGGCTGAAGAAAAAGAGGTCGCGCACGTGAAACTTTAAAGAGGACACTGTTAAGAGAAGCGAGTTTAATAGACATGAAATCCCTTGATGAGGTTGCAAATCTCGCCGAGACAGGAAAACTTGGCGAACTACCTTGCGAGGCCTATGTGACGTTTAACGGCACGAGAAGGATGTAAGATGTAAGACTCCCGTATATAGGAAATTGTCCTTTATTTGTATTATTTTCTACTTCTCTGTTTTTGGAACTCTTCCTGGTTTTGCAGAACCTTGTATTTGTGTGATAAAGCGCTCTCTTGTGTATTCTATACTTTTTAATGTGTCTTTCTTGAATTGTGTGCTCCAGGGTTACTTTCTCAATCACAAATCTTCTTTGAGAGAATATCTAGATTTCTTCTTTGTCTTCTTCTTCTTCTTCTTACAGTTTCACATGATCAGCCATCTAGAACAAGGAAACGGGTAACCAAAATGAGTTCTTCATTTGTGCCCAAGTCCATCCATCCTCTTTTTCCTGGGAGCAGGTGTAGAGAATGCAAATATGAATGATGTTCTTTAGAGTCTTATGGTCATTTTGTTTGGCGTTTGATAGTGCTGCATTCTCCACCACGCTTCTTATTGTATTGGTACTAGCCTGAGTGATCCACGGGCATCTAATTCTGACTCAGAACTTTTATGGATATAAATGTGCCCCGGTATGTATAAGTTTAAGGTTTATTTTTCATGAATATCCATGACCTATTATTCCCGTTTCAGTCAATTCTGATAAAGAATGAAAATAAATGCAACTAGACCACTGCTTGCATTCTGATTTTTTTTTCAGTCCTTCCCTCACCTTTAGGAAACTCCAAAGAAATACAAAACACACATACAGAGACATATCAGTTACAGCTAGCGGTTGAAGACGCACTATTCAAGCAAGCTGAATGACCCAAAGCTGGTTGTTTTTATCAGGGTTGGAGAACCATAACAGGCCAAGATCCTATTCTATCTCCTAGAGATTTCCCCATGGAAATAGGCAGAAGTCTGACCAAGTGAATGTTAATCGCAGTGAGAAGACGAACCCTCACCTAAAAATGCGCCGAGCCGAAAACTAATTGGTTGGGCCAAAAGGCACATAACTGCGACACAACAGAGCAAAGCCCCTTTTGATGGCGACGAGGAAGATCCTCGTTAAATATAGTGCTGTTATGCCACGCAGGTACTTAGACGATAGGCTATTAGTGCTCATATTTTTCTATATCAGCCGTCACGCTTAAGAATGATGTTGTCTGCATGAAATCTCATCGCTTTTCCTTTCCCAGCTTCATGAGGAACCAGTTACCCATTTCTAAAGCTGTAAGTGTATAAACTATGGAAAAAGTAGGAGCAGCTTTCTTGCTTAACGAGTACACATTTTCATAGGGGATAGAGTTTCTACAGCTGGGGTGACTGGAGTTCATCCGGCGAGACTTGAAAAACTGTTCCCCCTGTGAGAGTCTAGTGCAGTTCGTAGCTCATGCGCCCATACACATATAAAAGGTGGCCGAATCACTACCGATCTGGTCTCTCGAATTGAAGAAGTCATGTTCCAGCCGACCCAGCTGTAAAAATGGGTGCATGGCAAGATGTGTTGAAAAAAAAAATGCTTGTGAAAAGCAGAAACCCCGCTTGCACTGCGAGGGACCGTGGATTAATTGCTCACACAGGAGTCATTTTAATGAAGTGAAAAAAAAAACTAAACTAAAAACGATAAATGCAGTTCACTTCTACGAGTACTAGATTTCGCCCACATGTATATTCTCCATGCGTACTTATTTTCCGCACTATGTAGAGATCATCTAAGCATTCATGCGAACTTATTTTCCGCACTATGTAGAGATCATCTAAGCATTCATGCGTACTTATTTTCCATAATATGTAGAGATCATCTAAGCATTCATGCGTACTTATTTTCCGCACTATGTAGAGATCATCTAAGCATTCATGCGTACTTATTTTCCGCACTATGTAGAGATCATCTAAGCATTCATGCGAACTTATTTTCCGCACTATGTAGAGATCATCTAAGCATTCATGCGTACTTATTTTCCATACTATGTAGAGATCATCTAAGCATTCATGCGTACTTATTTTCCATAATATGTAGAGATCATCTAAGCATTCATGCGTACTTATTTTCCATAATATGTAGAGATCATCTAAGCATTCATGTGTACTTATTTTCCATACTATGTTGAGATCATCTAAGCATTCATGCGTACTTATTTTCCATACTATGTTGAGATCATCTAAGAATTCATGCTTACGTATTTTCCATAATATGTAGAGATCATCTAAGCATCCATGTGTACTTATTTTCCATACTATGTAGAGATCATCTAAGCATCCATGCGTACTTATTTTCCATACTATGTAGAGATCATCTAAGCATTCATGCTTACTTATTTTCCGCACTATGTAGAGATCATCTAAGAATTCATGCGTACTTATTTCCCATACTATGTAGAGATCATCTAAGCATTCATGCGTACTTATTTCCCATACTATGTAGAGATCATCTAAGCATTCATGCGTACTTATTTTCCATACTATGTAGAGATCATCTAAGCATCCATGTGTACTTATTTTCCATATTATGTAGAGATCATCTAAGCATCCATGCGTACTTATTTTCCATACTATGTAGAGATCATCTAAGCATCCATGCGTACTTATTTTCCATACTATGTAGAGATCATCTAAGCAGGGATTGAAATACCTCATTTTCCCACCTTCAGACCCCTTTACATTGCTTAATTCCTCCCCTCCCCCACCCCCACCCCCCCCCCAAAAAAAAAGACATTAAAAGCGGGGAATTTAGTCCTGCTAGAAGACAGGACAACTTACAGATGAACTTTTGGTGAGCCCAGATATGCTAGCCCATATTTTACAATAGAGATAGCTGTTCAGTTAGTTATGAAATGTGGCACTGGTAGAAGCCATGATGGTTTATCTTGATCTGAAGGTGAATCGGTTTCTGAAAGAAAAGTGATGGTTTATCTTGATCTTAAAGTGAATCGGTTTCTGAAAGAAAAGTGATGGTTTATCTCGATCTTAAAGTGAATCGGTTTCTGAAAGAAAAGTGATGGTTTATCTTGATCTGAAGGTGGCTCGGTTTCTGAAAGAAAAGTGATGGTTTATCTTGATCTGAAGGTGGCTCGGTTTCTGAAAGAAAAGTGATGGTTTATCTTGATCTGAAGGGGACGATTTTCTAGATTTTGAGGTTGTAGATTGAAACTTTTAATGTAACTCAGTTTCTTTTTGTGACTTATAGTTGAGACATACTGTTACATACTAAACCTCCCAAAAAATTAGTTACTTTCTTCCAATCAGTTTTTTTAATGAGGTTTACTAAATTTTTATTTTTAAATATATCTAGAAGAAAGAGTGCATCTTATTCTTCGATATGTCATGCAGACTGCAAATAGTTAAATAGTCTCTCTCCCTTTCTCTCTCTCTTTCTCTCTCACTCTCTTTCTCTCTCTCTCTTTCTCTCTCTCTCTCTTTCTCTCTCACTCTCTTTCTCTCTCTCTCTCTTTCCAGTTGAACTTGGCACGAGTATGTTGAAGATTATGTTAAATGTCTTGTGTCTACCAGTTTCGATTTGTCATTTGTGCAATCCGCTCAAAGAGAAAAAGACGACTTTTCTCGAGCAGTGGCTTTAATCATGGAGTAAGCTAGCTAATCGATTAACTAATTCTGTTCACTGGTCAATACACTTTTGTCTTAGTACTCCCCGTTTCCTGTCAGGTGTTTATGTTAGCTTAATTCAAGCCATGATTTGCCTTAACAATGCACGAGTATAGGAAACAAAGGCTAGTGGACTGGCGAGACGGAAATAACTCGCAGAACGCTCACGCGCTCATCCATCCATACACACACACATACACGCACGCACGCACAGAGAGAGAGAGAGGGAGGGGGGAGTATCTCTGGGATCGAAGTAAAAGTTCATATTCTTTTGCTTATGATATTTCCTCTGTCACTGCTGCGGCACATTATGAATACCGCCGGGTACGTGGTCTGTCATAGAAAGAACCAACTCTTCGTATATAGCAGTGCAAGTTGGCGCAAACAGCCCCGCCATAACCTTAACGGGAGATAATCCTTTTTTGGCTCTGTTAATTATGTAATCTGACAGAGTTTTGAAGTCTACAGTCTGGGCTTTGGGGGATAATGGGAAATCTACAACAGCTTTCATATTTATATCCCCGCAAGTAATATTAAAATGCTGAAACAGTCATGAGAAGAACTAACCAGACACCGAAATGAAAATCTTAATAGCATGACTACAGTCGGATGGGGGAGTGGATCATTGCGGTTTCACAGTTTCCAGAACTGATAAAAAATGGAAGCAGAATTCTCAGGCGGTTCCAGTAACATGTGTAAATACTTCATTACGAACCACGTTGTTTCAACTGTAAACAGTAAAGCCTGTTATCTCCTGCACCGCACTCAGGTAGGGTATGCCAGTGAAGTCCCCTTCGCTCTTTCCAGTTTCAACTGCTCTCAACCAGAAGAAATAGACACATACTGGTTCCAGTTTTAACTGCTCTAAACCAGAAGAAATAGACACATACTGGTTCCAGTTTTAACTGCTCTAAACCAGAAGAAATAGACACATACTGGTTCCAATTTTAACTGCTCTAAACCAGAAGAAATAGACACTTACTGGTTCCAGTTTTAAATGCTCTAAACCAGAAGAAATAGACACATCCTAGCTCCAATTTTAACTGCTCTAAACTAGAAGAATATAGAGGACCACGCTGGTCAAACTTTCAACTATTCTAAATCAAAAGAGAACAAAGACACATGCTGGTTCCAATTTTAACTGCTCTAAACCAGAAGAGGATTAAGACGCATACTGGTTCCAATTTTAACTTTCTATAAACCAGAAGAAGATAGACGGCCACGCTGGTCAAAGTTTCAGCTGCTCTAAACCAGAAGAGGATAAAGACACATACTGGTTCCAATTTTAACTGCTCTGAACCAGGAGTGAAAACACACACTGGTTCCAGTTTTAATGCCCTTAATCTGAAAAACATAGAGACACATACAGGTTCCAATTTTAACTACCCTTAACCTGAAAAACGTGAAGACACGCACTGGTTCCAATTTTAACTGGTCTAAATCAGAAGAAAATGGAAACACACTGGTTTAACATTCATGAACTGTAAACACAGAAATCCCAGGGAATCTGAGTTTGAGAATAATCAGATTTGTTGCTACAGGTCAGACATGGGATAACTGGAAACCCGTCTTTATTCAGTTTGGCATAGTTAGTTCCGGGTGACCCGCAGATAGAGTTGTAACCCAAAGGTCTAGCTAGATTTAGAAAACGGGTAGAGCCACACGACTGATAGGCTAGAAAACCAGTTGTCTAGCTGAACTGATGCCATGAAAAAGACAATCCTGGACGAAATAGGGTGATGGATGAATGAATTAACTGCTCAGATTATTTGCGCGTTCATGGAAATCTTTTCTTTTTCCTCTGTTACATCGGTCGTCAGTAGGGCTTAGCCATGCACAATAAGCAACAGAAACAAAAATCAAATCTTAGAGGAAAAAAAAAACATAACAGTGGGACGTGAAATACGCGTTAAAAATCCATATACGAATTGTCATAGTTGAGAGAGATCTCGATACTGAAAAATGAAGCCAGAGGTAATCAGTATCAAAGATCGTTTAATGCAATTAAAATCTTTATATGAATAATTTTAAAAGGGGGAACACAAAAAAAAAAAGATAAATTTGAAAAAAAAAATCAGTATTGGATTGGTCATCTTAGTTGGATAAATACAATTCTGAGATTCGCGGGATGTTCTAAGAAATATGAGAAATACAACTCTTTTTTACAATACTTCAGAAGATTTTATATTTAAAGCTTTAAAAGTGAGTACTGAACCACAGAAGAATGATATAATTTAACGAATTAATTATGCTAAATTTGTCTTCATCCGGCATTTCCAGAAATGAATAAAGAAAACAAAGGCAAAGAGAAATAGAAAAACAGATTTCAGAATCACTATCAGTACATGCTGTTCGATAAATAGGATGTAATATTACGTCTTTTTTTACCTAACAAAGTTTTTTGCTCGGACGTACAGACAGGAAAATTATATAGACAGTCGCGGGAAGAATGAGAGAAACCCGCCCATATAATTATCAAAGTCCATATAATGTGTACATTAACCTTTTATTGTAAATAATTCACTGTACATCATTATTTACCTCGAGTGAGGCTTCTAGCACCATACATGAACATCACGTAATGATAGTTATTATGCGTCGTTATTTACGATGGTTAAGGCTTCGAAGCCAGTCTATGCACACATCTCGTAATGATAACAATGTACAAGAACATGTAATTCCAACAATAATTTTCTTTGAGTTCGGACAATAGCAGTTTGTCCTAGCTCATTTGTACGCTTAGAGGAACATAAAAGAAAATACGTGCCAGTCCAGCCGGAACATCATTTATCTAAATTAATTTCTAACAAACTTAATCATTCAATCGAAAACTGAATTTCTTGGACAAACTTACAAATTTTCTTATCCCAGAAGACAGTTAAATAATTATCGCCAGCTTTTGTGATTTGATTAAACGTTACTGGTTCCATTTATAACAGCGTACAGTAAATTTTCGCAGCCTCATGAAAATGTGGAATAGAAATTATCAGATATGAGTACAGCGTAAATTAACACTTCCAACAGGTAAAAGTCCACAAGTAATATTTATTTAGAATGTAATTTTTTGGTGTCCAGCTGCGGTAAATGTTTCAACATCAAAATAGGTGGGATGAAGAGCCTCTACATATCACATAATTATATTGTTAATGGTCTGTGGGATCATCTGCTCAAAATTTTGATTTCTTAACTCTTCTATTATATTATTATGTTTGTTCATCATCTTGTGAACAATTTATTGGTCCGGTGGATGAAATAAAGAAATACAAGTATAATAAAAGTACTCGATTCGAATTCTTACCCCACTGAATAAATATTATTAAATATTCTTCTTCTTCAGCTTTCCGAGCTGCAGATAAAATTCGCCTCCATTCCTCTCTATTCATAATCTTCTCCCTTCATTTGGTGACACCAGTTTCTTTGATACCCTCTTCTATGTTGTTTTTCCATCTCTGTATTGGTCTACCCCCTTGGTCTTCTTTCCCTCATCTCTTGTGCATACATCATTTTCGTTTGTCTACTGTCTTTTTACATAGCTCACCCAGAGTAATTTGTTCAGTTGCAAGACATTTATAATTCATTGTGATTTAAATAAGCTGTTCAGTTCAGTGTTCTTTCTAGCCCTCCAATCTCCACTGTTGGTATTCTCTGTGGGCCCAAAGATTCTTCTTAGGATCTTATTCTCAAAGATCTGCAATTGTTTTTCATCTTTCTTTGTTGTACTCCACGTTTGTAATCCATACATGACAACTGGTCTTATTATAATTTTGTAGATTGTTATTTTGGTGTTTAATATTAAAATATTAGTAATCTGAAAGTTCTTCGAACTCAAGTAAAATTTCGAATAATTAAGGCCAGTTCTTAAAACAAAATATTTAACATACGAAATGTTATTGTTCTCAAAAGGTTTCTCTAGGAACGAAAAAAACACGAAGGACAGGTGCTGACATCTGTTACGTCGAATGAAGTAGGAACCGAGACATATGAAGGCACTAACACTTTGCGTTCCTACGGCATGCAAGTGTTATGGGAAACAGATTGTTTAAACTGACTTTACTGAATGGAGTTTCTTAGATATTATTGTTAAAGCAGCTTTCGGTCAGTATCAGTATTATCTCTGAAAGTGCCAATAACAGTCATAGGGGTCCCAGATAATATAGGAAGTTGCCAGAAATATCGTTAAGTTACCCACGAATATGGTGTGCAGGATGAAACCTTATACCACCTAATGAAAATGGTAGAGTCAGCCAACCTGTTTACTTTTGCATCTGTGCCTTTATCTATACACCGATGTAATGTTGATGAACAGTTCATTTTAGATGTCCACTGGGAATTAGTGAAAAAAGGACAATAGCTGAGATCCTCATTATCTCTTGATTGAAAACAGTTCTGCTTTTCGTGTCCACATTGTGCTACGTGTATGTTTTCTTCTTCTTCTTCTTCGTTCGCTTCTACCACCAAGACCGGCCCGTGATCCTACTGAATTTGATCCTTTGGTCCTCAATAGGTCCTGTGGTCCTCCTGTGGTCCCCGAAAGGACCACACGAGATCCCCGAGAGGACCACAAGAGGTTCAGAGTATCGTAGGGCTTTGGCCTGTATTCTCAGTGAGTCGCAGAAGCGGGACTGCGTGATACCGTGGTTTTCATTGCACCAGTTTAATCTAGAGTTGGACTTTCTCACTGGAAAACTTCGACGTGTTTTGGATATCTGTATATCCCTGCTGGGTGAGAGGTAGTTGCAAATCCAGCCTAGAGTTGGAGTTTCTCACCGGAAAACCTCGACGTGCTTTGGGATATCCGTGTATCCCCGCCAGGTGAGAGGTGGTTATCCAGCCAGTCCAGAGTTGGACTTTCTCACTGGAAAACCTCCGCATGATTAGGATACGCAAACATCCCCGCCGGGTGAGAGGTGGTTGCCTTTTTAGACTGCCCTGGTCCAGAGTCTCCGACTTCAGCATTTTGCGGTCGTGGCCGCTACCCTTCCTAGTTGTGACCAGGACGGAGCTTTTGTCCAGGAGGACGAATCCTCGCCACTAGTAAGTTTTACCCCTGGGTTAAGCCGGTTTATGCGTATTATCCCAGTATGGGCATGTTTAGGACGTGACCGACCTCTAGAACGGAGGTACCGTGTCATGAGTAGTCATCAAGTTTCACCCCTGGGTTAAGCCGGTTTAGGCATATTTCACCAGTATGGGTGTAAATCGGACGTGGCCGGCCTCTAGAGCAGAGGCGCCATGGTATAAGTAGCTCTCGTCGCAAGACTACTGGACATACCGATTAAACTTCACCTTATCCTTTCCATCACCTTTTCACAACGTCGCCGCCTGGCACCCCTAGTCGATTTTCTTCTTTGGCCGGGAGGAGTTTCGCTCCACGCGCGGCAGCCAAAGAATCTCGCCAGCAATGTCTTAGTTTAACCCCTGGGTTAAGCCAGTTTAGGCAGTTTGCCCAAGTATGGGTGTATATAGGACGTGGCCGGCCTCTAGAGCAGAGGCGCCATGATTTGAGTAGTCCTGACCTCGAGACTTCTGGTCGCTTCACTTAATCCTTTCCTTCACATTTTCCACGACGGCGCTGCGCAGCAACCCTAATCGCATTTTCTTCACTGGCCGCGAGGAGTTTCACCCGAAGAATCTCGCCAGCAGCGGGTTTTAGATCAGAGTTTTCCTTCTCCTAGATGAGCTACCAAACATGATTCTCATCTACCCGAAGCGTTTGGTTTTCAGGCGCCAGATATTCGCCGTCACCCCTTTTCCTGTCAGATTGAACAGTTCTGCTACGAGAAGGCCAGGAGCTGGACGTGGACTGTCAGAGGCTATTTGAGACGCACGTCTTGGAGTGGAGAGCATATCCCCCACCCCACCTCCGGCTATAATAGTCCTTAGAGCCATGTATGTTTTAAAACTGACTAAAATCTCTCTTCTGGGCAGAAAGTTTAGGTCACTATTTTTGAGGAGATTAATCCATAAGCTTTCATTTGTTTGAATAGCAACGTCTATCTGTAGATAGTCTCACTTGTCAGATAAGAAAAGTGTTTTTTTAGGCTTAGTATACTAATTTGCAACAATTTCACGTACACACAGTCAGTAAGTATTACTGATAAAAGAATCTCATTATTTGAATTCGAATTCCTATTTAGCCATCATGTATTGAAAATCTGACACTGCCTAGTCACAGCTGAGTATCCTCTCTAGTCTTCTATAACAACACTAATCTACCACTATAAACCAAGTCTTTCTGTGGTAACACTAATCTGTCACTGCAAATCTGGTTTTCTTCGGTAACACTAATCTACCACCGCAAACCTAGTTTTATGTGGTAACACTAATCAATCACTGCAAACCTAGTTTTATGTGGTAACACTAATCTACCACCGCAAACCTAGTTTTCTTCGGTAACACTACTCTACCACTGCAAACCTGGTTTTATGTGGTAACACTAATCAATCACTGCAAACCTAGTCTTGGTGTGGTAACATTAATCTACTACTGCAAACCTAGTCTTGGTGTGGTAACATTAATCTACTACTGCAAACCTAGTCTTGGTGTGGTAACATTAATCTACCACTGCAAACCTAGTCTTGGTGTGGTAACATAATCTACCACTGCAAACCTAGTCTTGGTGTGGTAACACTAATCTACCACTGCAAACCTAGTCATGGTGTGGTAACATTAATCTACCACTGCAAACCTAGTCTTGGTGTGGTAACACTAATCTACCACTGCAAACCTAGTCATGGTGTGGTAACATTAATCTACCACTGCAAACCTAGTCTTGGTGTGGTAACATTAATCTACCACTGCAAACCTAGTCTTGGTGTGGTGACATTAATCTACCATTGCAAACCTAGTCTTTCAGTGGCAACACTAATCTACCATTGCAAACGAAATCGCATTGCTCTTTTGCGAGACTTTTTTTAACTCACAAAAAAGTTACATTTAGCATTTTGTTTCTACTCTATTATTCTTTTTTTTTTATGAAGTCGAGGGTCTAAACTGTACGATTTTCATAAAATGGACCGTCCCTTACAATTATTTTGTTAATAACATCGTTACGTTAAGTTTTATTAACACTACATTTTATGTTGAAAACTATCATAAATGAAATCGATTAAAGACATTTTTTAAAAAATTAATATTTAAAATAAATACATCGCTGGTAGACTAATATAACAACTATGAAAAAAAAAGTAAGTTCTTAAAAGGCATAAGAAGTTTTATTCATCAACGAAGTGCTCAATTTGGACGACAATAGCGGGACAAGGTAGAAGAAGGTCTACGCGCTCTTCGAATCGACACCAGGCAAGAAAGATGAAGAACAGAGAGGAATGGACACGTGTCTTGTCTGCAGCAATGGGTCTCACTGGCTTGGAAGACTGCTGCTGCTGCTGCTGCTGAAGAAGAAGAAGAAGAAGTGCATAGTTATGAATTTTCTGTGCATTAAAAACACAGGGCGGGAAAGGCAAGAAGAAAGAAAAAGACTTGTACTTATTTGTAACGTATAACACATTTTAAAACAAACAAAAAAAGTCAAAATATTACACATCATGTGGTTTATGGACTTCTGTGATTGAAAGGATGTATAATATCGTAGATACTGTAGTCTGAGTAGCTGGCAGTTGAGAGGGTAGACGGAAACAGGTGGAAGGGGAGAGAAAAAAAAAGGATATAAACGTTTCCAACATTGATCGATATA
The DNA here is from genome assembly GCA_009760885.1 of Achatina immaculata. Classification (NCBI taxonomy): domain Eukaryota; kingdom Metazoa; phylum Mollusca; class Gastropoda; order Stylommatophora; family Achatinidae; genus Lissachatina; species Lissachatina immaculata. The sequence goes on from CM019717.1 coordinate 8,443,838, forward strand.
GGAGGAATAGATCAATGAAATTAATGCATGGATATGGCGGATATGGAGTATACGTGAAGTGTAGAAAAAAAACTCTCGAGGAAAAGGCAGGCTGGAATACTAGTTAGGAGAGACAGGAATGAGGAATACTGTTATAGGATTATATTCTGTTTTTTTTATGGGGGGGGGGGGGGTATAGGTTTAGCAAAATCTGGAATTTAAACCATGTGGTTCTAGAGTTCCACATTCATATAAAAGGTGGTCTTCGACGACCAAGACAGAATTCAGCGATCAGTATATTAGTTTACTTATGTACACAAACTCTTTTCATCTGGATGTTGGCTACAGTAAAGAAAGTGAAGAACTTGCACCAAAGAACAACTTACCGTACTCTTTTTAATCAAAATGTTTCAGTCCCCTGGTAGTTTGAAAGTTGAAAGGAAAAAAATACTTAATCTTCAAAATTGAGATAGATCACATACTGGACTAATGCTCCGGGAAACAGTACATGGAACGCATTTAACTTCCTTGTACTGGTGACACATAGGAGGTTTCTTTCTGGAGCACCAAACGAAAAACGACAGCTTTCAAAGAGAATTACGTTAGGCGTAGATGTTTTTTTTAATCGCGTACGGATAGTTTTTGTTACAATACTCAGGAGAAGGTATTCTCTGTGAGAACTGAGCCGATATTCAACTTGGTCTTGGCAGTTTAAAGCTAAGAATTCGAGATGTAAGGGGACAATGAAAATGCAGTTGACTTTCAATTGGGCTGGTGATGCTAAGTGCTGTTATGTTATGATTATCTGTCTGTCTGTCATCTATTTATCTAATCTTACTGTCTGTCTCCATTTATTTATCTAATCTATCTTTCTGTTTGTCTGATCTGTCTGTCATCTATTTATCTAATCTATCTTTCTGTCTGTCATTTATTTATCTATCTTTCTGCCTGTCTGCTTGTCAGAAACTAGGCAAGAAAGATGAAGAGCAGAGAGAAATGGAGACTTTTCTTGTCTGCAGCAGTGGGTCTCAATGGCTTTTGAAGGCTGCTGCTGCTGCTGCTGCTGGTGCTGAAGAAGAAGAAGAGAAGAAGAAGAAGAAGGAGGAGGAGGAGGAGGAGAAGAAGAAGAAGAAGAAGGAGGAGGAGGAGAAGAAGAAGAAGAAGAAGGTTCATTGTTATGAATTTTCTTTGTATTAAAAACATTGACGGTTTGTCAATAATGAACCCCATCAAGAATGACAGGGCCAGAGAATGCTTGCCTTGTTCAGTTTGTCAAGCCATTCTTAACGTGGGTAACCTACTGAATGTTCACATGTCCAGACAGTCAACAACAAGGAGCATAGCTGTCTTTACATATGTTATAAGGGCCCAAAATGAGGTGGGCCGGGGGAGGGGAAGAAAAGTTGGAACCAGTGTAAAAACTCGGGACTCTGAAGGGTTCCTTTACTGTTAAAAAAGGGGGAGGTGGAACAGTTGGAGCCAGTGTATTGCTTCGGGACTCTGTAGGGTTCCCTTACTGTTAAAAAAGGGGGAGGTGGAACAGTTGGAGCCAGTGTATTGCCTCGGGACTCTGTAGGGTTCCCTTACTGTTAAAAAATGGGGAGGTGGAGCAGTTGGAGCCAGTGTATTGCCTCGGGACTCTGTAGGGTTCCCTTACTGTTAAAAAAGGGGGAGATGGAACAGCTGGAGCCAGTGTATTGCCTTGGGGCTCTGAAGGGTTCCCTTACTGTTAAAAAATGGGGAGGGGGAACAGTTAGAGCCAGTATATTGCCTCGGGGCTCTGAAGGGTTCCCTTACTGTTAAAAAAGGGCGAGATGGAACAGTTGGAGCCAGTGTATTGCCTCGGGGCTCTGAAGGGTTCCCTTATTGTTAAAAAATGGGGAGGGGGAACAGTTAGAGCCAGTATATTGCCTCGGGGCTCTGAAGGGTTCCCTTACTGTTAAAAAAGGGCGAGATGGAACAGTTGGAGCCAGTGTATTGCCTCGGGGCTCTGAAGGGTTCCCTTATTGTTAAAAAAGGGGAAGAGGGAACAGTTGAAGCCAGTGTATTGCCTCGGGGCTCTGAAGGGTTCCCTTATTGTTAAAAAAGGGGAAGAGGGAACAGTTGGAGCCAGTGTATTGCCTCGGGGCTCTGAAGGGTTCCCTTATTGTTAAAAAAGGGGAAGAGGGAACAGTTGGAGCCAGTGTATTGCCTCGGGGCTCTGAAGGGTTCCCTTATTGTTAAAAAAGGGGAAGAGGGAACAGTTGAAGCCAGTGTATTGCCTCGGGGCTCTGAAGGGTTCCCTTATTGTTAAAAAAGGGGAAGAGGGAACAGTTGGAGCCAGTGTATTGCCTTGGGGTCCTTGCTGTTAAAACAAAGGGGAATGGAGTTAAAGCATTTCTTCTGGTGTAAGAGGGCCAGCAGAAAATTAATTTGGGAAAGTTAATTCGAGCTTGTGGTGTAAGTAGTTCTCAGATTTTTAGAACACAAGCTCAGTCTGATGGTTAAAAGGAAACATCAGCCATCAGGTTTTGGTTGAACGTGCTTACTATTCGGAGGCAGCACAGTAAAGACCTCATCATTCAGTCATGAAAGCGTTTCCGAAAGAAACTCTACGCATGTTATAGTTTGAATGACTGAAACCCTTTACGACATCGCAAGTAAACTTTAGTAGGAATACAGAAAACAGACTGCTAGTGGTAGGGCAATATAATTGTTAGAAACGGGCAGCGTTTTGAATGTGCTATCTGTACGGGGCCGTTGACAATCTAAAAATAAAGGACTACCCGGGCGACGTCATGGAAGATGTCACGTGACGCGGGAAGCTCCAGGGAACGGGGAATGAAAAAGGCGAGCCATGAGAGAGAAAAGGCCGTTTATTTAAAAAGTGAGAATTTTTTATTCCAACTGAACTTAAGACGTGAGAAAGCTGAAGAGAGCGTGTGAAACCAGGGAAGAACGAGAGAAGGGAGAATGAATGAATGAATGAATGAATAATCTTTATTTTTCAAGGGTAAAGAATTGGGCACGCAGGCCCGTCTTACATTCTGCCCTTCATCACTCCATCTTTCATTCTTCCCACACACTTGATTTAGTACAAAAATACAAATTAAATTAGGAAAAACATATCAAAAGAGTGTAAGATTTAACTACTACATTCAAGGTAAAAGAGAAGAAGTCATTAACCTAATAAAATAGCACTCACGCACACATACACATGCAGACATATACATAAATAAAAATACATTGTAAATACAGATCTTCTAACATTTTTTTTAACAAACATTAAAATAGTTTCTAACAATATCTAACAAGTTGCTTTTATAACTATGTCATTGAAGTACTTGATGGTTTACGAGCATGTGTTGAGAGAGTGCTGGCTATTTTATGGAGGCATATAATTACAAGCAAGTAAATAATGAAACAGGTTTGAGTTAAAGGATGAAGTATTACCAATGGATTTTAAATTGTAGGGGAGGGTGTTCCAGAGCTGTACTGCAGAGTATGCAAGGCTTTTCTTGTACAGATCAATCCTGGGTTTAGGAAGAAGACAGTTTTTTAAACGCTGGCTATGTTTAGTGTTGTACTAAAGAAGAAAGTTCGAAGAATAAAATATTTGAAATGTATGTGCAGTCCATCTTCAGGCTTTCTGTCTGTAGCACTATGAACCTGTTGGTTTTTTGTCTGTACCGTGCCTTCCCCTCCTTAGTAGTCTGGTTAGCTGAGTGGTTAGGAACTCGGTTTGATAATCCGGTGGTACCGGGTTCAGTCCCAGCAGTGGGATTTTTTTCTGGTACACACAAAAAAGGCCCCGGGGTTGACCCAGCCTCTAAAAATGGGTACCAGAGAAATCTGGGAAGGTAAAGCGACCAGGTGTGATACTGACCACATCACACTTTCATGTGCTGAAGGTCACTGAAAATACGGGCCTAACACCGTATTCCCCAATATGCCTTAATGGCATGGGAACGAGAATTTTACCTTGTTACCTTTACCGAACCTTCCCCACCTCCAGAAAGCTGAAGGCGGACCACCTATTCTCAGAACCTGCAGTAGAGCTGTGGGACGGCCCACGTCTCAGACCCCCATACCACTCCGTTGTATCTTGAGGACCCCCGAGAGTGCAGTTTCATACCATCCACGCCCTCCATTGCACTAGTGGCTACAACAGTTTCCTACATCCGGGGCCCCATTTCTAGCGGGGTCTCATAAAGATAAATGAGAATTTTCGGGTGATTCTATCTTCTGCTTTTCTGCCTACATGTAGATATAACTTGTTGCTTATGGTTATTCATCTCTCTGTAAATTTCCACCATTGTTCACTGAAAATATGACTGTTAAGATTTTATCTCATTTAATCTACGTTGTTTTGCGTCTGTTTTGTTATTCATTTCGCAGATTTACTTGCTCCCAAGCCCTCTTTCTCTCCCTCCCTCTCTCTCTCTCTCTCTCTCTCTCTCTCTCTCAGTGGAATAACAGCAGCAGCAATATTACGTTTAAAGACTTTATTGGTGCATAGGTGACGATGACGATGTTAGCTTGATTGCATACATATAAAAAACCCATGAGAGAACAAATCTCCACTCAGAAAACATGTAGAATAAATTCCCGGCAGTTACAACCGTCCGTAGACATCACTGCCATCAGAATTACTAGCTATATTTCTAACAATTCTACACTAACTAGACACAGCACAAAATTACATTTTGTCACAGACAACCTGGCCTAACCTACTCTGTCCAAAACTAAAACTTCTACGGTTCTTTTTCATCCCCCGCTTGGCCAGCTCTGCCTCTTTTATATGACTCCAATTTTCCCAGCCTCAAACTAGAAACTTCTGTCTAGACAAGTCCCGCTGTCACTTGACGTCTGATCCTCGTCCGATTGTCTGCAGACCTTGTTTACTAAATATAACTAGTCTAGACAAAACAACTCAAGTAAACATGTCATAACTGAAACTTTACCTTGACCTATACCTACGTCATGTCCAAGAGGTTTCAAAATTACGCCTAAGTACTAATGTTCTCTTAGATTCTTTCCTTTTGATAAAAACAGTCTATGCTAACAAATGCGGGATTCGATACAGATATCCTCCTTCCCTCTAAGCAGAGTTTTACTGAAAGGAAAACTCAAAAAGAGAATTAATCTAGGGTATTCCACTATCCACCAAAATCTTAGCCCGATTCACAACGTGTACCAATCTGTATTGAAACCGGTCGGGTATAAGGAACTCAACAGTTCAACCCATAGAGAATTTTTGTTCAATCCATTAATATAACTCAGGCATGCGGAGTATTCTGGCTCTCTCTTCAAGAGTAACCGCAAGGGTAATAATAAACCATACTGTGTACTCAACCACAGAAAGTTTCTCTCACCTGTCCACAGCTTCTCTATCATTTTCCCAATATATCTTTGTAAACATTAGCTTTACCGCTGTCTTTGTACTCTATTTAAAAAACTATCTACTCTCATGTGTCTACCTAACAACATGAGGAGTAGAGTATTACATATGCACTCTCCATAACATATCATCCTATATCCGTCACATGTGTCTATCCACAACATGCGCAGAATAAAGTATATGTGCACATGGGTATCATAACAATCCAACCTATACCTGTCACATGAGACTATCTGCAACATGCATGGAATAGGAAAATGAGTAAAAGGTATCATAACAATCCAACCTATATCTGTCACATGAGACTATCTGCAACATGCACGAAACAGGAAACTCAGTAAAAGGTATCATAACAATCCAACCTATACCTGTCACATGTGACTACGCGCAGCATGCGTAGAATAGGAATATGGGTAACCAGCCACCCCGCCTTATAATAAGTCCTTGAAAATGACATATGCCACGTACCAAATGTACGGGCCAAAGTGAAATAAACTAGGTCTACACAAGACCCCTGCGACAAACTTACCAAAGCCTCACCTCCATGTAACCTCTACATGTATTGAGAGAGGTAAACATCAAGAGGCAGCACATATATGCAAGGCAAACCTCCATCATACTCCAATCCGATTTATGTAACGTCTAATTCTACAACCACCAGTTAGTAATCGTTAGGCTCATTCTAACGGTAAAGACTTATCCATCTATCCTGTAAGGCACTAAATGGTGGGCATTTCTCTGTGAACAATATAACCACCAAAACAGGACATCTCTGGGAAAGGCATTTGTCTCACAGCAAAACATACAGGTACCCATTTCACTCTTTAGGAACACAGGATACCTCCACTCAGTATTATAGTCTCTTTCCAGTCGACAATGGGTCTGTACTGTAACCTGTAATAAATTCTCAAAATAACAACTTTTATATTCAATAGCATCTATCTCTAGTATATTTCTAAAACGAAAAGATTTTACTACCAAAAGAGCACAGTTTAGTAACATTCACTGCAACAAAAATATTTACATAATAATGTCCAAAACAAGTCATTGAAATAGATGATATTGCATCCAGCATATTGTTCATATTGTCAGTTCACAAAAGAGACAAATCTACTATCCACGTAATTGTTTCCATAAGTGCTAGGAATGTCAACACACTGAAAGATGAAAATAAACTGAGATAGTAGTTTAATAAGCTCGCTAGGACAACAAGCAAAAGAGCGACAGTCGACCTCCGCGGGACAGCTATCAAACACGAACAGATAACTGGCTGAGACTGGAACTTCACAGCAATAATCCAAGGGCCAAACGATTCCACTCAAGCAAGGCAAACAGCAAACAGAACAGCGACCTTCAATCTGGAGAGCGAGGGATTGGCCCCCTGTCCATGCACACAAGTATAGAGCCAAAGCTTGACCCCCTCAGGAAACAGCAAGTAGGCTCAGGCATACCTTGAGATACCGTCATTGCAACATATGACTATCCGACGGATACTGGTGCCACATTCCCGTGGATAATGTCGTGGCTGTACGAGCACGAGCAGACTGGGTGCCCGTAACTGGACAACTTGAAACCCTTTTCTTCTTACGAAAGCGAAATACAAGAAGATTTCCAGAGACTATACCTCTGCACCATAGCGATGTGGAATGCAGTGGATAACCTGCAGCCCAGCAATTATTACCAGAGCTGTTAAAACAGAAATCATGAAACGTTGAAGAATGCATAATCCAGTAATAAAAGGGTATGTAACGAAGTGCGCTAAGCACGTGAGCCACACTGTAATCTTGACATGGTGCCGGTCACAAGGCAGGACTGTAGATGTGTTCGTGAGGTGTGGGCTGAACATGGCCCCAATTTTAAACTGGTTTCGGCCGTGAAAGACAGCGCCAATCACTGCAACACTTAAAGCATTGTCGTCGCTGTTGCTGTTGTTGTTGTTGTTGGCTGTGAAAGACAGTGCCAGTCGCCAGCACCTATTAAAGCAGATTCCTCTCTTCTGCTCTTCTGCCTACGAGTAGATATAACATGCTGCTTATGGTTATTCATCTCTCTGTAAATTTCTACCATCGTCCACTGTAAATATGACTGTTAAGATTTTATTTAATTTAATCTACGAATGTTTTACACTGTTTTGCGTTTGTTTTGTCATTCACTTCGTAGGCTTACTTACTCCCAAGCCCACATCTCTCGCAGTGGAATAACAGCAGCAGCAATATAACGTTTAAAGATTTTACTGATGCATAGGTGACGCTGACGATGCTAGCATGATTGACGGTGCATACATAAAAAAAAAAACTCATGACACAACAAATCTCCACTCAGATAATATATAGAAAAAGTCCCGGCAGTTACATCCGTCCGTAGACATCACTGCCATCAGAACTTCTAGCTACATTTCTAACAGTTCTACACTAACTAGACACATTTTGTCACTGACAAGCTGGCCTAACCTACTCTGTCCTAAACTAAAACTTCTACTGTTCTTTTTCAACCCCTGCTTGGCCAGCTCTGCCTCTTTTATAACTCCAATTTTCCCAGCCTCAAACTAGAAACTTCTGTCTGGACAAGTCTCGCCCTCACGTGACGTCTGATCCTCGTCTGATTGTTTGTCTGCTGACGTTGTTTACTAAATATAACTAGTCCAGACAAAACACCTCTAGTCAACATGTCATAACTGACTTTTACCTTGACCTATATCCACGTCATATCTATGAGATCTAAAAATTAAGCCTAAGTACTAATTTTCTCTTTGATTTTTTTTCTTTCGATAGAAAAAAATCTATGCTAACCAATGCGATATTCGAATACAGTACTAAGAGGCTACGAGGGAAACCGGTATTAACTGAAGGCAAATTTTAAATAGGTAGACTAACATTCCAATGCAGCCAAAATTTTTTTTAAAAGTCGTATCCTAGTGGCTTCTAATATTGTGCAATCCGCTTCCTTTTCGAAACAGAATAATTTTCCAGGACACATGACCTCCCCCCTCTCAATTCCCTTTCCCTCCAACTTGGCATTAAATGAGGAACCTTCTAGATATCGGTATTGTGAGAACACTTCATTCGTAGCTGTGTAATCATTGTGAGTGACAAATACATAAGTATTTAACATCCACGCCATCTACACAGACTCTCGTTATGACGCTTATTAGACTGCAGACAAGGAAACGTTGATCTGTTCTGTTTGCTAAACGCTATATGGGCTCATTTTAAAAAAATATGGTATAGGATATTCTATACAGGAGATTAAAACTGCCCCCAAGAAAATGAACTTCACCGTTAAACACAGTGACGTCTAGTTGCAGGGCCGCGGAGAGGTGGAGGGAAATGTTGAAGGGGGAAATGAACGATAAGCTCAGGGGTCCAGAAGGTTTCCCTTGTTTTAAAGGAGGGGTCGTGGGGCCCAGAGTGGATGAAAAAAATAAGGGAAGGGGGGGGGGGGGGGGAAGAGGGCTTACAAAATTTCTCTCGGCGGTCTTGCCTGCTTCAGCGGCCTCGCCCTAAATTTATGCATAACGATGCATGTTTGGAACTTCATTTCGTCACCTGGATCATATTGCGGACGACTATAACTTTTAAAAAAATAGATTTTTGTTTCCTGATCAGACAACTTTCAACACTCTGTGGCGCAGTTAGGCATTAAAATTAGATGATATGAGGCTTAGAGGATCAACACACACACATACATACACACAAACATACCAGCGACGAAAGTCTAACCATGAATACATAGAGTGGCGTCACGCCTGATCTCACAGTAAGGCTATTAATCTGTCATGAGGACACTAATGCAAGTACACTCTAATCCACATATTCTAGATAACATCTTTCTTCTGCGGAAAGTCGACGTCCAGGGCTTAATTTTCCAGTGGGATGGACCCCACGACATATTTCTCTGACTCTGTGCGTACTGTAATCACCAGTTTTTTTTTTTCCGTGGAAAATTGATGCTACCCCCACTGTTTATAGCACGCTGTAATACAATAAATGCAACTATAATGAGAGCTAGTGAGAGAGAGAGATTGAGGAGGGAGGAGAAAGAACAGAGACATTACAAATGCTCTGAGATTTGGAAATACATAAAGTAGGGCCTAAGGTTTAATAGTTTATGTTTAGCGGTTCCTGGCAAGTGTTCAGTTGTCTAATTGTTTAGGTGTCTAATTACCGGGGTGTCTAACTGCTCGGGTGTCTAATTACCGGGGTGTCTAATTGCTTTGGTTTCTAACTGCCTATATATCTAACTCTCTCTCTCTCTCTCTCTCTCTCTCTCTCTGAACCTTAAGTGCCCAGGACACATGGGGCTTCAGCATGGGTTTTCCACAAGTGCCTATCCTTCGCCTTTTTTTCTGCTCTTGCCCAAGTGAGCCCTCTATTGCTCAACATCCTTTCTGTTGTTCTTCTCCATGTCTCTTTTGGTCTACCCTTACTTCTGTTCCCCTGTGGTGTCCATCTTAGTGTTATTTTTGGTAGTGAGTTGTCAGTCATTCGGAGCACATGTCCCAACCATCGCCAGCGTCTTTCCTCAATAATTGTTTTCAGTGGCTTCATCTGCATTTCTGACAACAGATATCTAACTGCTCGGGTTCTAATTGGCCGGGTCAAATTGTCCTATGTCTAATTGGCTGCAAGACATCGTTGATGATCTGAGAATGGACGCATAAGCAGCAGGGCATTTTGCTTACAACCAAGGGGCCTACAGGAGTGCTGTTAGAGAGGCAAAAGTTCCGCACGGGACATGCAAAATGACTGACTGACTGACTAATTGTCCAGCTTCTGTGTTTATTATTTCTAGACACAAACTTACAGTAAGAGATAAAGAAAGAAGCACAAAGGAGGAAGGAAAAACATGAGAGAAAGCTTAAATTATTGTAAATATTAAATGTGACGCTTACCAAGTACAGGAAATGACTATTATCATGTAAACGTCAGAAAAATTTGTAGTTATTTGACACGCAGTTATTTCATCTGCGGTTATTTGATGTGTAATTATTTCATCTGCAGTTAATTCTTACGTAATTATTAAAGATACGTATATCGAAAGAGATACACACGGAACAGCTGGATTAAAAAGCTTACAGAAATAGAACATATATATATATATATATATATATATATATATACTTTTTCTGAGATTTAGAACATACAGAGGTTTAAAACCACGGAATAAAATCTACGAGAATGAGACTAAGCAACAAAATAGAAAAATTACGTATAAAAGAACAGCCTCAGGCAAAGCGGAGTTTGTGGTAACAGAGAGATTAACGAAAGTTCAATATAGCATTTTTGTGTGTGTGTCTTTGACTGAGCGCGCAGTCCACTAAACGGAAAAGAAAGCGGTAACAACCGTAATATTTCAGAAGGCATGCCTAATAAGTAAGAAAACACACAAACACGCACAAACACACGCAACAAACAAAAGAAAGAAATAGAAAGAACACGGTAAAGATGGACACCAAAAAAATGGCCTACATCTTGTTGGACCATTTCACTACAGATAATGAAAGAAACATTCCAGCTAGCAATGTTTCCTAGAAACATTCTAACTCTGGGGAATTGAAAGACGATTTAAAAAAAAAAAAAAACCTCTGCGACTCACAGGCACCTTCGATTCATTCACGAGGGGAAACTACTCCACATCCTTAAAGCGTCATGCTTCTAAAGATGATTTTGTGAGAGATATGTGGCTCTTTCGCTTTTTTTATAGTGCTTTCTTCCATAGAAGTGAACATGTGGATATATTAGAAGCTACAACGTTTAGGTCACTTTCAAGATTAATATCAACCAAGAAATATCTGAAAACGTCGGTGAGCTGGCTTATTTGCTTTTGAGTATGTATCTACTGTTAAACTTAACCTTGCAGCATTGTCAGCACTTGTACAAAACCTCCGAGTTGTCTCCCCCACTCATCGCCCTACTTTCCACACGAAAACGTCAGTGACAAAAATAATCTATCCGAGCTTACTTTTTTTTTAAACGTCTTCCAGGCATGAGATAATTCCTTCTTGTGTAACTAGAGTCCTTCATGCTAAGAGAAGCACTCTTGATGACAGATAACAAGTAATTCAGAATATCCTGTGCTAGCGCTGATGACATTTTCAGAGCGCGCTTGTAGGTGAAGAGAAAGTGATACCATTGATGAGGCTTGCTTGTTGCAACCGTCTAGAGATTTACAATCGGGGGAGGGCCGTACGGCGCTGAAACAACTTTCCAGTGAGCAATTTCGCTAATTTACACAACTAAACAGTCTAGTGAACAGTAACTCTTATTTAAACAACTAAACAAACTGTCCAGTGAGCAGTTACGCTGTTTTAAACAACTAAACAAACTGTCCAGTGAGCAGTTACGCTGTTTTAAACAACTAAACAAACTGTCCAGTGAGCAGTTACGCTGCTTTAAACAACTAAACAAACTGTCCAGTGAGCAGTTACGCTGTTTTAAACAACTAAACAAACTGTCCAGTGAGCAGTTACGCTGCTTTAAACAACTAAACAAACTGTCCAGTGAGCAGTTACGCTGCTTTAAACAACTAAACAAACTGTCCAGTGAGCAGTTACGCTGCTTTAAACAACTAAACAAAGGCAGAAAAGTTTAAACCCTTGAGGGGACAGACTGAACTGTTGCATCTCCCTTTAGCTCTTGAAGCAGAAGGAACCACACGAACGCACTATTTTCCTGTATGTGTATGTGTTATTTTGTCCTGTCTTCCTAGAACTGCGAAGAGGATGTTATTTGCTGCCGATGCTGTGGAGGTGTTGAATTGCGTCGGATGGAGAGTGGGTTACCTCAGCTGTTTTAGCAGACATAGACTGAAGCTAAACATCATGAAAAGATGCAGTGTTTCTTCGGCAGACTCCATCGCCACGTGACTAGATTGAGCCGCGGTCTTTTAGCCAGACCACGCCTCTTAGCGGGGGTACGGCAGGAGAGGTGGAGCAGGGGCTTGATCGGCTATGCTTCGCCAACGATAGCAGTTGCTTATTTCGTTTCTATGTTTTGATCTTGATACGTGAGACTATCAAAGATCACTGTTGCAAAATTCTCGCAACTTCTCGGTACTTGAATTACACAACAATGAGATTTGTTTTTTTCCTCTGTTCACTTTTTTTTCCCTAGGCCTTCATTTCTCCTTCTTCATCGCATGAAGCTGTTGATATGAACATTACTGGAACCCGGAGCTTGAAGATGGCATGGGGGATATTTTCCCCCTGTTTCATAATGTTCTTGCTGAATTTTGGAATCTCCATAATCATTAATTTCCAGGGCATTCTATCGATAAGCAGACCACACAGGGTCGCAGCACTGATCTTTGACTTACACAGTTTTGTACAGATTAGCTGGTCTTTCCTATGGTGCAAAGTTTGCTCATATATGCCAGGGCCGTCTTAAAAATATGTTAGCAAGGGTTATTACTTCAAAATAATTTATTTAGCTGTGCACAGTATTTTATGATGGACACTTTAGTTTTCCAAGTAGTAGGCATGACGAGTGAGGCATCTGTCCAAGCACTGGACAAGTTCTTCGAAGTTCAACTCGTAAAATATGGTGTCATGGACCTAGAGCAACTGTGTCTTCGTTTTTTTTTTTTTGGCATCATCGTCATTCTGAAATCCATGGTCACTAAAGATGTTCCTTGAGAGATGGGAAGAAATGAAATCCATGGTCACCAAAGATGTTCCTTGAGAGATGGGAAGAGATGAAATCCATGGTCACCAAAGATGTTCCTTGAGAGATGAGAAGAGATGAAATCCATGGTCACCAAAGATGTTCCTTGAGAGATGGGAAGAGGTGAAATCCATGGTCACTAAAGATGTTCCTTGAGAGATGGGAAGAGATGAAATCCATGGTCAACAAAGATGTTCCTTGAGAGATGGGAAGAGATGAAATCCATGGTCACCAAAGATGTTCCTTGAGAGATGGGAAGAGATGAAATCCATGGTCACCAAAGATGTTCCTTGAGAGATGGGAAGAGGTGAAATCCATTTGATGCCAGACTGGGACTATAGGAAGGATGTTCCAAATTCTCCTAGCGAAAATATTCCAAGAGTTCCCGAATCGAAGCCGTCGTGTGCGGGAGAGCTTATTCTGGGGAAGCAACACACTTTTTGTCAACAGCGCTGGACGACGACGACTGAAGCATCTCGTAAACGTTTCGGTGTTAATCGGGCATCGACCAACAACACGCCTTTCTGATCCCAAAAACATGGTGGCCATCATTTTGCCAACAGACGGCAAGAGCTTGAATTTCCTTGTTCGCGATGAGCCCGGATACTTCCATTCCCTGTTTGCATATTTCGATTCCGGCGTGCTATGGCGAACCCAGTCTCATAAACCATAACAATGCGTTCCAGAAAGTCTTGGCCGTGAATGGCATATTATTGCAGGAATGACAGTTCATTCTATTTGCTTTGTGATTCTCGGAAAGGGCTAGCGGGACCCATAGAGCACACACGTTATGAAATCGCAACTGCAGAATCATTGTGGACAATTTTCCACATGAAAGACTCAATTCATGTTTCCCCCCCTCCCCCCCCCCCCCCCCCCCGTTCCGTCACGCATCTGTTCTTCAATATCTCACGGTCGACGCGCTTTATGTTCGCTGCCGTACTTATTGGCGTGGATCTGCCGCTCCACGCTATTCATTTTGTTGTCACTCGCACGGTTCAAAGTTCTGCACATCATTTTGCCACTCAATGTCGATTTATCACACTGTCTCCATAGATTTCCACCGACATACGAAAAATTTCCGCAACTTGAACCTTTATTTCAGAAATCGTATCACGCACGAACCTCATGTTTGGACCACTGCTCCAGTCGACCCTCCATCTTCAACTAGAGGATGTCGCCTAGATGATGTTGCACAGTTCTGCCATCTGGCACATTGCGTTGCCAATAGACGAAAATGGAAAATTCCGCAATCATGTACATAGGTCGGACGTAAATTTTATGAACGTGTTAGCCGTGAAAGCTTACTTTTGGTACGATCCTCGCATATATAGTCTTCTACAAGAATATTGTATATAGAAAATCTGTCACCATACATTTCTTCACATTCACCTTCTGCCTTTCCTCTTTTCACTTTCCATTCCCGTACATCTTTCCTATTACTCCGTATTCAGAGAAGATGATTTCCCCTTTTTTTTCACCTAACACACATACACATTGTCTGTCTTTGCCGCATTCTTTTTTTTCTCTTTTTCTGCCTTTTGGTTTTTTGTGTTTTTTTTTGCACATGCTGCAACAATATTGTCATGTTTGTGCACACAGTCTCAGTTATTGATTCCGTCGCTTCTTGGCATGAGCTTCCATCTGTTTGTTACTTCCCCTCATTTTCCTAGTCTCAGCTTTTTCTCGACTCTCCAACTCTTTGAGCATCCTTCTCATTCTTCTCTGGATTTTCTGTCACATGATTGAAATCACGTGCTTTTGTCCGAGCCATTGTTAATATTAAAACAAAAAATTGGCACACTAGAGAATAGACTCCGAGAAGAATGAAAGACTGTGATTAAGGAAGATGGCGTGGAAGTTCAATAAATTGCGTTAAAAAAAAGACTCGAGCAAAATAATAATAATCATCATAATCATAAATGCAGCAACAGCCAGCTGCTGTTCCCAGGACAGATTATAGGATACATTCACGAACGAGTGAATGATGGAGAAAATTATAGCGGTGTAGAAAACAGCAGCGTTAGTGAGATGATCTTGACAGACTTTTGGACCCGAAGATTTTGATACGAGCACATCACAACCTTTGTGTGTGTGAGAGACGGGGAGAGGGAGAGAGAGCTAGGGGTAGAGAGAGAGAGAGAGAGAGCTAGGGGGTAGAGAGAGAGCTAGGGATAGAGAGAGAAAGAGAGGGAGAGAAAAAGAGAAAGGGTGAGAGAGGGAGAGAAAAAGAGAAAGGGTGAAAAAGGGAGAGAAAAAAAGAAAGGGAGAGAGAGAGAGAGAGGGAAGAGATAATTAAAAAGCTCATACGTCCAATGATCGTAACATACTTTTGTAACATCATAAACATGACGACGCTGGTGAAAAGAAAACTGATATATTTACAAACTATGCCCAAAACATTTTTCCCCTTCTTCTTCTTCTTCTTCTGAGTTCAGTTTTATATTGCTCAGATATCTACGCAGCGGAACAGTTCCTGCTCCTTGAATCAGATCATTAGCCGGAGATCTTGCATACCACGCAGTTTTCCAGCCATGTTCTTCTCCGATTACCAGGATGTGGGGAGAGTGTATGTTACGCAGGATGTTTCCTGGAGATTCGAAGTTCTAAAAAAAAATAATGATAAAGACGTTTAAATCCTCTCCGATTCTAAATATCTAATTAGAGTCACGTTCACGATATTGGACTATTGATCGAAGACTACTGACAGAGACACCGTATTTGTTAAAAGGGCATTAAAGGCAGTGCAGTAAGCATACGGCGATATTTGATAGCTTTTGGTTAAATGTTTTCATTCATTGCGAGAAAAATATAAAGCAAGAAATGATAAAAATCGACAAACAAGACATGACGATATCAATGTACCCATCCCCTCACCCATCCACCCACCCCCACACACACACACACACGCATGCACACGCACACGCGCACACACACACACACACAACTTTAATATCGCCCTGTTTGTCGCTCCTCTGCTTTCAGTCATGGCGGCAGCCTTATATGTAAGATGGACGTTTTTTGCAGAAATATTCCGTTTTTCTCTTAATATGTCACAAACAGCTCGTACAAAGTGCTTTGGTGTTTCTTGCTTTACAGGCAAATATTCAGAAATATTTTCCCTATCACAGGTGTCAGGCACCCATTTTTGACAAAACGCACTGCTGTGCAACGTCTATGACGCGGCCAATCATCTCTGAAAAACACGACCAGGCCCACCTCTAAGCTTAAAACTAAATTGTAAAACTCACTGAACATTGACATTAAATTTAAAGACACATACACTCGAATGTGTTATAGTAAACTAGAGGAGGGGGGCGGGCGTGCTATAAACAGAGATTAATACTAGGATATTATATCTGAAATGAGATATTTAATCACAAAATATAACAATACTACGAAAGAAAAAATACATTTAATTGAACCAGACAGAAAATTCTTAACCACAAACACAGAGTAATTACGTATTCTCCCCAGACAAGAGTTTGGTTGCTTCTTGAAACTATAATTGGAGTAATCATCAGTCATTCGCGGTTCATGGCTCAAGAGATCATTGTGGATTATCAGTATCTGCATACTTCAACTAAGCTAGCATCGACTTCTTTTACATTCTCTTAACTATTCATCTGTTATAACAGACATCGAACGACATAAAAAAAACTAGGGTTTCATTTCCTCATTTCAGTTATTTCAAGACCTCTATACAATGCCTTCTGCAAGGATTTAAATTGAACTTTTCTTGCTTGCATCTGACGGCCATTTGTTAAGAAAAAAAAATGTCGGAAAGGCTGGAGACGAAACAAATCTTCTTTCTCACACCTCTTGAGCTGTGATTGTAGCCTGAATTCTTGCGACTGCTCAACAAGCTCGACAAGGCCACTTTGTGAACTTTTGCTGAGCCTCAGTTCTGGTTTCTACTTAAACTGGAAATTGCTCTTTTCTTTCCTTCTTTCTTTCTTTCCTTCTTTCTTTCTTTCTTTTTTTTCTTTCTTTTTTTTTCTTTCTTTCTTATTTTATATTTTTTCTTCTTCTACTTTTTCTTCTTCTTCTTCTTCTTCTTATTATTATTATTAGCAGTAGTAGTAGTAGTAGTAGTAGTAGTAGTAGTAGTATAGTAGTAGTAGTAGCAGTAGTAAAGAGGACTAGGGAGAGAAAACTTAAATATTTTGGACACATTAAACGTCATGATAGTCTAAAGAAGACCGTCTTGGAGGGGTACATAATGGGAAAAAAGAAAGAGAGGAAGACCAAGGCGAAGATGGCTTCAAGACATCGCTGAGGATCTGCAAATGGATGCATCAGCAGCAGGCCATCTTGCTCACAACCGAGAGGCCTACAGGAGTGCTGTTTGTGAGGCAAAGTTCCGCAAGGGACATGCAAATGAATGAATGAATGAATGAATGAAGTAGTAGTAGTAGTAGTAGTAGTAGTAGTAGTAGTAGTAGTAATAGTAGTAGTAGTGGGAGTAGTAGTAGTATACTTAATATTTGAAATCCTTAGAACACAACGGTATCAAGCTGTGCTAAAAACTTTCAAATGATTAAAACATACTTTTTCCACTACTAAGCTGATCTGCTTTGACATGGCCAGTCATCGACTCTATCAAACAATGATGGGAGGCAAAGTCTTAACATGTTTTGATGTTTCAATAATTGTTAGCGCTAGCGAGATATCTGGGCGAAGATTTTAACCACTTTCTTGGTTTCACACAATATAATTTTAACCACTTTCTTAGTTTCACACAATATAAAGCACCATAAAACAGTACATAAAGAAACTAAGAAAAAAGAAAAACAATAAGTTTTTACGTGATTATACGAATTGCCGAAATTAGAAAACAAAAGACAAAGGTTTCAAGTTAGAAGTCATGGTAGGATTTTTTTTTCCTCTTAAGAAATTTCAGAGGCAAAAAAGAGCGCAAGCCAAAAAGGAAATATGTGCATAAATAACTTGGCAAAAGAAAAGAAATAAATGGGAGTTAACGATTCCAGGTTAGACCACATAAACAATCTCTTAAATGTATCCCATCTATTCTTCTAAAGAATGACAAATTCTTCTTCTTTATGTATTGCCATAATTTCTATCTCTTTATTAAATTAAATATACATTTATGCGCCAGTTTGCCTGCATTAATTATTAATTTTAAAAATGGTAAACTCCCTATTTCCGTGCCATTAAAGCATATTGGGCATATGATATCAGGCACGTATTTCCACGATCTTCGGCACATGAAAATCTGATGTGGTCAGTATCACGCCTGGCCGCATTTAACCTTCCCAGATTTCTGTGATACTCATTTTTAGAAACTGGGTGTGGACCCCGAGACCTTGCTATGTACCACAAAAAAAAAAGAGAAAAATTCCCAATGCTGGGACTTGAACCCGGTATCACCGGATTAGTAAACAGAGCGCTTAACCACTCAGCCAACCTAACCATTAATTTGACAGACTTTTCCGCGGTACTCAGACACCCTTCAGAGGAAGTCATCCTTTGTCGTTTGTATATATGCTCTTCCACTAATAAACGGTTTTGTAATGTTGGAATTGTGAAACTCATTTCCTCAAAGCACACAGCAGTTGTCTGAATCAATGATGGGCGGGCATTCATTGTCAAACTTTACAATAGCAGCTTTATTTTCAGCAAAGACACATTTATTAGCCTATTTATCTGTACCATAAAAAAATCAATATATTGCGACATTAAATCAATTTTCCCGGGGCTAACTCAATCAAAAGCTCTGGAACAATCAATAAATCAGCAAACTGCTGCTTCCGTTATACTTCAGTATAAATTTCTTTGTAACGTCTTTACACTGCATGTAACCTCTTTGTCCAATCTAAGAAATATTTTCCCGTGACTATATAATTCATATTCTCCTGACTTCATAATTTATATTCTCCTAAGTTCATAAGCCCTGACTTCGTAACTCATAGTCTCTTAAATTCACAATCCCCGATTTCGTAATTTATATTCTCTTAACTTCATAATCTCTGACTTCGTAATTTATATCCTCTTAACTTCATACTCTCTGATTTTGTAATTTATTTTACTGTAACATTTCACTGAATATCTTGGATCGCTACTAACTAATAATGGAGATACAATGAGGGAAATTAAAAGGAGGACATCTATCGCTCTTCAGAAAGTAAAACAAATAAAGAATCTGTGGAGAGGAGCAGACAGAACCACAAACATAAGATTTTTAAGGGCATGCATCTTTCCCATAGCAACATATGCCTGTGAGACCTGGACACTTAACAAAACAGCTGAGAAACACATAAATGCCTTTGAATGTAAATGCTACAGAAGAGTTCTCCAAATATCGTGGACACAAAAAAGAACAAATATATCTATACTACAAGAGCTTAATATTGAAGAAGGCTGGCTAGTGAAGAGGATTAAAGAGAGAAAACTGAAATATTTTGGACACATTAAACGTCATGATAATTTAGAGAAGACCGTATTGGAAGGATACATAATGGGAAAAAGAAAAAGAGGAAGACCAAGACGAAGATGGCTGCAAGACATCGTTGACGATCTGGAAATGGATGCAACAGCAGCAGGCCATCTTGCTCACAACCGAGAGGCCTACAAGAGTGCTGTTTGGGAGGCAAAGTTCCGCAAGGGACATGCAAATGAATGAATGAATGAACATTTCATGAGGAGTGAGGAAAAGCAAGGTCCGGAAAAGGCAGGTCCTAACCGACAGCTCTATGTCATAGATATCGGCGCAGTGTCAGCATTGTGCAAAGCTTGTAGAGAACTCTATTCACACAGTATGTATGGTAACAGAGATTAGAACAGCTTTTGATAAAACATTCTCACCGGCCTGAAACCTAATTGGAAGACAGAGCGCTGATTTATTGTTATTATATTATATTATATTATATTATATTATATTATATTATATTATAATTCTTGTATCACAAGAATGGAAAATTAGAAATAACAAAAATACACACGCTATTCTAATCTCAACTTGTAACAACAACTATGACAAATAACAGATTGAGATGGCTCGGACACTTGGAAAGGGTTTACAATAATAGGCAGAGAAAAAAGTCTTATACAGAAGTGATTAGCGGAGACAGAAGAAGAGGCAGACGAGAAAAAGGCGGCGTGACAACCTAGAAGAAGACCTATGAACCCTCGGAGTGAACAGCTGCCAGGAGAAGACTAAGAAGAAGGGAGGAATGGAGACAAGTCTTGTCTGCAGTAATGAGCCTCAATGATTTGGAAAGATGAACGCGCCTGAGTATATATATATATACTGTTTTAAAAAAAAGAAACGCAACAAACACCATGTTGCGATTTAAACTAAAGTTTGCTGATCAGACAAGGGCAAATTGCCTGAAACGTTCACTTGGACATCAACTTCACGTGCTGGCCTGAATCGTACTCAGCAGATGATTCATGAACACAGAAAAGCGACACTAGTCAAAACAGCATTTTTGACAATAACTCATGACAGGTTCACGAGAATCCCGTGAAACTTTACTGAACACAAAACTCACTGACCATGTTATTGAATGTCTATAAAAGATTGACGTTCCCCGAATCAATTCATTTGAAAATTCAATGCGCGATTATGGCTCATCTCACTACAGGACAACGACTTATTGGACGTTTACAGACTGGACAGTCACAAAGTGAAGTGGCCAGACAATTTAATGTGGTTAGAAGCCCCATTAGTCGCCTTTGGAGACGATTTCAAGATACATCAGACCGGCCGCGCAGTGGAAGACCCATAGTCACAACTCCTGCCAAAGACCACTTGATACGGCTGCGTCATCTCAGGAATCGATTTGCATCTGCGTCCTCAACAGTCCAGTTAATGACAGCAGCTCGTCGAATATCAGATCAAACGGTCAGGAGCCGGCTGGCATGACGCTGGTCTTTGGGCTAGAAGACCCTACAAAGGTCCTGTTCTTACGGACCGCCAATGCCAGAACCGACTGCAGTAGGCGAACCAGTATCGTTAATGAACCGTTGTGAATGATTGGAGAAGTGTTTGGTTTAGTGATGAATCATTCTTTCTGCTCCAGCGACGCGATAAACGGAGAAGGGTTTACCGCAGAGTCCACGTACGCTACGCCCAGAACTGCGTAATTGATGCTCCTCCACATGGTGGTGGAGGTGTACTGGTGGTGGGGACGATCAACTACATGGGAAGAAGTGATCTGGCGCAAATTGAAGGACGTCTGAGTGCCCAACGATACGTCGCTGAAATTCTTCGACTTCACGTCCGTCCATTTCTGGCTGTACCAGGGTCGATTTTTTCAGCAGGATAACGCTCGACCTCATGTGGCACAACTCATCACTCAGTTCCTCGCTGACAAAACGTCCAGACCATTCCGTGGCCATCCATGTCATGAGATATGAACCTAATAGAACACTTATGGGATGAACTGAACAGACAAGTCCGCCAGCAAGACGTGTCGCCAACCAATCTCCGACAGTTGTCTCTTGCACTACGGGAAGAGTGGGCAGCGATCCCACAACAATAGATTCAACGGCTAATCGGATCATTGTCGAGGAGATGTCGATCTCTGATACAGGCCAGAGGAGGCCAATCACCTTGCTGAAACGGAGGACCCAGTCGCAAATAATAAAAGTCCAAACCAGTTTTAATGAACATCATTTCATTGTTAAAGTCTTAAAGTTTCTTCATGCCAAGATTGAAACATTAATTCTGTAAAATACAATTTTGATTCATTCATTCATTCATTTGCATGTCCCTTGCGGAACTTTGCCTCCCAAACAGCACTCTTGTAGGCCTCTCGGTTGTGAGCAAGATGGCCTGCTGCTGTTGCATCCATTTCCAGATCGTCAACGATGTCTTGCAGCCATCTTCGTCTTGGTCTTCCTCTTTTTCTTTTTCCCATTATGTATCCTTCCAATACGGTCTTCTCTAAATTATCATGACGTTTAATGTGTCCAAAATATTTCAGTTTTCTCTCTTTAATCCTCTTCACTAGCCAGCCTTCTTCAATATTAAGCTCTTGTAGTATAGATATATTTGTTCTTTTTTGTGTCCACGATATTTGGAGAACTCTTCTGTAGCATTTACATTCAAAGGCATTTATGTGTTTCTCAGCTGTTTTGTTAAGTGTCCAGGTCTCACAGACATATGTTGCTATGGGAAAGATGCATGCCCTTAAAAATCTTATGTTTGTGGTTCTGTCTGCTCCTCTCCACAGATTCTTTATTTGTTTTACTTTCTGAAGAGCAATAGATGTCCTCCTTTTAATTTCCCTCATTGTATCTCCATTATTAGTTAGTAGCGATCCAAGATATTCAAAACTCTCCACTTCTCCCAGTTTTTCCTCATTGATACATATTTCAGTTGCCTTGTTTGTTTTGTAAGTTGTCATCAATTTAGTTTTCTTTGCATTAAGAAAGAGGTTCTGCTCTTCGCTGTTCTTGCGGACTGACATAATTAGTTTTTCCATTCCTTTTTGTGTTGTGGACAGCAATACTGTGTCATCAGCATATCTAATCTCTGGTATTTCATAACCTCCAACTGTTATGGCATCGTAATATTCTTTGTCTACATCTTCTCTAACATTCCTCATTATATTTTCAGTATACAAGTTAAATAAGTAGGGTGACAATATGCACCCCTGACGGACTTCTTGTTTTATGGCAAACCAACTTGTTGTTTCACCATTTATTCTTACTACTGCTTGTTGGTCTAGATACAGCAGTGATGTTAATTGTATCAATGTGTTGGAAATCCCATTTTTTCCATTATTTCCCAAAGTTTCTGGTGTTGTACACAATCAAATGCCTTTGAGTAGTCTATAAAGGATAAATATAGATTCACATTAAACTCTCTGCATTTCTCTATTATTAATCTTGATACAAGTTTGAAATTTGGTGTCCATTACGGGTACAATAGTGTTGCGTTTAGTTTTTTTTTAACGGTATATACGATATATACACATCTATATGTGTGTGTGAGTGAGTGTATATATATATATATATATATATATATATATATATATATATATATATATACTCGTTTTTAACAATATGACATCAGCAATTATAAACACATATTTTAAAAATACAGTTATCTAAATGTATGTACAACTACAAGGAGACTATGGTGAAAATGAACCCATCAAATTGCCTACTAATAAATCATTATACCTAAGGCCACGCACTTTTTAGTTACCCCTCGTAGGCTAATACCATACGCGATCTTTGAGAAACTACTTTGTGAAATATCTCAACTTACCATTCTGGAGTTACAATATTATGCTGTATTAGCATTCATTTGCAATGCCACAAATGCCATGTTTGTGTCATATTTCGGGATAACTTTCGAGAATTTTGGTAAATGAGAGAATACGTCCATATTTTCACAATAATTCGCCTGACGCTTCTAATATGCATATATTCTTGTAGTATCGGTTGGCGAAACTTCTTACGTCTTTATTTGTCATCCATGTTTTTCTATGCGCTGAGTTTCTGTAAGCTTCTTTTCATTATCCATGGTCAGTTTGATTACATCTTTATTCAGGAATAACTCGCTTATATATTCGTTTGGCATCTTCACTTAACATTCACGATGTTATCTGTTATCTTTGCTGCTTGTTGTTACAAGCTCCATAATCTTTCTCTTTTTTTTAATATCTTTTTCTGTTATGAATTTCTTTTCGCGATATCCTCGTGCGTTACTCTTGCTTAATACTATTCTCATTTCTCTGGTTCTTGGCATCTTTTCTCTACTTTGAGATTTTTCATTGCCACGTGGGAAAACGTTATTTGCCTTTATTATTTGTTTACTTTTTTCTATTATAGTTGTAAATTATCTTCTTTTTTTTTGTTTTGTTTTTATACACAGGTAAATGGTTTTCTGAAAATAAATTAAAGGTACCAATAAAATAAATCTTCGTGGTTTGCTCCTGCTTCTTCTTCTTCTCTCTCTCAACACATGGCTCGTAAACCATCAAGTACTTCAGTGACATAGTTAGAAAAGCAACTTGTTAGATATTGTTAGAAATTATTTTAATGTTTGTTTAAAAAAAAACATATGTTAGAAGATCTGTATTTACAATGTATTTTTATTTATGTATATGTCTGCGGGTGTATGTGTGCGTGAGTGCTATTTTATTAGGTTAATTACTTCTTCTCTTTTACCTTGAATGTAGTAGTTAAATCTTACACTCTTTTGATATGTTTTTACTAATTTAATTTGTATTTTTTGTACTAAATCAAGTGTGTGGGAAGAATGAAAGATGGGGTGATGAAGGGCAGAATGTAAGACGGGCCTGTGTGCCCAATTCTTTACCCTTGAAAAATAGAGATTATTCATTCATTCATTCATTCTTCTTCTTCTTGGCATTCAAATTTTAAATTACCGTATTTAGTTATTTTCTAATAAAGATTTTGGAGGCTGTGTTTTATTATGATTCTACTTGTGGACTTCGATTTTTAGTCCAACAGCCTCAAAGCAAGTATTTATAAATATGCAGATTAGATCGTTTCTTTGTCACCTTAAAAAAAATGATTCCATGCTCCTGCGCCGCTATGTTTCTCTGACGGCCATACTGGACAGAGTCTTGGCTCCCAGTTTAAACACTAAGAGACGTCCCATTACACGCTAACTTGTGGACTTGTCCTGAAGAACTGGATTTCTTTTTTGTTCTTTGCTCAGGTTCTCCTACTTGTTCTCTCTATCAGTGTGTTATGCTGCGTTTGCTTATTTCATTACTTTATCTGAAAATTTTTTTTTGTTTACAGATGCTCAATAATTTTATGTGCATCTGCACGATGAAGCGAGGATGCTTGTTTGTTTTAGCAACCAGAGACCCATAGCGACGTGATGTTCCAGTCCGACAAGTTGCTGTGCTTCCGCATCTTCATCGCACCGGCTGTAAAGAACATCAAGCTTGCCTTGTTCCAGGGAGACAGAAGAAGAACATCTGTTGCTACCTTTTCCGTTTTCTAAACCTGTTTTCGATTATACTTCAGATTTTTCTTCTTGACTCTGACTTTTATATCTTTGGCGATGTCTTTCCCTTTTCTGTGAATGTGATAGTGACTTGCTTGTCTTATAAAGAAACAGGTACTTCTCTGTCACCTTTATAACAGAGTTGGGGATGTAACTCAGTTATTTGTCGTCAAAGTTGCTGACCACTGCTTAGGCGATTTTGCTAGTACGGAGCAAAATATATCTCCGTGTTCCCATTGGTCACTTGGTCACGGGGTCTGGGGGTTCCTTTTGCACGTGACGTAATGTATTTGAGATGTAAGAGAAAGAAGATGTCTTGGTTTTTTTGGGCTCGGATGATTGTTCGTATTGGTTGAATCATTATGTGGTGTTTTTGTAAGTTTGACTGTCCTTTTAGGACAAATGTGATTCTTGTTTGGAAGGTTGTGCATGGATATTTCCGAATGATCGAGACCAGTATACTTTTCATTGTTTCAGTGTGTTTATTAGATTTCATATGGCGACGCAACTCTCCAGGATGGTGTGTTTGCGTACATTTGTTGATTTCTTCATCTTATTTTCCATTCTCATGCTTCCATTTTGCAAGCATTCATACACACGTCTTGTTTCCTATTAAAACTTTTCGATGTTATTGCAAAATTCTGACTTCTGTGAAATTTGGACTCAGTGTCAAGTGTGCCATTTGCCACTTATTATGGCGGAATGTCACTCATGTCAGACTGGTCATGTTCGTGTTGCGGACAATGTAGTGGCTCTGTTAATGTTCACCTGGGTTGTTGTTGGTATACAGTTACATGATATATATCTATGTAATGTTTCTGAGTCTTAGTGTTGCAGTTAAGCCAGTAGCCGCTTAAAATGGTACAGTGCAGCATTCAAAGAAAGGGATATTACTTCGCCATTGTCTACATGGTTTTACGAGATATCGTATTTGCTGCCTTAATTTCTTGTTCTCTTTTTTCATCTTCTTGAATCTGTGATGTGAATCTTTTCCCTCCTTTCAGTGCTCTTCATTCGTGCATCTCCTTTTAAAAAATGTTTCTTAATCGCCATTTTCATTGAACGCCTATGTTTTCGCGCATTTTTGCAGAAGTACAGCGATTGAAGCCATTCCTTATATCTTTAGCATCGTTATTCAATAATGTATGATTAAATCTTCATTATTAATATTTTCAATCTTATTTGAATGAAATATCGACCCTCCCCCCGCACCAAAAAAAAAAAAGAAAAAAAAAAGTAATCATTTTATTCCCTCTTCTTAGATATCCTGGGTTTTTATTTTGTTCCGTCTACTTTTTTTTTTACTTCTGTATTTCTAATTCCATAATTTCCATTTGAAAAATGAGATTTTTATCATTAATTTCCACTCTGCTTTAATGGTCTAGCATTAAGTGTTATTATATTTAATGTTTTTTTTCTTCCAGTGCAATTTTTCATCAGATGCCCACTATGACTCTCTTCTCTTTCCCTGTTTTTCCCCCTCATTTTATAGACAGATTGTTTCTAAGCTTTTATGTGTCGTAGTCGTCCTTAAGAATCTGAGAGCTTGTCGGACATCTTTTCATGAAGATATCTTTTAAAATGATTTTTTAAAAATATAGTCACATTTTCTCAAGTTAAAATATATCTCAGGAATCTAAAGATCGTTCGCTGTTTTGTAGTCTATGAATCAGTATAGAAATGAAAGCTAAATTTTTGGTAGAAATAAGTGAAAAACTCATTAAGTTCTTTTTTTTCTTCCTCAAAGTTGATTGATAACGTAAATGTATCTATGAATCAGTTGGAGTCAGAATGTTATATCAATTATTTTTAACTCATAAACAACACTTACATCCTTCCCGCGCCGTTAAACGTCACATAGGACTCGCATGGTAGTTCGCCAAGTTTTCCTGTTTTAGGCGAACTTTCCAACCTCACCAAAGGATTTTATGCCTACTACTTTGGCCTCTTTTAACAGTGTCCTTTTTAGACTTTAGGTCGACCTCTTTTTCTTAGGCCTATTGTGACAAACAACACTAGTTTTCATGATATCATTATCCCTATAATATCATTAGCTCTCATAATATCACCAGCTCTCACAATACGACCAGCTCTCATAATATCACTAGCTCTCATAATATCAACAAATTCCACGGCAGAAATTATTTTTTCTGTTTGGAAGTAACCAGAGATCAAAATAATTCTTGATGACCGATGATAAAAACAGCTGTTGTTTTTATTTTTATTGAACATCAGTTATCGATCTCATAAACAGAAAACTGTGTTAACCTGCGATTTTTGTAATGAAATTGTCATCTTTATCGTAAACAAACTAGAACCACACTTTTTAGTTACAGCTTCTTTTCTTCTTCTTCTTATTATTATTATTATTTGAATACCTGCTGAATTCATCAGCGTTCTGAGCCACTGAAGCTGATTGCTGTAGACAAGACACATCTCCATTTCATTCTGTTCTTGATCTTTTCTTGCCACTTGTCGATTCCAAGACAACATACAGCTTCATCCAGGTTGTCTCGCCATCCTTGTCTACACTGCTTCTTGGTCTATCCCATGTATATAGACCGTCTTTGTTTGTCTAACCGTCTCCAATCTCTCTGAACCTGAACCACGTTAGTCTGTTTTTCATAATGGCTGGTATAAGCGGAGAGTTAAACAATATATAGATTACTTTTTTTACTTTAAGTACAGCTGGTATCTAAAATAATGCGATCTAAAACGATAATATCATAAGTATATTTAGCGTTCTCATTTAGCGATTGCTAGACAACTTATACGTACACCCTTAGGTACACAGCATCCATTTTTAGCACTTGTTGGTTCTGAACGTGAACTAGGTTTTGACGAGCTCTGTGCTGTGAACTAGGAATTCGTTTCTTCTCCCTCTGGTATCGCCCTGAAACTACGAGTTGGTGTTCCTTGCAACCAGTTCGGTGAAGATGTCGAGGCACAATGTCGAGTCGGATTGGGGGTGGGTTACAGCGGATATCTTTTTTATATCCTTGAGTGGTGCTAACAAGGCGTGCAGTACTTCTTTAGCAGACTCCATTGCCTTGGGGACTGTGGCGATCCCTGCTTCGTTAGCCTGTCTAGAGCTCTTACTGCGGACACCAACGGAGAGGTGGGACATGATCTTTGTTAGCTATAGTTCGCCAACCTTGATACTAGTATGTCAGCTATAGTTCATCAACCTTGATACTAGTATGTCAGCTATAATTCATCAACCTTGATACTAGTATGTCAGCTATGGTTCGCCAACCTTGATGCTAGCATGTCAGCTATGGTTCGCCAACCTTGATGCTAGCATGTCAGCTATGGTTCGCCAACCTTGATGCTAGCATGTCAGCTATGGTTCGCTGACTGTCAAATCCGACAGTGTCTTCACCCTCAGTAAGTGACTTCGCAGCACACACTACCCAGTGGAACTGTCCTGGGGAAATGAGCGTGCTTTTATAGAAACAAAGATCCAGACACATAAATTTCTAGGTTGGTTCATCGCTTCCGTTCGTCACAATGTAGCCTCGTGTGTGTCACATAATCAGAGTAATTAGAGAGAATTGGATTTACTTTGTTGTCAGGATAACATATTTTACTGTTCTTTACTGTCAGAGTTTCAGCTTACAGCGTGGTGTAGTGAGCAAAGTTCGAAAAGCGCTTCACGAGATTTTCGATGTTAATTATCAGCCGTGTGGCTTACTTCTTTATTTTTATTTCTTTTATTCAGCTTGCTGTCAATTTGTTTATGCTATACTAGGGAAGCAGGAGTAGTAAAATAATATGTTAATTTCTTCTTCTGACAATTTTCGAATTAGGATGAGGCTTGCTCTCAAAAACTGAACATCAGTGTCCTCATTGAGATTTATGTATAAGCACATAGACTCAGCAATGATGACGGTGCTTCACACAAAACTAGTTAAGCTATTATTCCATAGAATATTTTAGTGAAGCGAGAAGCATCGCGTGTGCTTTGTCAGGGTCTGACGATGGATGAATAAAGTGAATATATGAGCAGAGATATATATTTTTTTGCCGTCAGAATTAAACGATTTTGACGGTTCACTCTCACCTGACATCTCTTATTTTCCCATTTCGCTATAACTACCACAGTTTTCACGTAGAAATTCATGGCAGTTCTGTCCAAACTGTCAGCTTCCAAAGTGTAACTTATCCTTCACTAAAAACAAACCCTGTTTCCCATTGACGTAATTATCTGAGATTAAAGCCAAATTTCGAGATTAAAACCAGATTTCGCTCGCATCCAGCGACATGAAATTTCATTAATAAGGTAAAAAAAAACGTATTCCACATGATTATTTCCGCTGTTCGTTGATCACCCTAGCGTGATTTATAGAAATTAAGATACATTCCTATCATTTCTCATAATTTCTTTACACTAATGTTTAATGAGGAAAATAACCAAAAATGTTTTTTGAGAAGCTGAAGACTCTTTCAAGAGTTAGCAGACTTAAATGGACTCCGCATAAACTGGAGAAGAAATTTAAGCTTTACATAAACCATGCATAACTTTTCAAAATTATGAAGTAGCGTATAAAGTATTAATATATAAAATCGTTAACTTTGGGACAAGAAAATACATTTTATCACCAAAAGTCTTGATGAGCTACGGAGTGAGTGACAAACATGTTCCAAAATCATCGTAGCACAAAGGCGAAATCTGACTGGTAATGTATATACAGTGGACTCTTTGAAGTCGAACACAGTCTGTTGCAGGAGGCAATTCAACTTTCAAATTGTTCGGCTTTCGAGTTTAATTTCCGCATAAGAAATAATGTAAACTGAATGAATCCGTTCCAGATCCCTAAGCATTATCCATTATGAAACATTTTGAGTACAAATATTGGTTATTTAAACCTGTATAATGGTGCTAATCCCCCGTGTGGTACCAGGGACCTGGGCACATGCATGGGAAGCAAAGAATAGAAAATGATGATCGTAAAAGGCGACTAAGGAGGACTCAGCATAGGACCAGCAACCCTAACCGGTTAAAAAACATCCATCAGACTGCAACAGAAACTGAAACAACGAGAGGAAGAGAAGTAGGGGTAGATCAAAGGAGACACTGAGAAGAACAACAGAAAGGATGTTGAGCAAGATCGGAAAAGAAGGCAAAGGGCAGACGTTTGTGGAAAACCCTTGCCGGGGCCCGATGTGCCCTGGGTACTTAAGGTTCGGAGAGAGAGGGGGAGAGAGAGAGAATGGTGCTAATACACATTAAAAAATAATCAATACTGTAAAATTATTAATAATAACAACAATACCTTACATTTATCCAAATCATTAAAAGTTTTTTTTAATTCTTCCACCGCTAGGGATCTTATCCTGGTAAAAGTTTTTTTTTAATTCTTCCACCGCTAGGGATCTTATCCTGGTAAAAGTTTTTTTTACCCCTTTCGCCACATTAGTCGCTTTAATGGCTTCCTTGTTCTTTAGTATGGTCGTTATGGTCGACTTAGCCATCTCATACTCAACTGCCAGTCCGATACACGTGTATCACTTTCCATTTAGTGATAAGTTCCTTTTTCAGTTCTAGCGTGGTCATTACATTCTTCCTTGTATACTGTTCAGCAGTGGTAACTTTCTTTGGTGCCATCATTAATGTGTAGTTTTAATGATAAAAAGAAAAGAAAAAAATTCCTAAGAAATCGCAATAAAAATAGATTTTGAAAACACACACTGAAATTTGGTAGATACTCTCTGAATCGAAGTCACGGGAGGCAAAACCATGTGATTCTTTGTTTTCCTTCGTTGGCTGCATTTGTTTTGTTCGACTTTCGAATTTTTGTTCGAGTTTCATACCGGATTTTCTTCCAATTTTTTGTTCCAGTTCCAAACTGTGAGACCTTTGAGAGTCCGCTGTACCGTTCATATATTCCTTTCGGTGACTCTTTGCGTCTTATTTTTTTCCCCATGTTCATTATGGTCGTTAAGGATTTAATAATAATCTGAATCTATAGAGTAAATATTATCACTCTACTAGAATGGTACAGTAAAAAATAATAAAGACTGATGATAATCTGTAAAATGACTTCCTCCGGAATGACAAATGTTTCTAATCAGAAACGATAAATTTATATAATCGATCTAATCAGGAAGCAAGAAAGCAAGGCACAAGCTCGAGACGTCAGCTATGATATAAGTTATAACAAGAGACGTCAGCGATGACATAAGTTATAACAAGAGACGTTGGCGATGACATAAGTTATAACAAGAGACGTTGGCGATGACATAAGTTATAACAAGAGACGTTGGTGATGACATAAATTATAACAAGAGACATTGGCGATGACATAAGTTATAACAAGAGATGTTAGCGATGACATATAAGTTATAACAATGAACGTCAACGATGACATAAGTTATAACAATGAACGTCAACGATGACATAAGTTATAACAATGAACGTCAATGATGACATAAGTTATAACAAGAGATGTCAGCGATGACATAAGTTATAACAAGAGACGTTGGCGATGGCAGGAGTTTAACACATTGTTTAACTCTCCACTAATAACAGCCCTTGTGGAAAAAAAACTCAGCAGACTGAGGCGGTTAGGCCATTTAGAGAGAATGGAGGAGGACAGACAAAGAAGAGAGCCTAAAGGGAATAGACCAAGAGCTAGACCTAGACAACGACGGCGAGACAACACAGAAGAAGATGTACACGCGCTCTTGGAATCAACACTTGGCAAAAAAAAGGGGGAAAAAAAGATCAGGAACAGAGGAATGAAGACTTATCGTGCCTACAGCAATAATGGCCCGGAAAGCTGCTTAAAGGAGAAGAAAAGAGAAGTAATATAGAACAAGCCTTCAAGGTGTCAGATCTGTCTAAGGCTGAGAAATATTGTCAATTATGTTAGAGTAGTGTCTCGTTTAGACGCTTTAATGATTTGATTTCTGCGAGTTCTAACAGTGATGGAAACAGCGAGGTTTGTCTGCACCGAAGTGTCAGTGGGACGTATGCATGATTAGACTCGAAACAGTGTCGACAATGCATCTTATGTGCGAGATAAAGAAAAATAATAAGAAAATAAATAAATCGAACCCCGGACTCCAGTAGGACGAGCAACCAGCAGTCAGGAGAGAACAATACAGTTTAAACTCAGCCATGAGAGTTCCTTGATAGTTGTACGTCCAACTGCAATCCAGGGTTCCATTCACATATGCTTATTTTTTTCCTTCTTTTTCACATTTAAAGTGCTTTGTCCAGAATCTTTCGAGGTCGGTCGCAAGTCTAGTCTCTCACGGCAAGGTCCGTGGGTCAAACCTGATCAGAGTCATCTTAGCCACCCAGCCCGCAGAAACGTGCACCAGGCGATCATATGTGATGTCGATACCCTCACCTTCTAGTGGGCAGAACTTGCATCTTACATCCTTCCTGTGCCGTTAAACGTCACATAGGGCTCGCCTGGTAGTTCGCCAAGTTTTATTGTTTTCGGCGAACTTTTCAACCTTATCAGGGGATTTTATGGCTACTAATTTGGCCTCTCTTAACAATGTCCTCTTCAAAATTTCACGTGGTCGACCTATTTTTTTTCTTCGGCCTGTTGTGTTCCACTTGATAGCTTGTTTTTGGGATTCTCTGACTGTTTCTTCTCATCACTTTACAGACATATGTCCATCTCCTTTTTCTGATCACTCATGACACAAATTGCTATTTGACTGGTCAAGGAAAATATTGGCGCTAACACCATATCTCAGATGCCTCTAGTCTATAATACGTCCATCTTTAACTCAACAGAATTAATGTTTATCAAATATAATTTAGTTCAAAATCGCAACCTCTTTATTTAATTGCTTGATTCTGTCTTACCGTACTGACATCAGTTATCCTTTCATTTATAATTAGTGTCTCAGTTTTAGTTCTGATTGTAAATTTTAACCCTCTATACTCGTTTAAGGCAAGCACTGGCATCACGGTTGACCTCCTGTGTCGACTACTCGCCAATGAATCTTAATATGTCTCGACACCCAAAAGCACTCATGCGGGAAGACTAAATGCTGGATTTCCTCTCCAGTGCGTGACTGCCGTCTCTACTTGACAAGTCAAACCCGCAGGAAATTTTCCGCTAGGTCTGGAAATGTTTGTCATAAAATTCTGAGTCCTTCGTGAACCGATCAGGACAAAAGATTGAATCCCTTTTTATTGTCAACCCATTTGTTACAGTAGTCTTTTATGCTTTCTTTTAATAGGAATTTAACCAAAAAAAATAATTAAATTAGATTTTAAAATTATATAGAGTTCAGAACGTATTCTGGAGAATATAGTCAATTATATTTTCTTGGTTGTCCTTCTAAAAATGTTGCCTACAGATTGCTTTAAAAAACCCCCATTGATAATTTTTAAAAAAAATGATTTTAATAATTCTGGAAAAGTGAATAAGAGTTGTTGTTTTTCTTGAATAAAAATTATGTTCACGCGTTTTTCTGTGACAATCTTCAAAGAGTTAACTCGTAGGATTGTGTTCCTTTTTTCCTTTTGCGAAACATGGATGTGGCTGGGATGCCAGTGTGAGAAGCGAAAGGCAATTACTGGCTGAACTCTGTTTAGTATAAGGCCTTGCAAAAATAGTTTCTAGACAGTTACGGTTGTGTGGCCGGCGCAAGAACATGTCGGTGTATGCTTGGTTTTGTATTGTTCTTGACAATGCAAGTATATAAGTGTTGAGTGTCCTGTAGGCTTCGATTTGTGTTGTTTTTCACACTGCAAGTATATAAGTGTTGAGTGTCCTGTAGGCTTCGATTTGTGTTGTTCTTCACGCTGCAAGTATATAAGTGTTGAGTGTCCTGTAGTAAATTATGTCCTAAGTATGATACTGTAAGCGATGACTTCATCAAGCACCCCCAAACTCACAAGGTTTGTATGTGTGTATATATATATAATTTTGCGAGACTGACATTATAACTGCTGGGTGCACCCATATGATGCATTGTAGGATTGTAGTAGTGAGTTATATATAGTTCCAAAAAAAAAAGAAAAGCACTACTGTAGTCATAATGGACACTAAATTTCAAACTTGTATCAACATTTTATTTTACGGTATGAATGTTTCAATCTTGGCATGAAGAAACTTTAAGACTTTAACAAGGAAAGGATGTTTTTTAAATTTGGCTTGGATTTTTATTCTTTGCGACTTGGGCCTCCGTTTCAGCAAGGTGTATGACCTCCTCTTGCTTTTATCAGAGAACGACATCTCCTTGACATGGATCCGATTAGCCAATGGATCTGTTGTTGTGGGATGGCTGGCCACTCTTCCCGCAGTGCAAGAGACAACTGTCGGCGATTGGTTGGCGACACGTCTCGTTGGCGGACTTGTCTGTTCAGTTCATCCCATAAGTGTTCATGTCGGATGATATGGATGGCCACGGAATGGTGTAGAAGTTGCTGTCAGCGAGGAAATGGGTGGTGAGTTGTCTCACATGAGGTCCAGAGTTATCCTGCTGAAAAATCGACCCTGGTGAAGCCAGAAGTGGAAGGACGTGAGGTCGAAGAATTTCAGCGACGTATGGTTGGGCATTCAGGCGCCATTCAATTTGCACCAGGTCACTTCTTCCCATGAAGTTCATCGTCCCTCACACCAATACACATCCACCACCATGTGAAGGAACCCCATTCACTCAGTTCTGTGCGTAGCGCTCATGGACTCTGCGGCAAACTCTTCTCCGTCTATCGTGTTGCTGGAGCAGAAAGAATGATTCATCACTAAACCAAACCCTTTTCCAATTACTCCCAACTCTCAACTGGTGCTGGTTCAACCACTGCAGTCGGTTATGACGATGCCAGTCCGTAAGAACAGGATCTCTGTAGGGTCTTCTAGCCCAAAGACCAGCTTCATGCCAGCCGGTTCCTGACCGTTTGATCTGAAATTTGACGAGATGCTGTCATTGACTGACTGTTGAGGATGCAGATGCAAATCGATTCCTGAGGTGAAGCAGCCGTATCAAGCGGTCTTCGGCAGGAGTTGTGACTATGGGTCTTCTACTGCACGGCCGGTCTGCAACTGAGCCAGTTTCTTGAAATCGTCTCCAGAGGCGACTAATGGTGCCTCTAACCACATTAAGTTGTCTGGGCACTAAACTTTGTGACTGTCCAGTCTGTAAAAGTCCAGTGATGATGAGTCGTTATTCTGTAGTGAGATGAGCCATACTTGCGCATTGAATTTTCAAATGAATTGATTCGGGGAGCGTCAACATTTAATAGGCATTCAATAACATGGTCAGTGAG
Source organism: Achatina immaculata (assembly GCA_009760885.1). Classification (NCBI taxonomy): domain Eukaryota; kingdom Metazoa; phylum Mollusca; class Gastropoda; order Stylommatophora; family Achatinidae; genus Lissachatina; species Lissachatina immaculata. The sequence goes on from CM019717.1 coordinate 8,479,060, forward strand.
TTTTGTGTTCAGTAAGTTTCACGGGATTCTCGTGAACATGTCATGAATGCTGTTTTTACTAGTGTCGCTTTTCTGTGCACATGAATCATCTAATAAGCACAATTCAGGTCAGCATGTGAAGTTGATGTCCAAGTGAATGTTTCAGGCAATTTGTCTGATCAGCATACTTCAGTTTAATTTCAACATCGTGTTTGTTGCATTTCTTTTTTTAACACATACACACACAGGCGTACACGCGCGCGCACACACACACACACAAACAGATTATATATACATACGTATATTTTTTTCTATCACTAATTACGACAAATCATTAGCAAAGTCCCTAAACACGACGTGGACTTCAACGCTAAGGTAGGGAAAGATAACACCGACGTCGAAAAAGTAATGAGGAAAGAAGGAACTGACACGGTAAATCAGAACGGAGAAAGATTAATTGAAATATGTCTTACAGAGGGCATGGTCATTGGAGGCACAATATTTCCACACAAAAAGATATATAAAACAACATGCATATCTCCAGACGATAGAACTAGAAGCCAGATAGATCACTTTTGTATTAGAAAACAATACGGAACATCTCTGAAAAATGTAAGGGGACATAGGGGTGAATATGTCAACAGTGACCACAACCTGTGCATAGAGAAAATAAAAATAAAATTGAAAAGCCGTCACAAGAAATCAGTACACAGAAAGATAAACAGCCACAATCTAAAAAAAGAAAATATTAACAGTAATTTCAATGAGGAACTTGCCAATCATTCGACAACATTCACTGAAATAAAGGATATAGGTATAGATGAATTATGGAATTCTTACAGTACAGCCATATTCACAGCAGCAAAAGCAAGCGCTCGACTGAAAAAAAACAAATAGAAAAGCATGGATATCAGAAAACACATGGAAGTACATACATGACAGATGAGCAGCCAAATTAGACATGTCGAATATAAAGACAAATCTTGGAAAAGATCTGGCGAAAGCAACATACAAAGAAATAGACAATAAAGTAAAAAGTTCAGCTAGAAGGGATAAAATAGAATACATGGACGATATGGCGAAAGAGGCAGAGAAAGCAGCAAAAACAGGAGACAGCAAAACTTTATAGAAGATACAAAAGAGGCTAACAGGTACTATTACATCTAAAGAAAGACCAATCCTTAGCAAAACTGGAACCCTTTTAACATCAAGTAAAGACCAAATGCAAAGATGGGCTGAACACTTCCAAGAAATACTTAAATCGACCATACCCAAAAGAATTGATAAATCGTGAAACCGACTTACCAACCCCACAACTAAATGTCAACCTAGATGAAATTACATTGCATGAAATTGAAACAGCAGTGAATTTAATGGCTAACAACAAAGATGCAGGTGAAGATGAAATAACACCCGAAATGTTAAAAGCTATCAATAGTGACAACATGAGGCAACTACAGAGAATGTTTAATAAGATTTGGAAAGAAGAAAAGATCCCTTCTAAATGGAAAAAGGAATCATTGTTAAAATACCAAAAAAGCAACCTTAGCTACTGTAACAATTGGACAGGAATAACTTTAGTATCAGTTGTGTCAAAAATATTTTGCAAGGTCATTTTGAATAGACTTAAAGATATAGTGGATACCGCAATGAGAGAAGAACAAGCAGGATTTCGAAAAGGGAGAAGCTGTCTCGACCAGATCTTTACTCTAAGAATAATACTTGAAGAACATATTGAAAAGCAGAAACCACTAATATTGAACTTCATAGACTTTAAAAAGGTATTTGATAGCATACACAGAGATTCATTGTGGAGAATTTTAAGTCTAAAAGGAATACCATCTAAAATTGTCAACATCATTCAGGACCTCTACAATGGACATGTTTGTGCAGTCAGAACAGAAGAAGGGGTGAGCGAATGGTTCCAGATTGAAACAGGCGTGAAATAAGGATGTATACAATCTCCTTTGCTTTTTGGAATTACAATAGACTTTATAATGAAAAAATGGTGCACAGGTAACACAGGTATTGATTGGGTACACGGGACCAAACTATAAGATCTTGATTTTGCTGATATAAAGAAGACGCTCACTCTCGATCAGTAACACTGTGAATTCCATCGAAGAAAAAACAAATATTTTGTCTTCGCTGGCTAGGCTAGCAAAATAGGACTTGAAATTAACAAAGACAAAACAAAAATAATGAAATTTCCCAATAAACAAACAGGATAGATACAAGTAGAAGGGATAGGTGTTGAAGAAGTCAATCAAGTTGCATACCTTGGCAGCTACATAGACCAGGATGGTGACACCAGAAAGGAAGTAAGAATTAGAATTGCAAAAGCAGCATCGATCTTCAAGAATCTTGAGAACATATGGCATTCAAAAGTTATAAGCACAAAGACCAAGTTAAGACTATTCAATTCAAATGTAATATCCACCCTAATTTATGCATGCGAACGCTGGAAAACAACTAAAGAAATAGAAAAGAAATTAGACTCTTTTGAAAACAAATGCATAAGGAAAATACTCGGCATCACGTGGAACGAATTCAAGAATAATGCAGAGATAAGACAGATGACTGAACAACAACCAGTCTCATGGATAATTAGGAAAAGGAAATGGACATATGTTGGTCACGTGATGAGAACAGAATCCCAAAACAAGCTATCAAGCGGAACACAACAGGCCAAAGAAAAAGAGGCAGACATCGTGAAACTCTAAAGAGGACATTGTTAAGAGAGGCCAAATTAATAGGCATAAAATCCCTTGACGAGTTTGAAAAGCTCACAGAAAACACGAAAAAATTGGCGAACTACCTTGCCAGCCCTATGTAACATTTAACGGCACGGGAGGGATATTATATATATGATTGTGTATATGTATGTTCCAGCATAACTCTGGTACGCCTTGAGCAATTTCAGCCAATCTTGGCTCACATATGACTTATAATCTGTAGAAAAGTACTGTGGGAGTAACACATCCCTAGGTGCAGTGATATGGGAGTGACATGTAAAAATACTCGAAAACGACCGATCCAAAAAAAAAGCCCATGAAGGAACAGATATAACTCCCGTGATATTTATGAGCAATGCCTACTTTGGGTTGTCGGCCCTGGTAGATAGCGAGAAATCCCTCAAGAAAACTTTAAGAATCGTTATGCCCCGACGCTGTTGGCGAGATTCTTCAGCTGCCGTGCGTGGAGCGGTGCTCCTCCCGGCCAATGAAGAAAGGTGCAAATGGGGTTGCCGCGCAGCATCACTGCGGAAAAGGTGGTAGAAAGGATAAAGCGAAGCAAACAGTCAAATCATGGCACCTCTGGTCTGGAGGTCTGCCACGTCCTGAGTGCAGTCATATCGGGTGAAATGCATGAACCGGCTTGTCCCAGAGGTTAAGACACTGCTGGCGAGACTCTTCGAATGCCACGCGTGGAGTGAAGCTCCTCCCGGTCAAGGAAGAAAATGCGGAAAAAAAATAAAGGTTGCTGTGCGGTGGCGACGTGAAAAGGTGGTGGAAAGGATAAAGTGAAGTTTAATCGGTATGTCCAGTAGTATCGCTGCGAGAGCTACACATACCACGGCACCTCTGCTCTAGAGGTCGGCCACGTCGGAAATACACCTACACTGGTGAAATATGCCTAAACCGGCACACACCAGGGGTGGAACTTGATGGCTAGACATGTCATGCCACCTCCGCTCTAGAGGTCGGTCACGCCTGATATACACCCATACTGGTGAATTTTGCCTAAACCGGCTTACACCAGGGGGTGAATCTTGAAGGCTATGCATGTCACAGTACCTCTGCTCTAGAGGTCGGTCACGTCCCAAACAGCCCCTAATGGGATAATATGCCTAAACCGGCTCAATCCAGGGGTGGAAGTCACTAATGGCGAGGATTCGTCCTCCTGGACAAAAGCTCCACCCTGGTCACAACTAGGAAGGGTAGCGGCCACGACCGCAAAATGCTGAAGTCGGAGACACTGGACCAGGGCAGTCTAGATAGGCAACCACCTCTCACCCGGCGGGGATGTTTGCGTATCCTAATCACGCGGAGGTTTTCCGGTAAGAAGGTCCAACTCTGGCCTTAGTGGGCTACCGCCTCTCACCCAGCGGGGATGCACTGATATCCTAAACACGTCGAGGTCTTCCGGTGAGAAGGTCCAACTCTATACTAAACTGGTGCAACGAAAACCACGGTGTCACGCAATCCGCTTCAGAGACCCATCAAGAATACAGGCTAAAGCCCTGCGATACTCTGAACTCCTTGTGGTCCTCTCGTGGATCTCGTGTGGTCCTTTCGGGGACCACACAGGAGACCACGGGACCTAACGAGGACCACAGGCATAAATTCAGTAAGATCACAGTGCGATTTTGGTGGTAGAAGCGAACGAAGAAGAAGAAGAAGAAGTTATGCGCCGGTCTTGGACTCATGATGGGTGAGAAATTATATTTCTACACGGATACAACTAATTCATAATTTTAAATGTTAACTGTGTTTTTTCTTGTGTTTATATTAGCTTTTTTTTAAAATTGTATTCTATAATAGACTCATTCATTACTACATTATTTCTGTGAAGAGTTTTTTGTATTCTATGATAGATTTCATTGTTCAGTGAGATTGTGCCTTTTGCTTATTTTTTTTTTTCTAAATAGCTTTTTTGTATTCTTTTACACATGCTTGGGCGGAAACGTACGGTGATTGGTCAAGTGCAATCACAGGCTAAAGAAATGAAATAAACAGCGTAGACAGGAAACTTCCGAGGAAATAGACGACTTGCAACGCTGCGCGAGAGAGCTAATACATCTAGATCCTCAGAGACTGTACAACAGCGTAAGGCCCGACTACAGGGTATGAGGGATAAATCTACTACATCTAGAGCATCAGAGACTGTATAACAGCGTGAGGCCCGACTACAGTATAAGAGAGAGTAAGCTACTACACCTAGAGCTTCAGAGACTGTATTACAGCATGAGGCCCAATTACAAGATAATATAGATAGAGCCAGATGATCATAGAGTGCGCAACATTTTTGCTTAGCATTGGAAGGATTCCATATGATAAGAACTACTCGCAGCATCGGAGTCTCCTTGTATCTGCTACAAAAATGGGAATGTGAATCTCTGCCAACTGGAACCACCACCACAAGAACTTTTGACTTTCACATCAGGAGATATGTCAGAGTCAAGGCATTTTCTTAGTAACATAAGTAAATACAATTCATGTTTCCAAATGACATCGTTTGGCGCCGTATCAATTGTTGAACAGCCTGGATGTCCATCGACAATCACGGTGCAAGGTCAGATTTGCTGTAAGGCGAGATCGCTGCTTCCGCTGCCAGATCAACCACCAAAATTTCTACAACTATGAATGACTGACAACTCACTACCAAAAATAGCACTAAGATGGACACCACAAGGGAACAGAAGTAAGGGTAGACCAAAAGAGACATGGAGAAGAACAACAGAAAGGATGTTGAGCAATAGAGGGCTCACCTGGGCAAGAGCAGAAAAAAAGGCGAAAGACAGGCATTTGTGGAAAACCCTTGCGGAAGCCCCATGTGCCCTGGGCACTTAAGGTTCAGAGAGAGAGAGAGATATTTTATGGGAAACGAACAAGTGGAAACTGACCAGAGGTGCACCTACTTCTCAAAAACAAGACGTCAGATTGTGTTAAACTTACAACGGATGTTTCGTTAGCACAATGATCTTATTAAAACGTTTAAAGCAGCATTGGAACGTATGCCAATGGACGAATATAAAGTAATCATACGAACAGACCGAAGACCACAGGCGAACACGAGCGGCGCCTCAATGCTCCTCAGGTAAGATGAAGTCGCCGTGGTTATATCAGGCGATGAGGTTGACCAACGGGATATCGTACTTCAACAACGAGGCGAATCATTGCAGCGCATTTCAGAAACACGTCGATCTTATGATGGTCTACAGTACCCAGTGATATTCCCCCGTGGTGAAGACGGATATCATTTCAATCTGAGGCAGGTCAACCTAAAAACAGATAAAACAACCAGCAAGACAATTTCAGAGATGGATTTCTACGCATGCAGACTAATGGTTCGAGATACTGAATAAAACCCAAAAATAAACTGCAGACAATTGTTCCATCAATTCATCGTTGATGTGTATGAAAAGATCGAGAGTGAGCGTCTCTTTACATTCGTCTAAATCAAGGTAAACTGAGAGTTAAGGAATATTCATTCATTCATTCATTTGCATGTCCCTTGCGGAACCTTGCCTCCCTAACAGCACTCCTGTAGACCTCTCGGTTGTGGGCAAGATTGCCTGCTGCTGATGCATCCATTTGCAGATCATCAACGATGCCTTGCAGCCATCTTCGCCTTGGTCTTCCTCTCTTTCTTTTTCCCAGTATGTACGCTTCCAAGACGGTTTTCTCTAGATTATCATGACGTTTAATGTGTCCAAATTATTTAAGTATTCTCTCTTTAATTCTCTTTACTAGCCAGCCTTCTTCAATATTAAGTTCTTGTAGAATGGATATATTTGTTCTTTTTTGTGTTTCTCAGCTGTTTTGTTAAGTGTCCAGGTCTCACAGGCATATGTTGCGATGGGAAAGATGCATGCCCTTAAAAATCTTACTTTTGCAGTTCTGTCTGTCCTCTCCACAGATTCTTTAGTTGTTTTACTTTATGAAGAGCAATAGATGCCCTCCTTTTAATTTCCCTCATTGTATCTCCATTATTAGTTAGCAGTGATTCAAGATATTCAAAACTCTCCACTTCTTCCAGTTTTTCCTCATTGATACATATATCAGCTGCCTTGTTTGTTTTGTCGGTTGTCATCAATTTAGTTTTTTTCTCATTAAGATAGAGATTTTGCTCTTCACTATTCTTACGGACTGACATAATTAGTTTTTCCATTCCTTTTTTGTATTGTGGATAGTAATAATGTGTCATCAGCATCACTAATCTCTGGTATTTCATAACCTCCAATTGTTAGGCATCGTAGTATTCTTTGCCTACATCTTCTCTAACATTCCTCATTATATTTTCAGTATACAAGTTAAATAAGTAAGGCGACAGTATGCACCCCCGATGGACCCCTTGTTTTATGTCAAACCAAGTTGTTGTTTCACTATTTATTCTTACTGCTGCTTGTTGGTCTATATACAACAGTTAATGTTAATTGTACCAAATGTGTTGGAAATTCCCTTTTTTCCATTATTTCCCAAAGTTTCTGGTGTTGTACACAATCAAATGCCTTTGAGTAGTCTATAAAGGATAAATATAGATTCACATTAAACTATTTCTCTATTATTAATCTTATATTGAATATATTTCTCTATTATTAATCTTATATTGAATATATGATCTCTTGATCCTCTTCCTTGCATGAAACCAGCTTGGACCATACTGACTTCCTCTTCTATTTTCTTACGAAGTCTACCCATTATGATTTTTAACAGAATTTTACTGGCATGACTAATCAGGGCAACAGTTCTGTAGTTTGTGCATAATTTCAGGTTACCCTTTTTGGCAGTGATATGAATATAGTTCTTTTCCATTTTTTGGGGCAAATACCTGAATGCCACATCTTTTTACATAGTACATGATAGATTATTGCACATTCCTTTCCTCCTGCTTCAGTAAATTCGGCTGTTATTTTATCACAACCTGGTGATTTACCATTTTTCAGATTCTTTATTGGCCATAAAACTTCTTCTATTGTAGGTTCGGGTTCTTTCTCCTCCAATAATAATTCACACTGTTGATTTCTTCTTTCACAGTCAGTTGTTTCATACATTCCTTTGCAATATTCCTTCCATCTTTCTAGAATTTCCTCTGTCTCTGTCGAGGTATTCCCCATCTTGTCACAAATTACATTTAGCTTAGGTGTGACATTTCTCGTCAATGTCTTCATTTCTTTAAACATTTCACTATCTCTTCCTCATTTCTGATGTCCTTCTATTCTGTCACAACAGTCTTGTATGTATTGTTTTTTTTTTGTCTTTTCATATGTTTCCTCATACTTCTTTTGTTAAAGATTTATATTTCTCTTTGTTGTTGTTTGTCATTTTCCATAGCGTCTTCATTTCTCTACGTTGTTTTATCAGTTCTAGTGTGCCTGCTGTAATCCATCCATTCTTTTGTGTTTTTTTACTGTAACCATGTCTTTAGCTGTTGTTATTAAGATATTTCTGGCCTATGTAGCCAAATCATCTGGTGTCATCTCCTCTTGTACAGACATCAGGATTTCAAAACGGTTCTTCACTTCTATACCGTATTGCTCTGGTATATTTGTAAGATCAAAGCGGAGTGGTCTTGATCCTGCAACTGTCTTTTTATCTTTATGTTCATGTCTGGTATTAATAACTCATGGTCCGTGTCACAATCAGCACCTGATAAAGTTTTTGCTGATTTTATACTTGATCTCCACCTTCTTTGCACTAAAATGTAATCTATTTGATTCTTGGTTTTCCCATTAGATGATATCCATGTGTAAAGTCTTCTTGGATGTTGCTTAAAAAGTGTGTTACCAATCATTAGCTTATTTTCCATGCAAAAAGCCATTAGATTATCACCTGCCTCATTTCTATGTCCTATGCTAAATTTCCATACAACAGGTCATTCATCTTCTGTTTTTTTTTCTGTACCAATATTTGCATTAAAATCCCCAATTATTAATACAATATCATTTTCCGTACCTGGTCTATCGTTAAGGAATATATTCACCTGAAAGATGCTGTGCCAAATGACTACCAGCTACGTTTACAGGCAGTCCCAGACATGCACGAATGTGGATGCTATGACGTATATGAGGACGTATGGGAGACCGAACTTATTTATCACCTTCACCTGCAATCCGACTTGGACAGAGATCAAGCAGATGCTTATCAATGGTCAATTACTCAGTGGGCGCCACAACTTGATTGCGAGAGTCTTTAAACAGAAGCAGTTGAAACTAATTAACGTTATAACAAAAGGCCATGTCTTTGGAATGCCAAGATGCTGAACATACACGATTGAATGGCAAAAGCGGGGAATGCTACATTCATCATCATCATCATCAGGTGCCGTGCCGACTGGCGTTGGCTATTATGCTTCTCCAGAGTACCCGATCCTTCATGCAGGCCATCAGTTCAGTTGGTGATCTCCTCTCACACCATCCCGTCAGACTGTCCAGTATCATTTCTCTTGGTCTTCCTCTTGATCTTCTTCCTTCTATTTTTCCTGTTGTTATAATATTTTCAATGCCCCCTCTTCTCATTGCATGTCCTATGAAAGTACATTGTCTCTCTCTTATCTTTCTGACAAGGTTTTTTGTCTCTCCAGCTCTTCTCATACATTCTTCATTAGTTATTTTTGCTGTCCAGGGGATTCGCAACATTCTTCTAATAAACCACATTTCTGCTGCTTCCAATGATTTTTGTGCAGACTTGCCTATTGTCCATGATTCACTTCCATATAACAAGATAGGTTCAATATAGCATTTTAGGACTCGTTTTCTAACATTCATTGATAAAGATGTGTTAGCTAATATGTTTCTCATTCTCTGAAATGCAGTCTTTGCTTGACCTATTCTGTTCCTAATTTCTGTTCTGCATTTCCCATCTGAAGTTATTACTGCTCCAAGGTATTTGAATTTCTGCACCTGCTTTAGAATGGTTCCGTTTAATTTAATACTGCATGCTGGTGGATTCTGTTTCTTAGATATAACCATAGTCTCTGTCTTTTTGATGTTCAAAGTAAGGCCTTTCTGTTCACTTTCTTTGGCGACTTTATCCAAGAGATTTTGCAGGTCTTGTTGGTTCTCAGCTATCAGTACTGTGTCGTCAGCATACCGAAGGTTGTTAATATTGTATCCTCCAATTTTTATGTCTGGTTCTGTGATGATTGTTCTTAGAATATTCTCGCTGTACAGAGAAAAAAGGTCTGGAGATAGTACACATCCTTGTTGCACCCCTTGTTTTATAGGTTGGTATTTTCCAATTCTATTTTCAACTCGAACTGCTGCTTCTTGCTGCCAGTATAGATGTTTTACAATCCTCAGGTCTTTGCCGTCTATATTGATGTCTTCAAGCATTTTAATAATTTCACTATGTTTCACCTTGTCAAATGCCTTGGTGTAATCAATGAAGCATAAGTAGAGATCTTTCTGTACTTCTAAAGCTCTTTCTGTTAGTGTTCGTAAAGCATAAATGGCATTGTGTGTTCCCTTTCCTTCAACAAATCCAAACTGTTTATCTGCTATTTCCATTTTTATCTTTTTCCTTGTTCTTCTCATAATTATTCTCAGAAGTAGCTTCGTTATGTGACATGAGAGGCTGATAGTCCGTTGGTCGTCACATTCCTTTGCACCTGGTTTCTTTGGTAGTGCTATAAATGTGCTACATTCACACAATTTAATCTGGTTGGCGGACAAAATTCAAACCACAGATATCGATGACGTTATATCTGCGGAGTTGCCTGACCCAACACAAGATCCTGAACTTTTTGCAGCGGCAACGAAAAACATGCTCCACGGACCATGTGGAAATCTCAGTCCCAACTCTCCGTGTATGAAGGACTGAAAGAGCACCAAGAAGTATCCAAGACAATTGATTACAGAGATACAAACCGGGAAATGACGGTTATCCTCTATACAGATGGCGAGCTCCAATTCACAGCGAAACTAAAGATACGCAGCAACACAAAAATATAAATCGAAAATAAGTGGGTTGTGCCATTTTCGTCCCTGCTGTCAAAACTGCTTCAGGAAAACATCAACGTGGAGTACTGTGACAATGTGAAATAGATTAAATATGGGGGCGAAACTAAAAAACGTTGTTTATAACCAAGTCTGAGTTAAATTAATGGTATAGTGAGTTTGTAAATTACTTTACTTTATAATTTGTAAACTGTACTTACACTTAAATGCCTGTAAATAAAATTACTTCGATTTTACACTTTAGATAAGATTTCATTATTTTTCATGTCTAATAGAAGATAATATTCATGTGTCATGGATGGTATTTGTTAGATTTAGGGTTAAGCAAATATCGGAATAATTATCTCTCATTTGCCCTGTTATGTATCACTTTCATCTCCAATAGAGCAGGCAAATAATAGTAATAGTTTAAATAGTTTAAATGATTCACTGATAGAAAGTCCAGTAAATATAGCGCCCCAGTCATCCAGGTGTAGAAACTGGTACCTGACTTCTGCTGGATTTGGGGAAGGAAAGGCGCCCAGGAAATTACCTGGCAACGCCAGGTAATCAGCAAGTATATATATATATATATATATATATATATATATATATATATATGATGTAATGTGTGTGAAATCAATGTGCTGCAGAGTGTATGTCCTTTCTCGTCGTGTTTGGAGATTCAGTGATTCCTGTTGATTATTCGTTGTGATTCAGATGGGTATGCAATCAAGGTCCATCATATGTTTACATTTCAGTGCCCTGGCACAAAAGGAAGGAGGAGTGTGAGCTATTTCATGATATTCAGTGCATTAGCACAAATGGAGCTTGTGTGTAGTATAGGGAGGTGGACTGGAGATATTTCGTTATTTAAATGCATTAGCACAAACGGAGATTGTGTGTATGGGGAGGTGGATTCGTAGCAGCAATGGCTGCATATGTTAATGAGTGCGTTGGCACAATTTTATGAGAGTGTACGCTTTGCTTATGAGGGCCAGAAGAGCCCAGGCCATCCTGGCACATATGTTTCAGTTATAAATTAGAGAGTTATACAGTTTATATCATGTCATATGTGTTCTATTCATGATGATATATGTTGTCGTCCGATGCATGCAAGTCTGTTGTGGCGTTAAAATATTGTGTCTGGTGTGTATAATAAAATACTGATTGATTTAAATGCTTGATTCTGTAATGTGTAATGCATGCCATATAGTTTATATGACTGTATGTGATTTGCTGCATAACTGGCATACAATATCCTTGAAGGGGAGATCCTGGGTTGTAGGTTAGAAATGAGTTTGACCCTGACCACCCAGTACGATAGAACATAGACCATGGAATTTGAGGTTGCAGCTGGGATTTTGGTCCTGTCCCTCCCTAAACTGTCCCCAAATAGTGGACTTAGCACCCAGCTAAGTCTACATAATACTGAAGTCAGAACATTGGTTCAAGTTATGCATTTGCCACGCTGTTGATGTCGTTTTATATATATATATATATATATACATATATATTTATATATATACATATATATGTATACTGTATGTATATTGTATGTGTGTGTATATATATATATATATATTTGGTTATATTGATATGGATATTATTTTGCACATGCTCAGATCCTTCAGTAGCTGGGTGTACAGTTTTGCTATGTTTCTTATGTTATGGAAATGTGTTCTGAGGGCCCTCGCATTTTTATGTCTGCTTGTGAGATGATTCATTTCATGCATTGCTGATTGATATATTAATACAGACTGATATATATTGATATATTGATGCCGATTTTGTTTTGACAGTGAAAATTGATGTGATGGGTATTTACTTAATTGGCATAGGTTAGTACAATAATGAAATTTAATGCTATTTGCATTTTATATGTTTTATATATATATATATATATATATATATATATATATATATATATATATATATAGTCCTTATATGTATTTATGACTGATTATTCATTATTATTTTATTGTGTGTTCATGATGAGTGCTTATTGTCGTAATAAACATACTGTGCGGAATATATTGTACACGTATTGAGATGTTAAGTTTCGAATTGGTATAGAGTGAGGAGATAGTGGAGCAATATTAATTGAGCTGTCGGCGAACCAAGGATCCAGAGAACCGAGATGGTCGTGGTTGGGATTTTCCTTCAAAGTAATTATTGTCCAGGGGTGCAGTACGACTGTACCATTACAACAATTAGATATTTATTTCAACTACATTAATAAGTCACCTGAATGTAGCACCTATCACCGAAGATTATGCGAAATGGGAATAACGAAGGTCAGTGGCAGACATTTAGCAAGTTGCGGAAAAGATCGAGCTGTGCTCAGTCAATGCGCCATTGGCACTATCACACAACACACACTACGAACATCATTGAGGTTAAAGGTTGAACACATACGAGAGTGTCCTGAGTGGAAGGAGGTCCATTTCTAGACCAGCAGCAGAGCATGGCCATTCTTCAAGTTCAAGTAACCTCACCCCACTACCCCACCTTTTACACCTGGACGTCGAAGAAGTGAGTAAGCTGGTGGATTACTGAGATTTGGTCCAGCTACCCTATGCAGTGCAAGAATGGGGTAGAGTGCCAGTCAGTTGATGAAATACGAAATGAAACTCTGTACATAAGAAACGAAAACACTGACTTGTCGAGGGAAATATCTTTCAACTCGGGTCTTCTACCTCGCCTGCTTTATTGATCCAAGCTACCGTCTGAACGTGGCGGCCTAGTGTAGTCGAAATCTGTCTTCAGCCACTCATGAAGTGGAGACCCCTATCCCCACCCCCACGCCCTAGGGGAGAAAAATCAGTTAAACTGGAGCCAGATGAGAGTTACTGGCATCACTAACTTCCAGCTGTGGTCTTCATGGCATAACTAATTCCTATCTTTAATTAAACACTAGAAAGTCATAATACTGCGCGTTGTCGGCAAGAAAAAGTCATTATGAAAGAGGAAACCTTTTAAAAAATATTCGTGTGGTCGGTGTTTATCAGAACTTTGCTTCTTTTTTTTATAGTAATCATCATAAAGTCGTTTAGTTAGGGTTTTATCTGTCATGCTTCTGCATAGATCTCGGTCCTTGATATTCTGCATAAACTTAAATGCTGATTTTTTTTTAAAATTGTGACAATGTCCAATTTTTTTTCTCTTGGTCTTTCCCTGCCTCTCTTCCCATTTACCTTTCCTGTTATTATGTTGTCACACCCTCCACTTCTCATTATATGTCAAATGAATGATGACTGTCTTTTTTCCTTAAGGATTTCATTAAGTTTCTTTCTACATTTGCTTTTGTTAGGTATCACTTGCTTGTCGTCTTAGCTGCCGTGGTACTCTTAACATTCTTCTAAGAAACCACAACTCTGTTGTCTCTTCCCATGGATCTGTTCGTTGTTCGTAACAATGATGGGCAATACAAAACAAGCAAACAAACAAAACCGCATCACTGATAGCGAGAATGTTTGCTACAGTAAATGTGGTGTTTACAGTGTTGGTAATATTCTTGGCCCATCATGATTTTCCTGTGTTCCCAAGAATCATATTCATCATTTCTGTTCTCTCTGGTAGACAAGAACTACAGAACGGAAGTATCAAAGTGATGGCTATAGTGGAGGCTACGTAAAAAAAAAAATATATATATATAAAGGTAAAGGTGAAGGTAATCCTGTCATGCCTTAGAGGCACACAGGGATATGGTGTTAGTGCCCATATTTTCCTTGACCTGTCAGCACACTACAGGGTGATATAGTCAGTATCACGCCTGGCCGCCTTTCCTTCCCCACCTCCAGAAGAAGTCGGGTACCCATTTCTACAGCTGGGTGAGTGTGGTGCCTCCGGCCGGATTCGAACCCCCGGCCTTCGTCATGAGAGACCAGTGCACTAACCACTTCGCCACTCAGATATATATATATCTGATGCATATATATATATATATATATATATATATATATATATATATATAACTGGAAGAGAAGAAAGAGCCAAATGTCAAACCAACAATATCAAAGCAAGATCTGACGATTAGAGAACATCTTTATGTGATAAGACCAACGTGACATATGGGCAGATACAGAAAGTCTTGATATGATAGCCACTCAAGAAGGTCAAGAGCAAGAGAGTGAGGAGAATAAGAGAGAAACGCACACACACACACCCATATATATATATATATATATATATATGTGTATATCACTCTTTCACAGACAGGCAAGCAGGCAGACAGACAGATCTGTGAGAGTTAAATCAAAAATAAAAAAAACTCATACACTTTACCAAAAGAACTTGCGAAAACAATTTAAATATATATTTTTACTGAATAGTTAAAAACAGTAAGAAATTTCAACACGATAAGTCAGAGTGACCTATCGGACTGATCTTCCATTTCCTTGTACAGTCAGATAAATCACCCCTGGGGTTTTCTTATCGACCAAGAAACTAACATCTACTTTTCCCCCATTGTAGATCATTTGAAGTCAGATTATGCTGACACAGTGAAGAGCAAAAATGATCAGATTTTTTTTGTCGTGGGGGAGTGGTGGACATCTCAGACTGAAAGGAGAACATGTCCAACAGAGGATTCCTGTCCAACATGCCGACATGATATAGCTACTGATGGGGGTGGGAAGATGGATGATTATGCTGTCTATTTTGACAATCAGCGAATCATATCTGACATAGTAGGGTCAGAACTGGATAACTATAACTGAAATGCTAGGGTCAGAACTGGCGAACCATAGCTGACATGCTAGTGTAAGAACTGGCGAATCATAGCTGACATGCTAGAATAAGGACTGACGAAACATAGCTGACATGCTAGAATAAGGACTGACGAACCATAGCTGACATGCTAGAATCAGGACTGACGAACCATAGCTGACATGCTAAAATCAGGACTGACGAAACATAGCTGACATGGTAGGATCAGTATTGACGAAACATAGCTGACATACTAGAATCAGGACTGGTGAACCATAGCTGACATGGTAGGATCAGGACTGACGAAACATAGCTGACATGGTAGGATCAGGACTGACGAAACATAGCTGACATGGTAGGATCAGGACTGACGAAACATAGCTAACATGCTAGAATCAGGACTAACGAACCATAGCTGACATGGTAGGATCGGAACTGGCGAACCATAACTGATCAAAACCCTGACCAGCCTCTCCGTTGGAACCCCGAGTAACAGACCTTAGCCTGGCTAACAGTTCACATGGCAGTGGATTCTGTTAAAGAAGCATTGCACACACCCTGCTTCATAGCTCCACCCAGGGGCTAAAAAAAAGAACTAACCTAACCCAGCTCCCAGTTCGACGCGACGCTGTGCCTCAACATCTTCCCCCCACCAGCTGCAAGGAACACCATATAGAAGAAGAAAAAGAAGAAGAAGAAGAAGAGAAGAAAAGATTAGGAAGAAGAAGAAGAAAAAGAAGAAGAAGAAGATCCAAATGCCACGATACCTTTGAACGTAACGAATTTTGTGAAGAAACTTCTAACATAAAAATGTTCTGCTTAATATCTTAGAACTATATTACTGTGATAAGAGCAAAGTCGTAGGGTTGAGGGGAGGGGGAGGGGATAGAGGGAGGGTTGGGTGATAATTAAAACAAATAATCGGAACTTCCGCTGGTGCCCCGGAAGGAAGTAATCTGGAGGCTCATAAGTCGTATAAATAGCTCCCAGTTTAAAAATAGATTTCTGTTTCTTTTTAATGGAAATCAGGAGGCAGTGTGACCGCCTTGCCTTCCAACAACAACAACAACAAAAGCCAGGTAAAATTTATTGATCAAGAAAGTTTGAAAGATGGACTGAATCCGTCTGTGACAGACAAGTGAAAAGAAAAATGCAGGGTAAACGTAGATGTACAGGCAGGAAGGATCGTGACTGAGATAAGGAATGATTATGATTACTGGCGGGTATGATTCCAGCTTTATCCACTGACGGAGCACACACCTGAAAGCTTATGGTCACATGATAAGTACGCCCCTTTATCTAGTCTTCTTTGTTGCTATATATTGTATGTGTAAACTTTGATATTTTTTTTGTCCTTTTCTTCCTACGGTATGTTTTTGTTTGAATCAGGCACATGACGAAACGTAATAACTGTTTTAACGAATTTAACCAATAAAACTGTTTTTAACTTTGAGGGGAAAAAATGTAATTACTTGTTATCACAGATTTACTGCAGTGGCTTTGTGTATATGTGTATATTTAATTTTATATACTTATACGTAGGAGCGTAGAGGTTGTCCGCTTCGGCAATCCGTAGCTCACATGCTAGAGTCAGAACCAGCAAACCATTCTTGACCAAGGCCCTACCCTAACTCTCCGTTGATAACCCGAGTACTAGGCCTAGCTTGACTAAAAGGGGGCAGGGACAGCCATAGTCCACAATGCGGTGGAGTCTGCTAAAGAAGCTTGCACATCCCCTGTTCTTTAGACGCATTCAGGGACTGGAAAAAATTGCTGCCAGAACATTAGCTCAGAGTCTTCGCCGCATCGGCTGCAAAGAACACCAGCTCGCAGTTTCAGGGACGATGAAGAAGAAGAAGAAGAAGATACACTCAAACTCTGTCTATGTGATAGCTTCGGGAACAAGGCAGGGTATAGCCGTTTTCATTACTTTTTAAAACTGTAAAAGATGATTTTAAAAAAATAGAATACACTATGAAATAAAGAGTGGTTAATCTTTAAATATCCTATAAGATTGTACCAAAATTTAAAGACATTGTGTGTATAAGCTGTTCTTCATTTCCTGAAAAAAAAGAGTCCGGCATTCTTCCTTCTTTTCAGTGCTTCAAACGTGTCTTAGGATTTTATCATTCGCACAGAAGAACACACCAGGGACAGTTCTGACGGAACTGTACATCCTGTTATCTATTAAAACACGGCTATTGATAATTCATGCATTACGTATGTCACTCCAGGACATATTCTAAATTTACTTTGGCAATATTAACACTTAGTGTATTAAACTGTTGTTTTATAAATCAGATAGATAGATAGATAGATAGATAGATAGATAGATAGATAGATAGATAGATAGATAGATAGATAGATAGATAGATAGATAGATAGATAGATAGATAGATAGATAGATAGATACTTCAGGACTTCTGCGGCGACAATTGCCATTTATTAATAATTAATTTCTAAGTCTCAAGAGTCATCTTACACAAGATATCTGCAATAGTTAAATATCTGTGATTACAGTTGATTTAGCAGTTTTTGCAGCATACCTACGAAAGAAGAAGATGACACGATGGAGAAGCGGAAGATAAGCTATAACAGACGTTTCTGTTATGTATGCCGAGCGCTGATGTTCGTCACATCCAGATACAAGAGTCGGTAGCAGAAGACGTGAGGAAAGATGTCCTTACAGCAGAGGAGAGAAAGCAAGAGTATATCTTGAATTATTTTTGTTGTTCTCGGTCGTCCAAACAAACCTTAGAACTATAACTTTGCCAGTAAATCAGTCAGTCATTTTTATGTCCCTTGCGGAACTTTGCTTCCCTAACAGCTCTCCTGTAGGCCTCTCGGTTGCAAGCAAGATGCCCTGTTGCTGATGATTCAATCTGCAGATTATCAACGATGTCTTGCAGCCATCTTCGTCTTGGTCTTCCTCTCTTCCTTATTCCCATTATGTACCCTTGAAAGACTGTCTTCTCATGACGTTTAATGTGTTCAAAATATTTAAGTTTTTTTCTTTTTAATCCTCTTTACTAGCAAACCTGGTTCAGTATTAAGTTCTTGTAGTATGGATATATTTGTTCTTTTTTGTGTCTATGATATTTGAAGACCTCTTCTGTAGCATTTACATTCAAAGGCATTTATGTGTTTCTCAGCTGTTTTGTGTCCAGGTCTCATAGGCATATGATGCCATGGAAAAGATGTATGCTCTTAAAAATCTTATTTGTGTAGTTCTGTCTGTTCCTCTACACAGCTTCTTTAGTTGTTTTACTTTCTGAAAAGCGATAGTTGTTCTCCTTTTAATTTCCCTCATTGTGTCTCCATTTTCCCCGATTTTCTTAGAAATCTCCACCACGACATAGGTCACATCGATCCTGAAGAAGTGTTATGAACTAGAAGATGTTGCAGTTAAGTCTTAGTCGGTTGCTGTTCGCCATATTGGAGGCCTATGTCATACTGACATAACTTTGATGCAGAATATCTTGTACATAGATCTTTCTTTTTTTCTCCAGGTATCAGATTCCTAGGTCTTCTTGTTCTACACATCTATTAGAGAACGTCTATTGTTCTCTGCAAGTCAACGATGTGACCAGGACATGTCATCTTATGTCACTCCATGTAACAAAAGCAACCTGATGTTCCCACGCGGTTTTTTTTTTCTACATCCTGTCTGTCAAATCATCCTTGCCATTTTATTATTTTTGTCTCCTCCTTTCCTGGCTTTTATTTTTTTTAAACTGTCGATCTTTTCATCTGTCGCAGCCGTCTCAGACTCTAACCCAATCGGCAAATTTTACTTATTTTACATTTCTCCTTTTAGGAAAGAACTTAATTCAACCTTTTTCTTGCACGCGGGATCTCTGAGAAATACTGTAAGATGGTGCACAAATATCTGTCTGTCTGTCCTTTCTGTCTGTCTGTCTGTCTGTCTGCCTGCCTGCCTGCAGCTTCACCAACTACAAAACTCCACGGATCCTCAGAAACATCATCCACTGCCTCTTTATCACTGCCCACTCCATCCACTGGCCCACTATACGATTCCATGCCCCCTCTCTATCACTGCCCACTCCATCCACTGGCCCACTATACAATTCCATGCCCCCTCTCTATCACCGCCCACTCCATCCACTGGCCCACTATACGATTCCATGCCCCCTCTCTATTACTGCCCACTCCATCCACTGGCCCACTATACGATTCCATGCTCCCTCTCTATCACTGCCCACTCCATCCACTGGCCCACTATACGATTCCATGCCCCCTTGCCTACACGGAAAGCTCAACAAATTATACCAACAGTTAGTATAGCGAACAACATGGAGACTCCTGCACAAACACCAGTAAAATCTCTTTTACTTTGAATGTAATAATTTAATCTTACACTCTTTTGATATGTTTTTTTTCCTAATGTAATTTGTATACTTGTATTAGATCGAGTATGTGGGAAGAATGAAAGATGGAGTGATGAAGGGCAGAATGTAAGACGGGCCTGCGTGCCCAATTCTTTACCCTTTAAAAATAAAGATATTCATTCAATCATTCATTCATTCTGTCTGTCTGTCTGTCTGTCTGTCTACTCCTTTTCCATGTTTAACGCACTCATTATGGGCCAAGTTAAAACAGAGGAAGCCATCGGAGCCTTGGAGAGATGTTCTCTCCAGTTTCTTCCCTTGGCCTGCTTTTTTATGATGTTTGGTGCATGCAAAGATTCTGTACCGTAGAAAGAAAATCACATTAAATATTCTGTACCTTAAAAAGAAAATAATGTTAAGGATTATATATCTTAAAAAGAAAATCTTATTAAAGATTATTTATCTTAAAAAGAAAATCATATTAAAGATTATTTATCTTAAAAAGAAAATCATATTAAACATTATGTATCTTAAAAAGAAAATCATATGAAAGATTCTGTACTTTTAAAAGAAAATCGTATTAAAGGTTCTGTACCTTAAAAAAGATAATCGTATTTCAACTCATCTCATCAGCTTCCTCTGTACAGCTTCTTTTCTGCCTACAAAGAATCTATTTCTTAAAATATATGACCTGTAATATTTGTTAGCTGTAGGCACACGAATTGTTAGTGTCTTCACATTTCTAGATCACCACAGCATTGTGAGGTAGGGATGCCAACACTTGTCCTCACTGCATTTGTTTTCCAACAGAAACCCCAGGAACCCATTTATTTATTTATTTATGTTTTACGAGGCTGGGCTGAGCCTAGTAACAGTCGGTCCGGCACAAAAAAAAACCCGAATGCGAAATCGAACCAGGGACTTTCTGATCGGCAGGCGAGTGCAATTCCTTAAAAAAAAGTATAGAGTCGGCCCCTCTGTACCTCTACTTCTCTCTCTCTCTCTCTCTCTCTCTCTCTCTCTCTCTCTCTCTCTCTCCGTGTGTGTGTATACACTATATTGCTTCCCAGTACAGGAAAGAATCAAAAATTGAAGCCAACCATACCCTTTAGTGTCGGTAACTGAGCAAATGAACATATTGGTTATCACTTGTCCACATTGTCCACCTGCAGGTCAATGCCCGCTTCTTGTATCTTTCCACCAGCTTCTTTTCTTAGCAGGCGAATCTTTCCGGCTGCTGCCTAATCCAGATCTTCACCACTTCCTTAACCTCATTATAAGTAGTGAGTGAACTTGGGACCTTGTAGATCCTCAAAATGGACGGATAATCGCATGGCGCCAGACAAGGACTGTAAGTGGGATTAGGAAGACATTCAGCCCGCAACTGTTGCACTGCCCCCCCCCCCCCACGAACCCACCGTTTAGGCAGCTGCATAGAGACGTGGGTTATCATAGTGCAGCAACACTGCCTTTGACAGAATTCCTCTTCTTTCACCGTCTACCCACTCGTAAGCCTTTTTTTTTTGAGTCATGCTATTTTCATTTTCCTATGGTGGATTACATCATGTTTCATTCATTTTGCCCTAAGAAATCTCATTACGACATGTTGTTCAACACTGGTGCAATCCCGCAGCGGAGCGTCCACATTTATTTAATTTAACTTCATCTAGACCAGTAGCTCATAAACTGGGGTTCATGAATTCAGGGGGGTTGGGGGGGGGAGGTGGGGTGGGAGGGGCGTATTCACAGGAAGAATTTCTTGGATGTCCAAGAACAAGGAAATGGACTGACTCGATTAAAAAAAAGTTGTAACATTATCTTTGTTCTATTTATTATTTTATTTTTAACGAAAAGTCAACAGCCCTTCTCAGGTCTACGGTAAAAAAACTACTTATCTAGACCAATGACAGAATGCTTCGTTGTACTGTCGAATTACCCATCGACCACTGGGAGCGTGTTGTATTGCGTCAGCTTTTATCTGCTTTGGTTAATAAGTAATTTTCAAATGCCTTTACTTTTATTATCCCTTGTACTTATCCAAGTCCAAATATTTTTATCCATCCATTTCTATCTATTTTTTTTTTTTTGGTTTCTTCCCCTCTTTCTTAAGATAATTCGTTGTTTCCACAATTTTCGTCTGCATGCCACAGTCTCTCCTCATCTCTCTCTCTCTCCTTTCTCTCTCTCTCTCTCTCTGGTGAATTCTTACACTTACTCCTCGATCTTTCGGCCCAACCTACCGTAACGTGCGGGTTTCTAAACCAGGTCTGTGAGAAAAGATGCCATGGGCTCCCTTAGATACCACAGTGGATTTTTTTTACCACTGATTCCTCTAGAGGTTTCTGCGAGTTCTCCCAGAGATAACGATTATACAAAAATAAACATTATTTATAAGCAAATCCACACGCGCACGCACATAATTTTCTGCTAATATAAAAGAACTGACAGTTAATAATGGATTCTGAATTTTTAATTCTATGGACCGCACTAATGTGCCCGTGGTTCGTAGATATAACAATTTATGTGTAGGGGTCTAACGGAAAATTTTTGAAAGGGTTCCTCCAGGGAAAAAAATAATGTTGAAAAAAGGTCTGTCCAGCCAGAATGGTCTCCACCAAAATTGTATCCCAAATTAGCAATGCTGTCTCTTGACCGGAGGCAAAAGGGTTAAGATTGTAAGCGGAATCTTCTACTTTTTCATAGATATTATAAGAAAGACTCAAGAACGCTGCTTGTGCAGTGTAAAATCTGTGTCCAGTATCGTTCAAGTGTTCATGAAATTAAGTTTTGTGCAAACACGAATTACGCTGTTTCTCTCCATACGTGTACATTGAAAGAGACAGAACAGATTTTTTTTTAAAAATGGACGAGGTATGCAACAAGAGTACCAGAAGTACCGTACACAGAGACCCCAGAGCCTAAGTATGGACCCGAGAGAGAACCACGGAGGAGAAGCTCTGGAGTTCCTACGAAGACCTCCTGCTGACAGCAGGATTCATGGAGGCAGCCCAGCTCCCTGTTTAGAAAGCTAAGCACACGAAATTAAGCGCAGAAGTGTACCAGAAAGAAAAAAAGATTACGAGCCTCTGATAAATATCGTGATTGTAACAACAACCAATAAAAGCATTAAAGATAAGTACCGTGACTGTAACAACAACCAATAAAAGCATTAAAGATAAGTACCATGACTGTAACAACAACCAATAAAAGCATTAAAGATAAGTACCGTGATTGTAACAACAACCAATAAAAGCATTAAAGATAAGTACCGTGACTGTAACAACAACCAATAAAAGCATTAAAGATAAGTATCGTGATTGTAACAACAACCAATAAAAGCATTAAAGATAAGTACGTGATTGTAACACAACCAATAAAAGCATTAAAGATAAGTACCGTGACTGTAACAACAACCAATAAAAGCATTAAAGATAAGTACCGTGATTGTAACAACAACCAATAAAAGCATTAAAGATAAGTACCGTGATTGTAACAACAACCAATAAAAGCATTAAAGATAAGTACCGTGATTATAACAACAACCAATAAAAGCATTAAAGATAAGTACCGTGATTATAACAACAACCAATAAAAGCATTAAAGATAAGTACCGTGATTATAACAACAACCAATAAAAGCATTAAAGATAAGTATCGTGATTGTAACAACAACCAATAAAAGCATTAAATATAGGGGGGAAAAGCTTGTAATGTGGCGATATAATGTCGGGAAGCAATGTCATTTGGGGGGAGGAGGGGGGACGACGCTAATGTTTTTATAATTACTTAGTTATAATTACTTTTTAGGTTGACAGAAATGAGGCATGATGTATATTAATTTCTTTATGAAGGCGGAGTCATAGGTTAGCAGGAATGAATTTACTGGTTTACTTCCCTTTTTTATGAGTGTAAGGTTATAGGGTTTTGGAAATTAGGTCACTGGTTCATGCTTTTATGAGAGTAAGATGTAAGTTATGTTGGTGGCTCATGTTTTTGTTTTTTTTTTTTTGGTATTATTAGGGCGGAGTTGTGTGGTAAAGTCATTGAGGTTATTAGTTCACGTTTTTATGAGGACGGAGTTATGGGTTTGCGTGTTTGATGCTTCATATTATGTTTTTTTGCTTCCTTTTTCATGTCAGCTAAAATCGGAAATAAGGTTATTGTTCACATTTTAAGAAAATGGAGTTATATGTTACTGGAAATTAGATAACCGGTTCATGTTTTCTCTATGAAAGTGGACTTAAGGTCTGCGTGAATTTAAGATACTGATTATGTTTCTTTCTTGTATGTGAAACTGTAGATTATTTCACTTTTTAAATGAAAGTGAACTTCTAGCTTACTAGGAATGGATTTACTACGTCACCATTTTTTTTATAAATGTGGAATAAGTTGTGCGATTAAAAAAAAACAAAACAAGGGTTGTTATATTATATTTAAACTGGCTATAAAGAAGCATCAGAAATTATTTATATGTATATTATAAAAAACACTACAAACATGGAAGAGATATATTCTTTTATAACTTCCATCAGAACCCCCCCCCCCCCTTTTAATTACTGTGTTCATGTTATATATTTGACATTTAAATTATACACTAAACATGCCTCACACAATATTTTCTCTTTACTTCTGACAAGCCTCTGTGTACGAGTCGTTTTATTAAAAGTCGATTGATCTTAAGTGCTAAAGTTTCTTCGCAGCAAACGTTGGCATGGCAAGTTAAAAATCTTTAGCAAAACATGTCGACCGATTTTGTTTGTTACGTTGGTGAGATGAAAATGTGAAGACCGCAAGTCAGGTCTGACGAAGGCAAGATGCGTGACTCGCGTAATGCTCAAGCTTCACAGCCTATCCTTCACATTTCTATTCTACCTGATTACTGCTACAAATGGCTCATATTCACGTAGAAAATATTTGTCATAGTCTCGTATTCTACACTCAGTTATTACAAATAACCCAATCATCTTGCGGGACGCGAGAGTTAAATTTAAAGTTTAATCCACGATTTTAATCAACAGGCAAGGATTTATAACTTTATTTATAGCACTGCTAATAAATCATACTTGTGCGTCTCTACAAAGGGAATTTTCTTCAGACTATGACAATTTCCAGCACGATAATTTTAAAAAATTCCGGGTATCGAAATGCGGTGATCAAAGGATGTTTCCGAAATACTGTGATCAAAGATGAGAATACGCGACAATATGGGACACGTATTTTATAATAGGGGATAATTTGGTGTCCGGACCCCAGTAATACGAGACTCGGGACAAAGACCTTAAAAAACGGGACTGTGATAGAGGGTTATTTCTTCTTGTCCTCTGTGTATCAGGTCAGAGAGCACTGCAAGTCAGGAAACAACTCACAACTGTAAAAATTTACAGAACATAACCTAATAGTAATTCTTGAAGAATGAAGTTCATGAATTATTATATACAGATGACAGTTTTGAAAGCAATAGAAATACGTAACAATATTTATACCAGAGGTTCTTAAAATCCCAGGTCACAGCCCTTCATTTTTTTCAATCCATGCTGGCCCAGAATCCTCCTCTATATATTAAACTATCATCTAGAATAGATTATATTCTTTGAGCGCGATAGAACCCGTCAGTATATACCGAACTGGCACACTTAACCAAGTGAGAAGAATTGAGCATCTATGGACTTGTCCGGAATGCAATTATGACATTCATAACATAACATAAACGCAACAAAGATGTACCAAGTCCCTCCCCTTAGACCTGAATTTTTTTTTACGCCAGCTACCTGACTCCCAGTTGAGAACCACTGATTCAAACTAATGAACACCTACCTTCAAAGTTCGCCAGACTCTCGTTCTTCATATGCTCACAGTCCAACTGCAGCTTCAGTAGTAGTTTTCGCATTTGGTCTTCGTGTGTTAACATTGTGTCTTACCTCACTTGAAAACTACAGTAGGTCTGTCTAATATCCTGTCCTTGCTTGAAAGCAGGAATATTTTAGACGACTTCTACAGACACGCATAGGCGATATGTAATTTCAGTCCCTCTTTGCATGTTTTCAGGAAAGTGTGTTTTCATAAAAAAAACACACATTTATCCCAAGTGTATGAAAGCACAACAGATCGTAAACGTCGATAACGAAATGACTCGTAACACAAAATCACTGAATGAAAGAAAGCACTGTCTTCGATTATGACAATCGCAGAGACCACATTCGGCAGACTCGGAAAACGCAGTCAAGAAAATGATTCCCAAGTTCAAGTCTGAAATGTGGAGTAAATCTTATGACGTGGTAATCCACTTTTGAAATTTTATTTCGTTTTATGACAGGAAATCAAGATCGCTTGCTTTCTATTTCTCCTTATTTCTCTTGAAAGTGTTCGCTTCCTTATCGAAAGCACACAAACACATGAATGATCAATAATGCATAATTCACACCATATGCCAAACATGTAGAGAATGGCACTTGCTTTAAAACAGACAAACAAACAAACAAAAAGAGATAAACCAACTCTTCAGAGAAAATAATATTCAGTATAGATCTGATAAAGACACATGTTAATCTATATCGAATTTCCAATTTAATAACTAATTTAATCCAAAGCTATAGAAAAACAATAATTTAACGTCACAGATGCATGTTTTAGCCCTTTTTTTTCTGTTGTTTTTCTTTGCTTCCGGTTCCTAGTTCCCCACCGCTAGAGTCTCCGGGAAGAGTTTTGTAAGCCGGGTCAGGACTACTCCACATCCACCTTCCATCTGCCGTTATTTATTAATTTAATTTGTATCCACTAAGCCCCTCACCCCCCTTGAAGCTCTCAGGAGCCTCCCTTTAAAGAGGTAAAGCCCCCACCCCGTTGAAGCTCTCAGGAGCCTCCCTTTAAAGAGGGAAAGCCCCTACCCCTTGAAGCTCTCAGGAGCCTCCCTTTAAAGAGGGAAAACCCCCATCCCCTTGAAGCTCTCAGGAGCCTCCCTTTAAAGAGGGAAAGCCCCCACCCCCTGAGCCCCGAACTGGACCCCACTTTCGCTGGGCCACAACTATTCCCATCCTGTGTTAGGGTTTTGAGCAAAAGGGTTTGCGGTCTGTGTGTAAAATGTTCAGCTCATGTGCAAAATAATATTGTTTGTGCAAACACAAACATATATATCACGCACATTGTCTTCTTCTTCTTCGTTCGCATTGTCTGTCTATATCTCCAGTCCTGTCTCTTGGATAAATTTCACTGTTTTTTGTAACTCATGTATGGAACCGTAGAGCTTATCTTCTTTAGTGGTTTCACTGGGCCAGTAATTATTTCTCCACGCACATTGTAAATCTACTGCTATTTTTAAAAAAACAGGACGGCTCGAATGTTGGCGATCATGACGTCTGGTGTTAGTTACCAAGATCAATTTGCATACTTGAGCAGCTCAATGGACATTCTCCTTTTCCACGACACAGTGGAAATTCATCTACCCGTATATTTTAATACCTTCTATTCTCTGTGTGCCCTCTTCCCTCGTCACGACTCTGCTACAGTACTACCGAAACTATGCGATAAAAGTCCAGTTGAAACATCCGATCCGAAAGTAATTTCTCAGCAAGAAAGAAACAGTAAAGGAAAAACGTACCATCATTGCATTTTTTTTGATCGCAATTACAGCGCGGAGAAACACCTGGAAACTAGACAATAAAAGTAGCAGTTTCATTTCTCTTTTTGCGCGGCTCCAAAAATTTTGTGCGCGGTATGATTTTTTTTTTTCTGTACGCGGCCGCGCAGCTTAGAGGGAAAAGTGGTCTTGAGACATTTTTGGATACTGACCACATTAATTTTTTTTTCACATACCAAGAGTAAATTTACTGAGTTTGGGAACAGAATGTATCAGATTATGTGATGAACAGTTGTTATTTTCTGCTTCGTGATCTGCATCTGAAAATACACCGAACGAAAGGAAAGCGCTTACAAACTAATTTATGTAAAGACTTGTTGCCACGTGGAGTGCTTGCGAATTCATATCCCAGTCTATATTCGGAAATATTATTCACGGTTAATTTCATGAAATCAAATTATTGATTTCTTTCATTAATGGTATGATCCGCTACCAATGTAGTAAAATCAGATGGCGATGTAATGCTGGCATTGTTGAAAGAAAGAAAAAAAAAGTAAAGAAATACAAACTTCCTCGAGAAAACCTGTTGCTAAGCATGACTTTTAAAAAGTATTCTTGTTTCTTGAGATATCTCTTGAAATAATACGTATTATTTGCTCATTTAAGTTATCCTGAAGTCTTCCTTGTTACACTCTATAGGAAATATGCAAGTACACGGACAATTATCAAGTTTTAAGACATTGCATGGATCCTCAAACCGCGGTTAAAACAATTGCCACGATAGAAACTAGAAAACATTTTTTTCAGGAACTCTAAAAGTGTGGTCCTCAGATGCAAACAGGTTGGGAACCATTGTTCTATACAAAGATAACGATCGAGAAATCTTTAAGACAAACTGTAGGACATTTGCAAGAAATGAGCGTATGATAAATATGAAGAAATGAATTGTATTCCCAACTTATAAAATCCACGCAACTATAACATGAAGCCAACTAAAAGTAACGCATCACTCTAAACTTCCTGACGATTACAGCCCAATGAAGCGAGAATACGAACAATCGCTTCTTTTAATCTCAGAGTTTCTCAAAAGAAAACCAATTTTCCAATTATTTATCGCCTGAAACATCTTTCCACATTGTAAAGTTTCTTTCGTGAGGGATTTCGTTTAGTCAAAATCACGTAAGATCTTCACCTGCTCCTGCTTCCAACCCAGAACTGACCAATGGAAGCTTCTCTGCGCCTGTCTCTTCTCTACGTAAGCTGTCACTTGATAGTAATCATTTTTAACTAAAACATGACAAACTGAAGCACCTTTTAAACACTTAAACATTGGTTCAGAATTAAAATATGAAATTTGCATCCTAAAGTTCAAAACCCTAAACATATGTTTTCAGACAGTCAGTCAGTCAGTCATTTGCATGTCCCTTACGGAACTGTGCCTCCCTAACAGCTCTCCTGTAGGCCTCCCGGTTGTAAGCAAGATGCCCTGCTGCTGATGCATCCATTTGCAGATTATCAACGATGTCTTGTAGCCATCTTCGCCATGGTCTTCCTCTCTTTCTTTTTCCCATATGTATCCTTCCAAGTAACCTTAATAGCAGTTTGTCAAAAGTATTTTGCAAGGTCATTTTGAATAGACTTAAAGATATAATGGATACAGCAATGAGAGAAGAGCAAGCAGGATTTCGAAAAGGGAGAAGCTGCCTCGACCGGATCTTTACTCTCAGAATACTTGAGGAACATATTGAAAAGCAGAAACCATTAATACTGAACTTCATAGACTTTAAAAAGGCATTTGATAGCATACACAGAGATTCATTATGGAAAATTTTAAGTCTATATGGAATATCTAAAATTGTCAACATCATTAAGGACTTATACAATGGATATGTTTGTGCAGTCAAGACAGAAGAAGGGATGAGTGAATGGTTCCAGATTGAAACAGGTGTGAAACAAGGATATATACTGTCCCTTTACCTTTTGGATTACAATAGACTTTATAATGAAAAAATGCTGCACAGGTAACACAGGTATTGACTGGGTACATAGGACCCAACTAGAAGATCTTGATTTTGCTGATGACATAACTCTTATCAGTAACAATGTGAATTCCATGCAAGAAAAAACAGATAGCCTGTCTTCACTGGCTAGCAAAATAGAACTTGAAATTAACAAGGACAAAACAAAAATAATGAAAATTCCCCTTAATCAAAATGGAAAAACACACATAGAAGGGACAGATATTGAAGAAGTCAATCAATTTGCATACCTTGGCAGCTACATAGACCAGGATGGTGACATCAGAAAGGAAGTTAGAATCAGAATTGCAAAAGCAGCATCGATCTTCAAGAATCTTGAGAACATATGGAATTCAAAATTTATAAGCACAAAAACTGAGTAAGACTATTCAATTCAAATGTAATATCCACCTCATTTATGCATGCGAAAGCTGGAAAACAACTAGAGAAACAGACAAGAAATTAGACTCTTTTGAAAACAAATGCCTAAGGAAAGTACTCGGTATCAAGTGGAACGAATTCAAGAACAATGCAGAGATAAGACAGATGACTAAACAACAACCAGTCTCATGGGTGATCAGGAAAAGGAGATGGACATATGTTGGTCACTTGATGAGAAGAAATGATCAGAGAATCCCAAAACAAGCTATCAAAGAGGCAGACCGCGTGAAACTCTGAAGAGGACATTGTTAAGAGAGTCCAAATTAGCAGGCATAAAATCCATTGATGAGGTTGAAAGACTCGCCGAAGACAGGAAAAACTGGCGAACTACTTTGGGAGCCCTATTTTACGTTTAACGGCATGGGAAGGATATAAGATATAAGATAAGATCCTTTCAAGACAGTCTTCACTAAATTCTCATGACGTTTAATGTATCCAAAATATTTAAGTTTTCTCAGTTTAATCTACTTTATTAGCCAGCCTTCTTCAGTATTAAGTTCTTATAGTATGGATATATTTGTTCTTTTCTGCGTCCATAATGCCTGAAGAACTTTTCTGTAGCATTTACATTCAAAGGCATTTATGTGTTTCTCAGCTGTTTTGTGTCCAGGTCTCACAGGCATATAATGCCATGGAAAAGATGCATGCTCTTAAAAATCTTATTTTTGTAGTTCTGTCTGTTCCTCTCCACAGCTTCTTTAGTTGTTTTACTTTATGAAGAGCGATAGTTGTCCTCCTTTTAATTTCCCTCATTGTATCTCCATTATTAGTTAGTAATGATCCAAGATATTAAAAAGTCTTCACCTCTTCCAATTTGTCCTCATTAATACATATTTCAGCTGCCTCATTTGTTTTGTCAGTTGTCATCAATTTAGTTTTCTTCCCATTAAGATAGAGGTTTTGGTCTTCACTATTCTTACAGACTGACATAATTAGTTTTTCCATTCCTTTTTTGTGTTGTGGACAGTAATACTGTGTTATCAGTATATCTAATCTCTGGTATTTAATAACCTCCGATTGTTATGGCACCGTAATATTCTTTGTCTATATCTTCTCTAACATTCCTCATTATATTTTCAGTATACGAGCTAAATCTTTTCAGACAGTCTGTATAAATTCAAAGCTTCTACGAAAACTCACCATTTTTCTTCTGTAAAGAATACTTTATACATTTTAAAACCACAAAGGAATCACGAATTCTATAAACTCACCACTGTTCTCCTGTAAAAATACTTTATACTTTTAAAAACCAGACAGGAATCGTGAATTCTATAAACTCAATACTGTTCTCGCGAAAAGAACATAATACTTGTTAAAATCACGAGAAAACAATGAATTCTACAAACAATTCACATTACGCAAACAAATTATAACGACAAATGAGATATCCGTTAGTTATAATTTATTACTACTGACAAAGAACGCCAGGACAAATCAGACTTCGGACCAGGGAGTTGTGGAAAGCATGATAGCCAACGCCAGTCGGCAGGGCAACAGATAGATTATTGCTTCAACTTAATACATGACGATAACTTACCCTCTTTCTCATACATCTTCGGTAACATGCCCTCCTTCTAATAAATGTATGATAATCTTCTCTTCTTCTAATAACTTATCCTCCTTCTAGTACACCTACGATAACAACTACCCATATAACTATGACTGTTAACAAAATAATAAGCAAGTCCACTGAGCCGTTATTCTGTAAATGTTGACGCAGTGAAGCCAACAAAATGGGGACTTATTTCCCACAAATAGACAAATGAACTGTATAAATAATTTAAATGAGATATTTAAAAAATAATTAGTGTTCTTCTCTATAACATCACTTTGTTCTTACCACAAATATATATATATATATATATATTATATATATATATATATATATATATATATATATATATATATATATATATATATATATATACAAACAAAATAACGATCGAAAGAGTGATCACAAAATTCCCGTCTGATAAACAATGACTGTTTTCTTCTGCCAATCACATGCGTCTTTAGAACTGACCAAAACCTACCAAGATAAATAATGCAAGAAATTCGGATAAACCTGACAAACAAATAACAGTATGGCGAATTAAAGAGAACTGTCGAAGTGCAAGTGAACAAATTTACTGACAAAGTTCGTAGAGCGGTACACCCAAGTCACGGCTCGCCCACGATACTGGGTTTCCGCCATTGCTAGTACATTGCGCGCGTTCCACGTTCCAGTCTTGATCAGGTGTGACGAGGGAGATTTCGCGAAGTGGGAACTGAGATGTTCTAGTGTTTTGGAACCCAAGCATTTTTGAGTGGTAAACTGTGATGTTCTGCGGTGGTTAAAAAGTGCGACGCAGACTTTGACAAGAAGACAGGTCAGGTCGTACATAACAGAGAAACTGCAAGATGGATAAAATCGTGGACAAAACAAACAAGGCAACTGAAATATGTATCAATGAGGAAAAACTGGAAGAAGTGGAGAGTTTTGAATATCTTGGATCGCTGCTAACTAATAGTGGAGATACAATGAAGGAAATTAAAAGGAGGACATCTATCGCTCTTCAGAAAGTAAAACAAATAAAGAATCTGTGGAGAGGAGCAGACAGAACCACAAAAATAAGATTTTTAAGGGCATGCATCTTTCCCATAGCAACATATGCCTGTGAGACCTGGACACTTAACAAAACAGCTGAGAAACACATACATGCCTTTGAATGTAAATGCTACAGAAGAGTTCTCCAAATATCGTGGACACAAAAAAGAACAAATATATCTATACTACAAGAGCTTAATATTGAAGAAGGCTGCCTAGTGAAGAGGATTAAAGAGAGAAAACTGAAATATTTTGGACACATTAAACGTCATGATAATTTAGAGAAGACCGTATTGGAAGGATACATAATGGGAAAAAGAAAAAGAGGAAGACCAAGACGAAGATGGCTGCAAGACATCGTTGACGATCTGGCAATGGATGCAACAGCAGCAGGCCATCTTGCTCACAACCGAGAGGCCTACAGGAGTGCTGTTTGGGAGGCAAAGTTCCGCAAGGGACATGCAAATGAATGAATGAATATGCAGTAGTGGATGCATCAGCAGCAGGCCATCTTGCTTACAACCGAGGGGCCTATAGGAGAGCTGTTAGGGAGGCAAAGTTCCGCAAGGGACATACAAATGACTGACTGAATCAAACGCATTATATAATAGAATATTGGTCCGGTCTGTTTTTTTTTTCGCCGTGAGTATAACAGGGTAGACTTTCATCTTAATCTTCGAGATGTGAGGTTACTGGACCAGTTACACACAGAATTTCAGCTCTCACTCTCACTTGCTGGATTAGTTAACCACTTTTCCAGACATACTTCTCATCCAGGCTCTTTTAAACCTCACGTTGACGACAACTGGTACAGATAGTCAAGTAAATCCTGGGTAACGGTGACTTGGAACATTTATTGATGGAATGATGAAAATAACATTAAATTCGACTACCGGCTGGTTATCCCTGCCATGTGGCCAGTCCATTCATACGTACAACTAAAATGTTCATCTGTTCCATGAGGACATCACACAACTCCAAAAAACACGTCCACAGATACACGTTCAAACCAAGACTGGCCCACGCACTCGGCCTTGCCCCCACAATTCCCTGTCACGTGCTTTTACAGCTCACGTGACCTTCTCGAAGGATCTAAACATGAGAAAATTGAAAAAGAAAAACCTATAATAATGCCCTTACTATTATTGTTACACGAATACTGCTATAATTATACACATTTGCAACTTTCTTCGTTTCATATAAATCAAATGGTTTAATGATTTTTATTTCCTTTAATACCATTTTAAAAAATTGTTTATATACTGACATTTCTATTCAGTCTATGGAGACAGTTTTGAAGCATGCGGGTATCAGCTGTTGTGTGTTGTACCAAGCATTGAGCTAACTCTACTGATCTGCATAACTGGCCACAGTAGCAATAGGCCAATACCATGATGTAAGGTCCATTTTTCTTGCGCTTGAATCTTCTGGCTTCAAATTTGGTCTTCTTCCTCAAAAGATGAGCTATTATCTGTTCGTTTATGCCTTTTTTTTTTGTCAGAAAGAGTCTTGTGTCGAAACATTGATTTTTCGTTGCTTTTTTTATGTTGTACCCTTGTTTTTTGTTCTTCTCTCTAATCCATTGTTCCTATATATTTTTGTCACAGCTGCGTTGCACACCTCTGTCCAGCCCCAGTGATTTCCATTGTTCATTTTTTCGGATAAGTCCTTGTTGGCGTATAGTGTATCATATGTTAGGTCTGAGATGACGCTCTTCATCCTTCCATTATGAGATACCAATGATACCATGCCTGTTATTTATAGTATGCATGCAAATTACACATTTCTCGATTTTCCACCTCAGTAAAAAATTAAATAGAAAACACATTTTATGTACATGTAGACAAGCTGTTCTGAAGACAGAGATCATTCTCCAAGACTGCTAATGTTCCAAATCTTTGAGGCGTACAGAATGTCCCAGTACGTCAGCGATTTCTATCTCTTCAGTCATTTCTTCTCTTCATCGTCATATATCTTTATAGTATTTCAGTTACCTTCCCTCCCCCCCCCCATTATTATCCGGTTTCGTCTATTACTCCCCGACCCCAGCCTATCCCCGCCTACCGTTTAAAAAAAGGAAAACGTGCCCCATAGCGACACAGCCAATTCGTAAGATCTGCCCACCGCTATTAATACTACTACTACTGGTGCTTTGCTCTTAAGTCTACTACTACTACTACTACTACTACTACTACTACTACTGCTGCTGCTGCTACTGCTACTACTACTACTAATTACTACTACTACTGCTACTACTGCTGCTGCTACTACTAGAACTACTACTACTACTGCTGCTGCTGCTGCTGCTACTGCTACTACTACTACTAATTACTACTACTGCTGCTGCTGCTACTGCTGCTGCTACTGCCGCTACTACTAGAACTACTACTACTACTGCTGCTGCTGTTGCTCCTGCTGCTGCTACTACTACTACTACTACTACTATTATTACTGCTACTGCTACTACTACTACTACTACTACTACTACTATTACTACTACTACTGCTACTACTACTACTACTACTACTACTACTACTACTACTACTGTTGCTGTTGCTTCTGCTAACTTCACCAATAACATATTGCTGCTACTACTAACTTTAACAGTAACATTCTCATGCTGCAACTGCTCCTACGTCTACAATTGTTACTACTACTGCTGTTGCTTCTGCTGACTTCAGCAATAACATTTCTGCTGCTGCTAAATGTAACAGTAACATTTTACTGCTGCTGCTAACTTCAACAATAACATTCATGCTTCTGCTAAATGCAATAGTAACGTATTCCTGCTGCTTCTGCTGCTCCTGCTGACTTTAACATATTCCTGCTGCGGCTAACTTCAACAGTAACTTATTCTTGGTGCTGCACTTCCTGATTAGTCTTTTGTATCTTCTGTCGTTCACAATCCTGTTTTTTTCCCTTTTTTTAAAAATTAATGTAGGTGTGACATCCATTAGTCATAAGCTATCTTTCCATCAGCTCAGTCCAGAGCGACAAATTCTCTATCTCCTAAAACAGTTACTCAGGAAGCAACAAAGACTAAGAATACTAAAGTTAATGAAGCAAAATGTGGACAACAGCAATATACTAAGAGTAGATAACAAGTTAGTGGAGGAAGTCTAGGATTTGTTTATCTTGGCAGTGGAGCAGTGGAAGATGGGGACAACATAGAGGACATCAATAACAGGCTAACTAGAGCAGCACATATGAAAATTCAAAAAGTTTAGCATGAAAACGAAAAATCGGGATATTTAAGAGTAATGCCTTAAGTGTATTACTCTACAGAAGCAGGTGCTGGAAAACTACCAAAACTAGAAAACAAGCTGAATTCTTTCCAAAAAAGTGGTACTAACCCCATGGCCTGCGGCCCAGGCGGGCCGTAACAGGGAGTTTTGTGGACTGCGCTGAAGTCTCAAAGCAGCAAAAAAAAAAAGCAGTTACATTAAAAAATTATTCCGCATTTTTCACGCAGACTGCACGATTGTAGGTAGCCTTATTAGTATGTCCGCGGTGCGGCTATTGGGGAAAGGATGGTCCAGACAGCGTTTCTTCCAGCATCAAACAGAAATGTGACGTACATACAAAGGCGGCAAGGCTTTTGAAGTGCGACACCGGCGTCTTTCTGACCGTGGTGCTGAAACGTGCAGTTTTACAATGTAATTTTATAGAACAGTCGGCGTAGATTCTGCGAGAGAACAGAAGTGAAATATAATTCTCAGAAATTGTTTTAGTTTTAAAATCATATTTCGTTGGCCTGACAGCCGGTATTTGTTTGTGGTGTTGTAATTCGTACTGGATTAATCAACGGATTACAGTTATCCACGTAGTGATCGTGGAGACTTTTCGGATAGCATTTTTTATTGTTTTTACTTTTAAAACTTTAAGTGCTAAAATGGATCGATTTGTGAAATGTAAGCCTTCGACTTCGCGCAAACAAATTGATAGTAGTGACAGCGAAAGTCACTGTGATCGAGACGACATTAACGTTGATAATTGTAAGAAAACTAAATATGGTCGAAAATATGATGTGGAGTAGGGTTATGTTCCACCAATAAATGACTAAAATCTGCCACAGTGCGTTATTTGGTTCGAAATCCTCTCTAATGAGGCAAAGAAGCCGACGAAATTGCATCGTCATTTAACTACAAGACATCCAGATCTACAGAATAAAACAAGTTTTTTTTCGAACATAAAGCTGAGGAATATAGTAAACAGAAGACAGTGTTAAAAGCAACAGCCACTCTCAACGAAAAAGCTCTTAGATCATCGTACCTGACTGCCCAGAGAACCGCACAATCAAAGAAACCGCACACGGTTGGAAAAGGTCTTATCAATCCAGCGGCTGTTGAGAGTTGTGACGTATTGTTCGGATCAGAATACGCTACAAAACTGAAAACCATTCCCATCTCAAACGATACTGTCCGCAGAAGAATATCAGAAATGTCCGAGGACATTGTCGCGCAGCTAACTGAAGGATAACAATCTTCTAAGTTTGATTTTCAGTTAGATGAGTCAACTGACATCGCCGGCGAGACACAGCTATTGTTGGCAAAATAGTATGCAAGAGGAATTTCCTTTGTTCCAAGTCATTGCCAGAGAGAACGACTACCTATGAAATATTTCGTGTTTTAAACGATTTTTTCACAACTTTTGGACTACGATTAACGAATTGCATCAGTATTTTCACCGACGGTGCTGCAACAATGACTGGGCGCAGCTGTGGTGTTGGAACTCGCATACAGCAAGTGTCACCCGAAATTGTAGACACCCATTGCATGATCCATCGTGAGGCACTTGCTTCAATAAAATTGCATGAAACTCTGGGATCTGTACTCGAAGACTGCGTTCGGATTGTAAACTTCATAAAAACTAGAGCAGTGAAGAGTTGATTATTTCCTCAACTTTGTACTGAGTCAGATGCAGAACACAAGCATCTACTATTGCACGGCTGTGCGTTGGCTGTCCAGATGAAAGGTTCTTGCAAGGGTGTTTGAACTTCGTTTAGAAGTGTTGCAGTTTTTGACAGAACACAGCCTCGACCTGGCAGGTAAGGTCGCTGATATTGAGTGGCTTGCCATGCTGGCATACTTGGTGACATTTCAAACCTTTTGAACAGTTTGAACATATCATTGCAGGGTAAAGATGCCAGTATACTCAAGACATGCGACAAAGTTGCAGCCTTTAAGAAGAAACTACTCCTTTGGCGCACGCGACTCGAGAACAAATCAAAGGACATGTTTCACTTGTTCTGTGAAGTTATAGAGAGCAATGGAGTTAATGGCGAGATTCTGGAAGGAGTCACTGGTGTAATAAAAGGGCATCTGACATCTCTTGCTGAATATTTTGACAAATACTTCACGCGCGAAGACATTAAAGCGTTCGACTGGATTCGTATTCCTTTTCAGTGTGTATTCTCTGACTTAACCGGTCGTGCACAAGAAGAATTACCAGAACTGCCTAGCGATCGCACATTACAAATTAAATTTAACGACCCCGCTGTGGATATATCTTCCCTTTGGTGCACTGTTTCGCAGGAATACCCGTTTTTGACAGCCATGGCGATGAAAGATCTTCTACATTTTTCAACAATCTATTTATGCGAAGTTTCATTTTCTGCATTGACTGCCATGAAAACCAAATATCGTTCAAGAATGAACGTGGAGGATGATCTTCCAGTGTGTTTGTCACAAATTCCAGCCAGAATAGACATGCTATTCAACTGGAAACAGTGCCATCTTTAAAGTAAATGAGAATAACTTTTGTGTAGCATTGAATATGCAGTTTGTGATTGTACTTGTAGTTGTACGAACTCCCTGTAACTGCGAGTTCTTGTTCTTTGCAGCCGAATCTGTAGAGATGTTGGCAAACATCATCGTATCGGCGTGAGAGCGGGTTATGGAGGCTACCTTTTCAGTCCCAGAGTACAGCTAAAAAACAGGGGGTGTGCTATTCTTCTTTAGCAGACTCCACCGCCATATGGACTATGGCGATCCCTGCCCCGTTAGCCAGGCTAGACCTGTTACTGGGAGTACCACGGAGAGGTGGGACAGAGTCTTGGTCAGCTATAGTTCGCTAACCTTGGCGCTAGCATATCAGCTATGGGTAGCTGATTAGCTCATCGGACAGCGTCGTCACACCCCAGAATATGCAGTTAAACATGTAGAGAAAATATGACATAATACTTTATAAAATTAGATTTATACCTTGCAAATATAAAGCACTTTATCAGTGGGCCGCAAAAAATGTTTGACTTTTAAATGTGGGCCGTGCAGCAAAAGGGGTCTGATAACCGCTGTTCCAGACTAAATGTTTCCGAATGATTAGAAGGAGATTCTAGCCAAAATACCATGAGAAACAATTTATTATTTGCAGAAATGCAGATCAAGCCACTGACTTCGATTACTGAGGAAGGGTGTCGGCACTGGTCGGGACATGTGCTCCGGATGACTGACGACACATTACCATAATGGACACCACAGGGGAAAAGAATTTAGGGTAGACCAAAAGAGACATGAAGAAGAACAACAGAGAGGATGTTGAGCAATAGAGGGCAGGAGCAAAAAAAAAGGCAGTTTGTGGAAAACCCTTGCGGAAGCTCCATGTGCCTTGGGCACTTAAGGTTCAGTGAGTGAGAGAGAGAGTGAAAAGAGAGAGAGAGAGTTTAAATTTTTGTCTCTAAGTTTGAATGGCACTACCGCTTTTAATGACTGCAGCGCCCTAACCTGGAGTGGCTCTCGCCGTGGCACGATATTTCGCCAGTTCTTTCAGGTCGCTGTGGCTGATGAAAAAAATCTTTCAAGGACGCTTTATTGCTTTGGACTGACTCTTGAATATCAGTATCAAAGAATTTACCAGCACGATAATCCTTCCTGTCTGTCTGTCTGACTGTCTGTCTGACTGTCTGTCTGATTGACTGTCTGCTTGACTGTCTGTCTGTCTTCCTGACTGTCTGTCTGTCTCGCGTGCACACACATACATCCACAAATACACGACTTTTCCATCCTCTAAAACAGTTACTCACGAAGCAACAAAGACTAAGAATACACGTCTCCTGGACAATTACTTTTAAGTTTAATGACGCAGTTGTTGCTGT
Organism: Achatina immaculata; assembly: GCA_009760885.1. Lineage (NCBI taxonomy): Eukaryota > Metazoa > Mollusca > Gastropoda > Stylommatophora > Achatinidae > Lissachatina > Lissachatina immaculata. The sequence continues at coordinate 8,518,469 of CM019717.1, forward strand.
TGTTATTGTTGTTGTTGTCGTTGTTGGCAATGCTGCTATTGTTGTTCTGCCTCCTCGCAACTACGGTTAGGATGTACCTAGCGGTCGACACTGTGCGTGAGTTAAACCACGAACGTCCTATGACTTTACAGATGGTTACATCTTATGAGAGCTGGTTACATCGTATGAGAGCTGGTTACATCTTATGAGAGCTGGTTACATCTTATGAGAGCTGGTTACGACAGCATGCTTGAAGAAAATTTGTCTGTCTTATTTGACAGCTACGAAAAGTGCAGTAAATTCCGATTCTATGAAAATGGCCATAATAAAACTCCCCACCATAATCACTATAAACACACATTCATTCATTCATTTGCATGTCCCTTGCGGAACTTTGCTTCCCAAACAGCACTCCTGTAGGCCTCTCGGTTGTGAGCAAGATGGCCTGCCGCTGCTGCATCCTGCTTCTTCTTCTTCTTCTTCTTCATTCGCATAACTGCTGCATCCATTTGCAGATCGTCAACGATATCTTGCAGCCATCTTCGTTTTGGTCTTCCTCTTTTTCTTTTTCCCATTATGTACCCTTCCAATACGGTCTTCTCTAAATTATCATGATGTTTAATGTGTCCAAAATATTTAAGTTTTCTCTCTTTAATCCTCTTTACTAGCCAGCCTTCTTCAATATTAAGCTCTTGTATTATAGATATATTTGTTCTTTTTTGTGTCCACGATATTTGAAGAACTCTTCTGTAGCATTTACATTCAAAGACATGTATAAACACACATACAGTGACACATTGCACAGTTCTTGGTTAAAAACTACATAAGCATTAAGTACATGTTTTCTTGTTTCCGTCAGTTCCTCGGGAATTTCATTCTGATACATAAAATAACGGCTATAAGATCTTTGACAAATAACAACAACAGCAAGATATTGAAAGAGGTAATATTTCTATATTTAGACATGAAGAAATATCCTCTTCAACAAACAAAACCGGATGTTAAACAAAGTAACTAAGTAAGCTATATAAGCAAGTAGGGGGATTTTCCAATTTCGTCATTTCTTTTTACTCCGCACGGACACGCATATACACCAACCCACTCACCGCCACCCATTAAGCTTCGGAAATTCCCGATAATTATTGTGCCTACTAATAAGTTTCCTGTTTTTCTACATACTAAAGTCCTGTCACTGTACCTTGTAAAGCAATCTTCTGGTGGGCGTTGGTAAAGGAATGCAGTTTAATGCAAGCAGTGTTTCGAAAATGTAAGTGAAATAATCCCGTCGTATCACCAGCTGTTGTTTTCAAAGACAGCGTTTTGAAATTTGGTGCGTAAAATAAGAAAATATGTCGTGGCTTCGGGACATCGTGATTGTTGCTGGTATGAAAACAGCCAGTTCCGTGTTGTTGATTTTTTATTTCAGTTGAATTGGTGGAAATTTCTTCTGACTCCTAGGAAGTCCAGTAAGACGTTTTGTCTGGGGTCTCTCTGCGGACATCTGTTCCAAGTTTTTTTTTCTTTTTCAGGAGATTATAACATACTGTAGGAGCACTTGAAATGGGACCTTTATCATCTATTTTGCCTCTGTTTTGACAACTAAGATCTCCCGTAGTGTTCAGAAGAGTATCATTGTATTGACAGTTTTCGTCAAAAAAGATGTTTTGAAGTAGGCAGATATCAGCTACTGTGGATTTTTTTAAGAGCAACATCTTTTTGATCAACTTCTGTCACGACTGACTTTACCAAGTTTAGATCGTAGCAGCTTCATGTCAAGACTGACTCTACCAATGTTGGATCGTAGCAGCTTCCTGTCAAGACTGACTTTACCAATGTTGGATCGTAGCAGCTTCCTGTCAAGACTGACTCTACCAATGTTGGATCGTAGCAGATTCCTGTCAAGACTGACTCTACAAATGTTTGATTTGAACAGTTTCCTGTCAAGGCTGTGACACTACCAGTGTTGGGTTTTAGCAGCTTCCTGTCAAGGCTGACTCTACCAATGTTGGATATGAGCAGCTTCTGTCAGGGGTGATTCTACCAATGTGGAATTTGGGCAGTTTCTCTCAAGGCTGACTCTACCAATGTTGGATTTGGGCAGGTTTTGTCAAGGCTCTCTCTACCAATGTTGAATCTTAGCAGCTTCTGTCAAGACTGACTCTAACAATGTTGGATTTTAGCAGCTTCTATCAAGGCTGACTCTACCAATGTCGGATATATGCAGCTTCTATCAAGGCTGACTCTACCAATGTTGGATTTGAACAGCTCCTATCAAGGCTGACACTACCAATGTTGGATTTGAGCAGCTTCTGTCGATACTGACTCTACCAATGTTGGATTTGAGCAGCTTCTATCAAGGCTGACACTACCAATGTTGGATTTGAGCAGTTCTCTCAAGACTGACTCTACCAATGTTGGATTTGAGCAGCTTCTTTGAAGCCTGACTCTGGCGATGTTGGATTTTAGCAACTTCCTATCAAGACTGACTCTACCAATGTTGGATTTGAGCAGCTTATTTGAAGGCTGAGTCTGGCGATGTTGGATTTTAGCAGCTTCTGTCAAGGCTGACACTACCAATGTTGAATTTGAGCAGCTTCTATCAAGACTGACTCTACTAATGTTGGATTTGAGCAGCTTCTCTCAAGGCTGAGTCTACCAATGTTGGATTTGAGCAGCTTCTGTCAATACTAACTCTACCAATGTTGGTTTTGAGCAGCTTCTATCAAAGTTGACTCTACCAATGTTGGATTTGAGCAGTTTCTGTCAGTACTGACTCTACCAATGTTGGATTTGAGCAGCTTCTTTGAAGGCTGAGTCTGGCGATGTTGGATTTGATCAGCTTCTATCAAGGCTGACTCTACTAATGTTGGATTTGAGCAGCTTCTCTCAAGGCTGAGTCTACCAATGTTGGATTTGAGCAGCTTCTGTCAATACTGACTCTACCAATGTTGGATTTGAGCAGCTTCTGTCAAGGCTAACTCTACCAATGTTGGTTTTGAGCAGCTTCTATCAAAGTTGACTCTACCAATGTTGGATTTGAGCAGTTTCTGTCAGTACTGACTCTACCAATGTTGGATTTGAGCAGCTTCTTTGAAGGCTGAGTCTGGCGATGTTGGATTTGATCAGCTTCTATCAAGGCTGACTCTACTAATGTTGGATTTGAGCAGCTTCTCTCAAGGCTGAGTCTACCAATGTTGGATTTGAGCAGCTTCTGTCAATACTAACTCTACCAATGTTGGATTTGAGCAGCTTCTATCACGGCTAACTCTACCAATGTCAGTTATAAGCAGCTTCTATCAAGGCTGACACTACCAGTGTTGGATCTGAGCAGCTTCTATCACGGCTGACACTATCAATGTTGGATTTGAGCAGCTTCTGTCGATACTGACTCTACCAATGTTGAATTTGAGCAGCTTCTATTAAGGCTGGCTCTACCAATGTTGGATTTGAGCAGCTTCTCTCAAGGCTGACTCTACAAATGTTGGATTTGAGCAGCTATTTGAAGGCTGAGTCTGGCGATGTAGGATTTGAGCAGCTTCTATCAAGGCTGACACTACCAATGTTGGATTTGAGCAGTTCTCTCAAGACTGACTCTACCAATGTTGGATATAAGCAGCTTATATCAAGGCTGACTCTATCAATGTTGGATTTGAGCAGCGTGTTTGAAACCTGACTCTGGCAATGTTGGATTTTAGCAACTTCCTATCAAGACTGACTCTACCAATGTTGGATTTGAGCAGCTTATTTGAAGGCTGAGTCTGGCGATGTTGGATTTTAGCAGCTTCTGTCAATACTGACACTACCAATGTTGGATTTGAGCAGCTTCTATCAAGGCTGACTCTACCAATGTCAGTTGTAAGCAGCTTCTACCAAGGCTGACACTACCAATGTTGGATTTGAGCAGCTTCTGTCGATACTGACTCTACCAATGTTGGATTTGAGCAGCTTCTATCAAGGCTGAGTCTACCAATGTTGGATTTGAGCAGCTTCTGTCAATACTGACTCTACCAATGTTGGATTTGAGCAGCTTCCTGTCAATACTGACTCTACCAATGTTGGATTTGAGCAGCTTCTATCACGGCTGACTCTACCAATGTCAGATATAAGCAGCTTCTATCAAGGCTGACACTACCAATGTTGGATCTGAGCAGCTTCTATCAAGGCTTACACTATCAATGTTGGAATTGAGCAGCTTCTGTCGATACTGACTCTACCAATGTTGGATTTGAGCAGCTTCCTGTCAAGACTGACTCTACCAATGTTGGATTTGGGCAACTTCTGTTAAAGGCTGAGTCTGGCGATGTTGGATTTTAGCAGCTTCCTGTCAAGGCTGACACTACCAACGTTGGGTTTGAGCAGCTTATATCACGGCTGACTCTACCAATGTCAGATATAAGTAGCTTCTATCAAGGCTGACTCTACCAATATTGGATTTGAGCAGCTTCTATCAAGGCTGACACTATCAATGTTGGATTTGAGCAGCTTCTATTAAGGCTGGCTCTACCAATGTTGGATTTGAGCAGCTTCTATTAAGGCTGGCTCTACCAATGTTGGATTTGAGCAGCTTCTATCAAGGCTGACTCTACCAATGTTGGATTTGAGCAGCTTATTTGAAGGCTGAGTCTGGCGATTTTGGATTTGAGCAGCTTCTATCAAGGCTGACACTACCAATGTTGGATTTGAGCAGCTTCTATCAAGGCTGACTCTACCAATGTTGGATTTGAGCAGCTTCTATCAATACTGACTCTACCAATGTTGGATTTGAGCAGCTTCTATCAAGGCTGACTCTACCAATGTTGGATTTGAGCAGCTTCTATCAAGGCTGACTCTACCAATATTGGATTTGAGCAGCTTCTATCAATACTGACTCTACCAATGTTGGATTTGAGCAGCTTCTATCAAGGCTGACTCTACCGATGTTGAATTTGCCTAATGGACCATATTAACAATGAGTAATGTATGTGTTGCAAGATTCAGTTTCCTTGTACCTTCTTCTGGGAGCTGTCATAACAGAGCAATATTAACATATAATATTCGTTCAACAGCAAAGATATATCAAACTTAAGACCTGGAGAAAGCGGTGTGAATTTGTTTATATCCATGAGAAAGAAATTTAGTGACGTGCTCACTGACTAAAATTCGATGAGAAATATACCGAATATCAGGTTTTAAGTTTTCGGATTAATGCGAATATTCTAGTTTTGGGGTGGTCGAATGTGAATATAGTATTCCTCCCACATCTGATGTTTCATCAACCGCTCTTTTAATTGTCTGAGACTTGAAATAATAAATAAATATTACATTTAAAATATTAGGTAATTTTTAAAAAAATTAGAATTCTTAATTTTCAGTTCATAAATTTTACTGCATTACTATAACTATCATATTTTATTGTTAATTATTTTTGTTTTCTATCATTTTAAAAATTAAATTGTATCGTACGTACGTACGTATGTATGTATGTATGTATGTGTGTATATGTATGTGTGTATATGTATGTATGTATGTATGTGTGTGTCTGTCTGTATTATGTATGTATGTATGCGTGTATGTATGCGTGTATGTATGTATGTATGTATGTATGTATGTATGTATGTATGTATGTGTGTGTATGTGTGTATGTATGTATGCCTGCCTGCCTGCCTGCCTGTCTGTCTGTCTGTCTGTCTGCCTGTCTGTCTGTCCCTCCCAAACCACTTCCTTCAGCGCTGTCTTGTTGAAGGATATGATAAACTTCTTGTTTTTGTTTGATTGTTTATTTGTTTGTTTTTGAAATCACAAGATAAAAATATCACACAATGTGAACTGCATGTGTATGAAAATTTGAGGAAGAGACCTCAGAAATTTTTTTAAACAAGTAGAAAGAGGAATTGTGCTTTTATAGAAGGTTGGGAAAGACAAATATCTCTCTGATACAGAGTTCATCAGTCCTCTCGATTTTGCTGGTGTTGGAAAGAAGTTGTTGAAGGCTGTAACTACAGTAAGACGTGACCCAGTTGTTGAAGACTACCTGATTACAAGTAGAACAATTATTTGATGCCAGCATCGTATTTTAAGAATTTGTTTCACCAGGATAATATTTTAACATCTTCCCATACTATCATTTTTAACATCTTCCCATATTATCATATTTTAACATCTTCTCATATTATCATATTTTAACTATTACTTCATTGCTGCCCTGCATTCTCCTTTTAAATTTCTTTTTAATCACAGGAATAGCACAGATACATCAAACAGAAGACCTGGAGCAATATCTCAGAGCAGTAAAATGAGCAACATGAAGATAAAAATGGAAGCTATTTTAAGTGTCTTTGGTGAAAATCCTGATGACATAGATATGAACAGTTTAAACCTGAACGATGACGAAGCGGTTGAGGCGCTCTGTGAGACAAACTGGAAAAGCATTCGAGGCAATGCAAAAAGCTACAGTAACCACCTACTAGAACCAAGGAAGAAATCCCAGAGAAGTACACTTTTGACTGTTCTTCAAAAAGAGCACGAGAACCTTCAAGACATAATGTTGTGCGTGCTGTGTCATACAGAGAAACGGAACATGACATTTCTCCCCTGTGGGGACTTCATTTCATGTGCGTCCTGTTCTGAAACCGTGGGCTGTTGTCCCAGATGTTGGAGAACAATTGAAGGTGTGGTCCAGACTTTTCTGAGCTGAAAAGACTTCTGAGAGTCAGGGAAAAGACATAGGCTCGTTCTCATATACATAGTATGGACTGGTCATACTTTAACAGATTTTACAAATAGACTTTGAAATCAATTTTCTTATCCTGTCACTATGCTTAGATGTTAGTACATGTTTATAATTTAGTGTGAATAGCAGCTTGCTTCCTTTTATGTCCAGCATCTCTAGTAGCGAGTAACAAAAGTCCTGTTTTCGAAATATTAAGTTAAAGTTTTTCAGCTATTTTACCAAACCTTGAAAAGATTTAACAGAACCCTAATATTAAAATCATTATATCTACGGCTCATTAAGCTGATGTGATAAATAAGTCTTTAATGTTATAATGTAGGCCTGGTAATAATTATCAATATTTTTAGAGGAAAATGATATTTCCTATGGATCTCATTACAGACAATTGTTTTTAGAAATAAAAATCTCTTTCAGAACCTCCAGCAACCTCTCACGGAACCTGGCTGACAGTTTAAAAAAAAAAAAAAAGAATAGCAGTTACTTACTTTTAAATTCTAACCTTTTCTTTGACTTTATATTTTAACATATATTAAAATAAACTATTAATAATAAACTTTCGAAATATAAAGGCGTATCTGCAATCGAAATTAAATGATTGCTGTGAGACTAAAATAGCCAAATATAGTTTTTAAAGTGTCTTATGAAGATATGTCTGCCTCAGCTTTTCAATAGACATCTGGAGTTTTAATATTACTTGTATGTTTATGAAATTGTGTTTACTCCATCATCATCATCATCAGGTGCCGTGCCGACTTGCGTTGTCTATTACGCTTCTCCAGAATATACGATCCTTCATGCAGGCCATCAGCTCAGTTGGTGATCTCCTCTCACACAATCCCGTTAGACTGTCCAGTATCATTTCTCTTGGTCTTCCTCTTGATCTTCTTCCTTCTATTTTTCCTGTTGTTATAATATTTTCAATGCCCCCTCTTCTCATTGCATGTCCTATGAAAGTACATTGTCTCTCTCTTATCTTTTTGACAAGGTTTTTTGTCTCTCCAGCTCTTCTCATACATTCTTCATTAGTTATTTTTGCTGTCCAAGGGATTCGCAACATTTTTCTAATAAACTACATTTCTTCTGCTTCCAATGATTTTTGTGCAGACCTGCCTATTGTCCATGATTCACTTCCATATAACAAGATAGATTCAGTATAGCATTTTAGGACTCGTTTTCTAACATTCATTGATAAGGATGTGTTGCATAATATGTTTCTCATTCTCTGAAATGCAGTCTTTGCTTGGCCTATTCTCTTCCTTATTTCTGTTCTGCATTTCCCATCCGAAGTTATTACTACTCCAAGGTATTTGAATTTCTGCACCTGATTTAGAATATTTCTTTTTAATTTTGTACTGCATGTTGGTGGATTCTGTTTCTTAGATATAACCATAGTCTCTGTCTTTTTGATGTTCAAAGTAAGGCCTTTCTGTTCACTTCTTTGAGTGACTTTATACAAGAGATTGTGCAGGTCTTGGTGGTTCTCAGCTATCAGTACTGTGTTGTCGAAAGTTGTTAATATTGTATCCTCTAATTTGTATGCCTGGTTCTGTGATGATCATTCTTAGAATATTCTCGCTGTACAGAGAAAAAAGGTCTGGAGATAGTACACATCATTGTCGCACCCCTTATTTTATAGGTTGATATTTTCCAGTTCTGTTTTCAACTCGAATTGCTGCTTCTTGCTGCCAGCATAGATATTTTACAATCCTCAGGTCTTTGCCGTCTATGTTGATGTCTTCAAGCATTTTAATAATTTCATTGTGTTTCACCTTGTTGAATGCCTTGGTGTAATCAATGAAGCATAAATAGAGATCTTTCTGTACTTCTAAAGCTCTTTCTGTTAGTGTTCGCAAAGCATAAATGGCATTGTGTGTTCCCTTTCCTTCAACAAATCCAAACTGTTCATCTGCTATTTCCATTTTTATCTTTTTCTTTGCTCTTCTCATAATAGTTCTTAGAAGTAGCTTCATTATGTGACATGAAAGGTTGATAGTCCGGTGGTCATCACATTCCTTTGCACCTGGTTTCTTTGGTAGTGCTATAAACATGGATTTAAGCAGGTCACTGGGCATATAACCACTGTTGTAAATGTCATTCAGTAACTTGGCTATTATTTTTATTCCTATCTCCTCTGTGGGCTCTTTATTACTGTACTAGTATGCACTAGGGGAACAGAAGTAAGGATAGACCAAAAGAGACATGGAGAAGAACAACAGAAAGGATGTTGAGCAATAGAGGGCTCACCTGGGCAAGAGCAGAAAAAAAGGCGAAGGACAGGCATTTGTGGAAAACCCTTGCGGAAGCCCCATGTGCCCTGAGCACTTAAGGTTCAGAGAGAGAGAGAGTATGCACTGTTTAGTCCATTATTAATCTGCGTATGTAAATAGATTACTGATTTACTATTCTACCAATATGTTTAATTTCTTGAATTATTAATATTTTGTTGTATATGCTATTTATTGGATTATTAATCTTTTATTGTATGTGCAGTTTATTGGTTTATTAATCGTTTATTGTATGTGGAGTTTACTGGTTTATTAATCTTTTATTGTACGTGCAGTTCATTGTCTTATTAATCTTTTATTTTATGTGCTGTTTATTGGATTATTAATATACTAATATGTCTGCATTCTTTCGTGATTTAATAATTCGCTCTGTATATTCCGACTTTAAAAGAGTGTAAAAATAATTTCCTTCGCTCTAAGGTAGTTTTACAATTTGGGATAAACAAGTGATAAAGTTAATAGACTTTACAATAAAATGCCACATATATTTGAAAATTGTTTCCCACTAGATCTAGATAAGTTAGCCTTTGCAAGAACTTGCTAATTACATATCTAATATATATATATATATATATATATATATATATATATATATCTGAACCTTAAGTGCCCAGGGCACATGGGGCTTCCGCAAGGGTTTTCCACAAATGCCTGTCCTTCGCCTTTTTTTCTGCTCTTGCCCAGGTGAGCCCTCTATTGCTCAACATCCTTTCTGTTGTTCTTCTCCATGTCTCTTTTGGTCTATCCTTACTTCTGTTCCCCTGTGGTGTCCATCTTAGTGCTATTTTTGGTAGTGAGTTGTCAGTCATTCGGAGCACATGTCCAAACCATCGCCAGCGTCTTTCCTCAATAATTGTTTTCAGTGGCTTCATTTGCATTTCTGCCAATAAGATGTTATTTCTTATGGTGTTTGGCCAAAATATTTTTCTAATTCTTCGTAAACATTTAGTCTGGAAAGAATTCAACTTGTTTTCTATGGTTTTGGTGACTTTCCAGCATTCACTTCCATAGAGTAGTACACTTAGAACATTACTCTTAAATATCCTGATTTTCATATTTATGCTTAGTTTTTTTTTATTTCCATATAGTCTGCAGCACTGCAAAAGCCTGGTTTGCTCTAGTAAGTCTGCTGTTGATGTCCTCTGTGCTGTCTCCATTTTCTACTACTCTACTGCCAAGGTATACAAATTCGTTGACCTCCTCCACTAACTTACTATCTACTCTGAGTACATTTCTATTGTTCACATTTTACTTCATTAACTTTGTCTTTCCTACGTTGATCTTTAGTCCTATGTTGTTTGCATTCTGAGTTAGCTTGTTTATTTTATCTTGCATATCTTTGTGACTGCTTGATAATAGACAAATGCCGTCCGTAAAGTCAAGGTCCTCCAGCACTGTGTCAAGGGTTCATTTTAATCCTTTGCGTTTGTCTGATGTTGCCTCCTTCATTAACCAGTCTACTGCCAAGATAAATAATGTTGGTGATTGTACACATCCCTGTTTCACTCCTGTTTGTACCCTAAAGCTGCTGGAGGTATGTTCTCCACGGATCACTTTGCACTGAAAACCCTCATATAGGGCTTTGATTACATTTACTATCTTATGGGGGAGGCCATGCCATCTTAGAATTTTCCACAGTGCATCTCTGTTGACACTGTCAAAGGCTTTCTCAAAATCTATAAACAGTGCATATGTTGTGCTATGCCACTCATTTGCCTGTTCTAATATTTGTCTAAGTACAAATATGTGGTCTATGCATGATGTCTAATATCTGGGGACACAATTTCACATGACAACGTGAAAATATTTCACATTCTTAGGGTTCGGTTATTCAGAGTAAATGATAAAATTCACAAAGATATGATCGTGATGATGATAATGTTATGTAAAATTGCTAATTATCGCGGAACCGTGGCGACAAATGAAACTACTCAGTGTCTTTTTTCCACTGCCAGTGTGGTTCGCACTACTGAAGAATCGGAAAAGAAAGTGTTTTGTACCAAATTATCAGTTCAAAGTCAACATTGCTGGAGCCAACTTTTCTCAATAGTTTTCTTAATGAGCTGCAGTAAACAGATTAGCTTTACATAAGGTAAACTTTATGCAGCGTTTTACAGTAATATTTCGGAAATCTTAGCTAACGCACGAATAACAACACTAATGCATCCAAGACATGTTCTCAGTAATTCTTCTTCTTACATTCTTCCTGTGCCGTTAAACGTCACATAGGGATCGCAAGAAATTTCGTCAAGTTTTTCTATCCTCGGCGAGTTTTTCAACTTTATCAAGGGATTTTATGCCTCCTAAACTGCCTTCTTTTAACCATTATCAGTAATTACCGATTTAGAAATACAAAAATGAGCTTCTCTACTACGAGAGTACTAAAATGCTCCCCGATATAAAATATCCCTTCCCACCTAATGATAAATGCGGTGATGCATGGAAGGACGGACTGTCACCTGGTGAATAGATAAAACAAGTATTGACTGCACCAGCTAAAGACGTTAGTACATGAATTTTGGCGTCTGTCCTGCGTATTACAGCAATAACTATGAACGTGTTGCAATTATTTGGCGTGTTGCCTACTCAACTATACTGTGACTGTAGATGCGTTACACACCAGCTGAACAAGTATTTGACTGAATACTTCACATCACTGTTACAGAGCAGTTATTGGCTTTCTGCTACACAAGTGACAACGAGACGTTACATTAATATACACTGTGTATCCAGGACACTGTGTAATACAGACATTACCAGTTTACATGGAGTAACAACTAAACACTAGCACAACAATTGGCAAACTCAACATAGATCCAAAGGCCATAGGATTTCAGCAGTTAAAAAAAAAAAGATAACAAGAGTTTAATGATGAAAACACAGACTTGTAGATGCATGTTGTAAATGAACGTGATGCCTGAAAAAACCGATGGAACAATCACAATGAATACAGGGAAAAATGTCTGGGCGATTAATATCACCATGGGACACTCACACCATCACATAAAGAAAAACTTGCTAGCTTCATATGTACTGAAATTCAACATTCCTTGCTGACATTGAATCCAAACGGGACATGGATTCAGACACACAACTCTGTGTAATGACTCGTGACAACTGTCCTAAAAAGAAGTCCATTTACAAAACGAAACACTAACTTTATCACACATTTGTCCTAAAAAGGACAGTCAACCAAAAACTTACATTGCCGAGCAATAGTCATATTGAACATCCCATAGCAAACTTATATACAACCTGTCACTACATCTCGCACAGCGCGCGCGCGCACACACACAACACCGCACCGTACACATCGTGTTGCACTTGTTTTGGATAGCGTGGGAATAGATTGTGGGTGGGCTGTCAGTGTGGCTAGGGAGAAAGCCACCGGCGGATCTCATAATCAAGTCTAAAGACAGGGAATTGTGGAGAGAAATGATCGCCTATCTATTCCCACGCTGTCCAAAACAGGTACCTATAAATTTCCGCCCAGATCCATCGCCAACCTTCGTACCTAAGATGGCACACGTTGATGACGAAGACTGACATATCTTAATCTTTCCCGTGCCGTTAAATGTCACATAGTGCTCGCATCTTAGTTTGACAAGAATTACTGTCTTCGGCGAGTTTTTCAATCTCATCAAGGGATGTTATTCCCACTACACTGGCCTTTTAATAATGTCCTCTTTCACGTGATCGACCTCTTTTTTTCCGGCCTTTTGTGTTCCACTTGATAGCTTGTTTTGGGATTCTCTGGTTGTTTCTTCTCACCACATGACCGACATATGTCCATTTTCTTTTTCTGACCACTCATGGGACAGGTTGTTGTTTGCTCATCTGTCTAATCTCTGCATTGTTCTTGAATTCGTTCCACTTTATACCGAGTATTTTCCTGAGGTATTTGTTTTTAAAAGGGTCTAATTTCTTGTCTGTTCCTTTAGTTGTTTTCCAGCTTTCATATGAATAAAAGATAATGGATATTGCATTTGAATTGAATAATCTTAACTTGGTTTTTGTGCTTATAACTTTTGAATGCCATATGTTCTCAAGTGATAATCTAGAGAAAATCGTCTTGGAAGGGTCATTCATTTATTTGCATGTCCCTTTGCCTCCCAAACAGCACTCCTGTAGGCCTCTCGGTTGTGAGCAAGATGGCCTGCTGCTGCTGCAACCATTTTCAGATTGTCAACGATGTCTTGCAACCATCTTCGCCTTGGTCTTCCTCTCTTTCTTTTTCCATTTATGTACCCTTCCAATACGGTCTTCTTTAAATTATCATGACGTTTAATGTGGCCAAAATATTTAAGTTTTCTCTCTTTAATCCTCTTTACTCGCCAGCCTTCTTCAATACTAAGCTCTTGTATTATAGATATATTTTTCTTTTTTTGTGTGCACGATATTTGGAGAACTCTTCTGTAGCATTTACATTCAAAGGCATTTATGTGTTTCTCAGCTGTTTTGTTAAGTGTCCAGGTATCACAGGCATATGTTGCGATGGGAAAGATGCATGCCCTTAAAAATCTTATTCTTGTGGTTCTGTCTGCTCCTCTCCACAGATTCTTTATTTGTTTTACTTTCTGAAGAGCGATAGATGTCCTCCTTTTAATTTCCCTCATTATTAGTTAGTAGTGATCCAATATATTCAAAACTCTCCACTTTTCCCAGTTTTTCTTCATTGATACATATTTCAGCTGCCTTGTTTGTTTTGTCAGTTGTCATCAATTTAGTTTTCTTCGCATTAAGATAGAGGTTCTGCTCTTCGCTGTTCTTACGGACTGACATAATTAGTTTTTCCATTCCTTTTTGTGTTGTGGACAGTAATACTGTGTCATCGGTATATCTAATCTTTGGTATTTCATAACCTCCAATTGTTATGGCATCGTAATATTCTTTGTCTACATCTTCTCTAACATTCCTCATTATATTTTCAGTATACAAGTTAAATAAGTAGGGTGACAATATGCACCCCTGTTTTATGTCAAACCAAGTTGTTGTTTCACCATTTATTCTTACTGTTGCTTGTTGGTCTAGATACAGCAGTGATGTTAATTGTATCAAATGTGTTGCAAATTCCATTTTTTCCATTATTTCCCAAAGTTTCTGGTGTTGTACACAATCAAATGCCTTTGAGTAGTCTATAAAGGATAAATATAGATTCGCATTATACTCTCTGCATTTCTCTATTATTAATCTTATATTGAATATATGATCTCTTGATCCTCTTCCTTGCCTGAAACCAGCTTGGACCATATTGACTTCTTCTTCTATTTTCTTTCGAAGTCTACCCATTATGATTTTTAACAGAATTTTACTGGCATGACTAATCAGGGCAACAGTTCTGTAGTTTGTGCATAATTTCAGGTTATCCTTTTTTGGCAGTGGTATGAATACAGTTATTTTCCATTCTTTTGGCCAAATACCTGAATGCCACATCTTTTTACATAGTGCATGATAGATTTTTGCACATTCCTTTCCTCTTGCTTTAATAAATTCAGCTGTTATCTCATTACATCCTGGTGTTTTACCATTTTTCAGATTCTTTATTGGCCATAAAACGTCTTCTATTGTCGGTTCGGGTTCTTTCTCCTCCAATAATAATTCACACTGCTGATTTCTGCTTCCACCGTCGGTTGTTTCATACATTCCTTTGCAATATTCCTTCCATTATTTTAGAATTTCCTCTGTCTCTGTTAAGGTATTCCCCATCTCATCACAAATTACATTTAGCTTAGATATGACATTTCTCGTCAATGTCTTCATTTCTTTAAACATTTCACTATTTCTTCCACACTTCTGATGTTCTTCTATTCTTTCACACCAATCTTGTATGTATTGTTTTTTGTCTTTTCTTATATTTCTTCGTACTTCTTTTGTTAAAGTTTTATATTTCTCTTTGTTGTTGTATGTCACTTTCCATTGCGTCTTCATTTCTCTACACTGTTTTATCAGTTCTAGTGTACCTTCTGTGATCCATCCATTCTTTTCTGTTTTCTTTATTGGAACCATGTCTTTAGCTGTTATTAAGATATATTTGGCCTGCGTAGCCTGTTCATCTGGTGTCATCTCCTCTTGTACAGCCATCAGGATTTCAAAACAGTTCTTCACTTCTATACTGTATTGCTCTGGTATATTTGTAAGATCAAAGCGGAGTGGTCTTGATCTCGTAACTGTCTTTTTTTATCTTTATCTTCATGTCTGCTATTAATAACTCATGGTCCGTGTCACAATCAGCACTTGGTAAAGTTTTTGCTGATGTTATACTTGACCCCCACCTTCTTTGCACTAAAATGTAATCTATTTGATTCCTGGTTTTCCCCATCAGGTGACGTCCATGTGTAAAGTCTTCTTGGATGTTGTTTAAAAAGTGTGTTAGTGATCATTACCTCATTTTCCAAGCAAAGCGCCATTAGATTGTCACCTGTCTCATTTCTATGTCCTATGCTAAATTTCCCTACAACATGTCCTTCATCTTCTGTTCTTTCTGTACCAATCTTTGCGTTAAAATCCCCCATTATTAATACAATATCATTTTTCCGTACCTGGTCTATTGTCGTTTGCAGTGTGTTATAAAAGTTTTCTACTTCCTCTTCTTCTGCTGCTGATGTAGGTGCATATATCTGGATGATTGTTACATTTCTAGGAATGCCCTTAAGTCTGATTGTTAGGATTCTATCACTTACTGGACTGTAGCCTAGTAATGCTTTTGATGTTGATTTGTCCAAATAAAAAGCCACTCCATTCTTTCCTCCTACTTCTCCACCAGAGTATATAAAGATATTATCATTCTCGCTCTTAAAGGGTACATAATGGGAACAAGAAAGAGAGGAAGACCAAGGCGAAGATGACTGCAAGACATCGTTGATGATCTGCAAATGGATGCATCAGCAGCAGGCCATCTTGCCCACAACCGAGAGGCCTAAAGGAGTGCTGTTAGGAGGCAAAGTTCCACAAGGGACATGCAAATGAATGAAATGAATGTTTTCAAGATTAACATTACACCGTTAAAAGGGGAAGCACTCTCATTTTATAGTGCTGCGAAAATAAAGCAGATGTTACGCACAGCACTGGAAGTATGACAAAAAATGATTGTTCTTTCAGCTCATTCGTAATAATCCTGAAGTATTCGATCACGCCCAACTTAAGGTGAAGATGGTGAATTAACCCAACAGTTTATAGATGGAGCTGTCAGAGGAATTCGGTGATATCTGTCCGTGGGATGATCTCTCCACCGTCACAAGCATGATGGTGGCTCGAATGTTTCCAGTGGTGCGTTGTGGCTTTGTTGTTTTAGTAGTCTTAGTCCAGTCTAAATATACACATACTCGCTGTAACCCGCAGAAATGACAGGGAATAAATGGTAGATTTTTTGTTGTTGTGAAAACTACGATGCATAACGTGACACCATAAATGTATGCTTGGCAGAGAAACCTCAAAAATGACAGAGGCCGATCTTGAAACATGTAACCAGGGTTAACATATTTTGAAATGCAAACGCGGGACACATTTACTGACTGGTTACTTGAATGCTTGATCTTTATTATTTACGTTCTCAATTAATCTAAAATGAATAAATCAAAAGTACTTATGGGTGCAGACTTCTACTGTGGTTTCCACTGTGCTGTCTGATTTTACAAAGTAATTTTGACGACAATGCATTCTTTGAACTGCTGTTCTGTGCCCCCCCCCCTTTTGAGTCCAGATATAATTGTAAGTTTAAACCTCATTTACTGGCCACAGACACAAAAGTATCAGGCTTACACACCGTGCTTTCAGCTTCCAAAATTTTTTTCTACCACTTCTGAAACAAGAATGCTTTTTCCATTATTTGTCTGTACATTTACATTTTCTTTTAGTTATATTGTCTGAGATACACAGCACAAATAGGCTACATGACATATAGAAGCCTAGATCATAAGCAGACATCTGAGAAACTGAAACTAACACCGAAAGTCAGAAGTGAAAACAAGAATCTTCTTGAGCACGAGACTTTCAGTGTAGCACCAGATGGCAGCAGCTGTAGCATGATGGTAATGTTTTTGATAAATCATCAGATATAAATACTGTACAAGCACATGAAGAAATGGTAAAATCCTGGAAATTTCCATCTTCTTCTTCTTATTCTTCTTCTTCAGCTTTTGTAGCCAGTAAGTCTTATTGCTGCAGATAAAGTTCTCCTCTCTATCCTAATTTTCTCTCTCCAGTAGATAACATCAATTTATTTTATATCCTATGTTGTCTTTCCATCTCTGTCTTGGTCTCCCACATGGTCTTGTTTCCCTCATCTCTTGTGCATACGTAATTTTCAATTGTCTGTTCTATGTAAAAGTATAATAGATAGTATTTTGTAGCCTGTTTCTAGTAAGAATATTCCTCTGTAGTTTTCAAACTTGCTTTTATCTTATCACATTTTTTGAATACTGAGATCAGTAATGATTCTCTCCATTCACCAGGGAGTTTTTCTACTCTTCACATTTGTTGTATTAGTGCACAAATCTGTTCATGTAGGTTTAGACCTCCTTCCTTAATCAGTTCTGCAGCAATTCCATTTGAATTTGAACCCATTGCTTTGTTGTTTCATAGAAACATGATACTGAAGATGACTTCTTCTAAGCATGGTTCCTCCATTTCAGGTTCACAAGTAAAGAAAAACTTTCTGTAAAGTTTAAAAATCCCCCTGGTCACAAATTCAAAGGTTGAAAAAGAGAACATGGCTGGGAAAAACTGAACTTGTGGTAACCAGTGCTCTTAAGCTGAGTGGCAGCACAGCCATACATACTAAAAAGTAATGCCACTTGTGAAATTTTATGTACCATGCAAATAAAAAAAATAAAATTGCTACTTTTATTTTTCAAGTTCCTGATGCTCGTCTGTGCTAAAGCAGAGTTAAAGAAAAATATGATAGCATTACATGAGTTTGTTTTCCTGATATCTTTGGATTTTAGTATTTTTTTCAGGGAGAACTTTACAATATACAGTTTACTGCATTATAATGCATATGTGCACACATTTTTTTTAAGAGAATCTGATTTTCACACAAACTGCAGAACCTTAGAAGGCACACTGTGGTAGCCCTTATTTAAAGCTGTTCATTTGCATAGAAACTGCTGAAATGGAACTAACTCATTTTGTAAAATAAAAATTCTGTCACTTATCTCAGCCATTTCTATTGACTCCATGTTGTGGAGTGACAGTTTACATTCTTCAGATATGTTCTTAAATCATTGCAACCCTTTGTGAGTATGTGCTGCTGTGGCTAATATCAGAGCTGTAGTTTGTCAAGTTTCATTGTATCTGCCACAAATTCTATCCACAGATTGTAACATTCGTCCTGTCAAATTCTCATGCCTGAGGTTGGTTGCAGTGTCTTCTTTCTACTATCTCTTGTTGCTTTTCTGTACCCACTTAAGGTGATTCTTGCCCATTTTTGTTTAGCTGTAGTATTATTATGATGCTTATTGTGGCTCAACTCCTTTGGTTCTTAGGTTGTCTTTCTTTCTTTCTCTTTCTTTCTTTCTTTCTTTCTTTGAAATCAGTGCTGTGAGGTCAGTACACTAAACCTTTGACTCTTGACCCCTTCATAAACTGCACATCTGTGCCAAGTTCAGCTTCAGCCAGGATTTCCTCTGAGGGTGGCAGCTTTATTTTTCCACCCTCTGATTCAGACTTCTTAATAAATGAAGCATTTCTGTGAACTTCAGCTCCATAGATCTGCTTTAAAAAATGTTCATTCTTTTATATTTTTCATTTCAAGGCCTTTACTTTTCTTTTCCATTCCCCCCCCCCCCCCCCCCCCATTGAATTACCAGCAGTTCTTTCTTTCTTAAATGAATTTATCAGGCAGATGATGAACATACACAGAAGGAGTCTGCTAGCTGTGAGACCCAGAGCTCAGATTTGTTACAGGAAGCTATCACAAAACTGCTGAAGAGTGCTGAGAGTTTGGATCTAATAGATAAAGTTGTAGCTTTGCTTGAGAGGAGCTACCAGAGACAGGGGGATATTGTGAACCTTCCAGTGCAGGATACACTATGGTGCATTGGACACTGGGAACATGGTACGTCTCAGGCCATATACATTACTTAGATCTGTGTAGGGTTAGCAAATGTTGCTTGATGTTACTGTGGCCAGTTATGCCAATCCAACATTGCCTAGATAAACTCTTCAGCAAGATGATGCTAGGCAGAACTCACAACGGCCCGTATCTGCCTGATTCAGAGCTATCTTATTGGACAAAATGTGCTAATATGTAGGAATAATATAATTTTTTCATTTAGATGATTTCAGTTGAAAACAGTTGAGTATATTCTTATGCACAAACCAGGCAACCCAGGAAGGCCCATAGTGTCTGCTTGCTCCTGCCCTACAGAACAAATCTCTGACTTTCTTGACAGTATCTTTCAACCTCTTTGTCATTAGTCTGCCCACTTATCTTAAGGACACGAATCATGCTCTCATTGCTTTTCAGACCCTTACACTCTTGCCTGGTCACACCTAACATATCTTCACCTTTGATATAGTGTCTTTGTACACATCCATCCCGCATGATCAGGGACTTCAGGATCAGGGACTTCAGGCTGTCAAGTTCATTCTGAACAAAAGACGCAATCCCTCTATTCCTATGTCTACTATTCTGCGCCTTACACGACTTGTCCTCCAACTCAATTCATTTGAATTCAATGGCCTGTTCTCCGACCAGATTAGTGGTGTGGCCATGGTACCAAAATGGGCCACAGCTATGCATGTCTGTTCATAGGCCACTTCGAACACAAGTTTCTGAGAGCCAATAGAGGCCCCTTTCCAACCTTCTATAGACAAAACATAGATGACAGCATTGGGGTCACATCAATGCCAGAGGAAGACCTTGACAACTTTATTGGTTTTATTAAGGAGTACAATCCTGTCATCTCTTTCACTTCCCATGTCTCTGCTACTTCCGCTAACTTTCTTGACATTTCCATCACTATCGGCCCTATCAGGCTTACTACTTCTGTCCACTATAAACCTACAGACTCTCACAGCTATCTCTTGTACTCTTCCTCCCATCCCAGATTGTGTAAGGACTCTATTCCTTTTTCCCAGCTTCTTAGGTTGCGTCGTTTGTGTACTGAGGATGTTGATTTCCAGGATCAAGCCATAAAATGCTTCATTTCTTCCATCAGCACGGCTATCCAGAACATGTTCTCTTGTCATCTTGGAACTGCATTAGCCTTATATCACAGCAACAACCCCTCACTCCTAAACCGCACTGTAGCTCGGGCAGTATTAAACTGGTACTCATGCACCACCCACATAGTTTGGCAGTTAAAAACATACTGTTTCGCCATCTCCATCTCTCCATGTGAACTTTTTGGGAAACCTATATTGGTGGCCTACAGACAAGACAAGAACCTCAGGGACCTTCAGGTTCAAAGTTCTCTTAAGACAGATAACACTTTTTATGATACCAGACGTTGCGGATGCCATAGATGCAACACTTGCCCTTTTGTTGTCAAGGCTTGCCAGATCCATGTTATCAGTTCAGCAGGGTTTCACCTGCACTTCACACAATGTTATTTATGCTATTATGTGCAAACGTTGTGGTATGAAGTATATAGGTGAGACCGGTTTACGCTTAGGAGATCGTTTTCACCAACATCTTAACAATATTTCTAAGAGGCCTGGACACCTGTGGCAAAACATTTTTGCCTTAGCAACCACAGGGAAAACAGGACATTTCTGTTAGTGTGATCCGCTCTTGTTCTGCTGATGTACGATCTCGGAGGGTCCTAGAACAGTGCCTTATTTTCCAGGCTGGCTGTCTCCATCCAGTTGGAATTAACAATGTCTTCAGCTTCCTTTAACTTCTTTAGTTTTCCACCCCCCTCTTTTTTTTTATGATAGGATCTTGTCCTATTCACCAGTTTCACATTTTCTCACTGCAGGTGTTTATGCTCTTCATTCATTATCTCTCCAGGCCCCGCCCCCCGACACCTTCTCCTTTAGCAGCTGTTTCTATTGCCTTTCCCCCACCTGTTTCCCTCCCTCTCTCCACCTCTTCTTTACAATTAGCTCTGTCGGTTTATCCTTTGTGTGGCCTCACATGATCTCTATGCCTCGTCCAATGGACACACATTTCTGTGGTTCTCTACTTTTAGAGGATGTCACATTAAGATAAGTTTTTTCGTTTAGTTTTTTGTCTCGTTTGTGTATGTAATCCTCGAAAAAGGCTGACGCCAAAATACTGGATGTTGTATGTTTTTCATTTATACATTCTCATCTCACTCTTATACTTTCTATTTGTTTTTTTCTCATTTGACTCACTCCCTTTGCCACTTTGTAAAACTGCACCATACACCTCTATCTACTTTTATTATTTGAACCAGTTTTATTGCAGTCGCCATCCCTTTTATTCTTATGCATGACTTTGTTTCTTATTGTTTTTTTTTTGTTTGTTTTCTGCTAAGCTAATGCTAATACTTTATTTTAAAAAATGTTATTCTAAATACAAGAATTCCAATCTTATGTTCCTTTTTAATTTTCTTTTGTAGTAGAAATCTTAATTCTTGTCATAGTTATTAAGGTACAGACAAACATATTAACTGACTTTAAAGAAACATAGGTGGTAGCATTTTAACATCTTCTTGGAACTGTGATCAGAATGGTTTTAGCAGGTGATGCCATGAAAATGTTGCAACACAGCATCATGTCAATGGAACCAAAAAGTGGCCTGCTTGTTATGGAGACTACCCCAAGTCTTACCCTGTTAGCGAGTTTGTTACCAGTAGCACTAATGGGGAGGTGGGACAGGGCCTTGGCCAGCTGTTGGTCACTGATCCAAAAAAACCATACTGGTAAAGGTGTTTCTCAGTTTTATTTCAGAGCACAATAATTAAATAAATGGTGTAATCTTCTAGCTGACTTATATTGTATTTCTTCTGCTTGTATGCTGCTGGTTGTCTATTGTGCTGACTACATTACTGATGTACAGATAGAAGATGATGAAACACTCCCTGCAATGATATACACTTTACAGGACAACCAGGATGATTACATTCTGGCACATTGGATATATTTATCAAGACTGCATTACCATGGCATTCACACCCATTTTATTGTGTGAATATGGTGATGATGGTGATAGCTAATGACAAAAATATATGAAAATAATTTCTCAGAACATGCATACTCCAACACAAATAGTCCTGGGCTGCTATCTAGCCAAGTTACTAGGATAGGCCATTAGAATTTAAGCTGGCTAACAACTGTCACACGCTGGACATGACTACATTTCTCAGCACAGACCGGACTACACTAACTCATCACTCAACAGTCAAAACCTTTCTCCTCTACTCTGAGCTGAAACTCATCCCAGACTCGGAACACAAAACATACTTTCCATGTGCAACAGTGACTTGAAAATCACGAACTCTGACAGAGAAAACAAGCATGGGCCTAACTCTAACACTATAATTTAGAGTTATATCAAGAGTTAGATATCCTTGACCAAATAATGTCATACTGGTCACACTGTCACATTCTTCGTTCGACACTATTATTGATTATCAAGTGAGGAAATTTATAATTTTTTTATTATTAAGATATATTTAACTTATTCCAGTGCTGTGTGTGGATGACAAAGTTTTGCGGTTGATGGTACTTGTGGACATTTCCTCCTCACAGCCTGCAACCAAGTTTGCTAGTCTAGGATACAAAACAGATATTTGCTATGAAGTCCAGGCCATGCAACTGTTGTGCCATGCTTGTTTTCATCCTTTGAAGAAACATCCACGAAGACCTCGTTATCTGAAGCTTAGAAATTCTCCAGAGGCCAAGTGTGTATATCTCCAGAATTTTATAGTCTTAGTAAAATTGAGAGAGAGAGAGAGAGAGGAGAGAGAGAGAGCGACAAGAAGAGAAAAGAGAATAATACTAAACTGTGCACTCTAGACAAGATCTAAGAGAGAGGGGGGGAGAGAGAGAGAGAGACAAGAAGAGAAAAGAAAATAATACTAAACTGTGCACTCTGGGCAAGATCTAAGAGAGAGGGGGAGAGAGAGAGAGAGAGAGACATGAAGAGAAAAGAGAATAATACTACACTGTGCACTATGGACAAGATCTGGGGGGGGGGGGGGGGGGAGAGAGAATGCATATGTGAGCACGTGAAAGAAAAAGACAGAATGAAGGTGAGATAAACAGCTTTGCAAAAAAAAAAAAGAATGGTTTTCAAATAAACTATGACAACTCACAGTCTCTCATTTTTACTAAGAGCAATATTATTCTCTCTCCCTCTCTGTTGTACTAAATCAAGTGTGTGGGAAGAATGAAAGATGGAGTGATGAAGGGCAGAATGTAAGACGGGCCTGCGTGCCCAATTCTTTACCCTTGAAAAATAAAGATTATTCATTCATTCATTCATTCACTCATTCATTCATTCTCTCTCTCTCTCTCTCAATTTTACAAAGACCAAATGTTCTTATAAAAAGATATTGGAACATAAGACATCATCTGTGTTCTGCATCAGTTTTTATTTTAACAGTGTTTAAATT
This sequence comes from Achatina immaculata, assembly GCA_009760885.1. Taxonomy (NCBI): domain Eukaryota; kingdom Metazoa; phylum Mollusca; class Gastropoda; order Stylommatophora; family Achatinidae; genus Lissachatina; species Lissachatina immaculata. Next base: position 8,541,967 of record CM019717.1, read on the forward strand.
CACACTTATAAATCTTGTAATGATTATTTTGTTGTGATTTTAACACTTTTAGTACCATGTCACAATAATATATCATTATTTGCTACAACTATTTATAATAGTATTATTATTTGTGATAGCTATTTATAATTTAATGAAGTCGCTCAGATTTGTGTTATTGTCAGTTTATTATAAAATCTGTTTCATTTACAACAGATGATAATTACCATGTAATATTTTATTTATTTAACTTGAATTTTAATGACCAGAGATAAGTTTAAATGAACGCTATATTTGCTTTGTGTTTTCTTTCCAGAGGTGTTGTTTTAGATGTTGCAAAATTTGGTATCAAATTCTTGAATTCTGATACCTCATTGGACATGATAAGGGAAACATTAATTGAAGAAGGTCCACTGTGGTTTCGTAGATGTTTTAACTGTGGTCTTAAGGGAACACCTGATATGTTCATGACATGGTAATTTTGTTTGTAATATGTCAGTTTTAAGCTGTTGTATTTTTTGTATGTGATTTATAGACACATCTGTACAATTGCTTTCATTAGTATTGCGCTGTATTTTTGTAGTATGAATTCTTTTTATTTTATCACTTTTATTTATTTCAGTTATGGGCTTTTGTTTTCCATTCTCCTGATCTCTGAACCTTAAGTGCCCAGGGCACATGGGGCTTCCGCTAGGGTTTTCCACAAATGCCTGTCTTTCGCCTTTTTTTTTGCTCTTTCCCAGGTGAGCCCTCTATTGCTCAACATCCTTTCTGTTGTTCTTCTCCATGTCTCCTTTGGTCTACCCTTACTTCTGCTCCCCTGTAATCCATCTCAGTGCTATTTTTGGTAGTGAGTTGTCAGTCATTCGGAGCACATGTCCCAACCATCGCCAGCGTCTTTCCTCAATAATTGTTGTCAGTGGTTTCATCTGCATTTCTGCCAATAAGATGTTATTTCTTATGGTGTTTGGCCAAAATATTTTTTAATTCTACGTAAACATTTAGTCTGGAAAGAATTCAACTTGTTTTCTATGGTTTTGGTGATTTTCCAGCATTCACTTCCATAGAGTAGTACACTTAGAACATTACTCTTAAATATCCTGATTTTCATATTTATGCTTAGTTTATTTGATTTCCATATATTCTGTAGCATTGCAAAAGCCTGGTTTGCTCTAGTAAGTCTGTTGTTGATGTCCTCTGTGCTGTCTCCATTTTCTACTACTCTGCTGCCAAGGTATACAAATTCGTTGACCTCCTCCACTAACTTGTTATCTACTCTGAGTACATTTCTGTTGTTCACATTTTGCTTCATTAACTTTGTCTTTCCTACGTTGATCTTTAGTCCTATGTTGTTTGCATTCTGGGTTAACTTGTTTATTTTATCTTGCATATCTTTGTGACTGCTTGATAATAGACAAATGTCGTCCGCAAAGTCAAGGTCCTCCAGCACTGTGTCAAGGGTCCATTGTAATCCTCTGCGTTTGTCTGATGTTGCCTCCTTCATTAACCAGTCTACTGCCAAGATAAATAATGTTGGTGATAGTACACATCCCTGTTTCACTCCTGTTTGTACCCTAAGCTGCTGGAGGTATGTTCTCCACAGATAACTTTGCACTGAAAACCCTCGTATAGGGCTTTGATTACATTAACTATTTTATGGGGGAGGCCATGCCATCTTAGGATTTTCCACAGTGCATCTCTGTTGACACTGTCAAAGGCTTTCTCAAAATCTATGAATAATGCATATGTTGTGCTATGCCACTCATTTGCCTGTTCTAATATTTGCCTAAGTACAAATATATGGTCTATGCATGATCTTCCTTTCCTAAATCCTGCCTGCTCTTTCCGAAGTTTTTCCTCAAGTGTTGGTACAATTCTGTTGATGATTATTCTGCAAAATACTTTACTAGTGAGTGGCAGTAGGGTAATACCTCTCCAGTTCCCGCAATCTCTGAGGTCACCCTTCTTTGGTAGTTTTACTATAAGACCAGTTTTCCACTCCTCTGGGGCTCTTTCTAAATCCCAAATTTGTTGTAATATCCGGCAAAGTTGTTTTGGTGTTTCTGTTTCTTCTACTTTCAACATCTCAGCAGTCACTTCATCTTCACCTGGTGCCCTGTCTGATTTTAGCATCTTTATCGCCTCTTTTACTTCATTTATTGTTATTGGTCCTGTATTGATGTTTAGTTCCGCTTTTGCTTCAGGTATGTCTATTGCTTGTGCTGCTTGTGTTCTGTTTAGTAGGGTGTTAAAATGTTCCCTCCATCTTTCAATTTTTTCTCTTTCTCCACTGACCAGTTGTCCATTTTGTGTTCTTACTGCACTTTCACATCTTGTATTGAAGTTACCTGTCATCTGCTGTGTGATTTTATATATGGTTTTCATGTCATTTGTATATGCTGCTTTCTCTGCTGTTTCTGCTAAGTTGTCATAATATTGACGTTTATCTTGACGGCATGATTCCTTCACTTCTTTGTCTTTTTGTGCATAATTGCTTAAAACTCGTTCTTTAAGCCGTTGTGATTTGGTGTTCAGCAATTTTTTCTTGATTTCTTTTCTTTGCTCTATCTTTTCCCATGTGGTCTTACTTATCCATTCCTCTTTTCTCCTTTTCCGATATCCCAGCACCTCTTTTGCTGTTTCCTGTAGTGTTTTATTGAACTCTAATATGGACATTTCTGCTTCGTCTTGTAGGACACTGAAGCAGTTCTTAAGTATTATTGAGAATTCATTTCTTGTTTGCTGGTCTATCAGTTTTCTTGTATCAAAATGTATCTTTCTGTGTTCTCCGATTCTGGCTTTCCTTAATTTTAGTTTTATTTTTGCTACCAGAAGGTTGTGATCACTTCCTATATCTGCTCCTTTCCTTGCTCGCACATCTTGTAGTGACCGTTTCCACTTGTTGTTTATTAGTATGTGATCGATTTGGTTTTCTGTGGTTTTATCTGGTGACCTCCAAGTCACCTTATGGATGTTTTTGTGTTGGAAAATTGTCCCTCCGATGGTCATCATGTTTTCTTCACAGAAACTGCACAGTCTTTCTCCATTTTCATTTATTTCTCCGATTCCTTCTCTTCCCATGATTCTTCTTCTATCTTCATTTCCTTCACCTACTTCTGCATTGAAGTCGCCCAAGATGAGTAGCATATCATGCTTGGGTATTGTTTCTACTGTGGCTTGGAGGCTGTTGTAAAAATCTTCTTTTAATTCCTCTTCAGCTGTTTCTGTTGGTGCATAACAAACTATAATAGACAGCTTCGTGAATCTTGAGTTGAACCGTGCATATAATAATCTCTCATTTATTGGGGTCCATTTCAGCAATGCTCTTGATGCTTCTTTTGTTATAATCAATGCTACTCCTCCTTCATGAAGATCTTCTTTACCTGACCATATTATTGTATCTTCTGTGTGCTGTGTTGTTAATTTCCTTCTGCCTTGTCCTGTCCATCTTGCTTCTTGTATTCCTAGTATGTCTAGTTTGTATCTGTGCATTTCCTTGATGGTTTGTGCTAGTTTTCCAGTCTGGTTTAGTGTTCTTACATTCCAGCTGCCTATTTGCATCTTTTGTTTAGGTTCCAGGAGGTCTGCAGTCGGGCTGGGGACTTCCAGTGGCTGGCTTTCATCCACAACCTTCATGGGTTCAGTTTCCTGATACGCATTTCTCCTTCCACCTGCATTTGCTTTTTCCCTTGCTTTTTCCCTTGCTTCTGTTTCTGTAGCAGTCTGATAATTTTTACCAGATAGGGTTGCTGGCCCTATGCTGAACCCTCCTTAGTCGCCTTTTACGATCATGCATGGTAGGGTACAGTGGTCCTATTCTTTGCAGATCCCGGGTACCACACGGGGGATTCTCCTGATGCATTGTCTTTATTTTCTATGACTTTATCTGTTATGTGCTTTTCTGTTGACTTCCAGAATCCCTCATCATTTGCACATTTATTTGTATTGTTGTTGCATTTTGACTTGCTTTCTAAATTGAACCTTTTTTTTTTCTTGCTTTGACCTCTTGTTCCAGTTCATGTTGGTGGGCCTGATTAGGCCCTTCATTTCTTCTGTGTCTTTTTGTCTTTTTTTTTTTAATGTTTATATTCTTGTTTATTAAAAAAAATATATATAATCTTAGTATACAATAAAGGCAGAATATTCTTTTAGTCCAGTGTTTTCCTTGACCTGATGGTACACTGGAAGGTGGGGTAGGTCAGCACCCACATGTAGCTTCTCCATTCCGAGAAGGAGTCAGGTACCCATTTCTGCAGCTGGGTCACCTCCGGTTGGACTTCAACCACTTTTAACAGTATAGTGGGGGTGAAGACGCCCGTTGAAGCAATCAGCAACCCATAGCTGATATGCCAGCATCAGGGTTAGTGACCTGTAGCTGACTAAGACCCTGTCCCATCTCTCCATGGTAGCCCCAGTAACAGCCCTAGCCTGGCTAATGGGGCAAAGATTGCCATAGTCCCCATGGTGGTGTAGTCTGCTAAAGAAGCATAGCACACCCCCTGCTTTTTTTTACTGTACTCTGGGACTGAAGAAGTAACCACCATAACCCGCTTCCACACCGATACAGTGCTGTGTCTCAACATCTCTACAGCATTGGCTGCAAAGAACACCAGCTTGCAGTTACAGGGAGTTCATACAAGTAACACTATAGTAGTGTATATTGCACACCCTGGGGATTCCCTTTTTTCTGTTCATGCATGTGTGTAATATAGGCATGTGCCAATTCATGCAGAAAGAGAATGTGGGTGGAAAAGGAGGGGTATGAATTGGCATGGCTTGTTAGAGGAGGGTCAAGAAGAAGAAAAAGGGCACAACAGAGAGCCATGGAGACCACCTGTGTCTACATTAATGGGTAAGTCATCCTTCGTCATTTTGTGGACATAATTTCATTAGTTCCTACGAAATATTGGTATGTAATGGTCAGAGCTCTCTTTTGAGGCAGATGGACGTATGTGCTTGTACAATTTATTGTGAAGGCATAGTTTTCTAGTAGAATAGGATACCGACTCTGTCAGCTGGAATTTAAGTGTTGCATGATCCAGATGTTCAGTTGTATTTCAGGGGGTGAACTGTTGTAAATCTCAACTGATGATATTAAATTCTCAGATGTTACTAAATTCTATCATCCTACCTGTTTTCATCTACAACCTTCATGCATTAAAGGTGTTTATGTTTTTTTGTAGAGACAGACTTGGAAAAAAAATCTTGTCAAAAAAAAAAAAAAGAAAGACAATGTACTTTCATAGGACAGGCAATGAGAAGAGGGGGCATTGAAAATATTATAACAACAGGAAAAATAGAGGAAAGAAGATCAAGAAAAAGACCAAGAGAAATGATACTGGACAGCCTGGCGGGATGGCGTGAGAGATCACCAACTGAGCTGATGGCCTACGTGAAGGATCGTGTACTCTGGAAAAGCATAATAGCCAATGCCAGTCGGCACGGCACCTGATGATGATGATGATGAGGCTTGGTTGACTGTATATAACATATGATGTCTTACACAAATGTACAAAGAACCTGGGGAATGTCTGAATAATGCATAATCAATTCAACACTGCTACGAGATGGCCACAAGCCAACCTTCATGTGAGAAACAAGCACACTGACCACTCTGCCACTCAGGCACACTCTTATTTATGAGGAGGATGCTTTTATTGTTCATACGCTGTCCAAGTATTTTATTGTAGTAAATGTTACATATCCTTTATTAATTAACAATTCATTCAGTATATGTAGTTGTTACTTATAATTGTAAACAGTTATACGAAGCTGCTCTTAAAGATTCTTTAAATTTTGACATAATTTTCATTGGTGAAGTCTGCTTTAACGAAAGTCTCCAGCTTCAGCTGTTTGCCACTTGGATGTTGTTTCTTAACTATAATGGACATAATGAGTATTGAGAAATATTTTGCCTTTAACTGTATTTTTAAAGGCAGTTACTGTGTTTGTTTTCTGTCAGTGAGTGCTTTGATTGGTGATTTTGAATGTTGCCTATTGATTATTTACAAGAGTTGGCATTGTTTCAATTTCATTAGGGCTTTCTTACCATGGCCATAAAATCTTGTTATCTTTATTGTGTTTTTCTTTCACTGTTCATTTATCTGTGCTGTGGTTTCAATCATTTATTTCACTTTCATTTTTACTGCTTGTAATTCTTGTTCTTCTTGTGTAATAAGAGACTGGGCACTCTGCTGTTCTGCAAACAGATAATGATGGTGATGCCCTTCATGACAGAAAATAATGATGGAAAGTCAGCATTGATTTTTTTCATTTCCAAGTGTGTACACAGTAAGATGAAATGATTCCATCCTATTTTCTGCAATTCTAAGCTTATTGTGCTATACCGTTGCAGGTATGGAGGCAGGTTATTCCTCATTTTCCAGGCTGTTGTAACTCCATCCGTTGTTATTAAGAAAGTGAGATTGGTTCTTGGCTACTCATAGACATGAATGGCCAGTGTCTTATTTTCTGTCAAGCTTACCGACTTGTTGCTTTCATGTTTTCAGTGCAAATAAATAACCACAGTATGAACTGTTTCTGTGTCAGCTCCCAGTGCAAGGCTGTTGTGTACTGTGATGAGGAGTGCCAGATGGCCTCTTGGAGAAAGCGACACAAAACTTGGTGTAAAAAATTTAAATCCTATATGAAAATGGAACATCAGCTTGGAGAGCTTCCATTTACATTTTCCAAAAGTAAGAGCTATGTTGCTTTTTTTTGTTTTTAAGAAATATTAGATAGTATCACTTGATTCTATAAACTGACTATTTTAAAGAATGCTAATTATCGCATGTCAAGGTGTTAAATTTATATCTTAAATGTGTGATAACATACTTCTTACTAATTTCTTAATGGAAGCAAACTTTTATGAGGAATAAATGTGAAGATAAATATGTCTTCAAGAGGAAGATCCCAGAAAAGATGCATAGATGAAGTTGTAGAAATACTCAGAAATATGGAATGAACATCAGAGGCCACTCATATGCCCCAAAAATGCCAGCTGTATCTCCCCTGAACACCCTGTGGTACAAGAAGAGGGATAAAGTAAGGGATTTAATATGTAAAAAAACATCAGAATGTTCAGCTTTGGTGCAAAATTTATTCATCATCACAACAGTGAAGTAAAGTCAGAACATAATGTAGCAACAGTTATGTTTGTACATTTGATTGTACAGTTGTACTCCTGTTTTTTGCCATGATTTTATCTATTTGGTGTTGTTATGGCTATGCTTTGAATGCTGGTTTCTCATTTGGGAACTACAGATTCTGTCATGTTAATGTCAAAGGTTTTTTTTGTTAGGGGCAAATTTAAAATCCCAGCCTGCATACTCTTTGACTGCTGCCCTAGGTGATCTTGTTCATACACTCACTCTCTCTCACACACATGCATGTACCAACAAATGCATACACAGAAAGCAGACACTGGGAAACTATTTGCTGTAAGGTAAAGGTAATCCTGTTATGCCAAAGTGGTACTATTGGATAGGATGTTAATGTCCTTATTTTCTTTGACCTGTCAGCACACTAGTTGGTGATGAGGTCAGCATCACACCTGGCTGCCTTTCCTTTCTCAGCTCCAGAAGAAGTCAGGTACCTATTTCTACAACTTGGTGACTGGGTTGGCTCTGACCAGATTGGAACCACCAACCTTCACCATAAGACTAGTGCACTGTGCCACTCAGATGCCCATATATAATGTAACTGACTTTTTTTGTGTATAAAACTTGGCAGATACATTCCTGATGTTTGACTTTAAATATGTTTCTATTTGTGACCATTTTGGTCCATTTTTGATTCCCAGTTTTGTGACCTTTGCCTATAATCTCACTTCATTCAAAATAATACTAGCTGCATCTTCTCGCATTATGGCCTGACTCAGTCTTACTTTCTGCCAAGATCATCTCCGCAGCAAGTTCTTTAATAATCTATAATATAAGGTGGAGAACAAGCAGTTGCTGCTAAATGTCTTTGTCTTACACAACTCATATTTAACAGTTTGCCATTCTTTGCATTCAGTGCAAAAGACAGGGAATTGTGAGAGAAATGATTGCCTACACCACGCAGCATGGCACTTAGATTAGATTCTTTGAATGCATATTCCATTGCTAATTTCAGGTTTGTTTTGTGTGTTTTTTTAAGGACACATTTTTATAGCAAAACCTGTGAAACTGTAGTCATGAACATTAATTTTTGTAGAAATCTGTGATCTTAAAATGTTCTGTTAATGTAGTCTGAATGTAATTCTATGAACAGTTTCAACAAGCCAAGAATTTATTAGACAGAAGTTTAAAAGTTTCTTGGAAGAAAATGATGTGTATGGTAAAGGCTTGTGGAGACGAGAGTGTTCATCAGCTGAAGATGCTAGCATAGCATTTGGTAAGTATTTTTTTATAATTATCATTTTCTTAGTTGATATGGCTAGTATTGAAGAATACAAATGTTGTGGCCAACCCCCAAACCAGTTCACCTATCAGAAGACTTTGTGAATGAAATCAGATAATAAAGCAAAAACTATAGATGTATCTATAGTTAGATGACTGGGGCACCTCCAGTCAGATTTGTATCATGTGTTTGCACCATATTTTGTATATCTTTCTTCCTTACCTCACCTATCCCATTATTTTTTATGTTCCCTGATGAAATTTCAAATAGAAAGAACAAAGCTACTGTTTTCTTTCTTGTCATGTCATAAAGAAGTGACTAAAGAAAGGTTTATTAACTTGAGACTAGATGTGTGCTGAAAAAAAATCACAGCCAAGGAAGTGCAGAAGCACAAAACAGATGCTGGCCAATATTAAATAGCTAAAGTGTAGGCAGAAACACTTTTCCTCAAGGTTTTAATTCATTATAGGAAGTTGTTATTCTAAGTCTGGTGGACATATACAGATATATTTAAGATGCTTTGAGGAACTTAAACTTGGTCTTGTCTTGTCATCTTCCTCATATACCTTTCAGTGTCGAGAGGACAAATAGACTTCTTGATAGGGCTTGGCAGTGTGTTTCATATAACAGGGTATTTAAGGTTTCTGTAATTTCCTCCCTTCATTTCTTGCATGGGTGGCCTCATCCTCTGTTACCTACAAAACTGTGTTTTTATGCTATTCTGTCTGGTGGTAGCCGTGTAATGTTGCCAAATCATTTGACTTGCTGTTTCTGGTTATAGTGTAATACTGGTGTTACTCCAACCTTTTCCTTGATGGTGCCATTTCTGATTTACATTTAGTATTCTCGTTAGACATCTCATTTTCATCATGATGATTCTCCTTTCCAGTTTGGCTATTAGTGTCCATGTTTGACATTGATAGCATAGAGTTGGGAGGAAAATTGTGTTGTATATGTACAGAAACTTAAACAAGATAACTAAATTCAGTTAGATAAATTTTCTTCTTTAAATCAGCTCACTGGGTCTAGAAGTTAATGTAAGCAAAATAAAAAATATGAAAAAAAAATATGAGAGGAAAAAAAAACAAATATTGATGAAGAAATAGATAAATTTATTCATCTTAGAGTTTATGTCACCACAGATCACAGAACTGAGAAAATAATTATTAAAAACAAAAAAATTATCATTAACATTTGTATCACTAGAGAGAGTGCATAAAGATGCAAGCAAATCTCATATAATCAGTCAGTCAGTCATTTGCATGTCCCTTGCAGAACTTTGCCTCCCTGTCAACACGCCTGTAGGCCTCTCGGTTATAAGCAAGATCAGTGATGTCTTGCAGCCATCTTCGCCTTGGTCTTCCTCTCTTTCTTTTTCCTATTATGTATCCTTTCAAGGCGGTCTTCTCTAGATTATCATGACATTTTATGTGTCTAAAAGTTTTCTTTGCTTAATCGTCTTTACTAGCCAGCCTTCTTCAATATTAATTTCTTGTAGTATGGATATATTTGTTCTTTTTTGTGTCCATTATATTTGAAGAACTTTTCTGTACCATTTACATTCAAAGGCATTTAAGTGTTTCTCAGCTGTTTTGTTAAGTGTCCAGGTCTCACAGGCATATGTTGCCATGGGAAAGATGCATGCCCTTAATAATCTTATTTTTGTAGTTTTGTCTGTTTCTCTCCACAGCTTCTTTAGTTGTTTTACTTTTTGAAGAGCGATATATGTCCTCCTTTTAATTTCCCTCATTGTATCTCCATTATTAGTTAGTAGTGATCCAAGATATTCAAAACTCTCCACTTCTTCCAATTTTTCCTTATTGATACATATTTCAGCTGCCTTATTTGTTTTGTCAGTTGTCATCAGTTTAGTTTTTTTCACATTAAGATAGAGATTTTGCTCTTCACTGTTCTTACGGACTGACATAATTAGTTTTTCCATTCCTTTTTGTGTTGTGGACAGTAATACTGTGTCATCAGCATCACTAATCTCTGGTATTTCATAACCTCCAATTGTTATGGCATTGTAATATTCTTTGTCTACATCTTCTCTAACAATCCTCATTATATTTTCATTATACAAGTTAAATAAGTAAGGCGACAACCTGACGGACCCCTTGTTTTATGTCAGACCAAGTTGTTATTTCACCATTTATTCTTACTGCTGCCTGTTGGTCTAGATACAGCAGTGATATTAATTATCTCATATAATGCAAATTCTAAAATATATTCATAACAAAAAGTGCCAGATACAAAAGAGACTTTGGAGAGCACTATGTTAAAAAAGAATCTGTCATACTTCAAGAATCACTGAGTTTGAAGCTCAGTATTTAAAAATCAGATATCTATTCAGCATTTCTCCCTGACACATTACAAACAAGGAGAGTAATATCAGTTTCTGAAGAGACTTTGGAGGCCAGAGTTTAAGAAAAATCATCAAGATTTTTAGAAAGCTTTACTAAATCAGTGAGCAGCACCACTAAATTTACAGTTAAAAGTACACAGTGACATTGATACCTGTACAAACAGAAATATTCTGGATATAATATATTAATATACATAATACATTTTATACTGGCAGAACTTGAAAAGAAACACTGCTAAAAAAAAGTGGCTTTTCATTTTAAAAAAGTAGTAATAAAATTAAAGATGACTGAAACAGCATAGTTGTCATATACATCTAGCCACAACTAGACAAAATCCTGTACAACCTTCCCTAGAGCAATCAGGTTCATTACTTCAGCCAAACAGCAGGGATTGATATATTTTTTCCCATGGTAGTATAGACTTCTTAGAATCTGTTCAATGAATTCAGACAAATCACAGCAGTTATTTTATTTCAAAATTTTGATGGTGCAGACTGAATAGAACTCAGGTTACAGAGAGATCACATATCAACATTCTCTTGTGAGCTAATGGTAGGAATGCTGCAGAATTAGTTTGTCCATTAAAAGACACTATTAAATCCCCCCTCCCCCCACCAAATAATCATTTGACTAAATTTCAAATCATAAAGTAAGATGAACTTTTTATTCCCACAGGCGAGTTGCTTAGTCCTGACAAGCCTTATGTATTGCCTTTAGAGAGCGCTGTATTAGAGTCTCCTCCTTTACACAGAGGGCTGCTGCATTTGGACAAGCACCTGCAGAACTGGTCAGAATACTACAACTATCGAGGCTTCTGGTTAGATTCTCCCATTGCTGGGTTGTTACACTATCCTCTGACATTGTACTGGATTACTGTGCACTGGCTCCCACAGCATTGTACGCTGCCACAGATACATCAGTTGTTTGGTTTTTGTTTTGTTTTTTTTAATAAAGTTTCTTATCCCTCTCTCTCTCTCTCTGAAGGGCACTTGTGGCTTCCACAAGGGTTTTCCACAAAGTTTGTCCTTTGCAGTTTCTTATCTACTACAAAAATAATGTGTTGGATTTTCTACTCATAGTTTTTATACTTAGGTGATCACCATTTTTCTGCTTTAAGTGCCTCAGGGTAAGATTCTCTTTTATGAATTCTCTTCTCATGTCAGATTTTTTTTTGGTTCAAAGATGACTGTGCTAGTGTGATAGTACAAATGACCATATGTAAGCTAGAATTGCAACCAAATGTTTAAAAAAAAAAGTACAAAAAAAAAGTAATGAATTAGAGACAAAACCGTTATAGAAATCACTAGAAAATTTGTCATTGCTACTGTAGTATATGCATGCAGGCCCAAGTGAAGTAAATCACGATAATAAATATAATAAATAATAGTGAAGTGTGAAGAAGTCACCTGCAGTATAATGGTGATTTAGTGATCCTTGTTCTGTTTATTTTGATCCTGTTATGTTCGATAGATTTATTCTTTCCCATTGTTCACTTCTGTCAAGTCTCATTGTTTTGTATATTCAGACATTTTGTTATCACATTTTTCTTGTACTATCACTGACATGTTCTTTATAAAAAAAATATGTTTCACTTCAGGGATGAAGTGTCTTGAGTTATGAATAATTTTGGTTGGAGCTAGAGTCAGGAAAAAATATTCAGTTTATGGAATTTTATGAGAAATAGTAGACTCAGTTATGAAGTCTGTGGACATGTATAATTTATAAAGTCACACAGGGACACAGATGCTGTCTGATTTGGCCGTCAGTGACCTAGACCAGACATGCTTGCAAACTGAAGCCGACCACCTCTCTTGCTGGTCTCTCCCCCCTTTCCAGTAACAGCCCTTGCCTGTCTAAAAGGGCAGGGATCACCTTTGTCCCCAAGGCGGTGGAGTCCACTAAAGAAGCATTACACACTGTTTTTTTGGTTCTACTCAGGAACTGAAAAAAAAAAAACTGTCATAACCTTCCCCCAGTCTGACACTTTCTCAGCATCTTCAGCGAACTGACAGCGGAGAACACCAGCTCACAGTCCCTGAGTAGACAGAGTCAGGCACTAGAAAATTTGAGCAGTCAAGAGTCCAAGGTTAGGAATACACTGAAGTGCATCCCTGTTTGACTTGTTCTTTCATTCTACTGATAGATGTACTACATACTCTGGCCTTTTCTTGTATACAACCAGATCCATCTGTTTTCAAGAAGATGAAACTAACAAACAGCTTGCAAGTGCATATCATTGGAGCTGAGAAAGAAGCTGAAATGTTTCAGCCTTTTATGGTAATGTTTTACACAGGAGTGTATAAAATATGTTCTAATTATTTGTTCTGAAGAAAATCATTTAGTAATAGGTATAGAAATGTGTAAACTGTTCACTGAAATGGTAGAACATATTGGTTTTTTTTTTTCAAAAGTTTGGTGCCAAATTATAAAAAATACTGATGACCCTTGATTTCATGCTCCAATAAAGGAAAGGATTGTTTGAAAAACCAGGGAGTTCAGCTTTTCTAAAAGAGTATGTAACAATAAAATTAATGATAGTAAACATGATTAATTTGATAGTGTGCACACATTATACAAGTACATACATTACTTGTAAGTAATACAGTCTTACATCCTTCCCGTGCCGCTAAACATCACATAGCATGGTAGTTTGCCAAGATTTACTGTCTTCAGCGAGTTTTTCAACCTCATCAAGGGATGTTATGCCCACTGAACTGGCCTCTCTTAACAATGTCCTCTTTAGAGTTTCATGTGGTCAACCTCTTTTTCTTTGGCCTTTTGTGTTCCACTTGATAGCTTGTTTGGGGATTCTCTGATTGTTTCTTCTCATCACATGATCGACTTATGTCCATCTTCTTTTTCTGATCACCCATGAGACAGGTTGTTGTCTGCTCATCTGTCTTATCTCTGCATTGTTCTTGAACTCATTCCACTTTATACCAAGTATTTTCCTTAGGCTTTTGTTTTCAAAAGAGTCTTCTTCTTCTTCTTTGTTCGCATTGTCTGTCTATATCGACAGTCCTGTCTCTTGGATAAATTTCACTGTTTTTTGTAATTCATGTATGGAACCGTAGAGCTTATCTTCTTTAGTGGTTTCACTGGGTCAGTAATTATTTCTCAGTGTCTCGTAATTGATGCAGTTCTGGAGGATATGTTCCACAGTTTGGGGCACCTGGGCACATGTACATAGATTAGTAGTACCAACCTTAAACTTTGTATACATATGACTTCGGAGTCGGGTGTGTCCTGTTCGGAGACGGAAGATGGTGACTTGTTCCTTTCTGTTTAGCATGTGATAGTCATCATGTGGTGGTGTTTGTGGCTTCCTGTAGGTTTTTATCATGCTTTTCTTCTGATTATAGGTGATTGGTATGTCTGGTTGCTCCATTTCAGTGCCCTCTTTGGCCAGATGGTCAGCTTTCTCATTGCCTGGTATCCCACAGTGGGAGGGAATCCATTGCAAAGTGACTCCATGTTGTAAGCCAATTTTTGACAAGGCATCTTTAAGGTCTGGTAGTTTGTTGCACTGAAGAGCTTCCAGTACTGATCTTGCATCTGTGAGAATTACTACAGGACATGTATCAATTCTGGGGTCTGATAGTTTTTCAACTGCAGCAATAATTGCCCTAACTTCTGCATCAAAGTTGTTGCTGTATTTACCAGTGGGTATGGAAATCTTGTCAATGGTGTTGTTTGGATATTCAATATATGCTCCTGCCTCTCCATTCTTTATGGCATTATGTGCAGATCCATCTGTATACACACGTATCCAGGTGTCACATGGATATTTGTCATCTAGCACACTAAGTGTGGCTGTTGATCTTACAAGTCTGCTCTGCATCTCACCATTCTGCACACCTTTCACTTCAGTCTGAATAGTTATTTGTGTATAATCTGCTTCTTTCCATGGTGTATGCTCTGGTACAGATGATAATGGAGCGACTACAGTTGGAAGGTCAGGTATCAGCTTACGCATACGCTTGGCCTGATGAATGAAGCTGCTTCTTTTAAGCCGTCCTAATGCCAAGTTATTGAATCTCTCCTTCAGGGGATGGCTTACAGAGCTAAGGAATTTTTCTCCCATGGTCATGACCTTTGTGTCTCTACGTTCCTTTAGCGCTTGAACACCAACTATTTTCTGCATTTCTGCTATTGGTGTGGACCTCATGGCACCTGTGATAATCCATAGTGACTGATTTTGAACCTTGTCTAGATTATGCAGCGTAGTGTTTGATGCTGTGCACCAAGATGTTGAGCCATATTCTAAATGTGGTAGAATACTTTGCTGATATACATTCTTGAGGATTCTTTTACTAGCTCCCCATGTGGTTCCACTCAATTTTCTTAATATGGCTAGTTTTCTTCTGGCTTTTGCTTCTGCACTGTTGATGTGTTGCTTCCACGTCAGTTTTGAGTAAAGAGTCACTCCTAAGTAAGTGGGTTGGTTGTCCATCCTTAAGGGTATTTCATTTACAAAGATCTTACCTGCTTTCTGTTTAGATGAGAGGGTGAACAGAGTGGTACTTGATTTCTCTGTGTTGATACTTACACACCATTTGTTTGTCCATGATGTCAAGATGTCTGCTGCTCTTTGGAGTCTCTGTGTAGCAACTGTCGCATATTCATCTGTACACCACATGACCAGATCATCTGCATACAGTGCCGCTTTGATTCCATAGGGGAGTTCCTTGACCAGGTCATTAATGATCAAAAGAGTCTAATTTCTTGTCTATTTCTTTAGTTGTTTTCCAGCGTTCACATGCATAAATGAGGGTGGATATTACATTTGAATTGAATAGTCTTAACTTGGCTTTTGTGCTTATAAATTTTGAATTGGCATATGTTCTCACCAAAATGTAGCATTACCATTGATGGCACAGAACTGAAACAAGCTGATAAATTCAAGTACTTAGAAACAATTATAACAAGTGATGAGAAATATCACAATGAAATAAAAAGCAGGAGTACTCAGGCCAAATCAGCATTCCAGACAATGAGAACAAGATTCTGAGTACTTACATGTTACATTGAGCCAATTTTGTTTTATATGTGTGAAGCATGGTCTATGAATAAGAGAGTACATCAAGAAATGGGGGCCATGGAGATGTGGTATATAAGAAGGATGTTGAAGGTACCATGGACAGCCAAGAAAACCAGTGAGGAAGTCTTAAGAAAGGCCAGAGTTAAAATGCAAATTATAGCAAAGATAGAGGCAGACAAGCGAGATTTATAGGACATTTCCTGAGAAGAGGAAAATTGGAACACATTGTGGCAACTGGAAAAATTGATGGCAGAAGATACAGAGAGAGAAGTTACTGGATGGGCTATCAATGTGGCTGGGAAGAAAGTCGCCGCCAAATCTCATAATCAAGTCTAAAGACAGGGAATTGTGGATAGAAATGATCGCCTATGCCATGCAGCACGGCGCTTGAATTGAATTAAATGTTCTCAAGATTCTTGAAGGTCAGTGCTGCTTTGCAGTTTGAATTCTAACTTCCTTTCTGGTGTCACCATCCTGGTCTATGTAGCTGCTGAGATATTCAAATTGTTTTACCTCTTCAGCAGCTGTACTTCTGCGTATATTTTTCCATTGTGGTTAATGAGAAGTTTCATTATTTTTGCTTGTTAATTTCAAGTCCTATTTTACTAGCCATTGAAGACAGGGTATCTGTTTTTTCTTGCATTGATTTCACATTGTCACTAATAAGAGTTATGTCATCTGCAAAATCAAGATCTTGTAGTTGGGTCTCATGTACCCAATCAATGCCCGTTTTACATGTGCAGCATTTTTTTCATTATGAAGTAGTACAAAACTTAACAATAAATGTGGTAGAAGACATAAATAAATAATTACTTCCAACTGCTATTGTAAAGTGAAATTTTAGTTAACTAGAGTTTTGTCAAGAAAAACTAAAAATAAAAAAAACTGATATCCATAAAACTGGGGGGTCATCAGTATATACTAGAGATGGAAGAAGTATGGCTTATACATTTAAAAGTTATGAATGTGAGATCCACAACTAATGACTTCCAATCAAGTCAGTTGCAAATATAGATGTCTGGCAAATTATGTTGTTGGAAAATGCTTCTTCGTTCGCTTCTACCACCAAGATTGACCTGTGGTCCTCCATAGGTCCCGTGGTCCCCCGTGTGGTCCTCAATGGACCATATGAGATCCCTGAGAGGAGCACAAGAGGTTCAGAGTATCGCACGGCTTGAGCCTGTATTCTTGGTGGGTCTCTGAACCGGGATTGCGTGACACCATGGTTTTCGTTGCACCAGTTTGACCTAGAGTAAGACTTTCTCACCGTAAAACCTCAGTGTGTTGTAGATATCAGTATATCCCCGCTGGGTGAGAGGTGGTAGCCCATCCAGGCCAGAACCTGATGGTTAGGTACACTGAATTACAGCTAGACATCAGTTGCATGAAAGGGAAAAAAATAGGATATCACATAATAATCTCATAAATATGAGACAGTGATAAAGTGAACAGTGGATGAGGAGAAAGATAAAAAACACACACAAAAAAAAACCAAATGCAGAAATGTATTAACATATAGTGTCCAAAAAAAGAAATGCATAGCTTATATAAGCTTCATTTTTTATATGTTATGACAAACATTTTTTTCCCAGGTATCTCAAACCAAACCAAAAGTTGTAACCAAGATATCAGGTCCATGTGAATTTTGCTATTCTCGTGTATAGTCAGAATGCAGTAGCTGCCCTTGCTAATTACACATTTTTTTCTACCATAATTCACGTTGCATTTATGGAAAAGTTGTGATTTGTGGTGAGCATAACTGACATAAAAGGATGAGGTTACACAAACAAATTCAGTTAATTTTCAAGCAGAAATTTATGGCGCATTGTCACAAAATTTACAAAACATTGCTGTCAAAGTCAGATTGCCAGGCATTTAAACATGCAGCAGAGTACTATCAGTTGACTTTGGCACCGTTTCAAAGCCACTGGCTCAGCTGAAGACCGGCACCGCAGTGGGTGACCCAGGGTGACAACAGCAGCTTATGATCGCTTTATTCTGGTTCATCACCTCAGAAACAGGTTTACAACAGCTTCCTCAAGTGCCCAGTCGTTGCTTGCAGGACATCGTGTGTCTGATCAAACTTTCTGGGATAGACTGCATAAAGCTGGACTAGTCCTGTCTTAACGAGATGCCATTGGCAGAATCGACTTGCCAACCAGCATCAGCCCTGGACAACTGACAATCAATGGAAACGTGTCTAGTTTAGTGATGAATCTTCCTTTTTGTTGCACTGCCATGATATGGGGAGAAGGGTCTACCATAGGCCAAATGAACGTTTTGCCCAAAATTGCATTGATGAAGCTCCACTGCACGGTGGTGGAGGTGTAATGGTATGGGGAATGATCAGTTTTAATGGAAGGAGTTCATTGGTGCAGATTGAAGGAGGCTTGAACGCGCAACTTTACGTCAGTGAAATTTGACCCCATGTCCCTCCATTTTTGGCTGCACAAAGGTCTGTGTTTCAACAAGACAACGCTGACCCCATTCTGCATGATTCACCACACAGTTCCTGACTGCCAACAACTTTCTCACCCTTCCCTATATCCAGACATGAATTCGATTGAGCACCTGTGGGATGAGCTGCAAAGATGTGTTTGTCGCTGAAACGTTTCTTTAGCCAATCATCGTGATCTATGGCAGGCACTCCAGGAAGAGTGGGCAGCCATCCCACAGACGCACATCAGACATCTGATTGCATCTATGCCCAGGAGATGCCAGTCGCTGATCAATGCAAGCGGAGGCCACACATCATACTAAGTTGAGGACCCCTGGGATTAACAAATTCTCATCACACAGATGCAAGAGACTGTTGAGTGAGTGTTTAAACCCTTAGGTATTATTGTGTGCAATTTGAAAATTTTATTCATTCAATTTAAAAGCTATAGAATATCAAAGTTATGGCTAAAATTGGGTCATCAGTAGTTATGCGTTTCTTTTTTTGGATAGTATATTTTTTAAGTGTGTACAATTCTATTTACTTTTTATTGAAATGCATACATTTTAGTCCGCACTGGAAATCTGCAAAGACATTTATTGCATGTTGCGATAGAAACAACACTGTATTCCTTGCAGAATGTACTTGAAAGGGGCATTATCACAAATGTTTTTTTTTAAAAATAATGATCCAAGTGGGGTAGTTTATAGCATATTCAAGATTTAGGACCTGCTACAGTTGATCTAGTTGAAGAAAGTATTGCATAAAGTAGAGAAAACAGCGTCCAGATATGGAGAATATCTGCCATATAAAGAGGCACACCAGGCATACTATACCCACAAGTGAATGAAAAGAAGATATCCATGAATGGGGAATTTTGCATGAATACAAAGCAGGTGAACACACAATTTATTTTTTTCAGGAGAGTGCTCATCTTCTGGCTCCAGTTAATCTACATTTACATCTTTTTGGGGATGAACTGTCAAGGGCTGTGCATGGCAAGAGCACCAGCAAAGGGAACCTGACATTCCAACTTCACAGTGGTCTTTACCAGGATTGTGCGCTGAATGAGTTGCCTGCACCTGATTTAGTTGTGGGTAAGAATGAGTTACCTGCCCCTGGTTTATCACTAAGTTTTGAGAATACCAAGCCTTTAGGTCTTGCCCAGGTGATAGTAAGGCTTACATTTATAACATTTGTCAGTGTAGTAATTATTTACCCATATTTTGCTGTGCAAGCCAATAAGCTGTGTATTATTTCAAAGCCTGTGTATACTAAAATGAGTAAATTCTGATATCAGGAGGTTTCACTGTTGTAGCAGTCTCAACTTTATTGGTTGTTTCTCTCTTTCATAAGCACATCATACAGTCATTTTAACCTCAGATATTTAGTTGAATATGAATATACTGTTTGGGAGGCAAAGTTCCGCAAGGGACATGCAAATGTATGATATGAATATTTGACTGTTTTGGTGGCTGAATACAAATAGTAAGTTCAAGAAAATAGAACAGCTTGCTAAATACTTTATGTTAAAGTGGTGCCCTTATTATTATTGATATTTGGCTTTTTAACACTATTTCTCACACATTGTCTTACATTATGTAATAAATATGCTAAGATTGGAGACAATAATTGCAAATTACTAGTTTAGCATTTCAGATCCTGCTTAGATCTATATGGCAGACATATACAGGGTCTGGCACAAAGCATAGCTCAGTTTTAAAAACAGAAATAAATTAAGCGGCATACATGTTTTTGGTTTAAAAAAAATGAAACTCAGAAAAGCGGGTAATTTTATTATTACTGACACTCATATTTAGGTTTTGAAAATTATGCAGGTTAGATGCCCGCCATTACATTTGATAACATTTAGCCAGACGTCTGGAAGATTCCTTCATAGCACAATTTAACATGTTCAAAAGGATATTTTGAATGCAGTGTCAGATTCAGTCCTTTAGGTCTGCAACTGACTGTGGTCTACTAGCATACACCGTGTTCTAATATATCCAGTGACCAAGCCGGCCAATGAATATCCCCAAATCTAGAAATAAGATGATTGGGAAATGCTTGTCGCAGCATGGCCATGGACTGACAGGCTGTGTGGGCTTTTGCTCCATCTTGTTGAAACCATATTAGTCTCATACTTCTATTGGCCAACTCTGGAATGAAGTATTCAGTTAGAATCTGCACATAGTGATCGCTATTAACAATATGAGGATGCCTGTTTTCATCTTAAAAAATATAGGCCAATGACGCCGAATGATGCAATGATGCGTGCTAGAAAATCAGTAGCAAAGTCTTAATTTTATCCAAATCATTCAGTTGCTGCACAACTTGCAACTTGTAAGGGTGGAAATGCAGATGATTATGAATGATACGACATAGCGAGTGGTCCAACACACCAAGTGCCAAATCATGCCTAACAGCTGATCGCTGAGGGCTACGAAGCAATGCGTTGTGGACTTCTTGAATTCACTCAGGTGTCCGTTGAGCTCTTGGATGACCAGTAGACTTGTTATTAAGGCAATTAACGGTTTCCTTAAATTTTTTGACCCGCCTCAAAATTGTTCTCCGATCGGGAACATTATCATGGGAATGCAACTCAAAATGGTGATGAAGCTTCAATTGTACAGTAATAGATGATTCTCTACTTTTAAAATAAGTTTCAACGGTTGATGCACGATGTTGTGTTTGCCAAGAAGCCATTGTTAAAATTTATCATTTGTCTGCTCCATATATTCAGTTTCTGCGCACTACATCAGTTAAATCCAGCTATGCTTTATGCCGGACCCTGTACAACTGTTTGTCAGTCTATTAGAAATATTTAGGTATTTTAAACTCTACTTTGAATTGTCTCTCACATAGAAATATACTGTCCAAAAGAAGAAACGCATAACTACTGATGCCCCAATTTTAGCTATAACTTTGATATTCTATAGCTTTTAAATTGAATGAATAAAATTTTCAAATTGCACACAATAATACCTAAGGGTTTAAACACTCACTCAACAGTTTCTTGCATCTGTGTGATGAGAATTTGTTAGTCCCAGGGGTCCTCAACTTAGTATGATGTGTGGCCTCCACTTGCATTGATCAGCGACTGGCATCTCTTGGGCATAGATGCGATCAGATGTCTGATGTGCATCTGTGGGATGGCTGCCCAGTCTTCCTGGAGTGCCTGCCATAGATCACGATGATTGGCTGGAGAAACATTTCAACAACAAACCCATCTTTGCAGCTCATCCCATAGTTGCTCAATCGGATTCGTGTCTAGAGACAGGGAAAGGTGAGAATATTGTTGGCAGTCAGGAACTGTGTGGTGAACCGTGCAGAATGGGACCTGGCGTTGTCCTATTGAAACATAGACCTTTGCACAGCCAAAAATGGAAGGACGTGGAGTCAAAGAATTTCATTGATGTATCGTTGCGGATTCAAGCCTCCTTCAATCTGCACCAATGAACTCCTTCCATTGAAACTGATCATTCCCCATACCATTACACCACCACCGTGCGGCGGAGCTTCATCAACACAATTTTGGACAAAACATTCATTTGGCCTATGGTAGACCCTTCTCCCCATATCATGGCAGTGCAACGAAAAGGAAGATTCGTCACTAAACCAGACACATCTCCATTGATTGTCAGTTGTCCAGGGCCAATGCTGGTTGGCCGAAATAAGTCAATTTTGGTGATGGCGTCTCATTAAGACAGGACCTCAGTGAGGTCCAACTTCATGCAGTCTATTCCAGACAGTTTGATCAGACACCTGTTTCTGAGGTGATGAACGAGAATAAGCGATAATAAGCTGCTGTCCCCCTGGGTCATCCACTGCGGTGCCAGTCTTCAGCTGAGTCAGTGGCTTGGAAATGGTGCCAAAGTTGACTGATGGTACTCTGGTGCATGTTTAAATGCCTGGCAACCTGAATGACTTTCACCTGCTTCCAGGCGACCAATAGCAGTGTTTCATAAATTTTGCAATAGACGCGCCATAATTGTGTGCTTGAAAATTAACTTAATTTGTTTGTGTAACCTCATCCTTTTATAGGGTTTCATTTGCGTGGGAAGTGAGTTGTGCTCACTACAAAAATCATGACTTTTCCATAAATGCAACGCGAGTTATGGTAAAAAATGCATGATTAGCAAGAGCAGCTACTGCGTTCTGACTGTACATGAGAATAGCAAAATTCACACTAAATCATGGACCTGATATCTTGGTGACAATTTGTGGTTTGGTTTGAGATACCCGGGAAACAATTTTTTGTCATAACATATAAAAAATGAAGCTTATATAAGCTATGTGTTTCTTTTTTTGGACATTTTTACTTTTTTTTTTTTATATTTACTTTGAATTGTCTCTCACTTATAAATATTTAAAGTTTGTCATTATTAGGGTAAATATGAAATCCACTCAAGTTTATCTCTTTAAATGGCTGTATGAACTGATCAAACACTTTGAGAGGACAAGAATGAAAACTGTTGAATGTATCTGGTAAAAGATGATGTAGAAATTTATCAGTCCATTATATAACAAAATGATTATACATTAACATATATATATATATCTTTCCGTGCCTTACGCCAGTATTCTGGGAGAGCTGATTTGTGAATTTGGTGTCATGCGTCAGAATTCTGGCATATGTTTTGTTTCGTATAAAAGCAATTCACATTTTGGTTTGCATATTAACTGCGCATGTCAGATTTATCCTTCATCCTGTTTGTAGCAGCGCTGGCATATATGAGTTTGTTTGTGCTTAGATATGTGAATTTTGTTAGAGCATATTTGAAAAAGGGACATGCCCTTTGACATGACAAATGTTACTGGATGTACCCCATGTAGTTCTAGACCTCTTAGAAAGACTAAAACTGCTTGTAATGAGTTATTTAAGACAGTATTAGTTGGGAAACCTTGCTGTGTCAAGTTTTACAAATGGATATTTACAGCTCTAATGATAAGTAGAAAACAATTTTATTTGCCTCATAATTTTTGAAAGGGGGGGGGGCTGAAAATTTTGTCATATTTTCTCACTAGTTATTTTTTCCTTAAAAAACTCTGCATTTATGGAATCTTGATTCATTTGTATTTATTTTTTTTTATGTATAATAAGTACACTTGTGTAATATGTAAATAATTTGTTAATTCACTTTTTCAACTACCCACGCATTTTTCATGGCACCAAATGGACGTCCACGTTTTTTCCCGCTGGCACGGGAAGAGATATATATACAATACTGGACAAAAGTTAAGGCCCAGTCATTAATTTCAAGCATATGTTTATTTTGATTGCCGTACTAAAATTGTAAATAAATCTTGATTAAATTGCATTCTCAAGCAGTCCTCTATGCAGCTGGGGCATAAACAACACCAACTGTTCATCACAACACGTGTAAAAATCATGTGCAGTAGCATCATCTTAGACAAAATATTAGGGCATTTTTAAGTGTCAGCATGGTTCTAAGGACTGCAAACGCGCCACAAACAGCCTCTGGCAGTCAAGTCCAGCTCCTGGCCTTCCCGTGGCAGAACTGTTTAAACTGACAGGAGAAGGGGCGAGGGCGAATATCTGGCGCCTGAAACCAGTTACTTAGGGTAGATGAGTGGCACATTTGGTAGCTCATCTGCTGCTGTTGGCGAGATCTTCAGCTGCCGTGCGTGGAGCGGTGCTCCTTCCGGCCAATGAAGAAATTTGCAAATGAGGTTGCCGCGCAGCATCACTGCGGAAAAGGTGGTAGAAAGGATAAAGCGAAGCAAACAGTCAAATCACGGCACCTCTGGTCTGGAGGTCGGCCACGTCCTGAGTGCAGTCA
This sequence comes from Achatina immaculata, assembly GCA_009760885.1. Classification (NCBI taxonomy): domain Eukaryota; kingdom Metazoa; phylum Mollusca; class Gastropoda; order Stylommatophora; family Achatinidae; genus Lissachatina; species Lissachatina immaculata. Next base: position 8,565,976 of record CM019717.1, read on the forward strand.
TATCGGGTGAAATGCATGAACCGGCTTGTCCCAGAGGTTAAGACACTGCTGGCTTGACTCTTCAAATGCCGCGCATGGAGTGAAGCTCCTCCCGGTTAAGGAAGTAAATGTGGAAAAGAAATAAAGGTTGCTGTGCGGCGCCGATGGGAAAAAGTGGTGGAAAGTGAAGTTTAACCGGTATGTCCAGTAGTATCGCTACAAGAGCTATACCACGGCACCTCTGCTCTAGAGGCCGCCCACGTCCGAAATACACCTACACTGGTGAAATATGCCTAAACCGGCACACACCAGGGGTGGAACTCGATGGCTAGACATGTCATGCCACCTCCGTTCTAGAGGTTGGTAACGCCTGATAAACACCCATACTGGTGAATTTTGCCTAAACCGGCTCATACCAGGGGTGAATCTTGAAGGCTATGCATGTCACAGTACCTCTGCCCTAGAGGTCGATCCCGTCCCAAACACGCCCATACTGGGAAATGCCTAAACCGGCTCAACCCAGGGGTAGAAGTCACTAGTGGCGAGGATTCGTCCTCCTGGACAAAAGCTCCATCCTGGTCACAACTAGGAAGGGTAGCGGCCACGACCGCAAAATGCTGAAGTCGGAGACACTGGACCAGGGAAGTCTAGATAGGCAACCACCTCTCACCCGGCGGGGATGTCTGCGTATCCTAATCACGCTGAGGTTTTCCGGTGAGAAAGTCCAACCCTGGACTGGATGGGCAACCACCTCTCACACGGCGGTGATACACGGGTATCTCAAAACACGTCGAGGTTTTCCAGTGAGAAAGTCCAACTCTGGCCTGGGTGGGCTACCGCCTCTCACCCAGCGGGGATGCACTGATATCCTAAACACGTCGAGGTTTTCCGGTGAGAAAGTCCAACCCTAGACTAAACTGGTGCAATGAAAACCACGGTGTCATGCAATCCCGCTTCCGAGACCCACCAAGAATACAGGCTAAAGCACTGTGATCCTCTGAACCCCTTGTGGTCCTTTCGTGGATCTCGTGTGGTCTATTTTGGACCACACAGGGGACCACGGGACCTAACGAGGACCACAGGCATGAATTCAGTAGGTTCACAGTGCAGTTTTTGGTGGTAGAAGTGAACGAAGAAGAAGAAGAAGAAGTGTCAGCATGACCCAGCATGTAATTAAATTGTGCTGCATGTGCAAGAGGCATCCTTAGCGAATACTTCTCACCTTCTGATCATTTTTATTAAAGCAGTTAGGGGGTATTTTTGTCATTTGAAAAACATCATGCCGCCGCGAAGGTGTTTTAGCACCTTAGAGCATCATTGGATCATAGCCTTGGTTGAAAGCGGTTTATCTGGCCATGAAGTTGTACAGCGTTTGGGGATGTCCCATTCTATCATCCAAAAGCATTTGGAGTGATTTCATGCAATTGGAGGAGTAGAAGACAGGCATCGTTCATGCCGACTTCACTGCACAAGTAGACAAAATGACAGATACCTGCAGCTGTCAACACTTCGCAACTGGACAGTAACATCTTCCACTCTCAGAAACCAGCTAATGAATATGGCAAAATGTCAGTGTTAATGACAGAACAATTCGCAGGTGTATAAGAGAATCAGGCCTGGGTTCACGATGACCAGCAATACGAATATCTCTTACTCCAGCTCACTGCAGAGCTAGAGTTGCCTGATGCCAGCAGCACATCTGTTGGACGAGGTGCCAGTGGGGCGAAATTCTTTTCACGGACGAATCCTGCTTCAGCATGTCCTTCAATGATGGCAGAACCCATGTTTGGGGAAGGCCAGGGGAATGGTTCCATGACGCCACTATCCAAGAAGTGGATCGTTATGGAGGGGAATCAATCATGGTCTGGGGTGACATCAGCAGGCATGGCAGAACTCCCCTCCATGTCATTCATGGCACCCTAACCACCCAGCGATACCTGAATGAAATTCTGCAACCCACTGTCTAGTCTACCTTGCAAGCCATGGGTGCAGGGGCAATCCTACAAGACGATAATGCAAGACCATATCGCGGTTATGTCGTAGAAGATTTTCTTCAACAGCAAAGGATCATTACAACTGATTGGCCAGCTCGGTCGCCTGATCTGTTGCCCATTGAGCACATTTTGGATGTCCTAGGCAGATGGGTTTTGATAAATCATCCTCCACCTGTTGATGTCAACCAGCTAACCCTTTTCCATCAACAAGAGTGCCAGGTTATTCCACAGAATATCCTAACAACCCTGGTTAACTCGATGAGGCAACGGTGCGTTGAATGTCTGGCAACAAACGGTGGCCACATGTGACACTGACATATTTGTTTGAATATCGCTCTTGTGACTTTTTGGACAAGGGGTGAGTGATTTCGCCAGCTTGCTGTATGTGTATTCCTGTTCCAATTTGCAAATGAAATGATTGAATTTGTTCAGTTTTAAATGCTGTTTTCTTTGGTACTAATGGCTTGTTTCTTAGTCAGTTGATTTTGTTTTTGTAAGAATTGAAAAAAACTGGCCCTTAACTTTTGTCCAGTAGTGTGTATATATATATATATATATCCAGCATATTTTTGAACCATATGTTATTTGCTTCTCAATCTCACATAAGGTTACAAAGATAAGAGGGCACATAATAGCAAATAAAATTATGTGTTATGACATGCATTTTTCTTTTAGTGATATCTCTGTTATCCATATCACTTTCATTTTATTACCAACTTAAATGCAAAATGTTATAAATAATTTGCAGCCTGGGCCATGCTCAGAGTTTTTTATTGTTATAAATGATGATGTACAGTAATAGATGCATCAGCAGCAGGCCATCTTGCTAAAAACCGAGAGGCCTACAGGAGTGCTGTTAGGGAGGCAAAGTTCCATAAGGGACATGCAGATGAATGAAATGATGTACAGCAAGAACTGTTCTTTGGCTTCAAATGTTGGAAAGTTTTCAGATAAAACAGCTTTCTATTCCACCAGGTTTCAATGCTGGACTCAGTGCTTACAGCACATTTATGAAGACAGTTCAAATGTTGCTGGTAAGAGATGTTGCATTCTTATAAAATCTGACTCGGTAGAACATTCACTGACAGAAATCTGAAATACGAGATTTATAATTATGAGATATTTTATAAGAAGAAAACTGTTGAGCCTTATAAAGGAATCTGTTTGCCCTCTCAGCATTGCAGGAAACAAAACAAGGCAAAGTCTGTTACATTATCCACATTTTTTACATGCTTGTCATAATTACAGATTTAGTAAACAATACATAATGGCTGTTTATGAAATTTCTCCTAGTTTATACAAATTGTATTTTTACATTTTCCTGAAATTAATATTCATAATTAGTAAAGGAAGTCATGTGCCTTTGTTTCAGGTCATGCGATACTGTGCTGTAAGCTTTTCTCTGTAGTGATGTTCTTGATGGTCATTGACACTGAAACAGGCATATACAGCTTTTTTTTTTAATGTCCCAGACAAATACAAGAAGTTATCCTCAGGTGGCTGCAGTCCCAAACTTTTCATTAAGCTCCACTATATCAGGAACCTGTCATCCCCTACTTTGTTTGCCATATCAGTATTACACAGCCTGTTTTCTCAGAAAACACTTCAAGGAAAGTAGATAAAACTGGCATTTTAGAAGATAACATTTACATCACTCCACATCCAGACTTAGTTACATTTTTTTCATTGCTGGCATCACTTTTTTGTAAGATTCCCTTGTGTACACAAACTGCTTACAGTTATATGATGATGTATATGGAAAACTGTTTTGTATATCAGGTGTATGGTGCTTAATTTGATATATTCTTCTTCTTCTTCTTCGTTCGCATTGTCTGTCTATATCTGCAGTCCTGTCTCTTGGATAAATTTCACTGTTTTTTGTAACTCATGTATGGAACCATAGAGCTTATCTTCTTTAGTGGTTTCACTGGGCCAGTAATTATTTCTCAGTGTCTCGTAGTTGATGCAGTTCTGGAGGATATGTTCCACGGTTTGGGGCACCTGGGCACATGTACATAGATTAGTAGTACCAACCTTAAACTTTGTATACATATGACTTCGGAGTCGGCTGTGTCCTGTTCGGAGACGGAAGATGGTGACTTGTTCCTTTCTGTTTAGCATGTGATAGTCATCATGTGATGGTGTTTGTGGCTTCCTGTAGGTTTTTATCATGCTTTTCTTCTGATTATAGGTGACTGGTATGTCTGGTTGCTCCATTTCAGAATTTGATATATGTACTGGATTACAATCTTCATCATCATCTCATCCCATCTTCCCATGGAAGGTTAGCTGCAGTGAATCTCCACTCTGCTGTTTCTTGTCTTTGTAGTGCACTCATTTAAACTGGTTCCAGCCCATCTCTTCTTGTCCACCTGTCATACTCTTGTTCTCTTTCCCTTCAATTTTGCCCTCAAGAAGGATATTCAATAGTATTATGCCTCTTGAAATGCCCTAAGTATCATAGTTGTCTTGATTTTATGATTTCAGTATTTCTCTTTTTTCATTTCTAGCTGAATGTTGATCTAATATTCTTGCTTGTAAGAATTGAGAAAGTAAACATTAGGAAAAGTGGTCAATAAAGGGCAGATGTCAGGTGTGCCTGCATACTAAAAATAATTCATATTCTGTGTTCCCCATGCCATAAGATGTGATTGTTTTAAGAAATCTCACTGACTGCTACTGCAGGTCATGTCATTGAGCACTTTTATTGCAGTTGTTCTCATACTGTTTTTGTCAACAGGACAAGAAGACACCAGTCTTTTGCACAGACTATTGTTACTACAGTATTGTCCACTCCCAAAAGGCCCTGTCCAGAAGTCGAACAGGCAGGATGACTAAGCCTTCCATCAACCCTTTCCGTAGCCCATTCCATCTTGTAGCTGAAGACATGAACCTGCCCCGCTACAGCAATGCCTTTATATACTGTGTGAAGCCATGGGAGTTAACCAAGGAAGGCTGTGATGTTGATACACATGGAGCATGTGAAGAGAATTGCTACATTAAACAGTGAGGAGTTTTGCTCAGATCTTGTTGAGTTAAAATTTAATGGTAGTTTCTGTTTAGATGTATTAGATACTAAAGAACACTTAAAAAGCAGTAGCTGCACTGTAATGTATGAAGCAAACAGACATGAACAGCTGTCAGTAATAGTAAAGAGCTAAGTAGGAGACTGAAAAGCAAGATTCAGCTTATTTGTAAACTATCAAGATTAGACTTATTTGTAACAAATAAGATGAGCATAGAGGACCTCTTAGATACTGACAGAAAGATAATGCATAATAATTCTAAAGATAAATCCGTACCACTGTTTCAATCAGGAAGTGTCTCATGGTGTTGTTATGATAGACTCACTGAATATGCTAAGGAAGATTGAGAATAATTTTCTTCAGAGAGAATGGGTAAACCTGTTGGACAACTCACATGTGAGGGGACTAACAAATATTCTGTCCAGGGCATGTTGATATGCATGGAAATGAGTTGGCTGATAGACTGGCACTGGACAGGCTGAAATACAAGGCAGGCTGAGAATGGATGTGTTGGATATTGCAAAGGTTGTATTAGACAGACTGCAGGGGGGTGAAGAGAGGAAGTGGATGGACAGTGTGCATATACAGAGACTGATGAAGTTGGGACAGGGCAAGGATGCTGGAAGAAAGTGTATAACAGACCCACACTTGACAGGAACCATTAGTAGACAGACTCACCGGTGGATAATGGAGCATGCTGCATATCATGTATGGGGGTGTCCTGATTGTGATTATGCTGGATTCTGAAATCTGAAACTAAAGTCCATAAAGTTGTATGCTGAAATTATGATTCCTTGATGTGTGAATTAGAAACTAAACAGCCACCATACTAGATACTCACTTTATAAAAAAAAAAGAAAGTGAAAGTTTTTAAGTCATAAATTAATGGCAGATAATCAAACCTGTACCTCCAGAAATGTAACTGAACAGTCACAAGAAGCCAGTATACTTATAAGTTTTGACACATCTCCATAATGAGATAAAAATTAATCCAAAACATCACAGTGCTCAAAGATACCTGGAAAACAAGCTAAGCAGTCCAGAATTCTGTTACACGACATTAGATTTTCTCAGCTACTGAACATGGTTTGTAATGCAAATGCATGCTGTGTAAGTAATACGGTAATGATGACAATGAAATGAAACAAAATGCAGCTGGTTTCAGAAGGAAATGAGATACAATAGTACCTCGGGTCACGAACGCCTCTAGTCACGAACAAATCGGCCCACGAACATAATTTCCGAACAAATTTTTACTTGACCCGTGAACAATGCCTCGCCGCACGAATGCACAAACATGGCTTTGGCATCATGTTTTCGGCTCGCGAACGTTGTTTGTCATTGCATTGTTCTTGATACAATTTTTTTTTGGTTTTTTTGCATTAAATTAACTCTCATTATGGGTCCCAAGAAAGTGAAAAATGTTAGTGACAGTGGTGTCAAGAAACCTAAGTGTATTACAGTAGAAGCGAAGAAGGAATAATAACTAAACATGAGAATGGTGTTCGTGTTTCTGATCTCGCCAAGCAGTATGACATGGCTAAATCTACGATCTTAAAGAACAAAGATGTGCTAAGGACAGCTGATGTGGCTAAAGGAGTGACTATGTTAACGAAGCAAAGGTCTCAAGTGTTAGAGGAAGTAGAAAAATTATTGTTAGTCTGGATTAATGAAAAGCAGCTTGCTGGAGATAGTATTAGCAGGGCCGTAATATGCGAGAAGGCTTTACTTTTGCACTGTGATTTAGTGGTGAAAACGCTGAATACAAGTGATGCTAGTGTTGACGAATTTAAAGCAAGTAGAGGCTGGTTCGAGAAATTTCATTGACGAACTGGAATTAATAGTGTTGTTAGGCATGGAGAGGCAGATAGTTTGGACAAAAAAGCAGCAGATACCTACGTGGAGGAATCTGCAAACTTTATCAATTCTGAAGGTTACATACCACATCAAGTTTTTAATTGTGATGAAATGGGACTTTTTTAGAAAAAAAAATGCCAAGAAGGTCCTACATAACCCAAGAGGAAAAGTCACTGCCTGGCCACAAACCAATGAAGGACAGGCTTTCACTTTTATTGTGCGCTAATGCAAGTGGGAATTGTAAGATTTAGTTAGTAATTTTTAGTTTACCACTCTGAAAATCCACGCTCTTTTATACACAATAAAGTGCTAAAGGGTAAACTTCCAGTATTGTGGAGGGCAATTAGCAAGGCTTGGGTAACAAGATTACTTTTTATGGAGTAGCAGACTGAAGTTTTTGCACCAACTGTCAAGAAATAGCTTGAGGGAAATAATTCGCCCCTTAAGTGTCTGCTGGTTATGGACAACGTTCCTGACCATCCTCCAAGTATGGAAGACCTTGATGTTGAATACGACTTCATAAAAGTCGGATTTCTGCCTCCTAACAGCACTCCTCTCATCCAGCCCATGGACCAGCAAGTAATTTCCAACTTATATACAAGTTATATACAAAGGCTCTTGTTTCCAGGTGACCTACACATGGATTTGACCCTGCATGATTTTTGGAAGGATTACTTCCATATCCTCCACTGCACAAACCTCATTGACAGGGCATGGAACAATGTCTCTAACCAAATGTTTCAATCTGCCTGGAGGAGACTTTGGCCAGGTTGTGTGCCTGATAGAGACTTCGAGGAGACAGATTTAACTCTAGTAGGTGAGATTGTGACCACTGGCAAGAGTCTGGGCTTGGAGGTCAAGGAGGAGGATGTGGTGGAGCTGGTGACAGACAAGAACTTAACACAGAAGAACGTGTCGAGCTGCAATGTGAACTGATGAAAGTTCTTCAAAAGGAGCACGCAGGAGAGGAGGAAGAGGTGGCATATGTTTCAAGTGCTGAGATCAAAGAAATTTGTAGCAAGTGGAGTTAGGTGCAGGTTTTCATTGAGAAAAATCACCATAACAAAACTGTGCCAGCAGAGCAGTGGACATTTTAAATGATAATGTGATGCTCATTTTTGGAAAATTATCCAACAAAGAAAAACGTCTCTTGATTGTTATCTTGTGAAAACACCAGCCACCGAGCCAGCAATTGAACCATTTCCCTGGATACAAACAAGAGAAAAAACATCAGAAATACCTACACAGCTGCCCGACGTTATTATGGAATGAGATTCTCCTTCGAAGGAGTAGTCTTCCTCTTCTACCATCTACCTGTGCCAGCAACTGTCAACCACAAAAGTAAAGTTATACTGTATATTTTATATTATATATTTTTGCCACACATAAATCCATAAAAAAGTCAAAAAGCAATATGTTTCTGGTGCAAGCAAACGCATTAATTGGATCTGGATTCATTTCAATGAGAAAAATTGTTTCGGTTCGCAAAGAGTCAAAGAACGAATTAAGTTCGTGACCTGAGGTACCACCGTATTTTGTATAGTACAATACCTAGAGGCTGATGCTGGGAAGTAAAGAACAGAAGCTGCAAACAAATAACAGAACCAAAAACTTTTTCAGAAGAGGAGCATGCAACTGCCTATCTCCTGCTTGTGACTACTTTGTATAAATCAACATGTTGTAACTTAATGTTGGTACTAATGGCTGCATATGATGTAAAGTGTGAATAGTATTATCTTGTTTTTCTAGTGATAGTAGCATATTAAGTTCATTTCTAATCAACACTTCAGCAGCATTTTATTTGTAAAACATCCAACTTCTAATATGCACTTCAGACTGAATTTTTTTTTCTCTTGAATTATAAAGATTGATCTCCAATTTCTGACTGTTCAAAATGAGAAACATTTTTAATCTGTTTTTTTTTTCTCCTCTGACCTGCCCAAAATAAAACCTTCAGTCCATGTGTTTTTCTGAGTGATAAATGTATCACATCTATATCAAGATGTTTAATTAATAAAACCACTTTTGTCTTTCCACAAAATTTATTTGTTAATTTGCATTTCAGATTTGTCATGTTTCACAGGTGCCTACAACTTTAATAATACTCAGATGAATTAAAGGCGAAACCTGGTGCTTATATTATTTCCTAGAGATCTTTCTGCACTGATCTGCTGGCTTTCAAATCCATGAAAAATGTCCAGTTACTCTAATCTCATTTAACAGTTTCGTCACATGTATTGCCTTGACAATTATGAAAAACTTCTCTCTTTGATCATTTCTCTTACTAAACACCTCTCACCTTAGTGTTCCTGAAATCTTTGTACACATAAGCATATATGGATGTGAGTCAACAGTTTCAATAAATACCCTGTCTGTGTAACCAGTGACTCTACAGATAATATGTCAAGTTATGAATAAAGCATCAGCTGCTTTACTATCCGCAATCTGAATAAAATAATTTTAAATCCAAGTTAAACAGAATTCAAGAACATCAAACATGAAAAAAAACCCTGTGTCAGAATCACCATGTTATATATATACACTAAAAATGTTTTCATAATTAAGTTAAATTACCACACATGAATTCTTCAAAATGTTTAAGAATTTGGCATAAGAACACTGAATGACACACATGAAAAAAAAAAAAAAACCGACCACGTACTCCTTCCTTATTTTCCAATGAAATGGAGGAAGTTCCAAACTCATATCCCAATATAAATATTACTGCTTGTTTCACTCATTAAAAAAAGTAACTTCCAGTATGTGGTGCAAGTAATGCTGACTGGATTATTCATTTGATATGTTCATGTTGACTGCATATCTTGACACAAGAGATATAGTGATCTTAACCCTTCTGTGCTGGAAGATGCCTTATGGAGATAGTGATATATAAAACAATTTTCTTACTTCAGTTAAAGAATCTGAAAATGAACCTGAGCCTCTTTATCAGATAATGTTATTTGTGTCAAAGTTATCATGACAAACCGCCTGCAATCTGTGCATCACTTTTTGGGTATATTTTAAAAACTGCATTCATTATTATACATAATATTGTAAAAAAAAAAAATGCATAAAACACTAGTGATTGTTTACAATTATTAATGTGCTACATGTCTGCTTCACTTGTCAGCATATTGCTTTCTGCCATTTGAAAGTAATGGATTTCTGAGGTAACAAAGACTTGTGTTATGGCATAAAATGGCAATTGTAGCTGTGGTAGATTCATTTTACTTGAAACTGGCTCTGTGAACAATTTATTGTATTAAGTATGTGTAATTGTGGAGATCCTTTTCTTATTCTGCTCATTAATTTTATAACTAGACTCTTCCTGCTGAATGGCTTTTCCCCTAAAACAAGCAATACACTATTGATTTAGTAAAAGGCAGTATCATCTTGTTTATGTCTTTCACAGTGTTGGTATAATAACCTCAAGCTATCTGAACTGTATTGGTTTTACTTATTTGGAGTTGTGGTCTGAGTAGTGAGGTGTTTAGTGCACTAGTCTCTCATGGTGCAGGTCAGAGGTTCAAATCTTGCTGGAGGTACCATCACTCCCAGCTGAAGAACCTTGTGCAAGTTAAATAAAATTGGCCAGGTGTGATGTTCACCATAGCACCCTCTTGCGTGCCAACAGGTCAAGGGAAAATAAACTCCTGGGTGTCTCCTTGGCTTAACAGGGCTACTTTTACTTTTTTTTTTACAACTGTCTGAACTGTAATGGTTTTACTTATTTAGAACTATCTGAACTGTAACTGCTTTACTTATTTAAAACTGAATTTATATGGTTTTATTATTTATTTTCATAATAAGCAAGATACAAGCAATGCAACCATTAATAAAATAAAATATTTACACTGAAATTAATAAATTAGTACACACATGGCTGGTATAGCAGTTTTCTGCAAAAACTAATACCAACAAAAAAAAAATAATACAAAACTCACTCTAGTTTGTAACGTGGCAGAATTTCTTGTCACCACCACAGCAATTATGTGAAAACATTTTGTTGCACTGCACTGAGCATGTATTTACAGCATAAGAAATAATTTTTTTTTAAAATGGTTATAAATGCAAATGTTGAGAATACGTGATGGATCAAACTGAGGGAGGGAAGAAAATGTGCTAACTGTCGGAAGCGTATTCAGTATATATATATATATATATATATATATATAAAGAATTAAACAAAAGCAAGCTTTAAAAATAAAGCTTTACACATATATAATGTGCACTTTAGACATAACTTCTACATATAATAAATAAAAGCACACTGAGATATATATAGCTTGTACATGGACAAGTGAAAAATCAAACATATATTGATAGGATTAGGTGTTGCAGAAAACTAGTCAGTAAACACTGTCAGAATTAGAAAGTTGAGTTGCTTCACCCATATCAAGAGACGCAATGGTTTGGAGAGGCTGATGCTAGAAGGCATAGTGCCTGGCAAGAGAGTAAAAGGACGAGCTCACTGCAGATGGACTCAGAACACCACGGAAGGTATGAATATGTTGTAGTGAGACGCTGGTCAACTTGTGAACAACCACGTTGCATTCAGGGGGGCAGTGAGAGTGACAATGTTCTGGAAAGGGCACATCACTTGAAAAAGACATGGATTTCAATATGTGCACACTTTTCAGACGTAACTTTCTTCACATGAAATTGAACAAATGCACACTTCAGAAGCTTCCATTTAAAGTCTGTGGTGTAAGATATTTAAGTAAAAATTAAGAAGTAAAAAAAAAATGGAAAATGAAAGAAGACATTACACATGAAAACAATCACTCCTTAACAGTTTAATCTGCATCAGAGCTGAAACGTGCTGCCACTGTTTAACTGGAAAAATTGGTCAAAGCAATGATATACCAAGTCTGTATTGCAAGGCACAGTCTCTATATGCCTGTGTTTTCAGTTATGGGCCTAATTTCCCTCTTATGACAGTCCAATTCATTGTAACTCCCCATGTGGCATGGCCTTTTGTCAGTTCTCCCCCCCTGTCCTTGTAGCTGATGGAAAAATATCCTCACATCTGTTTTGGTCTACCTACTTTTCTCCCCCTCTTCAGAGATCATATATTTTCTTGCAGGATACAGTTGTTATCCATTCTTGCAATATGCCCTAGCCATCTTAATCTTCAGTTGATGACTGTTGTCATTATGGACTGCTGAGAAGATGCTAGCTTCAAATCATGCTCTACAGCTACCTGAAGTACAATCAACACCCACTGCAGTGGCTAGACTTTTCCTAGATGATTCACAGGGTGGCTGTTACGAATCTTGACCACTTCTGAAGGACCAATACTGATGATATAAAAGCCATCTTCACACTCATATATATATATATATATATATATATACACACACACACACGAGGCTCATATCAAAAGTCTTGAGCAAATTTTTTTTTTAAATCAGAATTTATAGATAGAAAAAATATAAATTTATCACCTTAATTTGCATCCTTTTCTTCACTTTTCAACATAATCTCCATTTCTCTGCACGCATTTTTTCCATCGCTCCACAAGTTTGAAAATACCCTCCTGGTAGAATTCCTTTCCAGCTGACCAACAGCACAGACGTTCTCTCCTGTAGGGTCCAGCGGGCACAATCATTTCCTGTACTGCATTGTGTCCTATTCCAAGATTTACAGTGATTTCAGATACTGTGACATGTCTGTCTTTTTCAATGATGTCATCAATCCTTTCCACGTTGCGTTCAGTGGAGGCAGTTCAAGGGCAATGGCATGAGGCATATCTTGGATGCTCATGTTTCCATCTTTGAAATGTTTCACCCACTTCCTAACATTGCTATCATTCATACACACATCTCCATAAGCAAGTTGAAGTCTTTGGTAAATTTCAGCAGTGGGGATTTCCTCTTTAACGAGGAACTCAATAACAGCACGTTGGCGAAACGAAACTTCAGCACCCGCCAATTTGTTTATGATCCCCATGGTCACGTGACACATGATGATGATGTCATGTGACCTCTAAATGAAGTGCAAAGGATGCAGATTAAGGTGATACATTTATATTTTCTCTATCTATAAATTATGATTTTTAAAAAACTTTTGCTCACGACTTTCAGTGTGACCCTCGAGTATATATATATATAATTAACTCCCTGTTATTCTGACTTAAGATGACCAATGCACATGGTTTGCTGTATTAGAGAATTTTCTTTGCGTAACCTGCTCATCATCATCATCATTAGGTGCTGTGACAGTAGCATGTGTATGATGTTAGGCCGGTAATTCCAAGACCTGCAGTGCATGAAAGCGTGATGTGATCAGTATCGCACCTGGCTGCATTTACCTTCTCAGATTTCTCTGGTATCCATTTTTAGAAGCTGGGTGGACCCTGGATCCTTTTTGGGGGAAAAAAATCCCCACTGCTGGGACTTGAACCCAGTACCAGCAGATTAAAAGACAGAGCGCCTGACTATAACAAAGTAAGGTTGTGAAATTATAATATTTATGATGAAGGTGTTCTTTGATTATTATAACACATAGAGATTCTGTTCTTAATTATTATAGTATTGAAGATGGAGTATATTCATTACTATCTTATAATTCTGCCTCTCAAATCAATTGTCTTTGAGTATAGCAGCCCACTTTGGATGTTTAAAAGTTATCAACAGATCTTGTCCTAACCTACTGGTTTTTCCACGTACAAGTATCCCACAATGAACATACCAGTTACATGCTGGTTTCACATTTTTGTCAGCGAATCTCCCAAAACTTTATACTTTCCTGCTTCCATGTGCATTTAGTGTCAGTGTGTATTTCAGCTTATTAGTATCACACCCATGGAGGTGACTGTTTAGCTTTGACTGAATTGGTGACTGTGGTCAGACTGTGAACATTAGCTACAAAAGTCCCCTCAGTCAACAGAATATCTTGGTTTGCAGCATCTCCTAGTCACAAAAGTATATTCTTTGGTTTACATCCTGACTGACAAGGTCTCCTAATATTGGTTTATAAGTGACAACCTCTAGGACTGTTCACTTCCTAATGAAAACTCTACCTATTAAGCAGACGTTTTGTGAAGTTCATGTTTATAGACATTTACTTTATTTTCACTTTTCTGAGGTGTTTTTTTTTTCTAGATTATACATGGCTTTGCTGGGTTTATATGAATTTGTTAATTTCTGTATTTCACAGAAGGATATTACATAAATGGAATTCAGAATGTATTCAAACAGCGACATATTTTTAATTTTTTAACATCAAGTTCGGTTACTCTGTTCTTTTGAGGCTGTTTGCAAAAAAAGCCACAGCTCTCCTAGTTACTGATTAACAAAGCAAAACAAAGAGCAAGACCATAACAAAACTACTATTACAGAAATCAATGCAGAATGCCAAACTACCTTCAAAGGAAAGGAGAGGATTCTTTTATTACTGTAAACATTTTTTTGTAAAAGAAATGCAAGCAAAAAAAAAAAAGAAAAAACTTTTTAAAAAAAAAAAAGAAATAGAATGAATTTCAAACTTGCTTAACATGGATTTATTAAGATGACAAAAAAAAAAAAAAAACCAGAAAAAAATAACCTGGTTTTCACATTCCTTTTACTTTTCTACCTCTAATTCAAGATTTTATGGAAAGTGACTGCATTCCTAGACCAAAATCTGAACATTAACATCCTAACAGTGGCTTTCCTTCATAAACCAGATTATATTTACAGGATAACACTGAACAAAAACACAGTAGTAACATTTAAAATGTTATTAATGTGGGAAAGAACTACAATATTTACATATGATAATACCTGCAATAGTCATAACAATGCAAGGAGGGCTTTAGAATGACTTACCCTAAGAAATATTAAAATCAAGCAATCAACGAGCACAAGTAAGAAGAAAAATGGTTGCTATATTCAAATAATATATTAAAGCTACAACAGAAGATGACAATTTGTTTTTTTTTCTTAATGATAAAAAGTCAAGACAGAGGGGGAAAAACAGCTAGGGATCACAACTCTGTCATTACAGTCTTGACATTATAATAATACCCAAATCCATTCTTACATCTTACATCCTTCCTGTGCCTTTAAATGTTACATAGGGCTCGCATAGCTGTTTGCCAAGTTTTCCTGTTTTCAGCAAGTTTTTCAATTTCATCAAGGGATGTTATGCCCGCTAAACTGGCTTCTCTTAACAATGTCCTCCTTAGAGTTTCACGTGGCCGACCTCTTTTTCTCTGGCCTGTTGTGCTTCACTGGATAGCTTGTTTTGATATTCTCTGATTGTTTCCTCTCATCACATGGCCTACATATGTCCATCTTTTTCTGATCACTCATGAGACAGGTTGTTGTTGTTTGCTCATATGTCTTATCATTACTAAATAGCAAATCTGTTGACAAATCTCCTCTTTCTAAATGTACACAGCAAATTTCTGTGGGGGGGGGGGGGGGGGGGGGGGGGAAAGAGAAAAGAGAGGAAGAACTGCTACAAAAACTTAATGATCTTGCAGTTGTTTCACTCTCTATGACAGTTTCTTACCTACAATGTGTTTCATTCCACTGGTGAATGTTTCTTTCTCAAACACCCATAACATGTACTGTTTAATGTTTCCTTAAATCCTTTAATTTCAGATTTGTACTCACAGTTTGTCATATACCTCAGTCTAATCTTTCCATGTTGTGAAAACATGGCATTATAAATGAAAACAACACATCTCACATCTAGAAGTTATTTCTAGCTATTGTAAAATACCATATCCCTATGTGCCTCTAAGGCACGACAGGATTGCCTTTACCTTTACTTTCTTTTTTTTTACTTTTTTTCATAATTTAACTTCCTAAAGTACAGTACTTATCTTTATTATAAAGTTTCCTGTAGTATACTCTATTCTTCATACAATCTGTAACATTCTGTTATAAATAAATTTTCATTCACACGAACACTTCTCTAAGTTGTTTTCACCAACAACAAAGATTTCCATGATTTTCCATCTACCATATGCTGTACAAGCATAGCAAGACAGGCACTGACATGGAATCCTCAAGGAAATAGAAAACAAGGAAGACCTAGACTTACTTGGAGAAAAGAAATTATGACAGTGCTCAGAGACAAGGGATATACATGGAAGGAAGCAGAGAATAATTCCAAGAACAGGGCTGACTGGAGAGTCTTTATCTGTGGCCTATGGTCTTAAGGGGATGAAAAGCGATGATGATGATGATATTCTGTACACCTTCTGAATGGCAGCAACACAACAGCTTCTAGCACATTTTCCACTTTAGCTTCAAACACTCCAGAGGATATGACATTGCATCTTAAAATTCCAGAGTTGTTTTGAAGTGCTGGACACTAGAAGTGAATTCTTATTGAAATGATGTAGTTTTTATGTGTCACACACACTCTTTACTTAAGATTTCGTAAGATTTGCAATCATCTAAGATGCCTTTGTGTCACCTGTTTTTTTACATAAGATCATAAACTTATATTTATGATAATTTCTCTTAAATCAGTATTTATGAGAGCTTTCTCATGCCACATATGATTTCTAGATACACTGTCATCACAATAAGAAATCTCTATATCTAAACATCATCAGAAAGAAACAGTGTGTCTTTAGTCTGTATGCAACTTCAGTTATTAACTCTATGAATGATGTACAACATACAGTTAATTAATACTTCACTCCTGAATTTTCCAATCCCAAAATTCACTAGTTTTTCAATCTTTTTTTTTTTTCCTTTTTTTCCAGGTAATGAAATATGTTAATTATTTTCAGTGTAAACTACCTGGGTAATGAAGGGTTAAGGTGTTAAAAATAAATGTACTGTAACCATATATCCTCCACATGTATAATGCCAGGATAAACTAACAATATATTTCTCAGTGACAGAAAGTATACAACAATCAATTTAAAAAAAAGGGAAAATCAAATCATGTGTGTTCTGCTCTTACACCTGCTTGTTTAATGAGATGCAATAACTTTGTCTCATGAACCTGACTTGGCCGAAGAGGAGGGGGGAAGAATGCCTTCACTCATTCATCATCGATGACAATAACAGGGGCATCACTGCCAGTGTTTGAACGAGATGTTGTCACTGAAAAGTTTTAATATATATTTTAAAAATAAAGATTATAAAGTAAAGAAAATGAAGTTTCAAAAAACAAAACAAAAAAAAGTTTCAAGCATTTTACAGAAACAAAAAAATGTAATTTTTGTTAGTGCCATTATCATCACTATTAGGTACTGTGTCAGCAGGCATTGCTGGTCATACTTCTCTACAAATCTCAATCCTCAGTATTTTCTACCAGCTCGGTTGATGATTTTTTTTTATTGTGCCATTTCATCAGACCATCCATTTTCTCTCTTGGTTTTCCCTTACTCTTTTCCCATTTATCCTTTCTGTTATGTTTTCAAGCCCTCTCCTTCTATGTCCAATGAATGATGACTGTTGCTTTCTTTTGGATTTATTTAGGTTCCTTTTCATATTTGCTTTTGTAGACATTCTTTGTTTGTCATATCAGCTGTCAATAGTACTCTTAAACATTCTTCTAAAAGACCACATCTGTGTTGCCTCTAGTGATCTTTGCATCAATCTATCCAATGTTCATGACTTGGTTCCGTAGAGTAGGTTCTTTTCATTTTTGGCTATTAGTCCTGTGTCATCTGCATATCGTAAGTTTTTTTTTATATAAATGTAATTTCTCTCAACATACAGACTGTGCTAAGGATGGGCTGTGTAAATGGTAAAGATAAACTTCATTCTATCACCCAGTGAACAATAAAGCTGAAATGCTGTGATAGTTCTGAGTAAGAAAACATAAGATAATGAACCCACACTTTTAACACCTGTAAGATTTGCAAAATCTCCCCAAGAATGGAAACAGGGAATAAGACATTGGTTTGACCAACAAAAATGAGATTACTACAGCATGGGTCTTATTAGTTTACTTCTACTTGAGCATGGGAATCTCTCAGTTCTGACAGCAGCAAGCATATATCTCAGATGAAGCCTTAGAATGCCACATATGGATACAAACAGTTTTATATTTTTAAATTTTATATTTAAAATAACTGTGCTGCATAAAGATGTTGCCTAACTTGGCAATCAACAACCCACAGCTGACTTGAGAGCACCAGGGTTGGGGAACCACAGCTGACGAAGACCCTATCCCACTTCTCCATTGGTATCCTCGGCAAAAGGCATAGTCCTCATGCTGGTGAAGTCTGCTAAAGCAGTGCTGCACTCAGGGATTTAAAAAATAGCTGCTGTAATATGCTCCCAAGCTAAACAATAGCTGCTGTAGCCTGCTCCCACACTAAAAAATAGCTGCCGTAGCCTGCTCCCAAGCTAAAAAATCGCTGCCGTAGCCTGCTCCCAAGCTAAAAAATAGCTGCCGTAACCTGCTCCCAAGCTAAAAAATAGCTGCCGTAGCCTGCTCCCAAGCTAAAAAACAGCTGCCGTAGCCTGCTCCCAAGCTAAAAAATAGCTGCCGTAGCCTGCTCCCAAGCTAAAAAATAGCTGCCGTAGCCTGCTCCCAAGCTGACACTAAGCTGTGCCTGAGTATCTTCAGCACACCAGCTACAAAGAATACCAGTTCCCAGGAGACACAAGAATAAGTTGCTTAAGTTAACTAATTTAAAACAGCATCATCTACTGATAGAAAAAAAAATCACTTTGAACTGAAACTGTCCAATTTATCTAGACAAACACATAGTCTGTGGTACAGTCAATGAAGGCAGAAAGTTGTTTAGATATAGACAAAAATGTTGAATGTATCACTACAAAATGAGAAGAGAATGCTTTAAAAACTCAAAACACACACACAAGACAACATATGCAATAACCATCAAAGACACAAACACAGTCAGATAGTTAAAAGAAAAAAAAATCACTAAAAGTTACAATGAAATTTTTTTTTTCTCTTTTCAGGTCCACCCACTCTTGAGCTAGGTATTGTCCCACAAATTTTTTAACTGTGATGCATATGAACATCTGTTCATCCTTGATGCATATAACACACACTATTCTGATGTGTCTTATCTGGCAGACAGATGCTGTGCAATTTCACTGGCTGTTTTGTCTAACACAATGTGCTATATCTATTTTTACAGCTGGGGCTAACTGAAATGTGACAGCAGCAAATCTCAATCCCATTGTCTTTGCATGAGAATCAAGATCAATAATATATCTGACAACTCTACACTCAATAATACTAACTCTGAATAAGATATTCATCAGAACATATTACAATTATTGTCACATGTGTTCACAACATGAGATGCTGTTGTATTGTGTGAGTTAGCATCTACAGCTGGCCCTGAATTCGAGGTGGTCTGAAGAATGTCTCAACCTTTAATGCAGTCTTCTGAGCACAATATACACCCATTCCTACCAAGTTTTAAAGACTTCTTAGATAAAAAGCTTTGGTGTTTGCAGTCATGTGCCAACATTTTATTAAGACCAGTGGCTCATTTCAACGAGAAAATTCTCTGTCTTATTATATATAAATACATATGTGTGTGTGTGTGTGTCTCTGTCTAAAAAGTTTGATGAATGATCCGATATCTCAACAGCAACATGGGCTATCCAGAGGGTGGAGTACATACGACCAACAGGGTAAAGCCACTGTGAGCAGTCGAACGTAGTCAGTGTGAGAGGTATGGTCACAATGCAATGGAGCAATGAGTGAAAATCAAGTTCTGCTAAAATTGGGAAAAAATGGAGACAGAGATGCATGAAATGTTGGTGAAAGTGTATGGGATGGAAGCTGTGAGCAGAAAATGTGTTTAAGACTGGTTCAAATGCTTTCACGATGAGAAGGAAATGACTGAGGATGAGCCACGTTCGGGTCAGCCATCGACAAGCTGAAACACAGACATGATCAGTGTGCGCCAATTCTTGGCTCAGCGTGGCGTATCTGTTCTCTGTTTCCTTGTCTGAAAAGCATCATGAACATTGCACATTTTGCAGATGTGGAGGATTTCCAAGAACGTGTGACAGCGGCTCTGCAGACGATTCTTAGAGAGGCATTTGCTGACTGTTTCCAGAAGCTTTATGAATGTTGCCAAAAGTGTGTTGTGAAGGATGGCGATTATTTTGAAGGCCAATAAAGGTGATTTGTTTATATCTTCTATTTTGTGTGTTTTCTGATACCATTCACCGAACTTTTTAGACACATCACGTGTTGTGTGTGTGTATATATGTGTATATTAATGTATATACATGTGTGTATATATATATGCATTTATATGTATCTGCATATATATGTATGTATGTATATATATGCATTTATATGTATGTATCTGCATATATATATATGTATATATGTGTGTATATATATATATCTATATGTGGAATACATGCACTTGTTTCACGCTGGCATAATGCTGTACATGTTGATGGGGATTATGTTGAATAATACCGATGTTTACAGAACATATTCATGTATACTGTATATAAATTTCATGCTTTTTGAATAAACAGGTACTGAGAAAAACGATGTGGTGCATTACTTTCTGAATGCCCCTCATATATGAGTGTATATAAAGGCTTAAAAGACAACCTGCTTTGACCGGGAATGTCCTGGTTTGATGATGTGGTCCCTGTGTCCTGTCCAGTTTGTCACAGTTATTTGGTAAAATTTTAAAAGTGCTGAATATACAAGAAGTAAAAAAATAGTCCAGCCTCTGGTAAAATGGCGACTTGTCAACAAAAATATCCCCTCTGGTACACTCACTGTTGCCAATCTAAATATTTTGTATCTAGATCTAAGTACTTTTAAAGTTGTCTAGATGTTTTCCCCTAAAATTTACAGCATGTGGCCTAAAGAATTTAGATGTTTTATTTTTTCATCCAGATATTTTTTCACAGAATTTATAATAGCATGTAACCTATGAGATTCAGATATTTGTATTTCATTTTTTAGATGCTTTGTTTCAATTAGAGTTGGCTACACTGAAACTTACACTGGCCACATCATTGTTGCCAATGTCCTATCTTAGTTGAGTTCAAACTGCGAGTCGGCATTTGCCATCATTCTGTACTGTACATTAAATTAATTTAATCTCCAAAATGCCAAAAAGAAACTGCGTGTTTACTGATGAATAAAAAAAGGATTATCCGCGTTTTAAAAAAACTTTGTGATCGTATTGACAAAGTGAAATGTGAACTGTGCTTTTCAGAATTTTCAGTAGTTCACAGTGGGCGTTCTGACATTAAAAATCACTTGAAATGTGCGAAACATAAGGCAAGCCTAGTAGCAGTGGCAGGAACTTCCTCAAATATGTTCTCATATTTTAAAGGTACCAATTTAAGTGACAAAGAACTTTTAATAGCAGCTAAAGAAGCAACTTTTGCACTTCATGTTTGCTATTCACAATCTCAGCTTTAAGTCAGCCAATTGTTCACCTAAACTGATTTCGAAGCTCTTTGAAACAAAGTTTAGACTAGCCAGAACAAAATGTGAAGCTATCATTGTTAATGTGATTGAGCCACTGTTGTTTCAGTAGTTTTGCGAAGATTTAAATAAAACAAATTTTGTGATGGTATCAGTAGATTCTTCCAACAGGAACGAAGTTAAAACTGTGCCAATTGTTGTGGACTATTTTGTACCAGATTGTGGCATAAAAGTTAAACTTTTAGACCTTCAATCACAAAAACAATGTTTACAGTAGACTGAAAAGGAACTAGGGAGATATATTGTTGGCATTGTTTGTAGTGCTCACACTGTACACAACTGCCTTCAAACTGCAGCTGATGTTCTACCTATTGAAATAGAAGCTGCTTTAGTGGTAAAAATTTATAAATATTTCCACATTTATACAGTTCGAGTCACTCAACTAAAAGAGTTCTGTCAATTTGTAGATGTAGAGTATAACAAGGTTCTTCAACATGGCAACAGCCGTTTTCTTTCGTTACTTCCAGCTATTGACAGAATACTTGAAATCTATGAAGGACTGAAATTTTATTTTATTTCACAAGAACACTGTCCAGTGATGATAAAACAGTTTTTTGATAATGACTGTGGTGAAATGTATTTATAGTTTGTGCACGGGTAGCTCAAATTGTTTAGCAAAGCTATCTTGATTATGGAAAATACAAAAGCGAGTGCAACTGATATTGTCAGTGAACTTTGACAATTAAAAACAAACCTTGAGTAAAGGCGTGGTAATAAATCTATGCCTCAAAAAGCAAAAGAACATTTTAGAATACTAGAAAATAATGGAAGTATTAACATCAATACAATCATACAAGAGTTTACAGCATTTTATGACAGATGTCTTTCTTACATTGAGCTATGGGAAAACAGTTTTGGTGGAGCAGAATCTTTTACTTAGATAAACAACAATGAATTAACATGGTCTGAAATTGAAGCTTTAGGTGAAAAAATTAATGAAACTGTTGCAAATAATACAATAAACATGCATCAACTGTTTGATGAAGCAGTCTTTCTTCTTCTTCTTCTTCATTCACTTCTACCACCAAAACCGCCCTGTGATCCTACCGAATTTACCCCTGTGGTCCTCGTTAAGTCCCGTGGTCCCCCGTGGCTATCTAGCTTGCCCTGGTCCAGTGTCTCCGACTTCAGCATTTTGTGGTCGTGGCCACTACCTTTCCTAGTTGTGACCAGGATGGAGCTTTTGTCCAGGAGGACGAATCCTCGCCACTAGTGACTTCCACCCCTGGGTTGAGCTGGTTTAGGCATATTATCGCAGTATGGGCGTGTTTGGGACATGACCGACCTCTAGAGCAGAGGTACCGCGACATGCGCAGCCTTCAAGTTTCACACCTGTGGTATGAGCCAGTTTAGGCATATTTCACCAGTATGGGTGTATATCGGGTGTGATCGACCTCTAGAGTGGAGGTGGTGTGACATGCCTGGCCATCAAGTTTCACCCTTGGTGTTGCCAGTTTAGGCATATTTCACCAGTATTGGTGTATATCGGGTGTGACCAACCTCTAGAGCAGAGGCGCTGTGGTATGTGTAGCTCTCGCAGCGGTACTACTGGACATATCGATTCAACTTCACTTTATCTTTTCCTTCACCTTTTCACATCGGTGCCGCACAGCAACCTTTATTTCTTTTCCGCATTTTCTTCCTTGACCGGGAGGAGCTTCACTCCACGCGCGGCATTTGAAGAGTCTCGCCAGCAGTGTCTTAAGTGGGTTAAGCCAGTTCATGCATTTCACCCGATATGACTGCACTCAGGACGTGGCCGACCTCCAGACCAGAGGTGCTGTGATTTGACTGTTTGGTTCACTTTATCCTTTCAACCACCTTTTCCACAGTGGCGCCGCGTGGCAACCCCATTTGCACCTTTCTTCACTGGCCAGGAAGAGCACCGCTCCACGCATGGCAGCTGAAGAATCTCACCAGCAGCGGGATGAAGTAGTGACTGCAGAAGCTTTTTGTCAGCAAACCATGAAATTTGGAAAAATACAAATTGTGAAGAAAAACGAATACAACTTTTCAGTCATTTCAAAGAAAAGAACACTTCATTGCCCAATCTTGTTAAAATTATAGAATACATTTTCAGCATGGCGGGCACATCTGCACCAGTGGAAAGAGTATTCTCAATAATGAATATCATATGGTCTGAAGAAAGAGGCAGAATGGCTGAATAAACCGTCAAAGCTTTACTACGCTGCAAAACTAACCGTGAACTAAATTGCAGTGAATTTTTCCAATGCCATTAAAAATAACAAAGAATTTTTACAGAAAGTTCACACTAGCGATAAATATAACTTCTTAATAATAAAGTATGTTCAGTTGAGTTATTAAAAACTGCTTTTAACTCAGTGTTTTTTTTAAACAACTTCTTTATTTAGCCTTTTCAATCCTAGGTATTTATCCTAGTAGGCTTTATTTTCTGTTGTATTTCTCAAAGTTGTCCTGGTTTGAGAAAAACCTATTATGATAAGCATACCAGTTTGAGAAAAAAACATTATGTCAGGCGTCCCAGTTTGAGAAAAAAAATATTATGGCAAGTCTCTCTCTCTGTGTTTTCTCTCTCTTTCTCTCTCTCTGTGTTTGTTTGTTTGTTCTTCACACGAGGACCACAAGAAGTTCAGAGTATCGCACGGCCTGAGCCTGTATTCTTGGTGGGTCACAGAAGCGGAATTGCATGACACCGTGGTTTTCGTTGCACCAGTTTAATCTGGAGTTGGACTTTCTCACCGGAAAGCCTCGGCGTGTTTTAGATATGAGTATATCCCCGCTGGGTGAGAGGTGGTAGCCCATCCGGGCTAGAGCTGGACCTTCTCACTCGAAAACCTCGACATGTTTTGAGATACCCATGCAAATCAGCTGGGTGAGAGGTGGTTGCCCCTCCATTCCAGCGTTGGACTTTCTCACTGGAAAACCTCAGCGTGATTAGGATACGCATACATCTCAGCCGGGTGAGAAGTGGTTGCCTATCTAGACTGCCCTGGTCCAGTGTCTCCGACTTCAGCATTTTGTGGTCGTTGCCGTACCCTTCCTAGTTGTGACCAAGACGGAGCTTTTGTCCAGGTGGACGAATCCTCGCCACTAGTTACTTCCACCCCTGGGTTGAGCCAGTTTAGACATATTATCCCAGTATGGGCGTGTTTAGGACATGACCGACCTCTAGAGCAGAGGCACCGTGACATGCGTAGCCATCAAGTTTCACCCCTGGTGTAAGCCGGTTTAGGCATATTTTACCAGTATTGGTGTATTTCGGATGTGGCCGACTTCTAGAGCAGAGGCGCCGTGGTATGAGTAGCTCTCACCGTGATACTACTGGACATACCGATTAAGATTCACTTTATCCTTTCCATCACCTTTTTACATCGGCGCCACACAGCAACCCTGAATGCTTTTCCGCATTTTCTTATGTATGTATATATATATATATATATAAAGTAATTCATTCAGCTTAGTTCTTAGTTAGTTCAAGTAACAGTGTAAATATGATGGAAGATGTGGAAAAACAGACATGTCTGACAAAATGAAAGGATTACATTATGCATGAAAGAAAGGGAAAAGATAGAAGGTGACTACTGAAAAATATGGAGGGAAAAAAGTTAAAGAAAAATTAACACGATCAGACCACATAAAGTACACACAACATAGTTGCAGACACTTAGTTCGTACACTAATGAAGCCAGATGGTTATCTCAGGAACCTGGTGGCCTCAGGTCACTAATCTGCTACCTGGAAAAAAATAATAAAAATCCCAGCCAGTTTTCATTTAATCTAAGTCCTGTAGCATTTGCATGCCATAAGGGTATGAAGTGTCAGTGCCTTCACATTTCTAGCTCACTACAGGATTTGTCAGCACCTTGCCTTACTGCCTTTGTTTTCCTAGGGAAACCCAAGGTACCCATTTTCCAGTTTTCATCTTATCTTATAACTTTCCTGTGCCGTTAAACGTCACATAGGGCTCACAAGGTAGTTCGCCAATTTTTCCTGTCTTCGGCAAGTCTTTCAACCTCATCAAGGGATTTTATGCCTATTAATTGGCCTCTCTTAACAATGTCCTCTTCAGAGTTTCACATGGTCTGCCTTTTTTTCTTTGGCCTGTTGTGTTCCATTTTATAGCTTGTTTTGGGATTCTCTGACTGTTTCTTCTCATCACATGACCAACATATGTCCATCTCCTTTTCCTGATCACTCATGAGACTAGTTGTTGTTCAGTCATCTGTCTTATCTCTGCATTGCTCTTGAATTCATTCCACTTGATGCCAAGCATTTTCCTTAGGCATTTGTTTTCAAAAGAGTCTAATTTCTTGTCTATTTCTTTAGTTGTTTTTCAGCTTTCACATGCATAAATGAGAGTGGATATTACATTTGAATTGAATAGTCTTAACTTGGTTTTTGTGCTTATAACTTTTGAATGCCATATGTTCTCAAGATTCTTGAAGATTGATGCTGCTTTTGCAATTCTAATTCCAACTTCCAACCAACAGCTGAAATGAATGGAAAAACTAATTATATCAGTCTGTAAGAATAGTGAAGAGCAAAACCTCTATCTTAATGCAAAGAAAACTAAATTGATGACAACTGACAAAACAAACAAGGCAGCTGATATATGTATCAATGAGAAAAAACTGGAAGAAATGGAGAGTTTTGAACATCTTGAATCACTGCTAACTAATAATGGAGATACGAGGGAAATTAAAAGGAGGACATCTATCGCTCTTCAGAAAGTAAAACAACTAAAGAATCTGTGGAGAGGAACAGACAGAACTACAGAAATAAAATTTTTAAGGGCATGCATTTTTCCCATTGCAACATATGCTTGTGAGACCTGGACTCTTAACAAAACAGCTGAGAAACACATAAATGCCTTTGAATGTAAATGCTACAGAAGAGCTCTTCAAATGACACAAAAAAGAACAAATATATCCATACTACAAGAACTTAATACTGAAGAAGGCTGGCTAGTAAAGAGTATTAAACAGAGAAAACTTAAATATTTTGGACACATTAAACGTCATGATAATCTAAAGACCGTCTTGGAAGGGTACAAAATGGGAAAAAGAAAGAGAAGAAGACCAAGGTGAAGATGGCTGAAAGACATCGTTGATGATCTGCAACTGGATGCATCAGCAGCAGGCCATCTTGCTCACAACCGAGAGGCCTACAGGAGTGCTGTTAGGGAGGCAAAGTTCTACAAGGGACATGCAAATGAATGAATGAATGAGCTGAATTGTTTTGATAAAAAGATCACTCAGTGCAAATCCGCAAGCTAAATATCACTGAAACAATTTAAAATTAACAATTTAAAATAATTTATCACTGAAAAAAAAAATTAACAAAGTCATAAATGCTGGATTATTAATGCTCTTAATCATTTCATGTGTGTCAAGACATTAATTATGCTGCGGTGAAAATACAGACTCACCAACATTTTGTGGCGCACCATTTTTACTGTGTGGCAGGCCCATAACATTCTCAAGATTTGGCGGCACTGTCTTCACTGGTGGTCCTAGACAAGGTGAATCTGATTTCCGTTTTTGAGCCACAGAATGACCAGGAGATGACTGAAGTCGCCCAGATGCCTGCCCCTGTTTATTACTGGACAAGCAATTGGCGAACATATAACTGAGCTGTGGGAAATATGTCTCTAGATCATCTACTCTGATGATTTTATTGCATTTAAGTTTGTTGACTGGCAAATTGTAATACTGGACAAATGCTTTCTCTTCCTGGGGTGTACATTCATGTAGCTTTACTTTGAGGACTTCTTCCAAGACTTTCACAAACTCCGTGAGCATGACTGTAGGAAAGTACAGCTTGGATGCTGCCTCCACCAGACAGAAGCGTTCTTTTCCATGTGGCAAGTCCAAATTAATGCAGGATATACTCTTGCCATTGACCAGACATGCTGAAATATTATGTGAAAAGTCAGTTTTTGAATGATTATTATTGTATGTATTCACAACATCAGATGTTGCTGTAATGTGTGATTTAGCTTCTACAGCAGGCCCTGAATTTGAGGGGGTCCGATGAATGCTGTCCATGGAACACGGCATTACATGTTTCAGAGATTCACCTTCTCCAGACTGTCTGAAACTTAGTGATGATGATGATGATGAAAGATGAACATCCCCCTCAGGTCTTTGATCTTTTGGAAGAGTTTTTGCAAAAAAAGAACTGTCAAAATGACTGAAACCACAGGGAAAATTTTGCAGATTTGAATACTGTGCCTGGGTAGGTGGAAGATCAGCCACAGTGGGGTATCTTACAATTCCTCCTGGAAGATCTTTCTGAACGCACCGTGTGACTAGAGGTCTCTGCGTCATGCTCATGTGACCACGGAAGATGGGATGATTCATGTCTGGCATTGTGGGACAGTTCACAGTGTGAAGTAAGGGATTTGGTGGAAGACTCTGAGCTTGATACACTGATGTGCCAACAGGGTCAAGAGTGATGGGAGGAGTTTTTGACAGTATAGCAGAACTTACTGTGTTGCTCAAATGAGCTGGAGGTGGTACTCTGGACACAGTGGCCCAAAGAGAACCTGGTAAGCCTTGCTTGACCAAGTTATTGTTTTCTAGGACTGCATCTGTGTGACCACGAGGGCCTGGGAAATGTGAAAGCTCTCTACTGATTCTAGAACGAGGTCTTGGTTGCCGCATAAAAGAAGGGGACACAGGTTCATGGAAACTCTGCAGTCCGACTGGAACACCACTTAAGTTGGCTGGTGTGCTCATATGTGGAAGATGAAAGGCAGATTGCTGAAACTTTGATGTATAAGAGTTCAGTTTAACAGAATCCAGGCTGCCTTGAGGAGGTATCATGGATGATGGTGATTTGTGCATAAATGATGCTGTCAACTTCTGTGGATAAGACATGACTCCTATAAGAGGACTAGATGATGGCTGGCCTGTGCAAGGATCAACATAACGGGCATGCTGAAGAGGGTTCTTAAATGGTAGTTCGAAAAGCTGAACCTGGCATCGATGAAGAACTTCTGATATTGATATGAGGCGTGTATTCTTCCCAAAAGAAAAGTCAAATCCTGCAATCTTACATGCTTCATTTAACATTGCACACTCTTGTGGAGTTGGTAACAAGCCATCTATGCTGGAGTTGGTCAAGAGTCCTGCTGCATACACAATTACAGAAAGAGGCACCAGCCTCACTTGTTTCCCATTATCAAACCTAAAAATGTATGGAGACACAGTATTGTTTATCTGTATCCATCCACAGAACTGGGACAGATCTGAATGAATGGTTGGAGACATGACTGGGGTGACCCTTTCTTCACTTATTTTTGCTAGAACATCAGCAGGGAATGTTTTTTTCACTACTTTGAAGAATTCCTCAAACTCTTCTAAGTCAACAATCAGATCTTTCACAGAGAAAGGAGTTTGCCCATAGTCAAAGTCACAATGCGCTGTGTTGATTTCATTCAGGAGGCTAGCCTCTGCTTCTGTGATGAAATAGCTGACCAGTGGGTCTTTCTTGCCAAGTTCATCAGGAAACGTGTTTGGATACTTGCTCAGTAATTTACGTTCCACCATACGCACAGAGACAAATTTTCTCTGCCTTCTCAAAATATATGGTATGTTTGTATCATCCACAGTTTCCCATCCAAATATACCTTTGATGCTGGCACTGTCAACAGGCTCATCACTAATGACATCCTGCCCATTATTCACACTGTCATCTTCCTTCCCTGGTGGCAATGAATTGCTTGGGACTTTCATGGGCTCTTTGTGCAGTACAGAGGCTGCATGCTGTGACTGGTTTTGAGTTATCTCCTCTGAAACAGTCTGCTGAATTATCACTTTTGTACTTTTGGAGAGTTCAAGTTTTATATTTACAGCACCTTGATCCTGTTTATAAGACAGAAAAATATCAGATCTTTATTAATATATTCTTACTATAACATGCTGTCAAATCCAAGAAAAGAGAAAAAAGCTTTCAGAATCATGTTTATAGAATATCAATGGTTGTATAAGTCCATTTGCTTCATATTTTATTATGTAATAAATTATATTTTATGAAGGCAGTGTGTTTGGAGAATAAGATTAAATAATGGGCCAAAGAGAAATGGAGCAAGTAATTATATTAATTTCACAGGTGCACTGGTTCTAAAGTGGTGTATGCAGAACAGGTTTAACAAAACAGTATGGGTTTTTTTCCTGATCTATTGAAAGCTTAAAGAAATCTTGTGCCTAAAAAGCTGAGTGGTTAGGCACTTAATCTGCTGGTACTAGGTTCAAGAACCAGCAGTGGGATTTTTTTTCTGGTACACACCAAAAAAAGCCCCCGAGGTCCATGCAGCCTCTTAAAAATGGGTACTGGAGAAATCTGGGAAGGTAAATGCGGCCAGGGGTGATAATGATCACATAACACCTTCAGGTGATAATGGTCTTGGAAATATGGGCCTAACACTGTATCCCCAGTATGCCTTAATGGTGTGAAAACAGGATGTTTTTTTGTATGCATTAAAAAATGATGATATATCTACTTATACAAGGGTTGATTGATAAGTTCTAAGCATAAGGTACAAATACTTGAAACACACAGTTGATATTAGGTGCATTTGTAGATCAGGTTAATGTAAAATTAAACACCAAGTTTCAAGAAATTAATTCCAACCAATTTTTGTTTACAGGCTACTGAAGTGGTAAGGGGTGGCAGAAACTGAGAAAATGGATAACATTTCTCACTGAGCAGTCATTCACTACATCTGCATCAAGGGCTTATCATCAGAAGAGATCCATAAGGATGTGGTAGAGACTCTAGGGGAGAGTGCCCCTTCTTACAGCACAGTGAAGAAATGGGCAGCTCAATTCAAACATGGAAGGGAGAGTCTGGAAGATAATTCCCATCCAGGAAGACCAAGAACGGTAACCACTGATGAAACAATCGGCAGAATCCATGACATGATAATGGAGGATTGACAATTAACTGAGCGGTACATTGCTACTGAGCTGGGCATCTCCTAGGAATGTGTTCATGGCATTATTCACAATGATCTTCAAATGACAATGGTCTCTGCTCGATAGGTCCTGAAACTTCTTGGAGCTGATCACAAATGACAGAATCTCAACATATGAAGAGACAATCTTGGCCATTTTTCTGCATTTCTTGAAAAGTTTCTTCAGCAATTTGTGACTCGATGAGACTTGGGTTCATCATTTTCAACCAGAAACCAAAGAACAGTCAAAGCAGTGGAAACATCATGAACCCCCACCTCCAAAGAAAGCAAGGGTGGTTCTGTTTGAGGCAAAGTGATAGCTTCCATCTTTTGGGATTCAGAAGGTGTGCTATTGGTAGACTATCTTCAAGAGGGCAGAACAGTCACTGGGGCCTATTACACTAATCTTGTGAAGCAACAGCGAATCAAACTGAAAGAAAAGCATTGAGAGAAATTTACGGGAGGAGTCATCTTTCATCAAGATATTGCTCCAGTTCACAAGTCAGGGCGGCAATGGCTGCCATTCATGAATGCGGCTTCCAGCATCTTGAACATCCTCCTTATTCCCCAGATTTGTCCCTTTCAGACTATTACCTGTTTACCAAACTCAAAAAGGAGCTCAGTGGTCACAAATTTGCTTCAGATGATGATGTCATTCACGCTGTAGACCATTTTTTACTGGCACAAGATGTTGATTTTTACAAAGAAGGGATCCGTATACTACAAGATCGCTGGACTAAGTGCATAAACTTGAAAGGGGACTATGCTTAGAAATAACCCAAAAAGTTGTCCACAAATAATCCACTGTACCTTATGCCAAGAACTTATCAATCAACCCTCGTAGATTGATATTCTTCAAAAAAGTAAAACTTTTATAAGCATGAAAATCTTATTAATATAAAGAATTAATACAAAAAAGATCATCCTTTAATATTTATCTACTATATCATATCATATTTTCTGCACCAGACAGGTGAAAATGCCAAAACTTCATTCTGGTGCGTCTGCCTGTTTGGCATGGAAGGCATCCAATGTCTTTTTATTTTTGTAATCAGAACAGACAGCAACAGCACGGCCAAGCTGGTCAACATCTCAAGACAGAAGTATGTTATAATCAAAACTTATTTACACAAATCTTCTCACATCTCTCACTGATGAAGTCCATACTATAAACTCTAATTATATTCTTGGTGCACAATAGTTTACAACTTTTGCAATTTCTACAAAAATCAACATTTCATTTTTCAAAAAAATCCTCTGTACATTTGAATACATAAGAGCTGAAAGTCACTGGTAGTTCAATGATGATATTTTGTTGGGTAGGTAATGTATATCACAACAGCATGTAAGTCAAAAAAGTGTAAACTAGCTAATGGGTGTATTATATTAAGTTAACAGCTCTGACTTTTTAAATGGGCAGCTCGATATATATAAAGTATTATATTAAGTTAACAGCTCTGACTTTTTAAATGGGCAGCTCGATATATATAAAGGAAAGTCCTGAAGAAGATATTATAAACGGCTGTATCCAAGCAAGCACTTGTGAGTTTTTCTTTGGCCTATGATTCAAGTAACGGAATTTTAAACCACGCGAACTCACAGTGACAGAAATGCGCAATGTCACCACTAAGCATATATCTTTTTAAACTACTGCATGTCCTGCAAAATGAACATCTGTAACTCAATATATATTCTACTGCTCTCCTGAGGCAATGTGCTAACGGGCAAGTGTAAGTCATACTCCACGTATGCTACTTCAGATTATCCATATCACGTCTGAATCTGCGTTGACATCTCTAATGTCATCTGCTCAAAGTCAGCATGGCTTTCATTACTAAGCAAACAATCCTTTAAGTAGATATAATCAAATTAAGATTTGTCTAAGAAAAATACTTCAAAACAAGAGGTACTCACAGCCGTAAGGAGAATACAGATCACATATTCTATGTTCTTCAGTAAAGAGAAGCAACATTCAGCTGTAATAACCACTTTAGGGCATATTATTAATTCATTAAATGAGAAACCTACTTATTTACACCATGCACTTAACACTGCCTACATCACAAGTCTAGCTATATCTCGCTGCCAATAATCTTAATACAGAGTCCTTCGAGGCCATGAATTCCTGATTAAAGGAATAAAATAAACCATAAACTGTGGATATCTTGCAAAATATTTGAGAACTTCTGAACCTGTGCAGTAAAAATGACTGAAATTAAAGCTAGTAATCTTCCAAACGTCACACGCTCTGATGTCACAGGCAAATTTAAACAAGGCCTAAAGACGTCCTGAGAACAAAGATCATCAACGAACAAAAATTCGCCCCGCGCACTGTTAGCGTAAGAGGATATTAAATGTGCCTTTTATGCATGTATTTAACAAAATCAATGGTAGTTATGAAAATAACCGCGGAGACGGCCTTATTCAATTACAGCAGGACAATCAATAACATCTGAGAGGTATTAGGCAAGTTTCATGACAACCTTGTCAGGGTATTGACGTGGCTGCCTAGCAGAAACCTATGATTAAAGCTATTATCAATAGTGAAGCTGCTACAGGTAGGTCGCAATATTAATCCAAAGAAGCTGGATAAATGCATAGTGCTGAATTTAAATGCATGTGTAAATGGCAGTACTAATATGATGTCAGCGAATTAGACAAAGGCTGACATCTTCATGGGCTAAAACTAGCTCAAACCCTCAGGCGTTTTCTCGTTACTGTAAAAATCTAAACTGTAGTTCACGTTCAGTTTAAAAATCTGAATTACAGTTCACGTCACAATTTTAAAAATCTAAACTACAGTTCACTGTCCAGATTTAAAATCTAAACTACAGTTCACTGCCCAAATTTAAAATCAAAAATACATTTCCTTCTCCGACTTTAAAATCTAAACCACAAATCACGGCCCAACTTTAAAATCTAAACAATTCAGGACCCAACTTTAACATCTAAACTACAGTTCACAGCCCATCTTTAAAATCTAAATTATTCACGACCCACCTTTAAACATATATTACAATTTAGGTCCCAACTTTAAAATCTACACTACAGTTCACGGTCTGCCTTCAAACTCTAAACTACAATTCACAGTCCACCTTTAAAATCTAAACTACAATTCACAGTCCACCGTTAAAATCTAAACTACAATTCACAGTCCGCCTTTAAAATCTAAACTATAATTCACAGTACAATTCACAGTCCGCCTTTAAAATCCAAACTACAATTCACAGTCCGCCTTTCTTTTTCTTCTTCTTCGTTCGCTTCTACCAACAAGACCGCCCCGTGATCCTACTGAGTTTACTCCTGTGGTCCTCGATAGGTCCTGTGGTCCCCGAAAGGACCACACGAGATCCCCGAGAGGACCACAACAGGTTCAGAGTATCGCAGGGCTTGGGCCTGTATTCTCGGTGGATCGCAGAAGCGGGATTGCGTGACACCGTGGTTTTCGTTGCACTAGTTTAATCTAGAGTTGGACTTTCTCACCGGAAAACCTCGAGGTGTTTTGGATATCAGTATATCCCCGCTGGGTGAGAGGTGGTTCCCCATCCAGCCTAGAGTTGGACTTTCTCACCCAAAAACCTCGACGTGTTTTGGGATATCCGTATATCCCTGCCGGGTGAGAGGTGGTTGCCCATCCAGTCCAGTATTGGACTTTCTCACCGGAAAACCTCAGTGTGATTAGGATACGCATACATCCCCATCGGGTAAGAGGCGGTTGGCTATCTAGACTGCACTGGTCCAGTGTCTCCGACTTCAGCAGTTTATGGTCGTGGCCGATACCCTCGATACCCTTCCTAGTTGTGACCAGGACGGAGCTTTTGTCCAGGAGGACGAATCCTCGCCACTAGTAAGTTTCACCCCTGGGTTAGGCCGGTTTATGCGTATTATCCCAGTATGGGCGTGTTTGGGACGTGACCGACCTCTAGAGCGGAGGTACCGTGTCACGAATAGTCATCAAGTTTCACCCCTGGTTTAAGCCGGTTTAGACATATTTCACCAGTATGGGTGTATATCGGACGTGGCCGGCCTCCAGAGCAGAGGCCATGAGGAGCTTCACCCCACGCACGGCAGCTGAAGAATCTCGCCAGCAGCGGAAGAAGAGTCTGGTTTTCAGGCGCCAGATATTCGCCTTCGCACTTTCTCGTGTCAGTTTGAACAGTTCTGCCACGAGAAGGCCATGAGCTGGACGTGGACTGTCAGAGGCTATTTGAGGCGCACGCCTTGGAGACATTTAATTGGAGTGGAGTGCGTATCCCCCACCCCACCTCCGGCTATAACAGTCCTCAGAACCACAGTCCGCCTTTAAAATCCAAACTACAATTCACAGTCCCTCTTTAAAATCTAAACTACACTTTACAATAAGATTTTAAAGAATGCAACTTCAGCCCCCGCCAAGTTTTGCTTCTAAAATGTAAACAAACAATCCACACCACGCTTTCAACAAAAAAAAAGACCCTAATTACAAATAACTATAATCTTTCGAATCTACAAAACATTTCATATAATAAGTACAAAATGTGAATTATAGTTGCGAGGGTAATTATAATAACCCGTTAAGGCTTACGACAATAAACCAAAACTAACGTCTTTCATTATGCTGCTCAGACCTTTAATAACGTACACACACTCGAAATACGTACAAGAATAACCGCCAAAATGAAGACTTGGACTCACACAGTAAAAATCCATGGAACTGTCTGAATGTAAAATCTGGGAAACTCGAGGTGTACAAAATCGCTGCTATACATCGTTATTAATACATGCAGAAAACAAAACGGCCTACAGCTGAAGCAGCCATTGTACATATCAGCTATAGCTGCAGCTTGCTACACACTTCTTTTCGATATTTAAATCGCTTCCTAAAACTTTTATTACAAGGCATATTCCGGTTAAAAATGTCTGCGCTACAGCGAATGCGGTATTTCATTAACATCTTCAAACTGGCAGTGCAATCAACAAATTGTCCTGTTTTAAAGACTGACAGGTCTTTACAAGGACTGACAGGACTACCGGTCACGGTTACACGACTACAACGTTACTGACAGTACAGTCAAAGAGTTTAGTCACGTGCTATAAAAACTGTCCAGTTGAAAGACGGCCACGTGGTGTCGAGGGATTGTGTCACATGGCAATTATAAGAGCGTTAAATGTAATGAAACTACTCAGAATCTTTATTTCTGTATAAACTCTTCATCGTTTTCATAACCTCATTTCTAGTACTTGGACATCTGTACAAACACAAGGCTGTTATTTTCACTTTCCGTTAAGCCTTGGTTAAATAAAGAGAAGAAACTAGAACATAACAGCGCCTCTACTATTATGCTCAAGAGTCATCTTTGAGAACACAACTTCCACTTTAGCATGTCTTCCATTTGTTCCCGTGGACGATATTCCTAAATCCCTGGAAGATCTATGACAAAATGTTGACAACAAAATGAAAAGTATTAATGAATCATTTAGGTTGGGGGGGGGGGGGGGGGGAACTGTCTCACAATACTGTCCAGGTCGACTAGATTTTAGTTATTCCTCTTAAACCTTACCACCATTTTCTTTCATTTCTCTCTGACCATGCCTGGCATCGGATCCATTAAAGTCACGGGTTTGCCTTAGTTTTAAATGTGATGTTAAAATAATTTGACCGGTGACACTAGCCCACCTTTTCACCTTATGACTTACAAGAAGAAAAAGAAAAATGTATAAGCACAGAGAAGACATATTCGATTTAGTGATTAACTTCATGTAATGAAACAGAACTGCTGTACTATGGATGACAGAAATGTGGCCGAATGCTGGACTTTCATGAGGAAGATGGTTCTATACATTCTCACCTTTTGCTACAGAAAACCAACGACGGCGGCGACGACAACAACAACAACAACAACTACAACGAAATCTCTTCGGACCCAGTAGCAGGCAAGTTGTTTGAGAAATGAAAGAAAATAGCCATGATGCTTCAGAAAAAAAAACGCCTTATTTTCTTGGAATTTTTATATGAAGTGATATTCGCTACTATAGCCAGTGTAATGAGCCTCTCAATGTGCGAAAACAAAATTGCAGCCAGTTTTCATAAACCTTTCCAGAAGAAAATCATTTTCTATGCTTCATGGTCAAAATGAAAACAAGCAGACTAAAATCGATAGAACCGCCTGTAAACAAATCCTATTCTACAGCTCATAATCAAAATCAATCGCATATGGACTAAAAATCACTGTAACACCCGTCAAATAAACATTTTCCTAACATGTAACAGTCAAAATTATTGATTAACGGACTGAATTCGAAGGAAACGTCATCAAGTTCCTCTTCAATTTATCCCACGTCCGAATGTAATCATTAATGAATAAGAAGTCCTCGCTTCTTAGGTTTGACTATATCTGCTGATCAAATTGCGCAGTCATTATCGTGTGACGTACTTATTGTAAAAATAACATGAATGTAGTGCTTCACTTCCAAGTTCGTTCATACATTGTAACAATAACATAAGTGGAGTAATTCACTTCCAAGTTCGTTCACAGATTATAACAATAACATGAAGTGCTTCACTTTTAATTTCGTTCACAGACTGTAACAATAACATGAGTGCAATGTTCCACTTCCAAATTCGTTCATTCACTGTCACTATAAAATGAGTCAATGCTTCAATTTCATGTCTGTTCAGTTATCATCACAATCACAAGCACTGGAAAACTTCGCTTCCGAATCTATTCAGATATCAGTGATAAACACATGTAGCAATATATATTTCTCCACTGACTCTATATGCAGATGTGCAACAGCTGTCATCACAAGGCAATTAAACTACAGCGTTATCACCAGGCGATTTTCTCATATCTGATCCTAAATACCAGCATTTTTAAGAACTCATATACCGTCATTCACAGAGTTACGACCTTCCGTACCTATGGGCGAAGACCCATAGGGTTTTTTTAATGTGTCGTGATTCATTCTGCGTTTACAATTATTTCCTTTTCTACAGGGTGTTTTTAAAGTCTCACTACACTTTCTATGTAAAAATGAAGAAAATGACGTCATAAAAATGTGCTGCACAGTCAATCGTGAAGAAAAATGCAGTGAATGGTTGCCATCTGCTGGAGTAATTTTTTTCTCTCAAAACAGAATGGTGTTATCAACGGATGAAAGAATTTTTTTGGTTGAACAAGTGTTTCGAAATGGTGGTCGATACACATGGATGGTTGTTCAAAGATTTATAGCAAAATTTCCTGATAAACAACCTCCTCATCGCACTACGGTTAGAAATTTGTTGAATAAGTTTCGTGATACGGGAACTGTGGAAGATGCTCTGCGATCTGGTAGGCCTGCTGTGTCTGAAGAAAAATGCCTAGATATCCAAGACAGAATCCTGAAAAGTCCATGCAAGTCCTTAAGGAAAATGTCGTAAGAAATGAACGTATCACTGAGCACAGTGCACAAAATTCTTAAACACTGGTTAAATGTTCATCCATACAAGATTTCTGTTACGTCTGAACTAAAAGAGTGTGACAATCAATCCAGAGTCAACTACTCCAAGTGGTTTCAAGCATTTTTAGCTGAAGATGACGAGTCAATTCTCGATTTAACATTCTTCTCTGAAGAGGCATGGTTTTATCTATCTGGATACGTTAATAGCCAAAATAATCGTATTTGGAGCAGTGTTCATCCCAATGCATTTCATGAAGCGCCGCCACACGATGCGAAAATTAGGGTCAGTAGAAAACGTTTAATTGGACGAATTTTCTTCAACAACACTATAAATGCTGATCGGTACCGTACTGACATTCTGGAACCTTTTCTA
Source organism: Achatina immaculata (assembly GCA_009760885.1). Classification (NCBI taxonomy): domain Eukaryota; kingdom Metazoa; phylum Mollusca; class Gastropoda; order Stylommatophora; family Achatinidae; genus Lissachatina; species Lissachatina immaculata. The sequence goes on from CM019717.1 coordinate 8,603,983, forward strand.
GAACAGCTGAATGAACGTGAAATTGAAGAAGCGTGGTTCCAGCAAGATGGTGCAACTGCACACACAGCTAGAGCAACACACGGTTTTTTGGATGAAGTTTTCGCAAATCGCATATCTCTTGGAATTTGGCCTGCTCGTTCTCCAGATCTAAATCCATTAGATTATTATCTGTGGGGTTTCTTGAAAGGAAATGTTTACAAAAATAATGCACAAACAACTGAGAACCTGAAAGAAGCAATCAGAATTACCATTCAAGAAATAACAACAGACACGTTGCACAAGGTATTTGACAATATGAAGAGACATGTAATGTCCTGAAGCCCGTGGTGGACATTTCCAACACCTGTTATAATGAATATTTCAGTGGTACATTCCAGCTAACCCAAAACAGCGTTGTATCATTGCAGTCACTATTGTAACTAATTAAATGACTTTTTAGCACATTTTGTGATGACATCATTTTTTCATTCATTCATTCATTTGTATATCCTTTGCGGAACTTTGCCTCCCAAACAGCACTCCTATGGGCCTCTCGGTTGTGAGCAAGATGGCCTGCTGCTGCTGCGTCCATCTGCAGATCATCAACGATTTCTTGCAGCCATCTTCGTTTTGGTCTGCCTCTTTTTCTTTTTCCCATTATGTATCCTTCCAATACGGTCTTCTATAAATTATCATGATGTTTAATGTGTCCAAAATATTTAAGTTTTCTCTCTTTAATCTTCTTTACTAGCCAGCCTTCTTCAATATTAAGCTCTTGTAGTATAGATATATCTGTTCTTTTTTGTGTCCACGATATTTGGAGAACTCTTCTGTAGCATTTACATTCAAAGGCATGTATGTGTTTCTCAGCCGTTTTGTTAAGTGCCCATGTCTCACAGGCATATGTTGCGATGGGAAAGATGCATGCCCTTAAAAATCTTATTTTTGTAGTTCTGTCTGCTCCTCTCCACAGATTCTTTATTTGTTTTACTTTCTGAAGAGCAATAGATGTCCTTTTAATTTCCCTCACTGTATCTCCATTATTAGTTAGCAGTGATCCAAGATATTCAAAACTCTCCACTTCTCCCAATTTTTCCTCATTGATATATATTTCAGCTACCTTGTTTGTTTTGTCAGTTGTCATCAATTTAGTTTTCTTTGCATTAAGATAGAGGTTTTGCTCTTCGCTGTTCTTACGGACTGACATAATTAGTTTTTCCATTCCTTTTTGTGTTGTGGATAGTAACACTGTGTCATCAGCATATCTAATATCTGGTATTTCATAGCCTCCAATTGTTATGGCATCGTAATATTCCTTGTCTACATCTTCTCTAACATTCCTCATTATATTTTCAGTATACAAGTTAAATAAGTAGGGTGACAATATGCACCTCTGACGGACCCTTGTTTTATGTCAAACCAAGTTGTTGTTTCACCATTTATTCTTGCTGCTGCATGTTGGTCTAGATATAGTAGTGATGTTAATTGTATCAAATGTGTTGGAAATCCTATTTTTTCCATTATTTCCCAAAGTTTCTGGTGTTGTACACAATCAAATGCCTTTGAGTAGTCTATAAAGGATAAATATAGATTCACATTAAACTCTCTGCATTTCTCTATTATGACGTCATTTATTTCATTTTTCAATTTTTTTTTCACAGAAAGTGTAGTGAGACTTTAAAAACACCCTGTATATGCTACAAATTCACTACAAGGAGATGAGCAAGCGCGCTGCGTCATTATTCGGCGAGTATATAATATATCACGATGACTATATATTCTTGTGTGTCGTTGGAAAGTTATTACAGTATATATTAATGGGTTATGACTAATTTCCACACACTTAACTGTGCTAATTTACACTGTTATTTTTTTTAAGTGATGGTCAACATGCGTATTTATCTTGAAAGATGTTATAGTAGTGTGAACTTTACTTTGTGTCTGACCCCCCTCAGTAACGACCGACATACGGCTATATCGACTTAGGCCAAACTTGGCCGATCCTAAAATGCTGCTGTAAATCGAGGATGACACAGAAGATGACAACGAATGTCAAATGTAAGTAAGTGCCGGAATTCACCGATATTTAGCGTTAACTGGAACATTTCTCAATGTGTTAGGGTTCGGTGCAATGCAGCACTAAAGAACATTACTGACTAACGCGACGGTGCAATGCAGCACTAAAGAACATTACTGACTAACGCGACGGTGCAATGCAGCACTAAAGAACATTACTGACTGTAACGCGACGGTGCAATGCAGCACTAAGAACATTACTGACTGTAACGCAACGGTGCAATGCAGCACTAAAGAACATCACTGACTGTAACGCAACGGTGCAATGCAGCACTAAAGAACATCACTGACTGTAACGCAACGGTGCAATGCAGCACTAAAGAACATCACTGACTGTAACGCAACGGTGCAATGCAGCACTAAAGAACAGACATTTTAAATACTCTACTAAGAGAAAGAGATATTAAATTTAAAAAAAATTACACTTCTAGTTTAAGCATAAGTTAGTTTAATTTTAAAACAAACACTATGATATATACGGTATTGTATTTACCTTAAAATCTAGTAGTATTCCGGCACACTGGACTTTATATCCAGGTACAGTTTTTTCCTCTTTCAAAGCGCACGTACTTGATGCCATTTTCTGACAGTCCAGGGTTGTTTCACCCACATCAATAATTTGTTCGGCAGAGTAAGAACTTTCATCCTTAATTTAACAGAGACTCTGAAAAATGGTTGGCTGCTTCGTCATTTACACCAGCTGCCTCTCCAGATACTTTTAACATCAAGAAAACCTAAAAGATTCGTAAATCGTGCAAACCAGCCACTGCTGGCAGCAAATGTCTGTGTTCCTTCGGGACATTTTTCCCTTCAGGTCCTGAAAGAATCTTCTTGTCTTTGCTCAATGGAACACCCTTCTGTACCAGGTTATCTGTCCAGTTATAATAGCTTTTCAGTCTCATTTACATGTTTATTTCCTACTATCTTCGACTTTATATCCTCCCTTCTTATCACAGCCTATTTTAAAGAGAGCAGCATCCTTCGCAACCGCGTTCAACGGCTGAGACCGCGAAACCTAGTCCCCGCGCGATAAAGGATTAACTTTGACCTCCTTCATACTTTGCGCATCACTGTCAATTTCATCTCCAAATCGACTGAAATTTTTTTTAAAATACTGTTAAAAAAAAAAAGAAAAAAAAAAAGAAACGCAACAAACTCGATGTTGCAATTTAAACTGAAGTTTGCTGATCAGACAACGGCAAATTGCCTGAAACGTTCACTTGGACATCAACTTCACGTGCTGACCTGAATTGTGCTCAGCAGAAAAGCGACACTAGTCAAAACAGCATTTTTGACAATAACTCATGACAGGTTCACGAGAATCCCCTGAAAACTACTGAACACAAAACTCACTGACAATGTTATTGAATGCTTATAAAAAATTGACGCTCCTCGAAAATTCAAAGCGCAAGTATGGCTCATCTCACTACAGAACAGCGACTCATCATCATTTGACGTTTACAGACTGGACAGTCACAAAGTGTAGTGGCCAGACAATTTAATGTCGTTAGAAGCACCATTAGTCGCATTTGCAGACGATTTCAAGAAACTGGCTCAGCTGCAGACCGGTCACCCAGTGGAAGACCAATAGTACAACTCCTGCCAAGACCACTTCATATGGCTGCGTCACCTCAGGAATCGATATGCATCTACGTCCCCAACAGTCCAGTCAATGACAGCAGCTCGTCGAATTTAAGATCAAACTGTCAGGAACCGGCTGCACGACTCTGGTCTTTGGCCTACAAGACCCTACAGAGGTCCTGTTCTTACGGACCGGCATCGCCAGAACCGACTGCAGTGGGCGAACCAGCATCGTCAATGGTTGCGAATGACTGGAGAAGGGTTTGGTTTAGTGATGAATCATTCTTTCTGCCCCAGCGTCACGATAGACGGAGAAGAGTTTACCGCAGAGTCCATGAGCGATACACCCAGAACTGCGTGGATAAGCCTCCACATGGTGATGGAGGTGTACTGGTGTGTGGGACGAACAACTTCATGGGAAGAAGTGACCTGGTGCAAATTAAAGGACGCCTGAATGTCCAACGATACGTAGCAGAAATTCTTCGTCCTCACGTCCTTTCACTTCTAGGTAATTCCCAGGTAATTCTCTTGTGATTTTTCTTTCTCTCACGTCTCACTAAAGTGCTTTGTCTACGATTTTTTCGAGGTTTAATCCTACAAAATGTGTTCTCTTACTTTACTGTACCAAAGCCTCGTAGTTTCCTATTTATAAACAATTGTTCCTTAAAACTATACCTGAAACTAACTTCCTGTAATAAGTATTCATTCATTTGTTACTGTTGTTCAAGTTTGCACCAGACATGGCAGGAGACTGTGCGTATGTTTGTCTAAAAAAAGTTGGTACCTGATAGAGAGACTGAATCTAAGCTACGGAATTTCTGTGTCACGACCTCGTTTCTTTCCGGGTGTCACGATCCCTCGTGTCTGCTGAGCAGTTACTAAAGACTATGTCAACAAAACACTTTTTTGGGGTGCTAGTTGGTTAAGTCGATAGTACGCTATTCTCTCGTGGCTAGACGGTTGCTCGTCCTACCGGAGTCCCTGTTCGAATCCCAGGTACTTCTCTTGTGATTTTTCTTTCTCTCACGTCTCACTAAAGTGCTTTGTCTACGATTTTTTCGAGGTCTAATCCTACAAAATTTGTTCTTTTACTTCCACTTCTAGCTGCACCAGGGTCGATTTTTCAGCAAAATAACACTCGACCTCACGTGGCACAGCTCACCACCCAGTTCCTCGCTGACAACAACGTCCAGACCATTCCGCAGCCATCCATGTCATCAGACATAAACCCAATGGAACACTTATGGGATGAACTCAACAGACAAGTCCGCCAGCGAGACGTGACGCCAACTAATCTCCGACAGTTGTCTCTTGCACCACGGGAAGACCGGGCAGCCATCCCCCAACAACAGAACCAACGGCTAATCGGATCCATGTCAAGGAGATGTCGTTCTTTAATACCAGGCCAGAGGAGGCCATACACTTTATTGAAACGGAGGCCTCAGTTGCAAAGAACAAAAATCCAAACCAAATTTAATGAACATCATTTCTTTGTTAAAGTGGTTCTAAGGACTGTATTGCCGGAGGTGGGGTGGAGAATTCGATCTCCGCTCCAACGGAATGCGTCTCAAATAGCCTCTGGCAGTCAAGTCCAGCTCCTGGCCTTCCCGTGGCAGAACTGTTTAAACTGATAGGAGAAGGGCGAAGGCGAACATCTGGCGCCTGAAAACCAGACACTTAGGGTAGATGAGAGGCACGTTTGGTAGCTCATCTACCGCTGCTGGCGAGATTCTTCAGATGCCGTGTGTGAAACGGTGCTCCTCCCGGCCAATGAAGAAAAGTGCAAATGGGGTTGCCGCGCGGCACCACTGCGGAAAAGGTGGTAGAAAGGATAAAGCGAAGCAAACAGTCAAATCACGGCACCTTTGGTCTTGAGGTCAGCCACGTCCTAAGTGTACTCATATCGGGTGAAATGCCTGAATTAGTTTAACCCAGAGGTTAAGACATTGCTGGCAAGATTTTTCGGATGCCGCGGGTGGAGTGAAGCTCCTCCCGGTCAAGGAAGAAACCGCGGAAAAGAAGTAAGGGTTGCTGTGCGGCGCCGATGTGAAAAGGTGAAGGAAAGGATAAAGTGAAGTTTAATCGGTATGTCCAGTAGTATCACTGCGAGAGCTACACATACCACGGCACCTCTGCTCTAGAGGCCGGCTACGTCCGAAATACACCTACACTGGTGAAATATACCTAAACCGGCTTACACCAGGGGTGAAACTTGATGGCTACGCATGTCACGGTACCTCTGCTCTAGAGGTCGGTCACGCCCGATATACACCCATACTGGTGAAATATGCCTAAACCGGCTCACACCAGGGGTGAAACTTGAAGGCTACGCATGTCACGGTACCTCTGCTCTAGAGGTCGGTCACGTCCCAAACACGCCCATACTGTGATAATATGCCCAAACCGGCTCAACCCAGGGGTAGAAGTCTCTAGTGGCGAGGATTCGTCCTCCTGGACAAAAGCTCCATCCTGGTCACAACTATGAAGGGTAGCGGCCACGACCACAAAATGCTGAAGTCGGAGACACTGGACCAGGGCAGTCTAGATAGCCAACCACCTCCCACCCGACGGGGATGTTTGCGTATCCTAATCACGTTGAGGTTTTCCGGTGAGAAAGTCCAACACTGGACTGGATGGGCAACCACCTCTCACTCGGCGGTGATACACGGGTATCTCAAAACAAGTCGAGGTTTTCCGGTGAGAAAGTCCAACTCTGGCCTGGGTGGGCTACAACCTCTCACCCAGCGGGGATACACTGATATCCAGAACACGTCGAGGTCTTCCGGTGAGAAAGTCCAACTCTAGATTAAACTGGTGCAACGAAAACCACGGTGTCATGCAATCCCGCTTCTGAGACCCACCAAGTATACAGACTCAAGCCCTGCGATACTCTGAACCTGTTGTGGTCCTCTCGGGGACTTAACGAGGACCACAGGCGTAAATTCAGTAGGATCATAGGGCGGTCTTGGTGGTAGAAGCGAAAGAAGAAGAAGAATAAGAAGAAGAAGAAGATTGTTAAAATCTTAAAGTTTCTTCATGCCAGGACTGAAACATTAATTCCGTAAAATAAAATTTTGATACAAGTTTGAAATTTGGTGTCCATTACGACTACAGTAGTTTTGCGTTTCTTTTTTTTTTTAACAGTATATGTGCGGAGATGTTACTGGAAAGCAGCAGCAATCAGGTGACCAACATAATATTTCTGCTATGGAACATTTAAAGACGGTTCTCGATATATGTTAAACTAACATACGTAAATCCGTACTTATGAAAGAAATGTCAGCCAAAGTTTGCCGAAAGCACTACTGCGTAAATGTCAAGTCAAGACCTTGGAAAAGCGAAAAACAAAAACTCGGTGGCGACTACTTTTGTGATTGTTTCGTGGCAGAGAGATAAATCTTACTAGACTTTGGTCAATAGTGCTTAATACACAGGATGTCTTGCACGGACTGAAAATTAAGAGTAGAGGAAATATCCATAAACTTAGAATTATCTGTTTAGGTCTGACAAGAAGTTTCCTAATTATTACGTTCAAGATAAAAGTCAGCTCCAGGAAATTACATGTTCTGGGTTTCGTGTTGGGGAGAAGGGGAAAAAAGTAAGTTCTAGGAAATTACATGTTCTGGGTTTCGTGTTGGGGAGAAGGGGAAAAAAGTAAGCTCTATGAAATTACATGTTCTGGGTTTCGTGTTGGGGAGAAGGGGAAAAAAGTAAGCTCTAGGAAATTACATGTTCTGGGTTTCGTGTTGGGGAGAAGGGGAAAAAAGTAAGCTCTATGAAATTACATGTTCTGGGTTTCGTGTTGGGGAGAAGGGGAAAAAAAGTAAGCTCTAGGAAATTTCATGTTCTGGGTTTCGTGTTGGGGAGAAGGGGAAAAAAAGTAAGCTCTAGGAAATTTCATGTTCTGGGTTTCGTGTTGGGGAGAAGGGGAAAAAAAGTAAGCTCTAGGAAATTATATATTATAGGTTTCGTGTTGGGGAGAACAGGAAAAAAAAAACAGTCAGCTCCGAACTAGTTTAACTCTTTCACTTGTGCTTTAATTTTCATGCTCCGTCAGAATAAATTTTGGTAGAAAGAAACCGGAAGGCAGTTTACTCTATGATTAAAAAAAAACTGAGGTAGGTTTGAAATGTGCCACCTTTTATTTTGTTTAGACTGCCTAAATATCGCTCTGAGCATTGATTCGCAGGGGTTTGTAAGATTTAATAATACTGCCAGTGCTGTCTTGGAACGTAGGAGTTAAATCGACTTGGGGGTGAAATTTCAAATGATGGGAATGTATGAAGGCGGTCAGTCGCGCTCGGAACAAAAGCAAATCTTTCACACTTGTCCCACTTTCGCTTTGGAATTCTAAATTTATGGATATGACTTCCCGTATAAAATGTCGGTTTGGGGGCTGTTCTTTTCTATTATACTGACCAAAGTTTCCTAAGATTTATCTCCCAGCTGTAACCCTATCACTAATTTGGTCACCCTGGGCGGGATCTCACCTTTCTGAGATATGCCCGCCTGCGCACTGAGTTGACTGAGCTTCGCTGATACTTTGAATGTTTTCCGCAGGGTGGAGATTCTGTACGATCTGACAAACAGCGACCCATAGGGCTAGCGAATCACTGCTGGCCAAGACAATGTCAGCCTCTCTTTTGGTATCCCACAGTATCAGGCCTAGTCTGGTTAACGAAGTAGGGATCGTCGTCTATTAAACAGTCTATTAAAGATGCACTGCATACCACCCCCCCCCCCCAACGTTTTAGCTCAATTGGGAGACTTAAAAAAAACAGCCCCCATAGCTTCTCCCAAGCCGATAGGATCCTGGCCTCAATATCCTCACCGCATCAGCTGCAAAGTACACTAGTTTGCAGTTACAGGGCGATTGGAACAGAAGTTCTTGCATAAGCATAAGTTTGTGTACAGCTGTTGTAGGCGCTCAAGTGGAGATCGACAAAGCCCATATCAACGTAAATGATGTGGGGAATATGTGGCTCACAACCTAGGCCAGTAAACAGTTTTAATTATGCTCCAACTGTGGCCACTCAACACTGTTAACAATGCTCTAACTTAGGCCACTCAACAATTTTAATTATGCTCCAACCTTGGCCATTCAACACTTTTAACAATGCTCTAACTTAGGCCACTCAACAATTTTAATTATGCTCCAACCTTGGCCATTCAACACTTTTAACAATGCTCTAACTTAGGCCACTCAACAATTTTAATTATGCTTCAACCTTGGCCATTCAACACTTTTAACAATGCTCTAACTTAGGCCACTCAGCAATTTTAATTATGCTCCAACCTTGGCCATTCAACACTTTTAACAATGCTCTAAATTAGGCCACTCAACAATTTTAATTATGCTCCAACCTTGGCCATTCAACAGCTTTAACAATGCTCTAAATTAGGGCAGTCAACAATTTTAATTATGTTCCAAACTTGGCCATTCAACAGCTTTAACAATGCTCTAAATTAGGTCATTCAACAATTTTAATTATGCTCCAGCCTGGGCCGTTCTTTTAACAATGCTCTAATTTAGGCCATTCAACAATTTTAAGTATGCTCCAACCTTGGCCACTCAACAGTTTTAACAATACTCTAACTTAGGCCATTCAACAATTTTAATTATGCTCCAACCTTGGCCATTCAACAGCTTTAACAATGCTCTAAATTAGGCCACTCAACAATTTTAATTATGCTCCAACCTTGGCCATTCGACAGTTTTAACAATGCTCTAACTTAGGCCAGCCAACACTTTTAACAATGCTCTAACTGCTACATACTGCCTTGTAAGTTATGATTATTATATTATAATGTAATTATTACATTATTATTATAGACTTATGATATAATTATTATTATCATAATTTTATTATAGTTATTATTATTGATAAGTAGAATGTAGATAAGGAACGATGCAAAATTTGAGATTTATTACGACAGAATTAAGTAAATAAACACAAATACTAGACATGTGATGCTGAGGAAAAAGCAAATTAAAGAGACACACTCAGATTACAATAGTCATGACACGACTAAAGTGAATGGTTAAATCAACAATATGGAGACAGACAGACGGACACTGTTTAAACAGATATCCTCGTCAGGTATCGCAAACACCTAATATTGAATAAGAAAAATTTATCCACCGAGGAAAATGAATAGACGGATTTGACGCAACAGACTTACTGACAGGTGAGGCATATTTGGTAATTTTAGGAAGCATTTTGCACACATGAATAGTCCAGCGGATCAATAAGATGACAAAAGAGAGTCTACCGATTATCCTGAATTCCAATCAGCATGTAGTCAATGAGCTGACCAACAGACAGATCTAGAGGTGTGTCCTATGATACTTATGATATATAAGCCAGGCATGTAGTTTTGAAGAAGGGACAGAAAGGAGGGGAAGACAGAAAAGAGAGAGAGAGGACAGAAAAGAACAACAGAAGGACTGATAGGAGAGCAACGACAGACTGAACAGATGGACAGGTAGAACAATAGATATTCAAGAGACTGAGAAGCAGTTTAGAACCATAAGTGGTTTAGGATAGACAGAAGATGGCATTTCAAGACGAAAAGTGATTATTAGTACTGGGTAAGAAATGCAGAAAATTTGATATTTTTTGCAACTTTGTATCAAATGATTTCGGAGATGCCTCAATTTGATACTTGTAAGTTTCGTTTGGTGAACGAAGAAGAATCTCGCCAGCAATGTCTTAGTTTAACCCCTGGGTTAAGCCAGTTTAGGCAATTTGCCCCAGTATGGGTGTATATAGTATGTGGCCATCCTCTAGAGCAGATAATTTCGCTTAATCCTTCACCTTTTACATGATGGCACTGAGCAGCAACCCTAATCGCATATTTCTTCATTGGCCGGGAGGAGTTTCACCCCACGCATGACAGCTGAAGAATCTCGCCACCAGCGAACCCAGGGGTTAAAATAAGACACTACTGACGAGATTTTTTGGCTGCCGCGCGTGGAGTGAAACTCCTCCCGGCCAATGAAGAAAATGCGAAAATGTGATTTGGGTTGCCGTGTGGCGCTGCTGTGGAAAAGGTGATGGAAAGGATAAAGTGAAGTTTAATCAGTATGTCCAGTAGTCTCACGGCGAGAGCTACTCATACCATGGCACCTCTGCTCTAGAGGCCAGCCACGTTCTATATACCCATACTGGTGAAATATGCCTAAACCGGCTTAACACAGGGGTGAAACTCGATGGCTACGCACATCACGGTGCCTATGCTCTAGAGACCGGTCACGTCCTAAATACACCCATACTGGGATAATACGCCTAAACCGGCTTAACCCAGGGGGGAAACTTACTAGTGGCGAAGATTCGTCCTCCTCGACAAAAGCTCTGTCCCGGTCACCATCATGAAGGGTAGCGGCCACGATCACAAAATGTTGAAGTCAGAGACACTGGATAGGCAACCACCTCTCACCCGACGGGGATATATTATATCAAAATCACGCTGAGGTTTTCCGGTGAGAAAGTCTAATGCTGGACTGGATGGGCAACCACTTCTCACCCGGTAGGGATATAGTGATATCCAAAACACATCGAGGTTTTCCGGTGAGAAAGTCCAACTCTAGGCTAGATGGACAACCACCTCTCACCCGGTGGGGATATATTCATATCCAAACCACATCGAGGTTTTCCGGTGAGAAAGTCCAACTCTATACTAAACTGGTGCAATGAAAACCACAGTATCACACAATGCTGCTTCTGCAATCCACCAGGAATAAAGGCCAAAGCCCCATGATGCTCTGAGCCTCCATCCTAAATGAGACTGTCGCGAAAACCACAGAAGTGGGTTCGGTAGGATCACGGGGCAATCCTGGTGGTAGAAGCGAATGAAGAAGAAGAAGAAGAAGATTACTGATAGGTAGAATGTAGATAAAGAACGATGCAAAATTTGAGATTTATTACAACAGAATTAAGTAAATAAACACAAAGACTAGACACATGACCCTGAGAGAAAGGTAAATTAAAGAGACACACTTAGATTATAACTTAGGCCACTCAACAGTTTTAATTATGCCCTAACTTAGGCCATTCAACAGTTTTAACTATGCTCCAACTTAGCTGAGTGATTAGGCAGTTGGTCTACTACTCTGGTGGTGCTGGGTTCAAGTTCCAGCAGTGGGGATTTTTTTCAGTTACCACCACACCAAAACTGCCCCATGGTCCACCCAGCCTCTAAATATGGGTACAGAGAAATCTCATCTTATATCCTTCCTGTGCCGTTAAACAGATAGGGCTCACACGGTAGTTAGCTAATTTTTCCTGTTTTGGCGAGCTTTTCAACCTCATCAAGGGATTTTATGTCTATTAATTTGGCCTCTCTTAGCAATGTCCTCTTTAGAGTTTCACGTGGTCTGCCTCTTCTTCTTCAGCCTGTTGTGTTCCACTTGATAGCTTGGTTTGGGATTCTCTGATCGTTTCTTCTCATCACGTGACCAACATATGTCCATCTCCTTTTCCTGATCACCCATGAGACTGGTTGTTGTTCGGTCATCTGTCTTATCTCTGTATTTTTCTTGAATTCGTTCCACTCGATGCCGAGTATTTTCCTTAGGCATTTGTTTTCAAAAGAGTCTAATTTCTTGTCTATTTCTTTAGTTGTTTTCCAGCTTTCACATGCATAAATGAGGGTGGATATTACATTTGAACTGAATAGTCTTAGCTTGGTTTTTGTGCTTAACTTTTTAATTCCATATGTTCTCAAGATTCTTGAAGATCGATGCTGCTTTTGCAATTCTAATTCTAACTTTCTTTCTGGTATCACCATCCTGGTCTGTGTAGCTGCCAAGGTATGCTTCTTCTTCTTCGTTCACTTCTACCACCAAGACCGCACTGTGATCCTACTGAATTTATGCCTGTGGTCCTCGCTAGGTCCCGTGGTCTCCTGTGTGACACGAGATCCCCGAGAGGATCACAAGAGGTTCAAAGTATCGCAGGGCTTTAGCCTGTATTCTTGGTGGGTCTCTGAAACGGATTGCGTGACACCGTGGTTTTCTTTGCACCAGTTTAGTCTAGAGTTGGACTTTCTCACCGGAAGACCTCGACGTGTTTAGGATATCAGTGTAACCCCGCTGGGTGAGAGGTGGTAGCCCACCAAGACCAGAGTTGGACCTTCACACCGGAAAACCTTGACGTGTTTTGAGATACCCGCGTATCACCGCCGGGTGAGAGGTGGTTGCCCATCCAGCCCAGAGTTGGACTTTCTCACCGGAAAACCTCAACGTGATTAGGATACGCAAACATCCCCGTCGGGTGAGAGGTGGTTGCCTATCTAGACTGCCCTGCTCCAGTGTCTCCGACTTCAGCATTTTGCGGTCGTGGCCGCTACCCTTCCTAGTTGTGACCAGGATGGAGCTTTTGTCCAGGAGGACGATCCTCGCCACTAGTAACTTCCACCCCTGGGTTGAGCCGGTTTGGGCATATTATCACAGTATGGGCGTGTTTGGGACGTGACCGACCTCTACAGCAGAGGTACTGTGACATGCACAGCCTTCAAGATTCAGCCCTGGTGTGAGCCGGTTTAGGCATAATTCACCAGTATGGGTGTATATCAGGCATGACCGACCTCTAGAGCGGAGGTGGCATGACATGTCTAGCCATCAAGTTCCACACCTGGTGTGTGCCGGTTTAGGCATATTTCACCAGTGTAGGTGTATTTCGGACGTAGCCGGCCTCTACAGCAGAGGCGCCGTGGTATGTGTAGCTCTCGCAGCGATACTACTGGACATACCGATTAAATTCTTTTCCCCACCTTTTCACATCGGCGCCGCACAGCAACCTTTATTTCTTTTCCGCATTTTCTTCCTTGACTGGGAGGAGCTTCACTCCACCCGCGGCATCCGAAGAGTCTCGCCAGCAGTGTTTAACCTCTGGGATTCATGCATTTCACCCGATATGACTGCACTCAGGACGTGGCCGACCTCCAGACCAGAGGTGCCGTGATTTGATTGTTTGCTTCGCTTTATCCTTTCTACCACCTTTTCCGCAGTGGTGCCGCGCGGCAACCCCATTTGCATCTCTCTTCATTGGCCGGGAGAAGCACCGCTCCACGCATGGCAGCTGAAGAATCTCGCCAGCAGCAGTAGATGAGCTACCAAACGTGCCACTCATCTACCATAGGTATCTGGTTTTCAGGCGCCAGATATTCGCCTTTGCCCCTTCTCCTATCAGTTTAAACAGTTCTGCCACGGGAAGGCCAGGAGCTGGACTTGACTGCCAGAGGCTGTTGAAGACGCACGCCGTTGGAGTGGAGATTGAATTCTCCACCCCACCTCCGACAATAGCAGTCCTTAGAACCCCAAGGTATGCAAATTGATTGACTTCTTCAACATCTGTCCCTTCTACATGTATTTTTCCATTCTGATTAATGGGAAGTTTCATTATTTTTGTTTTGTCCTTGTTAATTTCAAGTCCTATTTTGCTAGCCAGTGAAGAAAGGATATCTGTTTTTTTTTTCTTGCATCGAATTCACATTGTTACTGATAAGAGTTATGTCATCAGCAAAATCAAGATCTTCTAGTTGGGTCCCATGTACCCAATCAATACCTGTGTTACCTGTGCAGCATTTTTTCATTATGAAGTCTATGGCAATTCCAAAAAGCAAAAGGAGACAGTATACATCCTTGTTTCACGCCTGTTTCAATCTGGAACCATTCACTCATCCCTTCTTCTGTTTTGACTGCACAAACATATCTATTGTAGAGGTCCTTAATGATGTTGACAATTTTAGATGGTATTCCATACAGACTTAAAATTCTCCACAATGAATCTCTATGTATGCTATCAAATGCCTTTTTTAAAGTCTATGAAGTTCAGTATTAATGGTTTCTGTTTTTCAATATGTGCTTCAAGTATTATTCTTAGAGTAAAGATCTGGTCGAGACAGCTTCTCCTTTTTCGAAATACTGCTTGTTCTTCTCTCATTGCGGTATCCACTATATCTTTAGGTCTATTCAAACTGACCTTGCAAAATACTTTTGACACAACTGATACTAAGGTTACTCCTCTCCAACTGTTACAGTCACTAAGGTTGACTATTTTTGGTATTTTAAGAATGATTCCTTTTTTCCATTAGGAGGGGACTTTTTCTTCTTTCCAAATCTTATTAAACATTCTCGTAGTTGTCTCATGTTGTCATTATTGATAGCTTTTAACATTTCGGGTGTCATTTCATCTTCACCTGCAGCTCTGTTGTTAGCCATTAAATTCACTGCTGTTTTAATTTCATGCAATGTAATTTCATCTAGGTTGACATGAGACAGAGAAATATGGGAGAGTAAATGTGAGCAAGCGTGATAACAATCACATCATACTTTTATGTGGTGTTGGTCTTGGAAATACGGGCCTAACACCATATCCCAAATATGCCTTAATGGCATGGAAATGTGGAATTTACCTTTACCTTACCAACTTAGACCAATGAACAGTTTTAACAATGGTCTATAACTTAGAAAGGTTAATCAAATCACACCATTACTGATCCCTGTTATGCAATTACTTCAACCAATAATGTGTAATTCTCTTGGTGTCAGACTAGTTTAGATGTTTTTTCAAAATAACAATCCAAGTAATTCTTTAACCATTAGTTTTAAGTGCATTCTTCAATTTCTTCCTTCTCTTCTGCATTCAGTTTTATATGCTCAGCTATCTAGACAAGGAGACAAGCTGCTACCATGGATCCCACTGTTAGTAGTTCTTTGTGTATGCCCACACAGTTCTTCATCTATTCTTTTTCTGGGGCCAGGTTTGAGCTTTTAGATCACTACTGAGAGTACATGTTTGCAGGATGTAATATGGGGTCTGGAGACCATTTTGGCATGCGCAGAATGAAGTCTGAGTGGCCTTCAGTTTGTATAGATGGGCCTGCAGTCTGCAGTGTCCTGTCTGAACTCTGAAAACTGTGGTTTGTTGTGATCTATTTAACTTCAGAATGAGTTTTTGGGATATCTGCCATCTGTTCTGTCTTTATGCAGCGTTGTACTTTCCTTTAGTGAGTATTTTTACTTCTTCTAGTGATACTCTGTCAGAACTGTGCCTTTTGGTGTCTGCTTTGCAAGTATTCTAAATGCTTCATTTCCACCAACAGTGTGCATGAATCCATTGTAATGTTACTTTGATAGTAAATGACAGCTGGTTCATTTGTTCTGTCATTTACTTGGCCAGCTGATCTCTTGGTTTATCTTGGAAGTTTTGGACAACTGATCTGCAGTCACACAGGAAGATTTTATGTTTCTGAAGTAAGATAACAAATATTGTAGGATTTAAACCTCGAAAAAATCGTAGACAAAGCACTTTAGTGAGACGTGAGAGAAAGAAAAATCACAAGAGAATTACCTGGGATTCGAACACGGACTCCGGTAGGACGAGCAGCCGTCTAGCCACGAGAGAACAGCGTACTATCGACTTAGCCAACTAGCACCCCAATAAAGGTGTTTTGTTGACAAAGTCTTTAGTAACCGCTCAGCAGACATGAGAGATCGTGACACCCGGAAAGAAACAAGGTCGTGACACACAGAAATTCCGTAGCTTAGATTCATTCTCTCTAGCAGGTACCAACTAGACAAACATACACACGGTCTCCTGCCATGTCTGGTGCAAACTTGAACAACAATAACAAACGAACGAATACTTATTACATGAAGTTAGTTTCAGGTATAGTTTTAAGGAACAATTTTTTTATAAATAGGAAACTACGAGGTTTTGGTACGGTAAAGTAAGATAACAAATATTGTAGGATTAAACCTCGAAAAAATCGTAGACAAAGCACTTTAGTGAGACATGAGAGAAAGAAAAATCACAAGAGAATTACCTGGGATTCGAACACGGACTCCGGTAGGACGAGCAGCCGTCTAGCCACGAGAGAACAGCGTACTATCGACTTAGCCAACTAGCACCCCAATAAAGGTGTTTTGTTGACAAAGTCTTTAGTAACCGCTCAGCAGACATGAGAGATCGTGACACCCGGAAAGAAACGAGGTCGTGACACACAGAAATTTTTTTTTATGTTTCTGAGTCTTTGTTTCTGCACTGTCTTTGTGGCTTCAAGTATGGCTTATAGTAGTGGTCTACAGTTTATTGATGCTTCTCCAGTAGCAATGACTCCTCTATTCTTGCATCATTTTGTATTCAATTTCAGTAATGGGAAACAGGTATCACAAAGATTTGTGAAAGGACCATAGCTAGCCAAGGCTCTACCTGCAAAACTTCCTGGAAACAGTCGGTGTCCCAAAAAAAAGCATAAGCAAATGGGGTCAAAATCAACAATGGTCTAGTCAGCCTGAAGCTTGCAGATAACATGGTACATCCCACATCTTCACATATGCCCCCATGAAAAGAAGATAACCTGGTATTCTCTCATATCTTCATGTATGTCCCAGGAAAAGAAAGCCAAGACAATCAACTGCCATCATTACTGTCACCATCATCACAACCACCAGTACTACACAGCATAAGAGCAAAGAACTCAGTCTTTTGGTATTTTTTTAAAAATTAATTTCAATAACAGTCAAGGCACTGCTCTAAAAACGAGTTTAAATAATTTCACACTTAGTAATCAATCCTAGCAATTCTCTTCCCTTCACAATATTAACAATTCACAAAACACGTCTGTGGACGCAGATCATTTCTGTTTTTATGTTCAAACTTGGCCAGTTATGCAACAGTTACACACATAAATGTTAATATTTCTACCTCATTTTTCTTTCAGCACGAATATAAAAACCATTAAAAAACATATTTTGGACTACCAATTTACCTTGTCATTGACCAAGTCTATAATTCTCCTAATATATTTATTATAGTTAGAAATATGTTTTATCTGTTACATTCTACTGCAGTAACTTTATCTTTCTTTTTTTTTTTTTTTATCCTTCCAGTGCCCAATACATTGGGCCGCCTGTAGGAAGAGATTTCTATTCCTGTTGGTTATTTTTTTTTTGGCTGTCTCCAAGTGGTCCTTTGTTTACCAGATAAAAGGGACGGCGACTGCAGTAAAACTGGTTCAAATAATAAAGGCAGATAGAGATGTATGGTGCAGTTTTACAAGGTGGCAAAAGGAGTGAGTAAGTGAGAAAAAAACAAATAGAAAATATGAGAGTAAAATGATAATGTATAAATGAAAAACATACAACATCCAATATTGTGTTCCTACTCTCTAGAGGATGCCACACAGGTAAGTTTTTTGTTTATTTATATGTTTTGTCTTGTTTTGTGTATGTAATCCTCAAAAAAGGCTCACGCCGAAATATTGGATGTTGTATGTTTTTTATGTTTTTAATTTATACATTCTCATCTTATTTTGTTTACCAGCACTTCTTCTGCTGTACCTCTCCATGAACTGTTGCCCTAATTAGTCATGCCAGTAAAATTCTATTAAAAATCATAATGGGTAGACTTCGTAAGAAAATAGAAGAAGCTGGTTTTAGACAAGGAACAGGATCAAGAGGTAATATACTCCAGATAAGATTAATAACAGAGAAATGCAGAGAATTTAATGTGAATCTATATTTATCTTTTATAGTTTATTCAAAGGCATTTGATTGCATACAACACCAGAAACTTTGGGAAATAATGGAAAAAATGGGATTTCCATCACATCTGATACAATTAATTCACTGCTGTATCTAGACCAACAAGCAACAGTAAGAATAAATGGTGAAACAACTTGGTTTGGCATAAAACAAGGGGTCCGTCAGGGAGTGTATATTGTCGCCTTACATATTTAACTTATATACTGAAAATATAATGAGGAATGTTAGAAAAGATGTAGACAAAGAATATTACAATGCCATAAAAACTGGAGGTTATGAAACACCAGAGATTAGATATGATGATGACACAGTATTACTGTCTACAACACAAAAAGGAATGAGAAAACTAATTATGTCAGTCCATAAGAATAGTGAAGAGCAAAAGCTCTATCTTAATGCGAAGAAAACTAAATTGATGACAACTGACAAAACAAACAAGGTAGCTTAAATATTTATCAATGAGGAAAAATTGGAAGAAGTGGAGAGTTTTGAATATCTTGGATCATTACTAATAACAGAGATACAATGAGGGAAATTAAAAGGAGGACATCTATTGCTCTTCAAAAAGTAAAACAACTAAAGAAGCTGTGGAGAGGACAGACAGAACTACAAAAATAAGACTTTTAAGGGCATGCATCTTTCCCATTGGAACATATGCCTATGAGACCTACACACTTAACAAAACAGCTGAGAAACACATAAATGCCTTTGAATGTAAATGCTACAGAAGAGTTCTCCAAATATCATGGACACAAAAAAAGAACAAATATATCCATATTACAAAAACTTAATATTGAAGAAGGTTGGCTAGTAAAGAGGATTAAAGAGAGAAAACATAAATATTTTGGACACATTAAATATCATGATAATTTAGAGAAGAATGTCTTGGAAGGGTACATAATGGGAAAAAGAAAGAGAGGAAAACCAAGGCAAAGATAGCTGCAAGACATTGTTGATGATCTGTTAATGGATGCATCAGCAGCAAGGCATCCTGCTTACAACCGAGAGGCCTACAGGAGATTTGTTAGAGAGACAAAGTTCCGCGGGGGACATGCAAATGACTGATGACTGATACCTCTCCGTGTCCCTGTGAGTCACCCCATGCTTCTTTTACCTGTGAGTTCACTTCAAAGTTGTTCGTGGTAAGGATTCATCTATTATTCTCATAATGCGGTCAATCTATTGCCATTTCTTTCTTTCAATCAGTGTTGACAATGGTGTCATGTCTATCTCTCTTAACAAGAGGTCATTTCCTTTGTATTTGGCCTGAATACTTCTTTGATCTTACGTAGACTCTTGGTTTGGAAGACATCAAACAGACACGCAGGAGTTTGTATAATTTTCCTGCTTTTGCTCCTGTATAATAGGATACTTAAAACATTACTCTCGAATATTCTGCATTTGGTTTTCTGGCTTATCAGAAGACAAGTCTTCACTTTGGAGCACCTTTTCAAGTCCCTTCTCCAAGATTTTTAGATTCAAATATTAGTTTGTGAGGCCTCAAAAAAAAATCTGTGTTAGGCTTGAATGATAGTTTTCTTCACTAAAGATATTCACATAAGTACCAAAATCAATGTTCCTCACTGTGTAAAATAACCTGTTCTTTCTCTACATCAATAATGGTTTTTACACTCCCAACCTTGCATATGTCAAATATACAAAATGAATGTACAAATTAATCAATAATCGATAAGCAAATGCCTCATTCACTCTCTGTCTTACCTCCATGAATGCCAGATCAGCTACTCAAGCTGTGGGATAAACATTCTGAAAGAAAATTATAAAGCAGATACTTTACTAACAATCAAAATTAATACTTGGAAACTCTATTTTTCAATGTGATAAATACTGTCAGTAAATGACTTCAGTGTAAGAGAACATAAACAAAATATGGCAGTGTCAGAATATCAGTGTATACAAGGACAAATATTATATATTACAGCTTTACATGGACATGAAACAGGTATTAAGGTTTGTGAGTCGGTTAACAAAAAAATACTTCTTCCAACTTCCTTCCCCAGACAGCTAATTAGGATGAACTGATACAAATGAATGCATGCAAGCTTTTTAAATGAATACATCTATATTGACTATACTCTATAATGGCCTTATTTTCAGCTTTTTCCTCTTTTCTTTTTTTTTTTTAGTTACTGGGGATGAAGATGCTGTGCTCTGTGACTCAAATGTGACTGCTTGCATCAAGGTAGGTAAACTCTGTCCCACCTTTCTATTGGTACCCCCATCTAACAAGCCAGGGACTGCTATAATCTCCATGGTGAGGAGTTTGCTAAAGAAGCATTGCACATCCCTTGCTTTTTAGCTCCACTCAAAGACTGGAAAAAAAAAGTCACTGTAAGCCAGTCTCAGTCTAATACAAAGTTGTGCTTCAATACTTTCATTGCATTAGCTGCAAAGAATATTATGCCCACAATTCCAGGAAGATACAACAATATATGTTATTAAGTCTTTAAGAAGACATCTGATGAAATCATTCAACTCTACAGCATTATATTTTTTTTTCTTCTAACAACATCAAACCTTCATTTGCGTCATTAGGTTTTTCTTTTCTGTAGTTCAGATAAAACATATTTATACATTTTACAATATTATCTATACATTTATTAAAGTGGATGTATTAGCAGCAGGCCATCTTGCTCACAACCGAGAGGCCTTCAGGAGTGCTGTTAGGGTGGCAAAGTTCCATAAGGGACATGCAAATGAATGAATTATTAAAGTACTGAAGTCAGAGAAAAAAGTGGAATCTGAAATGTTAAAAAAAAAAAACTCATTTCAAAATACCCACCTCACTCATTAAGAAATGACAAGGATTGATAAGGATATTTATTATGAAAATAAACCTTTATGAGGGTTTGACGGTAACAGTAGAAATATAAATAAATAAACCTTTATGAGGGTTTAACAATAACAACAGAAATATAAATAAATAAACCTTTATGAGGGTCTGACGGTAACAGCAGAAATATAAATAAATAAACTTTCAGTGGTTTGAAGCATCTTCTAAATACCTCATAGTAATTTCTCTAAAAACTTCTAAAAAGATGATAATTCAGTTCTGTGGACAGTTTTCTCTATGCTTATTACCTTATTCTACTACTGATACATTAAGTCAAGCCAGAACTTACAAAACACAATGTCACCAGCAAAGAAACCTATTGCAGACACACCACAGTCTATTTCACTGCATAATTAAGCATCTGGTTGTTTTCACTACTCCATTTACCTAAAGGATAATATTATGATTCCTAAATGACTTTCTGTTGTTCAGTTATATCTTTAACAGGCTCATATTGTGGCTCATAAAATAACTTTCTTTTGTTCAGTTTTATCTTAACAGACAGATATTGTGGCTCCTAAACTGACTTTCTTTTCTTCAGTTCTATCTGAAACATTAACAATATCTCACATTCTCTTTCTCTGTTCTCATTCCACATCTACGGGTACAAAACTACTGCTAATAAACCATTTAAGAAATGGGTTGGGACAGTCAAGCTCCATCGGGCATGAAATATGCATAGCAAATACGAGGGTTGATTGATAAGTTCTCGGCATAATGTGTAACGGATTATTTGTGGACAACTTTTTGGGGTTATTTCTCAACATAGTCCCCTTGCAAATTTATGCACTTAGTCCAGCAATCCTGTAGCATATGGATTCCTTCTTTGCCAGTAGAAAGCGGTCTACAGCATGAATGATGTCATCATCTGAAGCAAATCTGTGACCACTAAGCTCCTTTTTTAGTTTGGTAAACAGGTATAGTCCAAAGGGGCCAAATCTGGGGAATAAGGAGGATGTTCAAGACGCTGGAAGCCCCATTCATGAATGGCAGCCATTGCCATCGCTGACTTGTGAACTACAGCTTTGTCTTGATGAAAGATATCTCCTCTCGTCAATTTCCCTCCATGATTTTCCCTCAGTTTGACTCGCAGTTGCTTCACAAGATTAGCGTAACAGGCCCCAGTGACCATTCTGCCCTTTTTAAAGATATCAATAGCACACCATCTGAATCCCAAAAGATAGAAGCCATCACTTTGCCTACAGATAGGATTACCCTTGCTTTCTTTGGAGGTGGAGATCCATGATGTTTCCACTGCTTTGACTGTTCTTTGGTTTCTGGTTGAAAATGATGAACCCAAGTCTCATCTATATTCACAAATTGCTGAAGAAACTTTTCAGGGTCTGAAGAAAAATGGCCAAGACTATCTCTTGACATGTTGAGATGATGTCATTTGTGATCAGCTGCAAGAAGTTTCGTGACCCATTGAACAGACCTTTGTCATTTGAATATCATTGTGAATAATGGCATGAAGATATTCCTGGGAGATGTCCAACTCAGTAGCAATGTACTGCTCAGTTAGTCGTCAATCCTCCATTATCATGTCATGGATTCTGCCATTTGTTTCATCGGTGGTTATCGTTCTTGCTCTTCCTGCATGGGGATCATCTTCCAGACTCTCCCTTCCATGACTGAACTGAGCTGCCCATTTCTTCACTGTGCTGTAAGAAGGGGCACTTTCTCCTAGAGTCTCTACCATATTCTCATGGATCTCCTTTGATGATAAGCCCTTGATGCAGAAATAGCGAATGACTGCTCGATGAGAAATTGTATCCATTTTCTCAATTTCTGCCACCCCTAACCACTTCAGTAGCCATAAAAAAAAAAATTTGTTGCAGTTAATTTTTGGAAACTTAGTATTTAATCTTACATTAACCTGATCTACAAATGCACCTAATATCAAATGTGCGTTTAAAGTATTTTTATCTTATGCTGAGAACTTATCAATCACCCCTCGTATACATTAGTAAGTTAACAAAAGAAAAACACTATCAGTGCAGGAGTGAGGGTGATGAAAAGAAGAGTAAAGGTAAACGTAACCCTATCATGCCTTAGAGGCACATAGGGATATGGTGTTAGTGCCCATATTTTCCTTGACCTGTCAGTACACTAAAGGGTGATATGGCCAGTAACATACCTGGCCGCCTTTCCTTCCCCAACTTCAGAAGAAGTCGGGTATCCATTTCTACAGCTGGGTGACTGGGGCACCTCCAGCCAGATTCAAACCCCCCCCCCACCTCAAACTTCACCATGAGAGACCAGTGCACTAACCATTTCACCACTCATGGACACAATTCAGAGACAACATCACCTACACTACCACCCACTAGGACTAAGGGATGATAAACTATCAGCATGAAGATTTTAAAACTGTCAGAACTTAACACTATGACCTATCAGAAAAACCTGTCTGTGATAGTCATGTTTTTTTTTTTAATATCCTCCTAAACCTACATACATTAGTTTTATGAGAAACTGATGAAGGAAAAAAAGAAACAGTAAAATAAATGCATAAATCCATATGTTACATTAAAGCCTAACGTAACCATATGTTCTACTATTTATATCCATTACCACTGTTAGTTATTCAGCATCAAACCTATAAAATACACAACTAACAATAACGACGCTGCGTTTATTTTATCAGTAAATTAATAAGGACTAATCAATACACTGAAAACATAAGATCTGCATCACAACATGTAATATGCACATCTTTTCAATGAGAGAACAGGTAATGATTTTCCCTTGTGAGATAACTACATTTCTGAAAGCAGGCCACCCAACAAATAATAGCAGTCAATAATGAGAATGCTATTTCCACAGACTTTAAGACTTTGAAGATGTTAGAACCAGAATAGCAAAGCCAGCATTGGCCTATAAAAATCTTAAGAAAATATGGAAATCAAAATTCCAAAGCACCAAGAACAAAGCTTAGGATATTCAACTCTTATGTAATGCCTTATCCTTGCATATGCATGTGAAAGCTGGAAATCAACCAAAGAAATATAGAGGAGACTGGACACATTTGAAAACAAATGTTTAAGAAAAATGCTCTGTATACAATGGAATGAATTCAAGACTTAAACAGAAATAAGAGAAATGAGCATAAAGCAAACAGTCTCAGTAGTGATGAAGAAAAAGGTGGCCATATGTGGGGCACATGGTGAGAAGAAACAGTCAGAGAATCACAAAGCAAGCCATCAAATACCTAAAAAAGAAAAAGAGGTCAACCATGAGAGACCCTAAAGAGAACACTGACTGGCTAAGATGATGGGCATCAAATCTTTCAGTGAGACTGATAAGCTCACTAAGAACAGAGACAAAAGGCGAGACACGCTGGAAGCCCTGTGTAATGCATGACAGTAAGCGAAGGATGTAAGATATAAAATTACTAGTTCTGAAAGTAAGTCACCCAGCATATAATAAAAGTTAGCAGCCAAGAATGTGAGTGCTATTTCCACAGGCTTGCATTCATGCATAAGAGTGCAAAGTTTTCAGGAAATGATACAAAGGATTAGGTCATGTCCCATCTCTCTCTCCCCTCTCTCTATTCAGCACTGCTAGCCTTTAATGCTCATCAGTCTGTCTCTCCAGCTGTTTCAAGTTCTCTTAGATCTTCATCCATGCTGTCCCCATCGTTGCTTTGATCTGCCCCTTTATAATGTCCCTTCCATCTCTTGTATACACACAAGACTTGGTCGTCAAACTAGTTTCATCATTTCAACAGAAAAACTATGGGGTTCATCTGATTTGCTATGGAGGAGCCATGGTGTTTGAGCAGATACAATTCTGGATGGTGTCAGATAAACAGAAATGTACCACTCATGACAGAATGGGAATCTGACTGAAGAAAACCAGGAAAGTCCAAGGTTCAACACTCCCTACTCCACAGCCCCGATGCACAGTCAGTTTTGCTGAAAAAGAGCATCACGCAACACGGGAAACAGAACAAAAGAAATATGAATATCTACTTTCATTCATTTGCATGTCCCTTGCGGAACTTTGCCTCCCAAACAGCACTCCTGTAGGCCTCTTGGTTGTGAGCAAGATGGCCTGCTGCTGATGCATCCATTTGCAGATCGTCAATGATGTCTTGTAGCCATCTTCGTTTATATATCTACTGACTGTTCAAATTACTGACAATTACAAATTACCTTGTGATAAAGCTGACAAATTATCAAAGAAACAAACTGTTATTTTGTTTGTTACAGCCAATTAACTTCTGACATCAAACTTCTGATAATTTTATTTACATTAAAAAATTACAGCTGAAAAGAAGTATCGAAACTATAAATGTATCAGAACCATCCACAACTGCAATTCATCTTAACTGTTTTGAAATCACAGCCATCTGAAGTAATTATAAACAGCTGTTTAATTACAAAAAAAAGTCCATCACGGTTGTCATTTACATCCATCCATCCATGTCCTTGGTGACTGGCTAAGCAATCACTGCCAGTATGTCCTGTGGTGTCTTGCAGAGCAGCAACAAATTCTCTCCACCTCTCACGGTCTGCGACAAGTCTTTGTATTATGCCCTAGCTGTGCTGCATGCTACTCATTTCTGCTTCTACAGTTCTCCACCGCACATAAAGCCTTTGGTTGGCCTCCCTTTATTTTTCCCTTGGGTGTCCATCGCACTGCCTTTTTTTTTAGCACAGTTGTCATTTATAACTGCAAAAATACCAGTACTTTGTTCTTCAGCACAGATATGTAAGCTTTTCTCACGAGAGGTAATACAGTAGATTTTATGCCATGGCAGTATATTAGGTAAAGAAACAGCTGACATCCTAGCAAAAGAAGGCTGCAGTTACCACAAACAGATATGAGTGTGACATATGAGGAAGCTAAATCTGTGACAGAAATAATATTCAAGACCAAATGTGCAAAAGAACACCAATCTGGCAGAGAAGAGCAAGTGATCTTTTTTGGCTCTGCACCAATTACAGCAGGCTGGGATACCACTTTTTCAACAAGCTCAAGACTGGTCCAACTGACATGTGCACTGGTAAAATGATGGGAGAACGTATACTACAGGAGTGCCCAACATATGAGGTGCAGAGAAAACAGATGTGGCCAACACTTACATCAATTCAAGAGAAACTTTATGGGCATGGATGTACACAAATACCACTGATTACTTTGAACAACTGACCACTTTATACAAGCTGACATCTGAGAATGATCAAAGAAGAAGAAGAGGTTCCTCATCAAATCTGAAGTCAAAGAAATTTCTTATTAAGGCAAAGGCTGTAATTCAGTTCCTTAAATAGTGCATCTCTAATTAATTCATTACATTGGGTGCATCATGTCTTATCTAGAGACAACATTTAGTTGAGACATCAATATAAAATCATAAACTACTGAGATGGCAGCACTAAGTCAAAGTCTGTGCTGTGTTTTGCTAAAAGACTGCTCTTGATTTATGCCATGTACAGGGTCGTTTTGAAGTGTGCACTGTAACTAAAGTTGCTTTTTACCTACAACGTTTTTAGAATCTACTTAAGATTGCAGTTGGTACAGTTAAGTTTTTAGAGTACTGTTAAGACTTCAGTTAGTACGGTCAAGCCCACAAAAATACAATATGGTAGATTTCAATTCACACAATCAGCTAAAACTGCCTCTATTATTGTCAATTTTTGAAAATAGATCATTTCGTTTCCCTTTAAACTTCGGTTTTCTTCCAAATTTTCTAATTAAAACCAACACCAGTGAGCTTTTTACACAATATGATCGTCAAAACCAGCAATACGAAGAAAAAAGAAACACACATACAACTATGGTCAGTTGACCTGCCTTCTCCGCGGCTTCTGCTAGATTGAAAATTTCCACTCCACACACCGCTGGTACGTTGCCCTTCCTCGTGAAGTATCCAGTAAACAAATTTCAAATTCCAAGTCGATTTATTTATCGTCTTTATGAATGTGTCATTATTCTGTGTACGTGTGCGTGTTTTTGTTGTTGTTTTTTTAATCGACTTTTGCTAATGGCGATTAACGACACACAACAGATCGGCAGCCATTTTTTATACATCTACATTTAACAAATCGTAGGGTTACGTCCCTTTAGGAAGTTGAGGTTGGCATTCATTGGAAGAGATCACATGCGGCGGTTAAGCAATTAGTACAATTATACGTTTTAGAAGGTCGATACACTTTTAACGCAGCCTAAGAATTCACCTATGCCAGTCATCGAATTGAAATACGGCTATCATTACACCTGGGTTTTTTTTTCTTATGTTTCTTAGAAGGTTAATTAATTCATGTTCGGGTGGTCACAGGAGCTTTTAGATTCTTGCATAGCTTTTCATGAATCGATGCAGTCCACTCACAGCTGAGATCTGACTATAGCTATCATTATATAATGTTCATCTTCTTTGTGGTGTGGATAATCAATGAAACAATTAATTAGTCATCTCCCTCCTCCTTTTATAATGGTCATAAATGGTAGCTTGTGTAGTGAAGTCTTCTCCTGGAGGTAGTTAGTGTTTTTTTTATGTCAGCAGGAGGCAAGCCCTAAACAGCATAGCTTTATAATTAAATTGGTACTTAGATCCTTCTGGAAAATATTACAACCGACATAACGAGTCTTTTGTGATGATCTGTTAAATTACTCAGTTCAGCTACCGGGAAATTA
Source organism: Achatina immaculata (assembly GCA_009760885.1). Taxonomy (NCBI): domain Eukaryota; kingdom Metazoa; phylum Mollusca; class Gastropoda; order Stylommatophora; family Achatinidae; genus Lissachatina; species Lissachatina immaculata. Next base: position 8,631,663 of record CM019717.1, read on the forward strand.
TTATATTCGATGTATTGAAAACTTTAAGAAGAATTCAAGTATCTTGGACGCACGTTCACGGAAGATAGGAAGCTTGATAACAAAAGAATTGATGTTAGAACACAAAGAGCCAATGCTGTTGCATACCAGCTATCCCGGCTGCTTACACAATCCAACAACCCACTTGAAACTAAGAGAAAACTAATTAATAACATATTCATACAAATGCTGTGCTACCAGTGCAGACATGGGCACTTACTAAGAAACAACAGAATAAAATACCCACATGTGGAATGAGATGTCTTAGGAAAGCAGCAAACATCACCAGGTTTGACAAGCTAAGAAATGACACCATAAGACAGATAGTGGGAACTCTATCATGTCTACGACACAAAGAGAAGCAAATAATCAAGTGGTTCGGCCACTTAATGAGAATGACACATTCATAGCCAGCCACGAGAGCATTCAATCAAAGAACTACAGGACACAGATCAAGAGGAACACCCTGAAATAGATGGATAGATGGTATCAGAGAGACACTCGCTAATTATGGCGTAATCGTAACTGAGGCCACCCATTTGGGCCAAAAACACCAGTTACATCTTCTATCGACATATCACGGTACAAGAGAACGGATAAAGTAAAGTAAGTATTGAAAAATATTTTTGCCTCGTCAATAAGATGAATATAACACGCTGTTAAGTTATAACAGACTAATCAGAAGAATAGATATTGATATCTGTAACAAGATTGCTCTATGTTCTGAGAAAAAATCCCTCTTTGGTTTACTTCAGGAAGTAATGTCAACAATAATGAGAAATAATTATTGTAGATAAATTTGGCAGAATTTACAAGATACAGAAAGTGGGAATCTAACAAACAGAACTCTGACATGTCAAAACATCGGATGTCGAAAGGAAACAATCTAGTTTCACAGAACAAAAGAGAAAGGTTAAGATCGGGTACCTACAGGTAGATTACAAAACTATAGCTTATTTAATACGCTAGGCCTACAAGGTACATAAATCTGGCGTTCAGTTTGATTAAGTAGGAGCTCTTGAGTCGTTCTTATCTTATATCTTTCCCGTGCCGTTAAACGTCACATAGGGCTCGCAAAGTAGTTTTCCAATTTTTCCTGTCTTCGGTGAGTCTTTCAACCTCATCAAGTGATTGTATACCTGTTAATTTGGCCTCTCTTAACAATGTCCTCTTCAGAGTTTCACGCGGTCTTCATCTTTTTCTTTGGCCTGTTGAATCCCATCAGGGATGCCGACTCTTGGGTCGTTAGCTACATTTTAATCAACCCATTAAAGACAAGGACGTTTGTGCTCTTCTTATTTTAAATAGATCTAAACGTAAAGACTGGTCAAATACGAGGAATTGAGATCGCACAAGAATATCCTTAAAGGACAGTTAGACAAAAAACATTCGTTGGACTAAACCTGCTAAAACAAAGAGAAGAAAAACATTACAGCAATGAGAAATTGTCTTTAGTGAAATGTTATCCAGCATTAGTTTCAGCTCGTTGTGAGGTAGCTAAGGGTGGAACTTAAAATGGAAAAAAAAATACTATGACCAGGATGCTGCATAGTGCAACAACGAAATCATAAAGTAAGCAAAAACAGAAGGGAAAGAGATTGATTGATTGGTTGGTTGGTTGATTCTTCTTCTTCTTCTTCGTTCGCTTCTACCACCAAAACCGCACTGTGATCCTACTGAATTTACGCCTGTGGTCCTCGTTAGGTCCCGTGGTCTCCTGTGTGGTCCCCGAAAGGACCACACGAGATCCACGAGAGGACCACAAGGGTTCAGAGTATCGCAGGGCTTTAGCCTGTATTCTTGGTGGGTTGGTTGATTGATTGACTGATCTTTATTTGCAAAGGATTAATAATATTGGGCACGCAGACCCTTTTGACATTCTGCCTTTTATCATACAACTTTCACTCTGATTCAGACATTCTACAAATATTCTGCTCATGTAACCAACATAACTAACATGGAAACCTGAGAGACATAAAATAAAATTAAAGTATAACATTCACATTTCACTCTTATCCATGCACTCAATACAAAAAGTAAGTACGTACATATATAAGTGACTACAGAAAGTAAATACATCCATATATAAGTGACTACAGAAAGTAAGTACATCCATATATAAGTGACTACAAAAAGTAAGTACATACATATATAAATGATTACAGAAAGTATCTACATACATATATAAATGACTACAGAAAGTAACTACATCCATATATAAATGACTATCTACCAAACAGAAGTTTGGTGCTGTTCATAATAAACAGTTGACCGAGTTCGGTGTCTGTAAGAGCAGTCTAGAATAACTTTGTGTATCACGGAGGCGTGTAATCGACATCAAATAGATATTGGAAGAGTTTGTAATTGTAGGAATGAGTATAGCTTATATTTTTTAATATAGAATGGGAGGGTATTCCAAAGATGAGCAGTAGAATAAGTAAAGCTTTTCTTGTAAAGATCAAGTCTAGGTTTTGGAAGACATATATTATTTAAGCGTTGGGCTAAATCTATAAACATGTTCCATAGATAAGGCGGAGCATGCTGTGAAAGAATTTGATATACCAACTTGGCTTTGTTAGAGGAACTTGTTCTTAAGAGGCAGTATTCTGATACGTTTGTGCTGGTTAGTTGCTTGTGCTTGATCTTTGTCACTAATAAGTTTTACTGCTCGCTTTTGAAGTGAGTAAAGCCTCTTTGTATTTGATAATGAGCAACCATCCCAGATTGTTGAGCAGTAGTCTAAATGTGTTTGTATATGTGATATGGATTATGTCTTCCTTTTGTCTTGATCGATGAAATGTTTAAATGCGGCTAATTGGTATATTTTTTGCGCGATGAGTTTTGTTATGCCTTGCACATGAGAGTTCTAGGTCAGATGTTGGTCAATAATAAGACCTAGTGTTTTGTGCTCGCTAACGTTTTCTATCTGTTATGTTTCGTACAGAGCCGAAGTGGGTTTTTTTTTGCGTTTTATAGTTTCTGCCTTGTTGTTATGAACATTGATTTTGTTTTATCAGTATTTATAATCAAGCCATTGTTGTCGCTCCATTTAATTAGATTGTTTGACTATTGCAGAATTTGATAGAGAATTGTTGAAGAATACTACCTGTTGTCTATCCGAAAGAAATGATGCAATTAATTTTATTAGGTCAGGGTGCAGTCTATAAGTCTTTTTTTTTACAAGAATATCATGGTCAATCATATCAACTACTTTTTTTAAAGTGGACAAAGATGGCATCACATAGTTTGTCGTCATTTATGTTTGCTAACCAGTTTTCTGTCATTTTGGTGAGAGCTGTGTGCTATGAATGATTGGGCCCAAAACTTGACTGACTGTCTATGAGTAAACTGTTTTCTTGCATGTGTCGTAGTTATTTTGTGTATGTGTTTTTCGAGCGGTTTTGATAGTGACGATAGTATAGATATTGGCCTATAGTTGGTAAGATTGTTGGATTAGTCAGATTTAAAAAGGTAATACATTTTAGCGGTTTTAAAAGCCTCGGGGAAATAACATTTTGCAATGCACTGGTTGTAAATGTATGTTAGTGTAAGTGAAACGATAGGGCAGCATAACGTAAGATCTTATTGCTAATATCGTCAAGTCCAGATGTATTGTTATTGTTTTTTTTTAAGGATAAGAGATAACTGTAAACTTCACTAACTGTTAAGAATGGAATGTGTAACTGTTAGAATTCAATACATCTGCTGTCCAGGAATGTTTGTAGTTCATGTAAGCCTTCGATACGATTGATCATGAAATTCTTTCAAAAAAGCTGGAAGTTTATAGATTACATCCTGACCTAACAAAATTTATTGCATCTTTTCTCTCAGGTAGAAAACAAGTAGTTTACTTTAGAAACGAAATATCTGACTCTTTTATGGTTGATACTGATATTCCCCAAGGCTCAGTTCTTGGTCCTCTTTTCTTTGGTATGTATATTAACGATCTACCACTAAATTTAAAGCACTCCTCGTGTGATCTTTTTGCTGATGACTGTACTATTTATAATAGTGACTATAACATCAATAACCTACAGACAACGCTCCAAAATGATATAAACAGTTTTATTAAATAGAGTAATAAAAATGATATGTTGATAAACACCAACAAAACAAAATCCATGCTCATCACTACATGACAGAAAATGCAGAATACAATAAAAACTTCAATATGGTGATGCTTTGGGCTTGGACTAAGGCAATAAAAAATGTTCATGAACATAACGCTCTAGGACTCATTGGTGATCAGCATTTAACTTGGAATTCTCAAGTAAATAACCTAACAAACTTAATGGCACAGAAAGTATACCAACTAGCCAAAATTAAACAATTTATCGACAGAGACACAAGAAAGATATACTACATATCATATATACAAATACACTTACATTACTGTTCCACAATCTGGGATGGATGCTCAGAATCAAACACAAAAAGGCTCCAGTAACTTCACAAACGAGGATTAAATCTGATTTGTGACAAACATTCAGTACAGACTGCAGATCAGCACAAAAAACTCAAAATTCTACCCCCCCCCCCCCCAATATAGAGTCATTTTTAACAAAGTTAAGTTTGTTCACAGAATTCTGTCGCACAATGCTCCGCTTTACTTGTGGTCACTGTTTACTCTAAACATAGCCAGCGTTTAAAAAACTGTCTTCTTCTCAAAACCTAGGTTTGACCTGTACAAGAAAAGCCTTGCATACTCTGCAGTACAGTTCTGGAACACCTTCCCCTACCATTTAAAATCTATTAGTAATACTTCATCTTTTAACTCAAACTTGGTTCATTATTTAATTGCTTGTAACTATATGCCTCCATAGAATAACCAGCACTCTCTCAACCCATGACTCGCCAGCCATTAAGTACTAAAATGACATAGTTCGGAAAGTAACTTGTTAGATATTGTTAGAAATTATTTTAATGTGTGTTAAAAACATATGTTAGAAGATCTGTACTGAAAACGTATTTTTGTTTATGTATGTGTCTCTGTGTGTGTGCGTGTATGCGTGTGAGAGCTATTTTATTAGGTTAATTACTTCTTCTCTTTTACTTTGAGTGTAATAGTTTAATCTTACACTCTTTTGATATGTTTTTCATAATGTAATTTGTATCCTTGTATTAAATCGAGTGTGTGGGAAGAATGAAAGATGGAGTGATAAAGGGCAGAATGTAAGAATAAAGATCATTCATTCATTCATTAATTCTTTATTGTTAGTCCAGGTTTATTGCCGCACCTCGGATGTTAGCCCCGAGGGCCTTCTTTCGACTGAGTGTGTATTGTTTGGAGGCAGTGGACCGTAGCCCATCCCGGCGACTACACTGCCTTGTAGGCTCACATGCTTCTTCTACGCAGGACATCACCTTACAGCCAAACAATAGGAGAGCGATAGCTTGACGCTCTCATTGTTGATACTGGCTTTGTTGACGCAGTGAATTATCTTGGCAGAGTGACACGTATGCAATACAACGAAAATAGGTGGTTGTAAGAAGCGAAAAAAACTTACTATATTTTAAGAATTATCCCATCAATATCACACATTTTTAACACTTAAAGTACTTCATCGTAATCACAATCACAAGGTGAATACAGTGATATAATTTATAATAATCAAATCCTTCTGGAACCTCAGAACATATTCCAAGATCAGGAGCTGAAAAAAAAACACGTCCTCACTGGTACACACTTGACAAAGACAAGAGAGAGAGAGAGAGAGAGAGAGAGAGAGAGAGAGAGAGTGAATGAATGAATGAACTTTATTTTTGAAGGGTAAAAATTAGGTACGCAGGCACGTCTTACATTCATCACTCCATCTTTCATTCTTCCCATACACTCGATTTAATACAAATATAATCTAGAGAAAACCGTCTTGGAAGGGTACATAATGGGAAAAAGAAAGAGAGGAAGACCAAGGCGAAGATGGCTGCAAGACATCGTTGATGATCTGCAAATGGATTCATCAGCAGCAGGCCCTCTTGTTCACAACCGAGAGCCTACAGGAGTACTGTTAGGGAGGCAAAGTTCCACAAGGGACATGCAAGTAAGTGAATACAAAATAAGATTTTTAAGGCCATGCAGAAAGATTAATTGAAATATGTCTAACAGAGGACATGGTCATTGGAGGCACACTATTTCCACACAAAGAGATACATAAAACAACGTGGATATCTCCAGATGATAGAACTAGAAACCAGATAGATCATTTTTGTATTAGAAAGCAATACAGAATATCTCTGATAAATGTAATGGCTTATATGGGTGCAGATGTTAACAGTGATCACAACCTGTGTATAGGGAAAATAAAACTAAAATTGAAAAGCCAACACAAGAAATCAATACACAGAAAGATAAACAGCCACAGCATACAGGAAGAGAATATTAACAGTAATTTCAATCAGGAACTTACTAATCATTCCAAAACACCCAGTGAAATAGAGGAGATAGGTATAGATGAATTATGGAATTCTTACAGCATAGCCATAATCACAGCAGCAAAAGCAAGCGCTCGACTGAAAAAAACTAAATAGAAAAGCATGATATCAGAAAACACATGGAAGTACATACATGAAAGACAAGCAGTCAAATTAGACATGTTGAGTGTAAAAACGGATCTTCGAAAAGATTTGGCAAAATCAACATACAAGGAAATAGACAAGAAAGTAAAAAGTTCAGCTAGAAGGGATAAAAGAAAATACACAGACAATATGGCGAAAGATGTAAAAAAAACAGGAGACAGCAAAACTTTATATAACATACAAAAGAGGCTAACAGGCACTATTACATCTAAAGAAAGACAATCCTTAGCAAAACTGGAACCCTATTAACATCAAGTAAAGACCAAAAGCAAAGATGGGCTGAACACTTCCAAGAAATACTTAATCGACCAATCCAAAAGAATTGTTAAACCTTGAAACCAACTTATCAGCCCTACAACTAAATGTCAACCTAGATGAAATTAAATTGCATGAAATTGAAACAGCAGTGAATTTAATGGCTAACAAAAAGCTGCAGGTGAAGATGATAATAACACCCGAAATGCTAAAAGCTATCAGTGTTTAATAAGATTTGGAAAGAAGAAAAGGTCCCTTCTAAATGGAAAAAAGGAATCATTGTTAAAATACCAAAAAAAAAAAAGGCAACCTTAGTGACTGTAACAATTGGAGAGGAGTAACCTTAATATCAGTTGTGTCAAAAGTATTTTGCAAGGTCATTTTGAATAGACTTAAAGATATAGTGGATACCGCAATGAGAGAGGGACAAGCAGGACTTCGAAAAGGGAGAAGCTGTCTCGACCAGATCTTTACTCTAAGAATAATACTTGAAGAACATATTGAAGAACAGAAACCATTAATATTGAACTTCATAGACTTTAAAAAAGGCATTTGATAGCATACACAGAGATTCATTATGAGAATTTTATGTCTATATGGAATACCATCTAAAACTGTCAACATCATTAAGGACCTCTACAATGGATATGTTTGTGCAGTCAAGACAGAAGAAGGGATGAGTGAATGGTTCCAGATAGAAACAGGTGTGAAACAAGGATTTATACTGTCTCCTTTGCTTTTTGGAATTACAATAGACTTAATAATGAAGAAATGCTGCACAGGTAACACAAGTATTGACTAGGTACATGGAATCCAATCAGAAGATCTTGATTTTGCTGATGACATAACTCTTATCAGTAACATTGTGAATTCCATGCAAGAAAAAAAAACAGATAGCCTTTCTTTACTGGCTAGCAAATAGGACTTGAAATTAACAAGGACAAAACAAAAATAATGAAACGTCCCATTAATAAAAATAGAAAAATACACGTAGAAGGGACAGATATTGAAGAAGTCAGTCAATTTGCATACCTTGGCAGCTACATAGACCAGGATGGTGACACCAAAAAGGAAGTTAGAATTGCAAAAGCAGCATCGATCTTAAAGAATCTTGAGAACATATAGAATTCAAAAGTTATAAGCATTAAAACCAAGTTAAGACTATTCAATTCAAATGTAATATCCACCCTCATTTATGCATGCGAAAGCTGGAAAACAACTAAAGAAATACACAAGAAATAAACTCTTTTGGAAACAAATGCATAAGGAAAATACTAAGCATCGAGTGGAGCGAATTCAGATCAGAAAAAGTAGATGGACATATGTTGGTCACTTGATGAGAAGAAACGATCAGACAATCCCAAAACAAGATATCAAGTGGAACACAACTGGTCAAAGAAAAAGAGGCAGACCACGTGAAACTCTGAAGAGGGCATTGTTAAGAGAGGCCAAATTAACAGGAATAAAATCCCTTGATGAGGTTGAAGGACTAGCCGAAGACAGGAAAAATTGGCAAATTACCTTGCGAGCCCTATGTGACGTTTAACGGCATGGGAAGGATATAAGATCGCAACACACGCCTGTGAGACCTGCACACTTAACAAAACAGCTGAGAAACACATACATGCCTTTGAATGTAAATGCTACAGAAGAGTTCTTCAAATATCATAGACACAAAAAAGAACAAATATATCCGTACTACAAGAACTTAATATTGAAGAAGGCTGGCTAGTAAAGAGAATTAAAGAGAGAAAACTTAAATATTTTGGACACATTAAACGTCATGATAATCTAGAGAAGACCGTCTTGGAAGGGTACATAATGGGAAAAAGAAAGAGAGGAAGACCAAGGCAAAGATGGCTGCAAGACATCGTTGATGATCAGCAAATGGATGCATCAGCAGCAGACCATCTTGCTCACAAACGGGAGGCCTACAGGAGAACTATTAGGGAGGCAAAGTTCCACAAGGGACATGCAAATGAATGAATGAATGAATACAAATTAGGAACACACAAAAAATATCACAAGAGTGTAAGATTAAAACTATTACATTCAAAGTAAAAGAGAAGAAGTCATTAACCTAATAAAATAGCTCTCACACACACATACAAGCACACACAGAGACATATACATAAACAAAAATACATTTTCAGTACAGATCTTCTAACATATATTTTTTAACATATATTAAAATAATTTCTAACAATATCTAACAAGTTACTTTCCGAACTATGTCATTTTAGTACTTGATGGCTGGCGTGTCATGGGTTGAGAGAGTGCTGGTTATTCTATGGAGGCACGTAATTACAAGCAATTAAATAATGAAACAGGTTTGAGTTAAAGGATGAAGTATTACTAATTGATTTTAAATGGTAAGGGAAGGTGTTCCAGAACTGTACTGCAGAGTATGCAAGGCTTTTCTTGTACAGATCAATCCTGGGTTTAGGAAGAAGACAGTTTTTTTGTTAACCCTGGCTATGTTTAATGTTATACGTAAACAGTGACCACAAGTAGGCGGAGCATTGTGTGACAGAATTATGTGAACAAACTTAACTTTGTTAAAAATGACTCTATATGGGGGCGGGGGGGGGGGGGTGTAATGTTGAGTTTTTTGTGCTGATCTGCAGTCTGTACTGGGTGTTTGTCACAAATCAGATTTAATGCTGGTTTGTGAAGTGAGTGGAGCCTTTTTGTGTTTGATTCTGAGCATCCATCCCAGATTGTGGAACAGTAATCTAAGTGTATTTATATGCATGATATGTAGTATATCTTTCTTGTGTCTTTGTCGATAAAGTGTTTAATTTTGGATAGCTGGTAAACTTTCTGTGTATAATATTGTCTGTCTCTAAACTGTCATATTATTGATGAAGACTGAAGATGATTAAGTTTTTCTTTTGATCATAACACATCGAGTTTCACGAACATTACAATTTCACAAGTCTGATGAAACGTTCACTGAATTCATTTATTTTGACAAGTAAGTTCAAGGTGTATTGTCGACAACATCACTTAGATTGAATCATTTAATCATTTGTTCACAATATCAAACGCTGTCATATTCTTCATACAGCATTTTGACAATGTTCTCAGCTTCAAGATATTCTACATGTGATACTATAACGATTCTGATCTCTGTTTTCTAACAGATCTGCAACACGTGGTCTGCTAACTTCTTGTCTGAAATATCTTTATTCGAAGTTTCAAAGTAACAAATCTTCTTAATCACTTGAACCAACTGAAACACATCTTCAATGTAACACTACTTCTGATTCTATATCGTCTCGTTTTCTTTCTTGTTCTTCTGTGTTTCTGTCCCCTCCGCTCTATTGTTTTTCTGTTCTTTTTCTGATCTGTGTTCCCCTTCTTCTGTTCTTATCTAATTCTCCTCTTGTCTGTCTGATCCTCTCTGACAGTCTTCCTCTGCCGTCTCAATCGGCCTTCGCTTACTGACCATCTTTGGTCAGACGATTCCCCACTCGATCGTCCCTCTTTGTATGCTGTTCCTCTCTGATCCTCCTTCTCTGATCGACTGTCCTTCCTTCTGCTATTCTTCTCTGCCTGCCTACTTCTGACGATCCCCCTCACTTGTCCGCTAGCCTCTGGACTTCCTCTTCTTGGGGGCTCCTTCCTTCTCGTGCTCCTTACTTTGACGTCTGGACCAGTCTCTATTCACTGACCGTCCTTGTTCCTCCGTCTTTGGGCTACCCTCCTCTCCAGGTGCACCGTGACTTATATGTCGTAAGTTAAGTGTCCAATAGGTCACGCCTTTAAATATTTAAGTGGTCAGCTGGCCGAGTTTGTCACTCCTTTATTTAAAAATCGTGTGCATTAGCGTCCTAATAGCGTCCTAACGCTAATAGGTGTCATACGTGTCAGTCTGCGTAAATTCCGTCTATACAGTTGTAATTTACCTAAGTCATTATCTTGCTCTTTCATGTCGAAAGTTTTATTGTGTCATCGCTTTTCATTGTGTGTGCCTTTTCTATTCTGTTTACTTGTGTCAGTTTGTTTTTCTACCTTTCTCTAATTTTCCTATTTACTTTTTCTGTTGCCATTAGATAAAACTATTATGCCTACAATATATTCATAATCATGTTCATTAATAATAATAATAATAATAACAACAACCATAATCAAGTTTGTTAAGTTATGTTGTAAGTGAGAATTCCAAGTTAAATGCTGATCAATAATGAGTTCTAGAGTTTTATGTTCATGAACATTTTCTATTGCCTTAGTCCCAGCAGAGAGAGAGAGAGAGAGAGAGAGAGAGAGAAAGAGAGAGAGAGAGAGAAAGGGAGTGGGGTGGGAATAAGAAGAGATATCATTCGCAAATTTCTTCTTCTTCTTCTTCTTCTTCGTCGCCGTTTGCTCTAAAAAAAGGCGTGTCCAAGTTATGCGTCTATTGGCCGAACTTCTGTTCGATTCATGTTTAGGACCGGAGTCGCCTTCCACTTCGATCTCTATTTACGGTGCCAAACTATTCTCTGCTTCCAGTGGCAGCGTAAAATATGGTCTTGGACAGCTATGTTTTGCCAACCCTGACGCAGTCAACTATGGGTCGCCATCTCATTCAGCTTCGCCAGTCTTTTAAGCAGCGAAAGCAACTAAACCTACCAGCTACCAAAGCATAGGCAACAACAATCTTGATTTGTCTAAGGACTAGTTAAAGCGAACTACTGGCTCATTTTCACCAGTTTAAAATGTTCCGCACAAAACAGTATTTATGCGGAATGTAGTTCGAGTATTAGATCACTTCACGAAGAAAGTCGCAAGCGACAAGTGCCCGTCTGGTGGTAAAATTATAATTTTATAAACTTTTCACCACACAACCTATGTTGTTCAAAAAGTATTAGCAATCAAAACTTTGGAAATATGTATTTAAAATTAACCCTTTTGCCGTTAAGTTAAGTAAAAAAAATATTTTCATGTATTTTCCTGTAATTTTCGATGAGTTACAGCTAGTGTTATAAAGTGAACGATGTTCCAACACCAGGTAAACATACATATATCCTAAACAGTAATAGGAAACATATTCGTACAATTAGTGAAGATTAGGACATCATTAAAAAATAGGAGACAAAACGTACACAGAGACATATTGATTTAATTGATGTGTGGAAAAACAACTTGTTATACGTAGCCAAGTCGGACAGAAATCAAGATTTTTTTTATTAAAAAAAAAAGGTTCTGTGAGATGCCCATGAAAATAGTTTATTCTTCTCAATGTTATTTCTTAATTGTTGATACGCTACAAACATTTCCTAATTCCTACTGTGCTATTAATTCTCGCAACCCTATTATTTGAACTACTTTAAGAATTGGTCTAACTGCTTGCTCTATAATTTCAAGCGTGTTCTCTATATCCATAAATGAATGCGTCGCCTATCTTGATTTTATCGTGTTCAGCATCTCTTATAAAATGCTCTCTTCAGTTTGATTGTGATCAATGTTCTCTTCAAGAAATTTTCAGATTTATCTCCTGCGATTTCTGCTGTCTTTTCATCTCATTCCTGAACCAGTTTTATAAAATTTAAATGAACGCTTATAGCACATTTGACTATTTTTATCATTTTGCTTTCAGAAATGATGTTCAGAATGTCTTATCGTCCTGGTGTTCATTATTGTCTTGCCGGCCAGTGCCTGTACTTGTGACTAATGTTCAGAATGAACTAGGAAGAAACACTAAAACTCCGTGATATATGGAGGTGTACTGATGATGACTGCGAATCTTCATGTGGCTGAGCGAGCTAGTAGCCATTTGATGGACATGCCTTAGTGAAAAACGGGGACGTAGTTGTTCAGTTTGGATAAGAGGCAATTTTAAACATTCTCAGACACTTCATACAAGTCACACGATAAATATACTTCCCACCTCCATCCGTCTTTAAAAAAAAAAAAACCCTTTCTTCTGAGTCACGTACCATACATGCTGTACATGCCGTACATGCCATACATATCAGACATGCCATACATACCATATATGCCGTGCATGCTAATTCAGAGTTTCTCTTTTCTCCTTCTTCTTCACCTTATATATTATATATTTCTGCATGAATAAAAGGTAAAGTGACCAACTGTCCCGTATGATGCGGGACAGTCATATTATATATATATATATATATATATATAAGGATCTCTCTCTCTCTCTCTCTCTGAACCTTAAGTGCCCAGGGCACATGGGGCTTCCACAAGGGTTTTCCACAAATGCCTGTCCTTCGCTTTTTTTCTGCTCTTGCCCAGGTGAGCCCTCTATTGCTCAACATCCTTTCTGTTGTTCTTCTCCATGTCTCTTTTGGTCTACCCTTACTTCTGCTCCCCTGTGGTGTCCATTTTAGTGCTATTTTTGGTAGTGAGTTGTCAGTCATGCTGAACCCTCCTTAGTCGCCTTTTACGATCATGCGTGGTAGGGTACAGTGGTCCTATTCTTTGCAGATCCCGGGTACCACACGGGGGATATATATAAGGATATGTACCGGGAATTGCATTACTTCAGCCGGGACGCTTAAATATCGCCCATTTTAAAACACGTGTCTTATATTGTCCTGTATTCTCATCTTTGACGGCTGCGTATTCGGAAATAACATTCTGCATAGAACCACAACAAGATGCCCGGTTGGCACATTTGTAAGTAGTTCTAAATCCAGTCTACTAATTAAATTTTGGGTTAAAATTTTGAGTTAACTTAAATTCCTCTCACCACCAACCATCCCCGTGGTCTTCTTTCTCTTCCTCCACCCCCCCCCCCCCCAACCGTCGGCGTGATTGGTTAAACATCTCGTATTTGAATTTTTTTTTAATGGGCAGACTATATATAACGTAAGCCAAATCGTTGCCGCTGTGAGCTCCGATAATGAATAAAGCTGTTTTTTCAAAATCTAATTAAAAGCAATTACCTTCTCTTTATCATAGCGTCTGCAAACTGGATCATGATTACTGAGGTAACTGACTCTGTGTACGTGACTTTTTAAGGCGGTAAAGTTTCTTTTGCAGCCTAAATATGATCTGTTTTCCATCTATTCAATACAGCCTTGGAAAGGTGCATAATGGGAAAAAGAAAGGTAGGAAGACCAAGGCGAAGATGACTGCAAGGCATCGGTGATGATCTGCGAATGGACGCATCAGCATCAGGCATCTTGCTTACAACCGAAGGGCCTACAGGAGAGCTGTTTGGGAGTCAAAGTTCCGCATGGGAAGTGCAAATGATTGACTGATTCAAGTGGTATGACTCATCACGTGTGTTTCGGTTGGCTTATAATTTAGCGCCCTGCGCTTTGTCCACTTATTCAGTCATTCAGCTTTGGTGATACGGCGCAAGTCACAGTGGGTTGTCACTTTAGCCAGGGTTCATTGTGCGCCCTGCTTGCCATCTGGTGTACTATTGTCGTGAGTTCTGCGTCAACATGATGTTCACTCCAGCTTGACTGATACCCTTTATTGTACATGTATAGCTTGTCTACATACTTGATTACCTGCTGTTCATCTCCTTTCAGAGAGCTCCGGGTTGTCAAAGGCTGTTACCACTGATTGAAAGTCATAGGATAGATGGGTTATTTGTCATGTGGTAAAATCACAGAGGACTAGCTGAGAATCGAATTATTCCAAATGGAGTAATGCGGAAAACCGTTACTTCATGTGGTAAGAGTTACTTCATGTGGTAAGAGATGACAGTCACATGTTGTAAAGAATCCATCTTCTCCTCCTCAGTTCTTTCTTTCTTTCTTTCTTTCTTTTTTTCCATATTAAAAATGAAATACTCACAGAAGTTCTCTAGATATATAATTAACACTTATGAAACCAGGCTCAGTGTTCATGAGTAAAAGCATTGAAATTTTAGCCAGAAGAAGATGGTAGTTCATCTTTTGTTGTATTGTTATTTTTCGTTTTTTAAACACAGCCTTCTACAGTTTCCGCGAGATGCTTTCCTTATGGCACATTTGTTACGCGCAATTTGAGAAACCCACTTGAAATTCTAGCTGTTCACTAAAGACGCGCTGTATTTGTAAAGTACAGATCATAGTTAGGCTATAAACTTGCCAGAATTTTCCCACCCTCAATCCATGGACGAGCCCATGTTTTTGTTATCCTGGGAAAACTTGGATTCTCTACCACAGGTGACTGTCATCTACTAACAACACGAAAGAGAATGTGTAACCAGACTCACTCATTTATCTGCATCGCGCTGGCTAGCCGCGGTTATCGTACTTTTGAAACACGTCCTTTGTGTCTAATCAGTTTGGATGCCCTTCTGGTCATTTATTAGTTAAGATAGCTTTCTCTCGGCCTTCCTCTTTCCAATGAATGTCAGCTTTTCTAGCTTCTGTTTTGTCATGACATGTCCAACGGATTTTGATGATCTTTTCTTCGTGATTTTAACTATGAATTTTCGCTGTTCTGCTACTTCTGTCAGTCAGTCATTCTTTTTTTTTTTTCCTCTGGCCACCAAGGGTATAAGATGCATACTTTTCCAAAGCTACAGCTCTGTTCCAATTTCTGTTTCATCTTTTTGTTTATTCTCTAAGTCTGATCAGTCAGTCAGTCAGTCAGTCATTTTCATGTCCCTTGCGGAACTTTGCTTCCCTAACAGCTCTCTTGTAGACCTCTCGGTTGTAAGCAAGATGCTTTGCTGCTGGTGCATCCATTCGCAGATTATCAACGATGTCATACAGCCATCTTCGCCTTGGTCTTCCCCTCTTTCTTTTCCCCACTATGTACCATTCCAAGACGGTCTTCTCTAAATTATCATAACGTTTAATGTGTCCAAACTATTTTTAAGTTTTCTCTTTTAATCATCGTTACTATCCAGCCTTTCTCAATATTAAGTTCTTGTAGTATGGATATATTTGTTCTTTTCTGTGTAAGTCTGATCAGCATGGGTTGATATTTTCTTTATATAATTCTATGATACTACTTTTTTCTCACTTTTAAGAACATTTTCATTATCTGTCTATATACTTGTATTTCATTCATGTTGCAAAAGCTACCTAGGTCTTTCATCAAACGGGGACAACGGTTCCTGCACATTTAAATGACTATCAATACTTGGCACAGTTCAGTGAGTGCTACTATATTATAATCATTTATAGTTATGGGACTTGATATTTCTAGAATACGACACACTCTGGTGGTGGTGGATCTCCCCACAGCTGCGAGCTAAAAGCTCTTGGCAAATGATGCTTCGGTGAATGGTTTGACTATCTTTTATATGAACAAGTTTTGAACTGTGACATGTCTTGAGAACAGTTTTATTTGTAGTTTGCTTAGATTTAGATATTTAAATAGCAAATTTTCAGCTGTTTTCTCCTCACTGTGGCGGCGTCTGTAATTTCGACTGTGAACTTTGTTCAAGTGTTTGTTTTATTGTTGGCATGACATATTCGCAGCCTGAATATGATGACTCGGTTTTGTTCTTCAGTCTATGATTTATCACGTGGGTGATGAACTACTGACAAGCTTCGAATAAAGACATCAAGATGGAGAATGGGAGTTGAAAGATTTGCTTACTTCATTGACCTAACTCAGTGTTTCCCAAAGTGGGCGATAACGTCCCCTTGTGGGCGCTGGAAAGTACTGGGGAGGGGGGGGGGGCGGGCGGTGAAAGCAAAAGAGATCAGTAGGGGAGGCAGTGAAGAAAAAAAGGGCCAGTAGGGGGGGGGGCCGTTGAGAGCAGGGGCAGTAATACCTTCTTTCTTAGCACTCTTCAAGCTGATATTAAGAAACTTGTGTCCCTAAATGAAACTCAAACATCATATTAAAAGTTGAGAAATTAATGCAGTAGGCGAGTCATAAATGAACTCCTTCATATTGTTAAACAAGTTTGCTTGCTGAAGTTTTTACCTGTGTAACACCTATTCAAGATTAGTAAACCATTGTACGAGTAGTTTATAAAAAGCGTTGAAGATTGGCCTGTGAGTAAAGGGGACGGTAGCCCGAACAAACCGGGGGAAACGCTGATCTAACCTAAGAACTATGCTAGATTTTAAGTTCCTGCACGTTTAGTCCTAGAATTTTCTCAGGTCTGTTTCGACAAAGTGAATCGAAAATTATGACGTGATCTTGCAAGAAATAAAGTTTTGACAGTAGTGAGCGCAGAATAGATATATATATATATATATAGAGAGAGAGAGAGAGAGTAGAGAGAGTAGAGAGAGAGAGAGAGTTGTGAAATATCCCTGAAGGATAATACTATTTTAGTTTTGTCTTGTTGTGTAAAATATTTACTCTTTCTTAGTCATTGACACGACACCCGCGAGACACTCCTTGAAAAGTTTTTATGTACACGTTTATCATGTTACACCTGATTCTTCAACAAATGTTACCAGACTGGACTAGCCTTGATGCAACAAACTGACCAGACAATGGCCGTCCAACATGATTAACTTCTGACACGACAAGCTGGCCAGAGGACAACTCTACCCTTGAGGGGGGATTAAGATAACACGAAAGCCATGTTTAAAGATAGAGAAAGCAGATAAAGCAGGCAGAACTTCAACACAGCGACACCACAATAGAGATAACAATAACCGACGACGCCTTTGATCACCCCTTTATTCACTCCAAGAAACAAAGCCTTTGACGGTAGCAAGCATATGCGAGAGAGAGAGAGAGAGAGAGGAGAATTTATGTAACTCCGCTTGTTGTAAAAATGTTGATGTACCTATTTTACATTTATCATACGAGTCACTATCATCTCATGAGTTGTCATTTCATTAGCGATAATGCGTGTTACCCTGATTTTTGTGATGCGCCTTTTGGCTGGGTAACTCCGACTTCAGCACCTTCCCATGCTAGGGCAGACTGTGGTCTTGATCGGACTCATGAGTTGTAAATGCCCACCATTTCATTATTTCATCTCACGGGCAATCATCCCCAATTCACGTCACTTCACTCGACTTTGTAACTGTTACTTGTTGAACGTAAACGAACCTTAAAACCATTACCAATGGGAACACATCAGTCCTTATCCTTTTGGTTAAATTGTCGTATCACAACTGGCAGATTGTCTTGTCTTGTCTCCTTCCTCATTTACATTTTCTTTTTAACCTTTTGTTTTTGAGGGGACAAATAGACCTATTGATAGGTCTCGGCGATTTGCTTCACATATTGAGATATTTAATGCTTATGTAATTTCCTCCCTCCATCTCCTCCGTGGGCGGCCTCTTCCTCTGTTACATACAAGTCTCAGTGTGAATATTTCTTGTGACATACCATCTGGTGGTAACCGTGTAACATGGCCGAACCATTTGACTTGTTTCTGGATAGGGTGTAATACTGTTGTTAATCCAACATTTGCTATGATAGTGTCATTTCTTATTTGCTCTCTTCTTGTCACATTTAGTATTCTCATTAAACATCTAATTTCTGTCGTGATAATTTTCCTTTTGTTTTTAGTGCCACAGAAGAGTCATTTAAATATCATGGATTAAAAAAAAAACAACAAATATATCCATACTACAAGAACTTAATTTTAAAGAAATTTAACTAATAAAGAGAACAGAGAAAGCTTAAATATTTTGGACACATTAAATATCATGAGAATTTAGAGAAGATCGTCTTGGTATAATATTGTAGATTTGTGAATTAGATATTTCTGACCAAAGAGGATGTTCTTTATTTATATCGACGTTATCTTCTCACACATCCAGATTTCTGTTGTTTTAGATTAGGTTTCACAAACATTACACTTCACTAATCAGAGGGGACCAAGTCCGATGAAATGTTCTCTACAGAATTCATTTAATTCTGACAAATAAGATATTCGACTTAGAATTCATAACATCACTTGTACTAAGATGCAATATGACATACTCTTCGTTAGTTTCGTCGTTGAAGCACACCAATATCAAACTATCATATTCTACATGCAGCAATTCTCAATGTTCCCCTATTTCACAATATTCTACACATTTGATAAGAGGACAATTCCTAATTCCGTATTATATCAGATCTGCAACATGTGGTCAATAAGTTACACGACTAATCACTGTACTCGAAGTTTCAAAGTAACAAATATTCATAATCACCTGAATGAATTGAAACACAGCTTCAATCTGTCTTAGAACTACTTCTGCAAGACTGCTTTTCCTGAGTATCTATTGCTCTAGGTGTCCATCTGCCGTTACATAGTCTTATTTCTCTCTCGAGTATTCTCTGGAGTGTGTTCTCCTTCTGCTGTTCTTATCTGATTGTCTGTCCTTCTCTTGTCTGGACCGGTCTCTATTCACTGACCGTCCTTGTTCCTCCGTCCTCGGAGCTCCGTCCTCAGTCTCCTCTCCTCTACTTCTTCTTTCTTCTGGGTTCTTCTTCTTCCTTGTTCTTATTGTCTGTTCTTCCGTCTTCGGGCTCCCTCCTCTGTCTCTTCTTCTTCCTCGATTTTCCTCTACTACTTGGTTCCTCTTCTTCATCGTTCTGATTGTCCGTCATTCAAACTGCCCCGTGACTTATATGTCGTAAGTCAATTGTCCAATAGGCCACGCCTCTAAATGTTTAATTGGTCAGCTGGCCGAGTTAGTCACTCCTTTATTTAAAACCCGTGTGCAATCGCGTCACCTAACAGGTGTCAAGTGTCAACTCCGTCTATACAATTGTTATTTACCTAAGTCATTATCTTGCTATTTCAAGTTCGAGGTTTTATTGTGTCCTCGCTTTTCATTGTGTCTGCCTTTTCTGTTCGTCTTTTCTATTGTTTATACGTGTCAACGTCCAGTCACTGCTTTGTTATCACTGGACCATCCTACTTTCTGGCGTAATTCCTTTGTATTCCATATGTGTCAGTGTCACTGAGTCTCGTCTTTTTCTATTCACTGTTTCCACTGTTTACTTTTGTCTGCGTCTTGTTCTAGTGTCATGGAAGTTTTATACCTTTCTCTTCCTTTTTTCGACCTACTTTTTTCTGTCGCTGTTCGATCTTACTATTTTCTTTATTGTATATTTTCATAATCATATTAATTAATAATAGTAACAACAACAACATTATCCGTTACTTACAAGGCTATGCTACGTTGGAAGGGTACGTAACGGGAAAAAAAGAAAGAGAGGAAGACCAAGGCGAAGATGGCTGCAAGACATCGTTGCATCAGTAGCGGG
Organism: Achatina immaculata; assembly: GCA_009760885.1. Lineage (NCBI taxonomy): Eukaryota > Metazoa > Mollusca > Gastropoda > Stylommatophora > Achatinidae > Lissachatina > Lissachatina immaculata. The sequence goes on from CM019717.1 coordinate 8,651,595, forward strand.
CCATCTTGCTCACAACCAAGAGACCTATAGGAGAGCTTTTTTGGGAGGCAAAGTTCCGTAAGGGATATGCAAATGACTGACTGACTGCGATGTATTCGTTTTTCAGTAAAGGAATCATTTGTCCAGTTTCCTGATTCGCTTTATTGCATCTACTCAATAAATAGATATCAGTGCCATTATTTTCCACAATAATAATTTGAAGGACGCACAAGACAGTTGCACTGCTTTCCTGCCGACTCTGTCTTGCACATTCCTCTGATTATTCTATTTTTTTTTTTCCTTGCATATTTCAGTCCCGCCTCAAAAGTTTTTATCACGGGTTTTTAAAAAGCGTATATTTGTTTCATTTAAAAAAAAATAGAAAGAACTGGCAAAACTTGGTCTAACACTGTAAAAAAAAAAAAAAATTGCATAATAGTTTCCAGACTCTAAAGGAATATATTGACGAAATGGTCCTTGTACCAGCACAGACTTCGGAATGAGATAAGACTTTAAAAAAAAAAAAGCAATCTTTCAGTCGCATAATGTAGTACTCTCCTTCCACCAGGGAGGAGCACAGCAAGTGCCAAATTTTTATCTGCGTGTCAGTGTGGTCTTCTTTCTTCGGGGGGGGGGGGGGGGGGGGTCCGAGTAACCTTGCCAGTACCAAGAATTTGTAGAATCAACTGGCGCTCTAATGTACATATTTTCCTGAACTGCCACGACCTGCATGGACGAGCACAAATGCTTCACCGAATGATTTCACCCCTTCCTAAATCTGGTTATAAATGGATATATGAGTGGGGAAGTGAATAGTGCGCCAGCCTCTCATGGCGAAGGTTGGTAGTTCGAATTCGGCCAGAGGCATCCTAGTGACCCAGGTGTGGGACTGAATACCCGGCTTCTTCTGGAGCTAGGGGTGGACAGACCGCCGGGCGTGATACTGATCACATCACTCTCTAATGTGCCGACAGGCTGAGGAAAATTATGGGCACTAAAGACCGCCGGGCGTGATACTGATCACATCACTCTCTAATGTGCCGACAGGCCGAGGAAAATTATGGGCACTAAAGACCGCCGGGCGTGATACTGATCACATCACTCTCTAATGTGCCGACAGGCCGAGGAAAATTATGGGCACTAAAGACCGCCGGGCGTGATACTGACCACATCACTCTCTAATGTGCCGACAGGCCGAGGAAAATTATGGGCACTAAAGACCGCCGGGCGTGATACTGATCACATCACTCTCTAATGTACCGACAGGCCGAGGAAAATTATGGGCACTAAAGACCGCCGGGCGTGATACTGACCACATCACTCTCTAATGTGCCGACAGGCCGAGGAAAATTATGGGCACTAAAGACCGCCGGGCGTGATACTGACCACATCACTCTCTAATGTGCCGACAGGCCGAGGAGAAATATGGGCACTAACACCATATTCTCTGAATGTCCCCAGGGCATAATAGGGTACACTTTTACCTTATTTTACTGGTTTACTTCTATCAGTTTACTGGTATCTATGAATGCGAACCTAAGTTTCTTGCAACGGATATGGAAACACAATATTAACATACAGTAATGAGGGTTACGATGGCTTTCACTAATTTTCCCAGGAAATTCAAGACACAAGGTTCACAGTCATTGCATGACATAAAACTATGTCCCGTTGGACAGTTTTTTTTTCCCCCACTGTGTAATACAGCAGCTAGTTTCCTGGTTCACCACAGAGAGGTAAAACAGGGTCTTGGCCAGCACTGAATTGCTGCCCCTGTCAGCACGTACTGACTCTCAAAACAGCTAGTTTTGCTAATAAACATACGTGCAGAAAAGTATGTGAAATCTTTAATAACATTAACGCCACACGTGGCAGCCCTCATCCTGAAAGTAAAAAAGTGGTACATTTGGATTACCGTACGCATTTTTCAAACACGTATACACATGGTACACCGTACTCGTAAGTTGGTTGCTTTCACCTCTTCTACAACAGCGATCTCCATCTACCCCGAAATGGGCTACGGGTAGCCCTACTTCGAGTATTACTTAATTATGCAGGAAAATGGCGGCTTGAAAACAATAATGTCAGCTGTATCGTTCTAGAACTAGTCAGTGGCGTCACTCATTACCGGACTGTTAAATCGCAGGAGTCTCATTTTGTCGAAAATGGATAAGACACGCATAAACGTAAAATTAACAGTTGTGTCATGGATATTTATAATCTTCTTCAAAGCAGCTGGTGTGTATTGTGGTAATTATTACTAGAGGATGTCTTGTATATCTGTTTTATTTGATCGTTTTTTTTTTCTTTTGTATATCTCTGAGCGGCTATTGTGTGTTGGTATGCGTTGTTTAAAATAATACACGTGTAAGCTAAATTGAATGCTATATTTTAATTGTTGTTTTTATACTGTTTGTATCTAATTATGCGTTTTCACAAGGATCGATAGCTGAGTAAATGTCTTATTATCAGTTTTCGTAATTCTGTTATCCTGTCAGTAAACGCAGATACATTTTCTCTGTTTCTTCTGCACTCAGTGCTCGTGGTTTTTGCTAGATGCAACCATACTCACTATTTCACATCGATTTTCTTTCGGGACAGATGTGGTGTGGGCGTGCTTCAAACTGGCGTAGGCGTTGAGTATTCTAGGTAACTGCTCCCGCGCGTCAAGATATGCAAACACTGTACCCTGCGCGAGTGGCATAGATCAGTACACGCGTGTTTGGTACAGTTTATCTGTATGTGGAAGATTTTCGGCGAGTGAGTGTGCATTAGTGGAATTTAGTGAACATATATCGTGGAAGTGATTTGGTGGGATATGGCAAAGATTGGACTGGAAAAGGAGAGGGGGAGAGATTGAGAAACATACTGAAAGATGTTAAGAATATTGTGAGGCCGGTGTCTGAGTATGTGTGTGTGTGCATGAAGAAGCAGAGATAAGATGAAATGGCATGGACACACATAAGGTGTATTAACAAGTAAAACATACAGTATTTCCATGGTTATTTTTGTCCATTCACTGTGTTTAATTGCAACATAGCTTCTGTAGCACTTTTAAAAGTACAACGAACAGAAGTTTATGGAAAGTAGAATGGAGGAAAATATATATATATATATATATAATATATATATATATATATGTGTGTGTGTATCATCATCATCATCATCAGGTGCCGTGCCGACTGGCGTTGGCTATTATGCTTCTCCAGAGTACCCGATCCTTCATGCAGGCCATCAGTTCAGTTGGTGATCTCCTCTCACACCATCCCCTCAGACTGTCCAGTATCATTTCTCTTGGTCTTCCTCTTGATCTTCTTCCTTCTATTTTTCCTGTTGTTATAATATTTTCAATGCCCCCTCTTCTCTTTGCATGTCCTATGAAAGTACATTGTCTCTCTCTTATCTTTTTGACAAGGTTTTTTGTCTCTCCAGCTCTTCTCATACATTCTTCATTAGTTATTTTTGCTGTCCAGGGGATTCGCAACATTCTTCTAATAAACCACATTTCTGCTGCTTCCAATGATTTTTGTGCAGACTTGCCTATTGTCCATGATTCACTTCCATATAACAAGATAGGTTCAATATAGCATTTTAGGACTCGTTTTCTAACATTCATTGATAAAGATGTGTTAGCTAATATGTTTCTCATTCTCTGAAATGCAGCCTTTGCTTGACCTATTCTGTTCCTAATTTCTGTTCTGCATTTCCCATCTGAAGTTATTACTGCTCCAAGGTATTTGAATTTCTGCACCTGCTTTAGAATGGTTCCATTTAATTTTATACTGCATGCTGGTGCATTCTGTTTCTTAGATATAACCATAGTCTCTGTCTTTTTGATGTTCAAAGTAAGGCCTTTCTGTTCACTTTCTTTTGCGACTTTATCCAAGAGATTTTGCAGGTCTTGTTGATTCTCAGCTATCAGTACTGTGTCGTCAGCATACCGAAGGTTGTTAATATTGTATCCTCCAATTTTTATGCCTGGTTCTGTGATGATTGTTCTTAGAATATTCTCGCTATACAGAGAAAAAAGGTCTGGAAATAGTACACATCCTTGTCGCACCCCTTGTTTTATCGGTTGATATTTTCCAATCCTATTTTCAACTCGAACTGCTGCTTCTTGCTGCCAGTATAGATGTTTTACAATCCTCAGGTCTTTGCCGTCTATATTGATGTCTTCAAGCATTTTAATAATTTCATTATGTTTCACCTTGTCAAATGCCTTGGTGTAATCAATGAAGCATAAGTAGAGATCTTTCTGTACTTCTAAAGCTCTTTCTGTTAGTGTATATATATATATATATATATATATATATATATATATATATAGAATAAGTTAAAAGATAAGTTATAGGTCACGTTTTTGTGCGCAATAGTGTGTAATGCGTGTGTAGTTTAAAATAACTGCAAGTTATCTCTGGATACTTGGTAAGACCCTAATGTGTGTAGATAAAACGTGTTTTATTCTCCTTAAGCATTATGACTTATTTTTTTTTAACTATTCCAAAAAATTATCCGAAATCTTTCCTTTCTCTTTTCTCCTTCTTTTTCATTCACTCACGCATAAACATATTGATTAAAAAATCATTATATAAAAACAACAGTTATCCACATGAAAGGCAACAATTTTCTCTTTAAAACAAATGCCCTGAGAAACTGATCTTACATTGGCTGTCTCCAGGCTCTCATTGTTCACCAGTGCTGGGACCAGAACATAAGCTGTACATGCATCTATTTGCTGATTACACCTCTGATTCGAGACCAGTGAAAAACGCTAGTCACGCTGTAGTTGTGAACTTTGACCTCTCACTCAATCAGCTTCTGGACCTGGTAAGATTATAGCAGTTTAGGCGTGTGTGTGTGTATGTGTGAGTGTGTGTGTGTGTGTGTGTGTGTATGTGGTTTGGTGGTGTAGTGGTTAATGTACTCGCGTGCCGAGCAGAATGCCCCTGATTCGATTTTGCATTCGGGTGGTAATTTTTTTTTTTCCAAATCGACCGGCACCTGGGTCAACTCAACCTTCAGAAAATGGGTACCTGGAGAAAACAAGGGCAGGTGCTGGCATCCTAACCTCAAATGTCGTAGTGGTCTAGACATGACGGACAGGGAGCTATTTTTACAGTCCCTAGGTAGAGCCGGAAAGCAGAAAGTGTGCAGTGCTTTCTTTTAGCAGACTCCATCACTATGGCGATCCATATGCCCTATTAGCCAGGCTAAGTCTGTTACTGGAGTTACCAAGAGTAACATAAAACATCTCTGAAAGGGGAAAAAAAAGATGTAGAAAATAAGACTGACCCTCAGAACTTCTGCTGCTGGTATCATTGCTGTTTTCAATGATGGCTGTCATCTCATTAAAAAAACAAAAAACTAAACAAATCAGCAATGGAGATACATTGGAGATAGCATTGTGGTCTCAAAGAAGTTTTAAGAACTCTGATCTGTTGCATGGGCAGATTAGATATAAAATGCTGAATGGGACTGGGATTCGTGTTTCTCCATCATTTTCCACTCAGTAAAATCAGTTTCTTTCTTTCTTTTTAAACAGGATGAGAAAAACCAAATTCTAACCACTTCAGTCTGGATATATGAGGTAACTGACCAGTTGCTGCATCATCCATGTTGTGTGTGACCACATTGTTGTCATTGTAACTATGGGTGCTCCTACTCCTAGTTAACCTAACGTTATTTTGTTAACTCTTGTCAGATGCTGAACTCATACACCATTGTTACATCTTCTCCATCTATCCATCAGTATTATTTCTCCCTTATAACTTCTTCTTCGTTTTCATTGGAACTGAGAGTGTGTGTTTTTTTGCAGCTGATGTGATGAAAATGGTGAGGCACAGCATCGTGTTGGCTTAGGAGCAGGTTATGGTGGCTATTTTTTCAGTCAATGAGTGGATCTAGAAAAGCAGGGGGTGTGCAATAGTTCTTTAGCAGACTCCACCACTCCCTTATAACAGAACTAAGTAAGATAACGCCCATGATTCACTCTAATCCTTATTAGCACAATTTTCATGAGACAGGTATGAATCTTGAATTCATATTGCCTTGTTTATTTTTTTTTATGAAAGAGATTACATCATCATTCTGTCTTTACAGGAAATGGTACCACAGTTAATATATGAACCTAGTCACTCTTCTTAAATTTTATTTTGAAGTAATCTGTGTGTACATACAATACAAGAGTGAATTTCATCTTTCAGAAGGGAATTATCCTCCTTTTTTTAAAAGTATGTAAAATGTATTAAATATTTGTGAAATTTAACTCTTACACTTTCATACCAAAAATCCCTAAACCACAAAAATAACTTCATAATAAACACAACCACTTTAGTTTTTTTTTTTTTTTTGATTGGGAAATGACATGATCCTTGCATTTAGTTAATGTTGTAGTTTACAACTATATTCGCCAAAAACTGGAAGTTTCAAACATGTATTTTTACTGGTACTTTTCTTACTAGTATTTGTTTTTTTTATATAATGAATTGTCTGTGTGGTTTGTAACAGGAAAAAAAAAGTTAAACTTTTACATCATTAGTACACGTTTCCAGGTGTGGCATAGACTACTAATATTAGATGCTTATTTTTAACGTTTTATAATCCTAATAATTTTCATATCCACATAGGAATGGACTGATGAAATGTTGAAATGGTCACCAACAGACTATGATGGGCAGCAGGCAATTATGATACCTGCTAACAGTATTTGGCTGCCTGATATCTTTATATTTAATACGTAAGAGTTTATTATTGAACATTGTTATACCTTATGCTTGTGTGTTTAATAAACTCACAAATAAAATGACAGATATGTTAGAAAAGGAGAGGGAATAAAGAGCCTAGGCTAGTTTAGGAACTGACAAAATGAGTTTTATACTATTAATTTGCAAAGAAAAGCAATAGAGAGAATAACATACAGTAGTCAGTAAAACCATAATTCAAACAGAGATACATGAAAAAAAAAAAATCAAGGAGGTAGAAAGACATTGATATGCAAGCAGTTTTTCATTGGAGTTAAATTTGCAGTGCAAAATTTCTGAGATCCTGAGAAGAATCTTTGGACCCATAAAGGATTCCAACAGTGGAGAATGGAGAGCTAGAAAGAACACTGAACTGAACAGTTTATTTAAATCCCAACAAATTAAATATCTTGAAACTGATTACGCAGGTTGGGCCATGTAGAAAGAATGGAAGAGAACAGACAAATGAAAATGATGTATGTACAAGAGATGAAGAAAACAAGACCAAGGGGTAGACCAAGATGGAGATGGAAAGACAACATAGAAGAGGATATAAAAGAAATTTGCATCACCAACTGGAGAGGGAAGATTAGGAATAGAGAGGAATGGAAGCAAACTTTATCTGCCTTAATGGCTTGTAAAGCTAAAGAATAAGAAATTTCTGAGGGACTAATGAGTAAAAGATATATAAACAGCAGAGGAAATATTACTTGAAAAAAAAAAATTACTAGTAGAAAAATGTTGAGAAGCACTGGAAAAGTTAATTAAGCTGGAAAAAGGATGGTTTATTTGATTATTGTTGACATTGTAAGATGGCCATTTAACAAAGAGCAAGAAGCATTTGGCATTTTATACAAAGTAAAGAGCATATAATATAGATATCATTTAGAATTTAGAGGATGTTCTACTGAGTTTCCATGCCTCTTGGAGTGAAAAGCAGCATTCCTCTCTGAGAGCTGCACCATCACAGAAACACATCAGTCTATACCTCATTGCTAGGCCATGATAACACAGCAGCATGTTAACTGGTGTATCACTGAGAGCTAGGATAATGTTTTAGTCAAATATGGTATTCAGATGCTGGGACATCATGACACAGTCATCTTAGTTTCTGTGGGTAAATAAATATGTCACTGATGAATAGTAACAGAATCAGACAAATGATTTAATGCATATATCTTCTTTATTCTGTCTCCCTGGAACTATGAGCTTGCCTTCTTTGCTGCCATTGCTGCGAAGGTGTTGAGACTCAGCTTTGCATTGGATTGGGAGTGGGCTACGGTGGCTATTTTTTTCAGCTAAGGTGGAGCTAAAATGCAAGTAGTGTGTGCAATAATTCTTTAACAGACTCCACCGCCGTGAAGACTATGGCGAACCCTGCTCCATTTGTCAGGCTATGCGTGTTACTGAGAGAATGGAAAGGCAGGACAAGGTCTTGGTCAGCTATGGTTTGCCAACCCTGACACTAGCATGTTATGGGTTATGGGTTCCAGACTGCCTAATCAGATAGTGTCTTTGCCCCCCCCCCTCAGTAAATATAAAGAATGTATAGGCAAATATCTTGGTCAGTGAATAATTTGTTTCATTCATCTTGTTTTCCCCTCAGAGCTAATGCTAACATGAATGGTTTTGTCAATGTTAATGGAAGTAAAGTTGCCATCCAGTATGATGGAAAAGTTCGATGGATGGTTCCACTGATGGTTTCCAGTGTTTGTGCTGTTGATGTAACCTACTTCCCATATGACAGGCAAACTTGCAAAATCAAGTTTGGGTCATGGATCTATGACATTAATCAACTGGAAATTATGGCAGAATCCACAAAGCCAGATCTGGAGCATTATGTCATGAACAGCGAGTGAGTGTTCCCTTGAAAAGATGTAGGTTTTATGAATGTAGATGACTGCATGTGCAAAACTAGATTTCTGTTGATTGTCATCTTTCTTCATCACAGGCCTTGTCATCCACCTCCTTCTTCATCATGGGCCCTCATACAACCTCATTTGCTTTTAAATAAAAGTATAAGTGTTGTGAAAGTATGCGACTGCATGTGCAAAGCTAGGTTTCTGTTGACTGTTGTCTTTCTTCCATTTTGTCACAGGCTCTGTCATCCATCCTGTCATTCATCATGGGCTGTCATTCAACCTCATCTGTTTCCAACACAAATTTTATGTCCACCCTTTGTTTCCTTTCTTCTTCTTCTTCTTCGTTCGCATTGTCTGTCTATATCTGCAGTCCTGTCTCTTGGATAAATTTCACTGTTTTTTGTAATTCATGTTTGGAACCATAGAGCTTATCTTCTTTAGTGGTTTCACTGGGCCAGTAATTATTTCTCAGTGTCTCATAGTTGGTGCAGTTCTGGAGGATATGTTCCACAGTTTGGGGCACCTGGGCACATGTACATAGATTAGTAGTACCAACCTTAAACTGTGTATACATATGACTTCGGAGTCAGGTGTGTCCTGTTTGGAGACGGAAGATGGTGACTTGTTCCTTTCTGTTTAGCATGTGATAGTCATCATGTGTTTTCTTTCTTTTGATCACTCTCACTCTGCCTATGTCATGCTTATAGGTAGCAAAGTTTCCTGCTGTCTTCACGTTCTGCTGCATTCTTCATGCCACCTTCCAACGCTATACTAGAAAAACCCCCATGTCTGTTGCAGAGCGGCAGGTGAAACTCACAGTTTTTCTCCACATAGGGTGACTTTGACATGTTTTTATCTAAAATCCAGAAGGTCTTTTTCAGTCTCAAAGTACATGGATAGGAGTCTGTAGAAATTATCCGCAGTAACATTTTGGAATGCTGGTGACTTTCATCTTATAAAAATGTTGCTTCATTTGAAAGTGCTGTGTTCTCAAATAGAGTATTGTTGTCTGTTTATTGCTCAAGAAAATGGTCCTGTTTTACTTCTGTCATAAAGCAAATTTTTATGAAGGTTAGGTATTTCTGCTGCCATATCTGTTTCACACAGAAGGTACATCTGTGTATTGAGTAGTTATTTCCTCAAACAAATCTGTTTTATGAAAAAATAAATTTAATTACAAGCTACAAGGTATAGACATCAACATTTATAGAATGTATGATGAGAAAAGAGGAGTTTAAAATATTATCATGCTATATCTGTAAAAAGGTAAAATTCCAATTTCTATGCCATTAAGGGCTGCAAGACATCGTTGACGATCTGGAAATGGATGCAACAGCAGCAGGCCATCTTGCTCACAACCGAGAGGCCTACAGGAGTGCTGTTTGGGAGGCAAAGTTCCGCAAGGGACATGCAAATGAATGAATGAATGAATGCCATTAAGGCATATTGGGGATATGGTGTTAGGCCCGTACTTCCAAGACCTTCAGCACATGAAATGTGATGTGGTCATTATCACGTCTGGCCACATTTATCTTCCCAGATTTCTCTGGTACCCATTTTTAGAGGCTGGGTGAACCCTGGGGCCTTTTTGGTGTGTACCAGAAAAAAAAAATCTCACAACTGGGACTTGAACCTGGTACCACTGGATTAGTAAACTGAGCGCCTAACCACTCAGCTAACCAGACTACCACACTATATCTGTTAAATATGTAAATTTTGCTTTTGTTGTTTAAATATTTATTTCTTTGGATTTTTGTGTATCACTTGTTTGTTTCCTTTTGCATGTAAGTTTCAGCCCTTATTATCTTCAATATTTACTTCTCTGCTTCTTCCAAAACCCAGCCCCAGAGACCACATCAACAGCTTATGCTGGAGAGATCAATGCACAATCTTCACATTGTCTACAGGACATACCATCCCCAGTGAGCACTTACACAGAGTAACTGCTGATCACACACCATGCTGCATGCACCACAACAGACAAAATCAATAAACTGTGAGATACCACCTGCTGAAGAACCTGATGCCATCAAACTATCACCATCCTTCTGTACAGAGATATTCCTACATCTTACACAATTCCCATGCTGTTAAATATCACATAGGGCTCACGTTGTAGTATGCCAAGTTTTCATGTTTTCAGTGAGCTTTCCATCCTCATCAAGGGATGTTATGCCCACTAAACTGGCCTCTCTTAACAATGTCCTCTTTAGAGTTTCACATGGTTGACCTCTTTTTCTTCGGCCTGTTGATACAGAGATATAGAGCAACTGAAAAAGACTTATACATTCCACTGTCTGACACAAGGGAAAAGGGGTGAAAACTACAGGGAATAGAAAAATCAAAGTCTTCTCTACTTCTTATTCTCTGTCTATGTATATATCCACATCACTGTTTAGTGTGTTCTTAACTTATTTATACTCAGATAAATAATATTTATATATAAATAAATATCTTCATTATTCTTGTTTCTTTCTTCTACAGATATGATCTGAGAAATGTCAGCATCTCCTGGGGAATACTTGATAACTCCTGCTGTCCAGGAGATGGTCAGCACTCTATGGTAGAAGTGAAGATAGAGTTGGGCAGAAAGTCCCTATACTATGACTACATTGTGATTGCTCCAACCATCATGCTCTGTGTCCTGACACTGGCTTCATTCCTCCTGCCTTGTGACAGGGGGGAGAAGATGGCCATTGGCCTCACTGTGTTTCTGACTCTTTATGTTCTTCAGCTCAGAATAGCCGATAATGTTCCAGATACAAATTCTACACCAATTCTTGGTAATGTAACTTCTTTTACATAATACATTGTTTAACTATAAATACCTTTTTTACATAATACTTATATTCTTCTGTTTAAAAGTTATGACAAGATCTCTAATAATACTTCTCATTTCCTTTGTCTATAACAATATCTCTAATAATATTTCTCATTTCCTTTGTCTATTTGGCCATTGTTGCTATTATAAATATATTGGGTTTTGACTCAATAAGTGCTGCATTAATATGCAGAAACATTTGTCAAGCTTGTCACATACTGTGTGACATATCACCCTCAGTGAGCACTTATACAGAGTAACTGCTGATCACACACCATACTTCATGCACTGCAACAGACAAAATCAATAAATTGTGAAACACCACCTGCTGAAGAACAAACTCTCAAATAACCAACTGAAAGAAGAACCTGATGCCACCAAACTCATCTATAAACAACTGAAAGAAGAACCTGATGCCACCAGACTCCCCTATAAACAACTGAAAGAAGAACCTGATGCCACCAAACTCCCCTATAAACAACTGAAAGAAAAACCTGATGCCACCAAACTCCCCTATAAACAACTGAAAGAAAAACCTGATGCCACCAAACTCCTCTATAAACAACTGAAAGAAGAACCTGATGAAAAAAAAACATGAGTATATAGCTTTATGATGCATCTGATTTGTCTTTCTTATACATAGCACATTAAACATCATGATAATCTAGAGAAGACTGTCTTGGAAAAATACATAATGGGAAAAAGAAAGAGAGGAAGACCAAGGCGAAGATGGTTGCAAGACATCATTGATGATCTGCTAATGGATACATATCAGCAGCAGGGCATCCTGCTTACAACCGAGAGACCTACAGGAGAGCTGTTAGGGAGGCAAAGTTCTGCAAGGGACATGCAAATGACTGACTGACTGACTGATACATAGCATACATTTGATTTGTCTTTCTTATGCATAGCATAGATGAGGTAAGGGTTAGTGCACTTGTCTGCAAACCAGAATGTCCAAGGTCCAAGGTTCAAGATTCAGTTTCCCATTGGGGTGAATCTAGCCTAAAAAAAAGAGTACTGGGTGTTTCTCTGGGAATGTAAAGACAGCCAAGAGAGGTACTGGCTTCCCTACCTCATAGTGGTGTGGCTTAGAAATGGGACTCTCACTTCACACCAATCTGGTATATAGATGCCATTTGACATCTTCTTTGAACATTTTCAGATGTCAACTTCTATACTTTAGAGGTAGTTGGTGGTCATTCTAACATCCCCATATAGACATTAGACAAATGCTTTACTATCCCTGTCTTGTATTTGATATGGCAAGGAAGATATTTTATTTCAGAAAATGAACAAGAAGATAGTCCTGTTGATAGCTCTGTGAAGTTTTTCTACAGTTTTCAACTGTAACTTTTTTCATTAAGACAAAGTCCATTGGTATTTCCATATCTAGAGAGCAGAAATGTTGTTTTCCCCCTCAGCTAAATACCTCCAGAACTTGTAAAATCATAGGTCATCACAGACTTGACAGTTCTGTAGAGTATCATAATGGTAGTCATCTTTGTTATATCCAAGTATAGCAAAGCTACTTGTATTTCAGCATTGAATATTTCAAGGGAAATTGTAACTGAATGATGACTAATCGGTAGCATATTCATTTTAATATTAGTCATTCTATAAGGAAAATCAAAATATGTGAAATAAGTTGCTTGAAAATAAAATTTACTGATGTCTCCCCAAAAGACAGGGTAAAAGTAAAAATTTGAAAATGTTGGTGTGCAATGTGTTCTGCATTGATTATGTAGATTGGCCCAAAAAAATGTTATTAAGCAAATTTCACCATATCTGATATGTATCTAATATATATATCTAATATATATATATAATCTTAAGCAGACAGCACAGGCTAGAACAGAAGAAAGATTTGAAGGAAGGAAGAACAGAATTATGCAGAATGTAAAAAAATCAGTTATAGGGCACAGAAATTGCAAGAAAATGACACCGCAAATATCTTTGAAACTTTAAGGCACTTGTAATGTGATAAAGCAAAATGTATATTAACTTAGTAAATCAAAACATCTGAAAACAAGGTTGCTTGGACTTCCTGTCTGTCTTTTTTTTCTATTCCCCCTAAGCCCACAAAAAAGTAATTTTATATGAAAGAAAGAGTTTTATAAAATTACAGAGAAAGAAAGAAATGTAAATGTGTATTTTTCTGTCTCTAACAGGTGTCTTCTTGTTAATAGTGATGACCTTCAACTGTGTTTCACTCATTATGGCCACTATTGTGATGAATATAAAAAAGCGTGGAGATGACAGTCCTTGTCCAACCGTGCCAGCCTGGCTGTTCTGGCTGTGTCACAACATTTTTGGAAGCGTGGTCTGCACAAAGTATCTCTGGAAGGATGAGATTCCATTTCCAGGTGGTGAGAAACAAACTGTAGAGTTCCAGAATAAGTGTCACACTGTGAGTTCTCCACCTACTGCCAGCTCAGAAAACTGCACTCATGGACATTATACCAGCAAACAGAGAGGGAAGCAGGGAGAAAGAGGGATGTTTCCATCAGACCATGTCAGTCCATGTGGTTTGGGTGGTGAATACAATAGAGATCTTGAAAATAATGATGAATCAGATGCACAAATGAGGAATCTCACTTCTTCATGTGTTTCGAAACCAACAGGACAAGTAAGGCAAATAAACCCACCTGCTGTAAACAAGCTTCACGCCTCCAGAAATACACCACAGTCACAAAGGGAAAAAGATACACAAATGAGACTTAGAAAACCCAGGAGTACCGCATCTCACAATGCAGAATCCAGCCAGCGAGAGTTCCATGGAACTGGTTCTGTAGGACAGCTCTCCATCTCCAAAGTAGGAGGCAATGCTAGCAAAAGTTTTTGTTTCTTGTATACTTGGTCCTGCTTACTTTCTCCATATTTACAGTTCTGTTTCTGATTCCTGTCTACTTCAGAAATGACTGATCTTTTCAGTAGTTAGTTTGCAAGTGCTATTTAATAATGTATTCTGATCACAGTTTACTTTCTTTATATTCATTTGGCAGTACCATTGTGTAGTGTCATTATATGATTGAACTTTAAAGAAAAAAAGAACATTTCATTAACAAAATAACATGCTCTGCCTAAGTGTTTATAGTCACTTAAATTATAAACTTATGCTTTTGTTACCGGATTGTGCTCATTATACTTCCAAATCTGTTAAATGTTCTATTATCTACTCCAGGTCTGTGAGTATATAGAACCTTTTTTCTGATAACTGAAAGACAAGTTTTTTTGTTGTGTACTCATTGAATCATTGTGACCATTATTTGTTCAGTCCAGACAAAGTGCTTCTTTTTGGCATTAGTTTGAAAGCAGAAATCAGTGTGATATATTTTTGTTCACTTTTACATGGATGTGTTATTATGTTGGTATATATTTTGACACACCCCAATCACTTTCATAAAAAAAAATTATTTTAAACTCTTGGTTTCTACTGTGGTCTCCAAACAAAATATTAAATGGGCATGATTTTTTGTTGTTGCTGTTACCTCCATTACCATTTTTATCATTTCTTGTTATGCTTTTTTGGCATCATTTGGAATAACACACACGCTGAAGATCCTGGCAGTGTTGACTGTGACAGTAATTTTTACTTAATCTCTGCGGTTTTATTCAGCCTGAACAAATCATCTATTTTCAAAAAAGGGGAGAGATTTTGAAGATTTATCATTAGTATTAGGCAAGATAGCTGGAGCCAAAGCAGTTACCACTGGAGATGAATATTTTTATTTGGGTATGCACCCAGCTATTCAAGACAAGTTCCATCACTTTAGTGCAGCTCAGGCCCTAAGGTAAAGATAACCTCATCGTGCCACGCAGGTACATAGAGAATATAGTATTAGTGCTTATATTTTCCTCAGCTTAACTGCCACATTACAGGACGATGTGGGTGCCTGGGTAGTGCAGTGGTTAGTATGCTCATCTGTCACATGGCTGTCAGTAGTTCAAGCCCAGTCCAGTCACTTAGGGTACCTGACTCCTTTTGGAAGGAGACATGGGCAGGTGTGATGCAGACCACATCATCCTTTCATGTGCCATCAAGCCAAGAAAATAAGAGCACTAAATCATATCCCTAAGTGCCTCTATTACATGATAGGACCATGGGCTGATGTAGTCAGGAATACTCCTGGCTATCTGTACTTGTCCAGGTCCAGAAGAAGCAAGGTACTAGTTTATACAGTCAGGTGACTGGGGTCCCTCTGGCTGGGTTCAGAGTCTTGCCATGAGAAGATCGTGAATTCATGTCTTAGGCTTCAATTTATTTTTCATAAACCCATAGGCATTGGTACAATCAGCCATAAGAGAAGCTGGTCAACAAGCTTCAGAACCATCTTCTAAGATGAAAATTGCCGTTATAATTTTGAATCTGGACGGAGGACAGTCTGTCAATCATAGAAATGAATATCTGGCTTTTCTGGAGCTTGGGAAGTAAAGATAGCTAGTTGTGAACTAACAGCATCAACCTCTAGTGTGCTGACAGGCCAAGGAATAGGTGAACTCTAATGCTACATCTCCTATGTGCTTGCATGGCATAATAAAGTGTAGGAAGGAAATTACAGAAACTTTAAATATACCACAATATATAACAAAGTGCTAAGCTCTGTCAAGAAGTCTGTTTGTCCCCTCAACACTGAAAGATGTAAGAAGGAGGAGACAAGTCACAAAACAGTATTAACTGTGAGAGCAGGGAATGTTGAATGTCATTTGCCATCTTCACATTTGGTGAAAACATAAAGAGTTTGTTTCACCTTTACAAATGGGTTGCTTTATCATACTCACACAGCAACAACGGGGCACCAAATAAGAGGAAACGGAGGAAAATGCTTCACTTATTGCAAGTCTCTTGCGGAAATTTGCCTCCCTAACAGCACTCCTGTAGGCACCCAATGTGCGAAAGAGGTTGGAATAGCTTGGCTTCACAGACTCTATAACTTGGTATGAGAAAAACAAGAAAAATCACAGGACTGGAGAAATGCTGTTATTATTCCAGTAAGGAAGAAAAAAAAAGCAGTTAAAGGGACTGCAACCAATGCAGAGGCATCTCACTGCTAAGCCATGCTGGAAAAATGTTCTGCATGATGCTAGAGAACAGACTGCGACTAGTGATTGAACCACAGTTAAATGATACTCAGATGGGATTTAGAAAAAATAAAAGCTGTACAGATGCCATCTTTTCCTTAAGGCAACTAACAGAAAAATCAGTTGGACACAATCAGATACTGCACATAGCTTATGTAGATCAAGAAAAAAAATTTGATAGAGTAGATAGACATAAACTGTGGGCAATTTACAGAATTATGGAGTTAGTACACATCCTATGCAAAAACCTATATGAAAACAGTAAGAGTACAGTTAGAACAATTGCAGGACACTGAACCATTCATTATAAAATCTGAAGTGAGGCAGGGCTGGGTACTATCTCCCTTACTATTCATACCATATATTGACAACATATGCAGATAAGCTAACATACACAGTAAAAACTCCACCACAGAGTTCCCCAACAGCCCAACCCCATAAAGAATGCCGATAAACCCACAACACCTTCCAGAAGACATACCCAATAGGTGGACCATAAACAAACTCCATTTTGCTGATGATCAAGCACTTATGGCCACATCAGAAAAAGACCTACAGCAGAACATGGATAACTTAGCAAGGGCATGTAAAAGCCACAATACGAAGGTCAGTGCTGCAAAAAATGGAAGCTAGACCATAGTGATAGAAGAAATCCAAACAAAGATATTACAACCAGCCCCTGAAACAAGTGAAACATTTCAGTACCTAGGTAGATATTTTCATCCTCAGGGACAATTGACGCTGAGATTGAGAACAGACGCAGTAAAGCAAATGAAGTCGTTAGACAAATGACTCATTTACTGAAAAACAAATACATCACAGCTGAAACAAAACAAGTACTGTACAATACAATTTTCCTTCCAACTCTATGCTATCAGTGTCAACCATGTACACTAACAGCCAAAAACGAAAGAAAAATCTATCTGGACAAAAATGAGATAATACTGAATGTGACAAGAAGAGACCAAATAGAAATGACATCATTAAGGCAACTTTGGAGTAAAACCAGTATTACACTATATCCAGAAACAGCAAGTCAAATGATTTGACCATGTTACACGGTTACCACCAGACAGTATATCACAGAAAACATTCACACTAAGATTGAAGGTAACAGAGGAAGAGACTGCTCACGCAGGAGATGGAGAGAGGAAATTAAAGAAACATTAAATATCCCATTATATGAAGCAAAACTTAAAGTAAATCAACTAAAGAATCTGTGGAGAGGAGCAGACAGAACTACAAAAATAAGATTTTTACGGGCATGCATCTTTTCCATGGCAACATATGCCTGTGAGACCTGCACATTTAACAAAACAGCTGAGAAACACATAAATGCCTTTGAATGTAAATGCTACAGAAGAGTTCTTCAAATATCACAGACACAAAAAAGGAACAAATTTATCCATACTACAAGAACTTAATATTGAAGAAGGCTGGCTAGTAAAGAGGATTAAACAGAGAAAACTTAAATATTTTGGACACAAGATAATCTAGGGAAGACTGTCTTGGAAGGGTACATAATGGGAAAAAGAAAGAGAGTAAGACCAAGGCGAAGATGGCTGCAAGACATCGTTGATGATCTGCAATTGATGCATCAGCAGCAGGCCATCTTGCTCACAAACGAGAGGCCTACAGGAATGCTGTTAGGGAGGCAAATTTCCGCAAGAGACATGCAAATGAATGAATGAATGATGAAGTAAATAGCAGAACCCTATCAAGACGTCTATTTGTCTCCTCAACACTGAAAGGTATATGAGGAAGGAGACAAGACAAGACAAGTTAAGGTACAGGTTTAAAAAATCTCTTGTATCAGAAACTGAGTGCCATGTCACGTCATTTTGTTTCTTTAAGTAACCACTGAACGTTAATAACGAGACTATTTTGATTTGTTATTTGAAGGGAGAAAATATGCTTTCGTTTCGAATAAAAATCAATTACATTATTACTTCCCTTCATATTTCATCTCAAGGTGAATTGGTTAAAAGAATGAGTTTTTTTTAAAATTTGGTTTTGTAAAAAAAAAAGGGGGGGGGGACGCTTGCAGGGGTGGAAGATGAAGAGGTTTTCTTAGTTTGTATTTGAAACTACAGCAAATGGAATTTTGTTTGTTTCATTGACAACCTATTAAACAAAGGAAGTGTTGGTACTGCGCATGTTTTTGTGCGTATGAGTGACAGATTTCCTTCCATTACAAAGATGAGCGATGCATGAATGTCGACCGGTTTTAAGAGATCTCCTAACCATAAGCCAGTTTCTCATACATTTCATTCCGCACCGCTTGCGCATAAAGGCATAAATGACGCTACGAGAAATGGAGGTGAAGTACTTCTGAGCTGATAACGTGGACTTCGAGAAGGAAACCTGGCTCGTCTCGACAACAGACTGGCAAATTTTGCATCAACGGCGATCACAAAATTTGCTACTATAGAAGGTTGTGTACAGTGACACGAGGCGACCTATAACAGGTCCTTGAGATTCTTCTTTAGCCTGTTCACCAACACTGGAGGTTCCACAAGGAATTCACATGTGTCAGAGTCGGTCTGGAGGAAATAATGAAACAAGGCACTCTTTTACTGTGAAGTGGTACGTGAGAACCAGTTTTGTTTTGTCCGAGCTGCAAGATGGTTCAGGAGTGGGGGCTTGTCGTGAGACACGACTGATGCGGTTCCAGGATGAAGTGAGAACATGTTCCGTGCAGTGGTATCGAGCAGCCGGCTAGCCACGAGAGAACAGCGTACTAACGAACTGCGCTATCTCGCACCTCCATCGTTAGAACGCTGTTATCTCGTGGCTAGACGGCTGCTCGTCCTACCGGAGTCCGTGTTCGAGTCCCAGGTATTCTCTTGTGATTTTTCTTTCTCTCACGTCTCATTAAAGTGCTTTGTCTACGATTTTTTCGAGGTCAAAACTTTTCGAGGTGGAAACAAAATTTTTGATTTTTTCGAGGTCAAAACTGTGTTCTCTTACTTTAGAGGCATCCAGAATCCTGTGGTTTAGATCATGAAAATCCTAGCACATCATCAATTCTTTTCTTGCCTTTCAGAGAAGCGTTCATCGTGACCAGTGTCTCCGGTTGGTAGAAACTTCCCATGTTTTGCTCTCCTGATTTTAAGAACCTTGCTAATATGAATGATGAAGTAGTATTCCTTTCTTTGAATGCTACACTTAACTATTTTAAGCAGTTACTGGCTTAACTGCAACACTAAGACTCAGAAACATTACATAGATATATATCGTGTAACTGTATACTAACAACCCAGGTGAACATTAACGAGACCACTATATTATCCGCAATACGAACATGATCAGTCTAACATGAGTGACGACTCAGCCATGATAAATGACAAATGGCACACTTGACACTGAGTCCAAATATCACAGAAGTCAGAATTTGCAATAAGATCGAAATGTTTTAACGGGAAACCAAATGTGTATATGAATGGTTGCAAAATGGAAGTATGAGAATAGAAACTCAGACGAAGAAGTCAACAAATATACACACAAACCATCCAACCGAGTTGCGTCGCCATAGGAATCTAACTAATATACTGAAACAATGAAAAATATACTGACCTCGATAATTCAGAAAAAATCCATGCACAACCTTCCAGCAAGAACCACTTTTGTCCTAAAAAGGACAATCAAACTTCCCCAAAACACTACATAATGGTTTCACAATATCTGCCTTTAAAAGGACAACCAAACTTACAAAAACATTACATAATGATTCAGCCAAACACGAATAATCATCCGAGGCCCCCCCGCCTCTAAAAAAAAACAAAGATATCCTCTCCCTCTCTCTCTCTCTCTTTCTCTCTTTCTCATCTCATCGAATCTCAAGCAGAAGTTCCGTCATGTGCAAAAGGAACCTCAGACCCCGTGACCAAGAGGCCAATGGGAACACGGAGATACATTTTGCTCGGTACTTTCAAAATCGCCTAAAGAGTGATCAACAACGTTGACCAGAAATACCCCTATTCTTTTATAATGGATCAAAAGGAAAAAATCACCAATTATTTCAAAGAGATAAGCAAGAGGTAGTGTAATCGAGGGCCAGTTTTATGTGCAAATATGCGGATTATAAAAAATTAAAACAGTTATTTTGGACATAAAAAAGAATTGTTTTTAAAAAGTGAGAGAAAAAGAAAGGGTGGGGGAAGGGGGTTAGTTGGAGGTTCATAAACGTGAAATGTCTATGAATAACAAGTGTACAAATAATTAGTCTTCAATAACAACGTTTAGGCCTTCTATATTTAAAAGGCCCTGGGGTCCACCCAGCCTTTAAAAATGGGTACCAGAGAAATCTGGGAATGTAAATGAAGCCAGGCGTGATAATAACCACATCACACTTCCATGGGCCGATGGTCTTTAAAATATGGGCATAATACGTATCCCCAGTATGCTTTACTGGAATGGAAACTGTGATTTTCCCTTTTTAACATTTATTTTTGAAAATATTTTACATGAAAACTTTTTTTTTTCTCGAAATAAAAACGGGTCTTCGTCTCCATTCTTCTTTACAGAAATTAAATTGTTATTTTTTCAGCAAAACTTAAAATATTTCTAAGAGAATGAAGACTGATTCTTTTTTTTTAAACAAAAATTAAAGCTGTTCTCTGTTTTATCAATATGAAACTCTATTCTTATTTTTAATCAGCTTTAAAACTTCTTTTTATAAGAATGAAGCTTAATCTAAAGTTTTCTTATATATATAAGAAATATATATATAAAACACAATGATAATAAATTATTTTATAACAATGAAAATCACTTCACTAGTTGCTATATTACAATAATATACTATAAACTCGTTTATTAGTTTATTTACAACGAGAAGTGGTCGCCGTTTTCATAAGAACGAAAACTAATGACAATAAAAACTTCGCTTATGTTTTGAAACTAAGAGTTAAAACTGACTATGTATCAGGGAAAGAAAGCAAACAACCTGGAAGCTGGAAGAAGACGGAATGTAGCCACAGCAGGATACAAAACGAAGCAGAAAACGGTGAGTCATTTTTCTCTAAGTGGGTCTGCTCAGAAGTCAAATGTCCTCTCACGTGACTCACATTTTTCTGAGGCTGTCGAAATAAAGAAGTCAATGAATTTCCGGATATGACGTCTTTTTTATTTTAACGTCCTATTTTGTGTCCCATTTCCCATCCAGTCATTTTGAACCCTGGATGGGGGTGGGGATACCCACCTTGTGTTCATACTGGGGCTCCCACACAGAACGTGACCAGAGCGACAACAGATAAGAAACTAGTAGGTACACCCCACCCACTTCTTACATGTTTCATATACAAAAGTTGTATTATTTGGCGGCCATGGAAAGATAAAGAAATCTAACCATTTTCCCATGTTGCTCAAAAGCTTACTATACTTATATACAAAAGTAGGCAAAAATGACCCCTCATAGCAAATATTAGATGTTTAGACTTAGAGCCTATGCGCTTGCTCAGTTTATACGCGCTTACATTTCCGACCCACTGTAATGTCGGTATTTGCTTTGATGATGACGTGCATCTGTTTATTCAAGCACAGCCACAATGCGCACCCGTTCATCTCAGGTGGGCAAAAAAGAAAGTGCAAATCTCTTCGTTTGTAAACTCTCCTCCTTTCCCATATGGCTAAGAGAGCTAAGAGAGCTAAGATTCTGCACCTGACAGAATGGTAAGAGAGAAAACATCTTCAGATATAAACCCCCAAACATTCCAGCACATTGTGTACGTTTCTGTACTCTTTCGGCACACCTGTATTACGCTGCCCATCTCGATAAAAGGAACTGCCTGGTACGAGCTAGTCTGAGGAGTGCAGCTACCACCTGCCCTACACCCACAGCCGAATCCCGATACAGTCAGAGCTTAAACAAACATTTTATTTTGTTCATTTGCGACATGTTCCCACCTTCGTCCTTACAGGCACGCATCAGATACCCTATACGGGGCCATAGATTGAGATATTTTTAAATCGAAAAAAAAATACGGTTAACAGTTACCGTATTAAACAGACGGATGGTGTAATGAGGAAGGAATTATTAACATTTAAGAAACTGGAAAGTAACATTAGATTTTGAATGAACATCTTCAATACGCTATCAAAGGACGTGGACAGACTTCTTGGAGATCTTCGAAACAAGCAGACATGGAGGCTTTCGGAGCAGACACAATAAAGGAATTCCGTTGGAATAAATCTTAAACTTGAAATAAATAATAAACTTTAGTGTAATAGTCATAAAAGCAGGGTTTATTTTGGTTTTTAGAATTATATTTCATTCTACGTCTTTGAACGTCTTCGAAAACATTAATTATTATTAAAATACTGAGATCGACTTAGTACTGAAGTGTTCATCAACAAATTAGATATGCTCTAGAGCAGAAAATGTGAGAAAAGAATAGAACTGCAACAAGTTCAATGGAACAGGTTCAATAGATAAGAGTACCTCGAATACAGGTAAGAAAGTTATGACCGTAAAGGATTAAATTTATGAGTCAGTGGACATCGTTTCCAGACTGGTTTAGGCAGATAACAACGTGGCACGATGACACGAGTCAAGCAGGTTCCACAACAGGCACCTGTAGAGTAAGTTGATTGATTTGTTTTTGTTTTAATATTAGGAGAATAAACAAATTATTTGTGCGAGCTATTCGAGAGGAAGACCAAGGCGAAGATGGCTGCAATACATCGTTGATGATCTGCAGATGAAAGCATCAGCAGCAGGCCATTTTGCTCACAACCGAGAGGCCTACAGGAGTGCTGTTAGGGAGGCAAAGTTCCTCAAAGGGACATGCAAATGAATGAAGGAATGAATTCGATAGTTGTTTTAACTAAACTGACCACTTCAGTGAGCAGTTAAACTGGTTCTTCGATTATTTATTTTGATGGTCTGATTTTCTTACGTGTTCTACAGAGTTGACAGTTTTTCTTGCTGTGAGAATTACTTCCGATTTTATCATTACATTTCTCTTGTATATATTATCACAGAGAAATTTCAAATCAACGAAAATTAGTTAAAATTATAAGAAAAAGATAGAGTCACATTTCCTGGACAAGCAATGAGAAGACAGAACTTAATAAACTTGGTAGCGATTGAAAAATTCAATGGAAAAGAAGGAGGAGAGGAAGACCAAAAGAAAAATGTCTCAGTGAACAGACAATCTGGAATGGAAAAAAGAAAAGCATTTGGAGTGATCACAAAAAAAAAAAAAAAATAGCAAAGATATCGAGCACGGCAGATAATGAATAAATGAATAATTGATATATTCTCATTCGTTATTTTTGTTTTCTTGTTGTTGTTCTTCTTGTTCTTATTATTGTTGTTCTTTTTGTTCTTCTTGTTCTTGTTCTTCTTCTTCTTCTTCTTCTTCTTCTTCTTCATCATCATCATCATCATCGCCTTTCAATCACTTGAGAACATAGGCCACGGAAAAAGGCTCTCCAGTCATCCCTGTTCTTGGAATTATCCTCTGCTTCCTTCCATGTGCATCCCTTGTCTCCGAACAGTCATAATTTCTCTTCTCCAAGTAAGTCAAGGTCTTCTTGTTCTTCTTGTTCTTCTTCTTCTTTAGCAGTGAAGGTTATTCTCTTATTGTTGACCACGGGCACCATTTTATTTGAAGAAAAAATATTTTGGGACCTTCTTTTTAAATTTTGATTGTCTTCATTCCTCATTTCCCTCATTTTTTTTCTGGACCAACTACGGAAAACTCCGTCTTTTGGCGAGTGATCCTTGTTGATCAAGGAAAAAAAAACCCAAAACAAACGGACAATGCAGTTTTCGATTTGTTTTCATGGTCAGATTATTTCATGCTAATACGGAGAGTTCATTTAAACTTATTGCATTTTAAATTATGAAGTTAATATTTTAGAAACGAACTTTTCTCACTTAAAAAAAAAAGTGAAATCAATAAATAAAATGACAGCCAGTAATGTGTAGGGTGTGTTTTTGTCTAAGGTTATATAGCATCAGCTTCTGGTCCAGTTCATTTG
This sequence comes from Achatina immaculata, assembly GCA_009760885.1. Classification (NCBI taxonomy): domain Eukaryota; kingdom Metazoa; phylum Mollusca; class Gastropoda; order Stylommatophora; family Achatinidae; genus Lissachatina; species Lissachatina immaculata. Next base: position 8,676,068 of record CM019717.1, read on the forward strand.
AATTCTTTTTTTTTTTAATTTCAGACCCATTCTTGCAACCCAGGAAATACTGAAGTACGAAGAAATCCCTGTCGACAGTAAGACGAAAAATAAACAAGTTATCTCGTATCCTAGCGACAGCCAGAGTAAAGGCAGCAGAAGTAAGGATGCTGCCGACTCCAAGCGTCGAGCCAGTCGACAGATGGACGGCGTCGACATGGCCAGGATTAAGGAACTCGGCTTCCCTGTCAGGCTGCTCTTTGAAGACTTCATTCAGAGGTGAGGGTCAGGGTCGGTTTCTCTTCAAAAGGCACAGTACGGCTCATTCTAACAATGTTTCTCATCAAGATAAACAAGAAGCCCTCTTTTGCTTGATAATACTAATTTTTTTTTTTAAACTCCAGGTATTTTTTCGTTAATGGGTACCGCGGTGGCGTAGTGGTTAGTACACTTGCCTGTCGATCAGGTCACTGGTTTGTGTTCTAACTTTTTTTGTTTTCGAACCGACGGGCGTCAGGGTAAACCCAGTATTTAAATAAATAAATAAATAAAATAGGCGCTTGATAGCAGGGACAGGTGCTGGCACCCCTATCTCAAATGCTGTAGTACCACAGAAGGCACTAACATTTTGCACCCATATAGCATGCAGATTCCATGGGGCATAGATTTGCTACACTGTTAAACGCTAAATGCATGATTTTCTTACTGTTATTTACATTTCTTACAGTCAGTTACAGATACACGCTTTTTCACTTTCTATAATGCACTTTTCTTTATTTCAGGTACAAAATTGTTGTGTTCTCACCAATGGCTGAGATCGAGCCAACCATTGAGCATTGCAGGTTCATCATCAAAAGGGCGGGGCTGAAGGAATATGAGATTGGAGAGAATAAGGTGAGTGTAGTGGATAGTTAATGAGAAAGTTTACGAGACACAGTGAGAGTAATACATATATCACTTTAAGAGAAAAAAATTATTTATTTCCCTCCCCCCCTCCCCTCAACGCATTAATGTTAATAGCAGAAGCCAACAGACAAATTGAAACTCAAAGTTCGTTTGAGTACATTTAAGAAAAAAAGGACAGAAACAACGTAAAACGTACACAAGGCATCAGAAAGAAGGAGAGTAAAATTCTAAGTGAATGGCCGACGTCTGTAGTCGCTGCTCGAAATAGATTACATACGTCATGACTTTAACGTCTGATCTTTGTCTTCACATATCTTGCTAATTCATCTCTCTATATTAGCGTTACCAATCGGTGTGGCGCTGCTACCCTTGTGTTTCCTATAGTGTTATACCTTTTGTGTTTCTCATATTCTTCTACCCTTGTGTTTCCTATAGTGTTATACCTTTTGTGTTTCTCATATTCTTCTACCCTTGTGTTTCCTATAGTGTTATACCTTTTGTGTTTCTCATATTCTTCTACCCTTGTGTTTCCTATAGTATTATACCTTTTGTGTTTCTCATATTCTTCTACCCTTGTGTTTCCTATATTCTTATACCCTCTGTGTTTCTTATATTCTTCTACCCTTGTGTTTCTTATATTCTTCTACCATTGTGTTTCTTATATTCTTCTACCCTTGTGTTTCTTATATTCTTCTACCCTTGTGTTTCTTATATTCTTCTACCATTGTCTTTCTTATATTCTTTTACCATTGTGTTTCTTATATTCTTATACCCTTGTGTTTCCTATATTTTTATACCCTCTGTGTTTCTAATATTCTTCTGCCATTGTGTTTCTTATATTCTTATACCATATGTGTTCCTTTCCCCTTTTTTTTCTTCTCCCCCCACTTTCTTCACTTTCTTGTCCCATCAGTATCCAAAAGACATGGAGTAGTTGGTAGCAAGACATTTTCACTTCTGTCGGTCCTTTGGTGTTTGTTAAGTTCTTCTACCCTTTGTGTTTTTTATGTTCTTCTACTTTTTGTGTTTGCTAAAATGTATTTTTGAAAATCCAAATAATCTTAACCCCTTCTTTGTCTAGAACTTCTTGTACAGGTCAAATTTGATATCCCAGTCCTGTGTCAAAAGTTTATTCAAATATTTGTTGTTTTTTTATTTGAAACAGACTTTATTAATTACTTACGATAAATACTACTGTAATTCATCAGGGTATTTGCCGGTAGACTCGTGAAATACATTTTATAAAAACAGCTCACATAGAAACAGCATGTAAGGAAAATTAAATTAATGGTCACATGAAAACAAAATAACTTTACCTGACTTCAGTTTTCAGAAATGAGAAGAAAATGGTTAACGGCTGTGTTGTTCCCTCCAAACCACCACCACCACACCCCCCCCCTCCACTATGATATTCTTTTCGTAAAATACCACTGTTAACCCCCCTTTGTTTGTCTCCAGGTATTCCTGAGCTACGCTGATGCTGCTAGATTAAACTATCTCCGCAGAGAGGAAGAGAGAAAAATAGTCCGAGCTCAAGCTTATGTCCGAGGATATCTCGTCAGAAGTCGTAGCAAAAAGGACAAAGATGAAAATCTGGATGTGCCAGAAGCACAGGATTTCGCTACATTAACGAAAAAACAGTTCAATAAACTCGTGGAATCCTCATCTACCTCAACTCTTTCCACGTTAAGAAGTTTTAAAGAGCGAATAAATTCTTACTCGGTGAAGTCAAAAAAGGGGACAGAACAAAGTGCGGCTGTTACAGTTCATAAAAAAGACAAAGGATGTGATTCCCAACGCAAAAGAGTCACAGGAAATTTGGAGCAGAATTTCGACACGAGGGTAAGTTTAAGAAGAGAAAAATGAGGAGCATTAGCATTATAGTAGTGAGAAAAATTAGTTTAAAAGTTGTACCTTCTATTTCTTGTACGTTTGCCCTCAAAAGAGCGTTTGTTAAGCTGTGTCGATGTTATGCATTTTACGACCCAACACATCCCTCTTCGGCTTGGCGTATTTTTAGGACGGGGTTCGCCCTCTAATTTCTATCGCGATTTGCTTGGTCTGACCAGTGTCTGTTTCTAGGTGCCACCACTGGGAGGTGAAATAAGATCTCTGTCGGTTATACTTCGCAAAGTGTGACGAAAGCAGTCATCCGCTGACTATTATCTCTCAAGCAGCTTGAGTAATCCATTTTTGCTTTCCTAAAAAAAAAATTGTGAGATAGATATATTTACTATTTTTGCTATATTCGTTTAGAAATAGCTTTAAAAAAACTTTGTCAACTGTACTCAGAGCAGTATTGCATCTGCTGCTCTTGTGGAGGTTCTAGGAAGCCCATTCTGCATAAACTGCTAAAATTCGGCGGTTATAGCTTCAGTAAATCGATTCATCATCATATTCTGTCCATGGAAAGTTGGATACAGCTGATCTCCAACTTACTCTGTCGCTATGGACCTTAAGTGCACAGGGCACATGGGGCTTCCGCAAAGGTTTTCCACAAATGCCTGTCCTTTGTCTTTTTTTCTGCTCTTGCCCAAGTGAGCCCTCTATTGCTCAACATCCTCTCTGTTGTTCTTCTCCATGTCTCTTTTGGTCTACTCTTATTTCTGTTCCCCTGCGGTGTCCATCTTAGTGCTATTTTTGGTAGTGAGTTGTCAGTCATCCGGAGCACATGTCCCAACCATCGCCAGCGTCTTTCCTCAATTGCTGTCAGTGGCTTCATCTACATTTCTGCCAACAAGATGTTATTTCTTATTGTGTTTGGGCAAAATATTTTTTCTAATTCTTCGTAAACATTTAGTCTGAAAAGAATTCAACTTGTTTTTTATAGTTTTGGTGATTTTCCAGCATTCACTTTCATAGAGTAGTACACTTAGAACATTACTCTTAAATATCCTGATTTTCGTATTCATGCTTAGTTTTTTTTAGATTTCCATATAGTCTGCAGCACTGCAAAAGCCTGGTTTGCTCTAGTAAGTCTGCTGTTGATGTCCTCTGTGCTGTCTTCATTTTCTAATACTCTACTGCCAAGGTATACAAATTCGTTGACCTCCTCCACTAACTTGTATCTACTCTGAGTACATTTCTGTTGTTCACATTTTGCTTCATTAACTTTGTCTTTCCTACGTTGATCTTTAATCCTATGTTGGTTGCATTCTGAGTTAGCTTGTTTATTTTATCTTGCATTTCTTTGTGGCTGCTAGTAGACAAATGTCGTCCGCAAAGTCAAGGTCCCCCAGCACTGTGTCAAGGGTCCATTGTAATCCTCTGCGTTTGTCTGATGTTGGCTCCTTCATTAACCAGTCTACTGCCAAGATAAATAATGTTGGTGATAGTACACATCCCTGCTTCACTTCTGTTTGTACCCTAAAGCTGCTGGTTATTATAAAATAAAATAAAAACTTTTATCAAGCACATCTTTGCATGGAATCTGTAGGAAGTAGTTTTATGCACTGTTTTCGTCACAGAATAGCAGTATTTCCTGACTCCTTCCTAAATATTCAGAACTGTAAAGTGGTCAAAAGTGTGTATTACTTTTCTGAGGTGATTTGCTGAATATGCCAGAGCAAAGGGACACACTAGTACACTGTGAGCATTGAAATATCACACTAAATTATTCCTTGTGTGTATTCAATACTCTTATATAGTTTATACATTCAACATGAGTATTGAATACTGGGAATATTGAATACTAGGAGTATTAAATACTAGGAGTACTGAATACTAATAGTATTCAAAACTCCTATTGAATGTGTTGTCTGTTTGAAAATGATTCAGTATTATTTGTAGAGCCACTGGAGTTTTAATATAGATGTCAAATCAGTATTTGCCTTAATGAAATTATGTAATTAGTGGTAGTCATCGTCCAACATTTGTATCAGATGGTTCGTGTCCAACATTTACATCAAATTCTGGGCTTGACTGTGAAATTAATTTGATCTGGGCATTATGAGTCACACTCAAGTCGTTACCTTTTCTGTAAAGAAGATGTCAGTGGTTTTCAATCATTTCTGCGGCGTAAAAAAAAAGAATACGCGCATGTCCTGTCCACTTTCCAGAAAATCATATCTAAATTTTGCCCATAATTGTTTACCACGTTCAAATGGTGCGACTTTGAAATTGGAAACTGTCGAGTTACATCTTTATCATACCAGACTCTCAGACTTGGCAACCCCTTGTGTAATCTTTGTTTACTGATACCTAAGATTAGAAAGTTCATTAGGAGATCAACGTCTTCAAGCCAAAGTCGAGGTATCCTTCAGAGTAAAGTCGTGCAGACGGATGTGACCAAGCTGAGCAACTGGATCAGAAGTCTGAGTAACTGATGTGGTATGCAGGTGAATAAGAGTCTAATAAGGAGAATGTCGACAGACTCATTACTAAATGAGCATACAGATATATAGTGCGATATAACAATATGACATACATGTTTCTGTGATCATGGTAGCTTCCTGTCCCATGGCTGGCTGACTCACAATTCTTGTGGAAGAATTACAATTATGGATCTCCGATAAACGAAACTTTTTTTCCCTCCAATATACGTGTCCATCATGAAACAATGAAAGTCTATGTTTTGGTCACGAGACATTGTAGTCCCAAGCAGGAAAAGCTTCTAAACCTACTCATTCAGAACAACAATTAAATATAAACAAGAGCAGATTCTATCCTTTTATGTGGCATATTGTTTCTGTTTCCAAATACAAACTGATTAATATGGCATGTCAAATTCATGTGAAATTTTTCACAGATGTTATATATATATATATATGGCTATGTATACACTAACACACGTGTTATTCTTGCTCGTGTTCCCAACTTTCTTTATGCCACAACAAGCATATCTAGTCTGTCGTTAATATGTTCTTTTTTAAAAAGCCGCTTTGTAGTCTCCTAATATCTCTCCAACATATAATTCTAGCTTATTAAATATCTTAGCGTGCAATAGTATATACACATGCTATTGATTTTCTTTAGCTTAGTGACAACCATATATAAACTGATCATTATCACGATTTATGTATCTCCACAAACATTCGCTGAAGCCATACAAGAAAGCAGAGCATACATTGCTCTTCTTCTGAACTCTGTGTAGAACTTCCTACCAACGACATAGCAATTAATTAATATTTGTCAATATCATTTAGTTCCATGGAGCTGAAAGAAATGTTGCTCATTGACCCATAACAATTGGAGGTTATGAAATACCAGAGATTAGATATACTGATGACACATTAGTACTTTAATGTGAGACCTGGACACTTAACAAAACAGCTGAGAAACACATAAATGCCTTTGAATGTAAATGCTACAGAGGAGTTCTTCAAATATCATGGACATAAAAAGAACAAATATATCCATACTACAAGAACTTAATATTGAAGAAGGCTGGCTAGTAAAGAGGATTAAAGAGAGAAAACTTAAATATTTTGGACACATTAAACGTCATGATAATCTAGAGAAGACCGTCTTGGAAGGGTACATAATGTAAAAAAGAAAGAGAGAAAGACAACGGCGAAGATGGCTGCAAGACATCGTTGATAATCTGCAAATGGATGCATCAGCAGCAGGGCAACTTGCCTACAACCGAGCGGCCTACAGGAGAGCTGTTTGGGAGGCAAAGTTCTGCAAGGGACATGTACATGACTGACTGACTAACCCATAGCTGACTGCATGAGTCATTACTGGCCAACCATAGTTGACCAATATCCTATTCTGCTTCCACGTGGTAGTCCTGATACCAGACAGTGGATTGGTCCTATATTTAGGGACAGAAATGTAAGTCAACCTTCATCAATAACCTCTTATTTAATCTGGAAGAGAAATGTATCAAGTGACCCAAGAACTGAACGAGGCCAGCGCAGTGTTATACCATTCCGACACTGTTCGTTGTTGAAGCACTTTGTTAACACCTTTGAGACTCTCGTCCAGTAGTTCTCAATCTTTTCACATTTAAGGACCACTTTTCCAACAACATGTAACACGCGTACCACTATCTTGTCTGTTTATCCAAGTGTCATAAATCTTTAAGTGTTTGATACAACAGACAGCACTTATGACATTGATAACGGAGTCGTGGGTCACCTTATAATTTGCCGCCTACCACGAGCTGATAACCAATGCTTGTAGTATTTTATGAAAAACTGTAACCTCAGAATACTAAAGACAAACTCCACTAATTTAATCAAAAGGAAAAAAAAATCACTACTTGTACTAGCTGTGCCTCTCACTGTTTCTGAAGACTGGACCTTGGTTCAGGGTGGAATAACAGAAGATGATTATTCCACTCTTGCACAGTATATTGTTGCAGCCAACAACATGAACGTTTTCGTGAAGGCAGAAAACACGAGACAGGTTAGGGATGAAATTTTACTTCAAATCGGAGGAATTCTTGGCTGTCTTTGTTGCGTATAATGAGTGATAAAAATGATGATGATAATGATTTCAGCTTACAAAAGCAGAATGTATTGCCTTGTCTTCGCTCCGGTTCGTCATGATTCAGTCTGGTGCTGCGAAGCTCGGGTATGACTATAAGATGTTCTTTCACGCTGGATCGAAGCACTTACGTGTCTTACACGAAACAAAGAGATGACAGCACTTTAACATTTGAGTTTGCGTGAACTATGATTGAATTGAAACCCAATATTAGGCAGAGTTGGAAGTATCAACTGGTGCCAAATAAAGACATCGATTACTACAGGAGATCGTTATGGGTTTTATGAAAACATGACTCGTCAAATATCTCGGCATTGATTGATTAACTGTGACTCGTGTTGGAGAGGAGTTATGTTGCGCTCAGTGGCCAGAAAGAAATGATTGCCATTTTTAGAGTTCTTGATGCAAGGCCACATGTGTTTACAGATATGCCTTTGTGAGGCTGGCATGGCTGTCACTTATGCTAAATTCTATATGGTGTACAACTTGTGATTTATGTACAAATAAGGATCTACGATAAACTACTCATTTCTTTATTTTCTACTATTTATGTGTCCATCATTAATGAAAATATATGTTTTAGTCATGAACTTTCAATAAAGGAGATTTTAACAACCAAAAGACCTCCTGTCTTTTGCTAGTTCAAGATTCCCAGACTTCAACCAGGCATTTCCGAGCTGTCTGAAGGCGTAGGATGTGGCAATGTTTCATGCTTATTTTAAACCAGCGGTACTTTGTCGTCCAGGCGGATTACTGGAAGACCAGCAAACACAGAGCCTCCGGGATCAATATTAGCTGATAAACATTGGCTGCTTTCTCTGTTGTTCTCAACCCACAGGTCAAACTAAGTCTTTGTGTTTGTTGCCAAACAGCATATCCAAAGTGGCTTCAGATGCCGTACTGGTTGCACGGTGGTGATTATCCCACTTTTTATTCCCGTGGCTGGGGAGTGAAGGAGATAGCCGTTGCTCATTGCAGGGACGAAGAGACCTTAGAAATAATAGGGTCATTTAAAAAGGGTCTGTCACTCAAACCGCTGCCTTTCTACAGCCCAGAAATTGCATGCGTGCACCATTTGGCGATAGATCAAAGACCAGGATTATAAAAAGAAAAAGCAAGCAGCACCCGGACAGAGCAAACAAGGAGATAGAGAAACACGTCCAGGCACTGCGATGTTTCGTGATGTCATCGTCTGCTGACCTTGTGTGACATTTCACAAAAATAGACGGACAAAGGTGAACTATTGTCATCACTTAGAGACCGTTGAAGAGTGTATCCTCACACAGTAAGGTGAACTATTGTCATCACTTAGAGACCGTTGAAGAGTGTATCCTCACACAGTCATATGGTCATTCGGGCAGTCAGACGCTAAAGGAGACGAAGCCTTCCTGGAAGCTAGACTTTGATAGTTCGTGAAGTGGACTTCTTTAGTTTCAACAGTGAACTTTACAGATTGAAGGATTCATTTCCACCAGAAGCCTGGAACTAAAGAGTCGACTTCGAAGTCGCAAAATAGTTATTTCAAGTTCTGTATTTCAAGTATTATTATTTATTCGGAAAGACTGGTCATATTCAGGACTTACTTGGTTCTGAATTTCAGATTTTATCGTCTTCAGCAAGTTCCTAGTTCAGAATTCTCCAGAATATTTGTTCATTTTTAATTTTAAGCTTGGATAAACGTTGGTAAGTTTGAATTTTGAGGAAAGAGATTTCTGTTAAATACGGATATATTTAAATAAAAATACTCACTACAATCATAAATTGCAGAAATATGGAGGTATAATGCAGGGAAGTTTAAAGTATCTAGAACGAGTAGTCATCACTTATCTAGTAGCTATGCTTTCACTGAGACTGTAATACCTAAACTCACTTATGTAAATGAACTAAGTAATCACAACACGTTATGTCGTGTTCCACTTTTCTGTTCGACTTTGCTGCGTGAGTGTGTATTTTTCTGTGCTCATAAACAATACAATATCCATGTTTACGGTGAACTACAACTACAACAGAGCGCAGACAGAGCCAACATTCATTCTTCTTTTGTTTTTTTTTTTTCCTTTCTGTGTTGCCTTAATGTTCTCTTTCGTCAACCAGAAGACTTTCTTTTTGTGTATTTAGTTTAATTTTTCAATTCTTACAGCAAAACATCGTTTTTCCTGTTTTCTTAACAAATATATTACTGATGTTTCGCTGTCTTATTCTGCATTACGTTTGAGTTTTATTTCGTTAAAAAAATCTGTTAGCCTTTCCGCATTTTTACGTCAATAAATTCGGTTTCTCTGTTTTATTTCAATAAATTCGGTTTCTCTGTTTTATTTCTATTCATTCATTCATTCATTCATTTGCATGTCCCTTGCGGAACTTTGCCTCCCAAACAGCACTCCTGTAGGCCTCTCGGTTGTGAGCAAGATGGCCTGCTGCTGTTGCATCCATTTCCAGATCGTCAACGATGTCTTGCAGCGATCTTCGCCTTGGTCTTCCTCTTTTTCTTTTTCCCATTATGTATCCTTCCAAGACGGTCTTCTCTAAATTATCATGACGTTTAATGTGTCCAAAATATTTAAGTTTTCTCTCTTTAATCCTCTTCACTAGCCAGCCTTCTTCAATATTAAGCTCTTGTAGTATAGATATATTTGTTCTTTTTTTGTGTCCACGATATTTGATGAACTCTTCTGTAGCATTTACATTCAAAGGCATTTATGTGTTTCTCAGCTGTTTTGTTAAGTGTCCAGGTCTCACAGGCATATGTTGCTATGGGAAAGATGCATGCCCTTAAAAATCTTATTTTTGTGGTTCTGTCTGCTCCTCTCCACAGATTCTTTATTTGTTTTACTTTCTAGATCTATTACAAAAAAAATAATTCTTGAAAGTTCTCCACAAACTTGATTGGACATCGCTGCAGATTGAGTCTGGTGTCTGTTCGCTAAGCTTCCGGCTGCTTGCCTGTAATTTACTGTTATCTCACCCAGACAGCTCCGTTATGATCACACTCTTTTGAGACTTCTAATCAAGCAGCTCGCTAACACATGCAAGGATATTTAACCATCACTAACGTTAAAAAAGCGATATTTGAACGTAAGTAACATACGGAAGATTGTTTAACTCAAGTCCGTCAAAGCAGGTGGAAAGTGATGAGATGTCTACGAAAAAAAAAGAAATATGTTACGGGGATAACCTCTAGCCATCACGTGATCACCAACATTTTTCACAACTAGACTGTACGTAATTAAGCCAAAGAAAACTTCTCTGGAAACCACTGATGGCGATCAGGCTTGTCTGTTCTGGGCTGTCTTAGTGTTTCCAGTAGGAAGATTTTTTTTTTCATTTCCTTTCCTGTGCAAAGTTTGATCGGTCTTTTCAGATACTGTATTTTCTCCCATTCTCCCTCTCACTTTTTCCGCTATGAGTTTTACAGTGATTGTCAGTTCTTTATATGGAAAGGTGGATACAGAGACTGATGTATTCGTCCTTGTTAGCACATGTTATATATTTCTTGTCACTATTTTATCTAGCCATTTTGTCTCTGTTTCGTGCTGCACCTTCAGTCTGCTTCATCTATCTCTTGTCTCTGTTTCTTGTTGCACCTTCAGTCTATTTCATCTATCTTTTGTTCCTGTTTCTTGTTGCACCTTCAGTCTATTTCATCTATCTTTTGTCTTTGTTTCTTGCTGTACCTTCAGTCTATTTCATCTATCTCTTGCCTCTGTTTCTTGTTGCATATGCAGTCTATTTCATCTATCTCTTGCCTCTGTTTCTTGTTGCATATGCAGTCTATTTCATCTATCTCTTGCCTCTGTTTCTTGTTGCATATGCAGTCTATTTCATCTAATTCCTTCCTATAATACTCATCGTCCCCCCATACCGGAAGCCTTTCGTCGGTCTATAAATAACCTGACTAAATTGTCTTATATTACGTTCAGTTCAGCTTGTATTGTTCCTTTTTATTCACACAAGTTTTCATTATTTTGTTTTTGTCCTTCACAGTGAGGGCGCGCAATAGTGCTTTAAAAAGTATTATTTTACTTTTGGCACTTCGGAAGAAGTTAAAGTAAAAAAGAAATATTCGTGATTGGCCTGTCCGTTTAGCTTATGAGGCTCTTTTTTTAAATTATCTTTTTTTTTTTTTTTCTTAAGATATGTTTACAAATTTATGAATGTCACAAAAAGTTAAAACTTAAAGGTAAAATTTGAAGTTATTGTATACAAGCAGTAATGCTGGAAAAAAAGAGAGAAGAAAGACAGATAGACAGATCGACATATAGATAGATAGATAGATAGATAGATAGATAGATAGATAGATAGATAGATAGATAGATAGATAGATAGATAGATAGATAGATAGATAGATAGATAGATAGATGAGGTTTGGATTCTATAACCTTGATCATATCAGTATGACATGATGAAAAACAAACACCATAATTAGGCTGTTTCATAAATAAATACAAACTAAACAATATGTGAATCCTTTAATAGGAAAACGACCTGATAAACTATACTGAAATATAACATACTAAAACAATGAGGAAATAACAACTATCTTAGTTCTGCTTTAACAGATACGGATGACGTAACAGAATGGGAAGTAACCCAGTTTATTGACCACTTTTAAATTGATGAAAGAGGGGAAAAAATGAAATGGCGATTAGTATAGTAAAGATTAAAATATTGAAATACAAAACAGCTGAACTTCTTAAGAGACATGAAATTGTGAGGACTTAAGGGCATGTAAGGACCTGGGAGCTGCAGCAACTAAAAATAATGTCCCAAAACTGAGAAATGATGATTAGATAAACCGCACAGATCACCGAAATAAAAATAACACAATGAAGGAAACTTATCCATCGATATTAAACTGCTGTCATTACAAGGTTTATATATTATATGCCATATTAATCCAGAACATTCATTTCAACGAATCGAAGAAACATAAATAAAGAATTACTAAGTTTCATGGGGAAATTCACGTAACAATGTGGATATTGGATCTCTGTGAGGTATACTGCAATAGCTTACTAGAACCTGCAGAGCATACAGAGAAGAAGTAAACATTCTTTCTGTGACCATATACTAAGATGATGCGGGCCAGCACATCTATCATACATTAAGATGATCCAGGCCAGCACAAACTATCATATACTAAAATGATGCGGGGCAGCGCAAACTATCATATACTAAGATGATGCGGGCCAGCACATCTATCATACATTAAGATGATCCAAGCCAGCACAAACTGTCATATACTAAAATGATGGGGGCAGCATAAACTATCATATACTAAGATGATGCTGGGCAGCGCAAACTATCATATACTAAAATTATGCGGGCCACCACAAACTATCATACACTAAGATGATGCTGGGCAGCACAAACTATCATATAATAAGATGATGCTGGGCAGCACAAACTATCATATACTAAGATGATGCTGGGCAGCATAAACTATCATATACTAAGATGATGCTGGGCAGCGCAAACTATCATATACTAAAATTATGCGGGCCACCACAAACTATCATACACTAAGATGATGCTGGGCAGCACAAACTATCATATACTATAATGATGTGGGCCACCACAAACTATCATATACTAAGATGATGCTGACTAGCACAAGCTATCATATACTATAATGATGCTGGCCACATCAAACTATCATAAACTAAGATGACGCTGGCCAGCACAAGCTATCATATACTAAGATTATGCAGTTCATCACAAATTACGAAGGGTGAATGATAAATTCTCGGCATAAGGTACAAATACTTGAAACACACTTTGATACTAGGATCGACGACTAACTGAGCGGTACATTGCTACTGAGTTGGGCATCTCCCAGGAACGTGTTCATGCCATTATTCATAATGATCTTCAAATGACAAAGGCCTCTGCTCGATGGGTCCCGAAACTCCTTGGAGCTGATCACAAATGACAACGTCTTAACATGTCAAGAGACACTGTTGGTCATTTTTCTGCAGATCCTGAAAGGTTTCTTCGGCAAATTGTGACTATGGATGAGACTTAGGTTCATCATTTTCAATCAGAAACCAAAGAACAGTCAAAGCAGTGGAAACATCATGGATCCTCACCTCCAAAAAAAAAAGCAAGGGTGGTTCTGTCTGCAGGCAAAGTGTTGGCTTCCATCTTTTGGGATTCAGAAGTTGTGCTATTGGTAGACCATCTTCACAAGGCCAGAACGGTCACCGTGGCCTAATACGCATATCTTGTGATGCAAATGCTGGTCAAATTGAAAGAAAAGCGTCGAGAGAAATTGATGAGAGAAATCATCTTTCATCAGGACAATGCTCCAGTTCACAAGTTGGCGGTGGCAATGGCTGCCATTCATGAATGCGGCTTCCAGCTTCTTGAACATCCTCCTTGCTCTCCAGATTTGGCCCCTTCGGAGTACTTGTTTACTAAACTCAAAAAAAGGAGCTCAGTGGTCGCAAATTTGCTTCAGATGATGACGTCATTCACGCTGTAGACCACTTTCTACTGGCACAAGATGTTGACTTTTACAAAGAATGGATCTATATGCTCCAGGATCGCTGACTAAGTGCATAAACTTGCAAGGGGACTATGTTGAGAAATAACCCCCAAAAGTTGTCCACAAATAATCCATTGTATCTTATGCCGAGAACTTATCAATCACCCTCGTATCATATACTAAGATAATGCTGGCCAGTACAAACTATCATATGTAGCAGTGAGGAGTAAGAATATCATATTGAAGTAAAAAGATAACATTACATCACACATAGTCTCTAGATCAGTGACTCCATAAATGTGTGTATGCGGGGGGGGGGGGGTATTTAATTTCTTCCCCAACCCAGGGGCGTTTGAAAAGTTAAGGGGGAGGGGGTAGTGGGAGTAAATGGCGAGGCAGGGAGACTACAGCCAAAAAGAGTGATATAAGTGTTGGAAGAGGGGCACTAGGGAAATAAGGAAGCGCCAAGCCAAACAAGTATGAGAAACCTTGTTCTAGACCAGAGTTCCTAAACATTCTCGGACTGTGGTACACTTGGTAACACACATTTTTTGTCGCGGTACATCTCCTGTGCTCTTTATGCTGGGTTCTCGTGCAGTTAACCATATGTTTGTAGCATTTTCGAAGTTCACACACTACTCTGACTATACATATATATGAAAACATGACAACAGAAAGTTCATCCATTCATTTATTGGCATGTCCCTTGCGGAACTTTGCCTCCCAAACAGCACTCCTGTAGGCCTCTCGGTTGTGAGCAAGATGGCCTGCTGCTGATGCATCCATTTGCAGATCATCAACGATGTCTTGCAGCCATCTTCGCCTTGGTCTTCCTCTCTTTCTTTTTCCCATTATGTACCCTTCCAAGACGGTCTTCTCTAGATTATCATGACGTTTAATGTGTCCAAAATATTTAAGTTTTCTCTCTTTAATTCTCTTTATTAGCCAGCCTTCTTCAATATTAAGTTCTTGTAGTATATATATATTTATTCTTTTTTGTGTCCATGATATTTGATGAACTCTTCTGTAGCGTTTACATTCAAAGACATTTATGCGTTTCTCAGCTGTTTTGTTAAGTGTCCAGGTCTCACAGGCATATGTTGCGATGGGAAAGATGCATGGCCTTAAAAATCTTATCTTTGTGGTTCTGTCAGCTCCTCTCCACAGATTCTTTAGTTGTTTTACTTTCTGAAGAGCGATAGATGTCCTCAGAAGAAAGTAGCGAATATGAAAGCAATACCGCCTCTCTCTACAAGGTAATTTCTTCACACATATATGATAGCAGCATTGCCCCCTCACTTTCAATGGGTTTCTTTTTGTGGGTAATAAATAAATAAAACTCTGGCTATTTCATCTGGGGCTGGTATGGGACTAACGGTTAAACTGCTACTGGTTCTCTAACTTGTGGATATTTATCATGTAAAGAAGCAAACAAATTCTCTGTAATTTGGTCAAAATTATTTTTTACATCAAAAGTTTGACGGCACACCTCAGGCTCTCTCGCAGCACGCCACCGAGCCGCAGCACACCGTTTGAAAGACTGTGCTCTAGAATATCTGAAATGACGGATCTATACAGCGGAAATCAGTTTGCCACATAACACGCTTATATGATACTTTAGGTTTAGAGACCAATATGTTGATTAAATAACGGTTACAGTAGGGCGAGTTATGGAGATGCCCAGTCAAAATCTATATTAACGTACCGAGTGTATCTGACTTCTTTGAAACTTGTTCGTTTTCTGAAACAATGTCATACTCCTTTCTTCGTTAAAGGGGGTTAAGACTCGCTCATGCTGAATGAGATAGCGTCAGGGTTTATTAACCATAACTGGCCAAGACCCAATTCTAGCTACCAGAGGTGCCCCTTGAAACAGACGGCAGTCTGGCCAAGTGAACAGGGATCACAGTGGGAAGATGAACCCGGTCCTAAAAATAGGGATCACAGTGGGAAGATGAACCCGGTCCTAAAAATAGGGATCACAGTGGGAAGTTGAACCCAGTCCTAAAAATCAGCCGCTCAGAAGTGGAATGTATTGGGCAATTTGTCGCATTACCACGACACAGCGCCACCACGGCCCTTCTGAGGGCGAACGACGAAGATCTTCCCTTTAAAAAAGTTTTTAAAAAAAGCTATCATCAGTCGAAGCTGTTTCTGGCGCGGATTGAACGAAGCTGCTCCTGAACTTCTAATTAAACGCAGAATTGTGACATTCTTACACAGGAAGTGTTTGCTTGCGGTGAGGCACCGCATCTCAGTTACAGCATCATCTTCAGATCTTGCAGTCCTCTTGTAGACTTACGTGCACGCCTACATTCATCTTATATTTCCGCCCTCAAACGTTCGTTCCCCTCGCGCCTAAACACTCGTGGAAATGGAATATTTTAATCAATACCTTCATGGCAAATCTCTGAGACCATAAGCAAATGTGAACTGACAAATAGATTGAATCATGGGGCGGAAACCTCCCGTCTTAGATTATTCAATGAGTTCTGGGGTATTTGCATGGGAAATTGCAGTTAGCCTCTGCAAATAAAATGGAACTTTCATGCCTCTCTTGGTGTCCATAGGCCTTCTAGATCAGATAACATCAGACTTACGTAAAGTAAGCAGAATTTTTTTCTTTCTTTAGTTTGTTCTTATCGCCTGGATCTTTGTTCATGTTTCAAAGGACCTAGAATTCCTTATCATTGCTAATAAAATAATTCTTCAGTTACGCATTCATCAAACTGAGAGACCCCCATTTCGGGTTTCATATGTCAGACTAGTTTGTCTTGTATGTGTAAGTAGGTATTCCTTTGTCAAGAACTTTTCTGTTCCGATCAAGAGAAGTGTTTGCTTAGCACCATCATGGACAGTTAATATTTCATCAATTGAACATCCATTTTTAACTCTCCCCCCCCCCCACTTGTGTATATTATGAGTAATGCTAATATGCGTGGGCTGTTTTCCTTTGTTGGGTTTTTTTTTTCATTTTAGTCGAATCTCAGATCTGTTTTCCCCTCTTTGCGATGAATCTCAAGTCAGGTTTTACAGACCCCCCTTCACATAACAACAAACTTTGGTCTTCCCTTCATCCATCTACGTCCTTGGTCAGTGATCGACTAAGCAGTCACCGCCCATTTCTTCGCAAACTTGTCTCCATTCTACTTTTTTATTTTCTCCGGTTTTCCTGCGTTTGTTAATTTTCAGTAACTAATTTGATCTCAAGGTACGACCAAAGAAATCTGTCTCGGCTTTATTGTGAACATTAGTTACTTACACTTTGTTGTTGTTGTTTTTTTTTTTTCTGAGAACATAGTTTTGTTTTACGTTAAGACAGCAAATCTCTTATATTTTATCTAGTCTACTCTTGTTTATCTGACAAGTCTTGAGTAACATGAAGTGCGTCAAATTACTCCAACTGGTGGTGTTCCGCAAGGGACGTGCAAATGAATGAATGTTGGTGTTCGGTATTACGATAGAAAAAAAAATACGAGTACTCGTAAAGTTATCCGCCACGTAAAGCTATCGTCGTGTCCGTGGCAGTCTTAATATTGATTAATTCTGAATTCATAAACGCACTGCGATGTGTTGTTGTTGTTGTTTTGTTGTTGTTGTTGTTGTTGCTATTGTTGCTGTTTGGAAGATATTTATTGAAATGATGTATCTAAATATAAATGGATGTTGCAAATTTGTCTTATTTCTATTTGAGTTGCTTTTAGTGTTTCCAATTGGCTTGGCTATTATTTTGTCCGGATAACGTGATATTAGTATTTCCAGATGGCTTGATATTAGCATTTCCAGATAACTTGATATTATCATTTCCAGATAACTTGATATTATCATTTCCAAATAACTTGATATTATCATTTCCAGATAACTTAATATTAGCATTTCCAGATAACTTGTTTTTAGTATTCCATATAATTTGGTATTAGTATTTCCAGATAACTTGATATTAGCATTTCCAGATAACTTGATGTTATCTTCTGCCTATATATCTAATCTCCTATTTCGTTTTATTTTGACGGCGTAACTTAGTGATCGACGCAGATTATCACTGTGTTGTCTCAGATGTAAAATTACTAACCTTGTTTTCTTCTTCTTCTCTTCACGTTAAAAAAAAAATTCCTTAGTGTGAAATAAGAGCTCAAGAAGACAAGGAGCTTACACCAATACTCACACAAACACAAACACGCTTGTAAATTACACACATGTCTTGTGCATTTCTTGACTCAGTGCTTTAGTACATGTGTAATATTTAGATTAATACATTAAATTAAATTAAGAGAGAGAAGAAACTGTCCTTAATTCTAATAATATGGATTATCACCTACATCATTAACATTTTTTGTTATTAGACGTCACTTCCGCCATATTTTTACTGGAAAAATCCGCAGTACCTATATTAGCGCTTACGGTAGTTTAAAATTACTAGCACCCGGTTACGGAACAAACTCGTACGGCTGCTTTTATACTGCATATCTGTAAGGGTGATCATCTTTTCCACATTCCCCCCCCCCCCCAAGTTCAATATATAGTTTGCAGAGCACAGTATTGTTTGGTTAGAGTTCGGTAAACCGTTAGAGAAAGAAAACTGACAAGAGAATTACCTGGGATTTGAACCACGGACTCCGGTAGAAGTAGTGGAGAGAGTGATTCAAGTCGTAGGTAATTTTCTTGTCAGTTTTCTTTCTCTCACGTCTAAAAGTGCTTTGTGTACGAAGATCTTTTACTTTCCAGTACGAAAGCCTCGTTGTTTCCTATTTGCAGCAAAAATATCGTACAGCTTATATAACAGTGATTGTCCTGGTGTCTTCAACAAACGTAGAAATTATGAGGTCCTAGATCTACCTTTTTCCTAACTTGATATATAAGTACTGAACGCACTTATTCTTGAATATTCCTTTAGTTCGAATGCATATGGTTTGTTGAGAATGACATAACTGCTCTGGCAGAACGTTTAGCTGTTATTCGCCAAATATGAACATGTTTGTTAAGTCTGTAATGTAACATAGGAAAACTGTACGTGTATTATGAATTATGATAATTCGATGAAGCTTTACATCTTGAAGGAACTATTTTTAACCTCTGTGTACATAAATCTTACTCATTCATTCATTCCTTTGCTTGTCCCTTGCGGAACTTTGCCTCCCAAACAGCACTCCTGTAGGCCTCTCGGTTGTGAGCAAGATGGCCTGCTGCTGCTGCATCCATTTCCAGATCATCAACGATGTCTTGCAGCCATCTTCGTTTCGGTCTTCCTCTTTTTCTTTTTCCCATTATGTATCCTTCCAATACGGTCTTCTCTAAATTATCATGACGTTTAATGTGTCCAAAATATTTAAGTTTTCTCTCTTTAATCCTCTTTACTAGCCAGCCTTCTTCAATATTAAGCTCTTGTAGTATAGATATATTTGTTCTTTTTTGTGTCCACGATATTTGGAGAACTCTTCTATAGCATTTACATTCAAAGGCATTTATGTGCTTCTCAGCTGTTTTGTTAAGTGTCCAGGTCTCACAGGCATATGTTGCGATGGGAAAGATGCATGCCCTTAAAAATCTTATTTTTGTGGTTCTGTCTGCTCCTCTCCACAGATTCTTTATTTGTTTTACTTTCTGAAGAGCAATAGATGTCCTCCTTTTAATTTCCCGCATTGTATCTCCATTATTAGTTAGTAGTGATCCAAGATATTCAAAACTCTCCACTTCTTCCAGTTTTTCCTCACTGATACATATTTCAGTTGCCTTGTCTGTTTTGTCAGTTGTCATCACTTTAGTTTTCTTTGCATTAAGATAGAGGTTCTGCTCTTCGCTGTTCTTGCGGACTGACATAATTAGTTTTTCCATTCCTTCTTGTGTTGTGGACAGCAATACTGTGTCATCAGCATATCTAATCTCTGGTATTTCATAACCTCCAACTGTTATGGCATCGTAATATTCTTTGTCTACATATAAATCTTACTACGCGTGTTAAAAATATAGTTAGTTTGAGATATTTAAGAAGAGGGAGTGATACTGGAATATCAAACCATCGAACAAGCGCTGTACATGAATAATTAGTGTATGAGTATATAAAACTAGGTGTATAACTATGCACGAAACCACTACAGTAAAGCTCCATCGCATACTCCCAGCTTTTCAGGTCTTCGCCGCCTATGTCAGGATAACACGGATTTTATGGGTCAGTCCAACAAATTATTAGAATTTTTCCGTAATCCTCGCTACCTAAAAAAAAAATGTCCTTCGGAAAGCATTTAACCGTATCCAAAAATGAGCCGCGAAGAGGCATTCAGACACAAACCTGTTACTTCATCCGACAGAGTTAAATTAGCACTTCTTTTCATCGACATGGTCAGATGGTTAGGAAAATTCTTTATCGCCATCTGCCACTAATTCGATTCGATCCCGATACTCGCGACATCTTCTCTGGTCTACCCCTATCAGCATACAAATGGGAACCAGATCGTAAGGACATCCTCCTCTACAGCCACTTGAAGCTGAACCTTGCATATGTTGGCACCAGAAAATGTAACCGCCCTCGCCGTGTTACCTCCCCTGTAGTCTGGGAACCTAAAACGACCACTTTTCCCAAAAACTATCCTCACTCTCCATGAGGGGTTCACATGCGAGCCATGTGATGTGATATATATCATTGTATGCAAAAGATATAGGATAACTTATATTGGTGAAACTGGTCTCAGATTAGGTGACCGCATAGAGAAACAACTGTATGATATTACCCAACATGATTCGAAGCCAGTCCCTAATCATTTCAATGGACTCAACCAAAGAAGCAAATCTAATTTTCTGGACAGCCAACAAACAATGTCAAGCCGATGACAGAAGCCACCCAGCACTTGAGAACCGCTACATTCATGAATATGGGACACTGAAACCACATGGCTTGAATTCGCAATTCAGGATAGCGCACAGGGAGTGTAAACTCTCCTACTTAAATTAAACCGTTCAGAACTAAAAAAAAATCTCATATTCCATCAGTCTACACCACCAAACAACTCCAGCATCAACTAGTGTACTGAGATACAAAAGATCTGAAAAAGATATTATATGGCACAAGTCAAACGAACAGGAGTTGTAAAATTTAGGACTGAAAATGTCATGTAATTACGAACTTTAAAAAAATATGCTTATCAAGATAAGTTGCATAAAAAACTTTTCATGCTGAAGAACTTTAGATCGAAGTGTTAAGGAAAACTCAATAATTTTTTCTTCAATTTCCAAAATTATTTCACTGTTTAAACGTAAATAAATCTTGCATGAATCACGTTCTGGTTAGTTGGAAACTATGTATTACGAATGTTTTTATTCCATGTTTGTTGAACTGTGTTTTTTCCTCCTTAATTTCATGTCAGACTGCAAACACTAACACCACCAAAAGACCAGGTTATGACAGTTGCAGACCAAAGACAATAACAACATTGGCACACGATGACGCAATAGAGGTGATACAATCTCCGGACCTTATCAGAAGGTAAGCTTTTTATTTATTTTTTTTTCGTTATATTTTACATCATTTCTCATTTCTCTTTAAATTCGTCTTCAGTTAATACACAATAAAGAATATTAAAGAGGAGAATGAATCACACAGAGACTTAACTGAAGTTAGATGAAAATATCTAGTTAAATTTGCCATATTTTCTCTTGACAAAACTAGTACATATTACCAGAAGGGCATGGTCCGGTGATATGGTCAAAATTTAATTCACTAAAGTGAGGGAAACAAAACCAAAAGGGTAGACCAAGACAGAGATGGAAAGGCAACATTGAGGAAGACATAAAATAAATTGGTGTCACCAACTGGAGAGAGAAGATTAGAAATAGAGAGGAATGGAGGCGAACTTTATCTGCAGCATTGAGCCTTAATGGCTCGGAAAGCAGAAGTTTATCTATACATATATGGGCTACTGTAATATGGGCAGAAATAAAAACAGACTAGTAACTTAGGTAGGTTTGCAACCCTAAGCGTAGGAATAATGGGTCAGTGACTGGCTAGTATTGGAGGAGCGCAACTCCGAGTAAACCGGTCCACTGACCCAGTATATAAAGAAAATGTGAGAGGATTTTAATAGGTCGGGATTTGTACGCTGAGCACTTAGGAAGTGCTAGCGGATCGGAGGAGATGATGTTTTCGTTCAGGCACGAATGAGTATGTTTATTCGTCAGTGGAGTTATATATGTGTGTTGGGTTAGTACGAGTTTATATTCTGTGATGTGGACGCGTGCAAGCTGTGCTGTCAATTCCTCCGATCCATCCCGATCCACTCATGTATGACTGAGATAATAGCAATAGTACATGAACAATCATAGCTCTGTTATAAAATTATTTCTATGTGAGACTTTAGATATTTTGTTAATACGATCGTTAGTCGTGTGCACAAAATTTTTGTCATTGAAATTTATGTATATGCATTCGTTTATCATACCCTTCTCTTTCCAATAACTCAGTTTGTAACAATCAGAAAAATCAATCATTTTAATGATGATAATTTGAGATTATATATATGGGACAATTTTGTTGTAATTCATACTAACCCAAATATATGTACATGACGGTAAACTGATTTTTTTTTAGTAATTCCACTGAAGACAACATTTTTGTAGGAATCAAAATATTGAAAGAAATGGATTTGTTTGTGTTGAAAAATAATATAAACCAATGATCCACTGATGAAGATTCGTATTCGTGTTTTCCTTCTTTATGTGTAATGTGTTGATGTAGTATGTATAATCATCAATCAACATGTACCTATTAAAATATCAAACAACAGATCACACAACAGAAAATATAAACTGTTAAAAATAATTCTTACACAACCTGTTTGAATCAAAGCCGGGACAAAACAGCACTCTGATACAGGACTCGAACCTGAACAGTTCCAGTCACACCCGGGGCGTCAAGTAACCCTGCATCGAACCAGCTTTTTTAATTAATTTCGTTTCATCTACTTACTAAAAGGTTTACACTTGATATGTTGAAAATTTGAAATAGCCCAGCCACCTTACATTTTATTTGATTCCTCTTTCAATGCCATGACATTTTATTTGATTCCTCTTTCAATGCCATGACATTTTATTTGATTCCTCTTTCAGTGCCATGACATTATATTTGATTCCTCTTTCAATGCCATGACATTTTATTTGATTCCTCTTTCAATGCCATGGCTTTTGAAGAGGTGAGCGAGCCATGCGAACAGATGTAAGTAGCGACGACGAAGTAGGACAACAACAGCGAAGACGAAGAAAGACACACCACCGCCGCAACTCTCAGAAATCTAACACAACTGCCTCTGAAAGCACAGCAACAACAAATACCACAAATATATCAGGACAGTCAAACATGGTTGACACCAAGTAAGTTTGTTCTTTCAGGACAGTCAAACATGGTTGACACCAAGTAAGTTTGTTCTTTCAGGGCAGTCAGTAATGGTTGACACCAAGCAAGTGTGTTCTTTCAGGACAGTCAGTAATGGTTGACACCAAGTAAGTTTGTTCTTTCAGGACAGTCACTAATGGTTGACACCAATTAAGTTTATTCTTTCAGGACAGTCAGTAATGGTTGACACCAAGTAAGTTTGCTCTTTCAGGACAGTCAGTAATGGTTGACACCGAGTAAGTTTATTCTTTTAGGACAGTCAGTAATGGTTGACACCAAGGAGTTTTATTCTTTTAGGATAGTCAGGCACGACTGACACCAAATAAGTGCTTTTATTTCAGGATTGTCAGACTTGTTTGCATCTTTTATGCTGCACTTGTTGAACATCCAGAGCGTAATTTTGTTAGGATAATTTATAGCGTTTTTAGATAGTTTGAAAAATCTAGACAGTTAGAGTGACCTGATTTGGAGAAAGTCACAACTAAAAAAACGTGAAAGGGTATGAGAGAGAGAGAGAGAGAGAGAGAGAGAGAGAGAGAGAGAGAGAGAGAGAGAGAGAAAGAGTTAACCATTGTAGTCACTCTTTACCCTTTGCAACAACGAATTTAGATGAAAAAAAGAGCAAATCTTTATATAATTTATTGACTGAAATGCGAATTTATTTATTATAACGATGTCCCGAGTAGCCCTGGTGACCTTGAAGACTTTCTGTGCTGGGCAAGACTTAAGTTAAACAGAAAACAGCCGTAGATTTGCCACATTTGGACTTCCTAATCCAGTAATCTGGCTAAACGTGTTTCAAGGTCTTCCTTAAGATCATTTGTGAAGGGATTTTTTTTTGGGTTCTATTTAATATTTGTCGACAAAACATTTTTAATTCCGGTATCTCGCGACGGAATTATCCTGTTATTATGTACTTGTGAGGAGTGCCCAAACAGAGCAAATATTGTCGGATTTCGGCGAATCTTTTTAAAGCGGACGCATTTAAACATTAATCAATATGTTGATAGCCTAAAGAAACAAAAGCTATGACGCTGACGAAAGTGGCCCCCTTGTATTTGCTTCTCTCGTTGTTCCAGTGTTTGAGTGCGGAAGCTCTGTGTTTCCTATTTTGGTCTGGCCGAGTGGGCATAAACCCTGTGCTTGTGTACGAAGGCGTTCAAACATTAAGCAACATTGACAGGTTTACAGTACCTCTGAAACTTCATTACTTTTTTTATTTCCCAGGATTTAAATTGAATTGACTGCACGAGTCTTTTATTTGCATACTGTTTCTAGAAGTGTAGATATGTAACAGGACAGCAGTAACTCCAAGTAAAGATGTTGGTAGATTTCTTTATCCATCCTTCAAAGTATTACCATTTCATTCTCAGTGGTAGATCGTTCTGTTTGTTCAGTTTGTTAGAAAATGAATACTATAAATTGAAAAAGTAAGTTTTCTTTCTATTTATGGTCTTCATTTTCTAGTGCCATGAGTCTGTAGGCATTATGACTGGCCAGGACTCTACTTCCCACCTCCACACCGTGCTCCATTTAAACAGACGATTATGTTAACCGAGATCACACTGACATGTCTTTAATGCTTTTGAAGTTTATCAGAAACCAGGTTCTTGAACTAGCTCAGGGAATTAACTCCTAAAGTGAGCTATTTAAACGACTTTTAAAAAAAGGAAAAAAAAAGAAACTATTAAAAAAACTGAAGTCATGTCGTTTCGCATCGTAGCTGGGAATTCATAATTTTGAATTACGTTAAAAATGCTAAAAATAGGCATTATGACTTGTACTGTTCCCGTAACACATCGTAGTAAATTTTGTTTTCAATTACAAAGAATGTTCGTGGGTCATGGATGTTGTTTGGTAGATTTACGAGTTTGAGCAACAGTAGCCCACATCCACATCTCACGTTACAATATCTTCACCAGAGAATTTACTGCTGTTAAAAAAAGGCCATCGGACACATCACTCATCATCAACATTGCATGTATCTCCCTTGGGAGTATAGGCCACGGATAAAGTTTCTCCAGTCATCCCTGTTCTTGTGTTTGTTCTCTACTTCCATTCATGCCTATCCCTTGTCTCTGAACACTTTCATAATGTCCCTTCTCCAAGTAGTCCCTCGGTCTTCCTTAATTTCTGTTTCCCGGGGGCTGGGGGAGGGGGTTCCATGTTAGTGCCTGCCTTGTTATGCTGGTGTCTGGTTTCCTTAGTGTGAGGCCAGTCTACCTCTATTTTCTAGACATGGTTTGTAGGTTCCGTCATATACAGCGTGTTACTTTTTGCCCTTATAGCTGAGAGGTGCTTAAAGGCTGGGTGGGGGGGGGGAGCGGATTAAGCCCGACTGAAACAAAACCTTGTCATGATTCGAATCTGCTTCCCGGAAAGAGAAATCTGTATTCAGTATCGTAGCAACAGCATTTCTTACAAGGCCTTGAATTCCCTTTCAAAATTATTTTTAAAAAGGAATCTTTATTCAGTCAATGCAGAGACGTCGTATCTATTCGCGGTAATTTCTGGCTGTTACAAAAGATACTAACAAATTACGTCATTAATTTAAAAAAAAAGAATATTGCTCGAGCAGGGAGCAAAACTAGCTCATTTTGCAAAAACTATAGAATGAAACAATTAAACAGAGACTACAACCTGGCCAGACATTTCAAACGTTGAAATCCATAGTTTGCAGTAAGTCCTCCTCCATCAGAGCCGAGAAGAGAGAGAGAGCTGCAGCGTTACATGGTACCGATCCTGTTCTATGGATGCGAAGCTTCAACGTACAGTAAAATAAAAAGAAGTTTGGGATCAGCTAAAATGTTCTTAAGAGGTATGCTGAAAGTACTATGAACAGCAAGAAAAACGAACGAGGAAGTTCTGAAAGAGGCACAAGAAACAAGGAAAATTATAACAAAGATGAGAAAACGACAATCTAAATTTGGGGAGCAATGTATGGAGAAGAGGAGGCCTAGAGCACCACATGGCAACAGAGATGATGGAAGGTAGAAGAGACAGAAGGTGGACAGAGAGAAAAGATGTCTGATGGTTCTGCATCCTGACATGGAGACTGCTCAGCGACAAATTTGTTGAAATCCACAAGGCATCGAGGGTTATGGAAGGACATGATGTCTCACGCCTGTGGGCAGGGACATTGAAAAGAGAGAGAGAGAGAGAGAGAGAGAGAGAAAGAAATCTGGCTCCATTTCTGTGAAAGACTGTGCTCACACAAAGCGCTAATGCAAGACTCTAAGCTTATAAATTAGGAGAAGAAAATATAACTATATCAGATTAAAAGGTCACAAACGCACAAAAAATCAATCAATCAAGTGCCGTGCCGCGTGGCATAGGCGGTAATTTCTCTCCACAATTTCTTGTCTTTAGACTTGATTATGAGATCCGCCGGTGACTTTCTTCCTAGCCACACTGACAGCCCATCCAGTAACTTCTCTCTCTCTCTCTGTCTTCCTCTGTCTTTTCTTCCCTCAGTGTTTCTAGTTGCCACAATGTGTTCCAATTTTCCTCTTCTCAGAAAATGTCCTATAAATCTCGCTTGTCTGCCTCTGATCTTTTCTGTAATTAAGAATTACTCTCTTGAGACGTTTTCGTTGGTTTTCCTAGCTGTCCATGGTACCTTCAACGTCTTTCTTATGAACCACATTTCCATGGCCTCCATTTCTCGCTGTACTCTCTTATTCATGGACCATGTTTCACATCCATAAAAGAAAATTGGCTCGTTGTAACATTTAAGTACTCGGAATCTTGTTTCCTTTGATATGGATCTGTTGCACAAGATGTTTCTCATTTTCTGGAATGCTGACTTGGCCTGAGCACGTCTGCTTTTTATTTCGTTGCGACATTTCCCAACAGTTGTTATAATTTTAAAAAATACTTCCTATTTTCTTGTACTCACCAGTCTCTGATTACAAACATTAAACAAGACACATCGCTAAACTAAAGCATGTTTATTTCGCGTCTCATCTCAGTGCTGTAGCATGGGATGTGTTCCGCACGGTTTCAAGGAAAGGAGAAACCTTCTACGAGTCTACCACCACCTGGTTCGAGGTTGCTGCCAAAACGGTCAAGGTTATTGCTTACATAATAATCTTCCTCGCAGTTCTGTCAAGTGCTGTGGTCAGTAAGGCTAGTCTGTTGCTCATGACCCATGCTGTTGGGAACGCCGACCTGGTGAGTCTGATATGTCTCTTTCTTTCTTTCTTTCTTTCTCTACTCAGCTTATCTCAGCAGCGAGAAGTCAATATAAATATTTACCACGAGTCTCTTTAGGAATATGTGTCATATTTTGTCATTTATTTGTGTACTCTCTAATAATTTCTCCCGTTTAAAATGACGCACCTTAACAACGTGAATCACTTGAATTAATGGGTAATCATTGAAGTAATTAGTCCTTTTATTTTTGAAATACATTAACTTAACAGTAGTCTCTCCAAAAACTTTGTTGTTAAACACATACACAGTTACACAGTTTATCAGCTTCCGTCTGTCTCAGCTAAACGGCTGCACGCGTTCAGAGAGCAATAGCTGGATGTGTGAAGCCATATAGCTGAGACAAGCCATAGAGTCAATATTTTGTGGGCCATATATGATATGCTAGCTGCGTACTTTTTCATTTATGGGTATTTTATGCGTAGGAATAGTTGCACTATTGTAACCCGTGTTAATAATCTCCCTTGCAGGGTACAGAAAATAGGGACAGATGGGTGTTCTTACTCATAGCAGCGGTGTGTTTCCCTTATGTAGTCATCTTCATAGAGTCTTTAGTAAAGGCTGTCTTTGGAAATCTTGCTGGTCCATCAATATGGAACATTTTGTGGGTAAGATATAACATGTACATAATCTTTTATTTCGTGTCTAAGCTTTCGTTGGAGTTTTTAATTGAAACCTGTTTTGTTTCTGTTTTCTTGTTTGTTCAAAGCATATTCCCAAACTACAAATATGTCGAGTGACCATTCATCATCACTGTCAACATCATAATCATCAACATGATTGTCGTCATCATCATCATCATCATCGTCGTCATCATCATTGTCAATATCATAATCATCATCATCATTGTCAATATAATAATCATCATCACCATTGTCAACATCATCATCTTGACTGTCAATATCATAATCATTATTATCATCATCATTGTCGCAATTTCCTTGGTCATGTCACTTGGGTTATAATATTTTTCTCATATATCTAATTTCTTCTATCAACTAAACGTCATACTGCCCTTTTATCCTCTCTCTCGGCATTCCTCAACCACTTTCCTATTTATTTCTTCTTGTTGTTTCTGTGTGACGCTATCATTGTATGGTCTATATGATAAGATGTGGCAACTGTTTCACGTACAGATTTTAAAATTCCATTTTCCCGTGTATTTCTTATAAGCACTATTTACATTCTGCAACCATCAAGGAATCAATGACACCATTCTTTATACATTATCTACGATCTATTTTTAAAATTCAAGAATAACAATATATAATGTAATATTTGTTTTCTCACTTACTAAATAAAGAAAACATTACATTTTTTGCATACATATACATATACATAATACAGCTTTCGTTTTGCTTTGAAGGTCCTCTTCGTGGAGAGTATACATTCATTTGGACTGTGTTTGTTCCTGTTTAGAGTACTTCCCTGCCTAGATACCGTTAGATGCCTCTTGCTAATGAACGCCTTATGTTCATTTCCAGCCATATTAAGGTGGGTTGTTAGACTCGTATATTCATTGTCTTTGGCTTGTACTAAAGTATTTGAAGTGTCTCGTTTATGTATGGCTCATTTCTACAACTGGATGATTCGACCGACTGAAAGAACTGACAAGTTTGATGGTTTAACTATTTGGGATCTTGTATTAGTTTTACGGACTGATTGGTAACCTTGAATGATTGTTTCAGCTGACTGGTGGATTGCTTGGTTTGTTGTGGTGGATTGGTAAACCTGATTGGTTGGATCACGCGATTGGTAGACTGTCTAGTTATATTGTAACCAATAGCAAAACAGATCAGACTGAAAATGTCTTATTAGAGCGAAGACAGCACAAATAAAGAACGAGAGAAATGCAGCTTAGGGAACTATAAAAAAACACAAAGATTATGAGCAAAGGCTGTGCTTGATTTGTCATTGGAAAAGAGTTTTTAAAAATTATATGGTTTGTTAAAAATGTTGCCCATTTTCTTGAAGGTCATGTACAGATGCCGCAGAAAGTAGACGAAAGTTTAGTGTTATAACCTGTTCACATATTATTGTAATGTCAAAATGCATGCTACAGGTTGTTCGCCACGAAGCGATCGGAAGACCCGAAGAGAAAAATTGCTACCATCTTGTTAGACATTCTTGCCTTATTGATGCAGCTTTCCGCCTACGTCATAGTCCTAGCTTCCATGAAGTCTGAATGTGTGAAGTCTCCAGGCGACAAGAAAGGTAACAGATCAACTCTAGCTGTCATCACTTTCTGGCATCTCTTATCTGGCTTCTTTATTAATAAAGTATTGTTTATATCACTTTCTCGCATCTTTTATCTGGCTTCTTTATTAATAAAGTATTGTTTATATCACTTTCTCGCATCTTTTATCTGGCTTCTTTATTAATAAAGGTAAAGGTAAAGGTAATCCTGTCATGCCTTAGAGGCACATAGGGATATGGTGTTAGTGCCCATATTTTCCTTGACCTGTCAGCACACTAGAGGGTGATATGGTCAGTATCACGCCTGACCGCCTTTCCTTCCCAAACTCCAGAAGAAGTCGGGTACCCATTTCTACAGCTGGGTGACTGGGGTGCCTCCGGCCGGATTCGAACCCCCGACCTTCGCCATGAGAGACCAGCGCACTGACCACTTCGTCACTCAGATATTTTATTTATTAATAAAGTATTGTTTATATCATAATGATGGAATTATTATTACACATTATTTCAACCGTTTTTTTTTTGCAAGCTAATAATCATGTACTTTGTGGACAATTACCAAAGTTTAAGGAAGAAGCAATCAAAATTTTTTGGACACTTTAGGAAAAAAAAATAGGGGAGAACTTCACAATCACTGAAAAACTCAAGGAAGAAAAAGAGAGAGAGAGAGACCAAATAGAATATAACGGGCTGATTAAGTCGCACGCGAATGATTTAGAGCTGATTGGAAGCATCAAGGACCCCTCAGAAATGGAGAAGTTCTATCCTGAATGTCCACATGGGAACTCATGAATGAATGAATTGATGCTGGACTTTGTGCCGCTAGCTTCTTGCTATTTAAACAACTACATTACATATTATGATAACTGCAGTTTAAAATGTTTTTAGCTTAGTTTCTGACTTCCTCAGAAACCCCCATCAAAGTACAAGACTCAGTATCTGCGTGGCACAACGCCTACTCCCTGTCCGACATGTCCTGGGAAATACCACTTTCCCTGTTTCTCATCTCTGTGAAGTGGTGGGAGAACTTCTGTGATAAGGTAATATAGACTCTTGTTTTTGTTTAGTTACTTGTTAAAATTCACATCACTAGACGGTATGCCACTGTAGAAAATGTTCAGACTGAGAATATGCGGAAACAGAGGGTGAGGCTGTCCATACAGGTGACGGATGGAGAGTAGAGCAGAGATCTTTCATACTTTATTCCCTCGTATGCTGAGCCCCCGGCAGGAAGTCAGTTTACTTACTCGACACTGGGAGGTACTGGAGGAAGGAGACAAGACAAGTTAAAATGACTTTTTTAAAAAAAAATTAAAATATGAACGACATATATTTCTCACAGAATCTTGTTAGTTGGGAGGGTAAGTTGGACTAAGAGGAGAAGAAAATGTGTAAATATGTTGTCTCTCTACGGTCCAGGTATAACATCGTTGTGGGTGTGAACTATAGACTCACCTGCGTGTGAGATGTCATGGCGTATGAGGTGTCATGGCGTGTGAGGTGTCATGGGCCGTGAGGTGTCATGGGCCGTGAGGTGTCATGGGGCGTGAGGTGTCATGGGGCGTGAGGTGTCATGGCGCGTGAGGTGTCATGGGGCGTGAGGTGTCATGGGCCGTGAGGTGTCATGGTGCGTGAGGTGTCATGGCGTGTGAGGTGTCATGGCGTGTGAGGTGTCATGGCGTGTGAGGTGTCATGGCGTGTGAGGTGTCATGGAGCGTGAGGTGTCATGGGGCGTGAGGTGTCATGGCGTGTGAGGTGTCATGGCGTGTGAGGTGTCATGGAGCGTGAGGTGTCATGGGGCGTGAGGTGTCATGGCGTGTGAGGTGTCATGGAGCATGAGGTGTCATGAGAATTAGTTTAACACTAAGAACAAAACTTTGCTGTGCTTCAAGAGAGTCAATGGCTCTTCTTTTCATTTTCTTCCACCCCATTCCTGTCTTTTATTGCACATCAAATACATTGTTATTTTGTTCTGTATACCTTATTTCCCCCCCCCCCTCCCCCCAAATCCCATGAAATGTCACATCTCATTTTTAAAAATATTATCTGTAAACCACTTCCCTTTTTTCCGTGTGTTCTATTATCTATTTTAATAGGCTGACGGTTTACATGAATTCTGTAACTGTTTGGTTGCAGGATATTCGAATAGGATGTGTTTATGTTCCTGTGAAACTTTACAAGGATTCTCTGCATCGGTGCCGAGTAAAGTGTTACATCTTGGCCAGTCTGTGGAAGATTGGTGTCACATTTGGATGCGCTTTCCTCTTAGTGCCAAACCTTCAGATGGTCGACAAGGCTTTTGAGGGTCTTCTCAAGACTGAGCAAACGATTTACAACCAATCAATTAGCGACAGATTTCTTTTGGACGTCCCTCAGCCCCGGGTATGTATCCTTGTTAGTCAAGACTGAAAGAGTGGAGTTAATTGGAAAATGCATGTTAAAAAGGCTGCCTCTTTGTACAGACTTTCATTGGAATGACAATGAAGATTAGCATGTGCTGGAGTATATGAGGCGGTTTTATAACTTTCCTTAATTAAGGTAAAGGTATGAGTTGTGAACTAGCGGCATTCCATACGGTCAGAACATAAGTCCCTGCTGCCTAGTTAGCAGTTGACCAGAAACTGCCGACTAGCGTCGCCATCAGCACGAACTCCGTAGCTAGCGCCGTCATTCCTCTTCCTTCCCAGAACGTTAACCATGATACCCATTTTTTTTTTCTTGAGGTTGGGTGAACCCCAGGAGTTTCTTTGCGAGTCACAACTTGATCGCCATTGTGGTGAGCGGAAATCGAAACCGGGTCGCCTGGTCGGCGAGTGGCTAATCCACTGCGCTAACGCGGCTCCCCCTTAAATAAGTGTTCTGTTGTATGAATGTGTTTCATGATATTCGTGCGCAGTTTTCAGTGTAATCTTATTTTCTGCACTTTTACACTTTTAACACAAATAACTTTTTGTGACCTTCATTTCCCTATTTTGTTTCAGCCACAGGAAACAGAAAACGTGACACAGTCCCCTATTGACCTAAATTCAATAATCCAAGCATATTCAGACTCTAAACTTCTCCCAGAATCTCCCTTCCTCAATATCAACGTGAAGAATTGTTCATTTGCCAATATGACCGTGGGCGGAGAAAAAAACACGACAGTATGCGCCACCACCTACGTGACAAGATGGCAACAGTGGCAGACCTACCTGCCGCTCCTTGTACAGATCGCCAGCACCGGTTTGTGCTACTATTTTGCCAGACTGGCTTGCAAGCTTTGCATGCAAAGGATATCATTCTCTATTCCGCTCAGTCTGACCACTCCAGTATCCGTGGCTCTCATTATTACGGTATGTTTTGCTTCTTTATTGCTTTCTAAGGTTTCTTCTGGTGTGGGGGGAGGAGGGGGTAAGATGGGGAGGGGGAGGCACGCAAAGACGCTGTTCGATTTGACAATCAGCGATCCATACATGACATGCTGGCGTCAGGCTTATCAAGTCATAGCTGGCCAAGACCCGACCCTACCTCTCCGTTCCTACCCCCCCCCCCCAGTAACAGGCCTTGTCTGGTTAAAGGGGAAGGGATCGCCACACTCCCCATGGCGGTGGAGTCTGCTGCAGAAATATTGCACATTCCCTGCTTTGTTACTTGCGCTCGGGGGTTGAAGAAAGCTGTAATGATCCTCTTCCAATCCGACACGATGCAGTGCTTCAACATGTCTACAGCATCGACTGCAAAGAAAACTAGTTCCCAGTTCCAGCGAGATTGAAGAAGAAGAAGAAGAAGACCTTTAAAAGCTTCATTTTCTGTATAACCTCACTATTGTGTGATTCATTCATTCATTCATTCCTTTGCATATCCCTTGCGGAACTTTGCCTCCCAAACAGCACTCCTGTAGGCCTCTCGGTTGTGAGCAAGATGGCCTGCTGCTGCTGCATCCATTTCCAGATCATCAACGATGTCTTGCAGCCATCTTCGTTTCGGTCTTCCTCTTTTTCTTTTTCCCATTATGTATCCTTCCAATACGGTCTTCTCTAAATTATCATGACGTTTAATGTGTCCAAAATATTTAAGTTTTCTCTCTTTAATCCTCTTTACTAGCCAGCCTTCTTCAATATTAAGCTCTTGTAGTATAGATATATTTGTTCTTTTTTGTGTCCACGATATTTGGAGAACTCTTCTATAGCATTTACATTCAAAGGCATTTATGTGTTTGTCAGCTGTTTTGTTAAGTGTCCAGGTCTCACAGGCATATGTTGCGATGGGAAAGATGCATGCTCTTAAAAATCTTATTTTTGTGGTTCTGTCTGCTCCTCTCCACAGATTCTTTATTTGTTTTACTTTCTGAAGAGCAATAGATGTCCTCCTTTTAATTTCCCTCATTGTATCTACATTGTTAGTTAGTAGTGATCCAAGATATTCAAAACTCTCCACTTCTTCCAGTTTTTCCTCATTGATACATATTTCAGTTGCCTTGTTTGTTTTGTCAGTTGTCATCACTTTAGTTTTCTTTGCATTAAGATAGAGGTTCTGCTCTTCGCTGTTCTTGCGGACTGACATAAGTAGTTTTTCCATTCCTTCTTGTGTTGTGGACAACAATACTGTGTCATCAGCATATCTAATCTCTGGTATTTCATAACCTCCAACTGTTATGGCAACGTAATATTCTTTGTCTACATCTTCTCTAACATTCCTCATTATATTTTCAGTATACAAGTTAAATAAGTAGGGTGACAATATGCACCCCTGACGGACCCCTTGTTTTATGTCAAACCAAGTTGTTGTTTCACCATTTATTTTTACTGCTGCTTGTTGGTCTAGATACAGCAGTGATGTTAATTGTATCAAATGTGTTGGAAATCCCATTTTTTCCATTATTTCCCAAAGTTTCTGGTGTTGTACACAATCAAATGCCTTTGAGTAGTCCATAATGTATAAATATAGATTCACATTAAACTCCATGCATTTCTCTATTATTAATCTTAGATTGAATATATGATCTCTTGATCCTCTTCCTTGCCTGAAGCCAGCTTGGACCATATTGACTTCTTCTTCTATCTATTGTGTGATAGAAAACAAAAAACCCGTTCCATGATCAATTTTTTACACATGTTAAGAGCTCTGAATCAACATTAAAATGTGCAAAAAACCAACAGTTTTTAACATTCATAAGACTCATACTTTGTCTGGACTTATCATCCTTAAGATTTTTATCAGATTAAAAACCTTTCACTATGACATTTTCCTGTTCAAATTTGTCACTGTACAAGCACCATATGCTCATGGTTCGTCTTCTCAGATGTGTTATGTGGACAGCAGCAAATTGACACTAATGCCAGGGTTTCTGATGTGGACTTGTACTGAAGGGGGAGATGCCAAACGCTGGCTGATTTGGCATTTAGGTCTTGGATTTGGTTTGTGGTGGTCCTCCCAGCTGTGGATAACCCGCTATATCTGGACACCCAAGGCGCCCCGTCTGGCTTTCACAGAAAGGTACATTAAAAAAGACATTCTGTTGTCGATATTTGCTAATAAAAAGTAAAGATAGTCCCATAGCATTCCAAATGCCGTAGGGGGTGAAGCGTTAGAGACCTCATTATGCTGGGTCATCAGCGTATGAGGTAGGGTGACCAGTTCCTTTCCTCGCTGCCTTTACTTCCCAGATTTTCTCTGGTACCCATTTTACGAGGCTGGGTCGACCTCAGGGCCGTATTGGTCGGAAAAAAAATCCCGCTCAGCTGGGGATTCGAACCCTCGACCATTTGGTTGCTAGACGAGTGCTCTAACCACTACGCTAGCCGGCCCCTATATTTGCTAATACAAGTGATAAATTCGAAGTTTACGCACATTTTTGAGATAAACAACTACTTACTTATATTTTAAATCATCATCATCATCATCATCGTCATCGTCGTTTTCTTTCATTCCCTTAGGAGCAAAGACCACGGATAAAATTTCCCCAGTCATCCCTGTTCTTTGAATTATTCTCCGCTTCCTCCCACATGTATCCCTTGTCTCTGACCACTGTCATAATTCCTCTTCTTCAAGTAAGTCTAGGTCTTCTTCCATTTCTATTTCCATGTCTTGTTATGCTGGTATCAAGTTTCCTCATTATGTGGCCAAGACACAGTTTTCTTTTCTACTCCATGTTTCTGTAACACTGCAATTTTTTTTTTCTTCTGGGCAACAGGTTGTTGGCCTATCCCCCAACCCCCTTTGTCGCCTCTGACAACATACGTGGAAGGTGGCAGTGGTCCTATTCTTTTCTCCCCAGACTTGGGTCTGGGCCCCAGTAACCCGGTAACGGGTGATTTTAAAGCATAGATCTACATTATTAATGCCATTTCATTCGTGCAGTTTTTTGTGTGTGTGTGGATAATGCTTTTCATTGATATCAAATAATCGGTGTAGCTCAGTGATTTGTGAATCTCCCAGTTTCAAACCCTACAGCCGAATACATTTCTTTTTTTTTCCCCATGAACACTTTGTCCTAGAGTGCCCATTTGTTTATATCCTGGTAAGTGAGTTAGGGGGCCGCGGTGGTGTATTGTACACTCGCCTGCAGATCAGAAGGTCGCTGTTTCGATTTCACACTCGGGTGGAATGGGTTTTTTTTTCGGATCGACCGGCATCGGTGTCAGGCTAGATAAAAGAAAAAAAAATAGAGGCCTAGGCAGCGAGGCAGTGCGCTGGCATCCCTACCTCAAATGCTGTAGTGGACTGGTGATGTGAAGGCACTAACATACCACATTCATGCGGCATGCGAATGGTACGGGACTTTGATTTTGGCAGTGAGATAGGATAATTGGCCTTTCAAAGCGAAAACAATTGAACTGCAAGGCGACGAATACCAACCACATTTTAGACGCGGTTATTGGTGCTCAAAGAGAAACTGGATACAGCAGCTTAGAGGGAACAGTGCTGGACACTCGAGTTAATGTATTCGAGTTTGCTTCAGTTTATGACAGACGGATGCTATAGAAGCATGCACTGAAAGAGTGGAAGCCAAGAGCAATTATGTATCATATCTGAATGTGAACTTCACGCATATGTGCCTTGATCCCTTTAAACATTTCTAGAAATACTTGAAAACCGTATGATCATAAGATATAATGTTAAACGAACATTTAGTGATGCTGTTTCTCATTTCCTCTCTTACTGCTTTCTCTTACATTTTGTTTTCTCAGCTGTCTGCACAGATTTCCACTCTCATGTGTGTCCATGTTATTCCATTTACATACCTATTCACTTGTGTGCCTAGATTGTTTTATCCACATAATTTTTAACTTCTATAGTGTCCTGGACATTCTGTCAACATAATTCATCGCTTTCTTGTGCGTCCAGGTTATTCCATCTGCATAATTTTACACTTTATCTTGTGGCCAGGTTATTCTATCTACTAATTTTACACTTTATCTTGTGGCCAGGTTATTCTATCTACTAATTTTACACGTTATCTTGTGGCCAGGTTATTCTATCTACTAATTTTACACTTTATCTTGTGGCCAGGTTATTCTTTCTACTAATTTTATACTTTATCTTGTGGCCAGGTTATTCTTACTGCCCCAGTACTGTGGTGCTGTGATCGAACAGTCTCTGCTTCTCAACCGACGGCGCAACGACAGAGAGAGAGTACTGAAGGTTAGTGCAAAGTACTCACAAAATACAATGTTTCCAATATATAGAAACAACAATGACACAAGAAAGAATATACGTTACATTTTGTTTCTTAGAATAGTAACTATTTTATGCAGCGAGAACAGATGCTTGTATCCCTACGTCAAGTGCTTAACGTGGCCTAGAATTGTGAAGTCACTAACGCTTCGTGCCCTCTACGGCATGCAAATTCCACGGGGCACAGAACTACTTTATTCACATTCACATATGCTTTGTAACGCGTAGTAAAATTATTAGTTTTCACAAGTTGGGTGTCTTTCGTGAGCAGGCCAATAGAGGTAAAATTGTGAGTTCAAAACACTAGTGATTTGTTTCTGTGTTTTTGCCTAGCTCGTCTGTGGAATGTAAAAAAAAAAGGTAAAATCCTCGTTTCCATGCCATTAAGGCATATTAGGGATACAGTGTTAGACGTGTATTTCCAAGATCTTGGGCACGTGAAAGTGTGGTGTGGTCTGCATCACGCTTGACCGCATTTACCTTCCCAGATCTCTCTGGTAGCCATTTTTAGAGGCTTTGTGGACCTCGAGGTCTTTTTGGTGTGGTGGTATCATTAAAAAATCCCCACTGCTGAGATTTCAACCCGGTATCATCGACTTAGTAGACCCAGCGCCTATCCACTCAGTCAACAAGGCCGCCAATCTGTGAAATGTGATAGGCTGAAATATTATATTGACAGCCAAGACAATTTTCTTTATGCTCAAATCGGTAAGAGATTCTTCCGCAATTTTCAACAGGAAATGGCCTTTGCTGATGATGTTAGTATGGACAGTTCTAGCACTGACGCCACTATCAGACGCCAGAGAGAACAGATTGTGCCCAAGATTTACGTATGCGCCACCATGTGGCACGAGACAGAAAGAGAGATGACAGAACTTCTTATGTCTGTTATCAGGTAGGTCTTCTCATTTTCTTGCCTCTCGTTCTAATTTTTGTAGGACCTTCTTGACATCGGCAACGGGAGTTCTTGGGAACTGATAATGCATTGACGTTCGTGGGAAACAACTATCAAACCGTTATTGAAGGCTAGACAATGGTAACTTAGTTCACTTCACGACACTGTCCCAAGAATGAATGAAGAATCTCTAGAGACTTCACCAAGTTTAAGAACACGCCGATCCTACTCTTCTGGCCAGAATGAAATTTTAGCACACCCGTTTGTTTCGTTGTCGGACCAGACAGAAACGTAATAGTGTCTTTATCAGTGTTACATAACTGACTCAGAACTATGTAACGGAGTCAGTGTAGTTACAGTTCCTCTATAAATTTTATCTTTATGTTCCTATATTTTATATTCATATTACATATCACTTATTTGCTTTCATGACAGCTCTGATAAACCACAAATGGTTATTGCTCGTGTAAGAAACATTAATCATAAAAGCTGTTCATTCATTACTTTCTCTTTCACTTCTTCGTTCAGTAACTGCTGAATTCAGCAGCTTTCCGAGCCATTGAGACACATTAATGCAGACAAGATACATCTCCATTCCTCTCTGTTCTTGTGTAAACTAGGAAACAAGTAGAAACAGCTTTATTACTTAACGAGTACACAGTTGTGACGTTTCGGCGTGAGCCTTAATCATACAAAAGAGCAAATGACGAAGAAACAGAGAGAGGAGATAAAGTATAAATTCACATGAATGCTGTGTTTAAAAAAAAATAAAATGAATAGAGCACTTAGCTGTCACTTGTAAGAAACTGTGGCTTGTCCGACGTTGTGTGTCAGAAATGCCATAGTGGAGTGTAGAGAGTATTTAAAAAGGAGACTTGGGATGTGTGATAGGTGGGTCCTAACTGAGGGTGGTGGGTGGGGAAATCGTGGAGGGGAGAGAGAGTGATACAATGGTAATTTAGCCGGGAGAAGGTGAAATATGTGATTATAGTTAGGGTAGAGGGGTTGAAATGTGATGCTGTGAGGATGTTCTGAACTATGTGTAACAAGTGAGAAGGGAGTGGAACTTAGTGGGGGAGAGATTGTGAAAGAGGAGAATGTTAGGTGTAGGTGGATAACGAATTCAAACCATATTCCTGAATGCAGCGGTTCTCAAGCGCTAGGCAGCTTCTGTCATCTGCATGACATTATTTGATGGCTGTTACCAGAAAGTCAGATTTGCCCCTGTGGTTAGGGCCATTGAAATGATATAGGGACTGGTTTCGAAGCATGCTGTGTGATATCGTACAGATGTGTCTGCATGCGGTCCCCTAACCTGAGGCCAGTTTCACCAATATAAGTGATCCTGCACCTTTTGCGTACAATGACATATATCACATTGCGGGACTTGCACGTCAATCCCTCATGGAGAGTGAGGGTAGTTTTGAGAAAGGTGATCGTTTTCGTTTCCCATACTACAGGACAGGTAACACAGCGAGGGCGGTTACATTTTCTAGTGCCAACATATACTTCTAGTGGCTATGGATGAGGATGTCCTTAAGACTGGATTCACGTTTGTACGCTAATACATCCTGAAGCTTGTAAAAACTCTCTGTTCTTGATCTTTTCTTGCGAATTGTCGATTCCAAAAGCGCGTATATCTTATTCTAAGTTGTCTCGCCATCGATGTCTATTGATCTATCCCCTTAATCAGTCTCTACAAAAATTTCAACTACAGACGGACAATTTTACAATAAACAAAGTAATCATTTTTAACAGGAAAATTACCACAAGCCTTTGTTCAGTTAATATAGTTTAAAATTTACATCCCCAAAGTAAAGACGAAACCAACTGACATGTGGTGGTAAAGTTATTTATGTGGAGAACTCACAGAATTCTATCTGTTGATTACTGAAACTTTACAACGTGACATCTATGTTAATATGTTCTAGGTTGGATATGGACCAAAGTGCCAGACGAAATGCCCAGGATTATTTCAATGTTCAAGACCCGGATTATTACGAGTTTGAAGGTAAACAGATTTTTGTAGTGAGATTATGTCAGGTTTATAACTATTATGGACATTTTACAGTTCTCTCTCTCTTTCTCTCTCACATATACAAACACACACACACACACAGTCTTTTCCATCTCCCCTTTCTTTTCATGTCCCTCTCCCTTTTTGTCCTTACTTTTTTCATATAATTTCTCCACCTTCTCCCCTTCTCTTTCTCCTCTTTCTCTCTCTCTCTTTCTCTCTCTC
Organism: Achatina immaculata; assembly: GCA_009760885.1. Lineage (NCBI taxonomy): Eukaryota > Metazoa > Mollusca > Gastropoda > Stylommatophora > Achatinidae > Lissachatina > Lissachatina immaculata. The sequence goes on from CM019717.1 coordinate 8,716,452, forward strand.
TCTCTCTCCTTTCTACGTCTCTCATGCTTGTTATGCATTTAATATACCTATACTAAACTGAAAGTTGGAGAACTATGAGTGCTGAGAGATGAAGGACACAGTATGTTAGATGGTTTAATATGTGCATTTCGCCATTCTTTGAAAATAAAAGTGCAGCCAACGCTTCCAATGTCTTTCAAAACCTAGACTTGATCTTTACAAGAAAGGCTTTACTTATTCTGCTGCTCATCTTTGGAATACCTTCCAATCTGGTATAAAAAATATAAACTATACTCCTTCCTACAACTACAAACTCTTCCAGTATCTATTTGATGTCGACTGCATGCCTCCATGGGTCATAAAACTTAAAAATTATTTTAGACTGGTATTACAGACATCGAATTCAGTGGTTTATTCTCAATTGTACAGAAATTTTTATTTGGTAGATAGTAATTTATATATGTATGTAGTTACTTTAATGTTAATTATGTTTGCTATATGAGCAGCATGTTTGTAGAATGTCTGGAACAGAATGAAAGTTGTATGATAAAGGCCATGATGTCAGACGGGGCTGCTTGCCCAATTCTTAACCCTCTTGAAATAAAGATCAATCAGTTAATCAATCAATCAATCAATCAATCAATAAATCTCTCTCAGAGACATGCACAAATTATTAGAAACCTGTTACTCTATTACGTGACCAGAGTTGCATATTTTCGGAAGTAATACCGAAATGATCAAAATACTACTTTTGAAAAGAAATAATAATCGTAATTACTGCTTACTTAAATCTCAATTTCACGTGTTCATTTTTCAACCCTCTATATTTTAAATGGGGACCGGCTAGCGCAGTGGTTAGAGCACTCGTCTAGCATCCGAATGGTCGAAAGTTCGAATCTCCAGCTGAGTGGGATTTTTTTTTCCGACCAGTACAGCCCTCGAGGTCGAGCCAGCCTCATAAAATGGGTACCAGAGAAAATCTGGGAAGGAAAGGCAGCGAGGAAAGGAACTGGCCACTCTACCTCATACATTGATGGCCCAGCATAATGAGGTCTCTAACGCTTCATCCTCTACGCTATTTGCTATGGGGCTATCTTTATCTATCTACATGTTAATACCCGAATGTTAATGCCAGATATACAAGCATTTCAATCACGAAAGAAACGTAGTGGGTAGAGAATAAAGACTGTTAACTCTTGTCTACCATGTTTTGTATTCCAGCACACATTTTTGTGGATGATGCTATGGAGTTTAACGAGGAAGGGACCGCAATACCGAACATGTTCGTCAGGCAGTTGGTCGCAGTCATCGATGAAGCTGCAAGGTAAAGCTCATTATATGACTATGTAACAGACAGTCGTAGCTGTAATATGTCTTATGTTGTAACGATCTGTTTGCTTTTTCCAACATTCTCATACTTTTACGTTTATTTATTCTTCACTCCCCCCCCCCGCCTGGTTCGTATAGTTATGTGCTATAGACAGGGGCGTTTTAAACCGCACAAAAGGCCCCCCCCCCCAAGCCTGGTTCGTATAGTTATGTGCTATAAACAGGGGCGTTTTAAACCGCAAAAAAGGCCCCCCAAGCCTGGTTCATATAGTTATGTGCTATAAACAGGGGCGTTTTAAACCACAAAAAGGCCCCCAAGCCTGGTTCATATAGTTATGTGCTATAGACAGGGTCGTTTTAAACCACAAAAAGGCCCCCCAAGCCTGGTTCGTATAGTTATGTGCTATAAACAGGGATGTTTTAAACCGCAACCCCCCCCCCCCAAATCGGAGCCCCTAGACTAAATTTAATAAAGACATCCCTATCTAGGCCCCTTGGCTAAACTTCTTAAAGGCACTCCCACCTGAACTCCTATGTTAGATTTAATAAAATCTAGGCCCCTAGGCTAAACTTAGTAAAAGGAATTCCAAACCTGGGCCCTAGACTAAACTTAGTGAAGTCATTTTCCCGTCCCCCACCCCCTCCCCCCGTCTATCTTTTGATATATAGCCTGATTTCCCCTCTAGTTATGCTCTCTATTATTAATATATGACTTTGTATTACTCAGATCAAACACAGCCGATACGTCACCGTCTTTTGGATAACATAATGTGCTGGCTGAGCATCAAACGGTCATAAATGATTGTCCCAGAAACAGTAGTCTATGAATTAGATAACTGAATCTTGTTATTTAGTTCATATTTTAAACGTCTTTTACCTACCATCTTCAGTGCTTCTAGGTCATAAAAACTGCGTGGAATGCTATCTTTCAAGAAGTCAAGCTCTTTTTTAAACAAAATATGAATCGGCTATATCTCCTCCAAGTGGAACCGTGCTAATGAAAGCTATGAAATAAGAGACATTTTAAAAAAAAAACCCGCTAAGTCAATAGTACATTCTTTCGCCATGTACATCACGTGGGCTTCTGCTAGATCATGGAACGAACAAGCTTAGCCAGCATATCTAGCAGTGTGAGATACACTGTACAAGGGAAGATTAATGATTGTTAAATAGCCACACAACATTGCTTTGTTTGACCATGGATTTTTCCTCTTGTGCCAATATTTGGTTTTTGAATATCAGGTTTTACTGAGACCTTGAAAACGCTTTTTTTTCTTACAAAAAAAAAGAAAGTCAATACTTGTTCTTGAAGTAATAAAGAAAAAGGCCAAGTAAATAGAGAAGACAAGAAGACAGCAACTCTCGATTTCGGTATATTGCGTAATAGCAGGTTATGCTTTCGGTTTACCTAAGAAAACATTCTGTAGGCGTTTCTAAACTCTAGTAGTAACAGGGAAAAAACGAAGGTTGATAAATGACATTAAGGAGGAACCCGGTCAACGGGAATCTTTATTTTAAGTTTCTCATTCTTTTACATTTGGCAACATTCATTTTAATGCAGCAATAAAAATGTTAACAATGCTTGGAAAAATATATTTTAATTTTTGTATTACTTTTCTGAGGCATTGACTGCTGTAATTTCTTCTTTATGTCCGCCTCTGGCTTAATTTCATAATCTGTAACTCGTCGATATATACAGTATATATATATATATATATATATATATATATATATATATATGTATATGTATATATATACAGGTATGTTTGTGTGTCGATATACAAATGCCTTTGAGACCTGGACACTTAACAGAACAGCTGGGAAACATAAATGCCTTTGAACAGAAGAGTCCTTCAAATATCATGGAGAGAGAGAGAGAGAGAGAGAGAGAGAAACACCACAAGAACAAATATATCCATACTACAAGAACAAAATACTGAATAAAGTTGGCTAGTAAGAAAGATTAAATAAAGAAAACTGAAATATTTTGAAAATATTAAACGTCATGATAATTTAGAGAAGACCGTCTTGGAAGGTTACATAATGGGAAAAAGAAAAAGAGGAAGACCGAGGTGAAGATGGCTGCAATGCATCACTAATGAATAACACGAGACTCGTCGATAATGAAAGTGCACAATATGCCTTAGTAAATTTGTTCCTAAAGTAGCTTTTTTCCCCTGTAGAGTAAAATCTTAATTTTTTTCACCATCACAGGCCATTTACAAGACATTCATATAGCTTTGTTAAAAAGTACAAATTCAACTAAGTGGTTGTTTTTTTTTTCTTTTAGATATTCACATTTTAATCTCCATTTGGCGACTTGCTCTATATATGGGATATTTAGGGTTTCTGTAGTTTCCTCCCTCCATCTCTTTCCTGGGTGGCCTCTCCCTAGTGTTTCTTACGTGAATGTTCTCTATGGTACACTGCCTGGCGATAGCCGTGTACCGTGACCAAATCATTATTATTTATATTACACATTTTAATACATAAACTTATCAGCGGGCAGAGATATTAAAACAAGAGAGAAAATCAAAGAAGATTTAGAGATAGAGAAGATAAATGTTAGAAGAGTATAGTTTGATATTTTGTGCTGGATGAAGATTGCAAAATGTGATGTGCGTCAAAAATTTTAATTGAGAAGATGATAAAGATATATAAAGATGTGTTACGCTGTGTCACTGTTGAGCAGACCAGGCCACTTGCTACACCAGAACATTTCCTCAGGTGTAGGCCGTGAAACCTTAAATGATATTATTAACTAATTCGAAAATAATTTTAGAGTCTGAAAATTTCAAACACTTTAATAATAATAATAATAATTCATGTTCCGTAGCATCTGTATGTCATAAATGTGTTAAGTGTTAGTGCCTTCACATTTCTAGGTCAGTACAGCGTTTGAGCCTTTGAGGTAAGGATGCCTGACAGCACCTCTCCTTGCTGTCTTTTGTTTTCCCAAGTTTCGGTTGAGGTGATCCCGGTACAGAAAAAAAAAGAAAATTATGCCCGAATGTGAAATCGAACCTGGGACCTTCTGATCGACAAACCAATGCACTAACCACTACACCACGGCGACGGGCATTAAAAAAAAAAGAGTTAAAAACCAACATAGGCCCGATTCCTGGGGCACGTAGATTAATGAGACATTAGAACAGTAATGTTGTATGTAAATTAACTTTTAAATCTACTCTGATGCTGGGGGTTTTGTGTGTGTGTGTGTGTGTGTGTGTGTACGCGCGCGCGCGCAATTTTTGCATTAGTCAGGAAAAACAAATGTTAACTGAAGGCAGATATGTCGTACCTTTCAGTTTACAAATTAATTTAAACACACAGTGAACGTGCATATGGGCAGGCAGTGAACGTGCGCTACGCTTCTACATTTAACAAGAATGTCGCCACATTTTCTGCACTTTTTAAAGTTTTGTAATTCCTCCCTGCACCAGTTTAGATGTTCCTGGAATACCACCTTTAAACAGAAAATATATTTCGTTGCCAGAAGTAAGCTGGAGTATACACATGCTCTGTTGTGTCGTTGCTACACACAACGTTTCTCAAGCAGTGTACTTATGAAGTTTATACACGATTACTTTCATATGGAAACATCCAGATGGTTAGTTTAATATGGAAACATTTAAAAGTTTAGTTTAGTATGGAAACATTTAAAAGTTTAGTTTAATGTGGAAACATTTAAAAGTTTAGTTTAGTATGGAAACATTTAAAAGTTTAGTTTAATGTGGAAACATCTAAAAGTTTAGTTTAATATGGAAACATCTAAAAATATAATTTAATATGGAAACGTCTAAAAGTTTTAGTTTAATTTTGTTTAAATGAGCGGTTTTATTATTTTATAAAACACTACCCCAGTATTAGATTCCTCCTCCCCTCCCATTTACCACTCTCTACCCCCTTCCCTATCTATCTCTCTTTGTCTCTCCCAAACATACACACAGAGAGAAAGAAAAACTGTATCAGGGAGTCACAACACAGATAAGCACATGTAATACACGCACTCACACACACACGCCACAGCATCTCTACCTTTCCTCCCCCGTCTCCTGACAGAAAACTCATTGATAATTGAAACTGCATGTAAGCAAAAGCGACTAAATCTCCCTTCACGTGTAAATAACATTACTCAGCTACCCCAACATCGTAACATCTATGACATGCTCCGTAGCTTTCCGTAGCTTTTTTTTTTTTTTTTAACAAAAAAGTTCATGAAACAAATCAGGTTCTTATTAAAGGCAGGTGAAATATGTATCAATGAGGAAAAAGTGGAAGAAGTGGAGAGTTTTGAATATCTTGGATCACTGCTAACTAATAATGGAGATACAATGAAGGAAATTAAAAGGAGGACATCTATCGCTCTTCAGAAAGTAAAACAACTAAAGAATCTATGGAGAGGAGCAGACAGAACCACAAAAATATTTAAGGGCATGCATCTTTCCCATCGCAACATATGCCTGTGAGACCTGGACTCTTAACACAACAGCTGAGAAACACATAAATGCCTTTGAATGTAAATGCTACAGAAGAGTTCTTCAAATATCATGGACACAAAAAGAACAAATGTATCCATACTACAAGAACTTAATATTGAACAAGGCTGGCTAGTAAAGAGGATTAAAGAGAGAAAACTTAAATATTTTGGACACATTAAACGTCATGATAATCTAGAGAAGACCGTCTTGGAAGGGTACATATTGGGGAAAAAGAAAGAGAGAAAGACCAAGGCGAAGATGACTGCAAGACATCGTTGATAATCTGCAAATGGATACATGAGCAGCAGGCCATCTTGCTCACAACCGAGAGGCCTACAGGAGTGCTGTTTGGGAGGCAAAGTTCCGCAAGGGACATGCAAATGAATGAATGAATGAATTAAAGTAAGACTTCCACGAATTGGCAACAGGGAATCTTAGCTAAATGTAAATGCAACAAAAGAAACCATAACCATCTCTCTTTCTCTCTCTCTCTCTCTCCTCTCTCTCTCTCTGGAGAATGAAAGATTGAGTGATAAAGGACAGAATGTAAGGCTGACCTGGGCGCCCAATTCTTCACCCTTTTAAAATAAAGATCATTCATTCATTCATTCATTCATTCATTCTCTCTCTCTCTCACCATTAACCCCTTTCTTCTTTGCCCAAATAAATTTGGTGCACGGAACCATCAAGGCACTTTCAGTGGCTTCCCGCTTTACTTTGCAGGGCGAAATAACAGTAAGAAAAAAAGCCTTACAGCGATGCTGAAGGCTTGAGATGTTGATACAAGGCGTTTCCCTCCCAGGCTTGTAATACGGTGCCCACCATCTTTGCTTCGGAGCACTCGAAAAGTTCACTGCTCCGAACGTGTTGTTGACATTGTTACGTCATTTATCGCTCTAGCAGTTCTCTCACATTTTGTGCGACTGTCTCTAATAATTGCCCCCGCCGTCTTTTTTTTTAATGGATCGTCTCATGGCTGTAATATCCTTTCCTGTATTTTATTTCTATAGTAGTTCCGCTTTTTTTTCCCTTTCGTCTAATAACTGCATTCATTTCCAGAGTCTTTACCCGGATCTGAGCTATTTTTTGGAAATACCGCGTAGGTCAGTGTACAGGAGCCGCGTTAGCGCCATGTATTTAGACGCTGGCTTACAGATCAGGCGAATCTTGAGAACATATGGAATTCAAAAGTTATAAGCACAAAAACCAAGTTAAGACTATTCAATTCAAATGTCACCCTCATTTATGCATGCGAAAGCTGGAAAACAACCAAAGAAATAGACAAGAAATTAAACTCTTTTGAAAACAAATGCCTAAGGAAAATACTCGGCATCAAGTGGAACGAATTCAAGAACAATGAAGAGATAAGACAGATGACTGAACAACAACCAGTCTCATGGGTGATCAGGAAAGGAGATGGACATATGTTGGTCACGTGATGAGAAGAAATGATCAGAGAATCCCAAAACAAGCTATCAAGTGGAGCACAACAGGCCAAAGAAAAAGAGGCAGACCTCGTGAAACTCTAAAGAGGACATTGTTAAGAGAGGCCAAATTAACAGCCATAAAATCCCTTGATGAGGTTGAAAGACTCGCCGAAGACAGGAAAAATTGGCGAACTACTTTGCGAGCCCTATGTGACGTTTAACGGCACGGGAATGATATAAGATAGGATTACAGATCAGGCGACCCGGTTTTCAATTTCCACTCACCAAGGTAGCGGTCAGACTGTGGCTCGCAAAAAAAAAAAAAAGGTTCACCCAGCGTCAAGAAAAACGGGTACAAAGATTAATGCCCTGGGAAAGAAGGGGAATGACATCGCTAGCTACGGAGTTCGTGCTACTAGCGACACTAGTGGGCAGTTTCTGGTCAACTGTTGACTAGGCAGCAGAGCACTTATGGTTTGACCGTGTGCAATGACCCTGGTACACAACTCATAACTTTATCTTTACTTTTTGTTTGTACAGTGCACAGATTTGAGAATGGTCTATCAAGTGTTGGTCTTTCTCCTCCTATTAACCTACTTCTCGCATCTTGGCCCTTCAGTTGACTCTTTAGGTATTTTGTTTGTGTAGAAAAAACTCTTGGTATAGTTAAGTAGGTAAGGTAAAGGTAAAATCCCCGTTTCCATACCATTATGACATTCTGGGGATACGGTGTTAGGTCCGTATTTCAGCACATGGAAGTATGATGTGTTCAGTATCTCGAATGGCCGCATGTACATTATCAGAATTCTCCGGTTTCCATTTTTAGAGACCGATCCGCATATCTTTAAACGCCATAAGGCTTCTGGCTCCATTTGTTTGTTTGTTTGTTTGTTTGTTTCTTTCTTTCTTTCTTTATTTCAGTAAAAAGTAACATTTGTCTCCCTTTACAATAATCCAATTACCTCCCTTTTTTGTAGTGCTATGTCATGCATTATATATAAATGTTTAAAAATAGGAAACATGAGTCTGTCACGTCTAAAAGTGTTTTGCTTAGGTTTTTTCAAGGTCTAACCACAGAGTCCTGTACTCTGTTTTCTATGTCGGGTATTAGAAAGCCGCTTCTAGCACTTATGGACAACGTATTGTCAAGCAAGGAACTTCCTCATGTGAATAATTACAAAATTAGCAAGACTGGCTGGTTCGTTTTCTTCGATTTTCCTTCTATTTTAGACAGTTATTTCCAGTTGCAATGGCCTTCCCAGTCATATTAAGAGAACTCCCTTGTCTCTTACTTTAAATGTATGCACCATAACCATTTCCAGCTTCATTGTTTCAGTAGTCACTTTAGCATAGTTTTCGTTTGACCGAGTATTTTGTTTGTATGTCCTTTAATTTCACGTATTTGACGAATTCTGCTCGTAAGTGAAGAAAGGGGGAAGAGACGCAATACTGAAAGTGAATGAGACATCCGATATTTATAAATGACTACCTGTGGTACATACCCATATATATCCATACCAAAAGAATTTAATCTTGAAGAAGGTTGGCTAGTAAAGAGGATTAAAAAGAGAAAGCTTAAATATTTTGGACACATTAAACGTCATGAGAATTTAGAGAAGACCATCTTGGACGGGTACATAATGGGAAAAAAGAAAGAGAGGAAGATCAAGATGAAGATGGCTGCAAGACATCGTTGATAATCTGCAAATGGATGCATCAGCAGCAGGAATCTTGCTTACAACTGAGAGGCCTACAGGAGAGATGTTAGAGAGGCAAAGGGGCATGCAAATGACTGACTGACCTGTGGTCAGGGCTGGTGAACCATGGCCAATCAGAACACTGTCCAACTTTCCTATAGAGCCATCTTAAAACACACAATAGTCTAGTCGAGTGAAAATGAATCGAAATGGAAAGGAAAGCCTGTTCTTACAAATGGGAAGGAAAGTCTGTTCTTACAAATGGGAAGGAAAGCTTGTTCTTACAAATGAGAAGGAAAACCTGTTCTTACAAATGGGAAGGAAAGCCTGTTCTTACAAATGGGAAAGAAAGCCTGTTCTTACAAATGGGAAGGAAAGCCTGTTCTTACAAATGGGAAGGAAAACCTGTTCTTACAAATGGGAAGGAAAGCTTGTTCTTACAAATGAACCGTTTCAAAGTCGGATATGCCTGACCTAACGCCAAAGATATCAGAGTCTAGATGTAAGGTGTGATATTATACTGTGCACCTAACGCCCTATTTAGGACGAAGAAGAAGAAGAAGAAGAGAAGAAGAAGAAGAAGAGGACGAAGAAGAAGAAGAAGAGGACGAAGAAGAAGAAGAAGAGGAAGAAGAAGAGGAAGAAAAAGAAGAGGAAGAAGAAGAGGAAGAAGAAGAAGAGGAAGAAGAAGAGGAAGGGGAAGAAGAAGTTCTGCTGAATGTGAATAAATAATCATAACTTTCAGCATTTGTATTGTATTTTGCTGTGCTATACTATTTTCTTGATCAACTGAAAACAGTCGTCTTAAGGGCATAGTTTAGTTCTTCTTGAGGGCTCACACGGGTAACATTTTCAAATATACTTATCCAAATCAGTCTTATCAAAATTATTTTTTTATCCAGTGTTTCATTATCCCGCTGTTAAAGTGCTGTATGTATTGACAAACTACTTGCTACTGGTAACTTTGTATGCTGCGTAGAGTGCAGCACTACACAACACGCTTGATGCACGAAGGAAGTGAGGAATTCTTGCTCTTTCAAAGGTCCATAAAGTACAAGTTTGACCCAGAATACTGCACGTCAAGAATAGAAACTAGTAAGAGCCACATATTAAAAGTAGCCCATTAAATATTTCACTAAGTAAACATTGATTTACCAATCCCCCATATTTGCTCACTTGAATAGGAGCTTTTATAAGCATTTTAACCCGCGTTACGCCTTGTATAGCTCGGAGCGATAATTCACTTTGTGCATTACGTTTTCTGTAGGCAGTTAACATCCCTGTGATTTATCCAGAGTTAAATCAGACTGGATTAGAAAAGGAGGAGGAGGTTTTCTTTTTTAAAATGTAGGATGTCAGGCGTTGGGGTGGAAGATGGGAGAAAGAACATGCGCATAAGATAAAGAGCGATGTTTTATAATGTTTATGCTGAGAATACCTTTCATGTTGCAGTATGTTAAAATGGGGACTTATATAGAGTTCATGTGAGCTTCTACACAATAATACACTACACAGAGTTCATGTAAGCTTCTACATAATAATACAGTACATAGAGTTCATAGAGTTCATGTGAGCTTCTTTATCTAATACACTACATAGAGTTCATGTGAACTTTTACACAATAATACAGTACATAGAGTTCATGTGAACTTCTACACAATAATACAGTACATAGAGTTCATGTGAACTTCTACACAATAATACACTACATAGAGTTCATGTGAGTTTCTACACAATAATACACTACGTAGAGTTCATGTGAACTTTTACATAATAATACAGTACATAGACTTCATGTGAACTTCTACACAATAATACAGTACATAGACTTTGTGAACTTCTACACAGTAATACAGTACATAGATTTCATGTGAACTTCTACACAATAATACAGTACATAGATTTCATGTGAACTTCTACACAATAATACAGTACATAGAGTTCATAGAGTTCATGTGAGCTTCTTTATCTAATACACTACATAGAGTTCATGTGAACTTTTACACAATAATACAGTACATAGAGTTCATGTGAACTTCTACACAATAATACAGTACATAGAGTTCATGTGAACTTCTACACAATAATACACTACATAGAGTTCATGTGAGTTTCTACACAATAATACACTACATAGAGTTCATGTGAACTTTTACATAATAATACAGTACATAGACTTCATGTGAACTTCTACACAATAATACAGTACATAGACTTTGTGAACTTCTACACAGTAATACAGTACATAGATTTCATGTGAACTTCTACACATTAATACAGTACATAGATTTCATGTGAACTTCTACACAATAATACAGTACATAGATTTCATGTGAACTTCTACACAATAATACAGTACATAGATTTCATGTGAACTTCTACACAATAATACAGTACATAGACTTCATGTGAGCTTCTACACAATAATACAGTACATAGAGTTCATGTGAGCTTCTACACAATAATACAGTACAAATACTTCATGTGAACTTCTACAACAATAACACAGTACATAGATTTCATGTGAACTTCTACACAATAATACAGTACATAGATTTCATGTGAGCTTCTACACAATAATACAGTAAATAGACTTCATGTGAGCTTCTACACAATAATACAGTACATAGAGTTCATGTGAGCTTCTACACAATAATACAGTACAAAGACTTCATGTGAACTTCTACAACAATAATATAGTACATAGAGTTCATGTGAGCTTCTACACAATAATACAGTACAAATACTTCATGTGAACTTCTACAACAATAATACAGTACATAGATTTCATGTGAACTTCTACACAATAATACAGTACATAGATTTCATGTGAGCTTCTACACAATAATACAGTACATAGAGTTCATGTGAGTTTCTACACAATAATACAGTACAAAGACTTCATGTGAACTTCTACAACAATAATACAGTACATAGAGTTCATGTGAGCTTCTACACAGTAATACAGTACATAGAGTTCATGTGAATATCTGCACAAAAATAGAGTACATAGTTTTCTAATATATGTTTTCTCACTAATGGAGTATATATATTTCAAGTAAAGTTTTACACACTTGTGCGGTGCATCTGCTCCTATTAAACTCTTATAAATAGGTTCAGTACGTATACTTCTGGTAAATTCTTACACATTGTTAAAGTACATATAATTCTAGTAATGTTACAGAACATATCATTCTAGTAAATTCTTACATTCTGGTATAATGCATATGTTTATTCTAAACACTTTCAGATTGTTATAGTGGAGGTAAGGTTGGCCGAATCGAAAGGCACGCTATCTGTCGGTCAGATCTCGGACTGTGGACACCTATAAACTGTCTGTGTCCTCCAGTTTGTCTGGATTCTCTCCAGTGCTACGGAGTGCGTGCACTGAGCTGAGTTTTCCTTCTTCCCAGGAAGAGATCGGAGAGCTCATGGATTTGTCCGACACAATAGTGATGATAACCCTTTAACATTTTAACGTTGGTACAAATATCGTCGGAGTTGGTATCCCTGATGCTCGGTTGGTTTTGATGCGAGTTTCCATAACAGTTTATTTTTTCTCCATCTAAAGTCGCCTCTAGGTGGGTCCCAGGATAAGGTTGTTAGCCTTAAGCCCAACTCTTGGTACAGGATATTAGGCAGATCAAGCGGAATTCCACTGATTTGTGCATGGCGACAAGAGCATTAAAAAATGCCCGCCTTCTTGCAAGTCACTACTGGAAGGGTCGGACACGTGAAAGTCTAAAGAGGACACTGTTAAGAGAGGCCATATTAGTAGGCATAAAATCCCTTGATGAGGTTGAGCATTATGTAAGCTTTTGGTGTAAGCTTATTAAAATTGGAGAAGTACAATGATCTGGTCAAGCAAATGAGGCAGGGGGCAGGAATCAGGGCAAAAGTGATAGCTCTAGAAGTCGGAGCAAAAGGATTCGTAGCAACATCAGCATATGACTTATGTAAGCAACTGGGCATAGAGGGACAAGCAAGAGCAAGGGCAGTGAGAAGCCTTTTAGAAACAGCAGAAAAGGCCTCATGCTGGCTGTGGATTATGCGAAACAAGCATTGGGAACATAAGTAATTTCATTTGCCACAACCAATACCAGTCCTCCATAGCTAAATCGCTAAAGACGCACTTCAAAAAAAAAGTGCAGTGGCAACTGGAAGATCACGGGTTCAATCCCAGGACCGGAAAAAAAGCAACAACTCACAAGACCTCTGGGAGTCATGACCCAGAGGGGCCCACCCCCCTTAGAGTGTCAGGAGTTTAATAGGGCCGAAACACTTGTCTGGGGGGGGGGGGGTACTTCCTCTGATGATCTAAAGGTGTTGTGTTGTTGTTCCGCTCTCTATGGTAGAGAGTTTCCTGTATATGAAAAGCTCGCCGAGAACAGGAAAACTTGGCGAACTACCATGCGAGTCCTATGTGGCGATTAATGACACGGGAAGGATGTAGGATGTAAGACAGATATCTAACCTCCTAGTAACCTTTCACACACTGGTTGAGATAGTAGTAGTAGCAGCACCAGTAGCAGTATCAGCAGCAGCAGTAGTAGTGGTAGTTGTAGTAGTAGTAATAGGAGTAGTAGCAACAGCAGCATTAGTGATGGTAGTAGTAGTAGCAGCAACAATAGCAGTTGTAGTAGTAGTAGCAGCAGCATTAGTGGTGGTAGTAGTAGTAGTAGCAGCAGCATTAGTGGTGGTAGTAGTAGCAGTAGCAGCATTAGTGGTGGTAGTAGTAGTAGTAGCAGCAGCATTAGTGGTGGTAGTAGTAGCAGTAGCAGCATTAGTGGTGGTAGTAGTAGTAGTAGCAGCAGCATTAGTGGTGGTAGTAGTAGTAGCAGCAGCAGCATTAGTGGTGGTAGTAGTAGTAGCAGCAGCAGCATTAGTGGTGGTAGTAGTAGTAGCAGCAGCATTAGTGGTGGTAGTAGTAGTAGCAGCAGCAACATTAGTGGTGGTAGTAGTAGTAGTAGCAGCAGCATTAGTGATGGTAGTAGTAGTAGTAGCAGCAGCAGCATTAGTGGTGGTAGTAGTAGTAGTAGCAGCAGCAACATTAGTGGTGGTAGTAGTAGTAGTAGCAGCAACATTAGTGGTGGTAGTAGTAGTAGCAGCAGCAGCAGCATTATTGGTGGTAGTAGTAGTAGCAGCAGCAGCAGCATTAGTGGTGGTAGTAGTAGTAGCAGCAGCAGCAGCATTAGTGGTGGTGGTAGTAGTAGTAGCAGCAGCAGCAGCAGTAGTGGTGGTAGTAGTAGTAGCAGCAGTAGCACTAGCAGCAATAGTAGTAACTTGGGAAACGGTCAGGATTCTTCTAAATGTTAAAGGTTTACACTTTTTCTTCTATTGCAGCGCTGTCCACGAGTTTGAGATCAGTCTGCTCCACCCTGTTAAGATCCCGACCCCGTACGGAGGGCGCCTGGTGTGGACCTTGCCTGGAGGAAACCTCCTGATCGCTCATATCAAAGACAAGCATAAGATCAGACACAAGAAGAGATGGTCTCAGGTGAGACGCGCTCATAGTTGACTTGCAGAATTCATTTACAAGACAAGGGGAATAACTGGATTTTTTCATAAAGGGAATTAATTACCATAGACAAAATAATCGTGCTTCAAATTGTCAAAAACAAACTGAAAAAAAAAGACGCCAGCGCATACTACGAGTTCAGTTCAAGTGCCATGCCGCGTGGCGTAGGCGATCATTTCTCTCCACACTTCCCTGTCTTTAGACTTGATTATGAGATCCGCCGGTGACTTTCTTCTTAGTCGCACTGACAGCCCATCCAGTAATTTTTCTCTCTGTATTCCTCTGTCTATTATTCCTTCAATTTTTCCAGTTGCCACAGTATGTTCCAATTTTCCTCTTCTCAGGAAATTTCCTATAAATCTCACTTGCCTACGTCTGATCTTTGCTATAATTTGCTTTTTAACTCCAGCCTTACTTAAGACTTCTTCATAAGTTTTCTTGGCTGTCCATGGTACCTTCAACATCCTTCTTATAAACCAAATCTCCATGGCCTCCATTTCTCGCTGTATTCTCTTATTCATAGACCATGCTTCACACCCATAAAATAAAATTGGCTCGATGTAACATTTAAGTGCTCGGAATCTTGTTTCCATTGATATGGATCTGTTGCACAAGATGTGTCTCATTGTCTGGAATGTTGACTTGGCCTGAGCAAATCTGTTTTTTATTTCGTTGTGACATTTCCCATCAGTTGTTATAATTGTTCCTAAGTACTTGAATCTATCAACTTGTTTCAGATTTGTGCCATCGATGGTAGTGCTACATTTTGGTGATATTCTTTTCTTTGAGATGACCATCTCTTCAGTCTTCTTTTTGTTCAGGCTGAGACTTTTATTTGTACTTTCACGAACCACGATATCCAGAAGAGCCTGTAGCACCCCTTCACTTTTAGCAATCAGAACTGTGTCGTCTGCATATCTTTAGTTGTTATAGTTGTACCCGCCAACTGATATTCCTGGCAAGTTCTATATATTTCTCATTATGTTTTCGCTGTACAAGGAGAAGAGGTCAGGAGAAAAAAACACATCCTTGTCTCACTTCCAGTTTTATGTCTTGGAATGCTTCTATTTGGTTCTCAACCCTGGTTGCTGCCGATATATGTTTTTGATAAGTTTCAGACCTTTCCCATCTATGTTGATGTCTTCCAGCATTCTTATAATTTCTGTGTGTCTCACTTTATCAAATGTAATCTATGAAGCATAAGTATAGGTCCATTTTTACTTATTTTGATCTCTCCGTCAGTGTTTTTATTATATATATATGGCATTACTTGTACGTTTTCCTTCGACGAAGCCGCACTGTTCTTCGGCGATTTCTGGTTTTATTCTGCCCCTAACTCTTCTCATAACAATACGAAGTAGGATTTTGGTAACATGACTCATAAGACTAATTGTTCGATGATCTTCACATTCAACTGCACCTTGTTTCTTTGGTAGGGCAATGAAAATTGATTGCAAAAGATCTGATGGGACATAGTTACTGTTATAGATGTCATTCAACAATCTGGTAATTATTTCTATGCCAAGCTCTCCTAATGCTTCCAATTCTTTCTTGGTGATTTTATCTAGTCCTGGTGCTTTGTTCTTCTTCATGTGTTTGATGGCTTCTTCCACTTCTGCTTTTAATATGGGAGGCCCGTCACTATTATTTCGTCTATCTATTTCGCTTATATTGTCCTCACAGAGTTCTCTAATGCATTCGCTCCATCTTGCCATTATTTCATCTCCGTCCATTATTGTATGCCCCTCCTTTGAGTTCAGGCAACCAGTCTTGTGGTATGTCCTTTTGTTTGTTAACTCCTTTATTTGTTTGTACATATAGCTTGCGTTTCCATGATGGTGTGTCTCTTTTTCACTACATTTCTTATTTAGCCACACCTCCTTAGCTTTATCGCATTTGTGTCTTGTTTCTTTATTTATTTTGTCATATTCATCTTTATCTTCCTTAAGACTTCTTCAATCCATTAGTTGAAACATTTCTTCTGTCATCCACCCCTTGTTTAGCGTGTTTTTTATTTGGGGGTAGGATTTAAGTAGATGTTTGCTGAGTCGAGTCTATACTACGAGCACAAAACCATTTTCGCATAAAATTACGAAGTCTTATAAATAATACGAACATTAAATAAAGCGCTACTGAACTTTTCCCATTTAATTTATTGTACGAGTATAATGTAACTAGCTACGTCGTGTATAAACGATCTGAAGTCAACCCCTTGTAGAAAGCGAATAATGATGCTATCATGAAATAAGCTGTCATGAAATTTCTGTTAAGAAAAGCTTCATGAATGAAACAACAGCTGGGGAAAGTGTGTCTCTAGACTTATTTAATGAGAACTTACTTCCTACCTTGTCTATTTTTCGTGAGCAGTCCCCTTCTCTGTATGAAGTTACAATGAATGTTTGCTGGGGACATAATCTTACATGTCGCTGCCAAAATAAAATGATATTTTTTAAAAAGTGATGCTATAAAAAAGGTACGAAAAAAGTATTTGGAAAGTTTGGTGGAAATGCAAATATTTGTCTAGTCTTGTCTTCTCTTGTCTCCTTTCTCGTATACTCTTCAGTGTTGAGGGGTAGGAACAGATCTCTTGATATAACTAGGCGATTTGCTTCATTTAACGGGATATTTAAGGTTTCGGTAATTTCCTCACTCAAACTCTCGTATGGGCGGTCTCTGTCTTTGTTTCTTACAATTCATAAAGTGACAGTTTTTCTATGGTATAATGTCTGGCGGTAGTCGTCTAACATGGCCAAACCATCCGACTTGCTCTTTCTGGATATACAGAGGTTATTTCAGCCCTTGCCCTGATGATGCCACTTCTAATTTTGTCTCTTCTTGTCAAATTTAGTATTCTCTTTGAACATCTCATTTCTGTCGTGATGATTTTTCCTTTTGTTTGGCTGTTTTTGCTATGCTATGTTATTTCTTTCCCAAAGTGACTCATCGTTGAACATTATGTAAGGGCAGTAAATGCAATAAATAAAAGATAATTCACAGATTAATGCTCCTTATGAGGTGTACGCGACCACATTGGCTGGTGAGAATACTTAAATGCTAGCAAATATAAAGAAATGTCTTTCGCGTTAACTGAGTCATTATAAGGAAAGAAGTCGATTTTTAATGTCCACATTTTAAATCTATTCATCCTAACAAATATGACATGTGTACTTAACTCGTATTTCAGGTCATGTACATGTACTACCTGCTTGGGTACCGGCTCCTGGGCCAACAAGACGAGTCTTTCAACTCCTCCACTCTGGAAAGAGATGAGAAATGGAAGAGCACCAGTAATCACTTCGTCAAGGGCAATCTCTTCAAGTACATCCCAGAGAGAGTGCTGGTGCAGGTAGGCTGGGAGTGGTTTATGAAACTCTCATTAAGTAATAGAAAAAGAGAACTGGATTAATGATTTCAGAACGGCGAAAAATAGGAATCAAGTGGTCATGAGAAGGAAAGTTTTTGATGAAATACAGGTTTCAGAATTTCTTTCTTTTGTTTTTTTTATTTCGATCAATGTCTTTCCTTTCCCTGAATTTCCATATTTCGAACCTTCATAAGTGTCTAATAGCATTGAAAAGTATCTTTAATTCATCAGTTTTCGTAGCTCCCTCGTTTGTCCACAGTAATGAACGTTAATCTACCCAACAATAAAACCTCAGTCCACTGAGTCACTTTATTTATTTTCATAGTCCTTATATAAGACTTGTTCTTTGTTTCATATCCTTTACAGAATCCCTGAGTTCTTTGGTTAAATAAAAGAGACATTCAGAGTATGTGCAAAGTGTCTTTTATCATATGCATATGCAGTCTTTTTTTGTAATGGGTATACAAAAAGTAACTTTGGTCATATGCAGTTTCATTGTTTTCATGTGTATGTGAAGAATATATATGTGTCATGTGTCTTGTGCAGAGTTACTTTTATCATATATTTTATGCGCAGATATCTTTGTAGTATAGTTCTGAAAACATAAGATAAACGCTACCAGTTATTTTTCGGTTTCCTTTCTTTTCTCTGTACGTCTTACATCTTACGTCCTTCCCGTGCCGTTAAAAACGTCAGGGCTCACCACGATTTCCTGTTTTCTGCGAGTTTTTATTTCATTCTCGTCAGGGAATCTTATGCCCACTAATGTAGCCTCTCTTAACAATGTTCTCTTTAGAGCTTTACATGGATCCACCTTTTTCTTCGTCCTGTAGTGCCCCATTTGATAGCTTGTTTCGGGATTCTCTTATTGTTTCTTCACATCACGTAATCGATATATTCATCTCCGTTCTTTTATCACTGATGAGGCAGGTTGTTGTGTGCTTTTCTTCCTTATCTCTGCATTGATCAATCTACTGTATTTTCCATGTACGGAGTTAACAGAAAAGTGATATGACGTTTCGCTGTATTTCCAGAAGAGTTAGTGTAATGATGCAAGAACTGATTACTATAGGAGTTGTCTGTTCCATGGACGTATGGAACAGCTTTTGCACTGTCACGTGCAAGCCAAGGCTCAAATAATCTTCTTCTCAGCATATAATTGGCTTTTGTTCCTAGATTATTTTTTTTTTACGACGATCAATACGAAGATGGAAAAGAGGCACAGAGAGAGAGAGAGAGAGAGAGAGAGAGAGAGAGAGAGAGATATGCAGACAAAAACGCAGAAAAAGTACACACGTTTGGAATGTCCGTAACTAGTGGAAACAAATATTTCTTCCTTATTGCCCGAATTACTGTTATCTGCTCGATAATTCTGAAAACGTGTCATTTGACATATAAAAAGTAAAATCCCCGTTTCCATGACATTAAAGCATATTTGGGATACGGTGTTAGGCCCGTAAACCAAGACCTTCGGCACATGAAAGTCTGATGTGGTCAGTGTCACACTTGGCGGTATTTACCTTCCCAGATTTCTCTGGTGCCCATTTTTAGAGTTTTGGTGTAGACCCCGGGGCCTTTTTTGGTGCGTACCAGGAAAGATCCCACTGCTGGGACTTGACCCCGGTACCACTGGATTAGTAAACCGAGCGCCTAACCACTCAGCTAACCAGGCCGCCCATTTAAGATGCAGAGAAAAGAAATATATCTTCAAACTATATGCCAGTCAGATATAATCAAAATATTATGTGTTTTGGGGATATTAGATGTTGAGTAGAGTGTGTGCTGTTCTCGCTTAGCTGGACGGTTGTTAGATTCAAGAGTTGCTAGAGTCCGTGGTTCGAAACATGGTCCTTCTCTCATTATACTTTCTTTTCACATCGAAAGTCCTCTGTATTTTTTAAAGCGGTCAGCCAACGCACTGTACTCTATCACATTCACTGTAGGCAAGCCTCGCTGTTTCCTCTTATATGATAAATTCGTAAATGCCGAGGTACAGGTTATTCTCTTTGAAATGAATACTTCCCCCTAAAGTCAGTGGCAGTTTTTCAGTGTTTGTAATAGATGGCTACTTTACTCAAACATCATCGCCTTTTACTTCCTTGAGAGCATAAGCCACGGATAAAGGCTCTCCAGTCATCCCTGTTCATGGAATTATTCTCTGCTTCCTTTCACGTGTATCCCTTGTCTCTGAGCACTGTCATAATTTCTCTTCTCCTTTCTCAAAATACCTTCATTTAAATATTTCATAAAACTCTTTCTATGAACTTATAATAACTTTTTTATTTAAAAATTCTGCCAACGTGGAATCCAGGCTGAGAACACATATATCCTGGCCCTGGATGGAGATGTGGACTTCAAACCTCACGCAGTTCAGCTTCTGGTGGACCGCATGAAGAAAAACAAGAAAGTGGGCGCAGCCTGTGGGCGCATTCATCCAGTGGGTGGAGGTACGTGGTTGTAATGTTACTGAACCGGGAGGTAGAGTTGAGTGATTATAATGTTACTGAACTGATGGGTGGAGGTGAAAGATTGCAATGTTATGGAGCACGTGTCCAAACCATCGCCAGCGTCTTTCCTCAATAATTGCTGTCAGTGGCTTCATCTGGCAAATGGATGCATCAGCAGCAGGCCATCTTGCTCACAACTGAGAGGCCTACAGGAGTGCTGTTTGGGAGGCAAAGTTCCGCAAGGGACATGCAAATGAATGAATGAATGAATGAAATGAATGGCTTCATCTGAATTTCTGCCAATAAGACGTTATTTCTTACGGTGTTAGGTAAAACTATTCTTCTAATTCAATTTGTAACATAGTGATATAAAATCCAGCGCACTACAGTCAGATCATGTAGTATGTAGTTGCTTAATAAGTGGCTCTACAATTAGTTTGCCGGGTGAGGGTAATAAAGTGGCTTTTATTTAAGCACACCGTTGTAGTCAAATCATGGCACCTCTGGTCTGGAGGTCGGCCACGTCCAGAGTGCAGTCATATCGGGTGAAATGCATGAACCGGCTTGTCCCAGAGGTTAAGTCACTGCTGGCTTGACTTTTCAAATGCCGCGCGTGGAGTGAAGCTCCTCCCGGTTAAGGAAGTAAATGCGGAAATAAAGGTTGCTGTGCGGCGCCGATGGGAAAAGGTGGTGGAAAGTGAAGTTTAACCTGGTATGTCCAGTAGTATCGCTACGAGAGCTATACCACGGCACCTCTGCTCTAGAGGCCGCCTACGTCCGAAATACACCTACACTGGTGAAATATGCCTAAACCGGAACACACCAGGGATGGAACTTGATGGCTAGACATGTCATGCCACCTCCGCTCTAGAGGTCAGTAACGCCTGATAAACACCCATACTGGTGAATTTTGCCTAAACCGGCTCATACCAGGGGTGAATCTTGAAGGCTATGAATGTCACAGTACCTCTGCCCTAGAGGTCGGTCCCGTCCCAAACACGCCCATACTGGGAAATGCCTAAACCGGCTCAACCCAGGGGTAGAAGTCACTAGTGGCGAGGATTCGTCCTCCTGGACAAAAGCTCCATCCTGGTCACAACTAGGAAGGGTAGCGGCCACGACCTCAAAATGCTGAAGTCGGAGACACTGGACCAGGGAAGTCTAGATAGGCAACCACCTCTCACCCGGCGGGGATGTCTGCGTATCCTAATCACGCTGAGGTTTTCCGGTGAGAAAGTCCAACCCTGGACTGGATGGGCAACCACCTCTCACCCGGCGGTGATACACGGGTATCTCAAAACACGTCGAGGTTTTCCGGTGAGAAAGTCCAACTCTGGCCTGGGTGGGCTGCCGCCTCTCACCCAGCGGGGATGCACTGATATTCCAAACACGTCGAGGTCTTCCGGTGAGAAAGTCCAACCCTAGACCAAACTGGTGCAATGAAAACCACGGTGTCACGCAATCCCGCTTCCGAGACCCACCAAGAATACAGGCTAAAGCACTGTGATACTCTGAACCCCTTGTGGTCCTTTCGTGGAACTCGTGTGGTCTATTTTGGACCACACAGGGGACCACGGGACCTAACGAGGACCACATGCGTGAATTCAGTAGGTTCACAGTGCGGTTTTTGGTGGTAGAAGTGAACGAAGAAGAAGAAGAAGAAGAAGAAGCACACCGTTGCTGTGCTGACTAGCTGACGTCTTATTAACATCACTGTAGTTATGTTGAGTGTTATCTTGTAATATTTTGTAATCTCAGTGGAGTTACGTTGTCCTGTGTCTTTCCTTTCCCTGGAGTTCTAAATTTAGCATCATCATAAGTGTTTAATCGCTGTTCTTATTTCTTCAGTTTCCACTAACTCCCTTATTTGTCATACTCATACCTTACTCTACGAAGGATAGAATCTGAGCCCACTGATTCATTTCTTTCTTGTTCATATATATACAACTTGCAATTGTCTTCAATATTCTTTACAGAATCTCCGAGATCTTTAGCTAAAGAGAAATTCAGAAAATTGTTCCCTTTTGTGTTTTATACATTTCTTTTTGTTTATTTTGAGCTCACAAAAATTGTTGAAATTGCTCTCAAAGCAACATCACTGTTCAACGTTCGCTAAGCTCAAGTGTTACTTGTAAGATGCAATGTTTTCTTCTCACAAGTTGTCAGTCAAGATGAATGCCTTGTAAAATGTCCTTTCGTGGAATGAACCTTTCACAAAACATCGTTTGGCGTTATTTGTAATTCTACCAGATTTATGAATATACCGTCTTAGTCCATCCTTTGAAGTTGATTGACAGGTGGGAGAGGGAGTTATGGTGTAGCGGACAATGCTTTTTTTTCCTCTGTCAGCTTCAGAGACGGAGCACGAAAGCTGTGGGTGAACTTGCCAGCCACAATTTAGTAGAGCCAACCATAAGAGAGTCTGCGTCTGAAATGAGAGTGCTCGACAGCTTTCGCAATAACAACCCTGTTTCAGAACCGTCTTCTAGTCTAACTCTAGATTAAACTGGTGCAACGAAAACCACGGCGTCGCGCATTCCCGCTTCTGAGACACACCAAGAATACAGGCTCAAACCCTGCGATACTCTGAACCTCTTGTGGTCCTCTCGTGGATCTCGTGTGGTCCTTTCGGGGACCACAGGGGGGACCACGGGACCTATCGAGGACCACAGGAGTAAATTCAGGAGTATCACGGGGCGGTCTTGGTGGTAGAAGCGAACGAAGGAGAATAAGAAGAAGAGCTGTCTTCTAAGAAGGAAAGAGCCATTATCAGGAATGCAAATTTCAATTCTTTGAACACATACAAAGCGTTACATATATTTATAGTTGTAAATCTTCCTTTCATTGGATACATCTGTGGTGTGTTCATTGTATTATTGTTATTTCACATGTCATTTGCAGGCGCTATGGTGTGGTATCAGATCTTTGAATACGCCATCGGTCACTGGCTGCAGAAAGCCGCGGAGCATATGCTTGGCTGTGTCCTGTGTAGCCCCGGTTGCTTCAGTTTGTTCAGAGGATCTGCTCTAATGGACGATAACGTCATGAGGACCTACGCAACGCGGTCATCGGAAGCCAGGCACTACCTGCAGTACGATCAAGGTAGATATGATGGTAGTAACAAGTCATTAGAATACGATTAAGGTAGAGTTGACAGCAATAGCCAATCAACAGAATACTAAGTAGAGCTGATGGAAGTAGCCAGACACTAGGTTATGATCAAGGTAGAATTGATGGCAGTAACAGGTCAATAGATTACGATCAAGATAGTGTTGATGCCAGTAACAAGTCACTAGATTACGGTCAAGTTGATTGCGACAACCAGCTTCTAGAATACCGTCTAGGCAGAGTGACATAAGTAACCAGTCAACAGAATGCAACCAAGGCAGAGAATATGACATTAGCTAGTCATTAGAAATAGCAGTATGTAGTACTATACACAGTCTAGTGACAAATTATTAATGTACTCATCCGAAATAATACATCAGTATAATCTTAATCATGCACTTAAAATATCTGAATGGAAAAAAGAAACTGAAATGCAACAATGAACCAGATCCAATACACCAACTACAAAGACGTCAGCAAACCATCCTCTTTCGGCTAAAGACAGATCACTGCAGACTACTGAGCCACCTGCATCGACTCAAAATGTTTCGCACAGACGAGTGGCCACGTGGCAGTGAAGTCCAGACTCCAGAACATATCCTACAAGAGTGCCCAAACCATGCAGACCTGAGGCTTGAGGCATGGCCAGAGGATGCAAGCTTGGGGCAAAAGCTTTGGGGCTCCTATCAGGATCTGGAGAGGACTGCAGGCTTTGTCATGTCGACAGGGATCAGGATCTGAAATGACAAACAACCTCGAACGCAGAAGAAGAAGAAGACTGATTATGCCCAAATGTCAGTGATAGGTTATTTTGTGCTTTAGTCAAGGTCTCTTAAAGGTCAGTATTGAACCCTTCCGAGGTCAGCAGCCTAAAGTGCACTATTCTTATCATGCCTTTGCTGAAAAATAAATTTTTTTATGTTGAAATTAAAGATTATAAATTTTTTCCATTGAAACAACAGATTTTACACATCAACAAAATGAGTCAACAATGTTGACAAATACAATAATGAAAACATCAAAATTTATATTTAAAAAATAAACAAACATAAACTATTCCAAATCTTTGGATTCGATAAATTAAAGCATAAAATGATAAATATAGAGCTATCTAGAAAGAGTTAAAAACTGTTAACCCTTATCTGAGTATCTAAAGATAATTTAAACTGTTGATATACTTCCACGCATAAGAAACTTGATATGTGACAATACCAGTATAAAGTAGCATAATATAAAATGAAATAAAAGTTTACAAGTATATAAAGTATTATTGTAAAATGAAAGTTTACACGAATATAAATTAACAGTGAAAAATGAAAGTTACAAGTATATAAATTATTACTGTAAAATAATAATGCTTTGGTTTTTTTTAAAGTGGTAGTTGTCAGAAAGATAAGAGAGAGACAATGTACTTTCATAGGACATGCAATGAGAAGAGGGGGCATTGAAAATATTATAACAACAGGAAAAATAGAAGGAAGAAGATCAAGAGGAAGACCAAGAGAAATGATACTGGACAGTCTGACGGGATGGTGTGAGAGGAGATCACCAACTGAACTGATGGCCTGCATGAAGGATCGTGTACTGTGGAGAAGCATAATAGCCAACGCCAGTCGGCACGGCACCTGATGATGATGATGGTAGTTTTTGCGTGTAATGCACTGTATTTTTTATGTCTAAACTTTTATTTGTTCTGTCATAAATTTTGGTCTAATATTCACTTTCCTTTGTATAGACAATTTGCTCTTTTGAAGTTTATTGATCCTTACAGAGATGGTGACCTGGTTAGCCGAGTGGTTAGGTGCTTGGTGGTACTGTGTTCAAGTCCCAGCAGTGGGATTTTTTTCTTTTTCTAGTACGGGCTAGCGTAGTGGTTAGAGCACTCGTCTAGCAACCAAATGGTCGAGGGTTCGAATCCCCAGCTGAGCGGGATTTTTTTTCCTACCAATACGGCCCTGAGGTCGACCCAGCCTCGTAAAATGGGTACCAGAGAAAATCTTGGAAGTAAAGGCAGCGAGGAAAGGAACTGGTCACCCTACCTCATACGCTGATGACCCAGCATAATGAGGTCTCTAACGCTTCACCCCCTACGGCATTTGAAATGCTATGGGACTATCTTTACTTTTTACCAAAAAAAGGCCCCGCGGTCCACCCAGCCTCCAAAAATGGGTAGCAGATAAATCTGGGAAGGTAAATGCGGCCAGGCGTGATACAGCCCACACCAGACTTCCATGTGCCGAAGGTTATGGAAATACTGGCCTAACACCGTACCCGAAATATACCTTAATGGCATGGAAGCGGGGATTTTACCCCTTTTTATATAACATCATTGGAATTTTGATTGATTGAAGTAAAGCCGTTTCCTTCTATGAAAGCTGGACTTTACATGAACAGAATATCGTTCACATTTTACCTACAGGTGAGGACAGGTGGCTGTCGACGTTACTGCTGCAACAAGGTTACAAAATGGAGTACTGCGCCGCCTCGGACGCCATGACCCACTGCCCAGAATCTTTTAAGGAATTCTTTAACCAAAGGCGTCGATGGATTCCTTCAACCTTGGCCAACATCATGGACCTCCTGCAGTCCTTCCGGACCACGGTCACAGCCAACGATAACATCTCCTACCTGTACATGGCATACCAGGTACAGCTGTCACCCAGACAGTGTTTGTGTTATCTTAATGATATATGCATAAGACATTGTGAGGTGAAGTCAGTAGCTGTCTCCTTGTCAGTAATTTCTGAGGTAATCTTTCTACCTATTTCCGTGTTTGATCTTTTTTTTTCATCCTCGCATGAAATGATTTGAAAGGCAAGTTGAATTTGACTATCAGTTTATGATATCTAACACGATAGCATATGAAAGTAGACAGAGATGTATGGCTCCATCTTCACAAAGAAGATAGAGTGAGTGAAGAAAGTGGGAAGAAGCAAAAATGGCGAAAAGTAAAATGAGCACATGTAAATGAAAAAACATACAACAATCCAGTATTTCGGCAAAAGCCTTTTCAAGAAGGGTCACATACACAAAAAAAACACAATAGATTTTTTAAAAAACACGAAAAATATACGGAAAAATTAAAGACTTAGCTTGTTGGTATCCTCCTTGTAAGAGAGACGAGCACAAATTACAAGGGGGACATCAGAAAGCAGAGTCTTTAAGTTTTGATGTGTTTTTCGTCTTTTTATCTGTTTTGTTTTTTGTGTGTGATCCTTGAAAAAGGCTTTTGCCGAAATACTGGATTGTTATACGTTTTTTCATTTATATAAGCTCATCATACTTTCTGCCATTCTTGTTTCTTCCCACTTCCTCACTAAATCTATCTTTTTTTTTTTTTTTTGTAAAACTGTAAAATACACCTCTATCTACCTTCACTACTAAAACCAGTTTTACTGCAGTCATCATTTCTCTTATCTCTTACAAGTTGGCATAGCGATGTTATTCATTGGCATGAGACCCTAAGTTCTTGGCGCTGCTGATTGTTTTAGCTCATCACGCACACAAAAAAGAAAAGAAATGAAAGTATCCTTTGCTGCCTACACAGTTTCTCTTTTATGTTGAAATGATCGCACTGCTCGTTTTCAGTTATTAAATGCAAATTTAATGTAATACAAACTGCTATAATAAATATGTAAAAATGGGTAAACGTGTTTCAAGCATTATA
Source organism: Achatina immaculata (assembly GCA_009760885.1). Lineage (NCBI taxonomy): Eukaryota > Metazoa > Mollusca > Gastropoda > Stylommatophora > Achatinidae > Lissachatina > Lissachatina immaculata. Next base: position 8,743,469 of record CM019717.1, read on the forward strand.
CAGAAGACAAGAAATTAAATGAATTTAAGGCAAAAACAACCAATATTTTAGCCAAAATCCTTCCATAGTGACAACAGAAAAGAAAAACAAAATATGTCTCTAAGATGTTCACACACTGTGGAAAATCATTTATTTGGCCCCGTCCTATTTACGACTGTGATGAGATTAAGTCCAGTAAGACAAACTATTAGAAGTAATTTTAGAGGGCCGGTGCATACATTAGCATCTTATTTGTTGTGTATCATCAATGTGAGTTTATATTTTCTTCTCTTTTCCTATGTCTTTGTCCTGTATATTTTTTTTTCGGGTTTTAACCCGAAACATTACAACTGTGTGTTTGCTGACTAATAAAGCGGTTACTACTTTTCTTATAAATAGCCTTTGTTATCAAAGCTCTACTGTAGTGGGTTTGTGTCTATTGGTATATTTAATTTTACGTATTCTTATTTTTTTTTAAAAAACTATTTATGCGTTAGCACAAATACTGACTTTGTTTTCTTTCAAGACGTAAGCAGTGCAGTTTTATACTAGTAACATCCTAATAATTTCATACCACCAAATACTGAAAAAAAAATGTTTGTACTTTCAGGCCCTCCTGATGCTGTCCACTGTTCTGGGCCCAGCAACCATCTTGTTGATGATGGCAGGAGCCATCAACCCTGTTCTAAGCATAGACCTGTACCAGGCTTACCTGATCATTGTCGGACCAATCGCCATTTATCTCATCCTGTGCTTCATCACCAAGTCCGAGACACAGCTGATTTCGGCAGCCATCCTTAGTGCTCTTTTCTCGCTTCTCATGATGGCAGTAATCGTAGGTACGGCTGTACAGATATCTGAAGACACCATCGTTAGCCCTAACGCTATTTTCCTGATCATGATGATCGCCATTTTTGTCCTGTCGGCCTCTTTCCATCCCCAAGAATTTTTTTGCCTGCTGCCGGGGGCCCTGTACTTTCTGGCCCTTCCTTCCGGGTATGTGCTGCTTATGGTTTACTCCATGTGCAACCTGCATGTTGTGTCCTGGGGTACTCGTGAAACGTCATCGCTTGAAAAGAAGGCACAGATGAGACAGCAGCCAGCACCGAAGACCAGCGGAGGTTTCTATGGATGGTTTCACCGCCAAGAAGAAGAAAGTACCTGCTGCGGAAGATTCTTCAAAGGCCTACGGAGACTTTGTGGTTCCGGAACTCAAGATTTAAACACAGAAATTTTGCGTCAGGTTATTGAGAAGCTGGACAAGGTGGAGGCAGGCATGAGAAATGTAGCCACTACTGGCGCATCTGCTTTCCAGCACAACAGAAAGAGATCCTCGTCCCGATCAAGGCATTCTAAGAAATCTTCAAAATCAGCAATCAATAACATTGAGGAGGAAGCAGAGAACGGTGATGCTAGTTCTTCAAGCTCAGCAACAATCTCAGATGATGAACTGTATCTGGAGGAGGAAAGAGATGAGCTTATAAATCCCAGGTGGCTGGAGGATGAGGCGCTTAAATCCGGTGAAATACAGTATCTACCCATGCGTGAGATTGAGTTCTGGCAAAGATGTATAGCAAAGTACCTTCACCCAATCAACCCAGACAAAGCAGCTGAAGCGAAGGTGGCCGTGGATCTAAAGTCAATGAGAAATAACATTGCGTTTGCTTTCTTCATGATGAACGCTTTCTGGATGGTGATAATCTTCATGCTGCAGCGCGTCAAGGACAAAATTAGTATAAACATTCCAAAATATGGAGGCGGAATGCTAAGCATTGAGCCTCTGGGTCTGATTTTCCTTAGCGTGTTTGCTGTCATTCTTCTGCTGCAGTTCATGGCTATGTTGAGGCATCGATACGGAACCCTTCTCCACATCTTAGCCTCAACAGAGCTCAGAGTGGACAAGAAAAAGTTCAATCAGAAACAGGCTATTCGAGATATTGTCGAGTACGCTATGAAGATGCAGAAGCTGACAGGTTTTGATGAAGATCTCACGGACCAAGATTACGAGTACATGAGCTCGTCTGAGGGTCGACCGAACGGAATGCAACAATCAGCAAACTATATGTCGTCTCAGTCTATGGGTTTGGAAGACAGCGACACGCCAATCCAGCCCGCTGGTGGCTCTTCCTCATATGCGCTCATGATGGACAACCCCGGATTTGATGAATCCTCGCCAAGCGCTGTTGTCACTGGGGCATCCACCTCCATGGACATCGCTTGTCACAAAGAAGGAACCGAAGGACCCAGGAAAAAAGGAAAGTCATCCAAGCTCGGCAGAAGCAAATCAACCATGGTTGATAAAAACAACACACTGAGGAGACAGTTCGAGCGAAGGTACAAGAAAATGATGAAGACTCACTCCGCCGAAACTGGTCAAGACCCTGACTTTGACCCGTTTGTCAGCAGATCCTTGAGGGAGCCAAGTAGATCAAATAAGAGGGAGTCCGTAGAGGATGTTGTTGCTAGATTCAACAATTTCAATAGATGACCCTCGTTATGGTTCTGAGCCACCAGACAGAAGAGCTGTGATCATTAACGTAGGCGTTACAAGCATTACTTTAATGAGTACAGTAAATGAGTTTATATGCCGAAGCATTACTCTGATTGGATTATTTTAACAATGTATTATAAGTAACACATCAAATGTGAAAGTATTTGATATCTTTTTATTATTCCCAAAAGCGAGAATATGAACCATGCGAAATGTCCATTTCTTTTAGTTTATCCGTTGCAAAGAGCTTTATAGTCAAAATATCTGATTTTGTCTTTCATGCGAACACTGATCAGACTGATTGGAACCAGGTATAAAGTTAATCAACTGTGGTATCTGTTATTTATTTATTTATATACTTCCTGTGGTGTCCTTCACATCAGCACTTGTCACAGAATTCAGGCATGAAATATGTCATGGTCAGAGTTTTTAAAAAATGGTTAAGGAACAAACATTGGTGCTGAATGTATTACCCTGCCATATTTGTGTTCAGAAACAAATCTTATTTTGTTTATTTACTGAGAATATATTCATAGTTTCCTTTTTAAAAAAAAATCTGTGTTTCCCTGTAACAAGCCATACTCAAAAACACACTAGAAGAGAAACGTTTGTCTGGGTGTGTATATGAGTGTTTGTATGCTTGTTGCGCGTTTACTAGAGGATGAAACAAAAAGAACCGGATGAGAATCACAGAAATGTTATAAGCTGATATTAAAATGTTATTTTCTGGCCGTATGAAAGTATGATTTTGATTATTTGTGTTATTTATCAGCTCTTTCCGTATCCTACTATTATAGAATGACATGCGTCGAAATACATCAGTCACATTGGTTTTCACTGTCCCATGTCCCAGTTCTCCATTTTCAACCCAGGCTGCCCGAAATCCTTCCCTATATGGTTTAATCATCATCCATAAAGGATGTTCCATCATTATACTTTCTTTTCTTCCGTGGTGAATTTCCTCCCCTTAGACTTAAAATTTTGTCCTGGAAGCCATATCCCTTCCCTTTGAGAAAATTTTGCTGTAGCAACACCGTCAAACCAGTGGTTCCCAATTGGTGGTCCACGGACCCCCCCCCCTTTTTTTTTATTTTCATGTGAAATATTTAACAACCGATATTTCAGCGAATCCTGTCTGACGGAAAGAACTCCCCCTTCCCCTCCATGTTTATAGGAAATGAAATGGGTAATATTGAATCAGATGTGGAAGCGATTGTTTGGAATAAAAAGAGGCATGGTTTCTCCCACCATATTTAGGTTGGTTACTGTCACTCGTTTCATATTCTATTCATTTATCAGAAGAAGTAGGAATGTTAATTGCTGCCCATTTTTTTTTCTTAACTACGTTATTGTTACTTTGAAAATTCACCGTGATTGTACGTGTGTGTGTGTGTTTTTTTTTTTCGTTGTAGTGGGGCTACTCATTAAAGTTTATCCATATTTTCTGTTCTTTTTCATTTAAAGCACATAGTTACTACACAGATATGAAAATTTTCCATGATATGGGGGTCGGTGGGTTGGATGTTGAAACAGCATGGGGTCCATGGCCTGGATGTTGAAACAGCAGGGGATCCATGGCCTGGATGTTGAAACAGCAAAGGGTCCATGGCCTGGATGTTGAAACAGCAGGTGATCCATGGCCTGGATGTTGAAACAGCAGGGGATCCATGGCCTGGATGTTGAAACAGCAGGGGATTCATGGCCTGGATGTTGAAACACCAGAGGGTCCATGGACTGGGTGTTGAAACAGCAGGGGGTCAGTGGTCTTGGTGTTGAAACAGCAGGGGATCCATGGCCTGGATGTTGAAACACCAGTGGGTCCGTGGACTGGATGTTGAAACAGCAAAGGGGATCCGCATCTTTTGTTAACTGGAAACCACTGCGCCAAGCTATTGTAAAAGTAGACTGAGTGTAAGGATAATTTATAAATTCAGTTTTTACAGTAGAATAAATAAGCAAAGCTTGCACATGTTTGATTCAGTGTCACGAACTAATGTCTTTTTCGTAGGGCGGTGGAGGGGGAGAGAAGTAAGCTACAATTCAAAGATATTTATTTGCTCTTCAATTATTTATTTGCTTTTAAAATTTAAAAGATAAGCTACGAACCTATTTCTCTACTTGTGTGATAGTTTCTTTGTGGTCTCCCTTTTTGTTTCATGTTTATGTTACTTGGGAAAGAAGTAATGATGAAAGTATTTGGTCTTCTAATGTGTCTTTTTTCAAATTTGTTTCATATATGTGTGTGTTTAATATTTTTAGAATGTAATTTCGTTCAGTTGATTTGTCTCTGCAATTCACTCTTTGATTTAACGGCTCTCTTTAGTAGAAACAAACAATTACACCCTCGGGTGAGATAGTAAGAAAACATAATCTGCAGAATTGTGATTGAAATAGAATGCGTGAGCATATATGGACGTGTGTGAGTGTGAGTTATGCATACGTTTGAAAGAGACCATAAGTAAGGGATGAGAAAAGTAAAAGAACGCAGAAAATGAAAGTAATGAAGTAATTTATACCAAAGTCATGAAATCAGCCGCCGAATGTCATATCTTCTTCTTCTTCTCTTCTTCTTCTTCTTCTTCTTCAGTCTTACTGGAACTCCGAGCTGGTATTCTTTGCAGTCGATGCGGTGAGGATGTTGAGGCACAGCACCACGTCGGATTGGAAGCGGGCCACGGCGGCTATTTTTTTTTCACTCACTCGGTGTGCAGTACTTCTTTAGTAGACTCCACCGCCTTGTGGACTATAGCGATCTCTACTCCGTTAGCAGGATGGACTTGTTACTCGGAGCACCAGCAGAAAGGTGGGACATGGGACAGAGTCTTGGTCAGCTGTGGTTCACCCACTCTGAGGCTAGCGTGTCAGCTGTCAGTGGCTGGCTGCCAAATCGGACAGCGTCTTTGATCCCCCCACCCCACCCCCCCCCCTCCAGTGTCATAGAAAGAAAACGTTCGTGCTGGATCTATGGACCATCGATTGACGGGGTTAATTTTCACGACGGTCCTCGATTTCGACCTCACGAAGTACACGTACATATAAATGGTCAGTTTTTACGTGAATAATCTGTAATTCCATCAATAAAAGAGTGGGAAATAAATGAAAAGCTTATATATATATATATATATATATATATATATATACTATTCCTTCCGAAAAGACATTAACAATATCGACCGAGGAAAAAAAATGTCGTTACTGTAACTTTTTGCCATTGATAAACCATTGAATTTTTTTTTCGGGTCTGTTCATAGTAAAACAAACACTCTATTTTATCTTAAGCCTGAGTATTGAGGGGGAACAATCTGCATTCCCCCCTCCCCCCCCCCCCCACACACACGCAGCCACATACTCATGCACGTACGTACATACACCACACACACACCAGTCTATCTCTCTCCTACCCTCACTCCATGAGACAGCGATTTAACAGTCCGACAAACGGACTTAGAAAATTATTAACTTAGATATTAAGCAGCTTTAATAGACTGGAGATAAGAAATTAGCGAGATGCCTGGATTAAGCTTGAATAGAATAGCAGTCAATAACCTAAGATACACAGATGACACCGTGATGATGGCAGAGAACCAAAAAGACCTACAGAATCTAGTGACGCGAATAAATGATGAAAGTCAAAATGTAGCATAGCCTTGTAAGTAATTATTATTGTGGTTATTATTATTATTAATGAATATGACTATGAAAATATGCAGTAAAGAAAATAGTAAGAGTAAAACTTCCATGACACGAGAACAAGTCGCGGACAAAAGTAAACAGTGGAAACAGTGATAACAAAGCAGTGACTGGACGTTGACACGAGTAAACGAAATAGAAAAGACGAATAGAAAAGGCAGACACAATGAAAAGCGAGGACACAATAAAACCTCCGACACGAAATAGCAAGATAATGTCTTAGGTAAATAACAATTGTATAGACGGAGTTGACACTTGACAGGCGTTGTGATGCGATTGCACACGATTTTTAAATAAAGAAGTGAGCAACTGGACCAGCTGACCAACTAAATATTTAGAGGAGTGGCCTATTGGACAATTGACTTACGACATATAAGCAACGGGGCAGTTGGAATGACGGACAATCAGATCGCTCATGGGAACAAGTGGACATCTGAAGGGTGGAGCCAAAATACTTATTGGTTAATCCACCAAGCTGCACTTGAAGATAAAAAGGTGAATGGAGAAGTACGAAGGGGGACAGAACGACGAAGAAAGAAGAGGAAGCAAGTAGAAGGGGAACAATGAAGAAGAAGAGACATAGGACGGAGCCCGAAGACAGAGGAACAAGGACGGTCAGTGAACTGATACCGGTCCAGACAAGAGAAGAAGAGAAGGATAGACACACCAGAGAAGACACGAGAGAGAAAGAAGACATAGGTAATGACAGTTGGAATAGATGGACAATTAGAGCAATAGATACTCAGGATAAGCAGTTTTGAAGAAGTAGTTTTAGGACAGATTGAATCTGTGTTTCAAGTGCTTCAAGTGATATGAAATTTATGACTTTGAAACTTCAAGTACAGTGATTTAGTCGTGTAACTGATTGACCACGTGTTTCAGATGGAATATAGTACAGAGTTTAGAATTCTCCTCTTATCAAATGTGTAGAATATTGTGAAACAGGAGAACATTGAGAATTGCTGCATGTAGAATTGATGTGTTTCAACGACGAAACTAACGAAGAGTAGGTCATATTGCATCTTAGTACCAGTAATGTTGTGAATTCTAAATCGAATATCTTATTTGTCAGAATTAAATAAGTAATGCAGTGAAATGTTCAATCGGACTTCTTCTGATTATAGAAGTGGCAGTGTTTCTGAAACCTAATCGAACCAACAGAAAACTGGATATGTGTGAAGATATCCTCAGAAATATTCAGTAATATCATCGATAAAGGTGGCAGGATTACAAAGCATATTAATAAGAAGAATTACAAGACAGAAGAACACTACCTCAGAGTGACAATATTATAAAAACTATAGACTGGAAATAAATATCAGAAAGACAAATGTCACGGTAATCAGCAGGAAAGAAAGAAAACCAGCAGTAAATATAAAATTAAACAGAGAAGTACTTGAACAGGTGAAAAGCGTCAGGTATACAGGTGAAAAGCTTCAGGTATTTGGAGCACATGGTACCATTCATTCATTCATTCATTTGCATGTCCCTTGCGGAACTTTGCCTCCCAAACAGCACTCCTGTAGGCCTCTCGGTTGTGAGCAAGATGGCCTGCTGCTGATGCATCCATTTCCAGATCGTCAACGATGTCTTGCAGCCATCTTCGTCCTGGTCTTCCTCTTTTTCTTTTTCCCATTATGTATCCTTCCAAGACGGTCTTCTCTAAATTATCATGACGTTTAATGTGTCCAAAATATTTCAGTTTTCTCTCTTTAATCCTCTTCACTAGCCAGCCTTCTTCAATATTAAGCTCTTGTAGTATAGATATATTTGTTCTTTTTTGTGTCCACGATATTTGGAGAACTCTTCTGTAGCATTTACATTCAAAGGCATTTATGTGTTTCTCAGCTGTTTTGTTAAGTGTCCAGGTCTCACAGGCATATGTTGCTATGGGAAAGATGCATGCCCTTAAAAATCTTATTTTTGTGGTTCTGTCTGCTCCTCTCCACAGATTCTTTATTTGTTTTACTTTCTGGTACCAAAGGACGGAAAATGTGAAACGGAAATTAACAAAAGAATAGGATTGGCAAAAAACATCTTCGGAAGAATGAGGAAGATCCTTACATCAAAAGAAATATCACAGCAGCTGAGATTATGTATTGTAAAACGCTACAATATATTTAATATTCCTTTATGATGCAAAGCTTGGACCTTTTATAAAACAACAGAAAAGAAAATCGAGGTCTCTGAAATGTAGATACACAGAAGAATAGAGGGTACACTATGGACAGAAAAGAAAACAAAGAACGCAGTGTTAAAAGGACTAGAATTGAAAACAGAAAAATTGAAAATGATAAAAACATGACAGCTAAGATACTTTGAGGATGACAAGAGGCACAGACCATATTGAAGACCCTTCTTGAGGGCAAGATCAAAGGGAAAAAAGCAAGAGGACGACAGCGATATAGATAAGTGGACAACATCAAGAGATGGACAGGGACAACCTTGGCCGAGTGTTATACGAAGACAAGAAACAGAGCAGAGTAGAGATTCATTGCAGGTAACCTTCCATAGGGAGACGTCACGAAATAATGATGATGATGATGATGATGATGATCTACAACGTATTTCAAAATATGAAAAAAAAACCAAACCAACATAGATTGTATGTTTAACAGTAAAACATATTCTACCTGTATGCATCCTTTAAAAACCGCACTAAAGTTACACGATGTTGCAGTTACCTGGATTTACACATGCAGTAACACTATAGCAGGTGTCGGATGCTACCTCCACTGTTCCCACGCTGATAAGATTAAAGAAATATCTAATTTCTTTCAAATGTTTAAGTCATTCTTCAAGGAGGTGCACAGTACTCGGTGTACCTGACCCGCACGAGAAGACCCAGACACAGGACCCAGGCCATTTGGGAACTTCCTACTGCATCACTCATAAACTTGCTGCATTGGTATACATTTATCAATGTTCTCAACCTTCATTCATTGATGAAGTTCAATTCCAGCACTTTCACTATTAAAAAAAAAACAAAAACGTATGACTTAGCGCTATTCCACTTTCGTTTCTCTAGAGCAGCGGCCATCTTTACACTGCTATTATGACGTCATGTAACTCGTAGGCATCGTCCTGCCACCTACAGTACGTTCCTTACTCCGTAATCGATCTGTCAACTTACAAGATGGGTCTAATTTTAAGGTTTGCCTTTGCTTAACCCTTGTAGTTTCAGTAAACTAATATGTTTTGTATACCTCCACTAAACTTGTATGTTGTGTTTACTGTGTGCACGCCTGCTTACTAACTACTTTCACGAAGGGCCGGCGCTATCAGTTAAGTCGATCCAACTACCTCGGGTCTGGACATAAGACAAGTGTAAGACAGAAAACTGAGGTATTCTGACTAGATTTTTTTTTAAACGGAAGAAAATAGGATATAAAATAAAACAAAGAAAACGTCACAACGTGTGACTTTCTTATGAATCTACGGAATTTATCTTCGGTGAGTTCAGTGCTAAAGGAAGAGACAGGATATGCTAGAAATCCATCGCAGGCAAACCTACCCTGGGGAAACGACACATGATGATGATGATGATGATGATGATGATGATGATGATAACGGAAGCTGACACTGTGTCATGAACTCGGCACCTTTATACTGAGATGATATATGCGAATGCTTATTTCTGTTTTGTTGGTGTTTTGTTTTCCGACAAACTGCTAAAACGCGTTGCTATAATCCCTATGCAAGGACATGTTCTGATTGTTATTAATAATGCATAAAGATTAAGACAGTTAATTCTCTCACGTCAGCCCTGGGGATTTCTAAGCAAAATAGCCTAATTTCTTGCCTCTTCTAATTCCTTCTCCAAAATGGAAAGACAGGCATTGATCTGGTTCCTGCGATAGATCGATTTGCTCGGCACAAAGTCTGAGGCGCACACGCGCGTGCTGAGCGACATCACACCACCACCGCGTCAGCCGACCCTGGAATGGTGGTGATGTGGTGGTGAGAAAGCTAGTGGTGGTGGTTGCCAAGCGAATTGTTTGCTGTTCAAGGTCAAACACGTGAGGCAGAGCCCTGCGTCACTGGGGTCATTATCATCGCAGGGGCGTAAAATTAAGTATCTTAAAGCAAGCTTAGAGTGCAAATTATGTTATAAGCGTAACACTTTTGCGTGGAGTATATTTTACTTGTAGTCATTTAGAAATAATCTTTTACTCTCATTTTAAAATGAGAAGTCTCTTAAATGAAGTCTCAACGCAAAAGAGAAATTAGCGAGTTTTCACTCGCTAAGAAGAATCATGATTCACAGTTGTTTAGGTTACATAGTTACCAGCTGGAACACGGGCAAGAGCTGCTCATAGAAAGGCACCCGTGCTGTACAGAGTCGGACTGAAAATGTTATTATCGATTCATTTTCCACCAGATCCGCCCATGAAACCGCGGTGAGCAGCCGGCCTGTTGGAGCAAGTCTTTGCCACACTCAACTTTATACAGCACCTGATCGATATCCCTACAGACACTAGCACAGACGGACAAAAATGGCGGTGTTCGTGTCACGGATTACGCTCATATTTCTTCACGTTTAATGAAAGCTCTGAGATTTCTTTCTTTTTTTTTACAAGTAAATATTAATTTGTTCAATAAACCATCTAGAAGCTAATGTGGTATACACTATTCTTATTCTCTGAGCTGGCTACTGTAGCCAGAACGGTGCACACCCACGTATGTTACCAAGAGATAGTCTGAGATTCTGTGTATTGCTATTTGGCATTCGATGTGTGCAGGATTTCACTGAAAGGTGAGTAAAGCTGATGTCTTTAACAGCTCATATGAGGCGTTTCCTCCGTGTATTTTAACAGCTAAAACATTTCAACGCTTTTTTTTCATATTACAGTTCCTGAGCGTTTTCTGGTAGTGTCCTCCCCCCCCCCCCCCCATCGTCAAATGCGGCCTGGTTAGCTGAGTGGTTAGGCGCTCGGTTTACTAATCAGATGGTACCGGTTTCAGCCCCAGCAGTGGGATTTTTTTTTTCTGGTTCACCCAGCCTCTAAAAATTGGTACCAGAGAAATATGGGAAGGTAAAGCGGCCAGGCGTGATACTGACCACATCAAACTTTCATGTGCCGGAGCTCATGGAAAATACGGGCCTAACACCGTGTCCCTAGTATGCGTTAATGGCACGGAAACGGGAATTTTACTTTTACCTTTTACATCGTCAAAGGTTATCTGAACGTTATGTTGATATTATCTTCCCGGGCGATGAGATAATGTTGTAAACCGTACATCGTATGATACAGTAATGCAGAACAAGTTTTAAATCTCTGTACGTGGTTTGAAGAAAGACAAATATAATAAAGTTTAACACAGTGTATGTGTATCACTCACATCACGCTGCAGGCATTTTTCCAAATACTGCAGAGCTGAAATAAAGTAGTGGGAACTCCACTTATTCTAATGTATATCGTTAATAAATTTCATTCATTCGACTTTCATTCACAAATTGTGACAACTATTTGAGGTTTTCTGTAATTAGAAAAAAAGAAACAACGTATAAGGAACATCTTCATCTTTTTTTTATTCTTGTTGCCATCGGAGACGTCTGGAAGATGGGGAGGGACTTTTGATTTTGTTGTTGTTGCAGGTATTGTCCTTGGTTCTTGGCGGATACTGACCGCTGATCTCATGAAGTGCTGTCTCCAACATATTTGTTTTTCTTGATCCTTATTTGAGGGGCGAAAATGCGTCCGGTGTGGAACTGCCAAACCCGCAGTTATTAATCTTTTAAATTACTGACGCACAGGCTAAAATATTCTCCCTTATCCACTAAACTGTTTTAGTCAGTTCATACAGTCTCAAAAAAGGTATAATTATACACCATTGACTGTCCACCAACAGTAACATTTTACACGAAACTAGATGGAGGTGTATTGTCCAGTTTTACAAAAGGATAGAAAACGTAGGGAAAGCGGGCAGAAAAAAGAATGGTAAAAAGCTGGACGAGTACATACAAATGATGAATATAGAACAATCCAATATTTGTAAATGCGTTCTGTGTCTGTCTTTCATACCAGGATAACACGGAGAAGCTAAGCCTATATTTTTCATATTTGTATCTGTCGTGTTGTTTTTGTGTGTGATCCCTGACAAAGGCTTTTGCCGAAATATTCGATTGTTGTATGTTCTTCATTTGTATGTGGATCATCTTGCTTTCTGTCTTTCTTGTTTCTGTCCACTTTCCCCACTCTTTCTATCTTTTTGTAAACTGAACCGTACACCTCCATCTACTTTCCTTACTACGAGTAGGGCCAGTTTTACTGCAGTCGTAGTTTCTCCAGTCTCTAACATTTCACTTGGCATGCTGTGGCTATAAACTCTTCTGCTGCAGACGACGTGCAAAGCCACAGAATAAAGCCATGACATCCTGCAGTAATTTCTGGATTAAAAAAATGGAGAAATAAAATATTTTTTTTAAAGCAACGTAAGGAAACAAACAAGCAAGTCTTTATAGAACTAGGGACAAACTGAGAGCAACAGAGTCTGCGAACAACGAATACTTTTGGGAAAACAGCGGAAAATAAACGGGAAAATAAAATTCGATGAAATAGGACTTCTGTGTTTGCGGGAAAACCGTTGTTAATTCCACAAAATGATGAAGCTGAAGATTTGTTGTTGTTGTTGTTGTTTTTGTTACTGTTACTGTTTTTGTTCTATTTTCAGAACATTCATTGAATACTTTCAATACTAACAAATGCGGCTTTCCTGAATACTCAAGCCTACCTATTTCTGATATCTGTAAGATAATACGCATAGCCACGTGATTTGTTATTTCACAGTCTTGCTTCGCTGAACAATCTCACCTCCAATTTTTCGTCTAGTGGTTTCGTCAACAATTTCATGTCACTTCTAATCTTTTTTTTTTTTAAAAAAACTCGACTTTTCTTTTGCTAAACTCAGCCGTTTCTGTCCATATTTATGAATATGTATATATCCCACTTTGGGCTCCCTTGGGCAAGAGCAGAAAAAAAGGCGAAAGACAGGCATTTGTGGAAAACCCTTGCGGAAGCCCCATGTGCCCTGGGCACTTAAGGTTCAGAGAGAGAGATATATATCCCACTTTCTCCATTCCCCTCTTTAGTAGAGTTTCCATTTGATCTTTCGTTTCTTTAGTACATGTTCCCAGCAATTGGAAACATGGCCAAGTCATAATTTTATCAATCTCTTTCTTTTACTTCGTTTCCGCATCTTCGCCGAAAAGAACAAATATATCGATACTACAAGAACATAATATTGAAGAAGGTTGACTAGTAAAGAGGATTAAACAGAGAAAACGTAATATTTTAGACACATTAAATAAACGTCATGAGAATTTAGAGAAGACAGTCATGGAAGGATACATAATGGGAAAAAGAGGAAGACCAAGGTGAAGACGGCTGCAAGACATCGTTGATGATGTGCAAATGGATGGATCAACAGCAGGGCACCTTGCTTACAGCTGAGAGGCCTACAGGAGAGAGGTTGGGGAGGCAAAGTTCCACATGGGACATGCAAATGACTGGACTGACTGACCTTTGCTGCAACAAGTTTTACTGTTACTTACTGAGCAGGTTATGCATGCATATGTCCATGTGTGTGAGAGTGGGTGTAGAGTGATGGGTTCCACGGCATTCATGACAGGTTAATGTCCTCGTGGAAAGGAACATTCTACATGGTTTCTTTCCGACTAAAGCTGCTCGGATATTGTTTAGATTTCCTTGAGTTATACTAGAAAACATAAACACTTCTAGTTATAGTTCAAAAATTCTGAATACACGGAATCTTTATAGGAGTTTTCGTCTTCAGGTTAGGCTGTATTTCTCATGGAACACTAGACGACTGCCTGGTAACTCTAGTCGGGGGGGGGGGGAAATTATATCTAGGTCGGGGGGGGGGGGGAGAAAGTTATATCTAGGTTGGGGGGAGAGAGAGTTATATCTAGGTCGGGGGGGGGGAAGAGAGTTATATCTATGTCGGGGGGGGGGGGAAAAGAGAGTTATATCTAGGTTGGGGGGAGAGAGAGTTATATCTAGGTCGGGGGGGGGGAGAAGAGAGTTATATCTAGGTCGGGGGGGGGGGGAAGAGAGTTATATCTATGTCGGGGGGAAGAGAGTTATATCTATGTCGGGGGGAAAGAGTTATATCTATGGGGGGAGAGAGAGTTATATCTAGGTCGGGGGGAGAGAGAGTTATATCTAGGTGGGGGGAGAGAGAGTTATATCTAGGTGGGGGGAGAGAGAGTTATATCTAGGTGGGGGGAGAGAGAGTTATATCTAGGTCGGGGGGAGAGAGAGTTATATCTAGGTGGGGGGAGAGAGAGTTATATCTAGGTCGGGGGGAGAGAGAGTTTATCTAGGTCGGGGGGAGAGAGAGTTATATCTAGGTCAGGGGGAGAGAGAGTTATATCTAGGTCGGGGGGAGAGAGAGTTATATCTAGGTCGGGGGGAAGAGAGTTATATCTAGGTGGGGGGAGAGAGAGTTATATCTAGGTCGGGGGGAAGAGAGTTATATCTAGGTGGGGGGAGAGAGAGTTATATCTAGGTCGGGGGGGGGGGAAGAGAGTTATATCTAGATCGGGGGGGGGGTAGAGATGTATCCAGGTGGAGGAGGGAGTTATATCTAGGTCGGGGGGAGAGTTATATCTAGGTGGAGGGGGGGAGAAAGAGAAAGATATCTAGGTCGGATGGGGTGTTATATATCTATGTCGGGGGGGGGGAGTTATATCTAGGTCGGGGAAGGGATAGAAAGAGAGATATCTAGGTCGGGTGGGGAGAGTGATATCTAGGTGGGGGGGGGGGGTTATCTAGGTCGGGGAGGGAGTTATATCTAGGTCGGGGTTGGGAGTTATATCTAGGTCGGGGGAGGGTGTTATATCTAGGTCGGGGGTGGGAGTTATATCTAGGTCGGGGGTGGGAGTTATATCTAGGTCGGGTGGGGAGAGTGATATCTAGGTGGGGGGTTATCTAGGTCGGGGAGGGAGTTATATCTAGTTCGGGAGGGGGGAATCATATCTAGGTCGGGGGTGGGAGTTATATCTAGGTCGGGGGTGGGAGTTATATCTAGGTCGGAGGGGGGAGTTATATCTAGGTCGGGGGTGGGAGTTATATCTAGGTCGCGGAGAGTTATATCTAGGTCGGGGAGTGGGAAGTTATAACTAGGTCGGGGAGGAGAGTTATATCTAGGTCAGGGGGGGGAGAGTTACGTCTAGGTCGCGGGGGAGAAAGAGAGAGATATCTAAGTCGGGTGGTGAGAGTTATATCTAGATTGTGTGTGTGGGGGGAGAGTTATATCTAGATTGTGTGCGGGGGGAGAGATATCTATTTGGGGGGGGGGATAGTTATTTCGAGGCCGGGGGGAAGAAGAAAGTTATATCTAGGTCGGGGGGGGGGGGGAGAAGAGAGTTATTTCTACGTCGGGGAGGGGAGAGTTATATCTAGCTCGAGGGTGAGATTGATTGATTGATTGATTGATTGACTGATTGATCTTTATTTCGAAAGGGTTAAGAATTGGGCACGCAGGCCCGTCTGACATTCTGCCCTTTATCATACATCTTTCACTCTATTCCAGACATTCTACAAATATGCTGTCATGTAACAAACATAATTAACATTGAAGCTGAGAGACATACAATAAAATATAACATTTACGTTTCGCTCTTATCCATTCACTCAGTACAGGAGTAACTACATACATATATAAATGACTATCTACTAAACAAAAATGTCGGGACTACTCAGAATAAACAATTAACTGTATTCGGCGTCTGTAAGAGCAGCTTAAGATAACTTTTAAGTTTTATGATTCATGGAGGCATGTAGTCGAAATAAAATAGATATTGGGAAAGTTTGTAGTTGTAGGAAGGAGTATAATTTATATTTTTTATACAGGATGGGAGGGTATTCCAAAGATGAGCAGCAGAATAACTAAAGCTTTTCTTGTAAAGATCATGTCTAGGTTTTAGAAGACATATGTTGTTCAAGCGTTGGCTGCACTTTGGGCTAAATTTAAACATGTTCCATATATAAGGCGGGGCATGCCGTGAAAGAATTTGATGTACTAACTTGGCTTTGTTGAAGAGGAACCTGTTCTTAAGAGGCAGTATTTTGATACGTTTGTGCTGGTTAGTTGTTTGTGCTTGATCTTTGTCACTAATAAGCTTTACTGCTCGCTTGTGGAGTGAGTAAAGCCTCTTGTATTTGACACTTAGCAACCATCCAAGACTGTTGAGCAATAGTTTAAATGTTTTTGTATATGTGATATGTGGTATGTCTTCCTTGTGTCTTGATCGACGAAGTGCTTAATTTTGGCTAACTGGTATACTTAATGAGTGCGATGAGTTTTGTTAGACCTTGCACATGAGAGTTCCAGGTCAGATGTTGATCAATAATAAGACCTAGTGTTTTGTGCTCGCTAACTTTTTCTATCTGTGACGTTTCTGTGCTGAGCTGAAGTGTTGTTTTGTTGCGTTTTGTAGTTTCTATCTTGTTGTTATGAGAATTGATTTAGTTTTATCGGTATTTATAATCATGCAATTGTTTTTGCTCCATCTAATTAAATTGCATAACACGACCTGAAGAGTTGATTCTAGATTAATACAATCGTAGTCACTGGTGTACACTGTGCAATAATCGGCAAAAATGTTACAAGAAGAGTGTTTAAAATGAAGTGGAAGATCATTGATATAGATAGCAAAGAGCAACGGACCTAGAATAGAATATTGCGGAACACCAGTGTCAACTATAGCAGAATTTGATAGAGAATTGTTGAAGAATACTATCTGTTGTCTGTCTGAAAGAAATGATGCAATTAATTTTATTAGGTCAGGGTGCAATTTATAAGTCTTTATTTTTCTTACAAGAATATCGTGGTCAGTCATATCAAACGCCTTTTTAAAGTCGACAAAGATGGCACCACATAGTCTGTCGTCATTTATGTTTACTAACCAATTTTCTGTCATTTTGGTAAGAGCTGTGTGACAGGAATGATTGAATCTAGAGCCTGACTGACTTTTTGTGAGTAAATTGTTCTCTTGGATGTGTCTTATTTTGTGTATGTGTTTTAGAGTGGTTTTGGAGCGTAATATCTAGGTCCGTGAGGAGGCGGAGAAGAAAGTTATATCTAGGTTCGGGGGGGGGGGGAGAAGAAAGTTATATCTAGGTTCGTGTGGAAGAGGAGAAGAAAGTTATATCTAGGTTCGGGGGGGGGGAGGGGAGAAGAAAGTTATATCTAGGTAGGTGGGGAGAGGGGAGATAAGAAAGTTATATCTAGGTTCGTGTGGAAGAGGAGAAGAAAGTTATATCTAGGTTCGGGGGGGGGGGGGGGGGGGAGGGGAGAAGAAGTTATATCTAGGTTCGGGGGGGGGGGAAGAGAAGAAAGTTATATCTAGATCCGTGGGGGGGGGGGGAACGAGAAGAAAGTTATATCTAGGTCCGTGTGGAGGGGGAGAAGAAAGTTATATCTAGGTTCGGGGGGGGGGGGAAGAAAGTTATATGTAGGTTCGTAGGGATGAGGAGAAGAAAGTTATATCTAGGTTCGGCGGGGGGGGGGAGAGAAGACAGTTATATCTAGATTCGGGGGGGGGGAGAGAGAAGAAAGTTATATCAAGGTGGACACAAAAAAGAACAAATATATCTATACTACAAGAGTTTAATATTGAAAAAGTCTGACTAGTAAAGAAGATTAAAGAGAGAAAACTTAAATATTTTGGACACATTAAACGTCATGATAATTTAGAGAAGACCGTTTTGGAAGGATACATAAATGGAAAAAAGAAAGAGTGCAAGACCAAAACAAAGATGGCTGTAAGACATCGTTGACGATCTGCAAATGGATGCAACAGCAGCAGGCCATCTTGCTCACAACAGAGAGATTTATAGGAGTGCTGTTTGGGAGGCAAAGTTCCGCAAGGGACATGCAAATGAATGAATGAATCAATCAATCAATGTCCGGGGGCGGGGGGGGGGGGGAGAAGAAAGTTATTTCTACGTTCGAGTGGGGGGGGGGGGGGGGGGAGAGAAGAAAGTTATTTCTACGTTCGAGGAGGGGGGAGAAGAAAGTTATATCTAGGTTCGGGTGGAGGAAGAAATTATATCTAGGTTCGAGGAGGTGGGGGGGGGGAGAAGAAAGTTATATCTAGGTTCGAGTGGGGGGGGGGGGGAGAGAGAAGAAAGTTATTTCTACGTTCGAGGAGGTGGGAGAAGAAAGTTATATCTAGGTTCGAGTGGGGGGGGGGGGGGAGAGAAGAAAGTTATTTCTACGTTCGAGGAGGGGGGAGAAGAAAGTTATTTCTACGTTCGAGGAAGGGGGAGAAGAAAGTTATATCTAGGTTCGAGTTGGGGGGGGGGGGAGAAGAAAGTTATTTCTACGTTCGAGGAGGGGGGAGAAGAAAGTTATTTCTACGTTCGAGTGGGGGGGGGGGGGGGAGAGAAGAAAGTTATTTCTACGTTCGAGGAGGGGGGAGAAGAAAGTTATATCTAATTTCGGGTGGAGGAAGAAATTTATATCTAGGTTCGAGGAGGTGGGGGGGGGGAGAAGAAAGTTATATCTAGGTTCGAGGGGGGGGGGGAGAGAGAAGAAAGTTATTTCTACGTTCGAGGAGGTGGGAGAAGAAAGTTATATCTAGGTTCGAGTGGGGGGGGGAGAGAAGAAAGTTATTTCTACGTTCGAGGAGGGGGGAGAAGAAAGTTATTTCTACGTTCGAGGAAGGGGGAGAAGAAAGTTATATCTAGGTTCGAGTGGGGGGGGGGGGGAGAAGAAAGTTATTTCTACGTTCGAGGACTGGGGAGAAGAAAGTTATATCTAGGTTCGGGTGGAGGAAGAAATTTATATTTAGGTTCGAGCAGGTGGGGGGGGGGGGTGGAGAGAAGAAAGTTATATCTAGGTTCGGGAGGGGTGGAGAGAAGAAACTTATATCTAGGTTCGAGAGGGGGGAGAAGAAAGTTATATCTAGGTTCGACAGGGGAGGGAGAGAAGAAATTTATATCTAGGTTCGAGGAGGGGGGAGAAGAAAGTTATATCTAGGTTCGAGTGGGGGGGGGGGGAAGAAAGTTATATCTAGGTTCGAGTGGGAGGAGAGAAGAAAGTTATATCTAGTTTCGAGGAGGGGGGGGGGGGAGAAGAAAGTTATATCTAGGTTCGAGGAGGTGAGGGGGGGGGGGAGAAGAAAGTTATATCTAGGTTCGAGTGGGGGAGTTAGAGAAGAAAGTTATATCTAGGTTCGGGAGGGGAGAGAAGAAAGTTATATCTAGGTTCGAGTGGGGGGGGGGGGAGAAGAAAGTTATATCTAGGTTCGAAGAGGGGGGAGAAGAAAGTATATCTAGGTTCGGGTGGGGTGGCGGAGAAGAAAGTTATTTCTACGTTAGAGGAGGGGGAAGAAAAAAGTTATTTCTACGTTCGAGGAAGGGGGAGAAGAAAGTTATATCTAGGTTCGAGTTGGGGGGGGGGGGAGAGAAGAAAGTATTTCTACGTTCGAGGAGGGGGGAGAAGAAAGTTATATCTAATTTCGGGTGGAGGAAGAAATTTATATCTAGGTTCGAGGAGGTGGGGGGGGGGAGAAGAAAGTTATATCTAGGTTCGAGGGGGGGGGGGGAGAGAGAAGAAAGTTATTTCTACGTTCGAGGAGGTGGGAGAAGAAAGTTATATCTAGGTTCGAGTGGGGGGGGGAGAGAAGAAAGTTATTTCTACGTTCGAGGAGGGGGGAGAAGAAAGTTATTTCTACGTTCGAGGAAGGGGGAGAAGAAAGTTATATCTAGGTTCGAGTGGGGGGGGGGGGAGAAGAAAGTTATTCTACGTTCGAGGACTGGGGAGAAGAAAGTTATATCTAGGTTCGGGTGGAGGAAGAAATTTATATTTAGGTTCGAGCAGGTGGGGGGGGGGGGTGGAGAAGAAAGTTATATCTAGGTTCGAGTGGGGGGAGAGAAGAAAGTTATATCTAGTTTCGAGGAGGTGGGGGGGGGGGGAGAAGTAAGTTATATCTAGGTTCGAGGAGGTGAGGGGGGGGGGGGGAGAAGAAAGTTATATCTAGGTTCGAGTGGGGGAGTTAGAGAAGAAAGTTATATCTAGGTTCGGGAGGGAGAGAAGAAAGTTATATCTAGGTTCGAGTGGGGGGGGGGAGAAGAAAGTTATATCTAGGTTCGAGTGGGGGGAAGAGAAGAAAGTTATATCTAGGTTCGAGGAGGTAAGGGGGAGAAGAAAGTTATATCTAGGTTCGAGGAGGTGGGGGGGGGGAGAAGAAAGTTATATCTAGGTTCGAGTGGGGGGAGAGAAGAAAGTTATATCTAGGTTCGGGAAGGGGGAGAAGAAAGTTATATCTAGGTTCGAGTGTTGGGAGAGAAAAAAGTTATATCTAGGTTCGAGTGGAGGGAGAGAAGAAAGTTATATCTAGGTTCGAGGAGGGGGGGGGGGGAGAAGAAAGTTATATCTAGGTTCGAGTGGGGGGGGGGGGTGGAGAAGAAAGTTATATCTAGGTTCGAGTGGGGGGAGAGAAGAAAGTTATATCTAGTTTCGAGGAGGTGGGGGGGGGGAGAAGTAAGTTATATCTAGGTTCGAGGAGGTGAGGGGGGGGGGGGGAGAAGAAAGTTATATCTAGGTTCGAGTGGGGGAGTTAGAGAAGAAAGTTATATCTAGGTTCGGGAGGGAGAGAAGAAAGTTATATCTAGGTTCGAGTGGGGGGGGGGGGGGAGAAGAAAGTTATATCTAGGTTCGAGTGGGGGGAGAGAAGAAAGTTATGTCTAGGTTCGAGGAGGTAGGGGGGGAGAAGAAAGTTATATCTAGGTTCGAGGAGGTGGGGGGGGGGGAGAAGAAAGTTATATCTAGGTTCGAGTGGGGGGGGGGAGAGAAGAAAGTTATATCTAGGTTCGGGAGGGGGGAAGAAGAAAGTTATATCTAGGTTCGAGGGGGGGGGGGGGAGAAGAAAGTTATATCTAGGTTCGAGTGGGGGGAGAGAAGAAACTTATATCTAGGTTCGAGGGGGGGGGGAGAAGAAAGTTATATCTAGGTTCGACAGGGGAGGGAGAGAAGAAATTTATATCTAGGTTCGAGGAGGGGGAGGGAGAAGAAAGTTATATCTAGGTTCGAGTGGGGGGAGGGGAAGAAAGTTATATCTAGGTTCGAGTGGGGTTGGGAGGGAAAGAAAGTTATATCCAGGTTCGAGGGGGAGGGAGAAGAAAATTATATCTAGGTTCGAGTGGGGGGGGAAAGAAAGTTATATCTAGGTTCGAATGGGGGGGGGAAGTTATATTTAGGTTCGAGGAGGAGGGGGAGGAGAAGAAAGTTAGATTTAGGCCCGTGGGAGAAGAGTTATATATACGAAACACAGTAAGTCCATATATATAAGCATACACATGTACTTCACATATACCAGACTTCAGCTTTTAATAAGAAATAGTACTTGGTTCTGCTGTAAGTTGAAAAGAGTGGAAAGATGGCAGTGTGCTGACTATAACAGCTGATAATAGCTTTGTTGTTTGCTGATATTCACATAAAGAGAAACGATAACAAGTGACGAACTACAGCTACTTAGTACATACATTAACTGAAGCTGAGGGATCTGAGACGGAGATAAAGAAAAGAATTCATTTCATTCATTTGCATGTCCATTGCGGAATTTTGCCTCCCTAACAGCACTCCTGTAGGCCTCTCGGTTGTGAGCAAGATGGACTGCTGCTGATGCATCCATTTGCAGATTATCAACGATGTTTTGCAGCCATTTTGGCCTTAATCTTCCTCTCTTTGTTTTTCCCGTCATGTACCCTTCCAAGACGGTCTTCTCTAGATTATCATGACGTTTAATGTGTCCAAAATATTTAAGTTTTCTCTCTTTAATCCTCTTTACTAGCCAGCCTTCTTCAATATTAAGTTCTTGTAGTATAGATATATTTGTTCTTTTTTGTGTCCATGATACTTGAAGAACTCTTCTGAAGCATTTACATTCAAAGGCATTTATGAAAAGGCATTTAAGAAAAGAATAGGACTGGCAAAATACACATTCAACATAATAAAAACAGCCCTGTTATCCGGGAATCTGCCCATAAAAAAGACCGAGATTTTAAAAATGCTATATCTGTTATGTTCTACTGTATAAAGAGCAAACCTGGGCTATAAGCAAGAAAGTCTGAAAGACAGACTAATGTGGCAGAAATGTGAATCTACAGAGAAATTAGGGCGTATATCACGGAGAATGAAAAGAACAAATGCACGAGTTTTAGAACAGATCCAAATGCAATGTGAACTTCTCACAGAAATAATGATCAAGAAAGGAAAATACTTCTGTCATATCAAAAGGCGCAACAATCTACTGAAGGATATCCTAGAAGGAAAGATGGAAGGAGAAAGAGCGAAAGGTAGAGAGAGATGCAGATGAGAAGATAATATACAAGAATGGACAGAACACAGGATGGCTGGGGAGAGAGAACAAGTGGGAATTTATTACCGCCAACCTTCATTCTGTAGCAGACACATGATGATGATTATGATGATGATGATGATGATGATGATGATGATGATGATGATGATATTCACATCATCAACATTGCCTTTCACTACCTTGAGAGTATAGGTCAAGGATAAAGGCTCTCCAGTCATCCCTGTTCTTGGAATTATTCTCTGCTTCCTTCCATGTGTATCCCTTGTCTCTGAGCACTGTCATAATTTTTTTCTCCAAGTAAGTCTAGGTCTTCCTTGTTTTCTGTTTCCTTGAGGATTCTATGTCAGTGCCTGTCTTGCTATGCTGGTGTCGGGTTTCTTCAGTGTGTGGCCAATCCACCTCCATTTCCTACACATGAGTTGTAGGTTCATAGGTTTTGTCCTGCCCAAACCTCCTCGTTTCTGATCTTGTCCTGCCATTTAATGTTTAAAATGCTCCTCAAACAGCAGTTCATGAATATTTGTGTCTGTTGTATTGTCTTGGTCATAACCCATGTCTCCGAACCATTTAGCAGGACAGTCTTCATGTTTGTATTGAAAAGCCTAAGTTTGGTTCTTGTTTTGATTTTCTTAGATGACCATATTTTGTTAAGTTGGATAAATGCTGTCCTGGCCTTGGTTATTCTAGCTTTAACATCCTTTTTCGTTACCCCATATTTATCCACTATGCTGCCTAAATGTATGAAACACTCTACTTCCTCAATTGGCACTCCCTCGATTACCATGAGGCTATTCCTTGCACTTTTACTTTTCATTACCTTTGTTTTTTGTCTGTTAATATATAGTCCCAGTTTAGCTGAATTCTTTCTTAAGATCTGAAGTTTCTATTGCATTTGTGTGGCTATGTGCCAAAAGTGTCACATCATCTGCGAATTCAAGATATTCCAATTGGTTTCACAACGTCCATTGTATCTCATTTCTTTTCCCTTGTGTGGAAGTTTTCATGATCCAGTCACTTGCTAGAAGAAATAGGAATGGTGATAGCAAACATCCCTGCCACACGCCTGTTTCCACTTTAAAATTTTCTGTGAAAGTTCCTCTATACACGATCCTACAAGTTTTTCATTCATATACAGTCTTTATAAGCTTTGTTATCTTGGGTGGAATTCCATAGTGTTCCAGTAGTTTCCATGGCATTCTCCGTTCAAACTATCGAATGCATTCTCGTAATCAATTAATGTAACTAACAGTGAAGAATTTCACTCCATTGACTGTTCTACTATTATTCGCATTGTAGCAATATGATCAGTACAGAATCTTCCTTGCCTGAAACTTGCTTGCTCTTCTCTTAGTTTACTATCTACTGATGTTTTAAATCTATTTACCAAAATCCTGTTGAAGACCTTGCTGGGTATTGAAAGCAGGGTGATGCCTCCATAGTTCTTACATTTATATTCACATGCTGAATTTGATATTTTGTATAGAAATATGAGATTCTGTAAAATTACACAAAAGCATAATGTGTTTTTGTGCATATAAATTTATGTATCAAATGTTTACAAAAGAAAAAAAAATCTTCATCGCCATAATCTGTTCAGAAGTATATGTTCTGTATTAAAACATTCCAGCTTTTTCTGGCCCATGAACATTTTTTCAGATTCAGTTTGGCAGGTAAACAGAAACTTCCCTGTAGGCATCGACCGTTGAAATAAACAGTTCCGAAACACTGGCCAACAGAAACGAAGATTCGGCTGAGACAAATATGGGTTACAAACTGCTAAAAATAGAGCATAAAATATTACGTACGCATTTACTAGTTCCAAGAAGCAAATACAGATAGTAGAATGGGAAACCCCGTTTTTTTTTTTTAAATTCTATTAACAGTAATACTGAATACTGTGTGTGTGAAATTCTGAATCTAAAAATCTCTAGAGAGAAGGGAACTATGGATAATTGAGATCACAGAAACAACTCTCCATGCAGGCTCTCGCTTTGTTTCTAGTTCTCTGAAATAGCTTGGCAAAGACACGCAGGTATTTTTATAACTTTGCAGAAGACGTTGAACGTTGTACGCGGCCTGCTCTTTAGAAAAGAGTTTTCATGAAATTAGACATTAACAACAGAAACAGCATTAGAAATGTATGAAGTAAGCGGCTGATCTGAAATTTAAAATTATAAGATTAGATTTCAAACGAAAGTGCGTAACGTTCTTCTCTCCTTCTCTCTCTCTCTCTCTCTCTCTCATTCTGTCTCTCTCATTCTGCAGTACAGCTCTGGAACACCGTCCCCTACCATTGAAAATCCATTGTTAATACTTCATCCTTTAACTCAAACCTGTTTCATTATTTACTTCCTTGTAATTATATGCCGCCTTAAAATAACCAGCACTCTCTCAACACGTGGCTCGTCAACCATCAAGTACTAAAATTACATAGTTTGATAAGTAACTTGTTAGATATTGTTAGAAATTATTGTTTCTTTAATAATATATGTTAGAAGATCTGTATTTACAATGTATTTTTCTTTATGTATATGTCTCCGTATGTATGTGTGTGTGAGTGCTATTTTATTAGGTTAATTACTTCTTCTCTTTTACTTTGAATGTAGTAGTTAAATCTTACTCTTTTGATATGCTTTTTCCTAATTTAATTTTTATATTTGTACTAAATCAAGTGTGTGGGAAGAATGAAAGATGGAGTGATGAAGGGCAGAATGTAAGACGGGCCTGCGTGCCCAATTCTTTACCCTTTAAAAATAAAGATCATTCATTCATTCTCTCTCTTTTTCTGTCTCTCTGTCTCTGTCTGTCCCACACAAGCACACACACAATCTCTCTTTATTATTTTAAGATGTAACAACTCTAAAATACTTTTGCATATACATACATACATACATACATACATACATATGTACATACATATGTACATACATATATATGTACATACATACACATATAATTGTATTTATGAATATATATGTGTGTGCGTGTATGAAGTCATGAAAAAAAATATATATCTGATATTTGTTTGTTGTGCTTGTTAAACTGAGAATTTCTGGACAAATATAATAGCTGCTGATTAAAAATTTTCCTTAGTCCCCAGATTTGACAAGGCAACTGACTGCACCCACAGCTGCAGCAACGCTGATCAATACCAGCAGCAGAGGCCAAACAACATCTCTATCAGCTGCAGCAAAGTGACCAGAAGAACAAAATGAGTCAACCCATCCCGCGCTCCGTGGCGTATCAAAGACGTAACCAGACAACCCACGTCTGGACTGACAGCAGTCACCTCATGAGCCAGAGCTTGCCCGCCACCAGCTTCATGCATCACCGAAACTTTGGCTCTTCCTTCTCGTCGCCGAGGTCATCCCGTGATACCAACTCTGAAAGGACATCGCCAGCTGGGAAGCCAACTAAGGCAAGACCCAGCTCATCGTACTCCTACGACGGCGGGTTTTTCGTTGGCGCCCACACCGGGCAAGCTGAGTACTTCGTCATACACCCAGACTGGGTCTCTGAGGCAATGACCATTAAGCAACTGTCCCGTTCCGGTAAACAAGGTGGATCTCCCCTTAAACGAGTGAGTCTTAAAGCCCCAACTCTCCAAGGGCGGAGATGTTTGAGCGCCCCGCCGAAGCACCGAAATCCCATCACTTGGGACCTCTATGACGCAGCCGACACATCTAAATAATGACTACTTGATTTAGCGCCCATAACACAATTTTTCCTTGTATTATCAGTATATCCACGTTGAGCTCATTTTGAGCATATTAACGACCAAACTGTTTTCACCAGATGAACATATGTATGTTTTTAATATAATGTAAAATTATATGAATGTAATTTATATGATACAACCAAAACCAAATGCAAATGTTACTGGCTGTTTGGACAGCACTTTGAGTTATTAATCTTCGCGATAACTTCTTAGATAGTGAGGAGATTCTCCACATGTTTGTGTTAGTTATCTCCCTCTAAAAACATTGTATGATATCATTACAACTGCATCGTGCTATGCATTATTCCGGATATTGCTGTTTACAGACATTCTCTGATCACGCAGGGACTTTGCGGGACTTCTGAAAAAAAAAAGTTAAAAACCTACATCATTAATACATAGGCTAATATAACCAGCCGTCTTGGTCATTGAAGGTTTTGGTTCATCGCTTCTGGTACCTTTAGCAGCAGATGTTCCAGTCTGTGTTTTGGTATTAATAGACTGCATTCCTTCAAACAGCCCCATCATCAGACCTGCTATGTAGCACCTGTCTGATGTCTCCGTGTTGTAAATCGATAACAATTTACTTCGGTCTTCAGTTACAGGTTTTAGTTCGACTCACTACGACTGTCTTTTCTACTGAAGCCTTTCTATAAAGCAAGTATATATATATATATGTTACCATTACACCAGCATCATCGCTGATCCAAGTACATCATAGCTATTTGTCTAACGCTAAGCCTGACTGTCAGCGAAGGGAAATTAAGTATGAAACCCCCCTCCCCCTACAAAAAACCCTATTATATATCTATCAAAATGCTATGAAATAATCCACTTCGTTTGAGCTCCTTTTCAAGTGGGATGTACATGCTTAAAACAGTAACTCAATCGAAACTGATCATCTGAGACAATGTGTTCTTGTCTAAGAGACATGGAATGTTACTTTTGTGAAGTGCTTTTTTTAACAGATTTGTCGAAATCGATACATTTACCTTAAAGATAGACATCATTTCATTTTTCTCATTCTAATTACGTTTTAATTACTGTTCCTTTGCAATATATTCAAGAACCAAATGTCTATGGCTTCTGCCAAATGAAGCAGCTTAAAATTCAGTATCTGTGTTCTGTACAAAAGTTGTGTAGCATTTCCTATACATAAAACAATGGTTCTCAACGTCTGAGGTGCCAATCCTCTCTTTCCAACATAGTGTGCCCCTGAAAACATCTTCTGTGCATTAAATCATCGTTTAGAAAGGATTTTCACAATGATGCATTCTTTTACGGTTATAACTACTGAAATTTCTACCCGGGTAGCCAACTGCCTTCTCGCTGAGAATCCCTGATATGAAATAATACCATTGTCCTTGAAATCCTTGCATATTTTTTTTGTATAGTCTTTGTGTATAGTTTTTGTATAGCGTTACTGTTGGCTCCTGAGTGTGATTGATAACTATTTGGTCCATTGTGCCGAATAGTTCTATGGTGAAGTGATGGTCTTCAGACTGTAGGAACTATAACCTAGTTATGTTGAGTAAAACAATACATCCTTGTTTATTCTTTCATCACTAACATGTGTCCCCTTCCCAGGGAAGATTGGCTGCGATGGTCCTTCATCTTGCTCTACCATGTATGCACAGTGCATCCGGCCAAGCTCAGTTCAATCCACTTTAAAAAAAAAATGTTTTCCTATCGTTATCATCTCAAGCTGCTTATAAGTAGCAAGAGTCCATATGTTCACACTGTAATATTGTTGCAATCTTACTTCCTCTGTCAAATAAAAAAGAGTTGCACTATTTGTATCGGATGTCCCTGCCGTTGCTCTCTCCTTCCTGTAAGTTGGAGCTGGTCTTCTGTGCAGCCGATGCTGTGAAAGTACAGAAACACAGAGTAGTGTAGAACTGGGAAACGGATTATGACGGACATTTTTTTCAGTCCTGGGTAGAGTTAAAAGCAGAAAGGGGGGGGGGGGGAAGGGGGTGTATTGATTCTTTAGCAGCCTCCATCTCTTGGTTGGGGGGGGGGGGAGATTAAGGATCTCTGCCCTGTTCGCAAAGCTAAGCCAGTTTCAAAATTTTAAAGCAAGTAGACGCTAGCCGTCGTTGTACTTTCAGTCCACCGGTTTACTAATGACTCATTTTACTGATGTTGGATGTTCATAAACGGCCACAGTAACAACAGCCAATGTATGTTTTCCAAGATGAAATCTATGTATGCTTACATCAGTTCAAAGTTTTGTCCGTAATGGTTCTGCACCACTACAAAGAATCACTCCCCACGTGACTTAGTCTTTTCGCCAGTTCTTCCTAGTTTTCCTGCCTGGTAGGAATGAGCATTCGTCGTGGATGCCTTGCAGATGTCCTTGTATGTCAGTTTTTATTTACACTTTGGTCTCCTTCCGTCCAAAAGTTCTCCGCATAGTATTTGCATGGGAGATAACTGCTGGAATCTATTCTTATTACGTTAGCCTGCCACCGTGATCATATGTTTCTAAGTGTTAAATTAATAAATAAACTATATACCAGACTCGAACCATGAGCCAAGCTCTGCTGAATCTGTCACGCTTGTATGCCGTCCAAGCCAAACATCCACGAAGACACGTCACACACAACTTTTAATATGTTTCGTGGAAACCAGTGTCAACAAATCTACATCTCTGTGCGCTAGCCTGCCTCACATCTCCGGCTTTTAGTGTATCATAAAGCGTTGGACAAACGTCCTCCATTCCAACCTATCCAGACATTCTAGGTCATTTTAAAAGGCTTTTGCAAATTATTTGTAATGGAAAAAAAAAGATTTTTTTAAAAGGCATTATGTACGAGGGGCGTTCAGAAAGTAATGCACCACATCGATTTTCTCATGAGCTGTTTATTTAAAAAAGTACGAAATTTATACACAATATACATGGATATGTCATGTAAACATCGGTATTATTCAACATCATACCCATCAACTTGTACGGCTTTACGTCAGCGCGAAACAAGTGTGTGTATTCCTAATCCATACCAGATGCTCTGACTATGTAGCCATTTCTTCGATGCATGAATCACTCTTTTTTCATCTTCAAATCTTACCCCTCGCAGTGCATCTTTAAGTGGACAAAACAGATGGAAATCAGAGGGTGCCAAATGGGACTATAGGGTGGATGGAGTAGTACAGTCTAACCCAATTTGGTGATTGCTTCCCGTGTTGCCAGACATGTATGAGGGTGCACATTATCGTGAAGGAGAAGTAGGTCTGCTGGATTCTTGTTCGGCCTAACTCTGCGAAAACGTTGATTGAGTTTTTTTCAATGTCTTAATGTAAGCTTGCGAATTGATTGTCTCTCCTCCTGGCATAATATCCACAAAAATCACACATTCAATGTCCCAAAGACAGTGATCATGACCTTTCCAACTGAAGGAGTTGTCTTGAATTTCTTTCTTCGCGGTGACTGCGGATGATGAAACACCACTGACTGTCTTTATGTCTCAGGTTCAAAATGATGTGCCCAGGTTTCGTCACTTGTTATGATCTTAGCAAAAAGTTCTCTTCCTCAGCATTGAAACGCTCCAACAATTCAGAAGAAATTGCTTTCCTTTGCAATCGATGGTCATTTATGAGACTTCGAGGAATCCATCTTGAGCAAACCTTAGAAAATCGGAGAGCTTTTATACTGCATTTGTACTACCATTGCTGACTAACAATTTTAAGACCAATTGTTGAGTAATGATGCGCCTATCAATAAGAATAATGCCCTCAGGGCATTTCAACATTTCTGCCTTCGTGGCTGTGGCAGGACGTCCACAGCGCGGCCGATCATGCAACTCCTTATCTTCACTTATTGATTCTTTGATTCTCTGAACCCAGCGACTAACTATACTCCTGTCGACTGCAAAACTTTCCATACACAGTTTCCTTCTCTGCAACGAGAAATTCTATCACAATTTGCTGCTTATACAGCAAGTTGCTAACACGTTCCATTTCAACGGTTAGGGCTGCCATATTCTTTGGCCGGTTGCGGTGCAATTTGGTTCACACAGTCGGCACATACCATATTTAAAGTGTGCAAAATTCCATGTTTCTCTCTTGATTATTACCTGAAAAAAAAGCGACGTAGTGCATTACTTTCTGAACGTCCCTCGTATTTATTGAGAAAAAACCACATACATCTTTTTAAACATACCAAACATTTTCTAAAATAGACATTCTAATAGACTGTTTTTATGGTGTTTTCTATTATTACATGTTGTTTTTATTGATGTTTTATGTGATTTATGTATTAACAGAATGTATGTTTATATTCTTTACAGTTTTTTTCCCACAAATGATCATAGCTTCTATGCAGTAACCCATTGGAGATAGGACGGCGCACTGCTGTCAGCGGAAATAATTCTTGCACAAGTTTTATCTGAGATATCCAGTGCACTGTTTCAGACAAGTTGGTGCTCAATCTTCAGTCAAGATAATTTTTGTACAGTCTTCGTTTGAGATACTAGGTGTATCATTTTCAGTGGAAATAGGGTATACCATCTGAGTCGCAGAAGAGTGTACCACATTCATCAGATATAGAGTATACCACCTTCAGCAGAGATTGGCTATAGAGATAGTTTTCCACCTTCAGCATAGACAGAATATACCACCTTCAGAAGAGATAAGGCAGCTGAAATATATATTAATGAGCAACAGTTGGAAGAGGTGGAGAGTTTTGAATATCTTGGATCATTACTATGTAATACTGGAGATACAATGAGGGAAATTAAAAGGACATCTATTGCTCTTAAAAAAATAAAACAAATAAAGAAGCTGTGGAGAGGAACAGATAGAACTGCAAAAAAAAAAATAAGATTTTTCAAGGGCATGCATCTTTCCCATAGCAACATATGCCTGCAAGATCTGGACACTTAACAAAACAGCTGAGAAACACATAAATGCCTTTGAATGTAAATGCTGTAGAAGAATCTTTTCAAATATCACCGACACAAGAAAGAACAAATATATCCATACTATAAGAACTTCATATTGAAGAAGTTTGGCTAGTAAAGAAGATTAAAGAGAGAAAACTTAAATATTTTGGACATCTTAAATGTCATGATAATTTAGAGAAGACAGTCTTAGAAGGCTACATAATGGGAAAAAGAAAGAGAGGAAGACTAAGGCCAAGATGGCTGCAAGACACCGTTGATGATCTGAGAACGCATCAGCAGTAGGGCATCTTGCTTATATCCGAGAGGTCTACAGGAGAGCTGTTAGGGAGACAAAGTTCCGCAAGGGACATACAAATGACTGACTGAGAAGATATAGAGTATACAATCTTCAAAAGATATAGAATATACAGAGTATACTTCAGAAGAGGTATAGTGTACCATCTTTAGCAGAGATGGAGCATACCACCTTCAGCAGATATAGAGTATACTATTTTCAGAAGAAATAAAGTATTTCACCATCAGCAGAGATAGAATATACCATCGTCAGTAGAGACAGCCTGTGGTTCATCTTCATTTTATGCAGTCGATGCTCTAACTTCAATGCAAACAAAAAATCTATGCATCAGATTATTCGGTGCATGTTTTTTTTTAAAAGTTGGAACATCTCTATAGGCAAGGTCAGTGCTACTGTTAGATCAGCTCAGACCTCAGAGGTGCACAGTGCCGACCTTTGAGAACATACATTTTTATACAGTTATTTAGCCTTGCATGGGGCGCAAAATAGCCATGTCTAATTGCACTTGAGTGGTGAAGGGGTTAATACAGTAGTCCCTAATTACGAAGGTCGGTGATTCGAATCCGATTGCAGACACCCCAGTCACTCAGCTGTAGAAATGGGTACCCGACTTTTTCTCAAGCTATGGAAGTAAAAGGCGACCAGGCGTGGCGCTGACCTTTGGTGTGCCGTGAGGTCAGTGCGACACAATATCCAGGATATGCATCGATGGTATAACAGGGCTACTTTGACTTTTACCTCATCTGTCGTAGGTGTCTTTCAGTGTTTAAGTTCAGGTGCATGGAGTTTTGGTTGAAACTATCTTTTATGTTTTCTAGTATGTGATGAAATGATAACTTTAACAGAAATCATGTGTGTATGTGTGTGTGATATGATACGATATGATATGACATATGCTATGACATATGGTGTGATACGATATTATATGATGTGGTGTGATAGGCTACGATATGATATATGATACGATACGATATTATACGATATGGTATAATATAATAAGACGTGCCATGACATGACAAAATATGATATGATATGATATGAGTTTTATGTTCTCCAAGTTTTCTCCAAGTCAGTATTTCCACGGACCAGCTGATAGAACTAATAACTACTCATGCAATCTTTGTGGCACTATGAGTTATGAGAATACATGTATCTGTGAAACGCAATTTTGTTTTGTAAAAAAATAATTATGTAAGATCGGTGTATGGTATTTATGTGCAGCCGTGTGCGTCTTTATTTGTAAAATGTTTTCAGTTTATTTGCATAAGTGTAAAACTGTGTCTGAGAGTCAGTGTAAATGGACACACGAGTGTATAAGGGCAAACGGATTAGTATAATATATGGATGTGAATGCTTTCATTAACTTTATATGTGGCCGTTTGTACTTACGGCCAAGGTCCCATGAGACTATTTATTGTGTTGTGATTCATTCTATGATTAATTTATAAACATTTGCTGTTCAACACGCGCTATAACTTCACCACAAGACAGGAGGGGCAGATGAACACTGCATCATCATTTGCTGAGTACAGAATACATGTATGTGGGTGTGTCTGTGTGTGTACGTACGTTGTGTGTGTGTGTGAGAGAGAGAGAAACAGAGAGAGAGATTAAACACTTATTACAGTACGACTCTTTATTTAATATTATGTGTCACATATTTTCTGATTTAAACTCCCAAACAGTTTCTGTGCTGATTTAGATTCTGTTAGTTTTCTTGTAACATGGTATGGCAGGTCGATTTGTAAAACAACAAACAAAAAAAAAAGACCGAAGGTATAGAAGACCGTATGTACAGAAATATTAATTTTAGATTTGTGTAAATCCAGTCAACGCTTTTTCATGAGAAATGACTATGATGATAAGTCGTGAAACATCATCATCATAATCATCACGTACCATGCCAGAGGTCATCGACGGTCATGTTTCGCCATAGATCTCAGTGATATAATAAAAGTCATAAACATGCAGTTTAAAAAAAATAGCGATCAGAATAATTGAATCTCTTTCAAGAAACATAAACCACTGGTTTTAATTTTATTAAAGATGCGGATTTATTCCTGGATACAACAGTCCCTCTTGGGACAGTTTTAAACATTACATAACAATCTGGTAAGTCTATTGGTTCAAAACAAATGGGTTTGTAAAAGACAGAAGCACATTACTCTCTCAAAGCTTAGCGGAACGAAGCTGATAGCACAGTGATAGAACATAACATGGTAGTCGGCTTCTCACCAAGTATCAGCGGGCCAGTGATGGAAGGAAGTCACACGGACGTTCCTGTGGTGTATCCAGTTTCCAGAAAGAGATAAAAACTGACAGGTGGAGCACGCGATTAAGAGTCGTAGCGCCCTGGCCTAAGTCTTGGTCGACAACATCAAAGAAAGTCAGACACAGCGAAACCCTCGTGCGCAAAAAAACATTGATGAGCTCAGCGAGTTGAATGATTGCATATATCACACTTGTGTCAGGCAGACAGACAGACAGACAGATAGATAGATAGATAGATAGATAGATAGATAGATAGATAGATAGATAGATAGATAACATTTAAGCTAATAATTCTACGTTTCTTGAAGTGAACCGCCTTCTGTTGCTTCTATATAGACTACCATATTCTATGTTTTCAGTCTCTATTTACCATTGCCCACATATGAACCCAAACCCTAGTTTCTGTGAGAGATCTTCTGAAATATAAACAAAGAATAGGTACATTTAATCTTTTCCATTTATTTCCTCTGTACATATGTAACAATAGTTTCTTACAATTTTTCCCTCGTGATCAATGGCACAACGTATATTTTAACGTATATTTTTACCCCCCGCCCCCCAGTGTTCATGTGCCATGCTATTTGCAACAGAATCTATTTGTACAGTTCATGTCGCCATTTAATTTCATCTATGCTTTAATCATATTTCCAATAAATTATATGAATTTGACAATTTTTGCATGTTTTGTTTTGTTTATATTCAGTCACAAATGTTTTTGTTATATATGAAAAAAAAGAATAAACGAGGATTAGTATTTATAACGTAAAAAATGAAAGGGTAATATAAACGATTTGTTATGAATTTATTACACGAGGAGAGGAACAAAAGCTAAGGAAATCCTATTGACAGGACGATATCAGGAAATATCTTGGATAGTTCAGATGATAGTGAGAAGTGTATTTGAAGCGGATGAGTAATATAATGCAGTCAAGACTACGAGAGAAGGGAGCATTAAGTTAGACAGGTTATGAGCAGGAAACACTCGAAAACAGCAGGAGGAAAAGCAGATGGAAAACGAGGAAGAGAAAGATCTTTTATCATGGCATAGGGTTCTCTTCCCTCCGTATCATTATACGAGCACGAGTCAAAAGGTAACCGCAAATCAAGGAACGTAACCTTTGAAAAAATATATGGAAAGATGTTGTTTCTCTTCGAATCTTTTCATATACACTTTAATGGCTACGTACCGCGACTTAACGTTACCTTTTTGACTGGCCCTTATACTTTGTCCAGGGGTGCACAGCCAACCAAATATACCAGTACAGGTAAAGGTAAAATCCTCATTTTCATGCTATGAAGGCACTTTGGGACTATTGTGACAGGCATGTGTTTCCAAGACCATCGGCACATGAAAGTCTGATGTGATCATGATCACGCCTGGCCGCATTCAGCTTCCCAAAATTCTCTGGTACCCATTTTTAGAGGCTGGGTGGAGCCCTGGAGCCTTTTTCATGTGGTAGTGCCAGAAAAAGACCCCCCCCCCCCGGGCTATTGGGACTTGAACCTGGTACCACTGGACTAATAGACCAAGCGTCTAACACGCAGCCACCAAGGCAGCCATAATCCCCCCCCCCCTCAAAAAAAAACCTGGGTTATATCTCTGATAAACTATCTTCCTTCAAAACTTAAAGTTGGCTAGTAAACGATGACTGTGGCGCTGTAGGTTTAGTCCTTGGTTCAATTTCGCAGGCAGACGGATTTTTTCGTGGCGACCGGCACTAGGGTCCAGCCTGAGGAAAATGGGTTCTTGGGGTTTATCCAGGAAAACAAAGTCAGCGAGGACAGGTGCTGGCATCTCTACCTCAGTTGCTGTAGTGTCCTACAAATGTGAAGGCGCTAACGCTTCATGCCCCTACCGGGTGCATATGCTACGAGACATAGATTTATTAAATGAACCGTTTATCAATGAAAGATAACGCGTGGAAACACTACTATCTGATATTTACACGTTACAAATGAAATATAAAAGTAATAACTTATATATATATATATATGCCTTAACTTAATGCATACGTTGTTAAATCCTAGATACACGTATAACTAATCAATACATTTATCAACAATAAGCCGAAATCTTGAGCTGTCACATGCTCTCCATAATATTTACTTAATTTACAGTGAAAAACAACCAAAAAAAAAAAAACGTTAAAAGTTACATTCACAATCCAGATTTCATTTTTATGATCACTTTATAATAATGAATTTTTTTTTTGAAACAGGAGAGATATTTTGTTCTGTATGTTAATTTTAAATCATCCTTTTATTAAAAATCAAGTATACCTTCAGATTACAAATAATGTCAGTTTAACGGCATTATTTGCTACAAATATACACAAGGGGTCCGTCAGGGGTGCATATTGTCACCCTACTTATTTAACTTGTATACTGAAAATATAATGAGGAATGTTAGAGAAGATGTAGACAAAGAATATTACGATGCCATAACAGTTGGAGGTTATGAAATACCAGAGATTAGATATCCTGATGACACAGTATTGCTGTCCACAACACAAGAAGGAATGGAAAAACTAATTATGTCAGTCCGCAAGAACAGCGAAGAGCAGAACCTCTATCTTAATGCAAAGAAAACTAAAGTGATGACAACTGACAAAACAAACAAGGCAACTGAAATATGTATCAATGAGGAAAACCTGGAAGAAGTGGAGAGTTTTGAATATCTTGGATCACTACTAACTAATAATGGAGATACAATGAGGGAAATTAAAAGGAGGACATCTATTGCTCTTCAGAAAGTAAAACAAATAAAGAATCTGTGGAGAGGAGCAGACAGAACCACAAAAATAAGATTTTTAAGGGCATGCATCTTTCCTATCGCAACATATGCCTGTGAGACCTGGACACTTAACAAAACAGCTGAGAAGCACATAAATGCCTTTGAATGTAAATGCTATAGAAGAGTTCTCCAAATATCGTGGACACAAAAAAGAACAAATATATCTATACTACAAGAGCTTAATATTGAAGAAGGCTGGCTAGTAAAGAGGATTAAAGAGAGAAAACTTAAATATTTTGGCCACATTAAACGTCATGATAATTTAGAGAAGACCGTATTGGAAGGATACATAATGGGGAAAAGAAAAAGAGGACGACCGAAACGAAGATGGCTGCAAGACATCGTTGATGATCTGGAAATGGATGCAGCAGCAGCAGGCCATCTTGCTCACAACCGAGAGGCCTACAGGAGTGCTGTTTGGGAGGCAAAGGAATGAAATGATACACAGAACAATGTTAAAAGAGGTCGTAGCATCAAGATTACAACACAACAAACTATAGTAAAGTATGCTGGGACTAAGCACATGTAAAGCAAAGTGATATAACTCAGCCTGCCCACTCTTCGGTCGCTTTACGGCATGTAAAGGAATGCCAAAAGTGATGGTGTTTGCTGAGACAATGTGGATGAAGGGATATAATTCAGTTTTTACAGAACGTGTTCTCCCAGTAACATTTTTGGCCCTTTTCAGAGAAATTTTTGTAAATGTTCTGATCTTCACATACTTTGTAGCTCACGATTCGGTATGCTGTTGATAAAATGAGGTTATATTAGTTGTTTTTAGACTTCAGTACTTTTATTTTGCTTATACAAATCTAGCAGCGAGTTGGGTTTGTGAGATAAGCTATAATCTTGGAGTCTTGGTCTCAGTGGATCTGGAAAATCAAGCGCCCTTTTAGACAACACAAAGGAATATATATATATATACTGAGAGCAGATAGCACTGAACAGTAGACAAAAATTTATTGCTAAATTGCCTGTTCTTTATGTGTAAATGATTGATCTGTCCAGAATATCATACTGTCATACTGTTCAGGAACGTAGAATGTAACAAGAAGTCTGTGGTAAGCAAGTCAATAATCATATCTAAGAAATGTAATATAGAATGTTACTGTTATCTCTAGTATACGGCAGTGGTTCCCAATGAGCAAAAATCCGTGGACCCCCTGCTGTTTCAAAATCAAGGCAACGGACCCCCATACTTTGGAAAAATTTCAAATCTGTATGGTAGCTATGTGCTTTAAATGCAAGAGAAGGCTTATTTCCTCACAAAATGTCAATACTTCATCCATGTTCCAGTAACATTAAAGATCAGCCTGCATCTAGTACGTCATCATATTAATTTGTCATCGAGGCTGCAAAATTGCACACATCAGAAAAACATGATGAAAAAAGAGCTCTTTCCTCCCCGCGTGATTCTCTGAAACATCGGTTGTTAAAAGTTTCACGGTAAAAAGTTTTTATCAAGGACCCTCATGCCAGATTCCACCGACCCCTGGAGGTCCGAGAACCATAAATTTGGAACCACTGGTATTCAGTATATAACACATCATTTCCCTTCTATATTTCAGGAGTTATTCCCCTTAGAAAGTTCCTACATTTTCTAATTATAGCTAATGGATACATTATGTTAAGATCATCATACTTCCTCTCACGAAAAAGTTCAGTGATGATCCAGTCTCCTTTTTTATATACTCTTCAATGTACAGCGCCTGATGAAATAAACTTTAAATTCGTGTACCATTAACATGACGTTGGTGTTTATCATCGCCAGATTGTATCCGTACTTCATGGCGAACAGAGAATCAGCAGACACAGCGTGTGTCAGAATCTTCTAAGACTGCCAGCGAAGTCTGCCAAGTCCATTTTCTTTCCATGTACTAGTATAACAGATAAAAAGAATGGCAAATGCAGTAAAAGTGGTTCACATAAAGGTAAATAGAGATGTATGGTGCAGTTTTACAAACCGGCAAAGGGAGTGAGTAAAATGAGAAAAAAAAAACGAATAGAAAGTATGAGAGTAAGATGAGAATGTATAAATGAAAAACATGCAACATCCGATATTTCGGTGTGAGTCTTTTTCGAGGATTACAAACGCAAACTCTTACTCTCATACTTTCTATTCGTTTTTTTTTTTTTTTTTGGTTTTGTTTCTCATTTTACTCACTCCCTCTGCCGCTTTGTAAAACTGCACCATACATCTCTATTTACCTTTATTTGAACCAGTTTTACTGCAGTCGTCATCCCTTTTATCTGTCACATTCCCCTACTTGACTGCGACACTGTTATGCAGATTTGTGTCCGTTTGCGTTGACTTGTGCCGCGCTAGCTGTCCCTCTATTCCTTTCCAAACTTTGTACCTCTATCTATCCCACTATTCCTTCTAGACTCTGTACCTTTTTTCTGATACATGTTTCATCTCTCTCACATGTTATCATCTCTTCTTTCATCTCCATTTTCATCCCTTCCGTGCTTGCTAGGTTAGTCTCCTCTCTCCCTCCACACCCCTGTTATTCGGTATCTCTTCTGGTCTCCATGCCTTCTTTAAATCGGATCACCAAATCTCTCAAGTCTTTTATTACTATCTCTTTCAGTCTTTTGCCACCTCTCCTTTCCTGCACTGACGCTGACCTTATGCCACGTACAAGAAGACACTCTTCACCTCTCACGTTAATTTTTTTAACAACTGTCTTCACCTCTCACGTTAATTTTCTTAACAACTGTCTTCGCCTGAAGGTTATTTCCAAAAGGTTTTACTTTCACCTGCCATGGGCACTTTCAGCCCCTAGAATTCGTCAACGTCTTTGTGCTACTGAAACTAAATGCGCTTTCCAACGAATACGCTGTATCGTCGAGGGGCACACTAAACTCCTCTCGGATCTTGACAGTCAGATCACTCAACTTTCTGTCCGTCTCCACTATGCTGCACACGATAATTACCTCATTTATCGCCTGATCCGTAAGATTATTCACTCCACCAACAGACAATTCTACCTGCAACTTTCTTCTCCAAAAAGAGGAAACTTTCTGCTATCCGTCCCGCTCCAGCCTCTTCCGGACCCGCCACCGCTTGTGCTCCCACTAAGGTGGTCTGTATCCCTCCTGATATTCCACTATCGGCTGATGAATTGTCTGTCTTGGGTAAAAGTTTACAGTTTGCCCCCCTCCGTCCATCTGTTGACCAGTTCTCACTCCTTCAGAATGTCCACCGTTTCCATCACAGACTGCGTTTGAAGTTCCATTTCCAAGACGTGGCCCAACCTTCATCATTCCTATCTGCCTCTGATGGTGACCCTTTCTCTCGCTTCTCTAAACAACCATCCACCTGGACACGTTCTGCAGGAGCGTCTCGTTCCTTGGACCTCTACATTGACCACACTCTCCTTGAAATCCGCAAGCTTCTCCTTCCCCGTGTACGACACTCTAACCTGACCCCCGGGAAGCAGCGCGCACTTTCACAGCTCCAGCGCAGGCGAGATATCGTGATCAAGAGTGCAGACAAGGGAGAGGCCATTGTTTGTTGGAAGAAAGAATTGTACATCTAAGAGGCCATGGGCCAGCTGAGCAACACTCAATTCTATACCTGTCGCCCCCAAGATCCGACTCTGGCCAACAATCACCATGCTCGTGACACTGTCAACGAACTCATCCACAAGACTGATCTTTCTCCCTCTGCTACATCTACACATCCGCGACAGCTGCTTAGGGAAGCCATCCTTTTATCTACTCCCTAAGATACACAAACAAGGCAACCCGGGAAGACCCATAGTGTCTGCTTGTTCCTGCCGTACAGAACAAATCTCTGACTTTCTTGACAGTATCTTTCAACCTCTGGTCACTAGTCTGCCCACTTATCTTAAGACACGAATCACGCTCTCATTGCTTTTCAGACCCTTACACTCCTGCCTGGTCACACCTACCGCTATCTTCACTCTTGAAGTAGTGTCCTTATACACATCCATCCCGCATGATCAGGGACTTCAGGCTGTCAAGTTCTTTCTGAACAAAATACGCATTCCTACGTCTACTATTCTGCGCCTTACACGACATGTCCTCCAACTCAATTCTTTTGAATTCAATGGCCTGCCTGTACATCGACCAGACTAGTGGTGTGGCCATGGGTAGTAAAATTGGATCCAGCTACGCATGTCTGTTCATGGGCCACTTCGAACACAAGGTTCTGAGAGCATATAAAGGCCCTTTTCCAGCCTCCTATAGACGCTACATATATGACGGCATTGGGGTCACATCAATGCCAGAGGAAGACCTTGACAACTTTATCAGTTTTGTTAAGGAGTAATATCCTGTCATTTCTGCCACCTCCCATGTCTTTACTACTGCTGCTAACTTTCTCGATATTGCTGTTTCTATCGCCCCTACCGAACTTACTACTTTTGTCCACTATAAACGTACAGACTCTCACAGCTATCTCTTGTACTCTTCCTCCCATCCCGGATCATGTAAGGACTCTATTCCTTTTCCCCAGCTTCTTAGGCTGCGACGTTTGTGTACTGATGATTCTGACTTCCATGATCAAGGCCACAAAATGCTAGATTTCTTCCGTCAACGCGACTATCCAGAACATGTTCTCTTGTCGTATTGGAACCACATTGGCCATATATCACGGCAACAAGCCCTCACTCCTAAACCGCACTGTAGCTCGGACAGAGTTAAACTGGTACTTACGCACCACCCTCATAGTTTGGCAGTTAAGAACATACTGTTTCGCCAGCTCCACCTCCTCTAGACTGAGTCTGATACACGTGAACTCTTTGAGAAACCCCCATTGGTGGCCTATAGACGGGACAAGAACCTCAGGGACCTTTTGAGTTCGTAGTCACCTTAAGACAGATGTAATTTTTATGGTACCAGACGTTGCGGACGCAGTAGATGGACCACTTGCCCGTTTGTTGTCGAAGCTAGCCAGATCTCCTTCCCTAAGTCCACGTTATCAGTTTAAAGAGGGCGTCACCTACACTTCACGCAATGTTATTTATGCTAATGTGTGCAAACGTTGTGATAAGAAGTATACAGAGGAGACCGGTTTACGGTTAGGAGATCGTTTTAGCCAATATCTTAACGACATTTCTGAGAGGGCTTGGACACCTGTGGCTAAACATTTTTGCCTTAACAACCACAGAGGAAAGCAGGACATTTCTGTCAGTGCGATCTGTTCTTACTCTGCTGATGTACTATCTCGGAGGATCCTGGAACAGGCTGGCTGTCCCCACCCAGTTGGAATTAACAATGTCTTCGGCTTTTTAAAACTTCTTTAGTTTTCCACTTTTTTCTGATCTTTATACTCTAATTTTCTGTTTCCTTCTCCTAGCTTCCCACCACCACCTTCTCTGGCGGCTTATATGTGTTTGTTGACCTCCGGGCCTGCTCCTATTCACCAGTTGTATTATCTCCCTGCTTTCCTCGATCCACTATGATTTGCGTCTCTAATGTGCTACGTGTGTTTATGGCACCTTCTGTTCGTTCCTAGTTCTCCTTTCATTATCTCTCCGCGTCACCTTCTTCTCTCCCCCCTCCCCCCCCCCCCCAGGCCCGACAACTGCGCTACAGGTGTCTATTGTCCGTCTCACCTTTTCCCCGCCTCCTATTTCCTATTGTATAAAATCGGAAAAAAGTAGGAGCAGCTTTATTACTTAACGATTACAAAGGTGTGACGTTTCGGCGTGAGCCTTATCATACAAAAACATACAGGACGAAGAATAGAGAGAGGAGATAAAGTATAGATTTACATGAATACTGTTTAAAAAAAATTTAAAGGAGTACTTAGCTGTAAATTGCAAGGTGTGGCTTGTCCGGCAGTGTGTGTCAGGAATGGATCTGGTAGGACGTGGAAATTGTTTAAATAGAGACCTGTGACATGTGGTCGGTGGGTTGTAACTGGGGGTGGTGGATGGGGAACCGGGGAGGGGAGAGAGAGTGACGCACTACTGGCCTAGCTAGGAGAAATTGAAACAGGTGATTGGGGAAGAGGGGTTGCAGAGAAGAGGGGTTGCACAGAAAATAGCTGGGTTGCAGAGTGATGCTGTGAGGAAGTTTGAAAAGTAAGAAGGGGTGGATTTACTGGAGAGGTACTATAATGATTGAAGAAGATGATGTTACGTGTAACTAAATAGCGAGTTTAACCCATGTGGTTCCAGCGTCCCATAATTTTGAATGCAGCGGTTCTCAAGTGTCAGGCGGCTTGTGTCATCTACGTGACATTGTTTAATGGTTGTTACCAGAAAATCAGATTTGCCTCTGTGGTTAGGGCCATTGAAATGATTTGGGACTGGTTTCGAAGCATGCTGGGCGATGTCGTACAGATGTTTTTGCATGCGGTCCCCTAATCTGAGGCCAGTCTCACCGATATATGTTATCCTGCATCTTTTGCAAACGATGACATATATCACATTTCGGGACTCGCATGTGAATCCCTCATGAAGAGTGAGGATAGTTTTGGGAAAGGTGATTGTTTTCGTTTCCCAAACTACAGGCAGGTAACGCAGCGGGGGCGGTTACATTTTCTGGTGCCAACATATGTAAGGCTCTGCTTCAAGTGGCTGTGGACGAGGATGTCCTTAAGGTTTGGCTCACGTTTGTATGCCAATAGGGGTGGATCAGAGAAAATGTCACGAGTGTCGGAGTCGAGTTGGATTATCGGCAGATGACGATAAAGAATTTTCTTAACCATCTGACCGTGCGGGTGGAAAGGCAGTACTAACTTAACTCTGTCAGATGGAGTAACAGGCTTTTTCCTGAATACTTCTTTGCGGCTCACTAGTTGGATACGGTTGAAGGCTTTACGAAGGACCTTTTCTGGGTAGTGGCGATGACGGAAAAATTCTAATAACTTGTTGGACTGATCTATAAAGTCCAAATTATCCTGACATATGCGGCGAAGACGGAGGAGTTGAGAATATGGGATGG
Organism: Achatina immaculata; assembly: GCA_009760885.1. Lineage (NCBI taxonomy): Eukaryota > Metazoa > Mollusca > Gastropoda > Stylommatophora > Achatinidae > Lissachatina > Lissachatina immaculata. Next base: position 8,786,886 of record CM019717.1, read on the forward strand.
AGTTCTTACAGGCCTCAGGATGGGAAGAGGTGTAAAGCAAATAGGTGTGGCTATCGGTGGGCTTGTAAAATACAGAGGTGAAAAGCCTGTTTGTGCCAATAGAAATTTTAATGTCTAAAAAATTAACAGACTTGTCAGAGATTTCATAAGTGAATTTTATGTTCTTATTGAGTGTATTGGCGAATTCAATAAATTTTTTAAGGTCTTCATGTGGCATACTTGTAATTCCAATGCCATCATCGATGTACCTTTTATAGAATTCTGGAAATCTGCCAGTGTAGGTTTCCCATAATTTGACTTCCAGAAAGCCCATAAATAGACATGCATAGCTGGGACCCATTTTCGTTCCCATAGCAACACCACTGATTTGCTCGAAGTATTCGCCGTTGAATTCAAAAGAATTTTGGTTTAGTACTAGCTCTGTAAGTCTGATTATGGTGTCAGTGTTAGTTGTGAGGTGAGGGTCTTTGTCGAGAAAATGGCGGAGTGCTAAGAGTCCATCCTCATGGGGGATAGAAGTGTATAGGGAGCAGACATCAAGGAGAAAGATGTGATAGGTGTGGTGTTGAGAGAGTGTGATTGTATCAAAAGTTGTTAATGCGTGGTTGGTGTCTTTCAAAAAAGAGGGTAGTCTTTGTACAAGAGGCTGGAAAATGCTATCTAAAAAATCAGAAATGTGCTCAGTGGGGCATGAACACGCTGATACAATGGGGCGTCCAGGGTTACCTGGTTTGTGGATTTTAGGAAGAAGATAGAAAGTGGGTGTGCCTAAACAGCTGTCCTTAATGTGAAGAGAAATAGCTTGGGGTGGGAGGCCACCTTCTGTGATTAGGTCTTTAATGGTTGCTTCCACTATGTCATTATTAGAACGGGTAGTATCGTTTTTCGCTGGGGCATAGAATTTTGTATTGCTAAGTTGGGACATTCCTTCCGCGATATATAAATCTTTTTTCCAAACTACGAGATTGCTGGTCTTATCTGCTGGTTTGATCACGATATCGTTTCGATGTGTAAGGCTGGACAATGCCTTGGACTCTCCCTTATTTAGGTTAAAATGTCGAATTCTTGGTGGTTTGAGGTTAAGAATATCTCGCCACGTCGTATCAATATAAAGATCTAAAGCTTGGAAAGCCCCGGGAGGAAGGTGTCCAGCTATATTTATGGTGGTCGTAACGTGCAAATGGGTTATCGGGGTCTTGTGTGGGTTGGTTGGACTCTTTGTTAGCAAAGTAATATTTAAGACGTAATCGACGGTGAAATTGTTTAACATCGGGGAGTAAAAAATAGCGATCACAACGAGGCCGAGTGGGAATAAACTTAAGACCCTTGGCGAGAACTAGTTTTTCATCATCAGAAAGGGGCAAGTCGGGGGGAATACAAACTACATTAGAGGCTAGAGGAGGATGAGGAGGAGATGGGGTATCATCTGAGGATGGGGGTGCGAGTACCTGAATATGCTGTGTAATCTGGGAAGGGAGTTCAGGGGGTTTTACAAGTGTCTGATGGTCAAGTGAGATAGAAGTCTGTTGGTCAGGTGTAGCAGAAGAGGGGGGCTGATTGGAAGGTGGTTCATCTCTAGAAGAGACCGGCTGTGGTAGAAGTCGGTTAAGTTTATGTTCTTTGCCAGAGACATAGAACTGGTAAAGCTGGCGATTTGTGACGTGTATAATGTGTTTGATAAGAAGAAAGAGAAAACGGTTATCTGATGTGTAGGAGTGAAGGCGGCGTTCAATGTTATCTTTGACCCGATCGAGGTTGGACAAAAGGCGTCTGTGATTCTGAATGATACAGCTCATTCTGAGCCGCGAGCAATTTTTCTCGATCTTGTCCAGAAGTCTTTGTTCAACCACTGGCAGATTTCCAGAATTCTATAAAAGGTACATCGATGATGGCATTGGAATTACAAGTATGCCACATGAAGACCTTAAAAAATTTATTGAATTCGCCAATACACTCAATAAGAACATAAAATTCACTTATGAAATCTCTGACAAGTCTGTTAATTTTTTAGACATTAAAATTTCTATTGGCACAAACAGGCTTGTCACCTCTGTATTTTACAAGCCCACCGATAGCCACACCTATTTGCTTTACACCTCTTCCCATCCTGAGGCCTGTAAGAACTCCATCCCATATTCCCAACTCCTCCGTCTTCGCCGCATATGTCAGGATAATTTGGACTTTATAGATCAGTCCAACAAGTTATTAGAATTTTTCCGTCATCGCCACTACCCAGAAAAGGTCCTTCGTAAAGCCTTCAACCGTATCCAACTAGTGAGCCGCAAAGAAGTATTCAGGAAAAAGCCTGTTACTCCATCTGACAGAGTTAAGTTAGTACTGCCTTTCCACCCGCACGGTCAGATGGTTAAGAAAATTCTTTATCGTCATCTGCCGATAATCCAACTCGACTCCGACACTCGTGACATTTTCTCTGATCCACCCCTATTGGCATACAAACGTGAACCAAACCTTAAGGACATCCTCGTCCACAGCCACTTGAAGCAGAGCCTTACATATGTTGGCACCAGAAAATGTAACCGCTCCCGCTGCGTTACCTGCCCTGTAGTTTGGGAAACGAAAACAATCACCTTTCCCAAAACTATCCTCACTCTTCATGAGGGATTCACATGCGAGTCCCGAAATGTGATATATGTCATCGTTTGCAAAAGATGCAGGATAACATATATCGGTGAGACTGGCCTCAGATTAGGGGACCGCATGCAAAAACATCTGTACGACATCGCCCAGCATGCTTCGAAACCAGTCCCAAATCATTTCAATGGCCCTAACCACAGAGGCAAATCTGATTTTCTGGAAACAACCATTAAACAATGTCACACAGATGACACAAGCCGCCTGACACTTGAGGACCGCCGCATTCAAAATTATGGGACGCTGGAACCACATGGGTTAAACTCGCTATTTAGTTACACGTAACATCATCTTCTTCAATCATTATAGTACCTCTCCAGTAAATCCACCCCTTCTTACTTTTCAAACTTCCTCACAGCATCACTCTGCAACCCAGCTATTTTCTGTGCAACCCCTCTTCTCTGCAACCCCTCTTCCCCAATCACCTGTTTCAATTTCTGCTAGCTAGGCTAGTAGTGCGTCACTCTCTCTCCTCTCCCCGGTTCCCCATCCACCACCCCTAGTTACAACCCACCGACCACATGTCACAGGTCTCTATTTAAACAATTTCCACGTCCTACCAGATCCATTCCTGACACACACCGCCGGACAAGCCACACCTTGCAATTTACAGCTAAGTACTCCTTTAAATTTTTTTAAAAACAGTATTCATGTAAATCTATACTTTATCTCCTCTCTCTATTCTTCGTCCTGTATGTTTTTGTATGATTAAGGCTCACGCCGAAACGTCACAACTTTGTAATCGATAAGTAATAAAGCTTTTCCTACTTTTTTCCGATTTTATACATTCTGGTATCACAGCTTTACTGCAGTGCTTAGTGTATAGTTGTATACTTATACACCAATTATTGTGTTACCCTATTTCCTATTGGCTACTTCTGGTTTCCTTTGTGGTCCCTGTGGTCTCTATGCCTAGTCAAAGGGTTACGCTTTCTTTTGTTTGTTTCTTATTCAGGAGGACGCTACTAAGATAAGTTATATGTCGTCTTGTTTGTGTTTGTAATCCTCCAAAGAGGCTCCCTTCGAAATATCGGAAGTTGTTATATTTTTCATGTATACATTCTGATTTTAGTCTCACACTTTCCATTCTTTTTTTTTCTTCATTTTACTCACTCCCTCTGCCGCTTTGTAAAACTGCACCATAAACTTCTATTTACCTTTACTAGTATAACAGTATAGGGGTTTTTCTTTTATAGCTTAGATAATTAAAGGGATGTAATCGGTATGATTGTAAAGTTAGGCAGAGTTAAGACCCTGAGTAGTCTTATCTGGCCACGAGGTTTTTGAAAGGGTGAAATGCTCATGAAAAGATTGGTAAAAAAAAAAACACGTGGAAACTCATACACTAGAGTTGGCGTGGCTATCATCTCATACACTAGAGTTGGTGTGGCTATCATCTCATACAGTAGAGTTGGCGTGGCTATCATCTCATACACTAGAGTTGGCGTGGCTATCATCTCATGCAGTAGAGTTGGCGTGGCTATCATCTCATACACTAGAGTTGGCGTGGCTATCATCTCATGCAGTAGAGTTGGCGTGGCTATCATCTCATACACTAGAGTTGGTGTGGCTATCATCTCATACACTAGAGTTGGAGTGGCTATCATCTCATACACTAGAGTTGGTGTGGCTATCATCTCATACATTAGAGTTGGCGTGGCTATCATCTCATGCACTAGAGTTGGCGTGGCTATCATCTCATACATTAGAGTTGGAGTGGCTATCATCTCATGCATTAGAGTTGGCGTGGCTATCATCTCATGCACTAGAGTTGGCGTGGCTATTATCTCATGCTTTGTAAAAGCCTACCATTTCATTATTTCATATCACGGGCAGTCATCCTCATTTCACGTCATTTTACTCGACTTTGAGAGTGTTAAATGTAAATAAACTTTAGTTAAAAAGAAAAAGTCATCCGCGTCCAGGCCTGTCCAACGCACCACAGACGGACTGGCGCCTTCGATCACCCCAGATGTGGGTGACTGGAGCGCGTCATTTTTTTCGTAATGGGGACTGTGTTCGATCTGTTCCCCTCATATGCTCAAATAAAATGATTGAACTGTGAACAACAACAACAACAACAACAACAACAACAACAATAATAATAATAACAATAACAACAGTAATAACAATAGCATCAACAATAATAACAACAAAAATAACATCAACAATAACAACAACAATTAATAATAATAACAACAACAACAATAACAATAATAAAAACAACAGAAAAATTTGGCTGATATTTCAACTTCCTAAACATATGCAGTCCCCGGGACAGATGAAAGCAGCTTTGTAAACTGAATTATTTCTTAAAAAGGTCAGGACGGCTTTAGTTATCAACAGAACAAACAGTTACGACATTTAGGCTTTGGCCTTTATTCAAACAAGACGAAGAAACAGGACGAAGAAACAAGACGAAGAAACAGACGAAGAAACAGGACGAAGAAACAAGACGAAGAAATAAGACGAAGAAACAGGACAAAGAAACAAGATGAAGAAACAAGATGAAGAAACAGGACAAAGAAACAAGACGAAGAAACAGGACAAGAAGAAAATGGATACATGTCAGTTCATGGTGTGTTACAAATTAGAATATAACAAAAGGAAAATCGTTCGTGATTTGTTTGATGTTGCGAAAGCGTGTTTGAGAAGGAGTGTAATGATAGTTTTTATATACTTATGCATAAAAACTGTTTGTATGTATTACTTAGTGTTAACTGTATGTGAGTGTATGTGTGTTAAGTGTGTGCTATTTAGTGAATTTGTGTGTTTGCATTTCTTTTCTTGCCATCAAAGCCTTTTGCTCTTTACTGAACCTGCTTTACATTTTCTTCTTACATTCCACGAGCCATTCAAGAAATATGCAGTTACATCCCATATCCCATCCCCCAGTAAGCATCTTTGTGACAGGCATAATAAACTGCTCCTAGTACTGGCATAGACAACGCTGACCTCGCTTACAGTTCTGCCAGAAAAGCCTGCTATAAATAGCCATGTGTGCTGCCTGCCAGGAGCCAACATACCCTTCTGTGTTTGTCGTGACATCCGATTTATGTAGTTTTCGTAAAAAAACACGAGTTCTGAACTCTGTTGGCTGTTAAGATAGAAAAAAGGGATGTGGTTTAGCGTGCAGAAACCAGCCAGTCTGCGTAAAAGCATCTTAAAGAAACTATGACTGACTTGCGTTGCAGTATCTTTCACGCAAAGACGCTGTCCAGTTTGGCAGTCAGCTCCCCTTAAGTTGTCATTCTAACGTCATGGGTGGTCAGCCATATCCAAACAAGACTCTGTCCTACCTGTTCGTTAGTACCACCAGCAACAGGCCTAGCCTGGTTTTCGAGGCAGGAGTGGTTCTAGCTCCCATGGCCATGGAGTCTGCCTTTTTTTAACTCCACTAATGGGCTGGAAAAATAGTGCCGTACCCCTCTCCCCAGTTCGACACGATGCTGTGCCTCAATATCTTCGCCCCATCGGCTGCAAAGAACACCAGGTTCGTATGAGATAGAATAAGAAAAAAGAAGGTATCAGGCTCTGAGATAACATCTCCCTCTAAAATGCAATGAAATTTTCACATAATATCCAAAACTTACTTTATACTTGCACAATAAAATTATAATTTAAAAAATGCCAAAGTTTGATGGCATTGTCTATGATATCAAGATGTATAAAACAGTTATCAACAAGGTTGTAGCAACAAATGTAATAATTTCAGAAATAAAGGAGTAAGAAACATAAAAATAAATAAGTCGATATAAACAATTTTTTTCGAAGAAAACCTGCAAGAATGCTGCTCTGGTGTTTTCCAGCAAAAAAGAAATTCTACATATATTTTATTAATTTCCTAGGACATATCATGTAATGTCATATTATATTATATTATATTATATCATATTATATCATATTATATCATATCATATTATCTCATATCATATCATGTTATATTGTACCACATCATATCATATTATCTCATACCATATCATATCATATTATCTCATACCACATCATATTATATTATACCATATCATGTTATATCATATCAATGTCATATCGCATTATATCCAGCTTCATAAGCTTTTGATAAATACTTTTCTTTATATGTTTTACTGCTGAATTATGAAATGGTTATTCTCTTACTGCCAACTCTTGCAGAAATAAGTGAAATGGAAACCAGTCTGTGGTTACAACATGTTTTTCTAACACACAACACATAAAAACTTTCTCTCTCTCCATCTGTGTGTGTGCGTGTATCTCACACACTGAACAAATGTACTTACAGAATGTGACACCGACTGAGAATAGCAAACTGATCGACTATCTAGTTCAGAATGAATAACTAATAGACCATTCTGAACCTTTTCCTACTCTTCGTGAGCATACCCGAAGACTTGAAAATATGGCACCTCTGACGTGAGACCGGCGTGAGATCAAGCCTTCAGCTAAGCACAAACGCATTCATGAACAAAAACTATACGGGCCTTTTTATATATGTGCCGTGCCATGCTTACTTTTTCTCCATGATGGATTTTCAGCAGTGCTCGGTACGGTTACATTCATATATGAGCGCCTTTACTTCACAGAGTTAACTGCAGCATGATTCTGTGATCTGTATATCCCGTCTGTTGTAATGATTACAAGTAAAGCTTTTTTTTAAAAAAGTGTTTGGGAATAGCTTCAATGCTATCAAGAGAACATATTGGCTGAACTTTCGCACTTCCAATCCAAGGCTGCACTCTCTAAGTTTGTTTCAGTTCGTTTCGCTGCATACCGCGAGATGTGGATTTGTCTGATCGGAGACCCCTGCCTTGAACAACGTAACTCTTATTTCTAATGGCAAAGTCAGTACAACTCGTCTTGTCTTGACAAGGAGAGCTTCTAAGACATTAAAGAAACAGGCGCAGCGTGTCTTCTGTATCCCCCCTCCAATCTTTTAAGAGAGTTCGTCAAGCTGTAAGCGTGGCCAGTGGGCAGTTGTCCACGGAAAGAACCACACCTTTTATATAAGAGGAGAAGAAAACGTTGGCCATAGCTCGTTCTTGCCGGGCCCAGCGCGAAGAAGAGGCGGGGGGGGGGGGGGGTGGGGGTGATGGTTTCAACCAGTCCACTGTTCCAGGCCCCGGCTTCCTCTGTTTTAAGAGATGTTCCGGAAAGCTTTGAGGGGAGGGGGGACGGGGGGGGGGGGGACGGAAGTGGATGAAAACAGAATGGCTAATAAGTAATGTAAGTTGAAGGGGAGGAGGGGGCGAGACCTTACAGAACTACTCTCGGATGCCCTTACTCTTGCCATAGTCTTAACCAAAGATGCTTCTTTTAGTCTCATGTAATTATTCAATGCACGTGGGCAGAAACAACGTGGATATTTTGTACCCAGATATTTCATTGGTTCTTTTCCTTCAATAGCAGCGCCACAAATCTCTCTACAAGCATTGCTGTGCATACACTTGGACTGTACAGCTAAAAAATATGCCACTTTTTTTTTCCTTTGTTGCGTTGTGATATGTCCACCAGATTCTCGGCACTAATAAACTCTGCAGTGAAGTTCTTCGTGGAGTTCTTCAGCAACCTGTACTATACTTTTTTTTGACTAGACAAGGGGATCTTATATATTCAACAAATTTCCGTCTTTGCCAGTGATTTACCTGTCTGCAGAAAATGAAGAAGATCGAGTACACATGCACAATTTGTGATTGAATGATATGTACCGGATATCCAGACAGCACTTGTGAATGACAGATATGACTAGGATATCCAGACAGCACTTGTGAATGACAGATATAGCTGGGATATTCAGACAGCACTTGTGAATGACAGATATAGCTGGGATATTCAGACAGCACTTGTGAATGACAGATATAGCTGGGATATTCAGACAGCACTTGTGAATGACACATATAGCTGGGATATTCAGAAAGCACTTGTGAATGACAGATATAGCTGGGATATTCAGACAGCACTTGTGAATGGCAGATATGACTAGGATATTCAGACAGCACTTGTGAATGGCAGATATGGCTCAGATATCCAAGCACTGCGTCTGACTCTTCCTCTGTGACTCTGGTTATGAGAGATTAGTGCACCGACAGTTTCTCCCGCTCAGGCACCGATGTCTTTTATAAATAAATGAAGGTAGCCATTGACAACAAACCATGTCTATCTCCTATCAGTGTGTCCGTGTCATAACATCGAGTCATCGACAGAGTTTTCTCTCAGACATAACATAACAATAGCTTGGCCACTTGGAAAAGAATCAAGCTGAAACCGTGATTTATAAATGTCTAAATTACTCGGGTCAAAAAATAAACATGCAGCCATTTTACCGGATCTAGCGGATGCATGCTTTCAAATTCATGTTAAGAATGATCTCCCCTGTGAGATTTTGGGACATAAATCTTCTGTTTTATACTTGTGATTTCTGAATGTCTGAAGCAAAAGTGTGTCTAGCGAAGGGGATGAAAATAACGATAGGCTATTTCTGATAGAATTCTTCACAGTGATTATCTACAAAAATAACTATTCTAGGATGATGGCTAAACGCATTAAATTGGATGCTGTGTAGTAATGAAAACCATTAATATAGATAATCAGTTTTTTTTTTTTTTTCGTTTAAAGCAGTTGTGCTGGTTCTAGCTTGGGAGGAAAGCTAAAGCAACACATTTTCAAAGACCATAAGAAAAGAGAAATTGTTATGATTTTCTACGTTTCTAAATTTGATGTTTTTTACATTCTGTGTGTTCTGTACAGTGAAATCCTAGTTTTTCAGTCACCGAAAGTGTGTGACTATATAATACAAAATGAGTCAGAGTTTTTTTACGAACCTTGAGGCGTTGCGCCCATGAAAGAAATACATATTTTCATGACAGCGTTAGGAGATGAAAGCGAGTAGCTATTGAGGACAATAATTATTTTGTCGATTTCGTGTTCAAAAGTTTGTTTTTCCATTCCTTTAATGTTGAAATTTGTAAGTTTACCCCTCATTCCATGGCATTCTTTTGATGGGCTCCGATTGTTTTAACGTCCAAGAATAGTAAAACAAGACAATTTATTTTATGAAGTTTTCTGTAAATAAAAGAAGAAACGAGGTACTCAAAGGACTTAATGAAGAGGCACAGAAAGAGATTGAGGGTGGGGGGGGGGGGTTCTACCTGATAAACTAGATACAAATTTATTCAAAAAGGAAACAGGAAGACTTTCACACGGTGAAATAACAGAATATAGAATTGTATTGTTAGACTTTGAAAAATCATAGACAGCGCACTTTTAGACTTGGGAGAAAGAAAACTGCCCTGGGACTTGAATCACGGATTCTGGTAGGACAAGCAGGCGTCTAGCCGTGAGAGAACAATGCACTAATCAACGCGGTCTCTCGCAACCCAAAAATAAAGGTGTTTGATAGAGAAGCCATCAATACCTAACTGCTAGAAAATAGTGAGTGCCGGAAAGATAACGAGCTCATGACGACCAGACGGCTGAGCAATCACCGCCCAGTATGCCTTGCGGCGTCTTGCAGTGCAGGAACAAATTCTCTCCACCTCTCACGGTCCGCGGCCAGCCTTTGTTTTGTGCCTGAGCTGTGCTGCTTACTACTCATTTTTGCTTCACAATTCTCCGCCAGGTATACATCCTTTGGTCGGCCTCTCTTTCTTCTTCCCTCTGGTGTTTGTCTCGTGGCTGTTTTAGCGATGTTGCCGTGGTCTCTTCGAAGCACACGACCAAGCCATTTCCAGCGTTTATTTTCCTATTATAACATAAATATTCTAGTTCACACTGGGCAAGAGGGTCTTTATTACTTATTGTTTGTGGCCAGTAAATATTCAAAATCTTTCATAGACAGGTTGTGAGGAACGAGGATGATATGCCCATGTAAATTATAATTCGAGATACAACTAAAAGATGCTGTTATAATAATAGTTGTAATCTTTAGAAGGCTACTATAGTGCGTTGCCCTCTCATGCCTAGGCGGCTGCTCGTTCTACCAATCCATGGTTCTAGTCTCGGTCATTGTCTTACCACCATTTTTCCTTCTCTCGCGTGTAATTTTTGTTCGTTTTGTTTTGTTTTTTGCCCAATATTTTTCCCACATGTTACCCGTACATTGTGCTCTACCGAATCCAGAAACCCATGTTCAAATGTTTTCTACTAATTGGAAACTCTTTGAATATTTTCAGCGAGACATTGCATAACTCAGAAATTGCAGCGAAATACAATCGTTTTATTTACTGCACTGAGATATCTTAAAGAGGGATTTCTTTCTGCCGCTCAAAAGACCAGAGTGTATAAATATTCAAAGGAAATTACAAAGTCGATTAATCTGACGCAAGATACGTATCTTGCCATAGACAAGGTGGCATATATTATCTGAGTTTCTTTCTTTAAAAAAAAAAATTCGCAGTTGCTACCAGTCTCTACACGGTCATGTTGTCCTTGCGTGGAGTCAGTAGTTTCGTCATCTTTTCGAGCCTGTGTCGCTATGTAGAGTCAGTAGCTTCATCATTATTCTAAGCCTGTGTCGGTTATGTGAGTCAGTAGCTTCATCAGTATTCTAAGCCTATGTCGGTTATGTGAGTCAGTAGCTTCATCAGTATTCTAAGCTTATGTCGGTTATGTGAGTCAGTAGCTTCGACATCATTCCCGTTCCCAGGGAAGGCTGACTGCTAGGATTTATGCTTGTTCTGTCTTTTTGACTAAAGCCATGCTAATTCTTATCACTCCAGCAACATCGCTGAAACAGCCATTCCTACTCGAGGGAAACAGAGAGGTCGACGGAAGACAGACTATCTGGCTGAGAACTGCAGAATCAGAAGTAAGTAGCACGCAACATAGCTGGGGCCCAGAACAAAGACCGGCCACTGGCCGTGATAAGTGGAGACTGTTACTGTCCTGCAAGACAGCGGAAGGCGTACTGCGAGGTGATGACTTAGCCGATCCCGGACACAGACCGATGCATGGAATCCTTATCAGTCTCTTGGTTGTATCCATTAATCCACATTATCATCAGCGTTTTCGTCTTCCTATTAACTTCTCCCTGCATTATGATATTAATATTGCTATTATGTTTCTTGCTATGTCCAAAATAACTTAAGTCTCGCTTTTCCATCATTTCTCTTTACAGTTTCATTCATTTTGCTACATTTTTTGCCTGTCTTCTTTTCTCTACCTCATATATGCCCCGTTCTTCTGTATATCCACATTTTAAGGTTTTCATTGTTTTCTTCATCTCCCACAACTAAATAAATCAATTTTACTGACCCAGAACCAGTTACCTTGATCTTCTTATTAAACTTCTTCTATTGCCTTTCTTATAAAACCTGCCTTGTTTTAGTCTATCCTTCAAATCTTTATCTATTTTTCCTACAGTGGGAAGGTTACTCTGTGCTATCGGAAAAAAAAATCCATCTGTTGGTGACTCAGTTAATAGCTCTTAACGCGCTCAGATCAGACAGTTTTATTGTTATATCGGAATAATTGACTTCTTGTGTGAGCAATTCTGCACTGCAGTTGTTTAAGCATTTGATTGTTACCACAGGAACGGTCGAAGAGTGCTTGCATAGTTGATTGGAGTTTTGGTACCGGCTGCTGCATTATCGATAACCTTGATGGGGTCGCATAAATTACGATCTGGAGTGATCAAACAGTAGCCTTAATTTTGCTCCCAGATATATATATATATATATATATATATATATATATATATATATATAAACCGAGTAATAGACAGTTGTAGCTGAGATATATGATGTCATTCCTCTCTAGATGTATGTGTGAGGAGGCACGTCGGTAGTTTTGGAAATATGATGTCAGTTACCACATCAAAGACGGCAGCTATCCTGCAATCCTAAGTAAGAGAAAAGCAATGCGCTATTGTTATTTTCTTGAGTGTCTAGCATTCTGAAACCGAAGGAGATAACTTTCTACGACGTATAGCCGTTGAGGAAGAATGCTAGGTACATTACTTCCAGCCAGAGACAAATGCTAGGTACATTACTTCGAACCAGAGACAAATGCTAGGTACATTACTTCCAGCCAGAGACATATGCTAGGTACATTACTTCCAGCCAGAGACAAATGCATACATTACTTCCAGCCAGAGACTTATACTAGGTACACTACTTCCAGCCAGAGACAAACAGAGCCAGAAAGGAGTGACCACATTCTCCCTTACCGAAACCAGAGAGGTTCTGTACAACTCCATCTGCCGGAAAATTGATGCTCACACTCTTCTGGGACTGTAAAGGCCAAATCCTGGAACATGGCATGCTCAGACATATCACTATCAACAGCAAAGCATCGTGTGATCTGCTCGAGGACCAAGTGAAACCTGAAATCAGGTCAAAACTTCGCGATTTCCCCAGTTCTAGTGTGTTCTTACAGCATGGTAACGCGCGGCTTCGCTCAGCATGCGCAACAGCTAAGAAAATGACGAATCTGCGTTTGGGGTGTCTTCCACATCCTGCACACTCACCTTAGGTGGAAAGAAGTTCAGTAAAAACGACGACATTAAAGACGCCATGCATAATTGACAACAGAGTTAGTCAGAGCATTTTTTTTTCTAGAAACCCAGGTTTAGTGAAGCGGTGACAGACTTGCATTGAACGTGGTGGGGACTACATTGAAAAGTGACAAGGAGGTCCAGTTAGATTTGTAAATTTTATTCAAATAAAGCAACAAAGTTACATTTTGACTCAATATAATATATACGTAATATCTGTGGTTATTCAAGTTCCACATTAAAAATTGCTGCTCCTCTATTTTTCAAGGCTTTTGCTATTCTTATTATATTTGTTTGAAGGAAAAATGCATGAAAGAATGAGTCTAATTTAGGCCACGACATGACTAGGGACAGTAGGTACAATTAACTTTACTTTTTGACCATCCCAGACTGTAATTTCTGCTATCCCATCAAGGTTATCGATGGTGCAGCAGCCGGTACCAAAACCCTAATCAACTATGCAAGCGCTCTTCGACCGCTCCTATAGGAGCAATCAAATGTTAAACAACCACAGTGCAGAACTGTGCGCACATTCATTCATTCATTCATTCATTCATTCGTTCATTCATTTATTCATTTGCATGTCCCTTGAGGAACTTTGCCTCCCTAACAGCTCTCCTGTAGGCCTCTCGGTTGTGAGCAAGATGGCCTGCTGCTGATGCATCCATTTGCAGTTCATCAACGATGTCTTGCAGCCATCTTCGCCTTGGTCTTTCTCTCTTTCTTTTTCCCGTTATTTACCCTTCCAAGACGGTCTTCTCTAGATTATCATGACGTTTAATATGTCCAAAATATTTAAGTTTTCTTTGTTTAATCCTCTTTATTAGCCGGCCTTCTTTAATATTAAGTTCGTGTAGCATGGATATATTTGTTCTTTTTTGTGTCCATGATATTTGAAGAATTCTTTTGAAGCGTTTACATTCAAAGGCATTTATGTGTTATCTCAGCTGTTTTGTTAAGTGTCCAGATTTCAGAGGCGTATGTTGCGATGGAAAATATGTGCACAAGAAGTCAGTTATTCTGATATGACAATAAAACTGTCTGGTCTGAGCGCGTTTAGATAGTTAAACTGAGTCAGCAATAGAAGGATTGTTTCCGAGAACATAGAGTAACCTCCCCACTGTAGGAAAATAGATAAATATACGTAAGCTATGTGCAGTATCTTATTGTGTTCAACAGATTTTTCTGTTAGTTGTCTTAGGGAAAAGATGGCATCTGTACAGCTTCTATTTTTTTTCTAAATCCCATCTGAGTTTCATTTAACTGTGGTTCAATCACTTGTCGCAGTCTGCAGGATCTTGCAGAACATTTTCCAGCATGGCTTAGCAGTGAGATGCTTCTTTATTGTTTGCAGTTCCTTTTATTGTCTTGTTTCTTCCATGCTGGAATAATTACAGCTTTTCTCCAGTCCTGTTGTGTTTCTTGTTTTTCACAAACCAAGTTATAGAGTCTGTGAAGACAAACTATTCCAACCTTTTTCGCACACTGATTAACTCATCCTGGGGCTTTGTTCACTGGGGTCTTTCTGGCGACTTCTCTGATTTCAGCTTGTAGTATGTGTGGTTCCAGTTTTATTGGGGCAACTGCGTTGTTATCATGGATTTGGCTTGCCTGGGATAATATATTGAATAACTTGTCGAAGTACTGTCTCCATTGCTGTACTACCCTCTCTGGTCCGCATATTCGATCACCATTGACATTGTTCACAAAATCTGTTGGGTCAAAGTGCTCTGCTTCTTTCTGTGATCTTTCTCTGAACCGATCTTTTTATAAAAGATTTTCGTAGCTTCTTTGTGATTGTTGTTTAATACTTCGCTGTATTCCTGCCATGATTTTACCTTTGCTTCTTTTATTACCCGGCCTTCTTTAATATTAAGTTCGTGTAGCATGGATATATTTGTTCTTTTTTGTGTCCATGATATTTGAAGAATTCTTTTGAAGCGTTTACATTCAAAGGCATTTATGTGTTATCTCAGCTGTTTTGTTAAGTGTCCAGATTTCAGAGGCGTATGTTGCGATGGAAATATGTGCACAAGAAGTCAGTTATTCTGATATGACAATAAAACTGTCTGGTCTGAGCGCGTTTAGATAGTTAAACTGAGTCAGCAATAGAAGGATTGTTTCCGAGAACATAGAGTAACCTCCCCACTGTAGGAAAATAGATAAATATACGTAAGCTATGTGCAGTATCTGATTGTGTTCAACAGATTTTTCTGTTAGTTGTCTTAGGGAAAAGATGGCATCTGTTCAGCTTCTATTTTTTTTTTCTAAATCCCATCTGAGTTTCATTTAACTGTGGTTCAATCACTTGTCGCAGTTTGCAGGATCTTGCAGAACATTTTCCAGCATGGCTTAGCAATGAGATGCTTCTTTATTGTTTGCAGTTCCTTTTGTTGCCTTGTTTCTTCCATGCTGGAATAATTACAGCTTTTCTCCAGTCCTGTTGTGTTTCTTGTTTTTCACAAACCAAGTTATAGAGTCTGTGAAGCCAAACTATTCCAACCTCTTTCGCATACTGATTAACTCATCCTGGGGCTTTGTTCACTGGGGTCTTTCTGGCGACTTCTTTGATTTCAGCTTGTAGTATGTGTGGTTCAAGTTCTATTGGGGCAGCTGCGTTGTTATCATGGATTTGGCTTGCCTGGGATAATCTATTGAATAACTTGTCAAAGTACTGTCTCCATTGCTGTACTACCCTCTCTGGTCCGCATATTCGATCACCATTGACATTGTTCACAAAATCTGTTGGGTCAAAGTGCTCTGCTTCTTTCTGTGATCTTTCTCTGAACCGATCTTTTTATAAAAGATTTTCGTAGCTTCTTTGTGATTGTTGTTTAATACTTCGCTGTATTCCTGCCATGATTTTACCTTTGCTTCTTTTATTACCCGCTTAAAGTGTCATCTTGCAATTCGAAATTCAATGTAGTCTAGATTCTCTTTACTTATCATCCATTCTTTATATTTATTTTTCTTTTCTTTTACAGCCTCTTTCACATCATCGTTCCACCATGTTGTTATTTTCATTTCTATATCTCCTTTTCCATAGTATCACTTTGTTACTCATAAAAAGCTGGTTTTGAACAAGACCCACTCCTCTTCCAGTGATTTTGTTTCTGTTGGTAAGTTTATGAACAACTCTCTTATTTTCTTCTCATATTCTTCTTTCACATTCTCTTCCTTGAGCTTGCTTAGTTTCATTGTTTTACTTTTTATTCTTTAGAGTTCTGTTGTGCCTTTTCCTGTGTATTCTGATGATCGTTACTACAGCTTTGTGGTCTGTGCTTGAACTCAGGTTGGGTGCTGCTCTTGCATCAGTGACTGATCTTTTCTTGTTGTTCCTTGCTAGTATGAAATCAATTTGGATTCTGCATGTCAAATCATTCCATTTGTACGAGGTATATATTTGGGACTCTCTGTGTTTAAAGAATGTGTGTGAGTGAGTGAGTGAGTGAGTGAGTGAGTGAGTGAGTGAGTGAGTGAGTGAGTGAGTGAGCGAGTGAGCGAGTGAGTGAGTGAGTGAGTGATAAAAAGATCATGTCTGCTGCACAGTTCTAGGAGCCTGCTACCATTTTCGTTTCTAATGCACTGCTGGTCACTGAAGGCACCCGGGTGGACTGCTACGTCAGGTCTACTGCAAGTCACTGAGGGCCCCCGGGTAGACTGCTACGTCAGGTCTACTGCAAGTCACTGAAGGCACCCGGGTGGACTGCTACGTCAGGTCTACTGCAAGTCACTGAAGGCACCCGGGTGGACTGCTACGTCAGGTCTACTACTTCCCAGTCTTGCACTGAAGTCCCCTATGATTATACTTTTCCTCCTTAATTATGTTGTTTAGTGTATCATGGAGGTTGTCACAAAAAACTCCTCACATTCTTCCTCCGTGTCTGGTGTATTACAAGGTGCATGTATTTGAACACAGGTTGTGATCACCTCATTTTCTTTTATTTGGAAGTTATAATTCTTTCTGATATACATTTAATTACCAGGATTTTGCCAGCGGTGGTTGGTTCTATGATCATTCCGACATCCTGTTTTGTTCTCTCTTGCTCACTCACTCCGGAGTATAGGAATACACAATTCTGATATGTTTGTTTACAGCCTCTAATCTAACATTGAGTTTGGTGTCTGCAACTCCCATGATCTTTATTTTTCTTCTTTTAATTCCCTCCACTAAGTTCTTATTTATGCCATACATTTTGATAGTATATATTTTTAGAATCGCTTTTCTGTCTGCTTAAAGTTTAACATTTCGGAGTCGTTTTCCGTATATATCAGTCCGTCTATTCTTCCTGTGTTTTCTATGAGCGGTAAAGAGATCCACCGTCGGCTTGCTGGGCGAGTCGCGGTCTGAGGGCAGAAATTAACCCAGGGGAGCCCATCTCTCCGAGCTGGGCATAAATGTCAGCCTGAAATTTTTATGCTGTGTCATGATGTCTCAGGTCATGAATCAAGCTTGCTCGCTTTATGCCCCATTTGACACCGTGTAAGTCAATGTGTATGCCTTATCAGAAACAACTGAGCAATTCTTCTGTGCTTAAACAGACTCTTTAGCATACGCATATTGGCGCCAGTTCCCAGCTACCAGACAAATGAGCCTGGATATTTCCATGCGTCCAAAAATAACTTTGGCTGGCCGGTATGTATTTCTGGTTTCAAGCTATGCAACCAGCCAGACACCAACAGAGGGCATAAATCTTCAATCATAATATCGCGACGTCAAACCGTTGTTGAATTATGCGACGGAAGAACAAGAAATCAGCTCACCTTACATCTGTGTAGGATAAACTTGGAATCAAACTTTGCTATCTCGCTGTGAATGAAAGTTAGTTTGCTGTGCAGCACAGATTTTCATCAGAATTTTTACCCCAAGGAAATGATCGCTTGAATCTGTTTTATTCTTTAAAAAAAAAAAAAGAAACTTTTTCTTTCATAATTTTTTTTTCAGATGTTTACCTTATAAATTCCTTAGATTAAAAAAAAGTAAGAAAAAGAACTGAAAACAAGAATTAATAGAAGACAGACAAATTGAATGAACAATAGGATAGAAAAAGATGATACATTTCAGACGTCGAGGTTGTTCAGTATCGTCGTTCTTTGTGTATAGCGCCATGCGCCGTGAAGACTGAGAGTTTCCTTCTCTGGATATGGCCACTGTGCTTATAGTTCGAGGTAGGTCTATGTTTTAAATATGCTTCTTGCTTTCTTCTGTATTTTCCTGAATGTTCTTTCTTGTTCTAAACATATTTCTTTCTATTTCTTTAAATGATGTTTTCATCTTCGCATTCTTCTTTTCCCTCATCATCGCAAACTGTCATTCACTATTTTTTTTAAAATTCCCCATATTACGCTGGTCTTTTGTATGCCATTTGTTGTCTGCATGATTTTAAATTAAGATATAGTTATTTTTTCTTTGTTATCCATACTTATGATTTTTTAAAAAATATTTGTGCATGCGAATTATTATTCATCTACAAAATGTAGAATAGAACATGGTAAGTGTCATTTATAAATTTAACTTTTTCTTTGGTTTCATTTCTGTCTACCTTTGTCTGGATTCGTGTCCTCTGCTGTTTAAGATAGCCACCAATACTTGTAAGCAATGGCTTCCAGTATTCGTATGTAACATTCTTTCATACGACTGTAGGTTTTACAGAGTTCTGTCCATTCACCCAAAGTTTATATCATGTTCCTCGCGTATTGATTTCATAAGCTCCTTCTGTATCGATTTCATTACATTGTTCCTGCTTTCCGTTACCTGCTACCCTTTTCCAAACAAACAAAAATCCCTCGACACACCTTTCTCACTACTAAGCTCATTTACGGTCAAATCTCGCTAGTTTTTTTTTACCACAACGGCACCTGTTCTAGTTCTTGACTTCTACTATTAAAATGTTTAATTGTTTAAAGGCGTTCTCAGCCTACCGAGGACCACCCATAACACACGAACATTATTTGTATTACAAGAGATATCTCGACCTATGATATTTTACAGGGAAATGGCGAGATATATTCACTACCGTTCAAAATTGCGAACTCCAATCAGTGAAGCAAACTATAGACTGTGGTTATTTCTTTTTGAAACGTTTTTGAAAAGTCGTTTAAAAGAGTCAATAAAAATGTTTTGAGTTAAAAAAAAAAAAAGTGAAAACATCACACCTGGAAATTCCTATCATTTTGTTGTGCGCGTGTGATGCTAATTTATTTAGATATGTCATTCTTCTCATTAAGTGTAACTTTAAAAAATATTTTCCGATATGTTTATTGTTTTTAAACAAACTGTACTTCTTTACATACATTCATTATATATATGCAGACCCTGCTGTCATTAAGTGAGAATTTCTCTCTCTCTCTCTATCTCTCTCTCCCTCTCTCTCTGAACTTAACTGCCCAAGGCACATGGGGCTTCCGCAAGGGTTTTCCACAAACGCCTGTCCTTTGCCTTTTTTCCCGCTCTTGCCCAGGTGAGCCCTCTGTTGCTCATCATCCTCTCTGTTGTTCTTCTCCATGTCTCTTTTGGTCTACTCATACTTCTATTCCCCTGTGGTGTCCATCTTAGTGCTATTTTTGGTAGTGAGTCGTCAGTCATCCGGAGCATATGTCCCAACCATCGCCAGCGTCTTTCCTCAATAAATGTTGTCAGTGGCTTCATCTGCATTTCTGCCAACAAGATGTTATTTCGTACGGTGTTTGGTCAAAATATTCGTCTAACTCTTCATAAACATTTAATCTGGAAAGAATTCAGCTTGTTTTCTATAGTTTTGATGATTTTCCAGCATTCACTTCCATAGAGTAGTACACTTCGAACGTTATTCTTAAATATCCTGATTTTCGTCTTCATGCTTAGTTTTGTTTTATTTCCATATAGTCTGCAGAATTGCAAAAGCCTGGTTTGCTCTAGTAAGTCTGCTGTTGATGTCCTCTATGCTGTCTCCATCTTCTACTACTCTACTACCAAGATATACAAATTCATTGACCTCCTCCACTAACTTGCTATCTACTCTATATGAGCATTTATTTCGCCTTAAATTATATAGCACTATATTATTAAAATTATAGCACTATCAAAGAAACTAGGTGCAAAGGAATATGAGGACCACAGGACTATCAGCCTCACATGTCACTTCTGAGAATTATTATGAGAAGAACAAGGAAAAAGATAAAAATGGAAATACCAGATGAACAGTTTGGATTTGTTGAAGGAAAGGGAACACATAATGCCATTTTTGCTTTTGCGAACACTAACAGAAAGAGCTTTAGAAGTACAGAAAGATTTCTACTTATGCTTCATTAATTCCACCAAGGCATTTGACAAGGTGAAACATAATAAAATTATTAAAATGCTTGAAGACATCAATATATACGGCAAGGACCTGAGGATTATAAAACATCTATACTGGCAGCAAGAAGCAGCAATTCGAGTTGAAAATAAAACTGGAAAATATCAACCTATAAAACAAAGGGTGCGACAAGAATGTGTACTATCTCAAGACCTTTTTTCTCTGTACAGGGAGAATATTTTAAGAATGATCATCACAGAACCAGGTATAAATATTGGAAGATACAATATTAACAACCCTCATTATGCTGACGACACAGTACTAATAGCCAACAAGACCTGCAAAATCTCTTGGATAAAGTCGCCAAAAGAAGTGAACAGAAAGGCCTTACTTTGAACATCGAAAAGATAGAGACTATGGTTATATCTAAGAAACAGATTCTACCAAAAGACAGTATAAAATCAAACGGAAATATTCTAAAGCAGGTGCAGAAATATAAATACTTAGGAGCAGTAATAACTTCAGAAGGGAAATGCAGAACAGAAATTAGAAACAGAATAGGCCAAGCAAAGACTGTATTTCAGAGAAAGAGAAACATTATGCAACATATCTTTATCAATGAATGTTAGAAAACGAGTCCTAAAATGCTATATTGAACCTATCTTGTTAAATGGAAGTGAATCATGGACAATAGGCAGGTCTGCACAAAAATCATTGGAAGCAGTAGAAATGTGGTTTATTAGAAGAATGTTGCGAATTCCCTGAACGGCAAAAATAACTAATGAAGAATGTATGAGAAGAGCTGGAGAGACAGAAAATCTTGTAAAAAAATAATAAGAGAGAGACAATGTACTTTCATAGGACATGCAATGAGAAGAGGAGGCATTGAACATATTATAACAACAGGAAAAATAGAAGGAAGAAGATCAAGAGGAAAACCAAGTAAATGATACTGGACAGTCTGACGGGGTGGTGTGAGAAGAGATCACTAACTGAGCTGATGGCCGTCATGAAGGACCGTGTACCCTGGAGAAGCATAACAGCCAGTGCCTGTCGACACGGCGCCTGATGATGATGACGATATAAATACGCTTTCTAATTTTTAATTTCAGTCATAACACATCATCTAAAAGTGCAGCACTTCATCTGCTGCTGTTGTTATTTGTGTTTTTATCTTTCTGACGCTATGAGAAAAATGTTCTTTAAAGTAGATATGGTATAGGTTTATGAGTTATGAGTTATAGCGACTCCTTTTTTCAGTCTCTGAATCTAGCTAAAAAGTGGGGGTTGGCGGGTGGGAATGATGTAATACTTTCTAGTAGACTCCACATCCGTGGGGACTACAGCGATCACTGCCCGGTTAGCCAGTCTGGGCTTGTTACTGAGGTTAGCCAGGCTGAGCTTGTTACTGAGGTTAGCCAGGCTGAGCTTGTTACTGAGGTTAGCCAGGCTGAGCTTGTTACTGAGGTTAGCCAGGCTGGGCTTGTTACTGAGGTTAGCCAGGCTGGGCTATTAGGTTAGCCAGGCTGGGCTTGTTACTGAGGTTAGCCAGTCTGGGATTGTTAGGTTAGCCAGGCTGGGCTTGTTACTGAGGTTAGCCAGGCTGGGCTTGTTACTGAAGATACCAACTAAGAGTTAAGAGAGAGCTTACAGAAAAATGTCAGCTCTGGATCGCTCAAGAAATTGCTGTCGATTACATTAAAGGTTACTGTAAAGTTTTCATTATATGTTTGCCCCGTCCCATCTGTGCATGAACTATGCCAAGGATAGAGGAAATGACCTCAAGAAATGTTCGGTTTTTTAGTTGACGTCTGACATTATGAAACAGCCCAATTTGAAATGTCAAAAAAAAAAAAAGGTTAAAAGGTGGATTATGAGTGTATGTTTGTGGTGGTGGTGTGATGGTGTGTGTGTGTGTATGTATGGGTGGGTGGGTGGGTGGGGTGGCGGGGAGAAGGGAGAGAAACAGAACCAAGCAAAAACGAAACATCGATTTTTATTGTAAACTATCAAAGGTTCTTTCGTTAAAAAAAATGCGAGTACACATATTTGTATAGGATCTTGCACACTGAAAGACATCAATTTCCTTTTCCCTTGAAATCGTGGACAAGTCTGCGTTGAGTATTTGTAGTTTCCTTGCATTCATGACATATTTATTGTGTATTGTAACTTTTAAAATAGGAGAGCCAGAGACAAAAATCCCACCAAATATAGGATGTAGCCATTTAAAAGTACATACAAAACTTTGTGACTCAGAGTCATTTTATATATATTTCAATGGTGAAGTCCCTTGTTTTGCTATTACCTTTACTGGGATCGCATTAGTATACAAAAGTGGAAACCATTGTTTAGTTCTCGTTGTTTCTAACTTTTAAAAAATCCGCTTTATAAATGTTTTTACGATATACGATTTTTTAAAATCAGATTTTACGTTAACAAGTTGTTTTAATGAATACTCACATTTAGTATTTTTGTGATGACGGACAAGCTAGCATTTTTTGTGATGACGGACAAACTAGCATTTTTGCGGTGACGGAAAAACTAGCATTTTTGTGGTGACGAGCGAACTAGCATTTATGTGGTGACGGACAAGCTAGCATTTTTTTTTGTGACAGACAAACTAGCATTTTTTGTTGGACGGTCGAGCTACCATTTTTGTGGTGACGGACAAACTAGCATTTTTCGTTGGACGGTCGAGCTAGCATTTTTGTGGTGACAGACAAGCTAGCATTTCTGTGGTGACGGACAAGCTAGCATTTCTGTGGTGACGGACAAGCTAGGATTTTTGTGGTGACGGATGAGCTGGAATGTTTGTAGATACAGTGAATCCGGCACATTTTCCTGACTTCTTATTCAGACAAATATCTTTCTGTCTCACGTGTTGTGGCCTGTAACTCAAGCGTGTCTCTAAACGTCAACCCCAGTCTGTATCTAACAACCTTGACCCATGCTCCGTATAGTGGGTTTCATGATCCACATCAGTATCCAAGAACACTACAACATTTCCAGAGTAAATAGACCACACTTAACGCGGAGAAGACTGAGATGAAGATGTCAGGATAAGTAACAGAATCTGGCAAAACAAGAAATATGAAAACTGGAGTTTATAAGAAAATAAAATGGAGTGGAAAAAAAGGGGAGAGGGAACATGTAGATGACTATCATTTCATTATCAACTCCACAGACCAGTTCTCAGGAACGGTTTGTTTCGACATTCATCTTTGTTTATTTATAGCAGTAATCGCTGAGCCGTTGACTTGAGCCTCAAACTGCAAGAAGTCACACACAAATAAAAGGCAGATGACTCATCGATCGTGATTATTTCTGATTACACTGGTAATTATGGCCAAAGTTCGGGCAAGTAAATAAACACCTGGAGCCTTAGACGTCGTGGACCATATCTTTCTGTTTTTTTTTCTTTCTTTCTGTTTTTCTTCAGTGTTCTGACTGCATGTTTGAGGCAGGCTGGACATGATGTTGAAAAACTCCCCCGCAAGTTGGCAGCCAGGCGATACAGAAGGGTCATGTGGCCTAACGATTATTTTGTATTCCTATATTACGTGTGAAGCACAACAGAGAGATGAACCCTTTTTACTTATAAACCCACACGGGCCTGGAGATTCATCTCACATTATGCCTTAAACTTTCACTTTTTTACGCACTGTTACATTTACATTTATATCCAAGCGAGCTCTTTAAATATGTGAAATTCAATAGCAAATATATAAAATTCTGGATGCGTAGTTTCTGGGTTAAATGCTATAACTACGAGCTTGGTGAGGAAGAAAATGATGCGCGATTGGACGAGATGTAACTTCCCGTTCTTCCACGCGGTTGAAGTCACCTGACCATCAAGATAAAATCTTGAGAAGGAAATCGTCATTCCCCCTTCAGACGCAAGTAGAAAATGTAAATCGCGGCTGAAATTAACCACAGGGCGCTTTCCTGTAGACAAACAGTTTGAGCAGTCAGTCTTCATGAAATGACATATCCTGCATAACCTAACTACCAGTTAACTGTCCTGAGTGTTTAGACTTTATGACTGTCTACGAATGTTTAGATTTGTTTAGAAGTGTCTGATTTAGGGGCGTTCAAGATCTTATGCATATTTGATATTTATAGAAGTGGTTCACATTTATGGCCTGCCATAGTTTATGAGTTTTTATATTAAGGAAATCTGAGAGATGCTCTCTCATGAATTCCTATGAATGCTGAGGTATTTTACCTAATGCCCCTATACTGCCATCTTGTCGTGTGAAGATTTTGTGAGCTGGGGACGCTCTCAGTGAGAAGGGCGGACAATAAAACCTGTTGCCCTTGCAGTGACAGTTTATATTTCGAGTCTTTGTTATTCTTGTTATTTTTGTTGTGGAGCGGAAAGTACATGAGAGAATGAGTCAACTTTAGGCCAAAACACACGATGATACTTTAGCTCTATAGGTCAAATACCTAACAACGGAAACGAGAAGGTAATATTCATTTTGGATTCGAGTAGGCTTTTGACCTTTAACCTAAACATGATTTGATAGTGTGTTGGTTCCGTGATGGACGATGTGTCTTCCGTCAGTCTCGTTTATCTATGTCTGAGGCATGGCCGGGCCAGGTTGTGTTTTCGTCGTGCAGATGGACTGTTGCTGTAATTTTTCTGCTTTATTGTGTGTTTTGGACCACTGATTGTTTAGTTATGATTTCTTCCTGTGCCCACCTCATGTGTGGTAAGTTTTTCGTGTAGGTTTCGAGTGTATGTGTAGTGATGTAATTGTGGAGGAAGTTAAGTTCTGTTAATGGTTGAGGTTGTAATGATACATGTATTTTTTAAAAGTAAATGATTGTTTATTGATATGCTTTGATTTCATCCTGAGTATCATTCATATATGTTTAGCAGAGTATGCATTATTCTATATATGATATTTATTCATATTGACTATGTCCTTGCCCGTATTTTGAGTATAGTCATGTATGCCATGTGCAGCTATGGCTGCCAAGGATTAAGTGGCACACCAAAATTTTGATTATAGTAATGTATGTCATGTGCGGCTTTGACTATGGAAGATTACGTGCAGTTGCACAGTTATTCTTTTGAAGGCTCTAGTAAGGACCCAGAGAGTTTTCTAGTACGCGACATGTGTCATGTGGTTCATTATATTAATATTGCAGGCCAGTTAATGACCATGTTTTTTATATTGCTATGCTTTAATTATTATTGCATTGAATTTTCATACTCATCAATTTGTTACTGTTGCTTTTCCACGTTATTAATTAATGTTGTCCTGTCGTATGGTGGTTTTCATTGCCAGTTGTATGTTGTTGTGGAGGTTCAGATTGTGAGATTAAATTATATATTATTGATTTGAGAATGACTGATTCATATTGTACATGTTATATTTGTAATATGTGTTGATGTCAGATGCTTCAGAAGTATTCCTCACATTAAGCCTAGAATAAGCCAAAGATGGAGAACCTGTTTTGGTTATATAATGAAGGAGACAAATCAGTCCTCTAGTACTGCTGTACATAATCTTGGGAGTCTTTAGTCGATTATCCAATTACCCATAACTAAATTCCTCCCAGTTTAATAAAGTAACGGTAAAGGTAATCCTGTCATGCTTTAGAAGCACATAGGGATATGCATTTAGTGCCCATATTTTCCTTGACCTGTCAGCACACTAAAGGGTGATATGGTCACCATCAGACCTGGCCGCCTTTCCTTCCCCAACTCCAGAAGAAGTCGGGTACCCATTTCTACAGCTGGGTGACTACCAATTTAATCAATTTAATACCTTGTTAAAATTTGCATCAATCACGTTTTATAAGATCACAATCGTCCGTCCTCCTTCTACCCATTTTACCTGTAAATTCCTGTCGGCTTTCGCAAGACAATAACAAAGACATGTTCCGAGTCTTTACCCGCACGATCGCATGTGTATATATATATATCCTACCTACAACTGCAAGCTGGTGATGCGGTGAAGATGTTGAAACACAGAATCGTGTCGGCGTGAGATCGAGTCTTGGCATGTACGAACATCAGCAGGATGCTTAGCTGGACTGTTCCGACAGCTGTTAACATCTGACATCATTCTACGTCAAAACTTCATCTAAACAGAAAACACTACATTTTTATTTGCAAACACGTACCAGAGGTATCAGACATAAGGAAAATAGGGAAACAATAGAAGTTAATGGGCAAAGAAAGTTCATATTGGAGCAGAGAGGATTGATGAAAATTATCTATTATGTTTTTGCCGTCTCCCAGAGAATAATATACACTTGTGTTCTTCTTTTTTTTTCTGCCGTTATGTTTGGCTATTTTGTCAATGTGCTCAACCCGGCTATATTGATAGGAAATTTGATGGGAAACTAAATCAATCACAGCAACAACAGCTTGGCATTGGTTATCTATGTGATCAGGAAGCCCACATTGTACTTTATCCTCACAAAAAACTACAAACTGGTGCATTATGCGAACGGCAAAGCTGATTTTGTACACATGATATAAAGGCCCTGCAGTGAAGCAACAAAAACAAACATATCGAATATCCCAAGCAACCAATGTCTCATGCCAAACAGTTACGGAAAGAATAGCCACATGCAGACACCGGAGCAGGAAATAAGCAAGCACATTGGCACGCATGCTACAAGCACGCACTCTATTATGCACAAGCAGAAACAGCGATTGCGTGACTGATTCTTCACTTCCCAGAGCGGCATTTACAAAACCAAAATGTTATGTATAACTAGTAGATGGGAGCATTTGGTATTTTTTTTTAAAATCCGCAAAGTTTTTATGACCCATCTTTGGAAACTTCAACTGTTATTGAATAAACCTGGAGATTTTATGTCCTTCCTTCTGGCATAGATCACAAGGAACATCTGATATTCCCTCAGATTTAGGAAAATGAGTGTGTCTGGAATCTATATTGTATGTTAACGAAACATCTTACATCTATGTTTTAGATTTTCCAGACTAGCATCAACAACATCTTCTCTATAATACTCTAACAATTTAGAACATAATATTTAAAAAAAAATTAATGCTCCCATTATAGTTGCTCTTCTTCAGTAAAGATGTTGAAAGTAGATGGAGGTGTATGATTCAGTTTTACAAAAGAGACAGAATGAATGAGGAAAGTGGACAGAAACAAGAACGGAAGAAACCAAGATGAGCACATACAAATGAAGAACATGGAACAATCCAATATTTCGGTAAAAGCCTTTTAAAAGGATCACTTATCAAAACAACACAACAGATAAAAACACGAAAAATAGATGAAAAATAGACTTAACTTTTCTGGTATCCTAGTAAGAAAGACGGGCACAAAATGCGCCCAGATTGACGTAGGGGAGCAAGGAAATACGAGTATTTGTACCCGTCTTTCTTGCTAGGAGAAGACTAAAAAAAAAAAAAAGGTAAGTCTGTTTTTCTCACCCAAGAATATTTTTCGTGTTTTGATTTTATGTGTGCCTTGAAAAAGGCTTTTGGTCGAAATATTGGATTGCTGCATGTTCTTCATTTGTATTTGCTCGTCTTGCTCCCTGCCATTCTTGTTCCTGCCCACTTTCCTCACTCATTCTATCTTTCTGTAAAAACTGAACTATACTCGTCCATATACTTTCATTGCTAGAACCAGTTTTACTGCGGTCGCCATTTCCCTTTAAGATGCTGCAGCTACTGTAGCTGAAGTTCATGAAGCTTCTGTGACTAATGTTGAAAGTTCCCCTTCTCAGACCCCATAAGAGCGGGGATGAGCCGGACCGTAAGCCCGGGGCCCGGGGTGTTGAGAGAGCCAGGCGGCCCTCTTTTTGTCCTCCCCCTCCCCTTTTTTTTCGTTATTAAAGACAAAATTCAGAAAACGTCTATCACGTCAGCTAAACTCTAATGATGTAACTGACACATTTGCCAGCATTTCTGCAAGAAGAGTTATTTTATAATTATCGCAAAAATTAACTGTATAAACAATCAAAGTCCAATTACATAATATAAAAATGACGTTAGAGTACTATGCGAGAGTTACTTTCCCTGTTTAGATAGTGGGGCTCTGTAAGGGTAAAGATGAGAACATAGCAAACCTAGGTTGATTGGCAACCCTAGCGTAAGAAATATTGGGTCAGCAGCTGGGCAGCCCAGGTTTGCGCAATTCTGAATGAGATCAGTTCGCCGGACCCAGTATATAAAGAAAATAGGGAATTTTAATCGATCGAGATTTGTTAGTTGAGCACATAGGATGGCAGCGGATCGGGGGAGTCATGTTATTGTTCAAGCGCGAATGAGAATGTTTATTCGTGGAAGGAGAACCAATATATGTGTATGTTAGTATTGCATGCGAGCTGTGCAGTCGACTCCTCCTATCCAACCCCTATCCACCTAGGTAATGACTGTGTTAGTTAAATGGTACATGAATAGTTACAACACGGTTAAGGTGTAATCGTCTATGTAAGTTTCAAATGTTTTAGTTACGCGCGAAATGAGGGTTTATATGTGCACATAAATATGTGTTTCAGAAATTTTATGTATATGCATATTACGAAATTAGTACCTCTGATTATATTCAGACATTTAATCTTTAAGGACGACAGTTAGAGAATTTTGCAAGGAACGATTTTATGTTAAAAAAAAATCAATCTAATGCTCGATACGTAAGATGTTACGCTGATTTTAGTTATTCCAGTGTTGGTACATTTGGGATAAACCAAATATTAAAAGAAATTGATTTAATTTTGTTAATAACAGTATAAACTGATGATTAACAATAATATGAACCTATGATTAACTGATGAAGAATTGAATTCGTGTTTTTCTTCTTTATGAGTAATGTGTTTATGTAGTATGTGTAATCGTTACTATTCATGTACCTATAAAGATAAGATACCAATAACAAAAATACGATATAACAGCACATAAATTACAGACAATTATTAGCCCATTAAAATCGTACAATTCCTACAGCTCGATAGTAACTGCTGACCTCGGGGTCCGAACTGCCTCTCCACAGTCCTTACTGTTCTCTGGCTATTTTTCTTAAGAAGTCTTCACTTCTTCGGCTTGACTCCACTAATTCTGTGCCGTCATAACTTTCATCATAGCAAGATAAGTCTTCACTTCATCGGCTTGACTCCAGTAATTCTTTTCCGTCATAACTTTCATCATAGCAAGATAAGTTTTCACATCGTTGTGAAACATTCAGACCTTCTGTGATGTCCTGAGTCCATCTGCGGCGAGGTCGTCCCTTTTCTCTTTTTCCAGGCACTGCGCCTTCTACTATCAACTTCTCCAAGCTGTCGTGTTTCTTGATGTGGCCGAAGTATCTCAGCTGTCTAATTTTTGTACTGTTAACGAGCAGTTTTCTCCGACAACTAATCCCATCAATATCTCTTTATTTTATTTTCGTTATAAACAGTGCTCGCGTGTAATTATGAAAGCAAACACATAAAAAGAAGACGAGTCGAGGGAAATGTTTGTTCTTTTCCAAGCGACCTAAGCGCGAATTTATTCAACGTATTTTTAGTTTACAATCCATCTAATCGACGACGTAAGCGAGAAAAAGAATACACCGGTGGGACGTAAATCGAGGACCTGCCACAAGCATAACAATCATTGATTGTGTATGAGTCACTTTAATTTATACCAAGATATGAAATGCTGGAAGAAATACTGTGTATTGTTTACAGGCGTTATCACCATCTGTTACCACGGCTAAACCAACAAACACGGGAATTTTAAGATTTCCGTAGCCTTTGTCGAATATCTACTGCACAATCCAGTTTTGACGTTCAAATCTTACGTCGTATATTATATTACTCTTGCATAAATTTCACGCAGCAGTTAGAGTACAAATGAGGTTTAAAAGACAGAATTTAACAAAGAGCAGACAAATGAGTTGTTAGATAAGGAAGAGTTAGTGTGCTATATCATCTGCTCCTAATGTCAGGTCAACGGGCTTGTAGATGTCCGCGGAGAAAAAAGTATAGATTATGTACAACGCTAAACGTTATGAAGGTTTTGATAGCAAGAGAGAGAGAGAGAGAGAGAGGGAGGGAGAGAGAGATATAGAGAGAGCGTGGAGAGCGTTTGCTTTCAGCAAATTGCCCAGAATCCGTGACCTGAAACGAGAACTGTGAACCGCAGTGATAAATGTGTCCTCAATCCCTTGTAATTACAGGCAGACGGTCTTGTTCCTCTGCCAAGCACTGTCGGGCAGATATCCTACAAAATCTCTGGGCAGGAACAGGTTATTTTTGTAATAGCTGAGATTTCCACCAGCGCTGCGGTCGTGTCCGATCTGCCTCTAGGCAGTGGTCAGTAAACTACCAGCAGAATGAGATGTTTTTTTGTCGGACCGGCCAGTAATTGTAGATGGAGTGCTAGCAATAGCGCCTGATTTGGCTGTGACTATTGTGATGCCTTTTGGAAATATCACTGAAGGGGCAAAATATATTCACAACGTTGAGAGACAGTGGAAGATTTACTTGTCTTTGTCTTTCATGTTCGTCAGATTTTCCCCGTTCATATTTTTTTTCCTATCTTTGTTTACCAGATTTGTCTTTACCTGGAGATAATACTCAGCAGTGAGTATAAATAAAATAATATGGACTTCAGTGTGATCTGTTGAATACTTTCTAGTAACATATCTAAGATTTCAAGATATATGTACATGTATCATCTAGATACTTACTAGACAGGGGTCATATACAGGAAACTCTCTACCGTAGAGAGCGGAACAACAACACAACTCCTTCAGATCATCAGAGGAAGTACCCCCCCCCCTCAGACAAGTGTTTCGGCCCTTTAAACTCCTGACACTCTAAGGGAGGTGGGCCCCTCTGGGTCATGACTCCCAGAGGTCTTGTGAGTTGTTGCTTTTTTTTTTCCCGGTCCCGGGATCGAACCCATGATCTTCCAGTTGGCACTGCACTTTTTGAAGTGCGTCTTTAGCGAATTAGCTACGGAGGACTGGTATTGGTTGTGGCAACTGAAATTACTTATGTTCCTAATGCTTGTTTCGCATACTCCACAGCCAGCATGAGGGCTTTTCTGCTGTTTCTGAAAGGCTTCTCAATGCCCTTGCTCTTGCTTGTCCCTTTATGCCCAGTTGTTTACATAGGTCATATGCTGATGTTGCTACGAATCCCCTTGCTCCCACTTCTACAGCTATCACTTTTGCCCTGATTCCTGCCCCCTGCCTCAGTTGCTTGACCAGATCATTGTACTTCTCCAATTTGAATAAATGCTGCTCCTCTATTCTAGTTTCGTATGGGACCGTAAGCTCGATCATTATTAATTCTTGTTTTTCTGTGGAGTACACAGGGGTCATTTGTTATTAATTTGTGGTTATAACATAATACTGAGCATGGCCGTCGAAAGAAATTTTGTAAGCCGGTGAAAACTCCTTCCTTCCTCTCTGCTTACCTGCTTTCATCTACTACGGGGCCCCCAAGCCTTCTGGGTTCGGCCTTAAAACAATGAAAAATGGTCGAGGCCTATGAGCGATGCAGCGACTGGAATCCATTCTCATAGGGTCTGATTCTGAGATTGCTTTTCAGCAAAATTAAAAGCAGACTTACAAAATCTTGCGTGGAATATATCCATAGACAGCACTCAGTTGTCCCATACGCGAACCAAATAGCTGGTTTTTTGTGAACTCCCCTGCTTTACACCGAGAACAGGCAACTGACGACGACGATGACGACGACGACGATGATGATGATGATGATGATGATAGCAATGAGTATTTGAAATACATATTGTGGCTATATTGGTATAAGGTAGTAGCTTTTGCTGCATACCACCATAGGATGTTTCTTTGTGTCACAAGATGTTAGAACATGGAGGAAAGAAAGGTTTATATGTTTATTTTCCTATCAATAATTGAATTATGTTGCGTGGTTGAGAGCGCCATCAACTTTACAAGTATCTGTGGTGTGTAACTGAACAGGTTGAGAACCTTCTATCTTTACATTGCCTAGTGTTAATCGTTCAAATTTAGAACTGTCTGACTTTGCGTATACAACCTTAAAGATTATGTTGTAGTTAAACACTTATGAATGTGCACTCTCAGGCTCACTGGCACAAGGACAACGAGTAACTCCTTGGACGGCACCAGCAGACTTTCAAGACAGCACTGTGGACATCCAGGAAGTCGACAGACACATTGGTGTAGTGACAACTTATAAGAGAGTTTATTAATGGAGAAAATGGGGATGAAGTATATGAAAGTGAAGAAGCTACTGCCACACAGCAGTGATAAACAGACACAAAGAACATATCTTCCCGGTCAAGAGTTTGTTTGCCATGGGGAAGTGAACCATAGACAAAAGAATAACTACCAGAAACTCATACTTACAAAATTCAGAACTCACACAGGGAAATCTTCAAGCTAACACAGTACACCATTTACTGGAACTTGAAAACCCCTGAGAAATGTGTCCTAAAAAGGACAAATAACCATCAGCTCTCTACATCTAGAAACACTAACTAGTTGCCCTAAAAAGGACAAATGAACAACAGCTGTCTACATCTTGAAAACCACTACAGACTATGCATTCTATCAACAACAACAAAATCAACTAGACTGTCTCAAAAAATTTTTGCACTCTACATTCAATCCTGACTTAACTCTGAACTAACTCTACATTCTACACTGGGTTAAGTCTGAACTGACTCTACATTCTACACTGAACTCTGAACTGACTCTACACTGAACTGATCTGATCTCTTTTTCAAATAACCCTGAAAATTAGTTTTATATCCTTCCTACTTTCTACAAGTCTCCGTGCAATTTTGACTTTCAGTTCACACAAATCGCACGAGAAACTATTTTTGAACTTCTCTTATAATTTTCATGTGACGGTGAACACTGATGGCACTCTGTTACCTAAACTTTTGACACTAAGTTCCCTAATTTTTGACTAGTCGGTGAACTCAAGGGTCAAAGTGTGAGAAGTTATCACGAGGATAACTCTTTCTTTACTCAAATTAAAACAATGATCTCCCTTCGTCCTTTATTTCTATAATAAAATATTGCTACAAGAGGAGGAAAGAGTTTTCCAGGAGAAGATGTTGATTTATAATCTATGAAGCCTTCATAAAACAGTTATAACCTCCAAACTGTCCATCACGTGCAAAAGACAGCAGAGAAGCAAAGAGTTTAGAAACTGCGCTGAGAATAGCACCTTTAAATTTCAAAGACTATTCGTAAATTCGAAGGAGAACAATAAAAATTCAGGCGACTCACGAAATATATATAAAATAAAAAGCATACTGAAATAGCGTGGGGAGGATACTGTTTCTCTCTCTCTCTCTCTCTCTCTCTCTCTCTCTCTCTGGTCCATACCAATCAGACGTTGGCCGTCATTGATTTCCACCGCCATCTATCCTTTGCTCTTTCTATAAAGTGTGCTTTGGACCGTGCTCCGTGCCGCTCATTTAGTCCGTCAAGTAACTTATTTCTTTGTCCTCCTCTGTCACTTTGTCCCTCCAGTTTTCCAGTTTTCACTAGGTGTTCGAATTTGTCTCATCTCAAAACAATTCCTAGAAATCTGGATTGTCGTGCTCTGAATTTTGCCATAATTTCTTTTTTGTTTTTTTTTGTTCATCCTCACTTAGAACATATTCACTTATTTTCGTCAATGCTCGTGGTGTTCTCATCATTGTTCTTAGAGACCACAGCTCCACTGATTTCAGATTTTCAGTGCTTTTGGTTACTATCCATGCTTCGCATTCACACAACAATACGGGTTCAATGTAGCACTGAATAACTCTCTTTTGGTATTCATCGACGGAACGTTACAAATAGTATGTTTTTCATTTTCACAAATGCTGCCTTAGCCTATTCTGCTCCTTATTTCGATTTTGCCTCTTCCGTTTTGCATAACACAAAACGTAGGAGAGGATACACACTAAGGATGTAAAAACACCACAGCATTTTGTATGAAAACAAGTGCCGTTCTAAAGTGTATTAGACAAAGATGTGCAGACAGAACAAATAAAAGTTCATAGCACTGAGAAGGGAGAATTACACAAAGCAGTAAGAGTAATCTGTTACTCTGAATAAGAAGATCAAGAGGAAGACCAAGAGAAATGATACTGGACAGTCTGACGGGATGGTGTGAGAGGAGATCACCAACAGAGCGGATGGCCTGCATGAAGGATCGTGTACTCTGGAGAAGCATAATAGCCACGGTACTTGATGATGATGATGATGATTAGTAAGAATAATAAGAGTCTGGAGTCTTTCGTGTATTTTAATGGTTACATGACTTGATTTTCCGTGACCTTTTTCTTATTAACTGTCCCTGGTAGATTACGAAAAAACAATTAATAAATAAATGATAACTTCAAGAACGATAAATACATAAGTGACAACAAAAATCAGGTGACAATTGCAACAAATGTGATATTTCCAACGCTAGAAACTAACGAGATGAGATTTACAACACTACAAACTACGAGATATGACAATCAGTAACAAGTCAACATCTGAGCAGCCAGGACTGTGA
Source organism: Achatina immaculata (assembly GCA_009760885.1). Classification (NCBI taxonomy): domain Eukaryota; kingdom Metazoa; phylum Mollusca; class Gastropoda; order Stylommatophora; family Achatinidae; genus Lissachatina; species Lissachatina immaculata. The sequence continues at coordinate 8,821,797 of CM019717.1, forward strand.
GAATTGATAATGTATATAAAATGAGAATTGCAGCAATAAGAAACAAAGACATTATGGGACACATTTTTTTCAAATAAAGCAAAACGGAAAGACGAACAAATCCACGAACGGAGATGACTAGAGAAACTTTACCCGTTGCCTATACTCTCTAGGGAGTGACAGATAATGATGATGGTGAAATATAAAGACGAAGATATCAACGGAAAGACACAATAACAAGAAAATGAAAAACAGGCTGTAGAGAAAAATCAACTTAAAACATCAGACTCTATAGACAGAGAAATTACATGCAATTACCAGCAATTTGATGCATAAATCACATAGAAAGTGAAAAGAAAACTTGACTTACGTAAGACACAGAACATGGATAAGAAAACTTGACTCATGAAAGACACAGAACATAGAAAGAAAACTCTCTTAGAAAAATGTTATTTAAATACTACCACGAAAGGCGTACTGTAGTTGAAAGACCAGTAACATTGCTGGGAAAGTGTAATGTATTAGAATATATGAAAAGACATATGTATACATGTGTTATATATTCATATAACAGTGGTTTTTACTAATTTGTTTTGGCCGTGGACTATTTTTCTACCCTGAGAAACACTTTGCACTTTGGTTGTGCAATCTTCGTTAAAAACTAAAACAATAAATAGAACCCAGATGATGCTAAGACCTTTTTTTTAAATCAAGCCAGTTCATTTTCTAACCTGTGGGACCCAAGTTAAGAATCTTTCCGATACTGGAACAAATTTTTATAAATAGGAAACTACGAGGACTTGGTACGGTAAAGTAAGAGAACAAATTTTGTAGGATTAGACCTCGAAAAAATCGTAGACAAAGCACTTTAGTGAGACGTGAGAGAAAGAAAAATCACAAGAGAATTAACTGGGTTTCGAACACGGACTCCGGTAGGACGAGCAGCCAACTTAGAAGTTGGCTAAGTCGATAGTACCCTGTTCTCTCGTGGCTAGGCGGCTGCTTGTCCTACCGGAGTCCGTGTTCGAATCCCAGATAATTCTCTTGTGATTTTTCTTTCTCTCACGTCTCACTAAAGTGCTTTGTCTACGATTTTTTCGAGGTCTAATCCTACAAAATTTGTTCTCTTACTTTCCGATACTGGAGCATTAAAAGGGAATTAAGAATACAAGTTAAAATACAAGATATTTCTCAGTTACCTCCCTTGCACATTCTAAAACGTTGTCGTGTATTCATTGTCATTGTTCATAACAAAAAGACTTATTCGGTGCCTGTATACTTTTAAATTCTGAACGTCATTTGGCAATGACTCGCAGAAGTCTGTGGGGTTGCTTATGTTAACATTGCTTTTCAGGATCTGTTTACATAGAACTGAAGACTACGTCTGTGTGTTAAAAAAACTAGCGATACTTCCATCCTATCAATGATAACGGGAAACATTGCCAAAAACTATACTAAATTCTCTCTCTCTCTTTCTCTCTCTCTCTCTCTCTCTTACCCTTAGGTGCCCAAGCCATATGGGGGTTCCGTAATGGCTTTCCATTAACGACTGTCCTTCGCCTTTTTTTCCGCTCTTGCCCAATAAGGCTTCTACTGCTCAACATCCTTTCTGTTGTTCTTGTCTCTTTTGGTCTACCCTTACTCCTGCTCCCCCTGTGTTGCCAATTGTGGTGCTATTTTTGGTAATGAGTCACCAAATTTCCGGACCACATGCCCCAACCATCGCCAACATTTTTTTTAAAAAAATGATTGAAGTCAATGGTTTCATTTGCATCTCTGCCAGCAATATGTTATTTCTTATGACATTTGGCAAAAAAAAATTCATCTAACCCTATGTAAACATTTGGTCTGGAAGGAGTTCAGTTTTTTTTTCTATAGTTTTGGTGGTTTTCCAGCATTCATAAGTGAGTGCTGGAAAATTACCACAACTATACCAAATATTATCCTGGGGTTTATAAGTTTACGTTATCCAAGGGTAAAGATTACCACGAAGTATGAGACACTGGAAGATATTCCACCAAAAACATAGTTGATTCACAGCAGAAGAATAGATTAAGAAATTATAAAAATACTTAAGACTTTTAAAAAACTATGAAGGAGAAGATTATTAAAAATATTCTCAATAAGCACATCAGCGAACACCTCAGAAAAAAAAACAACAACAACCTGGTATCAACAAGGAAAGGAGAATAATCATCATGGAGTAAAAATGTAGCAGAATAGTGGTTCTCAGCCTCTTTTGCCTCATGCACCCTTTTCATTATATGTCAGAATGTCTTCCCCCCCCCCCCCACCCCTTGTTACGCCTTGTAGATTATGCAGAAATCTGTGTAACTGTAGCTTGTAGAAAGATCAGTATTCCAACAGTTTGAGTCTGTCAGTCTGTGGCCCCAGTTCCCTCTCTCCCCCCTCCACCCCCCCCCCCGTTTCTTCTCCTGAGGAATTCCCCACTGTTTGAGAACCTCTGTAATGGAAAAAAAAAACTTAATAATGAGAAGCAATAAAAATCACGGACATGAGGAAGAAAACAGGATTGCATTTTTCTCAGATCCGGTAGCATATTCCGCTGAATGAGAAGTGGAAGTGGACGGCGGGGGAGGGGGGACAGAAATGGCCAAAAACAAAAAAAAGAGATGTAATGTTCAGATAAAAAGGGAAACAACTAATATTTCAGCAGAACTCCTTATTCAAGAATGGCAAAAAAGTACTAATAATCATGTGTCTTTTATGATTTCCCATTCTAGAGAAAGTGAAATAGAAAATGCAGTTTTTCATATGAAAATGAACACAATTCCTAACTGTGGTGGATTGTCCATTAATTTGAACAGCCTTAATTTTGTGGGCCTGGAAGGAAAGCGGGCCGACATCGAGCAATAACTTCTGCATTTACATATTACTACTTTATGAATTTTACATCAGAAGATGAACGGTATAACCGGAGGGATTAGGGCCCTTATTAAGTTTAGTCTAGGTACCCGGGTGGTGATTAATTCGCCGCTGACTCCTAATCATACAAGGATATCAACAGACAAGGTTTTAGTTTAGCCACGAGTTTTTCCTACTGTTTATGACAATACGCTATAAACATCACTCTTTTTCTTTCTTTTCATGATCCACTTTCACGGACATTGCACTTCAAATTCTCTTAGAAAACACTAAAAAACTGACCAATGATTTAATCCATGAAAGCAATTTTTCAAAAGCGATACAGGTATATGCCAAGTTCAGCGAAATGAATTCCCCCGTCTCGAAATACGCCAAGTGACAGGTGGTACTTTCAGTCCAACATAGATCATTAGAGTCAGTTCTAGAAACTAATTTGGCATGAGAGCAGAAGAAGAGACAAGATGAACGGACTCATCAAAATGACAAATAGAAAACATAATTAGCCCCGAGCTGGAGACTCTGCACTGAGACATAGTTTGCTGGCGTCGATACGCTGGTGAAAACTTACCCCGGTAACAAGGCTGTACAAAATTGGAAGGTATAATGATGGAAGCGACGCACGCTTGTTAGAAATTACTTTTATTGGTAAAGCACAGAGATAAACAGCAATTTGGAAATTGGTGGGAAAGTAATATCAGGAGGAATAACATTGCAGCAAACCTGCCCTGGGGGGAGAGTACAGGATGATAATAAATATATTTTTTGTTCTCTTTAATAACGAAGAGAAGAGACATGTAATTTTTTGCTATTTTACACAGGTAGGTCTCTCTCTGTTGTTTGTTGGAGAGATGTTGATCAGAATTTTTTTTTAACCGCGTACACTCTGTTAAATCAGAGCTCAAGGAAGGAGTTTCCAATTCTGTTTCAGATGGCTACTGCCTTACTACAGTAGATTCTTGTTATTACAGGAGAGACAGAGAGATTCACGCAAGCCCAGGGACAAAAGAAAGAGCATTTCAAAGTCAGTAATAAAAAAATTTCACTCGGGATAACATTAATAAAGTGTAGAAATATAAAGGAAACATCAACAAGTTGTCACACAATAGAGAAATATAAAGGAAACATCAATAAATTGTCATACAATGGAGAAACACAAAAGAAATATCAGTAAGTTGGCATACACTAGGGAAATATAAAAGAAACATCAATAAGTTGTCATACAATGGAGAAATATAAAAGAAACATCAATAAGTTGTCATACAATGGAGAAATATAAAAGAAACATCAATAAGTTGTCATTCATTCATTAATTCATTTGCATGTCCCTTGCGGAACTTTGCCTCTCTAACAGCACTCCTGTAGGCCTCTCGGTTGTGAGCAAGATGGCCTGCTGCTGCTGCGTCCATTTGCAGATCGTCAACGATTTCTTGCAGCCATCTTCGTTTTGATCTTCCTCTTTTTCTTTTTCCCATTATGTATCCTTCCAATATGGTCTTCTCTAAATTATCATGCCATTTAATGTGTCCAAAATATTTAAGTTTTCTCTCTTTAATCCTCTTTACTAGCCAGCCTTCTTCAATATTAAGCTCTTGTAGTATAGATATATTTTTTCTTTTTTGTGTCCACGATATTTCGAGAACTCTTCTGTTGCATTTACATTCAAGGCATTTATGTGTTTCTCAGCTGTTTTGTTAAGTGTCCATGTCTCACAGGCATATGTTGCGATGGGAAAGATGCATGACTTTAAAAATCTTATTTTTGTAGTTCTGTCTGCTCCTCTCCACAGATTCTTTATTTGTTTTACTTTCTGAAGAGCAATAGATGTCCTCCTTTTAATTTCCCTCATTGTATCTCCATTATTAGTTAGCAGTGATCCAAGATATTCAAAACTCTCCACTTCTTCCAATGTTTCCTCATTGATATATATTTTAGCTGCCTTGTTTGTTTTGTCAATTGTCATCAATTTAGTTTTCTTTGCATTAAGATAGAGGTTCTGCTCTTCGCTGTTCTTACAGACTGATATAATTAGTTTTTCCATTCCTTTTTGTGTTGTGGATAGTAACACTGTGTCATCAGTATATCTAATCTCTGGTATTTCATAACCTCCAATTGTTATGGCATCGTAATATTCTTTGTCTACATCTTCTCTAAAATTCCTCATTATATTTTCAGTATACAAGTTAAATAAATAGGGTGACAATATGCACCCCTGACGGACCCCTTGTTTTATGTCAAAGCAAGTTGTTGTTTCACCATTTATTCTTACTGCTGCTTGTTGGTCTAGATACAGCAGTGATGTTAACTGTATCAAATATAAAAGAAACATCAATAAGTTGTCATGCAATGGAGAAATATAAAAGAAACATCAATAGGTTGTCATGCAATGGAGAAATATAAAAGAAACATCAATAGGTTGTCATGCAATGGAGAAATATAAAAGAAACATCAATGAACTGTCATACACTGTATAAATATAAAGAACACATCAATTAGTTGTTATACGCTGTAGAAATATAAAGGAATGAATGAATTATCTTTATTTTAAAAAGGGTAAAGAATTGGGCGTCCAGGCAAGTCTTACATTCTGCCAACACTCGATTTAAACTTCAATAAGCTGTCATACCCTGGAGAAATACGGAAAGATGAAGGAAAATGAGTAAGTAAAATGAGGCAACGAACAAGTATTTGAATTCGAGTAAAAAAAATAGAGGCGACAAATATTGCAAAGAAGCATAACACGATTTGTGCCTATATCTACAACTGAAAAATCATAACACATATATGGATGTACCAAGCACTTTAAGATGAAAAAAAGAACTGCCCAGTTTAAATGCTCATACTTTATGTTCTCTTATTGTAAACAATCTTCAGCTTGCTTTTTATTTGACAAAGTCGTATTTATGACAAGTGCTATCAAATAAACAGGCAATCAAGAAATAATCATAGTCAGATTTTCAATAATGCAAGTTCGTATATGCTGTAAACGTCACAGCAAACGAGAGTACCTATTGTTCTGTCTGTGTCAAATATGCAACCTCCTATCTAAGTGACAGATTCTGCCCCCTAGCACGGGCGGTTCAGGCGAGGGAGATTACCCTCGCCACTGTCTACGGCAAGGAAATAAAGCCCATTTACAGGATTGGGAAGGGAAATAAATCGATAAGATACTCGCCCCTGGTTTGGTAGAGCCAGTCAAATACGGTGTATACTGGAAAACATTGCATAGACTCTGGTGCTTGTTAGCGGAGGCAGAAATTTATGATGTGCTGCCTGTCTGGGGAAGGGTGTGAGTGTGTGTGTGTGTGGTTTTTTTTTTTTGGGGGGGGGGGCTTTTAGTGGCTGCTGGTAAAAGTTCACAGACAATGGGTCACTCGATGGTGGCTGCTGACAAAAAAACAGAAACACTGGGTCATTTGATGGCGGCTACTTACAGAAAAACAGACAACGGGTCACTTTATGGTGGCTACTGACAGAAGAACAGAGACAGTGGGTCAAGTGATAGTAGATACTTACAGAAAAACAGAGACACTGTGTCAGTTGATGGTGGCTACTTACAGAACAGAAAAACAGAGACACTGTGTCAGTTGATGGTGGCTACTTACAGAACAGAAAAACAGATACATTGTGTCAGTTGATGGTGGCTACTTACAGAACAGAAAAACAGAGACACTGTGTCAGTTGATGGTGGCTACTTACAGAACAGAAAAACAGAGACACTGTGTCAGTTGATGGTGGCTACTTACAGAACAGAAAAACAGAGACACTGTGTCAGTTGATGGTGGCTACTTACAGAACAGAAGAACAGAGACACAGTGTCAGTTGATGGTGGCTACTTACAGAACAGAAAAACAGAGACACTGTGTTAGTTGATGGTGGCTACTTACAGAAGAACAGAGACATTGAGTCAATTGATAATGGCTACTTTCAGAAAAACAGAGACACTGGGTCAGCTACTGACAGAAAAACAGAGACACTGGGTCAGCTGATGGTGGCTACTCAAAGAAAAATAGAGATACTGGGTCATTTTATGGTGGCTACTGACAGAAAAAAACAGAGGTACTGGGTCAGCTACTGACAGAAAAACAGAGACATTGGGTCAGCTGATGGTGGCTACTCACAGAAAAATAGAGATACTGGATCACTTTATGGTGGCTACTGACAGAAAAAAACAGAGGTACTGGGTCAGCTACTGACAGAAAAACGGAGACATTGGGTCAGCTGACGGTGGCTACTCACAGAAAAATAGAGATACTGGGTCACTTTATGGTGGCTACTGACAGAAAAAAAACAGAGGTACTAGGTCAGCTGGTTATGGCTAGTGACAAAAAAAAAGCAGACACTGGGTCCATTTATGGCAGATGCTTACAGAAAAACAACTACATTAGGTCAATTGATGTTTGCTACTTTCAGAAAAACAGAGACACTGGGTCACTTTCTGGTGGCTGCTGATAGAGAAACGAAGACATGGGTCTCTTATTGGTGACTGCTTTCTTTGTTTGACTGTTTTTATCTTTTCTGTTGTCCTTCATAAAGACAGTTTTGCCGATATATTGGGTTGTTATTGCTTTTTTTTTCATAGCCATTTTTCATTGTTCTTACTCCGTATTGCTAACCTTTCTTTTTTCTTTCATATTTTCCTCTCTATTTTTTTCCTCTCTCTACCTATTTTTTCCTCTCTCTCTCTCTCTATTTCTCGTAAAACTGCACAGTATACCCTCGGCTTACCCTCTCCTTCACTTATTTTCGATTCTTTGGCTCATTTCCCCACAGTGAAGTCTTCATTTCTTTTTACTTCTTTTATAAACTGTCTTTTCTTTCCCCTCTCTCTTTCTCTCTCTCTCTCACTCACTCACAATATCTATCTCACGCTCTCTCTTCTTCTCTCTTTTGTCTCTCTTGTTTTTCTCTATCTATCTATCTATCTATCTATCTATCTATCTATCTATCTATCTATCTATCTATCTATCTATCTATCTATCTATCTATCTATCTATCTACCTATCTGTCTATCTATCTATCTATCTATCTATCTATCTATCTATCTATCTATCTATCTATCTATCTGTCTGTCTGTCTGTCTCTGTCTATCTATCTATCTCTTTCTCTCTCCTAACCACATTGCCCTTCGTTCACCTGTTTTAGAAACCTTCACTGTTCAATCGCCATTTCATGTGATAACAAACGTGACACCAATTAACACCCCTTATCTGAAGATTTATCTTAAAATGGTTTGCCTAACAGGTTCTGTGGAATTTGTGTGCATTTTCCATTTGCGCAAATCGACTTTTACTTCATAGGACTTGTATTCTTGTGGAATGTTTGAAACATTTTATGCCGACTTAGGGAAAACAAAAAACAAGTATTATAATGAATAGTGGCAAATCTGACTACAGTGGTTATGATGGTTTGTGCGACATTCCTGTTGATATGATATTGTTCACATACTGTGTTAATAAAAAAAATTTAGGTGGACGCAAAGACTGGTGGTTTGTGAAAACGATTCGTGAAAGCCATTGTTGGCTAAAATTTATGAAAGCTGTTGGTGACTGTTATTTTATGAAAGCTGCTGGTGGCTGTGATCTGTGAAAGCTGCTGGCTATTATTATTTTTATGAAAGCTGCTGTTGGCTATGATCTATGAAAACTACTAGTAGTTATGATTTTATGAAAGCTGCTGTTGGCTATGATCTATGAAAACTACTGGTGGCTATGATTTTATGAAAGTTGCTGTTGGTTATGATCTGTGAAAACTACCGATGGCTATGATTTTATGAAAGCTGCTGTTGGCTATGATCTATGAAAACTACTGGTGGCTATGATTTTATGAAAGCTGCTGTTGGTTATGATCTGTGAAAACTACTGGTGGTTATGATTTTTATGAAAGCTGCTGGTGGCAATGACTTTTGAAAGCTTGATAGAATGAAGGAGTTTTCAGACATATATATAAGGTGCTACCTCAGTGACATCACAGCAACGAAGCATCCAGAAATTCACCTGCTTTGACTTTATTGATTTGGATGTTTAGTTTTGTTTAAACCACGATTGTTACTAGTTACTGTATTGTTAACCCTGTTCAGTACAAACGTTTTGCCCCTATTCATTACTGTTACTTTGTTAACTCTGCTGGCTTACTGCCACCGTTAACTGTATTACTGATTTATGTTGTTCAGTCTCAAAAAAAGGAGGAGATTACTTCAAACAAGAGAGTGTTGAGTGTACTGGTTTAAAATTTCGGTTTTTTTTTTTCAAAGAAACTCATTGAATAATCGCCTTAATTTACAGTATCGACAAGTTTTTCAACTTCCTGTCTTCATTTAAATGATGAGCTCTCGATTTCTTCGGAGATCATATTTTTAAAAAATGACTCTTTAAGTCTTTTACTCGGCATTTAATGTTCGTGCTGTGCCAGAAGAAATTTTAGTAGAAAGAAAAAATTGAAAGGAAGTTATCCTACAATTTTAACAAAAATGTGAGTTGGATTAGAAATGTGCTGCTTTTCATATTTAGAATTTGCCTAAATATCCCTCTGAGCATGGATTTGTATAGGTGTGGAAAATATTACTGTCAGTGCTTTTTCGGAGTGAAATAGTTAAAATAAAGACAATAATTGATATAAAAGTCATCATCGCAAAAGAGTTAATCTTCTCATGTAAAATAACGCAAGAACAAGCTGCGATAACCATGTATATGGTTTGAGAAAAGAAAGACAACTACACTGAAATCCTCGCCAGAACGTTCGCTTTCGAAGAAAAGATTAAAAGTTATTTTAATGTCAGTTTCTCTGCATGTGGTTTGCGATGTACGTCCAACTTCACTTATAAGAATTTTTTAAAAATAAGTCTCCAGTATCCCTTTTCATTTCCTCTGTACGAAAGCACATACATTTATTGCTGCTACAGAACACTCATTTAGATCACTGCCAGTGACAGGTCATTATGTACCTAGGCAAAGCTAGCTGTAACGATAACTAAAGTGATTTAAACCATACTTTTCAAAAGTCAGCTCTGCGCGTCTATAGGGGTCTGCGTCACAGGTACCCCTGTAATGATAACATCGGCTCTGCATAAGATAAATGTAACGACTGATCAGTTTTCCACGTCTGGATAAATGTCGTTTTGGATAAACAATGTATTGTCTTGAGCCACGAGATGACGTTACCTGAGAATGCCAAAGTTCATATCTGAAAAGGTCTCTAAGTTAAGATTTCTGAAAGTAAAGCTAATACATAAAGAGTTAATTCAGAGCCGAGGTATGCTGGTTCAATGCTTTTTCTTTTCCACTAATTTTGTACAAAGTACTTGTTTGTTGGTTACGATAACTATTGTTTAAAACTTGCTTTTGAAATTTAGAGTGAAAATGAAAACTTAGCGACTAGTAATCATTACGTGATTCCATTATCAATCTTCACAATGAAACAACATCTTCAGAAATCCTGGCTTCTGTGTATCTTGGGCATAAACATGCTAACCTTACTTTATTAATTATCTCTTACCATTTTCTTCATTAACTATTGCTTATCTTTGAGATCAATAAATAATCAATGGATAGTTAGGGACGTTGGGCGATCACTAGTATATGCATGTTGTCCGTGCTGCATTAGCCGTATGTATGTACTATGTATGCACAGAACAACACAAGTAAGAATACTTGACAGAAGAAAGGTTACTTTGTTAGGCGCTCAGCAACAGCATTCAACCCAGGCGAGGAAAACTCTACAGTTCACACAACAACAAAAGGAAGGTAGCATGATTGACTGAAAAGTCACCGGATTTCAGCAGTCCAAGCAATCAGTCAACAGCACCAGCAGAAAACCGTCGATGTAAACAACAGGCTAAGTCAGCGGTTATCAAATTCCTTCAACAAATTTAATTTGAGAAAGCAATGACAATGGAGTCCATTAGGATTCCATTGTCATTGCTTTCGCATATTAAATTCATTCATTAGAATAAGGGAACATGAATTATCAATATACGACATGATAAATCAGCAATACAATAATACACAAAAGCATTCCGACGAATATGACTTCGCCACACGAATGTACATATACCAAAAAAAGACATACTAACCTCACATCGAGAATTCGACCAGTTCGAAAAAACTCTACACAATAACATATCTAACAGTCTCTCTTCTGTGTCCTAAGAAAGGACGAGCAGACATCTATTCCTACATTTTACCTAGACTTCACAAAAACTGCAACTGTGTCCTAAAAAGGACAAGCAGACAACCATTCTTACATTCTAGCAATGCTACAATCCAGTCACTCTAGGCTGACAAACATCTAGACGAAACGAATCCATCTACTTTCTACCACAGCTCACGGGCTTCTCCTAGAGATCCATGAAAAAAGCTCTCAGCAGAACAAAGACTAATCAGTCATAATGAAGCTTAAATTAACTGCGGGCCTGTCCAGTCAAGGGCTTTACTCTGACTACAAACGTGGGCAAGGCCAATTTTTTGTAATCTCCCTTATACTGCTATACTGTAACATGCCCAGAATGTCATCTCACCCTGTTCAATGTTGTGATCATCAACAAATAATCCTAACGCCATTATATAATTCAGTTTATCATAAGCAAACACGTGATACAGAAAACATGTGATCTGATTCTTTGTTTTGCTCTTTCTTATATATATATCTCCTTTAATGTATGAACTCCTTCGAAAGCATCTTCTGCAGTCGTAAATATCTGCAGTTCTCTCTGTCTTACATAAAGTGAACTTTTTAAAAAAAATTTCTTGAATAGTACAAATGTTCTTAGCTTTTCGTATGGTCGCATTAGGTCAGAAGGTGGGTCTGGATGTTTTATAGTTGAAGTACGTATTCCACGCTTTGAGATGCCTGGGAACATTTCTCTACACTTTGAAACACGTCTTTCTTTTAACAATTTCAACATGATCACACTTTCAAATCTAAGAAAATTGCTAGCAGAAGGTCATAACTACTACAACCAAAATGTTACATTTCTTCTAGCAGTATTAAAATGATCTTTGATTATATCGAAGTCTGTGGTATCGGTAGCTGTGAGGTCGAGGAAGTCACCAAAGAATTATTCTAAGCTATATCTTCACCGAGTAACCGAGAAAAAACCATTGTTTAAATTGTCATTACCGCTGAAGAATAGGGACACTACCAAAGGCTATCCGGGGATTCAATTTTTTCGTGTTCATTTTGCCATCTTGAGGATACACAAACGCGTCATTCTCCACTTCATCACATGCGATATGTTTCTTGGTCACGTCTGTGCAGGATGGTCACGTTTTGGCTGCCTCTCGTGAAACAGAAGCATAAATCTGGATCTTCCTGTTAGCAGGGAGTCACGCCAGCAACGCAGCCAGACAGTGAGGATTTTTTTTTATTCGTCAAGATCAGACCAATAATAGCAGGTTTTTGGGAGCTTGGGGGAAAGGGGGGGGGGGGGTGCAGTAAAAATAGCGAATTCAGTTTTATATTGAGTGTTTGAAACAAGACTCTCCCTATTTAACTTGGTCTGTTGAAAGTTCTTTTTTTTTAATCTTAAAGGGGATGAAGACGCCTGTCCTATATCAGCAACCCATAGCTGATATGCCTGCGTCAGGATTAGCGAACTATAGCTGACCAAGACCCTGTCCCACCTCTCCGTGGTACCTCCAGTAACAAGCCTAACCTGGCTAACGGGGCAGGGACCGCCATAATTCCTATGGTGGTGGAGTCTGCTAAAGAAGCATTGCACACCCTCTGCTATTTAGCTGTACTCCGGGATTGAAAAAGTAGCTGCCATAACCCGCTCCCACGTCGATACGATGCTGTGCCTCAACATCTCTACAGCATCGGTTGCAAAAAAAAAAAAACAACAGCTCGCAGTTACAGGGAGTTCGTACAAGTCAATCTTAAAATGTGGTAAGGGACTTCGGAACTGGGGCTTGGTGTATGTGTATGCAAATAGGAAAACGACGGTCATCATTCTTTGGGCATATAATGAGAAGTAGATGTCTTGAAAATATCATAACAACAGGAAAGATAAATGGGAAGAGAGGATGGAGAAACCTAAAGAAATAAAAAATAATGGATACTCTCTAACGCAGTGGAATAATTTTTTTTTAATCGCTAACGGAGCTGAACCGTCAACGCTTTCCCGGCATGACACAAGATGATGATGATGATGATGATGCGTGTATATGTGTCTGCGTGCATGCCTGTGTCTCTGATATGCCTGTTTTTAACGTTTATATTTATTGTGAACACCCAGCTATCGAACAATAACCATATTATTTTATTTTAAACCCATATTATTAATATTTTAAAACAATCAAGCTTATAAACTGCTCTTATTAATTTAAAACCCACACATCTTTTCTTCCCTTCCTTTTTTCTTTTCCTGCTTCTTTTTTTTTTCTTTTTTGTCCATTTATCATGAAAGGCTGAAAAAAAATTCACGATAAAAAAAAACGAGGCTGTTTAAACCAGGAAGAACGGACAACACGTTATTCTTCTTCGCATTTTCAGAGACACAGCACGGCTTTTACAGACCATCTGGTGTCAGTACAGAAAATATTCAAGACGTGATCCGGTTCTCAGTGCTGGGACACTCAGTGCTGGGACACTAGGGACGGAGAAGATAGAAGAGATGACTAGCGCAAGATCAGGACGGACCAGCGTTATGTGTGGAGAATATGAAATTATGGGGTCGTAGAGATTTGAAGGGAAATATTTGATTACCAGATAGAAATATGCTAGAGAATTTCTTGCTGTGGGATACAGAAAAGGGGAGACTGAATTCGCGTGATAGAATAAGGGATACGAAAGAGGGTAGACCTGTTTTATTTCTAAATGCAACGCTCTTTCCCATAAAGAAGTAGGAGAATCAGCTAATGTAGAGAACAGACAGACGTGGATGTGGATGAATGGAAGGGTATTGGTGGATGAATTTCGCTGGATGAGAGGATCGATGAATGGATTGCTAAATGGATGTATGACTGAATGGACGGACGAACATATGAAAGAGTGGAGTGACCCAGAATAACAGAAGCAGGCAAATATATTCTCTAGAGGTTTACATAGATCGATGAAACGGTTGATGAATTGATGAAAAGTCAGATGTAATGACAGATAAATGATTGCTTGCGTCATTTTACACCTTAGATCCTTCCCGTGCTGCTAAACGTCACATATGGCTCACATGTCAGTTTGGCAAGTTTTCCTATCTTCGGCGAGCTTTTCAACCTCATCAAGAGATGTTATTCTCACTAAACCGGCCTCTCTTAACAACGTCCTCTTTAGAGTTTCACGTGGTCGATCTCTTTTTCTTCTGACCGTTGTGTTCCACTTTGGGATTCTCTGAGTGTTTCTTCTCAGCATATGACCGACATATGTCCATCTTCTTTTTCTGATCACACATGAAACAGGTTGATGTTTGCTCATCTGTCTTATCTCTGCGTTGTTCTTGAATTCGTTCCACTTTATATGGAGTAATTTCCTGAGGCATGAATTTTCAAAAGAGTCTTATTTCTTGTCTATTTCGTTAGTTGTTTTCCAGCTTTCACATGCATAAATGAGGGTGGATATTACATGTGAATTGAATAATCTTAACTTGGTTTTTATGCTTATAACTTTCGAATGCCGTATGTTCTCAAGATTCTTGAAAGTCAATACTGCTGTTGCAATTCGTTGCAATTTGCTGTTGCAAATCGAATATCCAATGTCAATGCTTGCGGCATTAGGAAGAAGTTATTAACCTTTTGTTTCGAACATTATCGTATAAGACGAGCATTATCAGCTGCGATGAGAAGAAATACAATATGAAGCGAATAACAAAGAAGTTTGATAAGATTACTGGAAATAAGATATAAAAGCTGAAATTCAAGCCGTTTATAACGCATAAGAAGTCACATCAGTCACCAGAATGAGAGCAACTTTGATAATAATGAAGGAAACAGAAAAGGGCAGGATTCAAGAGGCGATCTTGAAGAGGAAGATGAAAAAGTAAAGGTAAATTAAATAGACAGTATATTTTTTTAAAAAAAAGATGTTTCCTTCTTTGCTCTTTCATTTACATGATGAGAGCTGTCGTACTTATCTTTACGTATCTAACAGCATTTCTAATTCAAGTGACTGGCATCAACTCAAGACAATGTTGTCTGTGTAATGCTTCTCTTATCTCTCTGTCTTATACAACTTTGAATTCTGGTTGTATAAACAAGCTGTTCTCTAACATATTGTAACTGTTTATTTAAGAATATCTTTAAGAGGTCTAACCCGACCTTCTTTCAGTTGAGTGATATGGCCCCTTTGTAGATGCCCGTCATGGCTCCATTATTGCTGTCCATTGTGTTTAAAAATAGTATTTAAGGCATGTGAGCACAATATAAAACTTTCTTTTTCTCTCTCTCTCTCTCTTTTTTTTTTTGGTTCGAGAGGATTTTTGTGTTGGTGGAGGAAGGGAACTGAGTTCGATTTCCCTCCAATTTTCTCAAGCTTGTCGTGGTGGGAGGGCTTGCGTGTCCCAGTAACTTAGAGAGCTAAGCAAGCGGTGTTTATACTTCCGGCAAGGACATCCATGCTGGAAAGGTCAACGGATATGGGCAAGGCGAAGAAGAACCAGGATAAAACAGAGAAGGATACTCACCTGGTGTCTTTACGGGCATCAGGAACACGGACGGGAAGACTTCTGTCTGAAGAAAAAGAACATGTCAGCCTGTGTGGCCACGGTACCCACCAATGAAAACAGGACACGTATGCAAGTGAACTTGCTCATAGTCTGATTTCCAATGCACTTTCTGAAATCCTCACATTAATATTAATCTCCATGTCTTACACCAGTTATCCTCATGTATCCAAGGATACACGCGTTTCTAACATTCTAATCCTCATTATTACGCCCGAAAAGATGTCGAAATAAAATCTACAAGGCCATAATTACGTTTTTTTAAAAATTCTTTAACACAGATGTATAATAATCATAAAAGATTTAAAATGAGTTTTCGTACAGTTTTGTTTATATCATCGTCACCTCCCCCTCCCCTTCCACTCTGGGACCCTCTAGCGTGATATAATATATATATATATATATATATATATTATTGCCAGCTAGGCATGATGGGAGTCAAGCATCTTTTCAGACTGCATTATGGGATTAGTTCTTTAACGACAACACAGGAGCGATGCAAGAATTCTTCATTAAACAGGGGACTCGGAAGTTCACTCCGGACTGGAAAATAAAAAAGAGAAAGACACAACAAAAATGCAATAAAAAATACATAATACAATGGAAAATTGTATACGTCAGGCTGTCAAAACAGACGTTGATAATAACAGGGAAAATGTCTCCTTTCCATCATATTATCATCATCAGGTGCCGTACCGACTGGCGTTGGCTATTATACTTCTCCACAGTACACGATCCTTCATGCAGGCCATCAGCTCAGTTGGTGATCTCCTCTCATACCATCCCGTCAGACTATCCAGTATCATTTCTCTTGGTCTTCCTCTTGATCTTCTTCCTTCTATTTTTCCTGTTGTTATAATATTTTCAATGCCCCCTCTTCTCACTGCATGTCCTATGAAAGTACATTGTCTCTCTCTCTCTCTTATTTTTTTATAAGATTTTTTTGTCTCTCCAGCTCTTCTCATGCATTCTTCATTAGTTATATTTGCTGTCCAGGGGATTCGCAACATTCTTCTAATAAACCACATTTCTGCTGCTTCCAATGATTTTTGTGCAGACTTGACTATTGTCCATGATTCACTTCCATATAACAAGATAGGTTCAATATAGCATTTTAGGACACGTTTTCTAACATTCATTGATAAGGATGTGTTGCATAATATGTTTCTCATTCTCTGAAATGCAATCTTTGCTTAGCCTATTCTGTTCCTAATTTCTGTTCTGCATTTCCCATCTGAAGTTATTACTGTTCCAAGGTAGTTAAATTTCTGCACCTGCTTTAGAATAGTTCCGTTTAATTTAATACTGCATGTTGGTGGATTCTGTTTCTTAGATATAACCATAGTCTCTGTCTTTTTGATGTTCAATGTAAGGCCTTTCTGTTCACTTTCTTTGGTCACTTTATCCAAGAGATTTTGTCCAGGTTTTGCTGGTTCTCAGCTATCATTACTGTGTGTCAGCATACCGAAGGCTGTTATTGTTGTATCCTCCAATTTTTATGCCTGGTTCTGTGATCATCGTTCTTCCAACATATGCTGATTAATATGTGTCTGTTGGAAAACGCACGACTGGCCTCTCTTGAAGTTCTGTCATCCATACAACGCTAGAACTTATTTGAAATTGCTCACAGTAGTTGTTTAAGACAACAATTATTGAGGAAAGACGCTGGCGATGGTTGGGACATGTGCTCCGAATGACTGACAACTCACTACCAAAAATATCACTAAGATGGACACCACATGGGAACAGAAGTAAGAGTAGACAAAAAGAGACATGGAGAAGAACAACAGAAAGGATATTGAGCAATAGAGGGGTCACCTGGGCAAGAGCAGAAAAAAAGGCGAAAGACAGGCATTTGTGGAAAACCCTTGCGGAAGCCCCATGTGCCCTGGGCACTTAAGGTTCAGAGAGAGAGAGAGAGAGAGTTGTTTTGCAGGGTATGCTGAAGAAAATGTGACCAAGAATGAGATTATATGAGTTCATAATGCAGTTTATCAAAATAAAATATCAGGGGCCCTGAGATTCGGAATAGTCTGAGTTTAACATTGTGGATACGGTAACAAAAGCGGTCGAAGCTGTTTCTCTTGTTGTTTTTCCATTACTCTATGGATGCAAAAGTTAATTCCTTTTACATGAAAATCTTGATCACTGTAAAAAAAAAGTCAGTAGGGTATTGAAGAACCACGTCGGACCCCTTGGTCAGTTGCTGTTGGACCCCCCTCGCCCCCCCCCCCTCCCACATCCAAACACAGAAAACTGCAGACTGGACGTTAAAGTGTCTTCCTGAATTTTCTCTCTCTCTCTCTCTCTCTCTCTCTCTCTCTCTCTCTGAACCTTAAGTGCCCAGTGCACATGGGGCTTCCGCAAGGGTTTTCCACAAATGCCTGTCTTTCGCCTTTTTTTCTGCTCTTGCCCAGGTGAGCCCTCTATTGCTCAACATCCTTTCTGTTGTTCTTCTCCATGTCTCTTTTGGTCTACCTTTACTTCTGCTCCCCTGTGGTGTCCATCTTAGTGCTATTTTTGGTAGTGAGTTGTCAGTCATTCGGAGCACATGTCCCAACCATCGCCAGCGTCTTTCCTCGATAATTGTTGGCAGTGGTTTCATCTGCATTTCTGCCAACAAGATGTTATTTCTTATGGTGTTTGGCCAAAATATTTTTTTAATTCTACGTAAACATTTAGTCTGGAAAGAATTCAACTTGTTTTCTATGGTTTTGGTGATTTTCCAGCATTCACTTCCATAGAGTAGTACACTTAGAACATTACTCTTAAATATCCTGATTTTCATATTTATGCTTAGTTTATTTGATTTATTTGAATTTTGTCTACAATACGAAAATAACGAGAGAGAGAGAGAGGAGAGAGAGAGAGAGAGAGAGAGAGAGAGAAAAGAAACATTGATGCCAGGCCCCAAGGATACAGTCCTATCTCTACTTCCTCTCCTCCTTTCCCGTCGGGTCTAGAAGTAGGACCGGCAGTAGGCTCAAGTGGTGTCTTATTAAGAACTCCTGCAACTGATAAAAAAAGCAGATTTCTTAAAAGGCTCCACCACCATTTTGAACACCGTTGACTAGCAGCTAGGCTGAATTAACACACGTGCCTGCTATGGTGGAAACACACCTGGGTGGTAAAAGATGAGGTTCGCTAGCCTTGCTGAGTCAACCATCTTGTAGAACAAACTCAACCATCTTGTAGAACAAACTCAATCATCTTTGTAGAACAAACTTATCCTCCCTTGTGGCTAAAATTTTGAAAAAAAAAATGTCAAGCAGATTAGCTGGACAAGAGTGGGATTTTTCTGGCAACCCAAACCTGGAAATAAGAACAAGTTTTATGTACAGATACATGAAAGACGTCTAGACATACAGACGACACAGGCAGAATAAATATTTTAAGATGAAACTGCTAAAAATGTCACGATAACAATAGGATGTCTCTTGGAAAGCTATTTTGGAACACGTTAATCGTTACTTGAAAAACGTGAAAAAAAAAAAGAGAAAAAAACCCCCCAAAAACTTGTGTCATCTAGCAGATGCTACAGACAGCGGTAAAAAGTCTCAATGAGGACAAACGTTAATTAAAAATTGAAAACATTCTTATTTTCCACAGACTTAGTAGAAAACACTCCAAAACGTCATCTCAACAAAAATAACTGGAAAAGTTTCTAAAACTGACAGCAGAGCATTAATATTTTATAGTCATACACGGTCCGGCATAAAGCATAGCTGGATATTAAAAATGGAAAATAAATAAGCGCTATACGTGTTTTTGGTAAAGAAAAGTGAAATGAAACTCAGAAAAGTGGGTATTTTTTTATTACTGGCAATCATATTTAGTTTGGAAAATTATGCCGGTTAGTTGACAGCCATTACATTTGATACATTCAGCCAGGCGTCTGGAAAATTCATGCATAACACCATTTATGGATGAAACAGCAGCAGGCCATCTTGCTCACAACCGAGAGGCCTACAGGAGTGCTGTTTGGGAGGCAAAGTTCCGCAAGGGACATGCAAATGAATGAATGAACACCATTTAACATGTTCAAACTGATATTTTGAATGCAGTGTCGGATTCGATCTTTTAGGTCTGCAATTGACTGTGGTCGACTAGCATACACCGTATTCTTGAGATACCCCCACAAAAAGAAGTCTGCGGCCGATAAATCCAGTGACATTGCCGGCCAATGAATATCCCCAAATCTGGAAATAAGACGATTAGGAAATGCTTGTCGCAGCATGGCCATGGACTGACGGGCTGTGTGGGCAGTTGCTCCATCGAAACCATATTAGTCTCTTATTTCTATTGGCCAAGTCTGGAATGAAGTATCCAGTTAGCATCTGCACATAAAGATTACTATTAACAGTAAGAGGATGCCAGACGCCAAAGCGTTCCTAACAGCTGATCGCCGAGGGCTACTGAGAAATGCGTTGCGGACTTCTTGAATTCGTTCAGGTGTCTGTTGAGTTCTTGGACGACCAGTAGACTTGTTATTAAGGTAATTAGCGGTTTCCTTAAATTTTTTGACCCACCTCAAAATTGCTTTGTCCTCCGATCGGGAACATTATCACGGGGATGCAACTCAAAATGATGACGAAGTTTTCGGTGTACAGTAACAGACGATTTTCCACTTTTAAAATAAGTTTAAACGGTGAACGCGCGATGTTGTGTTTGCCAAGAAGCCATTGTTAAAAATGACCGTTTGTCTGCTTTGTCTCTGACGTCATGTTCTTTTTTCATATATATTCAGTTTCTGCGCGCTACGTCAGTTAAGTCCAGATATGCTTTATGCCGGGCCCTGTATAAGTGAGTGATTTTTTTTTTGTTTGCCTTCATTCTCGCTTCTTATTTATTATTTTCTTGCCTTAATGTGTTTATATATATATTTCATTCCTTTGCATGTCCCTTGCGGAACTTTGCTCCCAAACAGCACTCCTGTAGGCCTATCGGTTGTGAGCAAGATGGCCTGCTGCTGCTGCATCCATTTCCAGATCGTCAACGATGTCTTGCAGCCATCTTCGTTTCGGTCTTCCTCTTTTTCTTTTTCCCATTATGTATCCTTCCAATACGGTCTTCTCTAAATTATCATGACGTTTAATGTGTCCAAAATATTTAAGTTTTCTCTCTTTAATCCTCTTTACTAGCCAGCCTTCTTCAATATTAAGCTCTTGTAATATAGATATATTTGTTCTTTTTTGTGTCCAAATATATATATATATATCCTTTTATTAGGAAGAGGTAGATATTATAAAATGGCAGGGTTTCATAAATGTAAAAAGAAATAAATAGCAAACTAGCAGGATTTTTTTTTCATCCTGACATTTTGCTTCTTTCCGCCTTTTCTTTTGATTATCGAGAAAATTTTGCCCTTTTTTCATGTACAGATAGTGAACCACGTAAACAGTTGGGTTTTTTTTTTTCCATTTCGTTTGAGCTATCAGACTTGTCATCCTGTCTTCCTCTTGGATGTTCTCAGGGGTGTCTTAATAACATTCGGCAAGGCTGTCCACTGGCCTTTATTTAACCTAGACAAAGAGGAGTACACTAACAATATATGATTGGGGGTTGGGGTGGAGGGGAGGGGAACCTGATCGTTAAGACGGTACTGGTTGTTGCTATTTTTTATGACCTACAGCCACACGGATCTAATTCAGAATCCAGCTTCACGTATCTCAGTAAGTCAGTTATCAGCATGTCCCTTGCGGAACTTTGCCTCCCTAACAGCTCACCTGTAGGCCTCTCGGTTGAAAGCGAGATGCCCTACTGCTGATGCGTCCATTCGCAGATTATCAGTGATGTCTTTCAGCCATCTTCACCTTGATCTTCCTCTCTTTCTTTTTCCCATTATGTACCCTTCCAAGGCGGTCTTCTCTAAATTATTATGACGTGTAATATGCCAAAAATATTTAAATTTTCTCTATTTAATCTTTCTTACTAGCCAAACGTCTTCAATATTATATTCTTATAGTATGAATAATTTCTCCTTTTTTTGTGTCCATGATATCTGAAGGACGCTTCAACGGCATTTATGTCTTTCGCAGCCGTTTTGTTAATTATCCAGGTCTCACAGGCATATGTTGCGATAGGAAAGATGCATGCCCTTAAAAATCTTATTTTTGTAGTTCTGTTTATTCCTCTCCACAGCTTCTTTAGTTGTTGTTTTTTTATTTTTTTGAAGAGTTATAGATGTCCTCCTTTTAATATCCCTCATTGTATCTCAATTATTAGTAATGATTCAAGATATTCAAAACTCTCCACCTCTTTCAGTTTTTCCTCACTGATATATATTTTAGCTGTCTGATTTGTTTTGTCAGTTGTCGTCAAGTTAGTTTCTTCATCTTCACTGTTCTTACATCATCATCATCATCATCATCATCATCATCGCCTTTCACTCCCTTGAGAGCATAGGCCATAGGTAAAGGCTCTCCGGTTACCCATGTTCTTGGAATCATTATCTGCTTCCTTCCATGCGTACCCCTTGTCTCCGAGCACTGTCATAATCTCTCTTCTCTAAATCTAGATCTTCCTCGTTTTCTATTTCCTTGAGGATTCCATGTCAGTGTCTCTCTTGCTATGGTGGTGTCCAATTTTCTCAGAGTGTGGCTAATCCACCTCAACTTCCTAGACATGATTTGTAGATTCATAGGTTCTTGTCCTGCCCTTTCCTAGACCTCCTCGTTTCTGATCTATTCTTGCCATTTAATGTTTAAAATCCTCCTCAAGCAGTAGTTCATGAATGTTTGTATCCTCTGTTGTATTGTCTTGGTCATAACCCATGTCTCCGAACCATATAGCAGGACAGTCTTTACATTTGTATTGAAAAGCCTTAGTTTGGTTCTTGTTTTGATGTTCTTAAATGGTCATATTTAAGTGTGATAAATGCTGTCCTGGACTTGGTTTTTCTAGCTTTAGCATCGTTTTGCGTTTCCCCGTATTTATCCACTATGCCGCTTAAATATGTG
Source organism: Achatina immaculata (assembly GCA_009760885.1). Lineage (NCBI taxonomy): Eukaryota > Metazoa > Mollusca > Gastropoda > Stylommatophora > Achatinidae > Lissachatina > Lissachatina immaculata. The sequence continues at coordinate 8,844,267 of CM019717.1, forward strand.
AAACACTCTACTTCCTCAATTGGCATTCCCTCGATTACCATGAGGCTATTGCTTGAACTATTATGTTCCTAATTTCTGTTTTGCATTTTCCATCTGAAGTTATTACTGCTCCAAGGTATTTGAAATTCTGCACCTGCTTCAGAATGGTTCCGTTTAATTTAATACTGCATGCTGGTGGATTCTGTTTCTTAGATATAACCATAGTCTCTGTCTTTTTTATGTTCAATGTGAGGCCTTTCTGTTCACTTTCTTTTTTGTGTATTTTCAGTACACAAGTTAAATAAGTAAGGCGACAGTATGCAGCCCTGACGGACCCCTTGTTTTGTGTCAAACCAAATTGTTGTTTCACCAGTTATTCACGTATCTACCCCTTTCAAAAACAGGCAAAATCTCAATACAACACTCTCTCAGTACTGAAAGCTATCATCTATTCTTCTCTCACTTGTTAGTTTAGGTTCTTCACTCCAGCTGCTTTCATTTAATCTGTTCTGTCCATCTTTATCCCAGCTTGATGGCTACCATACCTCCCTCAACCGTCTGAATCGAAGACGCTGTCCGATTTGTTTGAGCCAGTGGTTCTAATCCAAACGGAGGGGCCCCAGTCATCCATAAGTAAAAATGGGTTCCCGGCTACCTCTGCAGCTAGGGAAGGAGAAGACACCTCCAGTGTGCAGACAGGTCAAGTAAAATATGGACTCTAACACCATATTGTGCCTCTATGCCACAACAGAACAACCTTTATCTTTTTATTTTCATAACCTTCCTATACGTGCTATTGCTGACATGCTAGCGTCGGGGTTAGCGAGCCATTAGCTGACATGCTAGAGTCAGGGTTAACGAACCACAGCTGACATGCTAGAGTCAGGGTTGGCGAATCATTAGCTGACATGGTAGAATCAGGGTTGACGAACCATAGCTGACATGGTAGTGTCAGGGTTGACGAATCATTAGCTGACATACTAGAGTCAGGGTTGACGAACCATAGCTGACATGCTAGAGTCAGGGTTGACGAACCATAGCTGACATGCTAGAGTCAGAGTTGGTGAATCATTAGCTGACATGCTAGAGTCAGGGTTAATGGACCAAAGCTGACCAAGACCCTGTCCCACCATTCCGATGATACCCCACTGCAACAGACCCAGCTTGGCTAATAGGACAGGGATCGCCATAATCCCATTGGTAGTGGGGTATTGAAACACCCTGTTTCCAGCTCAGCTCAAGAACTGAAAAAAGTAGCCACTCAGCCCGCTCCCAATCCGACACGAAGCTGTGCCTCGTCATCTTCACCGCCTCGGCTGCAAAGAACACCAGGTCACAGTTCCATGCAGTTAGGATAAGAAGAAGAAGAAGAATCCCTCTTTTACCTGCCAACCTCCCTCCAAACGACCTATCAATCAAACTGATATCTCAGTCTGCAATTCATTGTATATGTAACTGCAGCTTTTCCCAAACACGCTTCATCGACAGTTTCACATAAGTCCCAAATGGATAGAACATTTATTTTATACCATTCCTAATTGTTATACATCAACAGGTAATGTTAGTCTTTTTTTTTCCTTATTCCATGTTTTTCTTCTTGTTTGTTTTCGTGAGAATAAGGGGAAAACTATAACGTTACAACTGTTTCCCGTTACTGATGTCTTCAGCTGCCGAAAACAAGTGTATTTTACTCCAGTGAAAATCGATGGAGTGACCCAACAGATCAATTTCGACTCTTTTCTTTTGACCTTTCACATAAAGTGACCAACGCTCTCATACTTTAAATGTCATTCTCGTATTTTAAGGATTTGCCCCCCAAGGAGCGACGTTACTTCCGTGTAGCAGTGTACGGGAGATTACGTGTGTTTACAGAAAGGAAAAATGTTATGATTCTATTTTTTGGACTTCCGGGGTAGGGGTCGGTCGAGATCCTTCTAGAATGGTCATGTGGGCTGAGGAACCAGTGACAGGGGAATGTGGGAGGCTGTGAGTGGGTAGCCAGTCTACGTCTGGATGTGAAACTGTGTGCATGGATTTTTGTACTGTCGAGACGATGGATGTCTTGTTACTGTGATTGGAATGATTTGTAAAGTACGGACGGACTTGGCATGTGGCAGGGCATCCTGCCGGCAGTCAGTATTTTCCTCATCATTTATCATTATCATCAAGCTCATTGAATAAATGTGTGAACTCAGCATGCAGGACTGGCTTGACCTCCTATACACGTTCGTGCCAATACATTGGTTAGTAAGAATCTGGAGGCTGAAATAGAGCCTGGAGACAGTGGATAGCTAATCTAGAAACTACTCAGTTTAGAGGACACACAGGCTCGGCACTTACTGCTTCATCCGTGGGTACGCCTACAATGCACGTGTCCCCATACTGTCCCGTATTCTCATCTTTGAACGCGGCATGTTCAAAAATTACCCAGAATTGCCAAATTATCTTAGCGGAAATGCCGCTATCTTGAAGAGAATTCACCCTGTAGAGAAATGCAACAATTATGCCTGATTATCACAGTTGTTTGTAAAGTTATAAACTTAACTTACTGATTAAAACTGTGGTTTACAGTTTAAATTTAACGTTATTCTAATTTCCTCCCCCTGCTTCACTGTGTACCCAATATTTGAATTTAGGAAAGTCGCCAGGTTCCCTTCACAATGACAATATTAGACCTTTATTAATTGTTCTATCTGGGAAGATATGACCAAGAATATTTTTTTAAACCGCTGATCCACAAACTTCGACCTTTGTGTCAGTCAGTGAGTGAGTTATTCGCATGTCCCTTGCGGAAATTTGCCTCCCTAACAGCTCTCTTATAGGCCTCTCGGTTGTAAGCAAGATGCCCTGCAGATGATGCATCCATCTGTAGGTTTTCAATGATGTCTTTCAGCCATCTTCGCCTTGGTCTTCCTGCCTTTCTTTTTCCTATTATGTACCCTTCCAAGACGGTCTTCTCTAAATTATCATGACGTTTAATGTGTCCAAAATATTTAAGTTTTCTCTCTTTAATCCCCTTCACTAGCCATTCTTCTTCAATATTAAGACCTTGTAGTATGGATATATTTGTTCTTTTTTGTGTCCGTGATATTTCAAGAACTTTTCTGTAGCATTTACATTCAAATGTTTTTCTTCGTCTCATACTTCAGTAAAATATAAAAAAAGAGTTTAAACGTTGAAGGTAGATAATGTTGCTTGTTACTCTTAATAATACTTTTATATCTTTCTGAAACGTTAGTTATTTAAAATCAGGTGTTTCAGTTATAATTTATAACAGATCTAATGTGAGAAAATTACGCTTATATTTTGAAGATCCTCAGTGTGTACAGAAAACTTTCGTTCTGTCGCAATCCAGAAAACAGCTTGACTAATCCCCGTACAATGAAATTTAATGACATTCTTCTTCTTCTTTTCTTTTTCTTCTTCTTCTTCTTCTTCTTCTTTTTCTTCTTCTTCTTCTTCTTCTTTGTCAGTTCCATGCTCAGTTGTCTAAATAATGAGTCGTGTTGCCTCCATGAATCCTGCAGTCAGCACGAGGTCCTCATCTTAGCCCCAGAGCAATTCCTCTGTGTTGTCTTTCTCGGGGCCACACCTGGGCTCTGACATCTCTGGGTGTTGTTGAAGTTTTGTAGTTCGTGTTCTGAGGGCCGCTTTGGCACGTGCATTGTACTGTTAGTTAAACAGCATTGGGCTGTTCGTGCAGCCTTTATCTTGTGGAGATAAGCGTTAAGCCTGCAGTCTCCAATTTGTAACCTGAAGATTGTGGTTTGTTGATGTTTGTTTAGTTTTAGTATGGGGTCTTGTTGGTATCTGCTGTTTGTTCTCTGCCTCTAGATGTTTCGGTATTTCCTTTTAACTGGTGTTTTCACTTCTTATTTCGATATTTTGTGCCTGAATTGTTCTCTTTTTGTCTGCCTTCCTTTGCTAGTCTGTCGGTTGTTTCATTTTTTGTAATGCCACAGTGTGCAGGGATGTGCTATAACGCTAGTTTGTCGCTGAGAGCTTATTTAGTTTGTCCATTGCGTCCCTTGTTAGGTGGTACTCTTACTGACATTTAACTCTTTCACCCCAAGACAACACTGACCGTGTTGGTAGATCTTGCACACTTATGCAAATCAGTACTCAGACTGATTTTAGGAAAAGTCTAAATAAAATGAAAAGTAGTATATTTTTAACCCAGCCCATATTTTAAAATTATACTGGTGCTTACTTCCAGTTTCTTTCTACCATAATTTCTCATCAAAAGTTATTCTAGCAGCGCATGGAAATTAAGTGAGGATTGAAAAAGTTAACAGATGAGACGTTGTGAGCGCAGGAAATATGGACAAATGAATCTATAACATGCAGCGTTTTATGTCGTTACGGGTAATTTGAATGACTTATTTTCAAACGCGTATTAGCGGCATTACGCTTCTGAACACAACCAGAAGCATGTCATTCATTTCCAAATGGGTTAAATAAATAAACAGCTCCAAACATACTAAAAGATAAAACAAACAATTTCAAAACATAGTAATATATAGAACAAACCACCTCCAAAGATATTAATAAGTAGAAAAAACCACCTCCAAATATATTAATAATTAGGTAGAATAAATCACCTCCAAACATATTAATAAGTAGAACAGTCCAACTCCAAACACATTAATAAGTAGAACAAATCATCTTCAATCAGATTAATAAATAGAACAAATAATCTACAAACATATTAATGAGTAGAACAAACCATCTCCAAACTTATTAATAAGTAGAACAAACAATCTCCAAACATATTAATAAGTAGAACAGTCCACCTCCAAATACATTAATAAGTAGAACAAACCATCTTCGAACATATTACAGTAGCAAGTAAAACAAACCATCTCCCAAGACTTTAGTATACGATACAAGTCCACTTCCAAGTGCATTCATAAATAGAATAACTCACGTCAAAATAAATAAATATTTAGTGCAGTCACCTCTGCAGACAGTAGGTATAACAAAATATTGGATTGTTTAAAACAACACAACAACAGCAACCAAAATAGAAACAATAGCTTTATTCATTAACAAGCACACAGTTAAAACGTTTCGTTATTCACCTTAATCATTATTCATTATACTTTGTTATCGCGGCCTTGCCACTCCAGCGGCTTTCTGTATATTTAGGACTATATATTTAGTTTGATATACTAACATCCAAAACATATCGGTGTGTTACGTGGGTAAAACAGTCCACCACAGTTAAAAGTAGAGCCACTCGTGTTACAACACTACAATGTTAAGTTGAACCACCTCCAAAGCTGTAGTAGGATCGTGTCCGAGTAATCGATGAAGTTCTTTCTCGACTGCTACATGATTGCCAGGTGTTCATAGCAGCCAGCGAATCGATACTTTTTTTTATGGATCGTGTTCAGCATATCCGTCCTGTAATTATGTACTGATGTATTCAAAATCTTTCTGTTCTCATGCCCTCTGGCAAAGAGTGGCCTCTCGTTTAACATGTTTTCATTTTTTTTTTTTTGAGCTGATTATTATTTTCTTCTTTTTTTTTTCTTTCAGGCTTGATTTCGAAATTTCTTTCGTTCTTAATCTTCTTTCCATTATATTTTATTTCCATTCAAGTGATACTCCGCGTGGCGTAGGCGATCATTTCTCTCCAGAATTCCTTGTCTTAGGCTTGATTATGAGATCCGCCGGTGATTTTCTTCCTAGTCACAATGGCAGCCCATCCAGTAACTTCTCTCTTCTCTCTCTCTCTCTGTCTTCCTCTATCTCTTCTTCCTTCCATTTTTCCAGTTGCCACAGTGTGTTACAATTTTCCTCTTCTCAGGAAATGTCCTATAAATCTCGCTTGTCTGACCTTTGCTATAATTTGGGTTTTAACTCCAGCCTCTCTTAAGACTTCTTCATTGGTTTTCTCGGCTGTCCATGGTACCTTCAACATCCTTCTTATAAACCACATCTCCATGGCCTCCATTTCTCGCTGTACTCTCTTATTCATAGACCATGCTTCACACCCATAAAATAAAATTGGCTCGATGTAACATTTAAGTGCTCGGAATCTTGTTTACATTGATACGGATCTGTTGTACAAGATGTGTCTCATTGTCTGGAATGCTGACTTGGCCTGAGCACGTCTGCTTTTTATTTCGTTGTGACATTTCCCATCAGTTGTTATAATCGTTCCTAAGTACTTGAATCTATCAGCTTGTTTCAGATTTGTGCTATCGATGGTAATGCTACATTTTGGTATTAATCTTTTCTTTGAGATAACCATCACTTCAGTCTTCTTTTTGTTCAGACTGAGACCTTTATTTTTACTTTCACTAGCCACGACGCCCAGAAGAGCTTGTAGCACCCCTTCACTTTTAGCAATCAGAACTGTGTCGTCTGCATACCTTAAGTTGTTGCTGTTGTACCCGCCAACTGATATTCCTGGCATGTTCTATATATTTCTCATTATGTTTTCGCTGTACAAGGAGAAGAGGTCAGGAGAAAAAACACATCCTTGTCTCACTTCCAGTTTTGTGTCTTAGAATGCTCCTATTTGGTTCTCAACCCTCATTGCTGCTGATTGCTGCTAATATATGTTTTTGATAAGTTTCAGATCTTTCCCATCTATGTTGATGTCTTCCAGCATTCTTATAATTTCTGTGTGTCTCACTTTATCAAATGCGTTACAGTAATCTATGAAACATAAGTACAGGTCCATCTTTACTTCTGTTGATCTCTCCATCAATGCTCTTATTATATATATGGCGTTACTTGTACCTTTTCCTTCGACGAAGCCGCACTGTTCTTCAGCGATTTCTGGTTTTATTTTGCACCTGACTCTTCTCATGACAATACGAAGTAGGATTTTGGTAAAATGGCTCATAAGACTAATGGTTCGAGGATCTTCACATTCAACTGCACCTTTTTTTCTTTACATTTTCTTTTTTTTTTCATTCTTTCTTTATTCCTTCTATATCGTCAGCATCTATTCTTTCTTTATTCCTTCTATATCGTCAGCATCTATTCTTTCTTTATTCCTTTTATATCGTCAGCATCTATTCTTTCTTTATTCCTTCTATATCGTCAGCATCTATTCTTTCTTTATTCCTTCTATATCGTCAGCATCTATTCTTTCTTTTTTCTTTCTCTTTCTTTTACACTAATTATGCAGCAGGGCTTCAAAGCCACGGATCTGTTTTTTCCGCTGTACATGTTGGGCATCTGGGAGGCAAAATGATAAGTAGCCTGGTCTCTCATGGCGAAGACCAATGGTTCGAATCAGACCGGAGGGGCCCCAGTCACCCAGAAGTAAAAATGGGCGCCCGGCTAGTTCTGCAGCTGGGGAAGGAAAAGGGCAGCCAGGCGTGACGCTGACCACGTCACCCTCTAGTGTACCGACAGGTCAAGTAAAATATGGACACTAACATCATATTCCACATGTGCCTCTGTGCCATAACAGAATAACCTTTATCTTTTCCCCCCTAACCTTCCTTAAAACGTGCCATTATGATTCCATACGTGATGATATCCTTTTTCCCCATTCTATCTGCCTGTATCATGTGACATTTTGACAGAAGCACATATGGATAACGGACAAGAAACCAGTTGGTTTGCGTGTGATACGCCAGCATTCAATCTTCTGTGATGCTTCTTCATACGGGGTATCACTGGCTTCGCTGACGTATGACAGTTTCTTAGCGATATTTTTTTTTAAACATGCATTTGAGAGAAGGGGGGGGGGGCTGACTTGTGTGTTTATGATCAGCCTAACCCAGTTTTGGTCTGAGAACACGCGTGTCTACCAAACGTGAGAATGTGTGGTTTTCTAAAGTGGTCCAGTACACAGCTGCCTTATTGATTTCGCGTGGTTTATTATCGCTGCATACAGCCATCACTGTCCTGTTTAACATTCGATTAATATTGTATACAGGTAATGTAATTCGGTGCTAACATTGACGCTGTGACTTTTGTGAACGGCAATCAATGTGTTATGAGTTTTTACTGCTGATGTGTGCACAGAAATAATGGCAATGTTATAATAATTATTGCACTAAGTGAATGTAATTACGCATGTTGTTTAGGTCACAGATTATAATGTCTTAGTTTTAACCTGTGAAAAATTGAGTAAGACCAATATTTGGTTTCTTTGGCTCTCCCAAACTACAAAACTCATTAAAAAAAACAAACAAATACTATTGGTAATTACTGGGTAGGTACTCATCCATGGAGAGCACCCGTGTCGATTCATCATCATGTGGTGCCTCCGAGTTTCTGCATAGGAGCGGGCTAGGATGTGGGTTTGGTTGTTGTAGTGTTAATAAGCAACTAAAAGATATCTCACTAAAGTGAGTGCTTGTCCTCCTCTGTTTTCAGTTGTTTGTCTTTATGAATCTGGACTGAACAATTATGGAGTTATATCTGGACATAAGGCAACACAAGAGTATGCCGGAAAACAATAGTTGAAGTAAATTGGAAACTGACGCAGATATTTCAATAAAACAAGGGACAGATAACATTTAGCAACCTTTTCTTCATATTTTCATTTATTTTCTTCCCCAATCTTCTTGCTTTTGTTTCGGGCTGCTTTGTTTCTAAGAGATAAGAGATATGACGACTGCGGTAAGACTGGTTCTAGCAATGAAAAGGTGTGTGTGGTTCGGTTCTACACAGAGATTAGAGAGACTGAGGAAGGTTGGCAGAAACAAGAATAGCAGAAAGCAAGATGAACACATATAATTAAAAACATACAACACTCCAATATTTCAGCAAAAACTCTCTTCAAAGATCACACACAAAAAACAACGCAACAGATAAAAAACATGAAAAGATATATGAAAAATTAAAGACTTACGATGGTTGATTTATAAGCTCGCGGTCTAAGGTACAAATAATTGAAACACACAGTTGATATTAGGAGCATGTGTAGATCAAGTTAATGTAAGATTAAACACTAAATTTCAAGTAATTAACAGCAACCAATTTTTTTACAGGCTACTGAAGTGGTAAGGTGTGGCAGAAATTGAGTAAATGGATCACATTTCTTATCGAGTGATTCGCTACATCTGCATCAAGGGCTTATCATTGAAGGAGATGCATAAGGATATGGTAGAGACTCTAGGGGAGAATGCCCCTTCTTACAGCACAGTGAAGAAATGGGCAGCTCAATTCAAACATGAAAGGGAGAGTCAGGAAGATGATCCCCGTCCAGGAAGACCAAGAACGGTAACCACTGATGAAACCACCGGCAGAATCCATGAAATGATAATGGAGGATCGACGAGTAACTGAGCGGTACATTGCTACTGAGTTGGGCATCTCCCAGGAACGTGTTCATGCCATTATTCATAATGATCTTCAAATGACAAAGGTCTCTGCTCGATGGCTCCCGAAACTTCTTGGAGCTGATCACAAACGACAGTGTCTCAACATGTCAAGAGACACTGTTGGTCATTTTTCTGCACATCCTGAAAAGTTTCTTCGGCAGTTTGTGATTATGGATGAGACTTGGGTTCATCATTTTCAACCAGAAACCAAAGAACAGTCAAAGCAGTGGAAACATCATGGATCCCCACCTCCAAAAAAGCAAGGGTGGTTTTGTCTGCATACAAAGTGATGGCTTCCATCTTTTGGGATTCAGAAGGTGTGCTATAGTAACCATCTTCCAAAGGACAGAACGGTCACCGGGACCTATTACGCTAATCTTGTGAAACAAATGTGGGTCAAACTGAAAAAAAAAGGGTGGAGGGAAACTGACGAGAGGAGTCATCTTTCAGCAAGTCGGCGGTGACAATGGCTGCCATTCATGAATGCGGCTTCCAGCTTCTTGAATATCCTCATTATTCCCCAGAGTTCGGACTATTACCTGTTTACCAAACTCAAAAAGGAGCTCAGTGGTCACAAATTTGCTTCAGATGATGACGTCATTCATGCTGTAGACCACTTTCTATTGGCACAAGATGCTGACTTTTACAAAGAAGGGATCTGTATGCTTCAGGATCGCTGGACTAAGTGCATAAACGTGCAAGGGACTATGTTGAGAAATAACCCCAAAAAGTTGTTCACAAATAATCCGTTGTACTTTATGCCGAGAACTTATTAATCACCTCTCGTAGCTTATGCTATCTTCCTTGTAAGATAGACGAGCACGTTATTTTTGCACGTGATCCCTGAATAAAAAAGGTATTTGCTGAAATATTGGTGTAAGATTTTATTTTATTTGTGCTCATCTTAAATTCTGCAATTCTTGTTCCTATCCACTTTCCTCACTCTCTGTATTTTTTGGTAAAACTGAACCATACACCTACCTATCTTTGTCTCCGAGCTGTCAGTGCACTGGCCTCTTGTCACTGGGCGGCTGCTCGTCCTACGTAGTTCTAAGTTCTATTCATAGCCTTTCTGTTACTTTTTTTAGACATTCATCTCACGTCTAAGATCCTTACTCTACACTTTACCCAGTCTAATCATACACACTTAGCCCCAACATTTAGCTGGGAACAAGTCTCGTTGTTTCCATCTGTTCTAAAAGTTGCACTTGTTTCTTCCAACGCTTCGCCAGTTTTATTATGCCACCAAGATTTAAAAGCTTAAGATGATGGGAGACTATATCAAGCATTTTACCTGTCTCCAGGGCATCGTCGGTGTACGGGTGATCTCCCCTAGGTGCGTCTTGAATTTAGGGAACAGATGGAGTATTCTGATAAATGTAGCCAGAGATTCCGAGAGAAACGTCATAAGGCTGTGCAAAATATCCCCCATACATTCCTTTATCCTATTTATCAGTTGTTCTGTTTTCATCCATTAAGGGCCCCCATCGAAACGAGGAGAGTTATCTGGATCCTGGAGCGTTGCGTAGGCCCGTACGCCCTCGCTGCCCTGAATGTAGCACACACACACACAAAAGTGGCAAAATATGGACCGGAACTTCAATTTTAATACAGGATTAGCGCAGTCTTTGTCCCTGATTTTAAATGCATAAAAACTATGCTAGCTACAGATATGTGGAGTTTTGTTTCGTTTTGTTTTGTTTTTACATACTTTTATCAGAATTCAATTTTTTTTCCTTCTCTCTTTAACTTTAATCGTGATCTTTAAATGTGCTCCGTTTATGTCCCAGGGAACGTCTAAGAGATCCTCATTTTCTGGCCACGTGTTCTCCAACATCTCCTTAATAACCGTCTCTAAAGCATCCGCTAACTTTGCCTTCAAAGTTTCAATATCAGGAACTGGTGAAATGAACAGTTTGTCCTTAGTATATCTCCTTATTAAAAAAAAAAGAGGCAACAGAGATAATATCCGGTGAACGTGGTGACCTTGATGTTATACCATCCCTCCAAATCGATCATGATACCACAAAACACACTGGGTATGTGTTTTTTTTAATACTGATGAGTGCAGTGCTCACCGGCCTGCGCAAAGCCACAACGTTCATGCTTTTATCTAGCATAGTTTTTAAGACAAGAGTTTTTCTTAATCAGGGAGTACTTACGATCTCTCCGTGTATCAGACGACAATTTTAGAGTTTAAAACATCGTCATCGACAGATCATTAAACAAGACAACTGTGTCAATGGAGTTCTGCTAAATTTAAAGGGGAACTTCTCCAGTTCATTTTTACGACAATAATTCCAGAGCTTGGATTTGTGGCGAGGCACCCCAGCGCCGACAGAACCAAGCCGTTTCCAAGTCTCATCAATCATCAAAGCCTCGTATAAATTGGTTGTCGTTATCACTGCCTGATTTGGATGACATGGACGAACCAATCAAATCGCGAGACGTTGAGATTGGTGCTTGGAAATGCCGCCGGTACTAACCAGATTAAATGATTGGTAAGGGCAGAATCTGGGATTTGACGGAAGTAATGATTGTTTGAAGTAAAGAGATAGATGATTAATAGGAGGCCACGGGAACGAACCTATGTGGGTTTTGTATAGAACGAAATAACAGTGTAGGTCTTTAAGGAAGCGATTTTAAGAACGTCTACTTCCGTAATAGAAAGTCAGTCAGTCAGTCGTTTGCATGTCCCTAGCGAACTTTGCTTCCCTAACAGCTCTCCTGTAGAAAATAACTCAGTGTAAACTGTAAAGAAAATCTGTACACCAGACGCCCTCTTGCTGGTGCGGGACAGGACCCTTTCAGTTGAAAAAATGAATGCTGGTTAATCTGAAAAGACATTTAAAATACTAAAAAATGATCCCAAAAATTTGTTTTATGTGTTCAGTAAAATTTTGTTAGCGCAGATGAAATACATATAGCTATGTTTCCTAAGAGCTTACATATTCCCAGCATTAATGTACGGATGCACAACATGGACACTTAACAAATCACTAGAAAAGAGAATAACTGCAGTTGAAATGAAATGTTTATAGAAGGCCACTTCGAATATCATGGACAGAAAGAAGATCGAGTAAAGATATACTAATGGGATTAGATGTCGCAGAAAAGTGCCTCGTAAACACCATCAACACATCAAAGCTGAGATACTTCGGCCATATCAAGAGGCATAATGCTTTGGAGAGGATAGTACTAGAAGGCATAGAGAGACAAAAGAGAAAAGGGGCTCAGGACATCATGGACAGTCTGAAAATTGTATTGCCAAGCGCATTGCATTTAGGCAGGCATTGAGAGGGACAACGTTCTGGAAAGGACAGTCACATGAAGATGAAGACATTCTTTATTATAAAATGAAAGAACAATGATTTAAGAACGCCTCATCCAAATTGCATATTTGATCTGGTGTAAAGTTGTTAGCCCTGGACTGGTTCAGAAAAGGTGTAGCAATAAACACGTCAATCAATCAGACTGTCACATGCCGTTAGTCAAGATGTTGAACAGTCTTTGATGTCTTTTTTTTTTTTTATCAGGGACTAAACGATAACAACAGAGCTAATCAAAGAGCAGGGGAGGTAATCTAATTATATTAGGGAAGTTACGCATGACTGCTCGGACTAAGGACACTGCAAGACATCGTTGATAATCTGGAAATGGATGCATCAACAGCAGGGAACTCACTAACAACCGAGAGGCCTACAGGAGAGCTATTAGGGAGGCAAAGTTCCACAAAGGACATGCAAATTACTGACTGACTGAATACAGTTCATGGTGTTAATTGCTTTGATCTACAACCATTCTATTGCTAGGTAACGGATCAACTAATTGCTTGTTTTGCCTGTTGGGCTGAGTGTTTCATAAATGTTTATGATTTGAGAGGAGAACATGATGACTTGGTAGAAAGTGTGGAATATAAAAAAGCTACATCAAACAAGCATGAACAATAAATTGAATCATATATAAATGTTTCATTCATGATGAACAATAATTCCACTAAGGAATGTTAAAAAAAAGGTTTTTAAAAAATCCTTGTTTTCATGCCGTTAAGGCATATTGGGTATACTCTGTTAGGCCCGTATTTCCAAGACCGTCGGCCTATGAAAGTGGTGTGATGAGGTTGTACACTATCATTGCCTGACCGCATTTGCCTTCTCATATTTCTCGGGTGCCCATTTTAAGAGGCTGGGTGGACCCCGGAGCCTTTTTGGTATACTGTTACCAAAAAAAGGAAGTTTCAATACTGGGACTTGAACTCGGTAACACTGGATTGCCTAACCTCTCAGCCAACCATGCTACGGAAGTAAATTTATAAATTCACAAAGATTTTTTTTACACTGATTGCACATTTTCTTTGCATATAAAGTCTAACAACGTTTTTGAAAACTCAACTAACAGCATTTTATTCTCCGACAGTTTCCGAAAACGCTTAAGTACTGAACTCCGTAGCGAAATTTGTTTCTGTCATCGCTTAAAGCTAGCGCATCATTAGCTGAACATTCCTCTCCGCCGATGACTTTCCTATGGAAGTCTATCGGCTTTGTTTTTTTTTTTAGAGCACATCCGCTAAGAGGAGTTCCACGTTGATGTTCGGCTGTGATGATAAACCACGTCTGCAGCTTTCTGTTTCAGCCTTCTGTCATTAACATCTTTCAAGTAGCTAAGTGAAATCTTGAAGAGGTACTCAGTTTTGTTTCCTCTGGCAAAAATTGGCTCTAATCTTTTGTGCACCTGACTCTCCATAGGTTCTCCCCGACAATCTCTCCATTGTCAGTTTGATTTAACTCTTGTGCTCCAAAACAACACTGGTAGGGTTGTTAGATTCTGCACGCTTATGCAAATCAGTGCCCAGTGGGATATTTAGGTCAAGTCTAAATAAAATGAAAAAAGTAGCCTTTTTCTGTCCAAACTCGTGGTTTTTAAAAAAAAATTTACAGTAACTTCCCTTTAGTTTATTTGCTCTGAAAGTTTTACACAAAATTTATGCTGGGCCATCAAGGAAAGTAACTCAAGAGTGAAAGAATGAAAGGCCTTTAGCTTAGCTTTAGTTTGCTGAAACATTCAGCTTCCATTTGTTCTGGGTTATTGTTCTTGTTCAGTTAAAATGCTAAAAAAAATAAATAAATAAAAATGCTAAGTAGACATTAAAGTATTCAAAAATTAAACACATAGATCACTGCGAGCAACAGGCCACCAAAGGGGCAACAATTTTTCCCCCAGTATATATTATAGATCAGTGTTTCCCAATGTGGGGGTGCCCCAAATGCTCTGTGTGTGTGTGTGTGTGTGGGGGGGGGGTGGCAATTAAATTTTTTTTTTGGGGGGGGGAGGACAGTTAGAATATTTTTATATTATACATTTTCAGAATTTTATTAACTATTATCCTGCGCGGAGAACCCGCAACTCATAACAATCTAGAATTTTATTGACTATTATCCTGCGCGGAGAACCTGCAATGCACAAAAATCTAGAATTTTGTTGACTGTTATCCTGCGCGGAAAACCTGCAACGCATACAAATCTTTGAGACACACAAATATTAGTGTATAGGCATACAACTATGCACACAGCACTGCAGTAAAGCTGTGATACCAAAATGTATAAACTAGGAAAAAAGTAGGAAGAGCTTTATTATTTCACGATTACACATTAATCGTTAAATAATAAAGCTATTCCTACTGTTTTCCTAGTTTATACATTTATAAAAATCTTTGAGGTACTGAGATGGGACACGGTCTAAAAAAAGGCTGGGATAAAATGTTATAGACATATAAATACATCTTACATCTAGCATCCTTCCCGTGCCGCTAAACGTCACATCGGGCTCGCAAAGTAGTTCGCCAAGTTTTCCTGTTTTCGGCGAGCTTTTCAACCTCATCAAGAGATTTTATTCCTACTAATTTGGTCCCTTTTAACAACCTCCTCTTTAGTGTTTCACGTGGTCGACCTATTTTTCTTCGGCCTGTTTTGTTCCATTTTATAGCTTGTTTTGGGATTCCCTGACTATTTCTTCTCATCACGTGACCGACATTTGTCCATCTCCTTTTCCTGATCACCCATGAGACTGGTTGTTGTTCAGTCATCTGTCTTATCTCTGCGTTGTTCTTGAATTCGTTCCACTTGATGCCGAGTATTTTCCTTAGGCATTTGTTTTCAAAAGAATCTAATTTCTTATCTATTTCTTTAGTTGTTTTCCAGCTTTCGCATGCATAAATGAGGGTGGATATTACATTTGAACTGAATAGCCTTAACTTAGTTTTTGTGTTAGTTACTTTTGAATGCCATATGTTCTCAAGATTCTTGAAGGTCAATGCTGCTTTTGCAATTCTAATTCTAACTTCCTTTCTGGTGTCGCCATCCTGGTCTATGTAGCTGCCACGATATGCAAACTGGGTGACTTCTTCAATATCTGTCCCTTCTACGTATATTTTTCCTGCTTGATTAATAGGATGTTTCATTATTTTTAGACATATAAATAACAATATAAAAAAAACTTTAATTCAGACTTCTTTTTTTTTCACTGTGATTGTTTTCCTTCACCTTGTAATGTTGCTTTCTTTGTGAAGTTTGTTCCGTTGGTCTATATAACAAACACTATACAAGCTCCCGGTTAGTTAGAACTTGTTTTATTCCAACATAATTCTTTTACGAGCAGCAAAAGAGGTCTATTTTATTTCAAGAATTCACTAGACGATCTAATATCTTCTGTTTTATGCACACCGTGCGCTGTTCTTCAACAGTTTCCTACTGGCTAAATGTCTGTCAGAACACTTCAACAATCCTGTGGCTTTCCGCCCAATATTCCATAATTAATATCATTCTACTTGACCTGCTTAAATGGCCAGTTACTGTAATACGTCACTTGTCCAGACAATTTTGCACAGCCATTGACCTAGGAGTAATCATTAGAGCCACTTTTGCATAAATTACTTTGGGCCTTTTCTGTTGCAGTTTTATGTCTTCGGCCAGCGTCCAGTTTCTGACAACTTTAATACCGCAAGGAGTTAGTGTGTGTTTTCACAGCTTTTTTTTTTCTTTTCTTTCAAAGTCGTACAAGAAGATTGTTCCAGAATTGTACTGTTAGGTGGCGCGGAAAAGGAGGATAGAACGTTCCAAGAATTTAATGTTATGTGTCGGGGAAAGGAAGGGTAGAATTTTCCAAGAATGTAATGTTACGACGTATATGGCGAGGGAAAGGAGACAATAGAATGTTTCAAGAATGTATTGTTATATGGCGGGGAAAGGAAAGGTAGAATTACCCAAGAATGTAATGTTATGTAGGGGGAAAAGGAAGGGTAGAATACTTTTTTTTTTTTTTACAGCAGCGGTTGTCAACCTTTTTCAAATCTAGGCCCACTAAACAGGGCAGGGCGATTAACTACCAAGCAGTATAGTCTGTTTTTAAAGGAAGATTATATACGAAGGCGTGTCAAAAAAGTAACATTACTTTTGTTCAAAAATCCAGTAATAGACAGTTGTAATACAAATATATTATGCCATTCATCTCTAGATGTTTTTCTGCTGAGGCACGTCAGCCATTTTGAAAACATAATATCGGCAGGCCAGATCAAAGATGGCTGCTCACTTGGAAGCATGAGAAAGAGAAGATCAACGGGCGGTTATTCGTTTCTTGAATAGTGAAGGTGATAAACATACAGATATTCAACGCAGAATGAAGAGGTAGTATGGGGACATCTACGTATCGTTTCGGCCGGTGTATGAATTACACAATAAGTTTAAAAGTAGGATGTTAGACTGATGCATTTCGCTGCGGCTGGACTCACACTGTGAAAAGACCTAACATTAACTCTGAAGTGGAACAAATGATACGGTAAAACTGGCGGGTAACAATTGGCGAGGTGGCTGGAGAACTGAAGCTTAGTCATGGTTCAGAGAATCACATCGTCTACAACGTGCTGCAGTACCGAATATCAAAACAACTCACTCTTGATCTGAATGAATGTCGTGAGGATGTTTGTGAAAGACTTTTACGACATTTTAAAACTGACGGAGATGACTTTTCTACGACGTTTGGTCACTGGAGACGATTGCTGAGTACTTTACGTCCAGCCAAAGACAAAGCGAGTCAGAAAGGGACGATGATATTTTTCCTTGCCGAAACCAAAGAAGTTGTACGGAACTTCTTTGGTTTCGGCAAAATTTTCAGGAAAATTGATTCCCGCGCTCTTCAAGGCCTGGAAAGGCGTAATCTGTAACATTGCATCCAAAAGGAACCACTATAAACAGAGAAGTATACTGTGATCTGTGTGAGAATCACCTGAAACTTGACGTCAGGTCCAATCATGGTGGTTTGCTCGGTCTGGTGTATTGTAACGGCATGATAATGCGCATCCTAACACGGCACGTGCAGCAATCCAGCAAAATACGAACTAACGTTTGGAGTGTCTTACACATTCTACATGTTCACCGGACCTCGCACCTTGTGATTATCCAATGCATAGTCCCCTCAACGAGGCGCTAAATGGAAAGAAGTTTAGACCGGTTGAAGAAATTAAAGAGGCTGTATATAGACAATATATGGAATACCATCTAAAATTGTCAACATCATTAAGGACTTATACAATGGATATGCTTGTGCAGTCAAGACAGAAGAAGGGATGAGTGAATGGTTCCAGACTGAAACAGGTATGAAACAAGGATGTATACTGTCTTCTTTACTTTTTGGAATTGCAATAGACTTCATAATGAAAAAATGCTGCATAGGTAACACAGGTATTGACTTGGTACATGGGACCCAACTAGAAGATTTTGATTTTGCTGATGACATAACTCTTATCAGTAACAATGTGAATTCCATGCAAGAAAAAAAACAGATAGCCTGTCTTCACTGGCTATCAAAGTAGGACTTGAAATTAACAAGAAACATCCTATTAATCAGAATGGAAAAATATACATAGAAGGGACAGATATTGAAGAAGTCAATCAATTTGCATATCTTGGCAGCTACATAGACCAGGATGGTGACACCAGAAAGGAAGTTAGAATTAGAATTGCAAAAGCACCATCGATCTTCAAGAATCTTGAGAACATATAGCATTCAAAAGTTACTAACACAAAAACCAAGTTAAGACTATTCAATTCAAATGTAATATCCACCCTCATTTATGCATGCGAAATCTGGAAAACAACTAAAAAAAATAGAAAAGAAATTAGACTCTTTTGAAAACAAATGCCTAAGGAAAATATTCGGCATCAAGTGGAATGAATTAAGAACAACGCAGAGATAAGACAGATGACTGAACAACAACCAGTCTCATGGGTGATCAGGAAAAGAAGATGGACATATGTCGGTCACTTGATGAGAAGAAACAGTCAGAGAATCCCAAAAACAAGCTATAAAATGGAACACAACAGGCCAATGAAAAAAAGGCAGACCACGTGAAACTCTAAAGAGGACATTGTTAAGAGAGGCCAAATTAATAGACATAAAATCCCTTGATGAGGTTGAAAGACTCGCCGAAAACAGGAAAACTTGGCGAACTACCTTGCAAGCCCTATGTGACGTTTAACGGCACGAGAAGGATATAAGATATAAGATATAGACAACAACAGTGTCGATCAGAAGATTTTTGTTTTTCTCGAGGAGTCCATGCATGAATGAAACAATGGCAAAGCTGCATTTAACGTGGCAGAGACAATGATGAAAAGTGCTAAAGGATTTTAAGTCGTATTTGTATACTGTATATATTTTTTTTACAAATAATAATAATAAAGTTACTTTTTTTATTACTCTCGTATAGTTTAAAACCGACTAAAATATTTTTTTCTGTTCGGCTCTTCCTTAAACTTTTGCGGCATATGTGTAGACCTTTGGCGGCACACCAGTATCGTTCTCACATTGGTAGACATTCACTGTTGAAGGCTGTCTTGCAGTTCCGAGCTGGAAGTTCGTGGCATCTGAAGACATGATTAAGAATTTGAATTCAGTGCAAACTGCCGGAGAAAGTAGTGCCATCACCATGATCAATCTTCTGTACACCCAGTTAAACATAAGACATCAACAAAGGTTCTCCGGTCAATCTGTTTTGATCACATCGGGATACCTCAAACATTAGTGTTGTACCGCAGGGAGTTTTATAAGTTTCCAGTGCAGAACTGCAAAATCTTCTCATTTAAATCCACTAACTGATGAAACACTTTGGTTCTAGCTTTTTTACTAAGCTGAAGTATTACCACAATAGCCTACTACCTGTTGCCATTCTGCAGGTAAGAGAGAGAGAGAGAGAGAGAGATCATCAGATTTGGTTTACTGAATCTGATGAAAGAGTCTAATTTCCGCTACAGAGGAATAAGGTTAGAAGTTAGAACAGTATATTAGACTACCGATTCAAGGGGGAAATGTAGCGATATTCTGTGTTACTTTACTGTTACACAGCTATATTCTGTGTTATTTTACTTTCATTCATTCATTTATTTGCATGTCCCTTGCGGAACTTTGCCTCCCTAACAGCACTCCTGTAGGCCTCTCAGTTGTGAGCAAGATGGCCTGCTGATGATGCATCCATTTGCAGATCATCAACGATGTCTTGCAGCCATCTTCGCCTTGGTCTTCCTCTCTTTTTTTTTCCATTATCTACCCTTCCAAGACGGTTTTCTCTAGATTATCATGACGTTATTTTACTTTCGCACAACTATGTTTTGTGTTATTTTACTGTTACATAGCGACATTCTGTGTTATTCTACTGTCACACAGCGATATTCTGTGTTATTTTACTGTTTCATTCAGCCAGATATTATATATTTATCTTCTTCGCCTAGCTGAAGACGAGTTTGTGCTATAACATTCTGTTTCTGCTGTCTTTGAAACTTTCTTGCCCCCCCTTTCCATATTTGATAGCAATTATTTATAGAATTTCATTGCGATTTAAAATTCCGGTTTCACTTTATTGCTTCTGATTACACGTGAAGCAATGTACTCATTTAAGTATGAAAAGTGTTGCGGGTCTCCAGGTAATTTCATCTCAGATGCAAAGATCTGCTAGTTTTTCTCGAAATTACCAGTCGTAAATCAAGTATCAAGTTTGTTTTTCATTGTTACACATCCCAGATGTATTTGTCAGCTCAGAGGGGGTTTAGCATTTGCAGTTACACAAATAACTCAGCACTCCCTGTAATTATCCCAACGTGTTTCTATTTTGGGTCCCCGATAGTTGTGGAGTTGCCATATTTGTTATTCAATCTTAGGCTTTTTTTTTTCTCTCTCACCAACCACTGACCGTTGTTATGGTGGTCATGGCTATTCCCTATCGCGTGGTTATAGACTTGCCGGGAGGTCTTTCAAACCTTTATCTGAAAACTGGAATGTGAAGAATCTAATGTTAAAATAGCGAAGAAAAAAAAAGACAACACTATAAATAGTGGTCAGTTGGACAATAACAAAGTACAACGCAAATTATTTAATGATGGTGTCATAAATTTACTGGAACAAAGGCGATACTCGAATGTTAAAATTGTTGGAATCACCATTTTCGTACTCTGGCCTGGTCCAGGAGTGCTTCGGAATCCCCCTTGGAATGCACTCGGTAGAACCAGGCACGATCTGTATCGACTGGAGAGTTATGGCAGCGGGGAAAGAATCTGTTATCCTCAGTTCGGTAGTCGTACTGCTATCCATTCAGCCAGGTTCTCCTATCCCGTAAAGATCATTTAGTTGGTGAAAGCGTCCCTTTGTTTGAAATAACTCATCGGATACTGTCTACGGTCAACTTCTCCATTCAGGAACATTACAGATAATAAAGACTGGCTCTAGAAGGGCATACGATAATTTTTATATTTCATGTAGGTCAGTGACATTGAATGCCCATGGCTAGAGAAGACCAAATGATAAATCTTCATCACACGTCGGCCATAATAAATGTGGTACCTCTTCTACAGACAGAACTACAAAAATAAGATTTTTAAGGGCATGCATCTTTCCCATAGCAGCATATGCATGTGAGACCTGGACACTTAACAAAACAGCTGAGAAACATATAAATGCCTTTAAATGCTACAGAAGAGTTCTTCAAATATCATGGACATAAAAAAGAACAAATATATCCATACTACAAGAACTTAATATTGAAGAAGGTTGGCTAGGAAAGAGGATTAAACAGAGAAAACTTAAATATTCTGGACACAATAATGAGAATTTAGAGAAGACCGTTTTGGAAGGATACATAATGGGAAAAAGAGAGGAAGACCAAGGCGAAGATGGCTGCAAGACATCGTTGATAATCTAAAAATGGATGCATCAGCAGTAGGGCATCTTGCTTACAACCGAGAGGCATACAGGAGAGCTGTTAGGGAGGCAAAGTTCCGCAAGGGACATGCAGTGACTGACTGACCTCTTCTTGGGAAAATTTGTGAAGAACATAGCGACATTTTTTTTTTAAGGCTTTGCATAGATCTGTCAGAGATATGGCCTATTTATAAGTGTAAGAGTCTGACATTGTTAATGTTCTTCACTTCGGACACAGAGAAAACGACACCCACCACAACCTTTTACCGCGTGACCACGCTCTGAATAAAGAACAGAGAAAGCCAAAATGTGCTCCAGGGGTAATTTAAATGACTGGGTCATCTACTCAGTGAAGCGAGAATCCTGAGCAGACAGCGAAATGTCCTCAGTTTTGGCTATCAAGGAAGCAATGTTCTGAATGGACAAATCACGTGACTGAATGTCATTCACATCAAGCTAACCATAGACCTCAAAATATTGTTCATCGTGCATAAAAATATCCGAAATGGAGGAAGGAAGAAAAAAAAACAAATACATTTGGATATTATTACTTCCAAGCAAGGTAAAGCAGCAGGTAGATCAGAATGTTAAAACATTGCGCTTTTTAAAATGAAATCTAGCACATTTCTTACAATCCTAAGAAATAGAAATGTAGATGAAAGGAAGCGCAATGTTATACACCAGACAGAAATGTGTAGTTCCTGGTAGAATTTCTTTATCTGAAACCGAAAGCTTCTCTAGATATTCATATTTTATCTTATTTTTGTATTATACCAGCATGGTTAAGAAAATATTACGAAATTCACATCAAGATTCAAACAGCAAATACTCGATGAAATCAAAGAGCTACAACAAAATGACCCACACTCAACACGGGCAGACGAAATGGACCCTTGTGATGAAACTAGAGGAAGACAGTAAGATTTCGTAATGCACAAACGTTTACAGATGGACAACGAAAACAAATAAGAGAAGATATAATATCTAACAAAGTCTTGAACAGAGGACTAGCCAAGATATTTCCTGACTCGCCGTGATATCCAGAACATGTCACAGACAAAACCGTCTGAGAGCCAGATTTGTTTACTCTCTCCGTATAAACAGAAGTCCTCAATGATTCATTTTGCCGGTCGCCCGTGTGTGAGCGCATGTTTCTGTGAGTCAGGCTCACATTCGCTGTTCTTGAGCACTCCAGTCCTTATCAATGTTTATAGCTTCGGTCTCTTGAGACGTCTTGCCTCTCGTTAGTTGTAAGATAAATAGCTCGTTTAATTTATACTTTTTTCTGTGTAACTTTGAAAACTGAATGATGTATTGCGATAGCTAAATATATGTACAACAAAATGAAAAACTTCCTAGCCGTTTCTTCTTCTTCTTCTTCTTTTTCTTCTTTTTCTTCTTCTTCTCTAAGCAACTGCTGAATACATGGGCTTTCCGAGCCATTGAGATTCATTATTGCAGATAAGACAAGTCTCCATTCCTGTCTGTTCTTGATTTTTTTTCTTGCCAATTGTCGATTCAAAGAGCCCATATATCTTATTCTAAGTTGTCTCACCATCTTTGTCTAGCTCTACCTCATGGTCTGTCTCCTTTCATCACTTCTATATGGGCCATCTTTGTTTGCCTATCCTCCTCCATTCGCTGTAAATGCTCGAGCCACCTCACCCTGTTGCTTTCCATAATGACTGTTATAGACGGAGAGTTTGTATATTTCTTTGTTACTTCTTATAAAAATCATTAACTTCCCAAAATATAACGTCAGCAAGTGAAATTTGGCGTTATCACATGCAACGTGTGCTACAGTGCAGAATTCAATGCGCCCTTTTGCCTATAAACGTTGGCTATCATATTTCCAGTTTGTGGAGTTACTGGCGCGTCTAGTCTTTCCGCTTATCTTTTTTTTTTCGCTGGATTGCCGAGGGCATTAAGATAACTTTTTTCTATTTCTCTTGGCTCCCTCTATTTCCTTTTCCCATGAGTTTTCTAGTGACTGTAAATTTCTCTAATTTCTGTCTATTCGGGACGTGTCCTAAGCGTTTTTATAGCCCCCCCCCCATATGTGTCTGTAATTTGTCAGAGAATTTCTCCATTTGGTTACAGGCGAAAGGCAGCAAAGGATCATAAAATACAAAGAAAACTGAGATACTGTGATGGTGGATATACAAAATAATGAAGCTTTTTTTCACGGACAGACGAGGAGACAAAAAAAATATTAACTGAAACAAAAAACTCATGAACAACTTACCGATCAACAATTAAGTTATTATGGTCATATCAAGAGATTCTGAACCTCAGTTCTGAGAGGCAGGTCTGTGGGAAGAAGAGAAAGGGTAGGGTGGGGGGGGGGCAGCTACAACACAGACTAGAAGAAGATATCAAAAGATGAACAAGACTGCACTATGAAAGCAAGAAGACGCTGAAGATCCAGTGCAGACAGTACTCAAGGAATAGAATGCATAGGATGATGATGATGATGAGAACGAAGAATGCTTCTCCTCTTATACTATAGTATATCTATAGTATAACCAAATTGTTATTAATGGGGGTGCTAGACGGTTAAATCTGTTCTCTTGTGACTAGACGGTTGCTCGTCCTACCGGAGACCCAATTAATTCTCTTGATATGTTTCTTTCTCTAGAAGTGCTTTGTTTATGATTTTTTTAAAGGTCTAACCATACAATACTGTGCTCTGTTACTTCTTTATATCCATGTAGCTCTCTCATTATCTCTCTCTCCTTTGTTCTTTCTCCCTTTCCCTGCTCTCTTTACTGCCGCTCTCTCTCTCTCTCTCTCTCTCTCTCTCTCTCCTCCCTTCCTAAGTAGTGATAAACAGCTAAGAGTCTTGAATTATTGAGTACTCTCTGCGTTTCCTCCAAGTACTCCTCACTACATCGTTTCTTTTTCGAGCTACCGGTAGGCTTTAGCTTTCTCTGTCAATGTTATCTCCCAAACCGTCGTCATGACCTGACCTCTAAGTACAGGCAAGTAAACAGTGGCTAGCGTTGTTTTGCTTTGACTTCTCATCCGCTTCAGAAACCACGCCACATTTATATCCTGCACGTCTCGCTACCGTACAATTTAAAGCTATATCAAGGAAGTTTCTCTATTCAAGCGTGGGAGTTAGTGAGACGTTGGAATTCATAAATTTTACACAAAAAAATCACGAATCTGTATACAGATCGATCATTAAGACGGTAGGAAAGTATGTCACGGCGAGAGGCATGAAATTTAATTTCACTACAAATGTACGAAAACAAGAAATGAACAGCAGCATTCTCATAATAATGAAAGTGCAATTGCACGAAATTTTATGAAGAAGAAAAGTTGGCTTCTTGACTAGGAACTGAAAATAAAAGATGGCGAGAAATATGAGAAGCGCAAATAAAAATGAGTGAGAGAAATAGATCGATAAGTAACGTGCATAAAATATGAATCACGAACAAATGAAATACATGAATTCGTGAAATGCAGTCAAACGTAAATTGCAGGAATGCTCAGGCGATAAAGTTTTGAGGCTAAATCGATTTCAAGATCTATTTTACTACAGCTCATAAGGATTTCACATGATTAATCACATATAGAGAAAAGATCTCCGCATAATTTCAGTTATTCGTCTGACTTCCATTTGCGCTTTTCCAATCGCAACATTTGCCTGTGAGACATGGACACTTAACGAAACAGCAGAGGAACACTTAAGTGCCATTGGCTGTAAATGTTATAGAAGAGTCCTTCAGATATCACGGACACACGGACATACACACACATACACACACAAACAAATATATCCATAATACAAGAATTTAATATTGAATAGTTAGTACAGAAGATTAAACAGTGAAAACTTGAGTATTTCGGACATATTAAACGTCATGAGAGTTTGGAGAAGACAGTCTTGGAAGGGTACATAATGTAGAGGAAAAAAAAGAGAGAGGAAGACCAAGCCGAAGATGGCAACAACACATTGTTGATGATTTGCCAGTGGACGCATCAGCAGCAGGCCAACTTGCTTACAGCCAAGACCCTTCAAGGGAGCTGTCAGCGAGACAAAGTTCCGCAAGGGACATGCTAATGAATGAATTGAAGGGTGCGGCCAATTTTATGCGGAAACCGGACAACTGATATACATATACGGATGGTCTTAGCAAGTCCAGGCCCATTTTCGGTGACAACTGCGAAGCTCTTTCTCATGTTAGTATTTTTCTACGTATTATATCTCCGGGTATTATATCGATACTATTATTAATGTTTATTATCCACTAGTAATTCAGTGTATGCAGGATGTAGAGAGCGGAACGACAACACAACTCCTTCAGATCATCAGAGGAAGTAACCCCCCTTCAGACATGTGTTTCGGCCCTATTAAAATCCTGACACTCTAAGGAGGGGTGGGGGTGGGGCCCCTCTGGATCGTGACTCCCAGAGGTCTTGTGAGTGTGTCCATTTCTTCACTGCGGGTCCCAATCGATCTAAATCCAGCTATATATATATATATATATATATATATATATATATGTTTGTTTGTTTGTTCCCCTATGTGCGATGTCAATTATCCGCGGTTTGAACATATCATTTTTTTTTCAAAAATCCATAAATGAGAAATTTATCAATTTAAATTCATAAATTGTGTGCGTCTTTCCGCCATTCCCATTTTCCTGTACACACATGTACGCCGCAGCAAGCTAGGGTGTAGAAAATAGCTCAAGATATCGCCATAACTACAGTACAGTACTTTGCATAGTTTATTTGGCTTAATACGGCATCAAAGCACAGAATCAAAGTGTCGCCGGCAATTCTGCCAAGACAAACAGAAGCCGTCAAGTCCTGAAGTTGCCAGGATGTACAAGAAGAACGAATTATTTATTCATGAAGTGTTAAAACAGGAAAAAGTAATTCTTGCTAGTGTTCTTGAATGCAAGCTCTAAGACTACTGAAGTTACGTCCCTTAGTGCGTGGTAAGTATTTCAGTGAAGACTGAGGAAAGAGTTATGTTTCTGGCTGGAAGATGGGAAGAGAAAGCATGATCCGGCTGACAGTAGCGTAATGTTAAGTATCTTGGTAAGGCTTGGAACCAGATGGCCGCGGATAAGTGGGAACTACAGTATTCTCCAGTAACACAGTTTACGAGCATTCATCTTATAACCCGTCCTTTGGCATAACTAGAAGTCGACATTCATACAAGTTCGAAAGAAGACTTCAGCGAAAATACTTTGAAACCACTTGAAAGAATCAGTAGATAAATTATATCGACATATTTCCACCCACACTGGACCGTTTTGCCCACAAACAAATCAGAAATAAATCATGCACCAGAGTTGGACATGATGTTATAATAAACAACGCCAGCTGTTGCTTGCTTACACGTTGGCGTGGTTCAAAGTCCTTTGCCGTTTCGATATATTCAAGGCGTGATCGTATGAGTCATACTAGAGATTTATTATCATATGTACGTTATATTTATAACGTCATTTCAGTGCAGAATGGTTTTAATAAATACGAAATAAACAGAGGAACGTATAGACTGACTATGTTATAACTCGGCCCGCATATACTTCATATGACACTTCATAAAATACAAAGAAAACTGAGATACTATGATGATAGATATACAAAATAATGAAGCGATAAGATAATCTGTAGCAGATCCAATATGAAAGGGAGTGGGGGTGTCCTGGGGTTGCATTGCTGAAGGATGTCTTCAAGGAAGGAAATGCGGAGGACTTACTCTGTTGTAAGGGAAGCTTATAGTGGATGAAAACAGAATGGTTAATCAACAGGGTAAAGGGGGGGGGGGGGGGAGTGGAGGAAAGTGCCGTGCCTCTACTTTTTTTTCCCATGAAAAATTCATCATCAGTTCTCTGTACTCCTAGTGGAGCATGAAGCATCAACAAAGGCTCCCCAGCTAATCCTGTCTTGAGCAATTCGGGATACCCTAAATCTTGTCTTTCTCGCTTCCTTTAGTTCTTCTTGTATTCCTCATGGCTTTCGTCATTGTTCGTCACTGGTGGTATCACTACCGCAGAATGTCGCTAGCTCCGCCAAGACTTGACATGTAGACTCCTTTGTTGACGTTTCTGTAGCATTTTTTTTAAAACTTGGTAGGTCGATGGCCCACCTCAAAACCCCAACCTGGAGGACCACGTCTGTCCTCTCTACGTTGACCTGCTGGGCATGAGTGACTCTTCTGTTAGCTGTGCTACCCCTGGTATAGGTCTTCGTGTCATCAGAGAACTCCCCCACCATAAGTTGGAGATACCATCGGTGGAGCCATGAAAGATTTGTCCAGCCATATTGTCACAGAAATCTAAGAAACTACATTTAACACTGTATGAAAAGATTTCAAGACATTGATATCCATTCGAGACTGATACACTTTCATGTGCCAAAGGTCATGGAAAATACTGGCCTAACACCGTATTCCCCAATATCCCTTAATGGCGTGGAAATGGGAATTTTACTTTTACCTTTACCTACATTCTTGACCATTTTCTTAGTTCTCCGCTTTCATCAGAACACTCATGACAAGATAAAGACAGTATAAACACCATAAGATCACATATAGATATGCTTATATCATTTGTTTTTTGCCTGCTTATGGATATTTAGAACAATACCTCATGGGTTATGCCTTGGATTTAAGGTCTCTTTCCTCATGCCAAGGCCTATCGTGAGGTCGTCACTGTCTTTATAGTTGATAGGCAAGAATAATGAGTTTTCCCTTGCCTTATGTTATCTATTCGTCTGAAAGTTCGCCAATGAGTATTTGTTTAGGTACAAGGAAACTAACTGAAGGACATGTACGTTATTTTTCTAACAAGTAGCCATGTTCTAAAAGAATGAGACAGTGGCGTAGCAGGGAGAACATGTAACAGAACAGATTGTAAGGGGAAATACGTGTAACTTCTGTCAAGTTGACGCCCCTGAGTATGGTGTGTTATATGATATCTGGGATTCCTTTTGAGTTCAGCTCTAGGCGTAAATTAGAGCAAAGAAGAAACCAAATGATGTGATATGATATACAAAATGAAGGAAAAAAAAATGCATTGGAAGAAGATTACGTTGAACAAAACATAATGGAATACAGCGATTGATTTCTGGAGGTATTGTATGCCGGTTTTTCAAACTGAAGATACAAGCAAGAAGACATGTCCTTCATTCAACAGCTCAGACGATGAACAAATGTAAGAATCCACTTGATGGAAAACGCTAGAATGGATTCTGCATGACATGCATTTTGTTACTTTCTCTGTTCAAAATTACAATAATCTATATCATATTTTCTCATAACAGAACGAAGGGAAAAAAAACTTGCAGTTTGCATTACATTCTTCTCTTCTTAATAGCTCCCTTGTTGAAACTAAAGCATAAAAATTTCTCATATATATATATATATATATATATATAATATACACATCCCCGAGCTAAACAACAGCAAGACAGAAACAATGTCAGTATAAAAGAGAATAAACAATAAACATACTAAAGTGCAGCATCCTTTCAAAAGGGAAGACACTGGCACAAATAAATTCAATTACCTTAGAACAACAATAACACCTGATAGCATGTGCATAAGTGAAATAAAATGCAAATAGGTAAAGCAAAGACAGCTTTTTATGACTTGAAGAAGATACTGACAAATTAGAAATTGTCCATAAAAGTGAGGAATATTAAGTGCTATATATATAGCCAAAATTGTTATATAGTTGTGAAATTTTAACAGTCAGCATACAAAAAATGACAAAGAAACTGGAAGCAACAGAAATGTGGTTTTTTGGAGAAAGGTGCAACAAATACCCAGAGAAACAAACGAAGAGGTCCTCAAAGAAGTTTCAGAACAACGAAAACTATTTAAAATGATAAGAAAATAGACAATCAAGAGGTCTTGGACATCGTTGAGAAGACAGAAGATGGAGAACCTGGTAATCACTGGAAAATTCAAGGGAAAAAAAGGAAGTAAAGAAGATCAAGAGAAAAAAACAACTACCTCAGGGGACTGACCAAGTGGCATGGAAAAAAAAAGAAAAGTATTTAAACTAATCGGAAACACCAAGGATCGCACGAGATGGAGAGGCATAGCTGTCAACGCTATTCACCAGGACACATAATAATAATAATAATAATAATAATAATAATAATAATAATAATAATGCGTAGATTATAAGGTATTTACATTTAAGTAAAATAAATATCTATAGTTCTACTGAAAAAATGTGCCTAAAATGTTGGTCCACCATACCCATTTGTATGTCTCTCTAACCCATTATTAAGTCACCTTCGAATGACCTCTAACAGCAAAGGTTGAGAACGAGGAGGGTGGAAGTAGTGACATTTTCTTTTTCTTTTCTTTGAATCTTTCTTTCGGTTCAAATCATACACTAATACTGCAACAACAACAAAAGTATATATATATATATATGTTAGCTTAACTCTATAAATCAGTATGATTCATCCACATGTGATTATATTGATTATATAGTTTGCAGTACATATATATATAATCACAATCTAGGGCCTTTTCAATATAAAATATATTACTGAAACAGCTGGCACGGTCGCGTAAACTCATAAAGGTAATGAATCCTTGCCAGAGAGCTACTTTATCTCAGAATGACGCCAAGTAGATCTTATTATGGTGTATTACGTGCTCGATTTTGCATTAGTTAGCCTTACCGGGGTAAGTAAGTCTTTCTGCTGTTGAGTCATGAATCGTTTCAAACATACGGTCAATACAAACATGTGGTTTGGATTGTAATGTGGGTTTGGAGGGGGGCAGGGGCGGCAACTCCGTTTCTTGTAAGTTTTGTTTCCCTTTGTTAAATGATACGGTGAAGGAAGAAAAAAAAATTAGAGGTGTTATTCCGAAGTGAACCAAACAAATGAAAGAACAAACAAACAAGAAAAACATTATTCGTAGCTTTTTGTGCTAAGCTAAGTGGACAAGGAAGTATTTTTTTAACAAAAGTCAATGAAAAGAAAATAAAGAAACAAAACTGAAGTCTAATTAAAATTATTTTAAAAATCTACGTTCAATATTCATTAAATCTTAGACTGTCATGCTTCTTCTTCTTCTTCATCATCTTCTTCTGATTCTCCTTCTTCTTCTTCTCCTTCTCCTCCTCCTCCTCCTTCTTCTTCTACTTCTTCTTCTTCTTCTTCTTCTTCTTCTCCTCCTTCTTCTTCTTCCTCGATAATTCTTAGACTAAGACTTGTATAGTTCTAAAGTAATCGGTAGTCAGTTGGAGTGGGTGTACATACCCCATAAAGCTTCTCTTGAACTGATATAGGTGTTGGCCACATCTGTCTGCTCTTAACATTACATGATGGGCACTCCTGTAGAATATGCTCTCTAGACTACCATGCAATAATAGACACAGGAACATTTTTGTTATCGTTCATCATGGCCACCATGTTGTATACCGGAAGTTTCGCGATTCCGAGTTTTAGCTTTATAGCAGGTTAATTAGCAAACTGGCAGTTAGGAAGCAAAACTGTATGAGCAGTCACTTTGTAAATTAATCTGTAAAGCCGTTGAAATGACTCATGGTAATCTAAGGGTTAATCTTGTAATGAGGCTTGGAGTTTTAAAAATGTCATAAAATAAACAAGATATATTACTATAAATAAGAAATATAAACAAGACTATAAACAAGATATATTACTATAAATAAGAAATATAAACAAGACTATAAACAAGATATATTACTATAAATAAGAAATATAAACAAGACTATAAACAAGAAACAGTTATAGTTGGCTACCTTCAGACTGCTGGAAGACATCAACAGAGATGGGAAAGATCTGAAACTCATCAAAAACATATACTGGCAGCAATCAGCAGCATTGAAGGTTGAGAACCAAATAAGAGCATTCCAAGACATAAAATTGGGAGCGAGACAAGGATGTGTTCTATCTCCTGACCTCTTCTCCTTGTACAGCGAAACCATAATGAGAAATATAGAGAGCATGCCAGGAATATCAATTGGCGGGTACAACCTTAGCAACTTAAGACGTGCAGACGACACAGTTCTGATTGCTAAAAGTGAAGGGGAGCTACAGGCTCTTCTGGACATCGTGGTTCGTGAAAGTAAAAATAAAGGTCTCAGTCTACAGGCTCTTCTGGACATCGTGGTTCGTGAAAGTAAAAATAAAGGTCTCAGTCTGAACAAAAAGAAGACTGAAGTGATGGTCATCTGAAAGAAAAGAATAACATCAAACTGTAGCATTATCATCGATGGCACAGAACTGAAACAAGTTGATAGACTCAAGTACTTAGGAACAATTATAGCAGCTGATGGGAAATGTCACAACGAAATAAAAAGCAGACGTGCTCAGGCCAAGTCAGCATTCCAGACAATGAGAAACATCTTGTGTAACAGATCCATATCAATGGAAACAAGATTCCAAGTACTTAAATGTTATATCGAGCCAATTTTATTTTATGGATGTGAAGCATGGCCCATGAATAAGAGATTACAGCGAGAAATGAAGGCCATGGAAATGTGGTTTAAAAGAAGAATGTTGAAGGTACCACGGACAGCTAAGAAAACCAACGAAGAAGTCTTAAAAGAGGCTGGAGTTAAAAGGCAAATTACAGCAAAGATCAGAGGCAGACAAGTGAGATTTGTAGGACATTTTCTGAGAAGGGGAAAATTGGAGCACACTGTGGCAACTGAAAAAATTTAGGAAAGAAGAGACAGAGGAATACAGAGAGAGAGAGAGAGAGAGAGAGAGAGAGAAGTTACTGGATGGTTTGTCAGTGTGACTAGGAAGAAAGTCACCGTCGGATCTCATAATCAAGCCAGCGAATTGTGGAGAGAAATGATCGCCTACGCCACACGGTACGGCACTTGATTGACCTTCAGTTATAATTGGTTACCTTCAGTTATAGTTGGCTACCTACAGTTATAGTTGGCTACCTTCAGTTATAATTGGCTACTTACAGCTATAGTTGGTTACCTACAGTTATAGTTGGCTACCTACAATTATAGTTGGCTACCCATAGTTGGCTACCTTCAGTTACAGTTGGTTACCTACAGTTATAGTTAGCTACCTTCAGTTATAGTTGGTTACCTACAGTTATAGTTGGCTACCTTCAGTTATAATTGGTTACCTACAGCTATAGTTGGTTATCTACAGTTATAGTTGGCTGCCTACAGTTATAGTTGGCTACTTACAGTTATAGCTGACTACCTTCAGGTATAGTTGGCTACCTACAGTTATTGTTAAGTACCTTCAGTTATAGTTAGCTACCTTCAGTTATAGTTGGCTACAGATGAGCACCTTGAAGGTCTTTCCCATTAGCGGCATATACAGCTATGTATAATTTCATTCACATTCTCTCTCTGTCTCTCTTTCTCTCTTTCTCTCTCTTTCTCTCTCATATAACCTGTGTTTTACAGATACGTCGAAAGTCAGGGTTAATTTTCTCAGATCAGTCTCCGTGTTTGTAAATCACCACTTTAAATTGCTTATTTAACTGTGCCAGCAGAAATCCTTGACAATCCTGTAGAAGCATCCTTTGTCGGAGCTTCATACTTTCATTTGCTGATTTGTGTGCATCACCGAAGAACAATTTTCTTTTGCCTCTTCGGTGGTTCCCAACTTTTTCGATTGGCCGCCCCCTTGCCTGCAAGTCTCAGTTGGTTCTGATGCTCCCTGCCGCTTTCGTTTTCCTCACCGCCCTCCTGAATCTACCCCCCCCCCCCCTCCAGCGGGGCGTTGCAGCCTACTTTGAAGATCGCCGATACTGTGTCCTTGAAGCCAGAGATAACTCACTAATGAGTATATTATTTGGAAGGCGGTCATTCTATACCTGAAGCTGACCAAGACATCTCGTGTGCTTATCAGTAAAATATACGCCACTGGTGGGACGGGGCCTTGACAATTTTAGTTATAGACATGACTTTGTCAGTAGATCGTGTTTAATAGCCTTAAATTTCCCCAAGTCTTAATAAACACTTTGTTGTTTGCTAGTAGTCTTAAGTAATGGAATATATTTCTTTTCATCATTGTCACCAGCGGTCTCTTTTGCGATATACACCTGGTTAGCTTTTATATAGATAGACAGCTTTTCCTTATCTGTATAAGGCTGGTATCGAAGAATTCTTCTGACCAAACAAAGCACTTCATACTGATCTAAAGAGACACTATTTCAAGATTTAAAAAGAAAGCCAGATATCAACTATTACATCAGTGGGGGTTTTTTCTCTTTTATATCTCTACCTGTGTGTCAACTCTGGGCTT
The DNA here is from genome assembly GCA_009760885.1 of Achatina immaculata. Taxonomy (NCBI): domain Eukaryota; kingdom Metazoa; phylum Mollusca; class Gastropoda; order Stylommatophora; family Achatinidae; genus Lissachatina; species Lissachatina immaculata. The sequence goes on from CM019717.1 coordinate 8,878,024, forward strand.
ATGTGATATCGTCGATTATTGATAAACTTGTCTTCTGGCTCAGCCGTGCAGGAGATGAGACATCATCAGAAGGACATTGTCTCAACCTCTTCTCCCAATACCAAAGTGTTCTCACGTCACTTATGCACCCCCCCACCCCCGTTCTTCACGAGTTTCTGTCATGTCCAGGATCCGGTATCGACCCATGAGTGATATTTTTCCTAGCATGCAGGCAGCTCTCCCGACGATTTACCCTCTCGATACCGCGTCCAAATGGCAAAAATCTGAGGCCGCTAACGTCGTGAAAAAAGTCCAGAGGCTTTTGTGCGCTGGCTGTCTTGAGCTACCAGCCTATTATTGGGCTATTTGCGTGCAGTGAGAAGTAGTATACGATCTTTAGTATAAAGGACAGCATCTGTTTTTGTTTCTTCTTCTTCTTCTTTTTTCCCTTTTTTGGAGTATTGCGTAGTTATACGAGGAGCGTTTGTAAGCCAGGTTCGGTGTAGTGAGTTTTCTTTGAGCTTGATTATAATTAACCGTGTTATTTCAGCTACTGTGTGTAAGAATAATATTGTTGACTGTTGCTAATGTGCTGAATAGTGACATGTAGCATATGTTATAGCAAATATTAATGTTTAATATGGCGTGTAGGTCGCTTCTCATTTGTTACATAATCCACGAGACTTGATATAAAAAGTTTGTTTGGGTTCACGTTTGAAACTATATAAGTTCACTGTTGTGGTACATAAACTGTTTTGTGGATCCTTCAGTTTGGCAACAGAGTTATGTTAGATTCGATTATTTCTTTTGCTATATGTATTCCTTCCTGACAAGTTAAAGCGTATTAATAGCAGTAATTTCAATAACAGTAAAAACATTAATGTTTTAGATATTTTCAATGGTCTTAACTTTAGATAACGGTATCAAGTTTGCATTAAATTTAGGCCAATCATTATGGTTACAAAATGTTACAATACATTTTGCTGACAAGAATTCATATGTTATAAATATGATCATGTGAGTCACTCAAAGCTCTTAATTAAACTCCGTTAGCTGGCATACTAGCCTCAGGGCTGACGAACCATTGGTGACCAAGACCCTGTCCTACCCCTCCGTTGGCACCCCCTGTAACAGGCCTAGCCTGGCTAATGAGGTAGCGATCGCGATAGACCCCCATGGCAGTGGAGTCTGCTAAAGAAGTATTTGCACACCACATGCTTCTTAGCCATGTAGAAAGAATAGAAGAGAACAAATAAACGAAAATTATGTATGCACAAGAGATGAGGGAAACAAGATCAAGGGGTAGACCAAGACAGAGAAAGACAACAAAGAAGAGGAAATTTTTTTAAAACTGGTGTCACCAAACGGAGAAAGAAGATTAGGAATAGAGAGGAATGGAGACGAATTTTATCTGCAGTAATGAGTCTTAATAGACGACGACGACGAAGAAGAAGAAGAAGAAGAAGAAAATTAAGCAATCTTATAAGCAGCGCGTAAAAAACTACATTTTAATTTCATTTAAAATTCAGCTTTATCGATTCATTTTTTTTTCTAAAACTGAATTGGAGGTTTATATTTTCAGATCATTCTCAAAGAAAGATGCACTTCTAGTAAATCGAGATAGTCAGATAATATTGTTTCATTTATGAATACTACACTGAGACGATCACACATTTTGCTCCTTACATTGTAATGGGCAGAGAACTACCTGGAGATTCTCTCTGTTGTTTGCTCGCTCCAGAGTTGTGCAGTGGTCTGCTGCGACGTTCTTACCTTCCTGAATGTGAACTATGAAGCAGGTTTTCCAGCGAACTTCTCTAAAATGGAAATGTGTTGATTCCTTCCTTGTTTGCCATGTCTAGGTAACGCTGTAGTTTACTTCATAGAGCATTGAGGAAAGAAAGACAAAGTCAAGGCCAGCTCTAGTTCACTGACTTGGAACCTGCGCCGGCCTATTACAACTGCCACTACCAACTCCCTTGCCTAGAAGTGTGGGAAAATTGCTAGATTACACTGGTCAACAAAAGTAAAACAAAAATCTGTTACCTTTGTAAAATTAGTCAGCTCTCATTGAAACTGAGAGGAGAGAGAGAGAGAGAGAGAGAGAGAGAGAGAGAGAGAGAGAGAGAGAGAGAGAGAATCACACCAAAAAATTTTTATTAGCTCTATGTTTCGAGATATTTATATTCAGATTTTGAAACGGTACAAAATACTTCATTAAGCAAATTTTTCGGGGTGGGGAGGGGGGATTTACTATAACATAAAATCCTTGCCCGTTATTTTCTTTCACAATTTTCGGGGAATCTCTTGTCACATTCCCACAGGGTCAGTTTTCTTTGATAGGGTGAAGATTTATCCTGGCTGTCACATCTGCATAGAAGGCAACAATCCTTCGTGTATTATAACTGTTTTTCGAATAAGCCTGCATAATGTGAGGTCTCCATAAATCTGGCACTGATTGTCTTCATAATTAAGTGCTTCCAGAGCATCATGATCTAGAGGACCAGATGGTAATGAATTTGTTGGGGTAAAAAGTTTTCAAGGTTCATTTGGACACGTCTATGTAAAGAGTCTTCAGTCTTGTAGATTATGCCCCCATCATCAAAAACCTTATCAGACCATTAACAACATAGGCAACAAGGCTGGTTTCCATTTTGAAAAATCAGGTTTCTTTTTCGTTATTTTTTTCTATACATTGACATTGTTACATTTTCTTCCGGGAGATTCAACTGCTGAAGTTTTGATACAAGAAGTTCAGCTTTACTTTTTTGGTAAGTCAAGATCTGGAATTATAACGCTGACTTCATTCTTGGAAATGTTGTGCGATTGACTGCACGAGTCTGATTCTGGCATACATCCAAGAACTTGTAGTGAAGTCTAGGCGATACCTCCGGACTGCTTCCCAGTTCTTCAATCAGGCTCCAGGATGTAACTGGTCTGGTGAGACAGGAATAGGCAGGTCATTTCCATATGGTGCTGGTCGTGTATTTCATTTTCATCATCATCATCATCAGGTGCCGTGCCAACTTGCGTTGGCTATTATGCTTCTCCAGAGTACCTGATCCTTCAGGCATACCATTAGCCCAGTTGCTGATCTCCTCTCACACCATCTCGTCAGACTGTCCAGTATTTGGGTATCTGGGGTATTTGGATAGTTCAAAGTCCGCTTCTTCTTTGTTTTTTTTCAACATTCCATGCTGAAGGGGAGGCACCACGCAAAAATAAAAATCACTTACATGATGTGTAGGCTCCGCCATATTATGTGAATAATAAAAGGCATTGACTTCAGTTACTCAACCAACCACGGACATTCACTACACTTGAATTACAGCAGATGTGTGATGCCGCCAGGGCTTGTCTTGATCTCCCGCCTTACAGCTTGAATAATAATGAAATGCTGTATTGATCAAGGGAGTAACTGATGTACTGAGTTGAAAGTTACTTCAACACACGCGTTACAAAATAATCGAAACTGCCTAAGTTCACGTTTCCTCAGCATCTTGAAAATGAAATCTCAAGCAAAGCATGTTTAAAATGAACAGCAGCCTCACAAGAAAACAAAAGATAGGTTATGCTATCTCAGGAAGTTAAAAACATGTAAACGTATGGAATTCTGTGCTTGGGCTCTGTGGTAAGGTAAGTAAGTTAAAGGTAAAATCCCTGGTTTCCATGCTATTAAAACATATTGGGGATACAGTGTTAGGCCTGTATTTTCAGTCGGTACTTTCAGAACCTAAGGGAGTTTTCTTCCGGGATTTACACAGAAAACTTTTCTTATCGAGTGTTTTCTGATAGCTTCCAATGGGAGTATCAAGAAGATTTTCAGTGCTCGTCTTTCACCTCCATTACAAATTTCAGCTTTTGGAAAGGAGCTAATGTTCTAATGGCTCAAAAAGAGGAACGTAGGTTGCTTATCTTTAACGGTTTCCTTACATCTGTGAAGAATATTTGACTTCGGCCTATAGGACCAGCTAATCTTTGTCCCGGGTAATATGATGATTGACTTCATTCTAGTGCACTTGTGAGAAAGCTTGTTCACATTCCGTTAAATGGAGTATGGGATCCCATCAAGGTGGAGTCTAATAAAAAAAAATAATTTCGATCGACTGGGAATATTTCTATCCGTTGTTTTCACGTACCCCAGCTTCCTCTACCTCAACAAAGGAAGTGTGACTATCTATGTAATATATAGGAAAAGAGTCAACAACTGAGCGCCAGAAACTTCGAGATCATCATAATCATCAGGATCTCTGAGAAACATTTCGTAAGCCAGTGCTAATCATCATCATCATCATCAGGTGCCGTGCCGACTGGCGTTGGCTATTATGCTTCTCCAGAGTACACGATCCTTCATGCAGACTATCAGCTCAGTTGGTGATCTCCTCTCACACCATCCTGTCAGACTGTCCAGTATCATTTCTCTTGGTCTTCCTCTTGATCTTCTTCCTTCTATTCTTCCTTCTAGAGTGGTAATCTGCCCCTTATATTTTTTAAAATCCACTGTGGACCCTCGGAAACCCCCCTGGGCCCACCTTACAACAGGAAAACTCTCTGGGCTTCGTAGCAGTGCACCTATTTGCGCCCCCCCCCCTCCGACCTCAGGGGATATCATCATCATCATCATCATCTCTTGGGAGAGCAATTTTCGACATTTAGCGACCGGTTCTTCTGGCTATGGCAAGAACTTGAAGACGTGTTCTTCTACATTAAGAGTTTTAAAATATCAGGATCATTCACTAGCTAAGCCACCTCAAGGGAACAAAGGTGCAGACGAAATAAGCATAACTGGGGCCAGGTCTCAGATATGAAGTTGACGAATGCGTCATTCAATCGTTTTTTAATATCTCTAGGGCCTAAGGGTTTCACGGTCTCTAATATCTTATTCAACGCCCGTTAATATTCAATTTTTATATAGTCTTCATCTATCATGAATGTTTCATGGGAAGACGAGAACTCCAAGATAGAGTTTTCAGTCTATGGAAGATTTATTATACGTAGATTTTTGGGTCCACTTCTTTAAATCTAATTTCAGAATCTATTTGAAAAGCAAGTTGTAATCTTAGGTTTTACATATCCTTTCCTTAGGTCAACAGTCGATTCTGATAGCGAAAGTCAATGATACTGCTGAAAAGAATCATCGACGTATTTTGATCATTCATCAGATGTAGTTATTGATTTGCTGTTGCTTCTTTTTTCTTTAGGAAAATACGCAAATATAACAGAATAAATAAACATTTAAGTACTGTATATGTATTTGTAAACTAGACGTGTTTGTAGCTGTGATTTTGGCTATCTGGTATCATTCTACTTTTTGTTATTGGTGACTCTTTTGATAACAGCATCATTCTGTCTTTTTTTTTTTTTGTAAAACTGAGCGAAACGCCTTTGTCCATCTTTTGATAACAACTAACGTTTTGTTAGTGACTCTTATGATAACGACCAACGTTTGTTAGTGACTTGTTTGTTAAAACCTGCCGATACTATATCGTTGAAGGACTGGCTTGTCTGTTTTCTGAATGGTTGTTTGGGGGGTCAGCTTTGCCTCATACTTTACACTAGGAGGCATGATCCATCTGATGGTTGCGAGTACATCTGTTGGCTGAAGTTCCCACGTTGTGCTCTGAGGGGCACAGTGACATATCTTCGACTTTGCTTGTAACCGGTTCTTTCTGTCAGGGAGAGTTGATTTTGCATTGACCTCGTTTTCTATTCCTACTGGCTGTCCCGCTTGGTTTGTGGTTCAGCTTGGGCAGAATGATGGGTATAAGAGGGTTCACCAACTGGTAGGCGAGGCAGGCTTGTGGGGTTTGCTTGATATAAGAGGGTTCACCAATTGGTAGGTGAGGCAGGTTTGGGAAGATTGCTGGGTATAAGAGGGTTCAGCAACTGGTAGGCGAGGTAGGCTTGGGCAGATTGCTGGGTATAGCAGGGTTCACTAACTGGAAGGTGAGGCAGGCTTTGGCAAATTGCAGGATATAACAGGGTTCACCAACTGGTAGGGAGGTAGGTTTGGGCAGATTGCTAGATATAACACTTTCACCAACTGGTAGGCGAGGTAGATTTGGGCTGATTTCTGATCATATCAGGGTTCACCAACTGGTAGGTGAGGAAGGTTCAGGCAGGAGAGGCAGGAGGCCTTGCAAGTCTTGTAATCTTTTCATTGCTTCGTTAACCTCCCCCCCCCCCCCAATCGTACAACAGAAAGCGATGCAAAAGAGTGACTGTTAAAAACTGCTTTCTGAACGCCAGGAAAGAGAGAAACATTCTGTGAATTAAATTTTAAAAAAAACAGGGTGAAAGACAATCTAGAGTTATGGATCTCTGAGACAAAGACCCTTGTGAAGTAATTTTCTATAAATCTTCCTGTATCGCTTGAATCTCAAAACAGTTACAGGGAATCTAGAGCTATGGACCTCTAAGACAAAGACACCTGTGAAGTAATCTTCTATAAATCTTCCTGTATAGCTAGAATCTCTGCTGGACGCAAATACAACCTAGTGAAGACAGTCTACCCTGGCAGAAAGCGAAACCCGTCCTAAAACAAACAAAAAAAAAGTCAATCTCACATACAGTTTTCATTTAATTACACCTCAGCCAATGAGAATTGGGACAGACTTCCGGCAATAGGGAGTGTGGGAAGAGAACAACCAGGAATAAACAAAAAGAAAACTGGAAATTACAAGGAAGCGGGCCTACTTGTGAAATCTACGAGAGAATTGTCTGGGAAATCTTCTTCTTTTTTTTTTTCAATCTGAAAAAAAAAAAAAATCGAAGAGAAGGAAAGAGAGATGGAGTGGATGGACGGGCATAACAACAGATCTGCGTAGTTTGTTTGTCTTAGTTGTCTGTGCGTTTGTTCATGCAGGAAATGATGGCGGAGTCGTGCATGAGTCTAGCGGCAAGATTTAAATCCCTACTCACGGAGCGCATAAAGAGGATTTTTTAAAAGGTATTTTCTTATTGACTGAGATTTTTGAAAAAAAACGAGAAGTAATTTTAAAAAAAAAGGTTCTACGCTTCCAATCGATCTATTTTAATAGATCAATTGTTTGCTTGTAGTTTTCAATTTTATGGTTGAGAATTAACTAAATATTTTGGTTTTTCAAAAATTAACTCTAGATCTGTCTTAATGTTGCTTCATTCTCCTTAGGAGTATCGGCATACAGCTGTCTCTGAGGAGAAGAGAAAAGGATGGAAGGAGAGATAAATAGAAACGTGGAAACAATGAAGGAAAGAACTCTTTCAAGTATGATGCTAAGAGAAGAGGTTTCGTAACTGTTAATTCAAGCCAGTGATGAAAACAGAAGTTTAAGCTATGAGAATGCAAAGCTTTAAGATATCAAAATGCAAAAAAGTAAGATATCAGAAAGCAAAACTTTATAGCATATCAGAGTGAACAACTTTAAGATATCAGAAAGCAAAACTTCATAGCATATCAGAGTGAACAACTTTATGATATCAGAAAGCAAAACTTTATAGTATATCAGAGTGAACAACTTTAAGATATCAGAAAGCAAAACTTTATAGTATATCAGATTGAACAACTTTAAGATATCAGAAAGCAAAACTTTAAGCTATGAGGAAGCAAAACTTTAAGATTGAGAAAATAAAACTCTTAGCTATAATAAAATTAAACTCTAAACTATGAAAAAAGAATCTGTTGGCAAAAGAATTTTTTTTTTTGTTTTGCAGGAAAGTGGCCTTGGGACAAATAAGTCTAGAAGGACGAAGAAAGAAAGAAAGAAATGTAGAGAACATCCAAAATATCTCTGAAAAAGTTTCACAAACTCGGAGGCACTACAGATAAAACAAAGACACTACAGATAAAACAAAGACACTACAGATAAAACAAAGACACTACAGATAAAACAAAGACACTACAGAAAAATCTAAGACACTACAGATAAATCTAAGACACTACAGATAAATCTGAGACACTACAGAAAAATCAAAGACACTACAAATAAAACAAAGACGCTACGGATAAATCTAAGACACTACAGATAAAACAAAGACACCACAGATAAATCTAAGACACTACAGAAAAATCAAAGAAACTACAGATAAATCTAAGATTCTACAGAAAAATCAAAGAAACTACAGATAAATCTAAGATACTACAGATAAATTAAAAAAAACAGATACATCCTTATTTGCTGCGCTCCTCTGCAACACTAATATAGATATGTTAAAAAAATATAGAACATACAGTAGCAAACGTTTACACTATATAGCTCTAGCACATCCCATTGCTACTAGTGAATTTTACCAGTATTTCTTTGACTCAAAAAACATTAGACATAGTCGCTTATGCTCTTTTCTTTTCTTTTCTTAAAACTTGCATTGTGGACTCCTAATATCATGTTGTTACTGCTACGTGCGCTGCCTCGGGCCATAGTTCCAGCTTGCTTGTGTAGCAGCGAGCGTTCATAATTTCAGCAAAATATTCGATACTGGGTGAAGGAAATTTGAACATTAGTATTCCTTTTATAGAATGCCTGAGGAATTTTCATGCTGTCGCAAAAAAGGGGGGTCTTAAATCCTGTAATTATTCGTTTGTATTCGATAGGTAATGTCGGAAATTAAAGATGAATGCAGTCTGTATAACTTATTCACACTGACACTAAATAGTGGTCTTTGTTCTGTGCTTGGAAGTGAAGGATTACGGTGGTGGATCTTGTAAGAAAGTAGGAAGCTGTATCAAAGTGAAGTGATTTCATAATGCACTCGACGTGGGATATATCCCGCACTTGTCATTCATTATTGAGGATAGAAGCGTTATCAAGACTGAGTGGAGGACACCTGCGGGTTGGCGTACAGGAGAGAGTCAAGTGAGGGCTCCACACAGAAGGAGCAATACTCGGGCAACCACGGCGCCCTCTCCGGGCCAGAGCATGTACCAGCTGTCTGATCCATGGATTCTTATTGTTAAAGGTAAGTTAGTAACATTTTGGTTAAACAACTGCTGCTAAGGTCTGAATATTTGTGGCTGCACCCTGATCACACACAAATGTGAAAGAAACATTTTTTTTTTAAATTAAGCATCCTTTGATCATCTTCTTGAAGAAAGTTCTGCATGAAATTAAAATAAGATATATTTCTTTATATGAACTTTTACGAAAGTGAAATCATTTGTAAGTGTCTATAATCTCTTTCCTGGATATTTCTTAGCTTCTGAACCGATGAAACGCAAGTGAACTTTTGTTCCTTTTAGGTAGAAACGGTATATAGTGTTAGGCAGGACATTTCCTCATCCTCCACCTGTTTGTACTCCTGAGAGTGATGTGGCCAGTTTCACGCCTGGCGGTCCTTCCTCTCCCCCCACTCCAATAGAAGACAGGCGGCCATTTCTACAGTTGGGTTGACTGGAATATCTTCTAGCATGATCGCCGACTGAAGATGAGCACATCAGCCACCAACACTCCAACATCTAATAACCTGCTACAAAACGATCTTTGAAGAGGCTGGGTGTTCATTAAAATAGTCAGCTATGAACGGATAACAAGAACAGCACACACTGAATACTTCAAGAATTGTATTGGTTTTGTTTTGTTTTGTTTTTGCTGAATCTGATCAGCTCCGTAAGGAAAGATCATTTCAGCCAGTGGTTTCAAACCCACGGCTTCGAGAAGGTTCATGTGCCAGTCCGTGTAGAAAGTCATTACTGTAAATCACAAAAATGTTTTAGTTTTACAATCTATGATCAACATATGCCTGTGAGACCTGAACACTTAACAAAACAGCTGAGAAACACATAAATGCCTTTGAACGTAAATGCTACAGAAGAGTCCTTCAAATATCATGGACACAAAAAAAGAAGAAATATGTCCATACTATAAGAACTTAATATTGAAGAAGGTTGGCTAATATGGAAGATTAAACAGAGAAAACTTAGATATTTTGAACATATTAAACGTTATGAGAATTTAGAGAAGACCGTCTTGGAAGAGTACATAATGGGAAAAAGAAAGAAAGGAAGACCAAGGCAAAGATGGCTACAAGACATTGTTGATGAACTGCGATGGACGCATCAGCAGCAGGCCATCTTGCTGACAACCGAGAGGCCTACAGGAGAACTGTTAGGGAGGCAAAGTTTCGCAAGGGACATGCAAGTGACTGACTGGCTGGCGAGCAGAAGAATTACTGTTGACTTCAGTGCCCTCACGATCTGAAAAAACGGAAAGATAGGAATCACTTATATAAGAAGCAGCAGATAAAATAAATATGGCAAATGAAAATCACATCCACATTAAGATGTGGAATCCAGCACACACAACGATTACCACTTTAAAAGTTTTTTGTTGAAATTTGTGTGCAGTTTAGATTTCATATTTCAAAACTCCTCTGATTAAATTGGAAGAAATCCCCAAAATGTGATAGAGCTGAGAACTCGCTAGGTAAACTTTCAGACAGCAGTGATAAGTTAGAATATACTCTTTAAAAAAAAATAAGTTCAGAAAGCAATGTTAACCCTAGAAGATACTCTTGAAAAGTTTCAGAAAGCATTGCTACGCCTGGAAGATAATGTTAGTTTAAAAAGCACCAAAATAATGTTGAAAACAATTTTAGATAGCAGTGTCAAACCTAGATGATAATGTAAAAAAAAAAGTTCATAAAATAATGCTAAGCCTAGGAGATAATGTTGAAATAGTTTAGAAGGCGATGCTACACCTGGAGGATAACCTAGAACGCCTAGAAAAGTCCTTTCTGTTTTTTATATGTTCACTATATTTTTAAAACAACACAGGAAGCAATTTTGTTCATTTCAATTATTCACGTCCCAGTTACACCTCTCCTATTGTATGGGCTCCATTGATCAAGTCCAGTCTCTTATTTCAGTAAAATAACGATAACTCCTCATTTTTATCGTAACAGAAACATGAAACTTCACAGAAAAAAACTAGTTAAGACTTCGAAAATTCCCACATCCATAGCCTTGTTTAAATGAAACCATTTACCATGCGGGGTCTTGATTTTGTACTAAACTCGAAGTAACAAAGTGAAAAATGTCATTACCCAGATTGATAAATGTATGGTACCGAAGAAGAAAAAAGAAGAAGAAGAAGAAGAAGGAGGAGGAGGAGGGGGATGAAGGAGAGAAAGAAGTTCTGAGGTTCAAAAGCGACAAAGACACATTAGAAAACTAGAAGAACAACGATGACAGAGACAGGAAAGAAAACCGCCGGTCAACAGCTAACCAAATATTACGTCTTACACATCGAGATAGCAAACAATATTGTAACGTTTACATAATGGGCTACGGCAAGTATGGACACAATGTTAATAGGACTGTTCAGTCAATGATAAATATAAAGTTATAGTTCAGACACTGATGAACATAAAGTTAATAGCAAATAACATGAGGGGGGGGGGCAGCCGTAAAATCGCGGGATTAGAGAGCTGAAAAAAAAAACCCCAAACCTTTACAAGCGCAAGATCAATACACTCATCACTTGAAGAATGCCTTGGTGGGAATAATGAACGCACAAGGAGACGAAAAAAAGTCCAGCCAAGTAATTATAACCTGACATTGCGCAAGCGAGCTTACTGAGCTTAACGCATACAGAAAGTTGAAAAATTGCATTTCAGTTTTGCAATCCAAGATTTCTAAACTCATCTTTGGTGAAGCAGTTGACCCGGACTGTGACAATTTCATAAATGCTTAAGTGTGAGGCAGATATTATACGTGCTTCCGATACAAGATTTGGGGATGATTTTTTCATCGTTAAAAAATGGGGAAGGGAGGAGTCCCATTTCTTCTATACGGAAAGTGTAAATTTCTTTTTTGTACTTCACAACCATCACATGGGGTTCCATTTTTCTTTCTATTTCCTAATGCGTCGTCAGTTCTGACTATGTCTCTGATGGCCAGCGTCATGCGTATACGTCTTTCTTTCTGTAGATCCGTGAGATGTTAGGGAGCCATTTTGGGTGACCAGTGATGCCTCTGGCTAGATTCGATCCATCACCTTTTCTATGAGAAAAGAGTACACCAACTGGTTTGCTCCTCGGGAAATCCTTTTCCGTTGACATCCTATACATAATTTTAATATTTTAAGTTAGCATTGCAGATTTCCCTGGGGTGTTTCTGCAGAACCACGGCCAGAGAGGGAGTGTGCGCCCTCGTCTCCTCAAGCACTTATTATTTGTGCATCAATCCCTTTTTGTTGAGTTTCTCATGCTAATAAGAGCTGTAGAAGGTGGGAATTTCCTTGTTTGACTTCGATTGTCCTGGCTCTGTGGTCTAGATCAGGCGGCAGCGGGGGGTTACGCCAGAATAATTATTTACACTGAACGTAACGAGCGAAGACGACGGGGAATGTAACAATTTGTGTTACAAGAATAATATTTGTTGTAGAACGTGTAAGCGAATGTTCTGTCTGTTTCTCTATCTCTCTCTCTCTCTCTCTCTCTCTCTCTCTCTGTGTCTTTGTGTTGTGTGTGTGTAAGAGAGATCGAGCGAGAGAGAGAGAGAGAACGAAAAGGAGCAAGGGAAGGACTCTAAACTGTGCGAGCTTTAGTAAACTAACAAAGGCGTGTGTATTTTCCATGACTTCTTGTTAAAGAAATAATCATTACAGGTTTATAGTTTACTTCTCACAGAAAATTAAACAACACAAATACAATGTTCAGTTTATCACAGTGAAAATTTATAACTTGTTTCCCCTCTGCCTAGGAAAATGCGCCCTTTTGTCAATACACTTACACAGGGATATTTTTTTTTAACTGCGTGTGCAAAAACCTTCAACTGAACGTACCATGGACAGCGAGAAAATCGAATGAGGATGTTCCAAAAGAAGCACAAGAAAAAAATGAAAATTATAACGAAGATCAGAAACCGACAATCCAAATTTGTGGGGGTATACTTAGAGGAGAAATGAGCTAGAGCACCTAATGACAACAGGGAAGATCGAAGGCAGAAGAGACAGCGGTAATCAAAGAAAAAAAATGTTTGATAGTTTGGCATCCTGGCACGGGAAATGCTCAGTGACAAATCATTTGAGATGCACAAGGGACCGAGGGTTGTGGAAGGACATGATATTCTACGCTTATCGACAGGGACCTTGAGTGAGAGAGAGGGGGAGAGAGAGAGAGAGAGGGAGAGAGAGAGGTGTGTGCAAAGCGAGGCAGTGACACTGTCAGTGGGTCATAGTATTTCTTAATCTGATACAGGTCAGTGGTGAAACGTTGATTTACCACCAGCACAGTCAAATCTTGCAAAATGTTGATTCTGTTCTGTTTTAATGATGAACTGGTCTCTAAGTGTGGCGAACGAATCATTTCAAAGAACAGGAAATTTGTCCACGCCAAAGTCGGAAACCTTCAGATGGTGATGTTCTTTAGATGGTGAAACGCTGAAATACAATAATGAAATTAATGTCAAAATTTCATGGATTTCACTTGGCCAGCTTGTGGCCCAAATTAAGACATTACTTGCAGTGGTTCTTAACCTTCATTTTTGGTCATGGACCCCTCTTTCCTGACTGAAACCAGCTGTGGGCCCCTCATTAAAAGTAAAGCAATAAATAGAATCCAGATAATTCTGAGATTCTTTTAAATTGAACAAATCCATTTACTGGCCCATGGACCCTCAAAAATCCTTCCAGGACCCCCTGAGGATCCATTGAAACCAGGATAAAAACCGTTGCCTTATTGAATAGTCTTTTGGCGTGTTATGAATTGCACTGGATAAAAAGCGTTAGTGCAAATGCGCAATTCTTTTGTTTTTAGAAGATTTGCCAAAACTAGAAATTTTGTTAGAAACAAAAACGTGTTCTTCGTACCACTAAATTAACCACGTGTTATAACTGTGGGGTGTGAGACATGTGCTTTATGCTAGAACATATACTTGCTGATCATCAAATTACAGTTCCTTCATAATTCATCATCATTCATTTGCATGTCCCTTGTGGAACTTTGCCGCCCTAACAGCACTCCTGTAGGCCTCTCGGTTGTGAGCAAGATGCCCTGCTGCTGATGTATCCATCTGCAGATCATCTACGATGCTTGCAGCCATCTTCGCCTTGGTCTTCCTATCTTTCTTTTTTCCCATTATGTACCCTTCCAAGACGGTCTGCTCTCTAGATTATCATGTGTCCAAAATATTTAACTTTTCTCTGTTTAATCCTCTTTACTAGCCAGCCTTCTTCAATATTAAGTTCTTGTAGTATGGATATATTTGTTCTTTTTTGTGTCCATGATATTTAGAGAACTTTTCTGTAGCATTTACATTCAAATGCATTTATGTGTTTCTCAGCTGTTTTGTTAAGTATCCAGGTCTCACAGGCATATGTTGCGATGGGAAAGATGCATGCCCTTAAAAATCTTATTTTTATGGTTCTGTCTGTTCCTCTCCACATATTCTTTAGTTGTTTTACTTTCTGAAGAGCGATAGATGTCCTCCTTTTAATTTCCCTCATTGTATCTCCATTATTAGTTAGTAGTGATCCAAGATATTCAAAACTCTCCACTTCTTCCAGTTTTTCCTCATTGATATATATTTTAGCTGCCTTGTTAGTTGTGTCAGTTGTGATCAATTTAGTTTTCTTCGCAGTAAGATAGAGGTTTTGCTCTTCGCTGTTCTTACTGACTGAAATAATTAATTTTTCCATTCATTTTTGTGTTGTGGACAGTAATACTGTGCGGAAGATGAGGATGATGGAAATGACGATGGATAAAAACTGCTGCCATACGGCAGTGACAAAGCATGTAACATGAAACCTTTCTGGGCACGCAGTCCATGCCATAAGGAAAAACATTCTACCACAAGGAAGTTGCAAGAAATTACTACTTACAAATTCTGGAATGTGTAACATCTCCAGAATAACAAATCATCTTCCAAGAATAGGAAAAACACAACAGTACACTCTGGTCCTTACAAGGACTCTACTACACAATTCCTACATAATAATACAGAAAACCTTTCCCTAAAAAGGACAGAAAAAGCTTTATTACACCCGAACTAAGACATGACAGATCTTACTTAAAACTGCTACTGACTGCTACAAATACTCTCACAAGAATCATCATGACAAAAATTAGCCGGTCTCTGCTCGATGGGTCCCGAAACTTCTTGGAGCTGATCACAAACGACAGCGTCT
Source organism: Achatina immaculata (assembly GCA_009760885.1). NCBI lineage: Eukaryota > Metazoa > Mollusca > Gastropoda > Stylommatophora > Achatinidae > Lissachatina > Lissachatina immaculata. The sequence continues at coordinate 8,893,104 of CM019717.1, forward strand.
CATCGTGTCAAGAGACAATCTTGGCCATTTTTCTGCAGATCCTGAAAAGTTTCTTCAGCAATTTCTGACTATGGATGAGACTTGGGTTCATCATTTTTAACCAGAAGTCAAAGAACAGTCAAAGCTGTGGAAAGCAAGGGTGGTTCTGTCTGCAGGCAAAGTGATGACTTCTATCTTTTGTGATTCAGAAGGTGTGCTATTGGTAGATTATCTTCAAAATAGCAGAACGGTCACCAGGGCCTATTGCGTTAATCTTGTGAAGCAACTGCGGGTCAAATTGAAAGAAAAGCGTAGAGGGAAATTGACGAGAGGAGTCATCTTTCAGCAAGACAATGCTCCAGTCGGCGGTGGCAGTGGCTGCCATTCATGAATGCGGCTTCCAGCTTCTTGAACATCCTCCTTATTCCACAGATGTAGCCCTTTCGGAATATTACCTGTTTACCAAACTAAAAAAGGAGCTCAGTGGTTGCAAAATTGCTTCAGATGATGACGTCATCCACCTTCTACTGACACAAGATGCTAACTTTTACAAAGAAGGAATCCGTATGCCCCAGGATCGCTGGACTAAGTGCATAAACTTGCAAGGGGGCTATGTTGAGGAATAACTCAAACAAGTTGTCCACAAATAATCCGTTGTGCCTTATGCCGAGAACTTTTCAATCACCCCTCGTACCTTACACAAACATCTCGTGAGGCTACCAGTCTGTTACTACTATTTGTCTGCTGTTTAAACAAACAGACATCCTACTACAAATCCCACGTGAACCTTACATACCAGTCAAGAGTCCCTGCAGATGCTTAACTTTCTTCTCACATGCAACATGAGCTGAGTGAAAACAAAAATCACTATTAAACCAAGGGACTGAACAAACTACCCTAACTTGTACGATTAATTATTTCCCTTGTACTACAAAAAATCGATCATTAATGATTTCAGCCTATACTATTACAGGAAGAATTAGACTTACCTGGAGAAGAGAAATTATGACAGTGCTCAGAGACAAGGGATGTACATAGGAGGAAGCAGAGAATAATTCCAAGAACAGGGATGACTGGAGAGCCTTTATCCGAGGCCTATGCTCTCAAGGGAGTGAAAGGCGATGATGATGACGATGATGATGATGATGATTGCATCTTTCTTAACATGTTTCCTGCTTAACATGGTACTCACTGAGGAAGTGTGTCAGCTGCAGTGTTACCCTATCTTGCTGCCGGAGGAAATCAATCTGTGTTTATTTTGGAACTGTTGGAACTTCCACGTTAATTACGAATCTAATAACAAAAGGAAAAGAGCTTCCTGATTCTATTTATATCTGGTCATTCATTCATTCATTTGCATATCCCTTGCGGAACTTTGCCTCCCAAACAGCACTCCTGTAGGCCAAGATGGCTCTGGTAGACGTTGGAATTAGCAGGTGTGACCTTGTTCTGTGTTTAGGTTGGTAGAAATCCAACGTAGCAGTAATCTTACTCGCTTATCTTTGTCTTAATCTTAGGAGCTAGATTTCAGACCAGGGATAAAGAATAAAGGATCACCGCGTAGTATCGGTATGAATTCATTCATTCATTCATTCATTTGCATGTCCCTTGAGGAACTTTGCCTCCCAAACAGCACTCCTGTAGGGCTCTCGGTTGTGAGCAAGATGCCCTGCTGTTGCTGCATCCATTTGCGGATCGTCAACGATGTCTTGCAGCCATCTTCGTTTTGGTCTTCCTCTCTTTCTTTTTCCCATTATGTATCCTTCCAAAACGGTCTTCTCTAAATTATCATGACGTTTAATGTGTCCAAAATATTTAAGTTGTCTCTCTTTAGTCCTCTTTGCTAGCCAGCTTTCTTCAATATTAAACTCTTGTAGTATAGATATATTTGTTCTTTTTTTTTTTGTGTCCACGATATTTAGAGAACTCTTCTGTAGCATTTACATTCAAAGGCACTGATATGTTTCTCAGCTATTTTGTTAAGTGTCCAGGTCTCACAGGCTTATGTTGCGATGGGAAAGACGCATGCCCTTAAAAATCTTATTTTTGAGGTTCTGTCTGCTCCTCTCCACAGATTCTTTATTTGTTTTACTTTCTGAAGAGCGATATATGTCCTCCGCTTAATTTCCCTCATTGTATCTCCATTATTAGTTAGTAGTGATCCAAGATATTCAAAACTCTCCACTTCTTCCAGTTTTTCCTCATTGATACATATTTCAACTGCCTTGTTTGTTGTGTCAGTTGTCATCAATTTAGTTTTCTTTGCATTAAGATAGAGGTTCTGCTCTTCGCTGTTCTTATGTACCGACATAATTATTTTTTTCCATTCCTTTTTGTGTTTTGGACAGTAATACTGTGTCATCAGCATATCTAATCTCTGTATGAGTACGTGAAGGAATATTTCTTGTCGTTGTAGCAAAAAAAAAAAAAAAACACGGAGGGCATTAGCAAACATAAAAAGGTGATAGAACTCTTACATAATAATATAAATTAAACATCGTACAATGAAAGCTGTAACGATAGTAAAGTGGCAAAACCTATCTACTGTGGTCTACACTGCATCTATAAGTAGGTAACGTTATGCATCAGGCTGGCTTTGGCTGCACAAGAGTCAGTTGTTCGTTCAGAAGCTGAAAATGACACAGAATGTGATAGCAACCATACGGCATCAAATCATAGCAATTAGTTGTGGGAAAAAGAAAGAGAGGAAGACCAAGGCGAAAATGGCTGTATGACATCGCTGATGATCTCCGAATGGACGCATCAGCAGTAGGGCACCTTGCTTACAATCGATAGACCTACAGGTGAGCTGTTAGGAAGGCAAAGTTCTGCAAGGGACATGCAAACGACTGACTGACCCTCTGTGAAAAATGGCATGTCGGTTCATACTTGTGTATATATATATATTTTTTTGCTTTAATCCTTTTTCCCCTAGTCTTTATGAACCGATAGTTGTGTCCTCTGTGTGTGTGTGTGTATGTGTCCTCTAGTGTACCTCATCTTGCAGGCAGACTTTTTCCAATATGTCATCGTAAAATGAATTCGTGACACCATGTTTGTGCCTTCTGCCTTCTGACTTCATCTCTCCCTTTGGTTAACTGTGACTCCTGCAAGATCTGTCTCAAGTCGTTTATTGGAATATACACAGCTAATATCTCTATCTCAAGAGGTATCTCCTCATCTGAGTACAGGTGAGCAAGCATGGAAAGAGGACAGGTCCTCTCAAGAGGTATTATCCAATTTCAGAGGTATTTCGCCTAACACATTTGTGTCGAGTATCCATTTATACAGTTGGGTTGGCTCAGGTCTGCAGTAGTTTAGAACCCACTACGTTCACGTAGGAGGCCAGTCTTCTACGTCTTTGCTGCTCCTCACTCGGTGCCTAATACTTATTCTCTGACTATAGAACTACTCATACGCCTGTAGTGACAAATCGCCTACTTCATTATGGCTTTGTAGCAAAACATAAAGTGCAATTTTTGGCTAGCATTTGGCTATTGTTCAGCAGTGCTATACTTCTTGGCAACATATCATTTGCTTCTGATAGAGGTGCATTCTTTGGCAAATACAACGAGACAAGTACTCCGGGAAAAGTTAACTGGAAGTTTTCAAGAAAGATTTACTTGACAAGAAAGGGAAGAAAGATCGGATCCAACGAGTGAAAATAATTAGTAAACAGGTTATTTCGTTTTTGGCCAAAACATATATTACGCGTTGATCAACAGTTCTAAATTCTTGTATAATCCATAATTGCCCTTGGAACGAGAGATTATTGCTGTGATAATGACCAAGGCGAAAATAATAATGCTAATTTGTGCAAGTAGCACTTCTTTTTTTCACAATACTGTTTAAAAAATCATCAATAAATGGCAAAAGTTAAAAAATATTATTATACGGGATAGCGCAACTATAAATGTTTGACGCTACTTGGCCATTCCATTAACATATTCCTCTCAAAAACGATTAAAACTAGCGAAGCCTTCACAAACCAAACTTAGCAAGGTGCTGTAGTCAAAACGGCTTTGATTTGTTGAAGGAGCGATTCGGCGAACTCCATAAATCTTAACAGCCGGTGCTGGGGGATCGGCTAAATGACAACGCAGAGAAAGATCGCGCTGTTTTACCACGATTTAATCACGTACTTGAGCACAGGATTAGCGCAGCTAGTAGTCCACTGTCTTCTAAATAAAGGTGACAGTTTGCTGGTGACAAGTTACCACTCTCGGCTTAGAAAAAAAAAACTGTAACCTGACACACATGTGTCAAATAAACTGCCCCTGAATTGCGATATCTACCTGTAGGACGAGGCACACCAAGGACACATAAATATGGCTGTCAGTAAATTAAGAAATAAGCAAATGTTCACTTAAGTATCAGGTCCCTCCCCCACCCACCCCGCCCGAACTTATAATACAAATCAAGTTAGGGAAAGGGCACATAAATTTTTGAAACATGTCTTTAAATTTAACCAGTGTATGAGGCAGTTTTCCCGTGCTTTCGCTGAGATCACGTGAACAGTGTCTCGCTCGTGATACCAAAGTATCGGCATTCTTCGTCGATCTGTGTATTAAATTTTAATGCAAGAATTATCACGGAGAAACTTTCAGCATTAAGAAAAAAAACTGTCTATTGTATCTAATATCAGAATCGACTGCTCAGGCGTTTCTCAAAGTTTTGGGAGTAGCATGGGCAAATCTGCTTTTGCATCTCTGTGCTGGAGAGTGCTGTCATAATCGCGACGAACTGGCGTAATAATGACAGTTTGCAAAGTGACATGTGTAACGAAAGAAAATAAATAGGAATGATAACGGAGTTAAGAGATACCTTAAATATCTTTTTTATACGAATAAAATCGCTGAACCTGAAGAATCCATTTTGTTCCCTTTAACACTGAAAGGTAAATGACAAGACAAGGCAAGATAAGATAACCGAATGATACCAGTTTGGAAAGTCTGTATTATGCTGTGGCTGTTTTAAGAGAATATGCGTTAATTGTTAAAACGTTTTAAACTAAAGTATGAAATAATTTTGCCCTTCTCTAATTTTAAGGGCTATTTGAAAAGTAGAAGAGTTAAAAAACATCTATTTTCCTGATGTTCTTCTTTCCTGTTTTTCTTAAATCTCCCTGGAAGTGCGAGCTAGTGTTCGTCGCGGTCAGTGCTGTGGAGATATTGAAGCACAGCATCTGGAAGTGCGAGCTAGTGCTCGTCGCGGTCGGTGCTGTGGAGATATTGAAGCACAGCATCTGGAAGTGCGAGCTAGTGCTCGTCGCGGTCGGTGCTGTGGAGATATTGAAGCACAGCATCTGGAAGTGCGAGCTAGTGCTCGTCGCGGTCGATGCTGTCTAGATGTTGAAACACAGCATCTGGAAGTGCGAGCTAGTGCTCGTCGCGGTCGGTGCTGTGGAGATGTTGAAGCACAGCATCGTGTCGAACTGGGATGGATTATGGCAGCTATTTTTTTTCAGTCCCTGAGTAGAGCTAAAAGTCAGGAGGAATGCAATACTTCTTTAGCAGACTCCACCACCATGGTGACTATGGTGATTCATGCCCGTTAGCCAGGCTAGGCCTGTTACCAGGGGTACCAACTGAGAGATGGGGGCAGGGTCTTGGTCACCAGTGGCTCGCCAACCCTGACGCTAGCATGTCAGCTACGGGTCGCTGATTGCCGCGTCTTCGGCCTACTTCGTGATGCTAAAAGCACAAAAACATAGCACAGACATTTTGCTTCCTCGACATCAGTGTCTCGATACCATTTATAACTAGGTCCTTTCTACGTGATTGCTATTAACTGTGATATATTTCAGTAACCAGTCACTCCTTGTGCCAGTCAGCATACAAGTATGAGAACTGCTGAGTTGGAATGAACACTAAAAGTATCATCTGGAGGAAGGGGGAAAAAAATCCTTTCCCTTGCAGTGCTGGCTAACATAAACTCTTTAATTTTAACAATGATGCAGTCACACCCCCCCCCCACCCCACCCCCACTAAAATTTCTGACCAGAGAGAACTCGGTGATCAGACAAAGCCAACAGTCTGCCCCAAGCGCGGTCGTTACTAGACTTGTAAAGACGAGATAGTTAAGACGTGATTTGGGTTCTCGCCCCTTTGTCGCAAAGACCGCTCTCAAGAGGCTACCTAGCGTCTATTTCTGGGAACTAGCGATATTTTCCGAAGAGGATCATTCTGAGAGAAAATTATTTTCTTCATTGTCGTTATCATCTTTTTCGCCATCGTTTTTTTTTATACCAGAAGAACTCGCTTTTGTAATTTTTTTTTTTTTTTAGGAGTGACGAAAATGTGCCAAGTTATCGTATTTCATAACAGCGAAGTATGAATTCTGACATCTGATTCTGAGATATTAACCTGGTAAACATTTGAAAGCAACGGTGTTTGTATAATTAAAACAAGAAGCGTAATGTATATTTGAAACATGAAATTCAGAGATAATCTTTTTTTTTTTTTTTTGCTTTCATTTAACCATAATCCTCTTCTTTTCTTGATTTCATTTAGTCATAATTCTCTTTTTTTCTTTTTTCAGTAACCATAATCTTCTTTTCTTGTTTTCATTTAACCATAATTCTCTTATTTTCTTATTTTCGTGAACCATAATCATCTTCTTTTCTTCTTTTCGTTTAACCATAAATTTCTTCTTTTCTTCTTTTCCTTTTAGCCATAATACTATTTTCCCTTGATTGTAATTCGGTAGACCATCATTTAGAGCATACAGAAAATGTAATCCAGTTTCAGGCGGTTTGAAACTTTAGCTTCTGCCAAATGATATTCGCAGCTCAAGTTCTAAATTAAAATATTGCCGTGACCTCTATTTCCAAACCAACAGAGAGTTCCAGAAATACCCGGATGACCTTGGTGGAGCAACAACTGAGACGATTCGAAACAGAAGATGGAGTGACATAGAGAGAGATAACTGCCTACGCCTATCCGCATGGCATTTCTGATCTGATCTCTTTCCAGAACTAATTTTCCTAACTTTTATCATGTCATCTGCTCTTTTATCGTCTGTCTTTCATCAGAATAGAGCAACGTGTTCCAAAGTGGACGGTAACACCCTCCTGTATGGATAGTACCAGGGGCGGTGAAAGAAAAAGGGTCAGTAGAGTGGCAGCTGAAAAAAGGGGGCAGAAGGGGGGAAGGCGTTGAGGGGAAATGAAGCAGCAGACGGGGGACACTAATATCTTCCTTCTTAGCGCTTTTCCACCTGATACTGAGAAACTCGTGTCACACAACATGGAAGCTCACTCATCACATTAAAGGCTGAGAAAATAATGCAGTAGGCGAGTTAAATGTACTCCCTCATATTGTTAAATAAACTGGTTTGTTTGCTGAAGTTTTTATTGTGTAATGCATTGTAACAGAATCTGTTAGATTTTTTTGTGTGAAACCCTGCCGTTGTTGTAAAAAAAAAAATTGTAGACCACAACTCACCTGTTTATGTGAGCACGGGGACAGAGTTATCTCCGTGTTCCGGTTGTCGCGGGATAACATATGACGGGATGTATGAATGAGTTCAGTTCTGTTCTACGAGGGTAGATGTTATTGAGAAAGGAGTTATGTTTGGAATGTTGTAGAGAAAAGTTGTGTGTTGGTTTTGCTCTGGAAGGTTTGTTAGGACGGTTGTTTGTAATGTAATTTTTTTTTTTTGGTGGACTGTCCTTTTTAGGACAAATTGTTGGTATGTAGTTTTTGTAAATGGATTTGTCCTTTTTAGAACAAAACGTATGTTAGAGTTGTTCTGGGACGTCTTCGAGGATGGTTGATTTTGTAGTGTAGTCATTGGTTGCTTGTCCTTCTTAAGACAAAACCGTGTGTTAGAGTGGCTTTGTAGTTGTAAGCTGATTCGTCCCTTTAGACACGGAATGGTTTCGTGTATAAGGTATGTTGGAGTTTTTGAGAATATGATGTATATAGTATGTTTTGATGTTGTATGTTGGTGTGAAAGTCCCATGGCGGTGTTAATCGCCCGGACAGCTTTTCTGTTCTTATTGTAATTTTTCCATCAGGTTACGCTCCATATCCATTTACAACACTCGTTATAAATGGGATTTCATCAGTAAATTTTTGTTGATTTCAGCAACTGCTGGATTCTGTGGTCTTTGGATTCATGTTGAGTGATGCTGAGTGAGTTGATCACATGTAACTGGTCATGTTCATGTACGGATTTGTAGTGGTTGTTTGTCCTGGGTGTTATTGTTACATGTTATATTACAATGTAACGTCTGTTGTGTCACTGGTGTAGCAGTCCAGTCAAATGTCTGCTCTATAATTAGTGACGTTTGTAAAAATGAATGAAGAATATTCAATTCAGTACTTCAAGTCAGTTAACTGCGCGCACACGCACACATACTAGCACAGTTCAGTACTTCAAGTCAGTTAACTGCGCGCACACGCATACATACTAGCACAGTTCAGTACTTCAAGTCAGTTAACCGCACACACACACATACTAGCACAGTTCAGTACTTCAAGTCAGTTAACCACACACACACACATACTAGCACAGTTCAGTACTTCAAGTCAGTTAGCCACACACACACACACACACACATATTAGCACAATTCAGTACTTCAAGTCAGTTAACCGCACACACACACATACTAGCACAGTTCAGTACTTCAAGTCAGTCAACAGAACACACACACACATACTAGCACAGTTCAGTACTTCCAAGTCAGTTAACCGAGCGCACACACATACTAGCATAGTCCAGTACTTCAAGTCAGTTAACCCCACACATACACATACTAGCACAGTTCAGTACTTCAAGTCACTTAGCCACACACACACACACACACATAAATATTAGCACAATTCAGTACTTCAAGTCAGTTAACTGCACACACACACATACTAGCACAGTTCAGTACTTCAAGTCAGTTAACCGCACACACACACACACATTCTAGCATAGTAAAGTACTGTGTGTGGGCAAAACACGTGTGTAGTGTTTAGTAATAGTAAACCAATACGGTTTCCTGCCATATCCTAGTTTAATAGGTCATTGTACGAGTAGTACTTGGAAGGGGGGGGGGCGTTGAGAATGTGGCCTGGGAGAAGAGGGGGCGGTAGCCCTAACAAAACTTGAGAAACACTGGTACAGAGGAACATGCTTTGTTTTGATTTCATTTCACTGTGCGTTGTCTATATGGATTTTGTACATTTTTTTTTCTGGATGCTGTAATGTCGCTCGAATTTCCTCTTTTCTTCATTTAGTTAAAATCATTTTCTTCATTGCTTTCATTTAGCCATAATCTTCTTCTTCCTTGCTGTCATTTAATCAGAATCCTCTTATTTCCTTGTTTTCATTTAGCCATTATCCTCTTCTTTCGTACTTTGACATGGTTTTTAACACTAATCCTATCCATTTTTTAAAAAAAAATTCAACCTAATCAATTTTTTAATGATTTTGTTTAACTGGTTTTGTAGAGTGTTTTATGAATCTTGAAATGATGAAACAGAGAATAAGGGTAAAAAGAGACTGGCCTTGATTAACAAAGTTGGTTGTGGAAACTATGGTTCAAAAACTGATGTCGAAGAATCGTGCGTTGTATACTCTACATGACCTGAAAAATACATGATAAACTTATTAGAAGAGTCGCAGAACATGGGAGAAAGCTAATTAAAACCGCAGAGGAAAGGAAAACCTGTGGATATGAGAAGAAAAATAGCAGACAAGCTGACAATCACTGGGGAAGACTTGAGGGATTAAAGGCGGCAAGAGCAGTGGTTTAAAAAAAAAAAAACTGGCTGATCAAGTGCAGCAGGGAGAGAATGACAACCCTTCTGATTAGGATTACTAAGAGCCGCGCTAAAAGATAGGGAGCCATGCTGGCCAGCTCCTATCAGGATCACATCTAATGAAGGAATGAGTTTGGCTTTCAGTGTGCAACGGCCAGTCAGTCTTTTATGAGTCTTTGACTACTTATGCTTGTATCGATTTTATTTCTTTGAAGCAGAGATCTGCCTTCTTCTTCTTCTTCTTGTGTCTCTCTGGAGCTGTGAAAAGAGCGCTAGCCGATGCGGTTAAACTGCTGAAGCACAAGCACTCGTGTCGGATGGGGCGTGGGTTACGGCGACTATTTTTTTGCAAACCCGGACTGAAGCTAAAAAGAAGGAAAATGTGTGCAGTACTTCTTTAGCAGACTCCGCTACTCTGCGGACAGAAATGATCCTTGCTCTATCAGTCAGGCTCAGTTTGTTTTGGGAGGAGAGTGATAGAGAGAAAGAGGGAGACTAACGAAGAAGTTAAACAGGGTCTTGATCTGCTGAGGCCAGTAGTGAGTCACTGACCGCTTTTTCATGCTGCATCTTCCCCTTCCCCTCCCCCCCCACACACATAAACAAAAGCTCTCCACAACATAATATCTTTTGTGAAAATCCATAGTTCCTTTCCTTTTTTTTTAATAACCTTGTCTCTGCTCTCTGCTTTATTTACATCTTCTATTGTTATAAAATAAAGTTTCAGGTCGCCGACACATAACAACTACAAAATAATGCACCCATCTTAAATTTTACTTTTTCAGTGAATTTGAAATCCATAATTTATGGGGCTAAGATTTTATGAAACTCAAAACCAGCCTTTCCCAATCCCGACCCGCAGAACGTGTATAATATTTTTTTTTTATAATTCCATGGAAGCCTCTGCATTAAGGTATTTACCGCAGCTCCAGTCCATTCCCCCCCCCCCCCACTCAATCCTAGCTACCTCGTATCACCACTCCCCCCCCCCCCGCATTATAAAATAACAAACGCTAACAAAATCACTAGTGCAGATTTTTCCTTTAACTTTTATTCACAAAAGACCGCTACCACAAACAACAGGAATAATAAATGTACGAGTATAGGATCAGATTTGGCTTGCGGTGTATGGCATGTGCAACGGAACACAGTGTTGTACTGTCATTCATTCATTCATTTGCGTGTCCCTTGTGGAACTTTGCCTCCCTAACAGCACTCCTGTAGGCCTCTCGGTTGTGAGCAAGATGGTCTGCTGCTGATGCATCCATTTGAAGATCATCAACGATGTCTTGCAGCCATCTTCGTCTTGGTCTTCCTCTCTTTCTTTTTCCCATTATGTACCCTTCCAAGACTGTCTTCTCTAGATTATCATGACGTTTAATGTGTCCAAAATATTTCAGTTTTCTCTGTTTAATCCTCTTTACTAGCCAGCCTTCTTCAATATTAAGTTCTTGTAGTATGGATATATTTGTTCTTTTTTGTGTCCATGATATTTGAAGAACTCTTCTGTAGCATTTATGTGTTTCTCAGCTGTTTTGTTAAGTGCCCAGGTCTCACAAGCATATGTTGCGATGGGAAAGATGCATGCCCTTAAAAATTTTATTGTAAGACCTGGAAAACAGTCATAGACAAAGCACTTTTAGATATGAGAGAAAGAAAAATGACAACAGAATTGCCTAGGATTTGAACCACCAACTCTGCTAGGACGAGCGTCTAGCCATGAGAGAACAGCGCATTAATAAACTTAGCTATCTTGCGCTCAAGGATTTTTCTTTCTCTCACGTCTAGCAGTGTTTTGTTTATGATTTTTCCGAGTTCTAACCACATAATAAGAGATAGGTAGTCCCATAGCAAATGGTGTAGGGGATGAAGCTTTAGAGACCTCATTATGCTGGGCCATCAGTGTATGATGTAGGGTGGCCAGTTCCTTTCCTCGCTGCCTTTCCTTTCCAGGTTTTCTCTAGTACCCATTTTACGAGGCTGGATCGACCTCGGCGCCGTATTGGTTGGAAAAAAAAAATCCCGCTCAGCTGGGGATTCGAACCCTGAACCATTCGGTTGCTAGACGAGTGCTCTAACTACTATAGCCGGACACCAACCAATAATAACGTGTTGTATTACAGTACTGTGCGAAAGACTAGTTGTTTCTTATATGTAAAAAATGTGTATCTGATGGCGTATGAAAGAGCAGGGGTTTTCCCCGTTGTGTAGAACTAAAAGTGTCGTTTTAAGCAAGTCGTCTTACAAGCGGGTGTAGTTAAGCACCCTAGGGTTCAGCGAGAAGTACCTGGGAGAGTTTATTTTTTTCTGTCACGACCCCTGCAGGTCCGTCGCGGAAGCTTAGGAGTTCTAGGGAAGCAGGGTTGAGAAATCTTTCTCTGAACAATTCAGTTTTCATAAAATTATTTCACCTGGACATAGAAGAGGCCGCGTATTGTGCCGAGTTACTAGCTTTTCCGTCGCTGAAATAATTAAGGGCTGATAATTCTGTCTGTTCAACGGCCTCCCCTCGCGTGCCTGCGCCACATATTTGCCCACACAGTGCGGGAGTTACGTGTGGGTTTGTATATATCTGACTCTGTGAGTAATTTTATGTGTGTCATTGGACGGGAGGCGAATGAGGAGAAGTGGCGGGGAAGGCGGAGGGAGGGAGGAAGAGAGAGAGAGAGAGAGAGAGAGAGAGAGAGTGAGTGAATGAGTGAGAATCTGGGTTTAGCCTTTCTGCATAAAAAGAAGATAGGAATGGGTTCAGATCTCAACCAGCTCATTGTGTTTTTAATGAGTACACCTCCCTTCCCCCCCCCACCCCCCGTGTACAAGTTGACCGACATGTGCAGCAACAGGTGTGTTCTCAGCGTGTTGACAGACAGCAGTAGACTAACACACTTTGATACACAACACACACGCACACCATTTACACAAATGCGACGCTTTATCACGGCCCCTCTGAGAGGAATCTTGTGAAGTGGTGCACCATTATTATCGGGGCCCCTACCCTATTCCGAATTTTTCCGCTGGAGTCTTCCGGGGGCCCCTACCCCTCGGCTATCTTGGCTCCCCCGGGGTCCTGTTAGCCCTCTGAGGCCTCGGACAGCGCACTGGGTGTACCCCTTCACTTTCGGCTTCCCTTAGAGAACCAGCTGATCGAACTGAAGCTTGTAGTTATAGGAAACACAATGTGGCCAGAGTTAGTCTCGAAAACTGCAAAGCCGCGAACAAGCCTCGTTTTGTGTTTGCGAAAGACGTGACAGCAATGATAGCGTAAATCGGAATTTACTGGTAAATTACCGATAAAAAAAAAAAAAACGGGGGAAAACCCGAAACCCAACGAGGCCGTTGGTTACTGTAACTGGTTTATATTTCCAAAAACCGTAACCGCGGAATCGATTGGAGGATATCTGGCCAGAAGAATGACGATGCTCTTTCTCGTGGAGTAGAATCAGCCAGGATTGAGTTTGGTTCAGTATGTGAGGAAAAAATAGCAAATCTCGTCGAACTATAGTAAGAAAAGCTTCACACGATGTTTGTAAAATGTGTCTGACACAAAGAAAAGTATAAGGTACCAAATGTTGTACTGACAAAATCGGTTTTTCAGAAAGTTCTTTACGCAAGATGAAAGACAGCCATAGTTGTACTCGTTTCGAAAAATCCTAGCTCGATCACTGCCTGGTGGTTACCAACTGTCAGTAGATTAGACCTGGAAGAAGGCACTGTTATAGCGATGGGCGCAGAGTACTTCACGGGAACCTGGAGTTAAGATGAGCGGAGGAGAAAGCCTGTACTTCCTTACGCAATGATTTGTACTTGCTTACACAGTGACTTGTACTGGCTTACACAATGATTTGTACTGGCTTGCACAATGATTTGTACTGGCTTACACAGTGACTTGTACTGGCTTACACAATGATTTGTACTGGCTTACACAGTGACTTGTACTGGCTTACACAATGATTTGTACTGGCTTACACAATGATTTGTACTGGCTTACACAATGACTTGTACTGGCTTACACAGTGATTTGTACTGGCTTACACAATGATTTGTACTGGCTTACACAATGATTTGTACTGGCTTACACAATGACTTGTACTGGCTTACACAGTGACTTGTACTGGCTTACACAATGATTTGTACTGGCTTACACAATGATTTGTACTGGCTTACACAATGACTTGTACTGGCTTACACAATGATTTGTACTGGCTTGCACAATGATTTGTACTGGCTTACACAATGACTTGTACTGGCTTACACAATGACTTGTACTGGCTTATACAATGATTTGTACTGGCTTACACAATGATTTGTACTGGCTTACACAATGACTTGTACTGGCTTACACAATGATTTGTACTGACTTACACAATGATTTGTACTGGCTTACATAATGACTTGTACTGGCTTACACAAAATATCTCTCGGAGCTCTGCCTGAACGTATCTGACACAGGATTTCCCAAACTTTGTGCCGCAAAATTTTGGGTATTTGCCGTGAACTTTTTGTCACCTGAATAACACCTATTACTCCATTCAGTATCTGGTACGTTTTACTCAACCTTTTCTCAACCTCGTATTTGCGTGAGCAGGTACTTTCGGCACTGAACATTAGAAAATCACCTTCCAGGATACGTCTGTCGAACGTTGAAGTCAATCTTCAAGTTTCATGTTCATACATTAAACCCAAGATTGAAAAGATTTGGCAGGCTACATCAATCTCGAGAGTTGCGTTGTTTGAGCAGTTTTAGGATACATCAATCTCGAGAGTTGCGTTGTTGGAGCAGTTTTTATTTCAAAACTAGCTGAGTACCCGACGTTGTCCGGGTATTTATTTATCCCAAACACGAAAGTTGTATTTATTTCCACAACCTTCTAGACGGTTCTGCTAAGTTCTATTCATTTCTACAACTTTCTAGAACGTTCTACAGAGTCTAGACTGTTCTACAGAATTTTATTCGTTCTTTTCGACTTCACTTCGGCTTAATTGTCATCAGAACTGTCACCAATTAGCTTAGCGACCCCGAACACTATGGATTCGACACTAATCTCGGTCAATTTGGACATTTTATTTCCCACTCTCACTCCCAGCCCCCCCCCCCCCCCCATGCCGATGGAGGCTGAACGTGGACTTAAACGGCATCGGGAATGTCACTATTCATCTCTGTGACCCCTAAAACAATTGGAAGTTATGAAATACCAGAGATTAGATATGCTGATGACACAGTATTACTGTCCATAACACAAAAAGGAATGGAAAAACTAATTATGTCAGTCCGTAAGAACAGCGAAGAGCAAAACCTCTATCTTAATGCAAAGATAACTAAATTGATGACAACTGACAAAACTAACAAGGCAGCTGAAATATGTATCAATGAGGAAAAACTGAAGAAGTTGAGAGTTTTGAATATCTTGGATCACTACTAACTAATAATGGAGATAAAATGAGGGAAATTAAAAGGAGGACATCTTTCGCTCTTCAGAAAGTAAAACAACTAAAGAATATGTGGAGAGGAACAGACAGATCCACAAAAATAAGATTTTTAAGGGTATACACCTTTCCCATCGCAACATATGCCTGTGAGACCTGGATACTTAACAGCTGAGAAACACATAAATGCCTTTGAATGTAAATGCTACAGAAGAGTTCTTCTTATATCATGGACACAAAAAAGAACAACTATATCCATACTACAAGAACATAATATTGAAGAAGGCTGGCTAGTAAAGAGGATTAAAGAGAGAAAACTGAAATATTTTGGACACATTAAACGTTACGATAATCTAGAGAAGATCGTCTTGGAAGGGTACAGAATGGGAAAAAGAAAGAGAGGAAGACCAAGACGAAGATGGCTGCAAGACATCATTGATGATCTGCAAATGGATGCATCAGCAGCAGGTCATCTTGCTCACAACCGAGAGGCCTACATGAGTGCTGTTTGGGAGGCAAAGTTCCACAAGGGGCATGCAAATGAATAAATGAATGACCCCTAAAACTATGGATTCGACACTAATATCGATTATTTGTACCCGTCATCCTAACCTACCCCCAGCCCTAGCCCCCCCCCTCGTCCGATGGTCCCTTAACTTTGACTAAAACGCCATTGGGTGTGTCACTATTCATCTCAGCGATCTAAAAACTGTGGATTGGACACTAATATCGGTCGTTTTCGATTACTTGTAATTGTCCCCCCATCCCACCCCCACAGCTAGCCTCCCCCCCCCCCCATGTCGTTGGTGGCTGATCAGCCATTGTTTTGACGCTCTCTGTTATGAAATAAACACTTTGGCCATTTTCTAAATGAACGCTGGGGTGAACAACAGTAGGGTGTCTTTTGTGAATCAGAAATCTGCTACGTGTATCATGTTTCTCGTAATCAATGCCAACGGTTCGGCATATCTGCAGACATAACTTCATCGATTTGTGTGCGCTGACCTTTGTCCGTCACGGGCGACAATCCACAGCAGGCACAAATATCACGGGATTTTCTTCCCGTCGTTCAGTGGGGGTGCCGTTTGCATCGTTCGGTTTCGATCCCACCCCAAACACCCAGGCCCCCTTAGGGGTCATAAGATGATCTAACGCACACGGTGCAGTTTCCTACTGTAAGTCATATGTGTACCAAGTTTGGTTGAAATTGCTCTAGGCGTTCCATCGTGATGCTCTAACATACATACATACATACATACATACATACATACATACATACATACATACATACATACATACTACATACATACATACATACATACATACACACGTATATATATATATATATATATATATATATATATATATATATATATATATATAATCCTTATGGTTTTTTTTCATTTGTTGTGTACTTTATAATAAGTTCTGTAATAAGATAATAAATGAAGTTTCTTTGAAAATGCTAAAAATATGTTTTTAACCTCATAAGAGTCCAGCATTAAGAACACAGGTGTGCCGCGACATAAATTTGTGTTATCAGGTGTGTCGCAGTCTGAAAAGATTTTGGAGCCACTGCTCTATCAAGTACTCATAGCTAAAGTTACAAATATACGCAGGATATTCTGGTTTGTAAAGATAATACAGGCGGCGAATTTTTTCTATGTATACCGTTTGAGAATATAGATATAACGTGATTGACAAATCAAAGCTGTCTTTCTGTCGTTGATACTCCTGGGGCTAGCCTCATGTATCTATATTTCTTGGCAGGATAAATTGTGCAGTCTACGGGAGGTAATGCTTTGCGGCCCCGAGTTTATTTCCAGTGTAGCTGTCAGTGATCAGAGCTGGGGTTGGGCTTCTAGGCGAAGGAAGCAGAACTGCAGGAATCGCTCTGAAGTCTGGATAGCTTATCTTGCATGTGCAGTCAGGGGCGTGTACTAGATGAGGAGATACGGGTGTGCTCGCATTCAGCAGTGTCTCGTGCATAATCCCAAGATGGCAGTTTGTTGTTCTCGGAGCGCGACTTGCGGCATCTAATACTTTCATTAACTGTCGGATTCTGATTCGTGAAAATCTTGATCATTTACTTCTGTCTCTTCACATTAACGAACATTGATCTATATAACTAATAATGACTAGCTATTTACGTTCAAATGATCAGAGAATCCCAAAACAAGCTATCAAGTGGAACACAACAGGCCAAAGAAAAAGAGGCAGACCGCGTGAAACTCTGAAGAGGACATTGTTAAGAGAGGCCAAATTAACAGGCATAAAATCCCTTGATGATGTTGAAAGACTCGCCGAAGACAGGAAAATTTGGCGAACTACTTTGCGAGCCGTATGTGACGTTTAACGGCACGGGAAGGATATAAGATATAAGATTTACGTTCATATGCAATGTAGAAAAGCATGCACTGACACACTTTAGTGTCTTTGCTATCGTACTGTTAACGGAAGACTGAATGCGATTAATGATTTAAATGAGCCTGTGAAGTATTACTATTCAAGATAAAGAAAGTGAATAATAAAAAGTCCTCAGTGATGATTACTTTCGTAATAATTTGTGGAGAAAATAGAATCTCACTTTAACATCAACTAATAATGTTAACAAAAACTTTGTGAAAAAGGATAACACATGCTGAGTATTTTATAGGAGTAGACTCCCTCGAATTTACAACGAAAGCTGACCTGTGAACATTCTGTCGCTGTTAACTCAGTGGTCTATTCCAGCGAGCGTCAGCTTTTTTTTCCACATTGAAAGAGGATGAAATAATCACTTCAAACAGAAAAAAGCAAAATCGCTTTTCTTCCATCCTTCCTAAAACTTCAAGACAACGAAGTACTGCTACAAGTTAGTATTCGTTGATTCCAGCCAGTTTGTGTCATGATACAAACGGCGTATACCCTGAAATAACCAATATATATCGTGATATAACCTGTTTGTTTCTTGATTTAACCCGCATGTACCCTTATATAACCAGTACATACCCTGCTGTAGTCAGTATATGTCCTGATACAACCAGTTTATATAATGATATGACCAGTTTATAACCTGATACAACCAGTATATACCATGATATGACCAGTTTATACCCTTATGAAACCAGCAAATTATCTTAAAATGATCTTAAGGCTGATCTGAAGTGACCTGTGGTAAGTTTCTTTAATTCCCGGAGACGTGTCAAGTTGAACCGGATTCTCAGCACACTGTACTATCTTAAAGAACTTCGTTGGTAACTCTGTAGTATTACAAAAACCTCTTAATCGGAAGCACTTTTTGTAGAATGACATCGACAAACATGGTCCACTGGTCTTGGTGATAGTGTAGGCTGTTACAGTGATTCTCGGTTGAGAACTTACATAATTTTGTTTGTCACAACCAATACCGGTCTTCCTTAGCCAAATCACTAAGATGCCCTTCTAAGTGCAGTGCCAATTGGATGACAGCAGGTTCAATTCCGGGACGAAAAAAAAAACCAGCAACAATTCACAAGACCTCTGAGAGTCATGGCCCAGAGAGGGCCGAACTGTTGAAGACAATCCTAGACCTAGTACTCGGGGCTTCTCAGCCCAGCGGGGCCCTTTTCAAGGCATCTCCCACCCCTCCCTTCCCCCCCCCTCCCCGAGAGTGTCAGGAGTTTAATAGGGCCGAAACACTTGTCTGATTCTGAAGAAGTTCTGTTGTTGTTCCGCTCTCTACAGTAGAGTTTCCTGCATGCATATTGTTTATGTTTTTGGCATTATCAAGTGATCCATGGCTGTGCTATAGATTTGGAATTAAGTTTCATCTACTGTATGAAAATAATTAATGATTTATAACATTACAATATTACGCACAAAATGGCGGTCCGTCTATTAAATCTGATTGGTCCTCGTATGTAAAAGAAAAGGTTGGAAACCAGAGGTCGGATATACTCATCTCCGAACCTACAAATGAGAGACGAAATCGCCAGCATTTGCGTGATGGCGAACAAAGTGAGGGGAGATTTTGTGCCGGGGAAAGAAATGATGTAATCAGTCTCTGTATACAGAGGCAATATTGATGAGAATATTGGAGCACCTGTGAATTTGTCCTGAATGCAATAATGATGATTCTGCCCTTCTGCTTGGAATTTCATTCGTGTTTAGGTAGTCTAAATATGTCAAAGACTTCGACTGATTTTGGACTAATTTTTGTGAATAAGGAAAGTTTATGCAGCTAAAGAATTAGCAGATGAACTAAGTAGGTATGACATGGATATTACAGCATTATAGGAAATCAGGTGGCTTGGAGAAGATATAACGGCCACAGGAGAAATGGTATTTGTATACGGAAGTATTACCAATGGCAGACATGAACTTGGGACAAGTTTTGCTGTCAAGAGAAAAGTATGGAACTTAGTGATGGAGTTCAGTGCTATCAATGAAAGAATCAGCAGCCTCCGCATCAAGGGGACAAAGAAAAATATAACAATGATTAATGTGCATGCACCAGCAGAAGATACAGAGGATGAAGTCAAAGAAGAATTTTACAACACGTTAGAGAGAGTAATAGAGAAGACCCAGAAACATGATATACTGATAATACTGGGAGATTTCAGTGCAAAGATAGGAAAGGAGGAGTCACGTGGACACATCTCAGGAGAAGAAAGTCTGCATGAAACATCTAATGATAATGGATAAATATGGCAGAGCTATGGAATGAGAATAAGTAGCACACGCTTTCAAAATAAGAACATCCATAAACAAATATAGAAATCACCCAATAAACTAACATGCAACCAGACCGACCATATTTTAATTGATACCAAGCACACAACAAACATACTTCAGATCAGAAGTTACAGAGGAGATGAATGGCCATTTTCTTGTTGGAGCTAAATTAAAATTCAGACTGAAGAAATTTTTTTAGTAAGTTAAATAAAAGGTCAGTAATAAATAGAGATACTTTGGAAAGAGAAGACATTAAAGAAAAATTCAGAAATGAGCTAAAACATAAGATAAACACGAGAGAGAATAAAGAAAACAAAAGCATTGATGATAGATGGAAAGATATAAAAATCATTATAAAGAACACAGCTGAAGAATGTCTGGAAGTGAAGACCATAACTTAAAAAAAAAAAAAAAGAACTGGTTCGATGAAGTTTGCAGAGATTTTCTGATATTTTCATTTTGGGGTTTTTGTCCAAAGTCTCTCTTTCATATCCAGAAGGCCTTTCCAGTGAGAAGCTGAGATCAGGTCCCAAGTGCAACACTGGACCGTCTGACGGCTTTGAGACAGTTTCACAGAGACACTCTGACTTTGGGATGAGGGATCTGATGGTGCTTCAACGATGTCCATTCCCCGCCACCTATAGTCTGCGGGCTGCTTTGTTTGCCTCATTCTGATAGCCATTGTTGTAGAGACTCATAGGCTTATCGCGTCCTGGGCGTGTTGATTTCCACCAGACTTTCCCCATCCCACCATCTCGAACAGCCCAGCGCGGCCCCAGGCCAAGATCTCAGCTCCACCTACTGACAGGTATGCAATGTCAAAAGCTGGAGGGCCTTCTATCCTAGGAGGGGGGGGGGGCTTCTATCCTAGGAGGGGGGGGCCTTCTATCCTAGGAGATGGGGCCTTCTATCCTAGGAGGGGTATTTGTGCTTGTCATTTTTCTCACAGCGAGTGGGTTTTAATAGCGTACACAGTATTTTGTCTCAGTTATCTGACACTCCTATAATAAACAGGAGGCTATTATCAGATTTCTCAGTTCTATGTTCCCTCTTTCTTTAACAGAAAGTTTCTTTTTCCTAAGAATTCTGCCTTATAAAAGGATGACAAATAACAAATAATGTTGGTTGCTATAGATTTCTGGGCTACAGGAGTAGGTCAAAGTTTTTTAAGCAATCAGATCTGATGTTCCCTGTTTCACAAAGAATATGTTAAGATAAGTGTGTTCTTAACACATTTATTCCCGGGGGGGGATCTGCAGAGAGGCAGTCATAAAGAAAAGAACAGCAAGACAGATATGGTTGAATGACATGAACAACAAAACTAATGAGAAGTACCACACACAATGTTAAGACACTCAAAACGTTATTCGTCAACAAAAACGACAATATATGAAAGACGGGGTGAGCGATATGCAGACATGCCATCAGAATAAGAGAAGCAGGGGAAAAGATCCTAAGAAGAATCTTTGGGCCCACAAAGGATACCTACAGTGGAGAGCTAGAAAGAACACTGAACTGAACAGCTTATTTAAATCCCAACGAATTATAAGTGTCTTGAAACTGAACAGACTACGCTGTCTGGGGCATGTAGAAAGAGTGGAAGAGAAAAGACAAACGAAAATTATGTATGAACAAGAGATGAGGGAAACAATACCAAGGGGTAGACCAAGTCAGAGATGGAAAGACAACATAGAAAAAGATATAAAAGAAACTGGTCACCAACTGGAGAAAGAAGATTAGGAATCGAGAGGAATGGAGGTGAACTTTCATCTGCAGCAATGAGCCTGGCTCGGAAAGCTGAAGAAGAAGAAGAAGAAGAAGAAGACGAAGAAAAGTTTATGTTTTTTTTTTGTTAAAGAAGAGCTTTGATTACTCGAGGACAGACAAAGATGGATTGGACTAGAAATTCAGTCACAAATTTTGAACTTTTCAGCTGTGAATTGGACATAATGCGGCATATATTCTGCAGATAAGCTGATGAACATTCCTTGGTGCAGTGCCAGCTTTGTACTAACAGAGGAAGATTAGACCAGACTGTATGGTTCCAGTTTTCAAAATCGGAGAGAGGAAGTAAGAGGATTTAAAAATAAGAGACTAGAACAGTGAAATGGTGGTGAAAAACAGTAAAAATAACCCAATATTTAAATAAGATGCGTTACTGTTTATATTACTATTACTACTAGTACTATTAATACTGCTACTGTTACTACTACTACTACTACTACTACTACTACTACTACTACTACTACTGCTACTACTATTACTACTACTACTACCACTACTAATACTACTGCTATTATTATTCTTACTACTATGATTACTACTGCTGCAACTACTACTACTGGTACTACTACTACTATTAGTACTACTACTACTAGTACTACTACTACTACTACTACTACTACTGCTACTACTACTACTACTACTACTTCCTTATTTCCTCGCCTTCTTTACCTCTAACTGGGGCAAAGGACATCAACAAGAGCTCTCCGTTTATTTCTGTCCTGGGCTGTTTCTCCTATCCGTCTCCAAGTATAGTCGATCTGTTTGATCTCTGCTTCAAGACTCCTTCGCCATGTGTTTCTATGTCTTGGTGGTTGTCCTAGCAGGAAGAAGGGGAGTCAGCTGTTTGGCCATCATAGATCTTCGTGCAGAAGTTCCTCTCTCAGTATACATTTTTCTCCTCCTCAGCTCTTATTGACGTTTTCTTAGCTGAAAGGTATTTTTACAGAATTGGGTAGCTGGCCCTATGTCCAACCCTCCTCCTTTCTTCTCCGGGCTTGGAACCGGTCTTGGCGGAGTTACTACTAATAATAATAATAATAATAATAATAATAACTTCATACAAATTATCGAACTTCTGGATAGTCCTACCGATCCTTGTGGATCGATACTGACTAGTCCCATCGACCCTTGGGGATCGATACTGACTACTTTGGAGACCCTTGACTGTACTCTTTGTACGGCACCAACAGTCCATTAGTAACGTTGATCCCGTATTTGCAGTTTCTCCCCGTTCGCTTGGGATACGAACTGTTGCAACATGCCCTGAAAACACTCCAGCGCAGGGTTACGTTATTGACTTTGCTCTTTAGTTAACAGCGACCTCTATCATTTTTAAAACAATATCGCGGGAAACGGCTCCGGGGCGTGATGCCCTGGCGTATTAACTGACATGTGCTAATTATTTGTAATTTGCCGGGTTATCAGTCGCAGCACCGACGGGGCGTTCTCGGCCTAGTTTTTGTATGTAAGTAGTTTGTATCGATTTAAGACATAGGTCATACAATCTGTCAGTTGCCTTCTTTGTTTAAACAGAAAAAAGGCTCAAATGTTAGGCATTAAATAGAAAACAAGTTGAATTCTTTCCAGACTAAATGTTTACGTAGAATTAAAAAAATATTTTGGCCAACACCATAAGAAATAACATCTTATTGGCAGAAATGCAGATGAAACCACTGACAACAATTATTGAGGAAAGACGCTGGCGATGGTTGGGACATGTGCTCCGAATGACTGACAACTCACTACCAAAAATAGCACTAAGATGGACACCACAGGGGAGCAGAAGTAAGGGTAGACCAAAAGAGACATGGAGAAGAACAACAGAAAGGATGTTGAGCAATAGAGGGCTCACCTGGGCAAGAGCAGAAAAAAAGGCGAAAGACAGGCATTTGTGGAAAACCCTTGCGGAAGCCCCATGTGCCCTGGGCACTTAAGGTTCAGAGAGAGTTAGGCATTAAAGTATTCTGAAAAAAAATAGTTACAAAAAAAAACTGATTTAAAAACAAAACCAAATGTCATGAAGAAGAAATGAGAGTATCGCGTGCAAATGCGACCACACAGCAAAAAATAACCATAGAGCATAAATAGCACATAAACTGCAAATAGATCCAACAGTCTCCTGCAGGTTAAATTCAACAGTCTAAAGCCTGCAGGTTATATTCAACAGTCTAGAGCCTGCATGTTAAATTCAACAGTCTAAAGCCTGCAGGTTATATTCAACGGTCTAGAGCCTGCATGTTAAATTCAACAGTCTAAAGCCTACAGGTTATATTCAACGGTCTAAAGTCTGCAGGTTATATTCAACAGTCTAAAGTCTGTATGTTAAATTCAACAGTCTAAACCTACATGTTATATTCAACAGTCTAGAGCCTGCATGTTAAATTCAACAGTCTAAAGCCTGCAGGTTATATTCAACAGTATGGAGTCTGCATGTTAAATTCAACAGTCTAAAGCCTGCGAGTTTTGTAAGCTGGGTGAGAAAAGAAGTTTCTTGTGTTCTGATGAAAATTTTGTCACATGATTGCTCCACTGAGCCGAAAGTAGATGGATACATTCTGTTCTCATCTCTCATACTCGCAGGATCTCAAATAGTTAAGTAAGCTCCTGCTTTTACAAGTGTTTATCTGCTGTTTTGTCATCTCTATAACCCTTGACTAAGGCACTCTGCCGAAATATTTTTTCCCTACTTTCAGACCCTGTTATCTCCTACTGTCGTTTCTATTACTATTTTTTTCTCTCTCTCTCTCTCTCTCTCTATTTTTTTTTTCGTAAACCTGAGTCACACATATCTGTTCACCTTTATTCCACTAGTACCAGTTTTTGTCGCAGTTATCATCGCATTTATCTGGGCACCAGGGAAAATGCCTTCTTGATAAAAATGACACTGGAGAGCAAATAGAGAGACACCAGTGCCTGTGGTAATTTGAAACAGAGCATTCAAGCAGCCCCAAAGGAGGTGATAGAAAAAAAAAGGTGTGATGGTCGCCAGAATCATTTAATATTGCATTTGTCACCATCCCTTTAGCACGATCATACACCATTTCAGCACTGAAAACTGATTAATTCGATCTTCAGAGATGTGTTTGTGACATTCTGGTGGTATATCTGGACAAACTGTCTCTTGCCCCTCTCACGATATTGATATGCACGTACTCGTTCTCTTGTTCACTTGCACTTGAATTTTTCTCTCCACTTCTTCTTTTTTTTTTCAGTCTTTCTGGAACTGCGAGCTCGTTTTCTTTGCAAACGATGACATGAAGATGTTGAGGCACAATACCATGTCGGCTTGGGAGCGGGCTGTGGCTGTTGTTTTTTTTTTTCTTTCATTCCCGTAGAGGAGCTAAAAACCAGGGGGGAATTGTGCAAAATCTACCACCATGGAGACTACAGCGAACCCGACCCCGTTAGCCAAGCTAGCCTTGTTACTGGAGGTACCAAGGGAGAGATGGGACAGAAACTAGGTCAGCTGTGGATCCCCGGACCTGGTGCTAGACTGAGTGATTGACTGCCACGTCGGACAGCGTCTTCACCTGTATCCCCAAGACGATTCTGGGCGCATTATCCTTCTCCGTCAAGCAAGAATTGTCTTCGTCTCCCCATTCTTTCTCAGACGGCTACTACAGTTTTAGATATTTATATCTCTGTGGTATCAATGTTCAAGCAAGAATCGTTCAAATTCGGTCTTCTTCATATCACAGTAAAAGAGGTTGAACTTTCTAAGTTTTTTTTTCCTTCCTCCTTCATTTTTGTTTTTACCGACCGTGAAGAAGCAGCAAACAAGGAATGTCCCAGTAACCGAGAAGGAGGAAGTGTTGTTCCATGGGCGACGAATAAATTAATCGTAATATATACGTATAAATGTAGTTCAGTGGTTCCCAAATTTTCTCGCTCCACCCTCTTGCCTCCCAGACCACGTCCGTAGCGAGTTCAGTGACTTCCAAACTTTTTCACTCCAGCAACCTGCCTTCTAGATTACTCCGTGGAGCCACCAATAACTTGACACGATGTACTGTGAAGTCACATGCAGCTTCTATTTTCTTCCTGGACCTTTACAATGCCTTCTCCGTCCCCTCTTCTCTCCCCGGGAAAGGTGTGTGTGGGGTGTTGGGGGCGGTGTGGGATGACAGTACCATCCAGTATGGGAAACACTGATGTAGATGAACGAGTGAAACTTGCAGCTCTAGGACAGGAAGGTAATCTTGTGGCTTTGATGATGAAACAAGATTTTTTTTTCTACCGCCATGGATTTCTTCACAAAACAAAACAAAAACAACAACAACAACAACAACAAAAGTTCTTTATGATTATGAGGTGAAATCTTCTACTCTCCTGCTTGACTCTGTGAGAAACATGAGAACGAACGAGAGAGTTATGGCTGAAAGGACACATTTACTGAAGGCAACTGCAGATTACAAGTGAGCACGAACAAGATCAAAAAGATCGCTTAAGAGGCTGGGGAATAAAGTGAGTAATACAGAAACTGCAGATGCTTTAAATGAAAAAAAAAGATGTTTAAGAGTTCGTTATATTGAATTCGGACAAGTAAATGTGTTATTTGGAGGGAGGGGAGGGGTGTGTTACAGAAGCCGCTATGCTCAATCCGTGAAACCGTGTCAATATTGTTTCAGCTGTTCCCTTTCCTCGGCTAAAAAAAAAAATTAATTACAAGTCAAAACTAAGGAAAATAATAGAAGACAGGAAAAGAAATACCTATGGATGTGAGCAATTTTGAAAAAAGAGAGAAAGAGAGAGTGAGAGAGCGAACGAACGAACGAACGAACGAATGAACATACTTTAGTTTCAGAGGGCACGCAGGCCCATCATCATACAGCTTTCACTCAGTCACAGTCATTCAGCATTTGTTAATCAGCATAATATTCATGAAGACACAGTTAAATGATTACATAGATAAATAATAAACTTATCTCTTGCCCATACACATCACACTCTGATTTATGCAACAACATGAAATAAACTTGCATTCTTACATTCATTCAAAAGTAACAAATTTATAGAAAACCAGTAAAAAAAAATTACGACAATCTAAACTACTTTAGATTATGCTTAAGGAGGCATATAGTCCAGTAGAGAGAGAGAGAGAGAGAGAGAGAGAGAGAGAGAGAGAGAGAGAGAGAAGGAAATGGTGGGAGGGGGGGGAGGGAGAGCCAGAGAGAAAAAGAGGTACCGATACAAACACAGAAATAAGTTATAAATACCAGCAGGTCACACACAATAATTAGTGTATAGGCATACAACTATACACAAAGCACTGCAGTAAAGCTGTGATACCAAAATGTATAAACTAGGAAAAAAAGTAGGAACAGCTTTAATATTTAACGATTTAACGATTACGCATATTGTTTGTTCTCCATGCGACATAAAGGTGGCTGCAGTTCTGCATTGTTACAAGAACTAAGCTAAGTCATTTACAATTTTTCTTTTTTTTTCATTTTTTTATTATTTCGTTAACATAAAATTTAAATCTATACTCTCTCTCACTCTCTCTCTCTCTCTCTCTCTCGCTCGCTCGCTCGCTCTCTCTGATTCTTTGTCCTGTTTGTTTTTGTTTGATAAAAGCTCCCGCCGAAATGTCACAACTTGTGTAATCGTTAAATAATAAAGCTGTTCCTACGTTTTTTCCTAATTTATACATTTCATTCGTGGTCACACTTTTCGTTAACAATAAACACAGTTGCTGCCCTTGGAATATAAATGGAAGCAAATAACATTTTCAGCTGTTTATAAAGTAAATTGTTGTTGAAACCAATGTACTAATTAATATTTTATTTTACAGCTACATCTTTACACCTTGGAAAATATTGGGTATAATACTGCAATAAAATAAAGAGTATTGTTGAGTGATATACTTATTCCAATAGGCATTTTCATTGTCACTCTTCAATAGTAATGTGCATAATGTGTGTAAAGTAAAAAATCCCACCTCTAGGTATTTTGGTAACTGATTCCCAGTCAGTTACTCCTATTAATCTTATATCTTATATCCTTCCTGTTAAACATCACATAGGGCTCGCAAAGTAGTTCGCCAATTTTTCCTGTCTTCGGCGAGTCTTTCAACCTCATCAAGGGATTTCATGCCTGGTAATTTGGCCTCTCTTAACAATGTCCTCTTCAGAGTTTCACGCGGACTGCCTCTTTTTCTTTGGCCTGTTGTGTTCCACTTGATAGCTTGTTTTAGGATTCTCTGATCATTTCTTCTCATCAAGTGTCCAACATATGTCCATCTCCTTTTCCTGATCACCCAAGAGACTGGTTGTTGTTCAGTCATCTGTCTTATCTCTGCATTGTTCCTGAATTCGTTCCACTTGATGCCAAGCATTTTCCTTAGGCATTTGTTTTCTCTTCTCTATTTCCTTAGTTGCTTTCCAGCTTTCACATGAATAAATGAGGGTGGATATTACATTTGAATTGAATAGTCTTAACTTGTTTTTTGTGCTTATAACTTTTGAATTCCATATGTTCTCAAGATCCTTGACGATCGATGCTGCTTTTGCAATTCTGATTCTAACTTTCTTTCTGGTGTCACCATCCTGGTCTATGTAGTTGCCAAGGTATGCAAATTGACTGACTTCTTCAATATCTATCCCTTCCATGTGAATTTTTCCATTTTGATTAATGGGAATTTTCATTATTTTTGTTTTGTCCTTGTTAATTTCAAGTCCTATTTTGCTAGTCAGTGAAGATAGGCTATCTGTTTTTTCTTGCATGGAATTCACATTGTTACTGATAATAGTTATGTCATCAGCAAAATCAAGATCTTCTAGGTGTGTGTGTGTGTGTGTGTGTGTGTGTGCGCGCACGCAATACTTTTTTTTAGCTATGGTTGGCTATGGTTCGCTGACTATGACGCAAGCAAGTAGCTATGGTTAGCTGACAGTTACAATGGACAGCATCCACTCCTGTTACTGCTGTGTCATTCTTTATAGTGACCATATCTTGCAGTAAATCCCACGTGTTGACTTTATGTCATTGCTGTGTTTTTTCTTTCTTTCTATGTCGTGATACCAGCCTGTCCAGTGAACTATATAACTCCCCCTTTTTTAAAATTTTGCACTCTATTGTCGTTTTGTCTTTCTATTATTCATTTCATTACACCCTATTGTCACCCTGTTTTTCGACTATTCATTTCATTACACCCTATTGTCACCTGTTTTTCGACTATTCATTTCATTACACCATATTGTCTCCCTGTTTTTCGACTATTCATTTCATTACACCCTATTGTCTCCCTGTTTTTCGACTATTCATTTCATTACAGTTGCAAAAACTTGCACCCGATTCACTGGTGATGAGGCAAACAGCCGGTGAGTACGGTAAATATGTGCTCGCACTGAAATGTACACAGGCACACATGACTGCACTGTACACACGGGGGTGTCGAGTGACTGAATGCAAATATAGTCTATCACAAGAAGGTCAACCGCCTGAATATTGGACCCTACCCAAAACCACAGAGGAAAAAAAAACAAACTATAAGCGTTATAGATTTAACGGTCACGAATAGGACAGAAGTGTTACTTCAATTATACAGCATAGTATGATTTAACTATCTTATATCTTATATCTTATATCCTTCCCGTGCCGTTAGACGTCACATAGGGCTCGCAAAGTAGTTCGCCAATTTTTCCTGTCTTCGGCGAGTCTTTCAACCTCATCAAAGGATTTTATGCCTGTTAACTTGGCCTCTCTTAATAATGTTCTCTTCAGAGTTTCACGCGGTCTGCCCCTTTTTCTTCGGCCTGTTGTGTTCCACTTGATAGCTTGTTTTGGGATTCTCTGCTCATTTCTTCTCATCAAGTGGCCAACATATGTCCATCTCCTTTTCCTGATCACCCGTGAGACTGGTTGTTGTTCAGTCATCTGTCTTATCTCTGCATTGTTCTTGAATTCATTCCACTTGATGCCGAGTATTTTCCTTAGGCATTTGTTTTCAAAAGAGTCTAATTTCTTTTCTATTTCTTTAGTTGTTTTCCAGCTTTCGCATGCATAAATGAGGGTGGATATTACATTTGAATTGAATAGTCTTAACTTGGTTTTTGTGCTTATAACTTTTGAATTCCATATGTTCTCAAGATTCTTGAAGATTGATGCTGCTTTTGCAATTCTGATCCTAACTTCCTTTCTAGTGTCACCATCCTGGTCTATGTAGCTGCCAAGGTATGCAAATTGATTGACTTCTTCAATATCTGTCCCTTCTATGTGTATTTTTGATTATTTTTGATATATGATTTAACTATAGCACTTTCTTATCTTGTACTTACGTTAATAGGAAGTGCAATGCGGTTGAACTGAATAGTCATAAAATCCTTATCCTTCTTACCTTCTTAATCTCCTATCTGGGGCATAGACCATTAACAAGGGCTCTCTGTTTATTTCTGTCCTGGCCTGTTTCTTCTATCAGCCTCCAAGTATAGTCCATTTTTATAGTCAACATTATCGGCTATTGCTGCCTTATTTGATTGAAAATACATGCACGGTGTAAGGACTGGCAGAATCGTTATACATGCGTTCTCTCGGTCAATCACGGACTTGAGACGCTGGATCGAATCTCGCCCGTAGACACCCTTTCGCTGGGGTTCTCACCTGTGCTAAAGAGTGCGTGCACCTTCCTAATATTCTCTGTCACGGTGGTTCTTAACCTGAGATGCACAGAAGGATTTTGGAGGTCATTGGATCAGCAAAATGACAGACTCGGTTTATATATATATATATATATATATATATATATATATATATATATATATATATATATATATAGCATCATCTGAGTTCTATTTATTTCTGTATTTTTTTAAAATGAAGGTTCTACAGCTGGCAGGCGGGGAAACGGGGTCCATTGCAAACAAAATGTTAATAACCATTGCACTATCACACAAGGAGACTAGGGCGCTTATGGATTTTCCGAACGTGAAATGATGTAATCCTTTTTAAAAAGTCGTGCATTTTTCCCTCCTTTCATTTGGCGCTTTTTATGTGACTCTCTTCTTAAACTTGTCTTGGCCTTCGTCTATGAAATAATATCTATAAGGTGCATTTGATGCAATGGTAAATTTTGTAAATGGCGAGCTAAGAGTTGCAAGTTAAATTCATTTTAAATAATTTATGGAATGTTCGTTCTCTCCCCCCCCCACCCCCGCCCCTTTTCCCTCTCTTCTCTTATCCTAAATGTTGCATAATTAACGGTTTCATTACCGAGAAGAAACTCAGGCCAACACAAAAAAATCTATAATAAAACCAGTGGGATTGTTTTTATCGGAAATGACCAGAAACCAACATTTAGTTTGTACAGTCAGTCAAAAGGCTCAGGGAGAGAATGGAGGTCCATTTCTAGGCGCATAATCACGCTGGTGGTTTTTTTTTTAAAATCATTGACGTGGGTTTTTTTTCCTGTTTCAATGATGTGTGTATGTGTGTGTATGTTCGTTTGTTTCTTTTATTGATGTTTTGTTTCACTAATGTGTTGCTTTGTTCATTCATATATTCATATTGTTTCATTTAAATTCATTATTGTCTCACTCTCTTCGTAATGTGATTGCTGTGTGAAAGTAAAAGAATGAATAAATAAAATAATGATTATAATACGCAGTCTGACAGGTAACATTGGTCTATGGTTTATGATCTGGATCATCATCATTGCACTCCGGATATGTTTCCTTCCCCCCCCCCCCCCCCGCCCACAACATATCCATCAGCGCCCTGCGGCTGATAGTACCTGTCCTGTGTTTGTTGACATGCTGTCTCCCATGTCCAGTGTACCTCTCGTTCCTGGCCGGGCCCATCTGTATTCTCAGCTCTCTCAGCCCTGAGTAGCGATGTAGATTCAGTGCCCTCGAAGACCTCCATTCTGCTTATCTCTCTGAGCGCGTTAACAACGTCAGCTCGATCCGGTGGTTGTCCATCTGCGATGATGGCAGAGCCGGCCAGTCTATCAGTTCTCTCATTTCACTTGATGCCCACGTGCCCAGGAACATTGATGAAGATGACTCTGCGAATCGTTGATTTCTGCAACGAGTTAAGCCACTGCTTACGTACAGAACCTGCCTCGACCTTCTGGGTCATATTCATTGAATCATTTAGTATGCAGATAGGGGTGTAGTCTTGTGATTCCAGCCATACGACGGCCATCAACTCCATCGTCATACTGCTTGTGATCATAGCGAAGCACCAATGGTTTCCTGGATTATTCTGCTCGCCGAAAGTGCTGTGAATGCCCATGCACTCCTTTGATGTCGTACAACGGAACCATCTGTGTAAATCACAGCATCTGTCGCATTGGAGTTTTCACTGATGAGTGCGTTGACCTCAGTATTCACAGCAAGTGGATTCTGCTCCCCGCTTCTCTTGTCAAGAGTGACAATGCAAGAGAAGGTGCCCTTGAACGCTGGAGGCAGAGGTACTCATTCCTAGCCGAAGTTGACGTTGCTGGGTTCACAGACCTGCTTGATGACATCTTCTACACCACTCATCCATGATTTACCCCTCTTTAGCCTGTCACCCTTTTCTCTGATGAGTTCTTGGTGCAATGGATACTTTTTGTGTGCACTTATCTTGAGGTAAGCACGCGCCCTCCAGATCTTGATCTTGTGATTCATGACGGGGAAATCAAGAAGGTATCCCATCGCTCTGATGATGAGATAAAAGAATTTTACAACAATCTGGACATGGCAATGAAACAGTGCAAACCATGGGAAGTAAACTTTGTGCTGGATGATTTAAACGGAAAGTAGGGACTGAACAAACAATGAAGCTACTGGCAAGTATGGACTGGGTATCAGAAATACAAGAGGAGAGATGTTTTTTGAGTGGGCAGAAAAGAATAAAATGATAATAGGAAATTCTTGGTTTCAACAACACCCTAGGCGACTATGGACATGGAAAGCCCAAATAATAACATACGTAACCAGATAGATTACATTATGATCAACATAAGATTCAGGAACTCACTAATATGCGTGAAAACAAGACCAAGAGCAGACTGCAACAGTGACCACATCCTAGTTCTAGGAAAAGTTAGAATCAGGCTAAAGAGGTTAAAGGTAGCAGCTAAAAACAAAGAACTAGATAGAGAGCTGCTATGGAAAGATAAGGCAATACAAGAACAATATAGGACCATAGTACATAATAGATATAACGCTATAGAAAAGATTTAAACGATTGATGAACAATGGAATATGCTTAAAGACTCTATTCAGCAAACATCTATCGAAATCCTACCTCCAGGTAAACGACACGCTAAACAGGGGAGGATGACATACGAAATTTTGCAACTAATGGATCGGAGAAGAAGTCTTAAGGGAGATAAAGATGAATATTGCAAAAGAAATAAAGAAATAAGACACAAATGCAATAAAGCTAAAGAAGAGTGGCTAAATAGGAAATGTAATGAAATAGAGACACACCATCATGGAAACGTAAGAGATATGTATAAACAAATAAAGGAGTTAACAAACAGAAGGACATACCACAAGACTGGTTGTCTGAAGTCAAAGGAGGGGCGTACAATAAAGGACAGAGATGAAATAATGGCAAGATGGAGCGAATACATTAGAGAATTCTACAATAGAAGCGAAATAGATATACGAAATAATAATGAAGGGCCTCCCATATTAAAAGCAGAAGTGGAAGAAGCCATCAAACACATGAAGAACAACAAAATGTATAAACTAGGAAAAAAAAACTAGGAACAGCGTTATTATTTAACGATAATACACTTGTGACGTGTCGGCGTGAGCCTTTGTCAAACAAAAACAAACAGTTCGAAGAATCAGAGAGAGAGAGAGAGAGAGAGAGAGAGAGAGAGAGAGAGAGAGAGAGAGAGAGAGAGAGAGAGAGAGGACAAAGTACAGATTCACATTAATTTAATGGTAAAAGAACAATAAAAATGGACAAATTAATTTTTAAAAAATGGAAAAAGGACATATCTCAGCCTCTGGATCAACAGCTTTTTTTCTCTATTTTTTAATTTTTCCATTTGGTATTGTTCCGTTACCATTAAATTAATGTGAATCTGTACTTTGTCTCCCCTGTCTCTGAATTCTTCGTCCTGTTTGTTTTTGTTTGACAAAGGCTCAAGCCGAAACGTCACAAGTGTGTTATTGTTAAATAATAAAGCTATTCCTACTTTTTTCCCAGTTTATACATTTTGGTACCACAGTTTTACAGCAGCGCCGTGTGTATAATTGTATACACTAATTATTGTGAAGAACAACAAAGCACCATGACTAGACAAAACTACCAAGGAAGAACTGGAAGCACTAGGAGAGCTTGGCATAGAAATAATTACCAAATTGCTGAATGACATCTATAACAGTAACTATGTCCCATCAGACTTGTTGCAATCAGTTTTCATTGCTCTACCAAAAAAAAAAACAACAAAGTGCACTTGAATGTGAAGACCATCGAACCATTAGTCCTATAAGCCATATTACCACAATCCTGCTTCGTATTGTCACGAGAAGAGTCAGGAGCAAAATAAAACCAGAAACCGCTGAAGAACAATGTGGCTTCGTCGAGGGAAAAGGCATAAGTAATGCCATGTATATATATATATATATATATATATATATATATATGTGAGAAAACTTAAATATTTTGGACACATTAAACGTCATGATAATCTAGAGAAAACCGTATAGGAAGGGTACATAATGGGAAAAAGAAAGAGAGGAAGACCAAGGCGAAGATGGCTGCAAGACATCGTTGATGATCTGCAAATGGATGCATCAGCAGCAGGCCATCTTGCTCACAACCGAGAGGCCTACAGGTTCCGCAAGAACTTCTATTGAAAGATCAATAGAAGTAAAGACGGGCCTATACTTATGCTTCATAGGCTACTGTACTACGAATGCTGGAAGGCATCAACATAGATGGGAAAGATCTGAAACTCATCAAAAACATATACTAGCAGCAATCAGCAGCAGTGAAGGCTGAGAACCAAATAGAAGCATTCCAAGACATAAAATTGGGAATGAAACAAGGATGTGTTCTATCTCCTGATCTCTTCTCCTTGTATAGCGAAAACATAATGAGAAATATAGAGAACTTGCCATTAATATCAATATGCGGGTACAACCTTAACAACTTTAGATATGCATACAACACAGTTCTGATTGCTAAACGTGAAGGGGTTGCTACAGGCTCTTCTGGACGTCATGGTTCGTGAAAGTAAAAATAAAGGTCTCATGGATGGCTAGGACATACTCAATAGGTGCAAGGACCACCCCAGGTACAGAAGTATTAGTAGCCTCTACTGAATATTGACAACTTTCATGACCTTCATTGTCGTTAGACCTTTGAGAACTTTTGTTATCATGTTGTCAACATGTTCCTTGAAACATAGACTGCTATCAAACTTCACTCCTACGTATGTCAACAAGTTAGTTCTGGTCACAGCAGGCATATCGGTATTAATAATATGGTTGTTCAGTGAGAACCATGTCACTGATGCTTTTGTAAGGTTGACAAGGGCGCTAAGTACTTCATACCAGGAGAAAATTCGATCAAGTCCGCTCTGCAATGCATTGGCAGTTTCCTGTGTGCCTTTTCCATGTCGTTACACTAGAATATCATCAGCAAATGACGGAGTCCTTCCTCTTCCAACAGGTTGTTGTTCCGTGATTGTCACCGTATACACATTTAATAAGACTGACGATAACGGAGACCCTTGGCGCAAACCTGGACGTATTGTTATCGGCTCTGAAGACCAACTGCCACATCGAAAAACTACATTTCTCTGGATCAGTGCTTCAGCTATCCATCTGATAAGGATAGGGTGTACCTTCAGGCTAAGAAGCATGCGCATTAGGTATTTGAATGGTACTCTGTTATACGCATCCTTTAGGTCTACTTCGGCTGGACATGTCTCCACTTGGCCTTCGAAGTCGTCTTGAGCAAAGACTGCAGCATTGAGCCATATCTCTTTGTTAGTTCTATACCCTCCAAATGTGGGCAAGAACATGCAACTTCCTTCTAAGTCACTAGCGAGTATAGGTGCAACAATTTTCTTCAGTAGCTTGCCAACAGTGTTCTGCATCTTGATGATTCTGTAGACACTGATCTGGGAATGGTCTCTGTTTGGCTTTGGCAGCGGTAGCAGGTAGCGATGTAGTCATTCTTCTTTGATCTGGCCACTCTGAATGCTGACGTTGAACTCTTTGGCCATTTCCTCTATGTCGTCGTCCGACAGGTTACCATGTCTCCATGTCAGATGCCATCGGGGCCTGGGGCGGTGTTGCATGCTTTTTTTTTAGCGTTGCGTGAATGTCTTCAGTTGTGATAGTATGTTCCTCTTCTGGCACCGCCTCCTCGCATAGCTCTGATAAGTAACATATAATCATTGATCATGACGTTTTTTCTTGCATTAACGTTTACTCTTGACACAAGCTGACTGTGTAAGAAAAATGAGCACGAATCTGAGCTGTATAAGAAATCTTTACACAATATACGAAAGCTCTCAAACTTCAAATCACTCTTCACTTGCCATGATAAACCTAATCAAACCCTCATTTATGTATAAAATATTCTTCTTTTTTTTTTTTGTTTTTTGCAAGTGTTTCTGTTGTTATTAATTTTTATTTGCACTATCCGGATATTAGGACACCGCTGTGTATTGCCCTCAAAACAGAAGATTCTACGGAAGCAAAACAATTCATAGCTGTGGCTGTCTGTTCGATGTTGTTAGTCCAATAGTTGCCCGTGAATCAATACCTAACACAACGGATCGCCTTCTGCCCGGAGACGAATCAATCAATATACGCAATCCAGCTCTTTCCACACTTTCTATCTTCTCTCTTTCACACTCTCTCGCGCCCTTATTCAACTTAGAGCCTTTGAGTTCGCTTTTACCCTTATAGCTTATTTCACGTGACCAAAAGTGTAGCAAATGTAATGCTACAAATGCACTTTCTGTCTTATATAGTAGTGCATTTGTTTTGTTTTTTTTTTTTTGGCAATATATTTTCAGTTCCTGTTATTTTTACACAATCGGGAGAAAAGCCAGTTATTTCATAATCTCTTCAATGACTAATGTCGTCCCCCTCCCCCCCCCCCCAAAAAAAAACCCAAAAAACTCCTTCCCTAACTTACTATTTTACGGGGTTCTCACAAGGGAACTTACTGAGGCCGTGTTGAGGGTACTATGAGGCCTGTTTCAACTTATGGCCGCTTGCGTTATACACGTTGTAATCACCATCAGATGGGAAAGTTGGTATGCGGTTGTTGAAGAAAAACTGATAAAAGGCTGTTAGTACGAAGAGTGGTATATGAATGGAGTTCAAAGCTAGAAGAGAAAACATAGTTTATTCTCCCAAATGCTACTGTATCTGTGCTGATTTGTGCAGTAACTGTGATAATAGCAGGTTATGAAAATTGACCGTTATAGCTTTCTGCATATCTCGGGGCACACACAAGAAGGAGTGATGATCTGGGGACCACGATAATTCTTGTAGGATTCTTCAGGGTCTTAGCCAGCTTTGGTGTCAATGTGAATACTTCAGCTACCGAAACAGAACACATGGGGACTAAGTAACGTGATAATATCGATCACATGAGCCGAAGACACAGAAGAGTTCCAGAAATGAGAAATCAGGTCAAAGGTTCATGAATATTGATGAGCCGTTACAAATGGCACAAGATGGCCTCCACTGGTGTTTGGATACACTAGCAACACCACTTAAGTGGTGATGGCACACGCTTTTCGCTGCTATCAGTTTGGATATATATAAATAACTGCAAATCCAGTGACCACATTCACCACGAGGATATCACTGGAATGCAGAAATATGTCACTCTTGTGCGTGTGTGGTAAGCGATCGAACAAGTTAACTGATGATAGCTATATTCAGTTGTTTGGTCAAAATAAACTTAGAATCGCACCCAGAAACACGGTTTTATCCACCCATGTCTGTTGCCCACAGTAGATTATATATAAAAATAAGTTTGATTTCCACTATGTATTCGTTGTAACATGGTTTATAACTTCACACATTGTGAATATTGATGACTATTGATTAGTCTCTTGTAATACATGGAGGAAAATTGAGTAACGCTTGGGCCACCGTAAAGTGAGGGAAACCCAAAAACATTATTCTCAACTCTTTAGAGGTAAAAACCTGTTTGATTTCTGAACGACAGGCATTATAAATGATTAATAATAAGCAATTTAAAAACGTTCATAAAGAATGATAGTTCATTTGAGCAAACTTCGCATTGGTACTTTTGTACGGAAAAGATTCGGATAATAAAAAATTCGAATATTTGAAGTATATATATATATATATATATATATATATATATGAAACAGTTTTATTAAATTCACAAAAGTTTATTAAGTGCTGTCATATTTTTAGAAGCATAGTTATATAATATATGAATTTCATTGTAAAGATACTTCTTAATCGAGAAACAATTTATTAGTGATATCTGTTTAGCAGACAAAACTCATGTCCAAGCTGATAAAAGTAAAGCAATGAGTTCATTTTAAGAAACATTACTGTACTGCATTCATCTGCTTTTCCTATTACTTCAGGTTGTTTTGGTTGCAAGAGTGTTGGTCTTTCATGATTTCAGAATTCTGATACTCTATTTATGTGAAGTTTTATTATTCTGTCAGCACTCAATAAATGAATTCATCATTTATTTCAAACCATGAATGCTTTTATGATTGGAATCATAAAATAACAAAACTGTTAGAAAAATAAAAACCAAAAATATCACAGAACTATTTTCTGAAGTTCACTCAGGAATACTTTAAGGTCACAACCAATACCAGTCATCCATAGCTAAATTGCTAAAAGTGCACTTCAAAATGCCAACTGGAAGATCATGGTTCAATCCCAGCACGAAAAAAAGCAACAACTCACAAGATCTCTGGGAGTCATGACCCAGAGGCCCCCCCTCCCCATAGAGTGTCAGGAGTTTAATAGGGCCAAAACACTTGTTGGGGGGGGGGGGGGGTGCTTCCTCTGATGATCTGAAGGAGTTGTGTTGTTCTGATCTCTACAATAGAGTTTCCTGCATACAGAAGGTTGAGGGATTACAATGGCAGCTTACCTAGAGGGATAGCAATGGAGCACACAGACTGAGTTTTTAATTTTGCTTCTGATCCATAGGAGAAGAAAATCAAGAATTATTTTTAACATTTCATGAGAAAACAGAAGTTGTACACCAGACAAGAAATTCCAAGATCCTCACATACAAAGTCAGAAAGTATGATCATAAGCATCTGTCTGCATGCTATCTGATAACTGAACTAATGTATAGTGTACACATTTCATGTGTCCAGTAAAATAAGAAATGGTTCAGAAAATCATACATGACAAAACACTGAGCACAAAAACACACTAAACTGACTGCATGCATGACAGAACACTGAATGCCAGAACACACTAAATTGGCTGCTGACTCAGAAAGTGAATAAACAGTTGGGGAAGGGATGACAGATTTAATTGAAAAGTCACTCTTACATTGCTCACGTTTTCTTTAAGGTCAAAAGATCTGGTTTAATTACAGAATAGCAAATGAACACCAGGTAATGAATATCATAAAATACTAGTAATTTTAGTCTCTTCAAAGACTAGTTAAGAATTTAAACATTGTAATTTTGTTGGTTATATTATTTTAAAAAAAAGGTAGAAATAGTATCCAAAAGTATATTAAGCAGTGACTTGTTTTGTCTTGTGTTGCCCTGGAGCTGCAAACTAGTGTTCTTGGCAGCTGATGCTGTGAAGGTGTTGAGACACAACATCATGTTGGCTTGGAAGCAAGATGTGTCATCCATTTTTTGAGTCCCTGTGTGCAGCTAAAAAACAGAGAGAAAGTTCATTACATCTTTAGCAGACTCCGTTGCCATGGGGACTATGGCAGTCTCTGCCCCCTTAGCCAGGCTAGGCCTGTTACTAGCGGCGGCGCCAACAGAGAAGTGGAGCAGGGTTTTGTTCAGCTATGATTGGCCAGCCCTGACACCAGCATGTCAGCTGTGGGTCCCTAATTGCCAAAATAGACAGCATCTCC
Source organism: Achatina immaculata (assembly GCA_009760885.1). Lineage (NCBI taxonomy): Eukaryota > Metazoa > Mollusca > Gastropoda > Stylommatophora > Achatinidae > Lissachatina > Lissachatina immaculata. Next base: position 8,932,770 of record CM019717.1, read on the forward strand.
CCCCCCCCAAATTAAGCAGTGAATGCATATTGTTACATTTCTGTATCATAGTCAGGCTCTTCCACAAGTGTTACCACCCATGTAACCGAACTCTTGTTTTGTCTTATTTTGTCTCATCTTCAAATTTGTCCTTTATTGATTTCTCAAATAGTGCACAACGTTGGCCATAAAAATGTACATTCCTACTCATACATATATTTTTTTTTCACTCATGCCAGTACATCTTCATTTTAAGATCTCGTAATACATGCATAAAGACCAATTAGGAGTGTGGATTATAGTTAAATTTGTGGTACAGATTCATAAGCAGATTTTCAGTAAACATTGAAACTTGTAAAGAGCTTTGACCAAGCTGAAGGAACATAAACACTTATTTTCAGCTTTTCTGCACGAACTGCTCCTGGTTTTTTTTTTACGTATTTCACACTCTTAATTACTCGTACATTTTCACAACGTCTGGATCAAGACACCTGAGTTTTTACTATAAATTTGGTCTTTCCTACAATAATATCTATGTCATTTTTTTGTTGGTCAAGGCTGCTTATTAGGTGGTCAGCAAACTGAGTTATCCATACATCTTTTTCAGTTTTATGTTTAAATCTTCCATTTATGTTCTTCAGCACCAACTTTACTCAATACATTTTTGTATGAAACAAAACAATATTAAACAAGCAAGAGTGAGAAAAGGCATGCATGATTGACACCCACTTGACATGGATTCATTTCCACAAGTTTTTCTTTTTTATGCAGACTGTATTGACTACTTTATAGTACAGCTATTTAGTTGTGTAAGAGAGCTTATGATATGAGTATTATTGATTTTTTTTCATGGTGTTTCCTAGAAAGAAAGAGTCAGAGTCCTTTCTTAAGTCCACAAAAGCATAGTTTAGAAGTTGTTGATGCTCAGGTGTTTTTCACCCAGTATTTGAGAATGAGTATTTGTTTGCTGATGCTTCAGTTTATTCTTGTGTCTGCTGGCTCTTAATCAAGACTATTATATTTTGTTTTGAGTTGTTTGAAGCCAAAAAAAATTGAAGACGAAAATAATAAAAAAGTATTTAAAAAAAATTCTTACATCTTACATTACATCCTTCCTGTGCCATTAAATGTCACATAGGGCTCGCAAGGTAGTTCACCAAGTTTTCCATGAGCTTTTCAACCTCATCTAGGGATTTTATGCATGCAAATTTAGCCTCTCTTAACAGTGTTCTCTTTAGAGTTTCATTTGGTTGACCACTTTTTCTTCAGTCTGTTGCGTTCCACCTGATAGCTTGTTTTGGGATTCACTGACTCTTTCTTCTCTTCATGTGACCCATATATGTCCATCTCCTTTTTCTGATCACCCATCTGCATTATCTCTGCGCTGCTCTTGAATTCTTTCCACTGTATACTGAGTATTTTCCTTAGGCATTTGTTTTCAAAGGGTCTGATTTGCTGTTTATTTCTTTAGTTGTTTCCAGCTCTCACATGCATAAATGAGGGTGGATATTACATTTGAATTGAATAATCTTAGCTTGGGTTTTGTGCTTATAACTTTAGAGTGCCATATGTTCTTAAGATTCTTGAAGGTAAATGCTGCTTTTGCAATTCTAACTTCCTTTCTGGTGTCACCATCCTGGTCTGTGTGTCTGCCAAGGTATGCAAATTGGTTTACTTCTTCAGCGGCTGTTCCTTCTATGTATATTTTTCCTTCTTGATTAATGGGAAGGTAATTATTTTTGTTTTATCCTTGTTAATTACATGTCCTATCTTACCAGTCAGTGAAAACAAGATATCTGTTTTTTCTTGCATCGAATTCACATTGTCACTGATAAGAGTTATGTCATCTGCAACATAAGATCTTCAAGTTGGGTCCAATGTACCCAATCAGTGCCCATTTTACCTGTGTTACCTGTGCAGCATTTTTTTATTGTGAAGTCTGTGGCAATTCCAAAAAGGAAGCAAGGGAGATAATATACATCTTTGTCTCACACCTGTTTCAATCTGGAACCATTCACTCATTCCTTCTTCTATGTTGACTGCACAAACATATCCATTGTAGAGATCCTTAATGATGTTGACAGTTTTAGATAGTATTCCATATAGTCTTAAAATTCTCCACAGTGAATCTCTGTGTATGCTATCAGATGCCTTTTTTTAAAGTCTGTGAAGTTCAGGATTAATGCTTTTTACTTTTCAATATGTTCTTCAAGTACTATTCTTAGAGTGAAGATCTGGTCGACAGTTTCTCCTTTTTTGAAATCTTCTTGTTTTTCTCTCATTGCAGTATCCACTATATCTTTGATTCTATTCAGAATGACTTTGCAAGATACTTTTGACACAACTGATAGTAAAGTTACTCCTCTCCAGTGATTGCAGTCCATAAGGTTGCCTTTTTGTGTGTGTGTGATATTTTAACAGTGATTCTTTATTTTTTTCATTTAGAAGGGACCTTTTCTTCTTTCCAAACTTTATTAAACATTCTCTGTAGTTGGCTGATGTTGTCACTGTTAATAAGCTTTTAACATTTTGGCTGTTATTTAAAAAAAATACCTTTATCATAATTCAAGTCAGATTACTCATTACAATGTGTCTTTTCTTTTTTTTTTTTCAGTTAAAAAAGCACAGCTGGTTGGAAATGATGGTATGTAAAATTCTTTTTGTTTTTATTCTTTGAAAATATTTTTTCTTTAGCTGTTACTTTTGTTGCTAGCATCTGAGGGGGTAGTCAGAAAAAAAAGGTCCTAGTTTATGATGTAATATTGATAGGGCAGAAAGTATGAATCTGTAGCTTGGTTGACAATAGTACTTTGTTTAAGTCATGGCTTTATCAGGATGGGATGCTCCATTAATGAGTGGGCTTGTCCTGTTCATTATAAATGAAAGTTACTGTTTGTATTGCTTGTAGCTGACAGTTGTAATAGAGTGTGGATGGAGTATATAGTCAGCGTCATTGACAGTGTTAATAAACTGTGGCTCTGATATGGTGATTATTGTTGACAGTGTTAATAAACTTCAATTTGGATATAGTGATTATTGTTGACAATGTTAATAAACTAGTTGAGATATGGTAACTTTAGCTGTTTTGTAGTGATTATCATTGACAGTGTTAATAAGTTCGAATTGGTTGTTCAATCTTGCACATCCTCAGTGCTCAAGCCTTTTTTTGTAATATTTCTCCTTTTTATTTCTAATCTTGTTTAGCATGTCAAAATCCCAATTGGTCTAACTTTACCCAGATTAGGATATGATGTTCTTGTTATTGTGATTGTAGCTAAGTTCACTTTTTTTGTTGTTGTTGTCAAGACTGTGTCAAGAGGCAAAATATAATAATGAAAGCCATAATAGAGGTAAAAGTGGGAGCACAAATTGCAAAAGGACGATAACCATATAAATTGATTGACTCTCTGGTCTATGCCAATCAGGCATTAGTTGTCATTGATTTCCACAACCATCTATCTTTTGCTCTTTCTGTAAGATGTGTGTTGGACCATGCTCTATGCCACTCTTTTAACTGTCAGATATCTTGTTTCTTTGTCTTCCTTTGTCCCTCTGTCTCTCCAGTTTTCCTATTGTCACTAGATTTACCAGTTTGCCTCTTCCCGAAACATGTCCTACAAATCTGGATTTGAGTAGTTGTAGATCTCAGTGATTGATTCTTGGAAAGCTACCTTGGTTTCCCCTTACAATCCAACGGATTTGTTATTGGTGTACTCCAGTAGCCTCCGTCTCTGTCAAAAGTCCAGCCCACGAGGCAGAATGATGGACAGCATAAAACAATGGATTTGGATTCAGCAGTGCCGGATGCACTGTGAAAACAAAGGATAGTGCAAGTCGGAGAACCACTGTAACCAACTTTACCTGAGGGGGAGGGCACGGAATGAATAAATACAGAACGAGCAGCGGTTCTTAAACTTTTTTGGACTGTGGAGCCCTTTTTAGTGAAAGCTAGTATGGCGGGCCCCAAGAGACATTTTTCATCACAGGACACGTCATCAGTAAAACGATAAGGGGACGGAGTGGCATGAAAGCGTTAAATTACACTGGGTAATAACACAGGTGTGTCAGGATGACAATTCTGTTACCAAGAATTGAATAACAACAACCCGATGACGTTAAAATGTTCACATGCCATCCAGTTTATAAAAATAACAAAGAAGATCTTGCAGATATCCCGCGGACCTCCTGACTTAGAGGAAGATAAGTTTTGAAACTGCAGAGCAGTATTCTTATTGATAATTAGTAAGAACACGCATTGAACTTAAAAGAACATCAGTAAGAGGGAACAATGACGTAGATGGCTGTCAACACTCTAAATAAGGAATGAGGCAAGAGGATGTGTCCTGTTGCCTCATGACGCAGTGAAAACATCATGTGGGGCACAAAATCTTCTGACAGGAACTAACTAATGAGCTTTGTTTTCAGGTTGTAAAGAACTGAGCATGCAGGCCTCTGAAGTTCCGCCCTTTTATCTCTCAATTGTCATTCCTTCACAGGCTTTCTGTGTTAGTTTAGTGCTATTATGCATAATACTAAGATAGGATGTTATGCATACATTTAACAGTAGAACTGCAAATGAAGATAACAGTGTAAATAACCTGAGAATGTGAAGGTAACATAAAAGAAATAACGAATGCTGTAAAACTGTTTCTGGTAATGAAGGTGGATAGAAGTGTATGGTTCAGTCTTACAAAAAAAAAAAAAAAGAGCGAGTAAAGTTGGCAGAAACAAGGATGGCTGATAACATAGTGCTGACAGCAGAAGATAGAAGCAGTTTTATACAACAAAGATGGCTGATAACATAGTGCTGACAGCAGAAGATAGAAGCAGTTTTATACAACAAAGAATGCTAATAACATAGTGCTGATAGCAGAAGATAGAAGCAGTTTTATACAACAAAGATGACTGATAACATAGTGCTGACAGCAGAAGATAGAAGCAGTTTTATACAACAAAGAATGCTAATAACATAGTGCTGACAGCAGAAGATAGAAGCAGTTTTATACAACAAAGAATGCTAATAACATAGTGCTGATAGCAGAAGATAGAAGCAGTTTTATACAACAAAGATGACTGATAACATAGTGCTGACAGCAGAAGATAGAAGCAGTTTTATACAACAAAGAATGCTAATAACATAGTGCTGACAGCAGAAGATAGAAGCAGTTTTATACAACAAAGATGACTGATAACATAGTGCTGACAGCAGAAGATAGAAGCAGTTTTATACAACAAAGATGACTGATAACATAGTGCTGACAGCAGAAGATAGAAGCAGTTTTATACAACAAAGAATGCTAATAACATAGTGCTGACAGCAGAAGATAGAAGCAGTTTTATACAACAAAGATGGCTGATAACATAGTGCAGACAGCAGAAGATAGAAGCAGTTGTGTACAAACTAACAAATAAACGTATCGAAGAGAGCTGTAAAAAAGAGGCTTGAAGTTAAGTAATAACAGCAGAAGCATAGTATGAAACAGAGTAAAAATTTTGACACATGATGTCCAAACAAACAGAAAAACTTTGACACAAATGAAGAAATTCATTGACATTAGATCAGTAGTATAATAGACAGCAGATGCACATCTTTAATGAAGGCAAGAGTAGAAAAAAACAAGAGGATCCAGAACAAAAAATATTTTAAAATGTAAAGAGAAGCTCAAGGGACACAGAAAATTAATGAGAAACCACAAGAAGAAAAAAAAACAAATAACATTCTTTGTACGTGGCATGAAAGGGCAGATATTCGAGAACATGACAGTTTTTAAGAAATTCATGGAAGAAAGAGGGACAGAGAGAAATATGGCGTAATGGAATGACCGGCTGACACAAGAAAGAGATAGACAATTTATGGGATGTGCATAATATGGAGTATGATCAAAGTCTATCGACTCGGCACCTGATGATGATGCATTATATCCAAGCTACCCCAGAACTCTCTTGCCTTCCTGTGATCTTCTTTTCGCGTTTCACAATAAACTCCCGTAATATTCCCGGTTCTTTGTCTCTTCTCCGTTCCCGTACGCTTTTAGATTTCATTTTCCTCTTCTTGTCCGCCTAAAATTGTTATCAGTTTTTTTTTTTTGTTATTTCTTTGTTTTCTTATCAGATTCATTGATGCTTATTGTGCATTTTTCATCATAATCGTATTTCAAATTCCTATGGTCTCATCCTTCTTCAAACAGCCTCTTCCTTTAATTATTCTCAGCCCCAGGCTTCTTCTGCGCTTATACCATTATCACACGAATCTTAATTCTCCTCTTGCGTTATCGTATTCTAAACTACAGAATTATTTAATCGATCCAGCATAATCTTATTGCAATTTTCAATTTTCTTCCTGGCGAATCTTCTCATTCTAGCGCACAGTTTTACTACTGTTGTGGAATTCTCAATAAATCACAGTTTTGTTCTTTACCTAAAGCAGTGCTTCTCAAACTTTTTCTTTCGGTCGCGGCACACTGTTTCGCTATGTGGAATATTGTGGCACACCTGGACAGTTTTGACTAGATTAGTGCCACATGTTTTACTATTTAATTTGAATTTTTGCAACACAGCCACGGAAGTTTGCGGAACACTAGTGTGCCGCGATACATCCTTTGAGAATCCCTGATCTATGGCTTAATGGGAGCAAATTGTTGTTAGATTGAAATATACATTGTGATCATAAAGTCCTTCACTGATTGTGAGAACTCTTTAAAACTATGCGAGATAGAAACCTGAGCGTTGTGACAATACATATGTCGATTCTTTTCTGTTCTGTACAGACAGCCCTGCAGTCACCATTATAAAAATGGCATCTATTGAAGGAGCAAGTCCTGTGTTTTGTGGTATCAAGAAACAAAATTCGTCGTTTGGGAGTGGAAGCTAACATCACGTTCATCAGACTTTATCCCTCATGACTTTAAACAACATTTTAATGGGGGTATACTAAAGACTCACCTGGGCAAGATCAGAAAAAAAGGCAAAGGACAGGCATTTGTGGAAAACCCTTGCGGAAGCCCCATGTGCCCTGGGCACTTAAGGTTCAGAGAGGGAGAGAGAGAGAGAGATAGTAAAGACAAATTGTACATTCCACCAGTTCCTGAATTTTAAAGTTTGAATGCAAAGATAACAGTTGCTTTAGCCACGATGACCACAAAGATTTCGGAGAATACTTGGGAAGAATTTGAATATCGCTCAGTCTTAGACGTTCTCAAGGGAACGAACACAGCACATGTTGAATTGCGCAACTAAAAAAAAAAAGGGGGGGGGTGCAAAGAAACACATGCATGTACCTGTCATCGTTTTCTGAGTAATACATTTTGAAATCAGGGAAATACTGTATACTCCTACTGTATATTGACAACGAGTAAAGCCATTATTATGGTATTCAAATCGATACCGCACTGATGCGCTGTGTGTTTATCATGCCCTATTACATTATGTCTCCACCTTTTGTTATTTTTATACAAAAACGTGGAATATCTCTTGACATCAGCGTGTATAAATAACATTTAGTGTGCTCCTTCATTTCTGGCCACCTTGCTATTCGTTCCGAGTACTTTTGTTTCATTTTTTAATTTATACAACGGCGTTCGACCTAATCACACATGATCATCTTAGCTCACAGACACTAGAGACTAGCGTTTGTTGATCAGACAGACTTGCCGTGTCGATCGCATCACCGTAAATTTTATATGGATCTTGGCGTGCAGTAGCATTAAGCTGAGGGTTTTTTTTTAATCCCAGTATTTAAAAAAAATCGTAATGTGGGGAAAATTAATGCAACGCATTTATCTCTTATAATTCAGAGTAAACCAGTGTGATCGCGTGATAGTGTAAGCAGAATGATATCGGAAAGTGAAGCGAAATTGAATAAAGAAATGCTTTATCAATCCGCCGATAAAAAATAGTCCCGGTCGTGCATGTCATGTTCATGGACATGACAGAAATGGAGGACACCGATTTGGAAATATGCAGTTATATAATAGTAATAATAATAATAATAATAGCAGAGCATGGGATATGATAAAGCATAGCATAATCAGAAAAAGTATATAATGTAAGGGAAATGTATTGTTATGTTAGCTATAATAAAAATATAAATATCGTATGCAGGACAGTGGGAAAATAAACTTTTAGTTTTAACAATTTCCTGTTGGGAAGAGTTGAGTATTTATTATAGTGAAAAATAAAAAAAAAGATTATAGTTACAATGTTTATTAAAGGTTAAAAAAAGATTGTGCTCATAAAAAAGCCAGTTTAGTTTAGTTTTTTTTTTTACAGGTTTTTATGTTTGCCAGTTCCATTATTTTACTCCTGGATAAAAGACCTATCAGTTCGTCGATGACTAATGCTCCATTTGCTCCCTAGAAGTATTTGTTCCGTGATCCTCAATCACTCTGTAAAATTTAATGCCCATCGCAGTGCATCGGTTTGCAGACAATCGTCATTGGAGAATGCTGCAATGATTTCAGAATGTGTCGATTCATAGTTTATTGAAATAGTACTAAAGTGTCTGCTTTTCTTTATAGTAAGGCTAATGAGTTCTAACATCGAGTGTAAAATACCCAGGTGGAATTAAAGAATCTCACATAATATGACTTCAAGAATCCTACATAATAGGACTTAAAGAATCTCACATAATAGGACTTAAAGAATCCCATATAATAGGACTTAAAGAATCCCACATAGCAGGACGTAAAGAATCCCACATAATAGGACTTAAAGAATCCCACATAATAGGACTTAAAGAATGCCACATAACAAGACTTAAAGAATCCCACATAACAGAATCCAAGAATCCAGATTATGCAGAAGACACGGGTTACAACCTGCATTAAAAAAAAGAAGAAAATCTGAATATTGGCATGGTAGTACTATACATATGTCGACCAATCAACAGAAAAAAGTGTGGGGGCGGGGAACTTATCTTATATCTTATATCCTTCCGGTGCTGTTAAACGTCACATAGGGCTCGCAAGGTAGTTCGCCAGTTTTTCCTGTCTTCGGCGAGATTTTCAACCTCATCAAGGGATTTTATGCCTATTAATTTGCCCTCTCTTAACAGTGTTTCACGTGGTCTGCCTTTTTTTCTTTGGCCTGTTGTGTTCCACTTGATAGCTTGTTTTGGGATTCTCTGATCGTTTCTTCTCATCACGTGACCAATATATGTCCATATCCTTTTCCTGATCACCCATGAGACTGGTTGTTGTTCAGTCACCTGTCTTATCTCTGCATTGTTCTTGAATTCGTTCCATTTGATGCCGAGTATTTTCCTTAAGTATTTGTTTTCAATAGAGTCTAATTTCTTGTCTATTTCTTTAGTTGTTTTCCAGCTTTCACATGAATAAATGAGGGTGGATATTACATTTGAATTGAGTAGTCTTAACTTGGTTTTTGTGCTTATAACTTTTGAATGCCATATCTTCTCTTCTTCTTCGTTCGCTTCTACCACCAAAACCGCACTGTGATCCTACTGAATTTACGCCTGTGGTCCTCGTTAGGTCCCGTGGTCTCTTGTGTGGTCCCCGAAAGGACCACACGAGATCCACGAGAGGACCACAAGGGGTTCAGAGTATCACAGGGCTTTAGCCTGTATTCTTGGTGGGTCTCAGAAGCGGGATTGCGTGACACCGTGGTTTTCATTGCACCAGTTTAGTCTAGGGTTGGACTTTCTCACCGGAAGACCTCGACGTGTTTAGGATATCAGTGCATCCCCGCTGGGTGAGAGGCGGTAGACCACCCAGGCCACAGTTGGACCTTCTCACCGGAAAACCTCGACGTGTTTTGAGATACCCGTGTATCACCGCCGGGTGAGAGGTGGTTGCCCATCCGGTCCAGGGTTGGACTTTCTCACCGGAAAACCTCAGCGTGATTAGGATACGCAAACATCCCCGCAGGGTGAGAGGTGGTTGCCTATCTAGACTACCCTAGTCCAGTGTCTCCGACTTCAGCAGCGGTCGTGGCCGCTACCCTTCCTAGTTGTGACCAGGATGGAGCTTTTGTCCAGAAGGACGAATCCTCGCCACTAGTGACTTCCACCCCTGGGTTGAGCCGGTTTAGGCATATTATCCCAGTATGGGCATGTTTGGGACGTGACCGACCTCTAGAGCAGAGGTACTGTGACATTCGTAGCCTTCAAGATTCACCCCTGGTGTGAGCCAGTTTAGGCAAAATTCACCAGTATGGGTGTATATCAGGCGTGACCGACCTCTAGAGCGGAGGTGGCATGACATGTCTAGCCATCAAGTTCCACCCCTGATGTGTGCCGGTTTAGGCATATTTCACCAGTGTAGGTATTTCGGACGTGGCCGGCCTCTAGAGCAGAGGTGCCGTGGTATGTATAGCTCTCATAGCGATAGTACTGGACATACCGATTAAACTTCACGTTATCCTTTCCACCACCTTTCCCATCGGCACCACACAGCAACCTTTATTTCTTTTCCGCATTTCTTCCTTGACCGGGAGGAGCTTCGCTCCACGCGCGGCATTTGAAGAGACTCGCCAGAAGTATCTTAACCTCTGGGACAAGCCGGTTCATGCATTTCACCCGATATGACTGCACTCAGGACGTGGCTGACCTCCAGACCAGAGGTGCCGTGATTTGACTGTTTGCTTCGCTTTATCCTTTCTATCACCTTTTCTGCAGTGATGCTGCGCGGCAACCTCATTTGCACCTTTCTTCATTGGCCGGGAGGAGCACCGCTCCACGCACGGCAACTGAAAAATCTCGCCAACAGCGTTGAATGCCATATGTTCTCAAGATTCCTGAAGATTAATGCTGCTTTTGCAATTCTAATTCTAACTTCCTTTCTGGTGCCACCATCCTAGTCTATGTAGCTGACAAGGTATGCAGATTGATTGACTTCTTCAATATCTGTCCCTTCTATGTGTATTTTTCCATTTTGATTAATGGGAAGTTTCATTATTCAGTGGGGAACTACAAAAAAAAAGGTAATAATTGACACAGATGGCGTCACATAGCTCAAGATCTTGATAGTCGTCTGTCTTGTAGAGTAAAGACCATTAACAAATTTGATGAAAAGACTGCACTTCAATAACAGAAGACAAGATCATGTTAGAAAACTTGAGAAGCTAGGAAAATATTGATAATATTTATCTTATTAACATATCAAACACGCGAACATAAACAGAAAGTTCAGTGATTGGTAAACAAAAGCGTTCCAAAATGTGTTTAAAAAAAGAGCGAAATTTTGCTATAAAGACGTAAGTATTCATTTCATATTTTAAGCACTGTTTCCTTCAGCGTCATCCCCTCTAACAAACATTCCATTGTTGGAATGCATCCTGGAACGCACAGTCGGTGATGGCGCGCAGTTATCACATTTTCCTGAGTCTCCTCTGTGGGTTGGAAACAACGTTCTTTCAAGGTAGTTTTAAGCTCGTGAAACAAGAAAAAGTCTGCCGGAGACAAGTCCGGAGAATAGGGTGGAGTGAGCACAACGGATGCCCGACGTTGAGCCAGATAACTCTGGATGAAGAGCGGCGGGTGAGCAGAAGCATTGTCGTGGTGCAACAGCAAAGTCTGGTTTTCCCACAATTCAGGTCTGTCCCTGCGCACAGCGTCACTCAAACGCGCTGAAACTTCCATGGTTTACCATCTGATTACGTGGTACAAATTCACAGTGGACAGTGCCGTTGTAAAAACACAGACCTCAACACCTTGATCTTTGACCAGTTCATCAGGACTAGGAATCAGATCCGGTGGATCTCATAATCAACGCAAGAGACAAGGAATTGTGGAGAGAAATGATCGCCTACGCCACGCGGCATGGCACTTAGATTAGATTAGATTCCTTTTGGTCGAGGAGACCTTTTCCCCACCTACTGCGAAGATTGCATCTCATTTTCAACATCGTAACCATAAACCCACGTCTCATTTCCTGTTATGTTGTTCTGAAGAAAGTTTCCATGACCATTTGCGTCGGCAAGTTCCTGGCTGATTTCAACACGGTTCACTTTCTGATCGTCAGTCAGCAACTGTGAGATGAATTTTGCATCCAAAGTTTTTCATTCAAAACTTGATGGCAAGATCCTATGCTTATGCCCATTTCGTCAGCAACTTCTTCTTCTTCGTTTGTTTCTACCACCAAAACCGCCCCGTGATCCTACTGAATTTACTCCCGTAGTCCTCATTAGGTCCCTTGGTCCCCGTAAGGACCACACGAGATCCCCGAGAAGATCACAAGAGTTTCAGAGTATCGCAGGGCTTGAGCCTGTATTCTTGGTGGGTCTCAGAAGCGGGATTGCGTGACGCCGTGGTTTTCTTTGCACCAGTTTAATCTAGAGTTGGACTTTCTCACCGGAAGACCTCGACATGTTTTTGGGATACCCATGTATCCCTGCCAGGTGAGAGGTGGTTGCCCATCCAGTCCAGCGTTGGACTTTCTCATTGGAAAACAGCGTGATTAGGAATCGCATACATCCCCACCGGGTGAGAGGTGGTTGACTATCTAGACTGCACTGGTTCAGTGTCTCCGACTTCAGCATTTTGTGGTCGTGGCCGCTACCCTTCCTAGTTGTGATCAGGACGGAGCTTTTGTCCAGGAGGACGAATCCTCGCCACTAGTGAGTTTCGCCCCTGGGTTGAGCCGGTTTCGGCATATTATCCAGTATGGGCGTATTTAGGACGTGACCGACCTCTAGAGCAGAGATACCATGACATGAGTAGCCATCAAGTTTCACCCCTGGTTTAAGCCGGTTTAGGCATATTTCACCAGTTTGGGTGTAGAACGGACGTGGCCGGCTCCAGAGCATAGGTGCCATGGTATGAGTAGCTCTCGCCACGATACTACTGGACATACCGATTAAGCTTCATTTTATCCTTTCCATCACTTTTTCATATCGCCGCCGCACGGCAACCCTGGTTGCTTTTCCTCATTTTATTAATTGGCCGGGAGGAGTTTCACTCCACGCGCGGCATCCGAAGAGTCTCGCCAGCAGCCTCTTAACCCCTGGGTTAAGCCTTCTCAGGCAGTTCGCCCGGTATGAGTGTACGTGGGACATGGCCGACCTCCAGAGCAGAGGTGCCGTGATTTGAGCAGTCCTGACCTCGAGACTACTGATTACTTCACTTCTTTCTTTTTCACCTTTTCCACAGTGCCGCACGGCAACCCATAATCGCATCTTTCACCACTGGCCAGGAGGAGTCTCACTTCACGCACAGTAGCTGAAGAATCTCGCCAGCGGCGGTAGATGAACTACGAAACATGACTCTTATCTACCCGAAACGTCTGGTTTTCAGGCGCCAGATATTCGCCTTCGCCCCTTTTCCACAAGAAGGCCAGCAGCTGGACTTGACTGTCAGAGGGTATTTGAGACCCACGTCATTGAAGTTGAGATCGATGTATCCTCCACCCCACCTCCGGCAATAACAGCCCTTAGAACATCGCCAGCAACGTCTCGGATAGTTAAACAGCGATTCCCAGGACTCACAGCACGAACTCTTTCAACATGGTCGTCGTTTGTTGATGTGGAGGGTTGTTCAACCCTGTGATCTTTACCTGCCGACGTTCTGCCCTCTTTAAAACGCTTAAACCACTTACACCACTAGGTTAGTCTCATACAGTCCTCCACGTATTCTTGGTTAAGCAGTTGTCATGTCTTCGTACAATTTTTACCAATTTTGCAGCAAAATTTCACACACACACATATACATACACACATACGCGTTGTTCATCAAGCTCCTTCATTGTCACTTTGTCATTAATCCAACGAACAGCTCTTGCACATGCTCACTTCCAGATGTAGCTCGACGACTAATGTTCATAGCGACGCAGCAGATGACAGTTTGTTGTCAAGACCTGCCACAAGTTGCACTCAGTAGCCGCGCTCTGCCCTCTATGCCGATTGGCGCACTGTTTGAAAAGTTCTTTTTTTTTTAACACACCTCATGTACTGGAAAATAGTTACGAAGAAGTTATTTTAAAATAATAGCGAAGAATCAAGCAAAATATTAGAAAAAGAGGACAGAAAAAGAGTTCGAAGAATAAATGTGAAAAAAAAGAAATATGTACATGTCGTGGATGGTAAAATGCTCAAATGGATGATTCCACTTTATGAATATTAAAAAAGTATTTACATATCCTCAAAGCCCCAACAAGGTCAACAAGTCGACCAGCTAGAATGCGGACCTCGGTGGAGCTCAGCACAAACATTTAATCGTCACAGATCTACGCAGTATATACGCCATTTTGGGGGTGAAAAAACACAGACATCAGCCCTATGTTTCAGTATAAAAGTGAATGGACCAGCCATATCAAATAGGGTCAAAATACGACAGTTCACGTAAAAAAAAAAAAGTTGGTTATGGACAGACACGAAAAGGGCGTTTATTGTACGTATTCTCCATATGCTGGAGCATAAATGAGTAAAGAGAGGAACTGCAGACTAATCAAGAACAGTAAGATTCTCTCATACTAGACGAAACGCATATACATATTTTAAATTATCGAAGATATTCACCGAATCATAGCCCTACTAGTTCTAAGAAAAGAGAATTAGTGGTGTATGAGTGAACAAAGCAAAAGTAACGGAATGATTTTAAGCAGACTGTTAACTTACTGAAAAGAGTACCTTTGTGTGAGATAATTTACTTGTTCTCCCCAACTTTTATAGGTTTATGTATCACATCTTTTATTTACTCTTCTAGTCTACTTCTTCTTTAGTTTCCCAGGAACTGCGAGCTAGTGTTCTTTGTAGCCGATGCTGTGAAGATTTTGAAGCACAGCATCGTCGATGCTGAGGATGACGGGAGGGGAGCGTGTTACGGCGGCTGTTTTGTTTGTTTGTTCAGTTCCTACTTGGGGCTACAAAACAGAAGACTCCACCACCGTGGGGACTGTGGCGACCCCTGCCCCGTTACTCAGATTAGGCTGTTACTGGAGGCACCAGGGGAAAGATGGGACAGGGTTTTGGTTAGCTATAATTCTTCAGCCCTGACCCTAGCTTGTCTGCTATGAGTCAGTGAGTCAGAGAATTTGCTTGGTGTTCCAGTACCATGTTTTTTGCAAGTTCATTAATAGCAAATACTAGAAAGTTGCATGAAACTCTGCACAGCTACACCGCGTGTTTACGCTATTTTCTGTATTTGCTTCTATTCCATAACTAAGGGAAATGTTCACTGTCGTACTTTGTTTACTTTCCTAGGCGTTTACAAACGCGCATTTTTCTGCCTTCCAGTAGATAGACGCTGTAGACAGTACAAGCCAAAATCGGGACATGAAGACGGTTATAGCACATGGTAGCAAGAAACAGATGAAGACGACAGCATTAGACTAACTTGAAACACCTGGAAAAATAAAGTCATAGACATTTCGAAATTATCATGAAAAAAGTCTTTCCCGCAGAGAATTATGGCCGGCTGTTAACATAGAAGGGGAGAAATAAAGAAAGATGAAAATCCATAAAAGTCTTACGGCTTGGTAAAGCATGCACTGTTTGTTTTGCGAACTTCAACTGCCAGGCTTTTGTATAAGATTGTGAAATACGAACAAACGTAAAAATCTGTTCGTCTGCATAGCTAGAGGCAGTATTTTGTTCTATGCTTAGTTTGTAAAACAGCAGTTCAGCTAAGCATGCATTTGTTGCAGGGCTATTGAAGATTTGATCGATTATGTTATCATTTCCTTAGTGAGATCTTTACCAGAAGTCGCTGGTAATAGTTGAGAAACAGTTCCGTTTGTTTTAATCTTTTTTTTTTGGGGGGGGGGGGGCGAAATGTGAAAAATCTGACATTTATAAATGTATGCTGAAAAGTAATGCCGGTTATTATTTTTTTTTTAAAGGAGACATGCAGAAGTAACAAATTGCATTTGTTCACATCCCTAGATTGATATTTGGTACCTGTTTCAGGTTTATTTTTTTCCCCGGTAAGGTTCTCTGAATTGTGGCAGAACATGGAAAAATAACGGATTTTTGTTTTAAATGGTGAAGAATTGTTCACGCGAGCAAGGAGATATGAAATGTACATGCAAGGCGGTATAGTTCTAAACAGAGTGCGGTAATAGAACTGTCTCCCATTAACTTTAATCGACAGATGAGAGTGTCTGCGCAACAGTAGTGTTTAACCCATAAGCTACCATCAGCAGTTTAAACATTCATAACTTAATTTTATGTGTGTTAAAATAGCGAATTATATCGCTGTAATAATTTATGTGACTGCTGTAACCCCATAACGCTTTCTGTTGTCGACGCCCATGAATTAGTTTTTACGTTTTGTGTTCTTTAAGTGGGTCGCTTATCTGAGCGACTGGACTGAGGTCTGTAAAACGGGCAGCAAGGGATTGTCTGGGATTAATCCAGAAATGTTGACAGATGTATTAAACTGGGAGAGAAATGAATGGACGCTTGACCGATGCGGATGTCTATGTTTGACGTTGTCAGCTGAGTCTTGCTGTGAATACTGGAAAGTTAGAACGTCACAAGACTTGTTTTCCAAGATGTATGGATTGTAACTGAACTACCAGTTCAAATGCCTGATTTATCATATGGCTCATCGGAAGCTGTGTGTTTGTCATATCACTCGTGTACCTTTCATTCATCAAGTTATCATCATCATATGTTCCACCCATTAAACCTCAACATGTATCGTCAACGCTGGACTTGGTTATATTTTGCAACTCGTAATGTCTTGGCAAAGTGTGAAACAATCCTAGGTACCTGTCTGAAAGGAGATTACGAGAGAGAGAGAGAGAGAGAGAGAGAGAGAGAGAGAGAGAGAGAGAGAATTTATCAATACTATAAAGCTTGCCAGCACTGTTTACAGAAGAGGAACAATTACATTGCTGTGTCTCACTGTCGGGACTTTGTAATGTTAAACTTCCGTAAATGCTACAAAAATAGGGATCCCATCATTTTCTGATTATTTTTTTTTAATTGCAGAAAATGTTTGTGGGTCATGGATGTTTTTAAGAGTTAATTTTTAGTTTTGAAAAGACAATTAAAGTTGCTTTTAAAATAATGAAGAGTTAATGTTGAAAAACAAATCTGGAACTGAGCCCAGGTTGTAATGATGAAAGCTGGTTGAGATTGAACAGAAAGAAGTGCAGACAACGCTTTAAATATGAAGCAATTCTTAAGTGACTACGTGCTCTTGTCAGTGAAAATTTAGGAACGAAATGAGAGTGGCGGAAACTTCATGTCAGGCACGTGTAGCCAACCATTTTGGAGACCTACATGATTATATTTTTGTATCGGAATATCGAAATTCTCCAACGCATAATAAGCAGGTATTAACATAGACTTGACCTAGTACATGTATACATGATTAACCAAAACTAAGAATTACACGTAGACTTGACTTTATGATTAACCGTAACCAAGTAGTACACGTATACATGACTTCATGATTAACCAAAACTAGAATTACACGTAGACTTGACGTTATGATTAACCATAACCAAGTAGTACACGTATACATGACTTCATGATTAACCAAAACTAAGAATTAAACGTAGACTTGACTTTATGATTAACCAAAGCTAAGAATTACACGTAGACTTGACTTCATGGTTAACCTGTTTTCATTAATAAGCAGGAAACTAAAGTTACATTTATTACTGTGTTATGCCTTGCATATGTTGTTATGCATCTGCGGAGGAATAATTAACAGATTTCTTTTCTGATTCACACTATCATTTCAGAACGTTTTAACACGTACGTGACGTTAAAACTTCAGAATGTGAAGTCAACAACGATACAAGTGAAGGGATCCAACCCGAGCTGGGAACAAGATTTTCTTTTGTAAGTTGTCATTTCACCAAAGTACTGGTCTTCACTTCATCGCTTTTGGCAACCAGTAGTCACAATCGTTGTAATGGTGAATTATGTTTATAAACATACAGAGAGTTCTTCGAAATACATTTGGTTCTAACCTGTCGGTTATTTATTTTCTGTTTGTTTATCAGTTCATTGTGCGTTAAAAGGGTGCTGATGTGAGAAACAGAAGTCGTCATTCAAATATGTTTTTTTTTTTGGTTGTTGCATGCTGTTTTCACGTTTTCCTGGTGGTGATAAGTTAGGAAGGCGGGTAGAATCCATGTTTCCATGCCATTAAGGCATAGTGGGAATACGATGTTAGGCCTGTGTTTCCAGGGCCTTCAGCTCATGAAAGTGTGATGTGGCCAGTATCACATTTGGCCGCGTTCACCTTCCCAGATTTCTCTGGTACCCATTTTTCGAGGCTGTGTGGACCCCGGGGCGTTTCTGGTGTGTAACAGAAAGAAAAAAAATCTCCACAGCTGGGACTTGAACCCAGCACCACCGGATTGGTGGTAATAAGAAATGCGATAAAAACTGATTTAGCGGATTTTCTAGTTTTCCTGGGTAGTGCAGATGGAATACGGCCAGCAGGAAGTCTGTAGTGCCGGACTGCCTGCAAATGCCATCAGAACGGGGAGTTCATAGACCCCTAAGCGATCGTCACTTTGTTGTTACACGAGGAGCTCTGATTCCAGGTTTTGTCATTGGAATGTGAAATGTTAATGGTGGGAATATTTCAGTCTCAGACAGTAAGTAAGAAGAAGTCGCCGTGTGATTAATAATCTAACCAAAGTTTGTAGACTCGGATGGAATCGAAAAGGAGACTAGACTAGACTTCTCGACTCGAGCGACTAGACTCGCTACTGACTTGATACTTGTACGTGAAAGACTTGAATAAGACACTAGTAATTTATCTGGGTTACTGAACATTTAATACCACGTTCATTCATTCATTCATTCATTCATCCATTCATCTTTCTGAGCCACTGCGGCTCATTGCTGCAGACAAGACTCGTCTCCATTCCTCTTTGTTCTTAGTCTTCTCCTGCCATTTGTCCACCCCGAGGGCTCGTAAGTCTTCTTCTAGGTTGTCAGGCCGCCGTTGTCTAGGACTGCCTCTTGGTCTGCCTCCGTTTATCACTTCTGTATAAACCCTTTTTTGTACACTATGAACAACCGAGAATAATTTTTATTGATAAATTCATAGACATACGCACACGCAAAAGATTACCTCATGGAATGTTTAATTGCATAACATTATATGTTGTGTTCTTCTAAGCTGTATTTTTATTGTTTGAATATCATATGATGGAATTATACGGCAGTGAGACTAAATAAATAGAAAGGGGAAAAACAGTCCCTTTATTTGGACCGGATTGACCTCCCTCGACCTTCAGATTATAGGGGTGCTACTCTACGCTTCAGCGATCTCTGTTCATCTTGTTTTTATCTTCAATTATAAGAGAACAGTAAGCCTGAGTTATAGAGCCGATACATTCGTGGCTTGTGAAGCTCCGGTAACATAGCAGTACCTTAATACATTTTTTGTGACAGAGATAGTAAACATAACTAAATGTTTTCGTGTGACAGAGATAGTAAACATAGCTAGACCTTTTCTTGTGACATAGATAGTAAACATAACTAAACCTTTTCTTGTGACATAGATAGTAAACATAACTAAATCTTTTATTGTGACAGAGATAGTAAACAAACAAAATATTTTCTTAATGTATAAACTAGGAAAATAGTAGCAACAGCTTTATTACTTAACGACTACAAATTGATTATGTAGCTTTTCCGACATTCGTTCAGAAATGCGCTCGTTCAGAAATGTACAGAAATGCGCGTGGTGGAGTGTAGAGAATGTTTAAATAGAGACTTGTGATATGTGATAGGTGAATCATAACTGAGGTGGTGAAATGGGGAAACTGTTGAGGGGAGAGAGAATGATACAATGGTAGCTTAGCCAGGATAAGGTGAAATAAATGATTATGGCTGGGGGTAGGAGGTTGTAATGCGATAATGTGAGGAGGTTCTGAACTATGTGTAATACGTGAGAAGAGAAAGGAGCTTAATGGAGAGGGATTATGATTGTGGAAGAGGAGAATGTTATGTGTAGCTGAATAGCGAGTTCAGACCGTGTGGTTCAAGCGTCTCATATTCCTGAATGTAGCAGTTCTCAAGCTCTAGACAACTAGTGTCATCTGCATGATATTGTTTGATGGCTGTTTCCAGAAAATCAGATTTGGCTCTGTGGTTGGGCCCATTGAAATGATTCTGGACTGGTTTCAAAGCATGCTAGGTGATATCGTACAGATGTTTCTGCATGCGGTCCCATAGTCAGAGGACAGTTTCGCCAGTATAAGTTATTCTGCATCTTTTGCATACGATGACATATATTAAATCACGGGACTCGCATTTGAATCCCTCATGAAGAGTGAGGATAGTTTTAGGAAAGGTGATTGTTTTCGTTTTCCAGACTACAGGGCAGGTAACACAGCGAGGGCGGTTACATTTTCTGGTGCCAACATATGCAAGGTTCCGCATCAAGTGGCTGTGGACGAGGATATCCTTAAGATTTGGCTCACGCTTGAATGCTAATAAGGGAGGATCAGAGAAAATGTCGCGGATGTCAGGGTCGAGTTAGATTAGTGCCAGATGACGATAAAGAATTTTCTTAACCATCTGACCATGCGGGTGGAAAAGCAATACTAACGTAACTCTGCCAGATGAGGTAACAGGCTTTTTTCTGAATGCTTCTTTGCAGTTCACTAGTTGGATACGGTTGAAGGCTTCACGAAGGATATTTTCTGGATAGTGGCATAGAGAATAAACATAACTAAATCTCTTCTTGTAACAGAGATAGTAAACATAACTAGACCTTTTCTTGTAACATACGAGGGCCACACCGAAAGTCGTGAGCAAAAATTTTTCAAAAATTAGAATTTATAGATAGAGAAAATATAAATGAATCACCTTAATCTGCTTCATTTTCTTCACTTTTCAACATAATCTCCATTTCTCTGCACACATTTTCCCCATCGCTCTGCAAGTTTGAAAATACCCTCCCGGTAGAATTCCATTCCAGCTGACCGATGGCACAGACGCACTTCTTTCTGGACGTTCTCTCCTGTGGGACCCAATGGGCATAAACTTTTCTATAGCCTAGGGTTTCAGTCATTTCCTATACTGCATTGTGTCCTATTCCAAGATTTATAGTGATTTCAGATACCATGACGTGTCTGTCTTCTTTAATGATGTCGTCAACCCTTTCCACGTTGCGTTCATTGGAGGCAGTTCGAGGCCGACCGCTGAGAAGCATATCTTGGAT
The DNA here is from genome assembly GCA_009760885.1 of Achatina immaculata. Taxonomy (NCBI): domain Eukaryota; kingdom Metazoa; phylum Mollusca; class Gastropoda; order Stylommatophora; family Achatinidae; genus Lissachatina; species Lissachatina immaculata. The sequence continues at coordinate 8,953,846 of CM019717.1, forward strand.
GCTCGTGTTTCCATCTTTGAAATGTTTCATCCGCCTCCTAACACTGTTAGCACCCATAAACACATCTCCAATAGCAAGCTGAAGTCTTTGGTGAATTTCAGCAGCGGGGATTTCCTCTTTAACGAAGAACTCAATAACAGCACGTTCGCGAAACAAAACTTCAGCACCCACCATTTTGTTTATGCTCCGCGTGGTCACGTGACACATGATGGTGACGTCATGTGACCTCTACATGAAGTGCAAAGGATGCAGTTTAAGGTGAAAAGTGATACATTTATATTTTCTCTGTCTGTAAATTCTGATTTAAAAAAAAATTACTCACGACTTTCGGTATGACCCTCGTAGATAGTAAACATAACTAAATCTTTTCTTGTGACAGATACAGTAAATATAACTAAATCTTTTCTTGTGATAATCAGTTCCTGTTTGTGACAAAGATAGTGAATGTAAACACATCTTTTTTATAACAACTATAATAAACATAACTAAATCTTTTTGTGGCAAAGGTAGTAAACGTAACCATATTTTTTCTATGACGGCTATAGTAAACGTAACCAAATCTTTTTTTGTGTCAGTGGTAGTAAACGTAATCAAGTGGTTCTGTAGATTCAATTCTGAATAGCACAAATTGTAAATGTAGTGAATACATGACATAATTTATAGGGCGCTCATTTCAGCGTAAAGCTTTATTTGCGAGTCCACGAGTAAAGGCTAAGAAACCGTCATTACTGGCACTTGTCATATAAGTAGACGGTTTTGAAGCCGGCAGATGGAAGCTATTGTGGGTTTTGCCATGCATCATCTTGTTGAGATGTGTCTCTCATGGCTGACTCTAGCAGTGTTACACTTGCGTAATCGACCACAGTAACAGCAGGCAGTACTTGGTTGAGTCAAAGGTTCGTCACGTTTTTGTGGGGTTTTTTTGTTGTTGTTGTAGTGTTTCAGTGCTCCACAAAACCAAGCAGCATAATATATATTTAGCAGTGTTCCTGGTGGTACGTAATGTTAATAACGATGTAGTTTCACTCTTCAAATACAGACCATAACTTTCATGGTCTTCTGTCGTTTATCAGCCAATGCGAGGAGTCTTTTGTAGTACCAGTCGGAAAGTCTTGTGGCCAGGAAATCTCTCACACCGGCTTCCACTTCTTCCAATGAACTGAATTCCCACCCATGAAGGAGGTGTGCCATCGCGGGGAATAGGTGGTAGTTAGAGGGTGTAAGGTCGGGACTGTACGGGGTATGGGGTAGGATTCCCTAGTTCCGTGCTTTGTCCACAAACCAGCGTTGGAAGTGTGCACTGGCGTGTTGTCGTGCTGGAGAAGTACCCTCTTCCTGTTGGTGAGTGCAGGGTATCGGGTGAGCAAAACATCATGCAGCTGCTTCAGTTGCTCACCATACGGGAAGTTGCTCAGCATGCAGATTCCCGTCCACGGAGCGACCAGATGGAACCAATTACAGGGGGCCCTCGAAGTTTCACCATATGCAGATCATAACCTTCTTCTCAAACAGGCCTCATCGAACAACCGCCTCTGCCACGGCCTGGCTAGAGCCAATGAGTACCTGGGTTGAGGTACCGCAGGAAAATCCACATTTCATCCACGGTGATGATACGGCAAGGAAATCTTATGTGAGTTTGTCAGCAGTTGGCAACAGACGTCAGCACGTCTCTGTACACGTTGGGGAGGGAGACACCTCGAGGTGCCTGCTGCTGAAGCAGAGCTCGTGCTAATTTCCAACTATGATGCTTTGAAAAGGGCCCAGCTGGGTGAAAAGCGCAGAGCACTAGGTCTAGGATCGTCTTCAACAGCTTGACGCAGGACTTCATCATTGGTGGTTGAGGGGCGTCCCTACCTGAGCTTGTTTTTGATGTCGGTATCCCCAGACCTTAGCCTTTGGAACCACTTCCCTGCAGTACTATCATCAGCTGTTCCTTGCCCTTCCACACTGCAGATTTCACTGGCAGCTCAGGGGCATTAAGCCCGCCCTTCCAGTAGTGGGTCAAGAGGACGCGACAACAGCCTTGTCGTCCGCCATTGGCTTAAAAAAAAGGGTATACACGTTTTTCAGAATGACATAACACGCGACATCAGCGTGACTTTACAAACACCAGTACAGTGTATGCGACGGGAATCTTGACCGAATTTAGGGTATAGAAAGACATGATAAATTTTTTGACTCGCCGTAATATTTATGTTGTGAGATCCAGTTTCTTTGCGCTTGAGTATTCTAACTTCAAGTTTGGTTCCTCAAATGATGAAGCTCCCTTGCGTAGATTTGCAGTCTACGTGTAAGCTCGTCCCAGACATTATGGCTGGTAGAAAAATCTCACATTGTTACATCATTATATCTCAGTTTAGATCAACCATGTGGCCTTCTTTCCTCCGTTAAGTCCTCATACCAAACTTGCTTGGGAAAACTGCCATTCAATCTTGTTAGATGTCCCAAAACCATCTCAGTCTTCAGCTGCTTAGTGTTTAAACTTAGCATGCTTCAGAACATCAGAGTTGGTTACTTTATTTAGCCACTTGATGGAAACTAAGAATCATATGGCCCTAATATTGCAGTGTCTAAATAGTACTGTATTTGTGTGTGTGAGAGAGAGAGAGAGAGAAAGAGAGAGTGAGAGAGAGAGAGGTTAAATCAAGTGTGCTGTTATGTCGAAGTAGCCAGTATTATCCATGGTTGTCAAAGCTCACTCTTATATGTGTCTCAGAGAGAGAGAGAGAGAGAGAGAGAGAGAGAGAGAAGGGTTAGATTAATGTGCTACTATGTGAAAGTAGCCAGTATTGCCTGTAGTTGTCAAAACTCACTGTTACATGAGGGAGGGGGTGGGAGAAGAAGAGGCTAATAGGCTAAACGCAGAGGGACGTCCTGAATTGAAAAAGAGAAAGAAAAGGTAGCACAGAGCTCATTTACACTGTAAGTAAACTATCGGTTCGAATAACAGACAGACTTGTCAGTTAATGGCATGGAAAGATTTAGACATTGTATATTCGATCCTCTACTTAATACCAATATATCATTTTGTATACAGCATTTCAGGACGCATGTTCTGTGCTGTTTTAAAGTTATTCTTGTGCCATTTACTTCTTGTTCGCGTTTAAAATCACATTTTATTCCCGCACTTTCATCGAGAAAAGTAGAGGTAGAGTATTGGTTTAGTTTTAGGAAAGGTTGGAAAGGGAAACCGGGGGGTGGAGGCGCATAAAGGGCAGTAGTAGATGATAGGATGAACCCGTAAACATGAAAAACAAACAATAAAGGTTTAATTTCTCTTTCTGCACAGTTGTAATACTAAACCGTAGATTTTTGTCTGCCTCTGCTCCACTAGTGCCGGTCTTCTCACTTTTCTCTAAAGCTAAGTAGCCGAGTCAAAGGATGTACAGTAGTTATATCTTCATTTCTCTGTGAGGATGTTCGCGATGTCTTACATTCCCCGTTATCTGTTCGTCTGCTAGTGTAGACACAGCTAGCTCGAGACAAACCGGTCTGATCTGTCACTTCGTGCAACATCTGCCTGCACAGGAACAAAGACAGAAGTGACTTTTCATTCAAAAGAGTATTGACTCAAGTTATTCTCTTTATATAGAGCCAGCTTGATTTTTTTTTTGGCCTTTAGTTTGTGTATTCAGTGATTCAGCATATTGGTGTGCTGATATTTTTGTTTATTTAAGTCAGTTCATCATCTGTGTAACATGCATTGTTTCCATAATAGCCAGACAGATGTGTATGGCTTAGTTTTACAAAAAAGATTTAAAAGGGCGAGGAAATTGAGTCGAAATGAGAGTGATAGAATGTAAGAGAGCACCTTTAAATAAAGAACATGTAACAATCCAATATTTCGGCAAGTAGTTTTGTTAGGGACCACATGCAAAAACAGCACTCAAGATAAATACACAAAAAAGTAAATGAAAAATAAAATACAAATGTTGTCCTCATCGTAGGAGTCAGACACAAATTGCGCTTTTTTCCTCAGACTTTTTGACGGGGGTACCAGAGACATTTTGTTTCCTACTTTCTTTTCCATTATAAAACCCTTTATGTTGTATGTTCAAACACACTCTTTGTTCTACACTACCATTACAGTATGCCCTGAACACACAATTAACTCGGTGAAGAACCACACGCATAGAACACACCGTCCAAATCCCACATCCCAGCGCCATTATTTCAGAGTTCAACACAGCAGGGTTCTGTAAATTGCATGTTCTGTCAAGTGTAATGATATATGTCAAGCGTTGTTCTGAAGCCAGCAGGGTACGTGTATCCATCCTTTATTAGACTCGGTGCTGTCAAGTGGGAAGCGCCCTCAAGGCTGTATCTTCCGGAATGCTTGCCCCCTGAATTTTCATGTCTTTAAGGCTGTTGTCTTTTTATTGACTAAGTATATGAAATAGATATGCATTGTCAGCGCTTATTCTTAGATATACAAGCGCCCTGAGTAAAAGTTCTGTTAACTGTGGTAAGAAAATCATGTAGGTCAACATAATGTTATAATGTGCATCTCAGATGGCATTATAAATATAACTGGACGAAACGGAGAGAAAGGCTAGCCACGCTAGAAGTGGAGGGAGGAAAATTACAGAAACCTTAAATATCCCGTTATATGAAGCAAGTCGCCGAGCGCTATCAAGATGTCTGTTTGTCCTCCCAACACTGAAAGATATATGAGATAGGAGACAAGATAAGTCTTAAGGCATCGATGAATGGTGCCCTGCGCCAGACTTTGTTTCCAGGCTTGCTGCCTATGAGCCGGGAATGTTCCTATATCATGGAACTAGCCTAACCTTTATATATATATATATAACATGCCATGCAGATGTCTGCAGTTAGCTACCATCATGACCTTAATGACAGAAAGTCCTCTGATTTTTAAAGTGTAATCTACGTATTATTAGAAGCCTAGACTACAGTCAGATGTTATGCTCTTTACTTCGTTTTTTCGGATTTTGGTTCATTTATCAGTGAGTTAGCATTAACTTGACAGCGTATGACTAGAATAAGGTATTAAAAATGTGATACACACGGTATTCAGTTAATTGTATATGTTGCAAGAGATATTGTTGTGACAGTATAGACCGGGCAGGGTATTCACAATAACATATGCAAACAGTATCTTGTTTTTCACTTGTTCAGTAGAGAGAATATAACTATTTGTAACAACATGCTGTATTCGATTATAGATTTATTCTGCTTTATAAGAAATATGTGTGTAAACAAACTCTATAAATGCTACCTCGAAGACAGAGTGTTCTCAGACAAGACGCGTGTTAGTTTTGCGAGAATTTATTACATCTTATGGCCTTTCATTGCCCTTGAGAAATAAATCCAGTCTTCAGATTTTGGAGCAGTTCTGAAGTTTGCAGGCAAGCTGTAAAGTTCTCGTTGCTTTCTCTTCAACCTGCCACACCTCTCCTCAAGTAAGGTACACCTCTTCCTCTCCCCTCCATGTCTTACTGTGGGATCTCGCGTACAGAAGTACAAAAGCACTAGTTAGAATCAGTGTTTCCCAGGCTTGTTCGGGCTGCCCCACCCCTTTCTCCCAGGCCACATCCTCAACACCCCACCCCCCTCTGCTTATATACTACTCATACAATGACCTATCTATTAAACTAGGATATGCATTACAGAGCTAAAAACTTAGCAGCAGACAAGTTTCTTGAACTTTATATGTATTGTCACCTACTGCATTATTTTGTTCATCTTTCAGTGTGGTGGATGAGCTGCATGAAGGTAAACAAATTTCTCAATATCAGGTCAAAAATTGCTAAGAAGGAAGGCATTGCTACCTCTGTTCGCTGCATCGTTTTCCCTCAATACCCCCCCCCCCCCCACACTGACCCGTTTTCTTTCACTGTCCCTTGGTCCTTTCCAACGCCCGGGGGATGGGGGCCGTTATCGCCCACTTTGGGAAACACTGAGTTAGATCGTGACTTTACAATGCTGTTGTGAGAATTCCCGCTACCGGATTATGTAATGGATTCCTCTTAATGAATCTGTTAGTATTTGTCCTGAGCTATCACGCATGCTGTCCTTCTGGTGGTGGTTTAAGCCGCAAAATCCTGATTTCTAGTCCAAATATTGTCTTCAGTGACCCCACAGCAGATGGCGTCTGTGTAACAAAAATCGTTGTGTTGATGGCAAGAGTGTCCTCTCAAGGTTTCCAGCGGGATCACTAATGTTTGCTCATTGTTACGTGGCCGTGTCTAGACATAGCGAAAACAGCATGTCATTATTTGACTTTAGATAATACGAGGCAGGGGAGGAGGGTAAGGGGCGTGGCCGTGAAAGTCATCAAACTTTATGACCATCATGTCACATCATTTTCTTTGCAGCATTTTGTGACGTCTTGATGAGGTTTACTTTCCTCAGATCCACTTCATTTTACATCATGCATTTAACATTTACGCGTGTTCGTCCCCGTCCCCCCATATAACTCGAATCTTTTATTTTTCTTTGTAATCTTCTTAACCTGAACTTCGTAAATAAGTGGTTACTTCCAACTAAAACAAACGTGTTATGTCGTGTGTTTGTTTGTTTGTTTGTTTGTTTGTTTGTTTGTTTGTTTGGTTCTAAGGACTGTTATTGCCGGAGGTGGGGTGGAGAATTCGATCTCCACTCCAACGGCGCGCGTCTCAAACAGCCTCTGGCAGTCAAGTCCAGCTCCTGGTGTAAGGAGGGGAAAAAGTAAGCAAGCAGTGACCCGGTTTTGATTGGAAATCCCACTGGCCAGAGACGGCCACGTGTGAATGGAAAATCCCCAGGCGTCCGGTCCGGCGATGACGAGGTATATAAGAAAAGGGAGAAGCATAAAGGGGGATAAGTTGAGCTCGGGAAGGTAGCGACCAGTCGTGGACGAAGATGGTCAGTTTCCGAGAGACGGAGGCTGGCGTGTGTAATTTAGTTTGTGCGCCTTTGTAAGCAGTATTGAACTCATATTATTCAAGGAAAATTTATTTGTTTAATATATTTTTTTAGTAACACCCGTTAGAAATATATGGACATCATGTGCATCGGATTTGTGATTTGTGATGCTTTATGGATCAGAGTTTTTTGTAAATACAAGAATCGTGATTTTATAAAAAGGATTGTTTTTCGTATTCCTGTTATTTTATATGTAAGGTGTGAACGTATGGTAAGGTCATCCTTCCACCACTCAGCACAACGACGGCCAGACAAATATAAAAGGTTGAAATAATAATTCACATCAATCTAGAGCCAAAGTAACATATTACCACATGTGGTGCCGTGACCAGGATTCTTCATTGCATATATATATGTTTCGATATGTCAGCTGACCTGGTTACAAACCATTTGGATTAATACTGGTACATAGGAGGTCACCGTTTGCACTAACAGCGCTGACAAGAGGCCAGTCAGATTTTCGTGTTTGGCGAGTGTACAGGGGAAATTCCACCACGGAAAGATCAAAGCTCAGCGCCCACGTGCGTGTTATGTAACATCCGGACAGAGGCTCCAACAAGCTGTGCTTTGAAGAAAAGTTCCCGTATGAAGAAAACCCTACTGAAAGTTCAAGTTAGAGTGGAGTAGTCCTAAGCGGAAGAAATTTGTGTTAGTCGCGGAACGGGCAGGCTGGACAGTAAGTCAGTACGGAGAATCACGTATAGTGCTGCAGTGTGAACAAGCACACAGTATAAAGAAAAATATTTGAAAATCTCGGAAAATATTTCTACAAATATTCAACCAATAATCTTCGTCAAAAGGCCAAGTACCATGGAGACTGCAACAAAGTTATCTCCAGTATCATTTATAATAAAGAACCAACTGACAGGGAAAATACAACGAGTCCACGCAAACCATTTGAGAAAGGCCAAACAAGATTGGAATATCCCTACAGACGACAGAAACAATCAGCGCAGACAGGCTACACTCAGTATAGCACCCAACAACGATGACGACACCGACGATGAGATAGTAGTAGACTCTTCGGAATCAGAGACCGAACCTGACAGTACGCAGGTAGAAACAACGGAGGAAGAAGTCGCATCCACCCCACAGGTAGCAGTAGACAGCGAAGACAGTACCACTCGAACAAGTACATCCTTACTAGTACATGAAAACCAACCACCCGCCGAATCAGAAGACGGAGCTACAGAGCAGAGCGTCGAACAACGAGTAGCACCCCTGCCCACATTACACGACCAAGTACAGTATATGAGAAATACTGCAAGGCACACAAAAGTACAAAAATAGGCCAGACCAACACACCAACAGGCTAACCGGAGGAAGACGATACGCAACTACAGCAACATGGGTACTGGTCCCAAAAAAAAAAGAAGGACATAAAGACTTTGAGTTCAGGATATGTAACTATTCTACAATGCATATATAAAATTTATTGTATTCCATACAAAAATTTTGTAAACAAAACCAGAGGGAGTATGTAAGGAGGGGAAAAAGTAAGCAAGCAGTGACCCGGTTTTGATTGGAAATCCCACTGGCCAGAGACGGCCACGTGTGAATGGAAAATCCCCAGGCGTCCGGTCCGGCGATGACGAGGTATATAAGAAAAGGGAGAAGCATAAAGGGGGATAAGTTGAGCTCGGGAAGGTAGCGACCAGTCGTGGACGAAGATGGTCAGTTTCCGAGAGACGGAGGCTGGCGTGTGTAATTTAGTTTGTGCGCCTTTGTAAGCAGTATTGAACTCATATTATTCAAGGAAAATTTATTTGTTTAATATATTTTTTTAGTAACACCCGTTAGAAATATATGGACATCATGTGCATCGGATTTGTGATTTGTGATGCTTTATGGATCAGAGTTTTTTGTAAATACAAGAATCGTGATTTTATAAAAAGGATTGTTTTTCGTATTCCTGTTATTTTATATGTAAGGTGTGAACGTATGGTAAGGTCATCCTTCCACCACTCAGCACAACGACGGCCAGACAAATATAAAAGGTTGAAATAATAATTCACATCAATCTAGAGCCAAAGTAACATATTACCACACTGGCCTTCCCGTGGCAGAACTGTTTAAACTGACAGGAGAAGGGGCGAGGGAGAATATCTGGCGCCTGAAAACCAGATACTTAGGGTAGATGAGTGGCACGTTTGGTAGCTCATCTGCCGGTGTTGGCGAGATTCTTCAGCTGCCGTGCATGGAGCGGTGCTCCTCCTGGCCAATGAAGAAAGGTGCAAATGGGGTTGCCTCGCAGCATCACTGCAGAAAAGGTGGTAGAAAGGATAAAGCGAAGCAAACAGTCAAATCACGGCACCTCTGGTCTAGAGGTCGGTCACGTCCTGAGTGCAGTCATATCGGGTGAAATGCATGAACCGGCTTGTCCCAGAGGTTAAGACACTGCTGGCGAGACTCTTCGAATGCCGCGCGTGGAGTGAAGCTCCTCCCGGTCAAGGAAGTAAACACGGAAAAGAAATAAAGGTTGCTGTGCGGTGCCGATGTGAAAAGGTGGTGGAAAGGATAAAGTGAAGTCTAATCGATATGTCCAGTAGTATCACTGCGAGAGCTACACATACCACGGCACCTCTGCTCTAGAGGCTGGCCACGTCCGAAATACACCTACACTGGTGAAATATGCCTAAACCGGCACACACCAGGGGTGGAACTTGATGGCTAGACATGTCATGCCACCTCCGCTCTAGAGGTCGGTCACGCCTGATATACACCCATACTGGTGAATTTTACCTAAACCGGCTCACACCAGGGGTGAATCTTGAAGGCTATGCATGTCACAGTACCTCTGCTCTAGAGGTCGGTCACGTCCCAAACACGCCCATACTGGGATAATATGCCTAAACCGGCTCAACCCAGGGGTGGAAGTCACTAGTGGCGAGGATTCGTCCTCCTGGACAAAAGCTCCATCCTGGTCACAACTAGGAAGGGTAGCGGCCACGACCGCAAAATGCTGAAGTCGGAGACACTGGACCAGGACAGTCTAGATAGGCAACCACCTCTCACCCGGCGGAGATTTATGCGTATCCTAATCACGCTGAGGTTTTCCGGTGAGAAAGTCCAACTCTGGACTGGATAGGCAACCACCTCTCACCCGGCGGTGATACACGGGTATCTCAAAACACGTCGAGATTTTCCGGTGAGAAGGTCCAACTCTGGCCTGGGTGGGCTACTGCCTCTCACCCGGCGGAGATGTTTGCGTATCCTAAAAACGTCGAGGTCTTCCGGTGAGAAAGTCCAACTCTAGACTAAACTGGTGCAACTAAAACCACGGTGTCATGCAATCCGCTTCAGAGACCCACCAAGAATACAGGCTAAAGCCCTGCGATACTCTGAAACCCTTGTGGTCCTCACGTGGATCTCGTGTGGTCCTTTTGGGGACCACACAGTAGACCACGGGACCTAACGAGGACCACAGGCGTAAATTCAGTAGGATCACAGTGCGGTTTTGGTGGTAGAAGCGAACGAAGAAGAAGAAGTTTGTTTGTTTTTTCACACGATAACTTATCCGGCATGAGCACTCTTTACTGGTGAAATATTATTTTTTTGAACGTTCTGTGCTTGAAATACATTTTTTTACATGAATTCTTACAGAATTTTCGCATGTGTAAGATAGATTCTCTCTCTCTCTCTCTCTCTCTTTCTTTCTTTCTTTTTCTCTCTCTCTTCCCCCTTTCAGTTCCCATTCGTAAGCACACACCACACGCTCGTACGCTCACACAACGCGCGCACGCACTCACGTACATTGCTATTCATTCATTCATTTGCTTATCCCTTGCGGAACTTTGCTCCCCAACAGCACTCATGTAGGCCTCTCTCTGCTGTACTGGGGTTTATTTGTGCCTCTCGCTCCTTCCATCTCTCTCCCTCCCTGTTAAACCTTCCCCTGCAATAATCTAATCTACCTGGTACCTAAACTCGCACCATTTTAACGCTGCTGTTAAATCTCTCTTAAATAAGTTACACAATTTTCGCACACAAAGTAATACGCTCACAAAACATCTAAGACATGCAGTAACATTACTGAGGGTGGCATGGGAATAAACTCACAGCAGAACGCAATATCACAAAACATATCACTACAAAACATTCACGACAGCAACATTCACAATCCCGGCCGTACCTCACGAGAACGAAACGAAGACTGGCTTATTTCATCTTACTCCGCGCGACTCTTAACACACTGGATACTCGCGTGACAAATAGCGAGACGCTGACCCTGATCCTTTCGGTCGGCCGTAACCGAAAAAGCCAAGCTCGCGACCTCACCATCCCCACATTCACACTCACAGACATTGCTATATTAGGGTTATTTTTTGCCCATCTCCCTCCCTCTCTCTCCTTCCCTCCATCCCCTGTTCCTCTTCCTGTGCACATACGCACATGCTGCACTCACATTGCTGTGTTAGTTATTTTTTTCTCCCCCTCCTTCCCTCACTCTCTCCCTCTTTCTCTCTCTCTCTCTCTCTCATCATATTTGCCTTTAAGTCATCATTTTCTGTACCTCATGACCACTTAGCAACACACACAACTCTTGGAAGGAACCACAACTTATGCACCATCTATATTTCAACCTGTATAAGTTATTCTTATCAGACTTTGCTTTTAGCGTCATGTCATGGTTTAGTTCTGAGTCAAAGCCGATAGTTTTTAGGAGTGAAAAAAAATCCCATACCGGTCATATTGAAACATTTTGATTGAGGCAGCCGTGTAAACAAATGTAATAAATTAATGACAGCCTAATTGCCGCATTATTCAGGCTTGTGTGCATTCGGTAATTGCCCTGCTGTTGTTGTTCTGTATTATGAGCGGAGTAATGTCTGTCACTTCGGTGTGCAACTGCTTGATTTATTTCAGCATTGCTACTAGTGGTAACATCATAATCATCAGCGTTAGTCTGCCTTTGGCGTACTCTTTTCCGTGGCTTTGTTGAATCTAATAGTGACTTTTTCAGTTTTCTTCTGTCCTTAGACCTTGCGGACTTACTGGCTAATACTCTACTTTATATTTCCAATTAATTGAGAATGATTCTTCATTGTTTTCATAGACTGCCGAAAAACACTTATGACACAACATTATTTGTTACTGTTTGTTGTGGATGTCATGATTAGCCCGGAAATTATGCGATGCTTGTTCTGGATATTTGTACCTACTGTATTTAAATTTATGAACCAACGACCATAGAACACAAGCACGTAACTGCAGCCATTTTATAATTTTTCTTTTTAAGTCGTTTAAAAGCCCATGGTAATCTGCCTGCTAATTCATCTTAGTCATCATCATTTCATTCTTATTCTCTGCTAGATTTTCTTTGTTAGACTTTCGCTGGTATGAGCCAATTCAAAATTAGGATTCTGTTTATCTGCTATACCCCGTAGCATTTGCATGCCGTAGGGGGTGCGAAGTGTTAGGGCCTAGAAAGGTCACTACAGCATTTTGTTGTGCGAAAATAAACAAAGAAACAAGGAAACTAGATGAGGAAAAAAAATGATGTCAAGTAAAAAAATAAAAAATCGTAAGAGACGTGAAAATAAAAAAAAAAATGTCTCCAACGCACCGCAGTTTTGCACTTTAAATACAGTTTTGATGAAATTTATGTAAATCACAGTGAATGTCAAGTTTTTAAAAGCTTAGTCGACATATAGCACTTAATCTGTAAACATCTTTATTTGCTTCATTCTGCATGCGAAACAGTCATATATCCTTAATGTTAAAACTGCTTAAGAAAAAAAAAGTTAGAACAGCTTTATTAATTAACGAGCGCATAGTTGTGACGTTTCTATGTGCACCTTAATCATACATAAACATGCAGGACAAGCAAATAGGGAAAGAAGTTAAAATGTAAATTCATATGAATGCTATACAACAAATAAGAATGGAAAGAAAATAGAATAAGTGATGGATTTAGCTGTGACTTGTAAAAAGCTACGTCCAAGGGTGCGTGTGGCAGTGTTGAGAATGTTTAGACAGACTTGTGATAGGTAGGTAGTAAACATCCTTAGTGTGTGTCAGTATTTTAAGCTGCGCTATATAGACTGCATAAAACATTTATGTATTTCTTCGTCATGCGGTATTGTATAATTACACTGCAATTTACACATCTTACATATAATTGTTATGTATGTGTTTTTATATCGTGATTTGTCACATTCTCTGTTCTCATATTCACTGTCGCCTTTGACATCTTTCGTTACTGTAGTTTCTAAGACGTTATATTGTTATTTCTTGATAATGTTACAGCATTTTTTCCGTTTAAATATATTGTTTGTTTGTTGCCGTTTGTTTAAATCATAGTTATTTTAATGAGCACAAATTTAAATATTCATTATTAGTGTTATATTTGGCCTTATATTCGTTACTATTTCTAAGTGCCATGCCACGTGGCCCAGGTGATCATTTCTCTCCACAATTCCCTGTCTTTTGCGTTGATTATGAGATCCGTCAGTGACTTCCTAGCCACACTGGACAGCCATTAGTCATTACTAGTAAATATATTATGATTTATATTCATTACTAGTGCATGTATCTGGCTTTGTATTAATTACTAGTTCATATATTTGGCTGTGTATTCATTACAAGTACATATATTTGTCATTATATTCATTACTAGCACATATATTTGGCTTTATAGTCATTAGTGGTTCATATATTTGGTTTATAAGTTCTTATTCGTTACTGTTATTTCTTACAAAACTACACTATTTTTTATGAATGTTAAAGAAGTCCATGTGCCATTTGTGTGTCACATGCAGAAAGCTTTTTTCATTGTACAGGGTCCGGCATAAAGCATAACTGGATTTTACAAATGAAAAATAAATAAGCGCTATACATGTTTTTGGTTAAAAAAAAACTGAAATGAAATTTTTAAAAGTTGGTATTTTTATTATTACTGACAATCATATTTAGGTTTTGAAAATTACGTCGGTTAGATGACAGCCATTACATTTGATACATTCAGCCAGGTATCTGGAAAATTCCTGCATAACGCCATTTAACATGTTCAAGGGATATTTTGAATGCAGTGTCGGATTCAATCTTTTAGGTCTGCAATTGACTGTGGTCGACAAGCATACACCGTGTTCTTGAGATACCCCCATAAAAAGAAGTCGGCGGCCTATAAATCCGGTGACCTTGCCGGCCAAAGAATATCCCCAAATCTGGAAATAAGACGATTGGGAAATGCTTGTCGCAGCATGGCCATGGACTGACGGGCTGTGTGGGCAGTTGCTCCATCTTGTTGAAACCGTATTAGTCTCTTATTTCTATTGGCCAAGTCTGGAATGAAGTATTGATTTAGCATCTGCACTTAAAGATCACTATTAAGAGGATGACAGGTGCCAAAGCGTTCCTAACAGCTGATCGTCGAGGGCTACTCAGCAATGCGTTGGCGGACTTCTTGAATTCGTTCAGGTGTTTGTTGAGTTCTTGGACGACCAGTAGACTTGTTATTAAGGCAATTAGCGGTTTCCTTAAATTTTTTTACCCACCTCAAAATTGTTTTGTCCTCCGATCGGGAACATTATCACGGGGATGCAACTCAAAATGATGACGAAGCTTTCGTTGTACAGTAATAGACGATTCTCCACTTTTAAAATAAGTTTAAACGGTGAATGCGCGATGTTGTGTTTTCCAAGAAGCCATTGTTAAAAATGACCGTTTGTCTGCTTCGTCTCTGACGTCATGTTTTTTTTTCACACGTATTCAGTTTCTGCGCGCTACGTCAGTTAAATCCAGATATGCTTTATGCCGGACCCTGTATAAAAATGTTTAAAATTTTTTTTATCTATTTCTTTGTCTTGTATGTGTTTGTAAGATTAAGGTGTAAACCGAAACGTTTCAGCTGTGTGCTCGTTAAATGATAAAGCTGTTCCTACTTTTGTTTTAAATAGTTTCGACATTTTGTTATTACAACTTAACTGCAGTGGTTTTGAGTATATTTATATATTTACTCTTATATTTTCTTATACCCAAAAACTATTCTTGTGTTACTTTCATTGTATGTAGCAGTCATACTGCAGTCCACTGTAAGTGGGTTTTGGTTTTGTTTTTACACTAACGTGATCTTCTTTGTCTTGTGCGCTCGCCTGAAAAATATGGATGTTGCGTTGTGTCACGGTTTACAGTTAGATTGCTGTATCAGAGTTTTCAGCCCAACATACCCGCCTTCGGCATGATTTATTTTTAGGACTGCGTGTGTCTTCCCGTATAGCCCCTCCTTCACTCGGTCAGACCAGACTATATAGCATGTTAGATGTGGCCTTGGTCAGCTGTGTTTCGCCAACCCTGATGCAAGCAGTCAAGTGTGGGTTATTCAGCTTGAGTACTGCGACTTGCGGCTTCCCTTTACCCCCCCCCCCCCCCCTTTTTTTTTCTTCAAATAGAAAACGAGACTTTCACACAGTAAAGTGATAGAGCACAGTGCCGTGTGGTTAGCTTTAAAAAATTTAACCTAGAATTATTCCTTAATGATCTGCAGGCATCTTCACTTACACACGTGTACCAGCTAACTGACCGTGATGAGGCAGTAAAATATTGGCTAAAGATTTTCAGAGATGTATTAGACAAGCATGTCCCCATGAAAGAGGTGAGAGTAAAACACCAGACGAAGTCACTTTGGATAACACCTGAAATATTACAATCCATGAGAGAACGTGACCGGGCGCACAAAATCAAGGACTTTAGGACCTACCGTTCACTCAGAAACAAAGTTCAATACTTAATAAGAGAAGAGAAAAAAAATTACGTTAGGAATCTAGTACAGAATAAATCAGACAGTAAATCAATTTGGAAAGCCATAAATGCCCTATCAAATAAAAGAAAAGAATTTGATTTTCAAGCCATCAGTCGTGCATACACTAGCGCACATATCAGTACACATTTCAGAGAAGAGATCAACGTTCTTAAATCATCAATACCAGCTCCTGTATGCGATTTACATAAACTACAAACTACTGGACAGCAGATGTACTGATTTTAAACAGTTATATATTCCATTATTAACAGTCAGTGAAGTTCACAGTTATCTCTTAACCTTAAAAAACAACAATACAGCTGGGCTTGATGATATTAGTAATAAGATCTTACGTTATGCTGCACCTGACATTTCACATACACTAACATACATTTACCATCAGTGCATTGCAAAATGTTATTTCCCCGAGGCTTTTAAAACTGCTAAGGTGTATCCTCGCTTTAAATCTGGTTCATCCAACAATCTTACCAACTATAGACCAAAATCCATATTATCGTCATTATCAAAACCACTCGAAAAACACATGCACAAAATAACTCTACGACACATGCAAGAGAACAATTTACTCGTAGACAGTCAGTCCGGCTTTAGACCCAATCATTCCTGCCACACGGCTCTTACCAAAATGACAGAAAACTGGTTAGTAAACATAAATGACGACAGACTATGTGGTGCTATCTTTGTCTACTTTAAAAGGGCATTTGATATGATTGACCACGATATTCTTGTAAGAAAAATAAAGACTTATAAATTGCACCCTGACTTAATAAAACTAATTGCATCATTTCTTTCAGACACCAGGTAGTATTCTTCAACAATTCTCTGTCAAATTCTGCTAAAGTTGACGCTGGTGTTCCGCAAGGTTCTATTCTAGGCCTGTTGCTCTTTGCTCTATATCAGTGATCTTCCACTTCATCTTAAACACTCTTCCTGTGACCTTTTTGCCGACGATTGCACAGTCTACACCAGTGACTACGATTTATTAATCTAGAATCAACTCTTCAGGTCGAGTTAAACAATTTAATAAGATGGATAAAAACAATGGCATGATTATAAATACCGATAAAACAAAATCAATGCTCATAACAACAAGACAGAAACTACAAAACGCAACAAAAACAACACTTCAGCTCAGCACGGAAACATCACAGATGCACAAAACACTAGGTCTTATTATTGACCAACGCAAAACACTAGGTCTTATTATTGACCAACATCTGACCTGGAACTCTCATGTGCAAGGTCTAACAAAACTCATTGCACAAAAAACTATACCAGTTAGCCAAAATTAAGCACCTAATCGATCAAGACACAAGGAAGACATACTACATCACATATACAGACACATTTAGACTATTGGTCAACAGTCTGGGATGGTTGCTCAGTGTCAAATACAAAGAGGCTTTGCTCACTCCAAAAGCGAGCATTAAAGCTTATTAGTGACAAAGATCAAGCACAAACAACTTAACCAGCACAAACGTATCAAAATATTGCCTCTTAAGAACATGTTCCTCTTCAACAAAGCCAAGTTAGTACATCAAATTCTTTCATGGCATGCCCCACCTTATCTATGGAACCTGTTTAAATTTAGCCCAAAGTGCAGCCAACGCTTGAACAACATATATCTTCCAAAACCTAGACTTGATCTTTACAAGAAAAGCTTTAGTTATTCTGCTGCTCATCTTTGGAATACCCTCCTATCCTGTATAAAAAAATATAAATTATACTCCTTCCTACAACTACAAACTTTCCCAGTATCTATTTGATGTCGACTACATGCCTCCATGAATCATAAAACTTAAAAGTTATCTTAGGCTGCTCTTACAGACGCCGAATACAGTTAATTGTTTATTCTGAGTAGTCCCGACATTTTTGTTTAGTAGATAGTCATTTATATATGTATGTAGTTACTCCTGTACTGAGTGAATAGATAAGAGCGAAACGTAAATGTTATATTTTATTGTATGTCTCTCAGCTTCAGTGTTAATTATGTTTGTTACATGAACAGCATATTTATAGAATGTGTGGAATAGAATGAAAGATGTATGATAAAGGACAAAATGTCAGACGGGCCTGCATGCCCAATTCTTAACCCTTTTGAAATAAAGATCAATCAATCTCTACAGAGTGAATGTTCGACAAATAACATTTCCATATATATATATATATATATACACATATATGTATACATGTATATACATATATATATATGACTATTCCTGAACATGCGGCGATCAAAGTTTAGAATATGGGAATAAAGTGGGACACATGTTTTAAAATAGAGGACATTTAGGCGTCCCAGCAGAAGCAGTACGATTCCCGACTGAAACCCTTAAAATGCCGAACACTTGTCCATTATCCATCTGTCTGTCTGTTCCTCTGCTGGCCTGTTTGCCTTTTCTGTCTTGTAGTGTGTATATCTGTCCTTTCATCTGCATGCTCATATGCCTGCATGTCCCATCTGTCACCCTTGTCTCTTCGTTCATCCGTCAGCCAGCAACCTGGCCAAGCCTTCCTGTCTGATCATTATGTTTATCTATCGGTGTAAATGTCCATTTCTTCTTGCTTGCTCATCCGTCCCAACAGCTTGCTCTGTTTACCAGTCCATCTCTTCCTCGGAACCTCTGTGTTTATTTCTATTACCTCCATGATATCTACTGGTGCCTGCATGTCAATCGATCGGTCTGGCCGTCTGTTTAATCACCACTGTGTTCTTCCATCACTCCAGCTTCCTTTTAATCCCTTTTGACCCTTCGTCTCTTGCTGCTTCATTCTCTGTTTAGATCTCCAGCCATTGATTTAAAGCTATCTTCACGAACGTCGCGGTCGCTGCTTGCTGTAATGGACAATTTTGTGTTAATACTGTTGTTTGGCTGTGTTTGCCTGCTGTTGTGCTAATCTATAATAAACTGATGCCCTGCGTAGGCCTTTATTTCCCTGTGGGAGTATCAGGCATTTAAGACATTTGACCTTTCCGATAATGTACCCACTGTGAGGACATTTTTTTTTTTGGTGCTTGGAAAAAAAAGGGGGAGGGGGTTCAGAACCGACGAAGTTCTGATCTGTTATTATCATCGTCTTACACTGTGGTGATGTTAGCGAAGCTAGATGTCCACTGTATCTTCATCTTCTTCACACAGCATCGAATCAGATTGGAAGCAGGTTATGGCGGCTATATTTTCACTTCCTGAATGGATATACAGTATATTGTGTGTGTGTGCGTGCGTGCATGCACATTTCTTTCTCCTCTCTCCTTCTCTTATTCTGAAAAAGGCCCATCCTTAGAACAGAGAACCCTTCGGGTCCCGGAGCAGTGCACGGGCTGGACCCCCCACCTCTCCCCCTGTCATACGGCCGGCATATATCCGTGTATTTTTATATAACAACACAGTCCCCTACTGACTTGCTGAAACCTATTGTTGTGTAAACTATTTCCCATGTAATTAAGTCTTCAGTCAACGGTAATTATTTGTAAATTTATGGAGAGATGAACAAACACAAATTAATGTGCTGAAGATCTTCTGTGAATGTTACAAATTACATTGGAATAGTGTGCATTTGCGGTTTTGTTTTGTTTTGGAAGGCTTACATTGTCACTGAGCTGTTCCTTATAGTCGGCTGCTTGTTCAGAAATGATGTGCTTTTCCATGTATAAGGTAGAGGTAGTTCTGTCATGCCTTGGAGGCATCTAGGGGATATAATTTTAATGCCGAAGTTTTCCTTGACCACTCACTACACTAGAGGATGATGTGGTTAGCATCATGCCTGATCGCCTTTACTTTCTCCAACTCCAGGAAGATCCAGGTATCTAATTCTACAGCTTGGGCATCTTTTGACAGGCTTAAACCACTGACCTCACTGTGAGAGGGTAGTGGACTAATCACTTCGCTACTCAGGCCCCCTGCTGTTCCACATGGTGAACATATTTATTTAATTGAATTTAGACGGCGTTGGAGTATTCCACAAACGAGGTATCGGCTGTGTTTCATTCAATTAAACTTCGAATGAAAGATACTTTCTACGCGCTTTTATAACGTTTCAAATCGGCCTTGCGACGTAAATGTATTTCTTAACTACCAGGATATGGGTTTTTAACTTTTTTTTTTAGGACATGGTTAACCGTATATCCCAAATAACGTTAGATGGTAGATAGATAAGACTGGTGTAATGATATGCGCATAATTGAACGAGTGTCGAGATGGACACATTCGCATACTGGCCATCGAGCGGATGAGTATGAAAGTAATAGAAAGATACACAAAAGAACAAGTATACCCATTGGCGTATATCCAGTACAATTCAGAATTTTTAAGCAAATAAATTCTATAATTAAGTTTCTACAGACGATCAGGGCGATAAAAAAGAGATTGCTTTCAGATGTATAATTCTCACGATAGGACACCAAATGAATCCATGAATGCAATTTAAAAAATATCATTTATTTTAGACATGGAGCAAACATGTCGAGTCAGCAGGGAGAAAGGTCGAACCATGCATATTTATCAGCTGCCTCTATGATGAACTCATACGAGTCGTAAATATAGTTGATATATGACTTTCATTACAGCTTTAGGACATTTGTCATCGTGAAAGAAGAGTACCCCGTCGTACATTAGCTTACTCCATCTGTTTTGTTTTTCATGACCAGGGCTTGGGGAAAAAAACAGTGTTTATATCATTACCACAAAAACACTGATCAGTGTGAATTTGAAAAGCCTGTGATAAAACTGTTATTTAGTGTTAATCAAGCAAGGGTCAGGAATACAACGAATGGGGGGGGGGGGGGGGGGAGGGAGGGGGAGAAGGGGCGCTGGTGAAGTGCGTTTTTTTTTAATTAAAAAAAAAACGAAGCAAAGGAAGATATGCTATGTGTGAGCATATTGAAGTTTATATAGGCGGTCCCTGGGTTATGAACGAGCTCTGTTCATCTGTTCGTAAGTCGAATTTGTACGTAAGTCGAAACAGTTATGCTACGGTTCGAGTCTAACGTCATTTAGTCAGATGTTTGTCTTAGTATATACTGTAGTATATGCACACAAACTTTAAAGAAACCGACGAACCGTTGTAGGTTCTCAATATTTTGACGCGCGCCGCGAAGTAGTCCGTGTGTTATTTTATGTAACACTTATGTTTTAATGCTTTAGGTTTTACAGGAAAAACTACTGGAAACAACTGAGATGTAGTTCCTAAGAGTGATGAGAATACCATGGACAGTCAAGAAAACAAATGAAGAGGTTCTAAGTAAGACTGGAAGAAAGAGAAATTATGGCAAAATTTGGAACACGACAGTCCAGATTAGTAGGACATGTTTTGAGAAAGAGGCAAATCTAGTGACAACAGGAAAACTGGAAGGACAAAAGGACAGAGAAAGACAAACAAAAAAACGATACTTGGCTGACTAAAAGAGTGGCATGGGACACGGTCCAAAACACATTTTATAAAAAAGAGCAAAGGATAGATGGCTGTGGAAATCGATGGCGACCAACGTCTGATTGGCATGGACTAGAGAGAGAGAGAGAGAGGTGGGGGGGGGGGGTGTACATTTCACAGGGGTCTGTTGTAACTACGGTTTTGTGCGAAAGTCGGGCGTTCGTAACCTGGGAACTGCCCGTATAATGTACAAACGGTGTTTATGCTTGCTTTGCAGAAAATAAAGACGCTTATGAAAGAGTCCGTCAGTAACGACTGAAATAACAATTATCCTGATTAAAAATGATAGACAGCAGAGCTGTCTGTTGAGATTCTAACTTGAGGCACTGTGCTGAGTGGCCGGTTGCTTTAACAACTGATATGTCACAGAAATATAACCCGTTATATCTCATCCTCCCAAACCAAATACATACATTTTTTCCGAGTAGTATATACAGGTTGAGTATCCCTTATCTGGGCCTTGGACCAGAAAATGTTTTCGGATTTTGGCGTATAATGATGTGCATATACCTAATGAGATGTCATGAGGACTGGACTCGTATATACATTATATAAATAGCCTGAAAGTAATGTTATACAGTATTTTAAATAATTGTGTGCATGAAACAAAGTTTGCGTATACTGAACCACTAGAACTAAAGACGTCACAATCTCAGCCACGCACGCCGGCAGCTTGTGGTTGTTTGTCGTGACCCTCATTCCTGACTCTGTTTATGTCCTGCCAATAAGCAATCAGTTTCTTACAGTTGTTCACACAAAGGACTTAACATTTTTTTAAAAATGATATAACAGGGTCTTTTTTTTCCCTTGCCGACGCTGAGTAAACTGTCTGTTGTGTGGTAGTTTCATGACTGCGACATGTCACATGAGGGTCAGGTCCCTTGTGGCGTCATTTTGGTGTTGAAAAGGTTTCGAATTTTGAAGTTTTGTGGATTGGGGATGCTCAACCAGTACTGTATTTCGGCACCAGAATAACTAGCTCACACCAGTTGCTCCACAATAGTTGTATTTTAAAATTGTAGTTAGACCGAAGGCACGAGCATGAATATATTGATTGTATTCATGTAGAGAACGTTTTAATCGGTGTATGTGAAACACGAGTCCCTCATGGGAACAGCTGTGTTAAGAACACACTTAACATAGTCTTTGTGAGACAGGGAACATAGATGTGACTGCTTAAAAACACTGACCTACTTCTGTAGCCCAGAAACCTGAAGCAATCAACACTAATTGTAATTGTTATTTTTCTAACATGTAATGGATAGTGGACGGATGGGGACATAGAGATCGCCAGCGGGGATGAGGAAAGTCTGATGTGAAACCAGTGAATCCAGGACGTGACAAGCCTATGGGTCTCTACATCAGTGGCTGTCAGAATGAGGTAAACGAAACAGAGCCAGCAGACTGTAGGTAGCGGGGAATGGATATTGAAGCAACTCACCGTATTCCTCATCCCAAAGTCGGAGTAATCTCTGTGGAACTGTGTATCAAAGCCGTTGGGCCTGATGGGGAGGAGGGGCTTAAGTACAGCCACCATAGGCTGGAAAACAAAGTTTTGGCCAGGCCAGCCTACACCACTGTCTTCATGGCAGTCCAGGCAAGACCACAGTCTGTCCTAGCAAGGAAAGGTGCTGAAGTCGGAGGTGCCCAGCCAGAAGGCGAATCGAAAAAATCAGGGTACCACGCATTATCGCTAAATGCGCACGAAGAAGAAATGAAACGTGAATATGTCGAACCTGCAGTGATCGCGTTAACCTGCGATTACCAGTAAATTACCGATTGAAAACGAACAAAACCGAAACTTTTGGAAGTCGTCGCTTACCATAACTGGTTTATATTGCCTAGTAAAAAGCATCCATCAGAATGGGACGGAGGATAATCAGGCCATCAGGATGATGATGCTCACTTTACATGGAGAAGATCATTCGTTTTGACTTTGATTCGGCATGTGAGTTTTTTTTTTGTTTTGTTTTTTTTTTTTAAGATTACATCTCGCTGCTAATAAAAACTGATGTTTGTAAAATGTGTTTAATTTTACATTTTAAAAAGTATAAAATACTGAATGTTGTATGAGAAAACTGGTAATTCGAAAATTACTTCATGCAAGGTGAAATGACAGGTACAACTGAATAGTTTTCAAAAAATCTCTACGTGATCAGAGTACGTTTCCATATGTAACTCTGGGTGTATGTATGGAAATCTGTGTCTTTGTGGTTACATATGTGTATAATATAACGATTTCTAAAAATCTGTTCTCAGTGAAACCATGCGCCTTGACACGGGACTCATCATCGAAGTATGGAACAAAGGGATGCTGTGGGACAAGCTGATAGGCTTGCACTGGCTGCCACTGACAAAGATTCAGCATTCAAATAAAGTAAGTCTCCTCTACATGTGTATTTACCATGTTTGAAGTATTATTAGTAACTGGGCGGCACACAGCTCAGTAAGCAGAGAAATGACTGTAAACTTTATTGTTTTGTACGTGTTTATAAGTTTGTTTTCTTAACTTACACAATAAGCATTGTTTTTAAAAAAAAAACAAAAAACTCATTTATATTGTTAAAGTAAATTGGACAATGCTGTAGTTGTTCTTTTGTCCAATATTCTTGTCTTCTATTTTGTTTTCATCATCTGTGTGCAAATCCTCATTTTCAGTCAGTGTTGCCTCGTTCGTTCTTTGTTCATAGAATGGTTTTAATCGCAGTCATGACATTCCCATGTCTGCTTGTTCTTTGTTCGTAGAATGGTTGTAATCGCAGTCACGACATTCCCATGTCTGCTCGGTCCCTCCCTCCTTCCAATTACCACCTCAGAACGGGTGTTGCAGACAGCACTTGGAACGCCAGCGCCAGTCTCTTGGTGGACACTCCAAGCGCCTGCGCCAATCTCTTTAGTAGACACTCAGTGCGCCAGTCTCTTGGTGGACACTCCAAGCGCTTGTGCCAATCTCCTTAGTAGACACTCAGTGCGCCAGTCTCTTGGCGGACACTCCAAGCACCTGCGCCAATCTCCTTAGTAGACACTCAGTGCGCCAGTCTCTTGGTGGACACTCCAAGCGCTTGTGCCAATCTCCTTAGTAGACACTCAATGCGCCAGTCTCTTGGTGGACACTCCAAGCGCTTGCGCCAATCTCCTTGGCAGACATTCAGTGCGCCAATCTCTTGGTGGACACTCCAAGCGCTTGTGCTAATCTCCTTGGCAGACATTCAGTGCGACAGTCTCTTGGTGGACACTCCAAGCGCTTGTGCCAATCTCCTTGGTAGACATTCAGTGCGCCAGTCTCTTGGTGGACACTCCAAGCGCCTGCACCAATCTCCTTAGTAGACACTCAGTGTGCCAGTCTCTTGGTAGACATTCAGTGCGCCAGTCTCTTGGTGGACACTCCAAGCGCTTGTGCCAATCTCCTTGGCAGACATTCAGTGTGCCAGTCTCTTGGTGGACACTCCAAGCGCTTGTGCCAATCTCCTTAGTAGACATTCAGTGCGCCAGTCTCTTGGTGGACACTCCAAGCGCCTGCGCCAATCTCCTTGGTAGACACTCAGTGTGCCAGTCTCTTGGTAGACATTCAGAGCACCTGCTCCAGTCTCTATGGTAGATTTTTCCTAGAACTCAGCCTTGGCAGCAACCCATAGTCTTCTCTTTTTGCAAGATCCAACTGTCAAGGGATTTTTTACGTGCACGATAATGCACATGGACGTTCGGACCATTTACTTAGAGAATTAGTAATATAAATATAAACTGTAAGAAGATAGGGGGTTGGAAATAACTACCATGACATTTGATGGTTGCAGCACAGGTGAGGGCAGTAAACTGCATAGTGGGAGATTTTTGGAGGAAGCATGCTATTTAAATAACAGATTTCTTTGTTACAGGAAGGGAAAGGAAAATGGATTGCACTCGACAATGAGCTAGTGATCAACAATGGGGAGGTTGTAGGGACTCGCATGTCCACAGAACACAAAATTCTCATAGATGCCCGCTTTGAGCTTCCATATGGTAAGTAAATTTCACTTCTTTTTTTTTTTTTTCCTTTTTCAGTTTATGATTAATCCCTTACTAAGGAATGAATCATGAACAAGAACATAGTACAATAGGTCTGATGTAAGACAACAGAAATCATAGACTTTGCATATCATTACAATTTTCTTTCATACACAAATGAGGATGTTCAAAGAAAGATAGATAGTTTGAACCAGATATTAGAAACTCACAGTGAGAAGGACATTATGAGAATAAATCCAACCCCCCCCCCCAAACAAATTAAAGTGAAGAAGCATGAAAGAAACAGATAAATTTAAACAGCTTCATAGCTGAATCACCAAAACAGTTTGAAATTTTAGGAAAACAGCGACACAAATAATAAAGAACCTCAAATTATAGAAATCATATGGCCTAAAAAAACACCAACTGCACCTCCCCTCGACATCTCACAGTAAAAGAGGAACCATAAAGGAAATTAAGTAAACCAAAAACTAAGATTTGCAGGTGCGGCATTTTTAAATCACTGGAGAGATTTTGGAAATTATTAAGAAATAGAAAGCGGTTTCTCATTTCATTTTAAATGCAAAAGAATGTGAACATAGACTTACATGGAGTGGAGAGATGCATGGTAGATGCAAGAGCAGGATACTGCATTTATTCACTTTAGTACAGTGTGTAATATCAGAGAGGAATAAAGACAAACAAAAAAAAAAGCAGCTTGTTGGCGCACAGAGTCCATAACAAACTAATCAGCTGCAAAAAAAAAAAAAAAAGCTCAAAATTCTTCCAGCTATAAAGTATAATCCTGTTCAACAAATTCAAGTTAAATCACAAAACTTTGTGACAGATATCTCTATATTGTCTGTGGTCAGCATTTAAATCAGACCCAAAACCTATTCAGCATCTAAACAGTTTACTTCTTAAGAAATCTCGACTTGACTTTTCAAGAATTATGCATTTGTACCCTGTCAGGATCCTCATAGAGGCCTAGACATGACCTGTGCAAGATTCTGTGTGTTGTACTTTTTCATGCTTTTCACAGTTCTATATAGGTACTTCAAAATCTGCTTGGTCAGTTGTTTATATAAGTTGTGATTTGTATTGCAGTTGATCTGGGAGTAATTTTATGCTTGCCTATCTTTTATCCATTAGACTTGCCAGAATCAGAAGCAGCAGAGCTGCAAGACAAACTGTCAGTTATCAATTCAATGACAAACCAGGATGTGAGTTCATTCTTACCTTTTATCCAGTAAACATTTTCATGCATTTGTGAGCCATGAGTTCAGTAAGAGTTGACATTGATTTAGCATCCTAACACAAGAGACCATTATTTCATTATATCCTTATGAAGCCACCACATTGGGAAGTAAGCATCACTAGATTATAGATGTTATGAGGAATTTTATAGGCAGAACATTTTCTTCTCAGAATATATAGAAATTTTTTTGGTTTTTATTCTTTCTCCAGAGATTGTTTAGATTTTGTTTAGATTTTTATTCTTTCTCCCACTTACCTGATTGTAATGATACTTTGTGGTGTTAAATTTGAACAAAAATAATTGACTTTTTAAAAATCTCATAGTTTCAAATGAAGTCAATTTTATTAACTTTTGATATTAGAAAATATATCATTGTCACCTTGCTACAGTGATAATGTATTTCTCACTTTCAAATTTGTCCATTTTTTCCTCCTCAAAAAAATAGACCACTTGTATGTAGAGTCATTCTCTACATTATTTTATTATTATTTTTTAAAAATTCTTCCAAGTCCTTACTTGTGATTCAAAAATTTCTCATGGATGACTTAACAGTTATCTTTGTATCTCATTTATAAAGTTATTATGCATATTACCCAGTTACTGTATGCTGAAGGAGATATTGAACAGGAGATTGGAGCACCTGTCAGTGCGTCTGAAATGCATGGATGATGGTCCTTCCTAACTATTTTGATCTCAGTTTTGGTCTACCATGCAGCCTGATACCCACTACAAGTTTACCATGAAAAATTTGCTTTGTGATGCAGCTGTCGGTGACCTCTGAAACATAGTAAACATTGAGAGGCACTGTTGGATAATCACTTCTGATGGAAGAATCAGAGAAAGTTTGGAGGTTTATATCAAAGAATTGATCAGTAAATGAAAGGAACCAGTACAGGAAAGAGCAGAACTGCAGTGTGTGCAGCTGCCTGCCCCAGTCATCACACAGAATCTCGAATTTAGTTAATGTGGCTCACAACTTGATGTTGATTGTTGTACAAAGGCATGGTTTGAGAATGTTGTCCACAACATAATAGTGTGGTAAACATGCAGGTGTGATAGATCAGAGGGTTTGTCTTCTGTGCTAATCTTCGGTTGTTACATGTCCTCATTTTGGGTCTGCAAGATGTAGAAGCTGCTTTTTTCTATTTGTTTATTGATTTCTTCATCTGTTCATTATGCAGGCTTTAAATTGTATCCTCAGTATTAGGAGAGTTTAAGTTCCTTGTGATGGTCCTTATATAGAAACTTTATATAGAAACTGTTATGCTTCTGCTATTTGAAGCGCTTAATCAGCTTCAGCAGCTGTTGAAGACTGTCTTTGACATAATAAGATTTTATGAGGCTGTTTAAGATCTTTAAAAATTTCTCTGTGATCAGAATTAAATTCTTTAAATATTTTTCTATGATCGATATGATGTGCATTGTGATATAATCAAAAAACAATCTTTTTTGACATATATAGCTGAGATATGATTATAAGAAGTGTACAGAGTAGTTGTGAAAGCATAATAAACAGGTGAAAAGTTTTTTCAAATTTTAAAATATTATCTCTAAAGAGTACGTGCCTGCATAATATTCTGTATTTGATCAACCAAATTTCTCTGCTCTTCATTAAGAATGTATAAAAAGCCAGATGTGATTAAATGTAATACTTTGCAGAGTTTACTTTAAGCAGAAGACAACATTTTCATGCTGAATGTGTGATTGCATAACATTTTGTCATGTTGAAAATGGAATAACAAGATTTCAGGATTTTACTCCTCATGTAAACATTGACATTTAAAAAAAAACTTTCTGTATGAGTGCAACAGAGAGCGTGTGCATGCATGCATATGTGTGTGTGCTTTTTTTTTTTTTTTGGGGGGGGGGGTGCTGGGTGAGCTTCATGACAGGAGTTTTTTTAAAAAAGTCTATTGAAAGTTTTTATCCTCCATTGGCTCAAAATATTTTTTTTTTTTTTTTGCTTTTCAAAAAATATTAAAATATATTTTCTTCTCAACTCTTGAGAGATTTTCAAGCTATTAATAATTCATTTCTGTTAAATATTATTTGTGTATATTTCTCTGTAGACAAGATGCAGCTGCACTAAAGATTTCATTGTTTATAACTAGCATTTTAAAAAATAACTTGCCAATATTGATCTTTTCTTTCACTTACAGTTTTATCCATGTGATCATAAGTTAAACAACCTGAATGTTTGGGGAATACAAGAAAAGGAAAGAAATTATAACCCATATTTATTCAATTTTTTGGGGGTCAGTTTCTATCTTTCTCTCTCTCTCTCTCTCTCTCTCTTTTTTTTTTTTGCTGTTTCATCATAAATCACACGTAAATATAAAAGAACGCTTAGATTTAAGATTTATCTGCTTTTTTTACCATTTCATTCATGTTAGCATTCACTCTTAGTCTAAGCCATTGGAAATGATTGATTTTCTTAATAGTTATATAGCAGAATGTTTTCTGATACCATCTATGATCATATTCTACCCCCATGAGCTGTCTCCATTACCGCAGATGATTCCAGCACTATCTTTTATTTGTGTATTAGATATTTGCAGTCATTTTCCTCATGACATGCTGAATAGTCTAGGAATTTCACTTTGTCTTCTTTATGCAGATTTGTCAGTGTTTTATTTTATATTTGGCTGTTTATAAAAACAAAAGTGCACAAAAAAGGAAGTACTGCATGTCAGTTTTTTTTAACATTTATTCTGGAGTGCCAAAAGTTATTTTCACTGAACTACATGTGCAGGAAATTATGTCTTTCCAGGACCTGTGTTTTAGAAATAATTTTTATTTTTTGTTCATTTTACACAGTTCATTTTCATTTTATAAACCTTTTTTTTTACATGCCCTGGAGAACTATTTTTTTTTTCTGCAAGTCAGAACTATTGTACAGAATGTTTTTTTTTTGTTTGGTTTTTCTTTCAATGGAGCATTTGTCCAACAGAGGAGCCTCATGGTAGTTCTGGACCTGTTTTCTTGATAGTATGGAAACATAAAGCATTCATTAGCATTATTCTGTTACCATGTCCTTGGTTAGAGAATTGTTTAGATTGTCAGAGAATGATCTGTTTTAAAGGAAGGAGGACTGAATTCATTCTCATTTCCCGAAGAGTTCAGCTCCACTAACCTTAGGCTTTATTTAGGGTGTAAAGACAGTGGATAGCTGAGACGACCTTGCTGAGAACAAACAAGAAGACATGTCTATAATTATAGCAAAAAGACCCTGGAAATAGACAGGTCGCATAGTCTGAAAAGAAATCAGCACTATGGTCAAAGTAGTTGTTTGATGGACATCTAAAGGGTTTAAGAAGAGAGACAATCAAAGACAGCCTGGTAAAAAATTACTCAAACCAAGATAGACAATATGCAACACATTTGAAGCACCATTCAGGCAGACTGCAGACTGTCATCTTCTTATTCATATACATTTACTGTCTGTATCTACAGTTCTGTCTCTTGGATAAATTGAAATGTTCTATAAAACTGCTTCTTTTAAGTCTCATCCTTTTGCCAAGTTATTGAATCTGTCCTTCCAAGGATGGCTTACAGAGCTGAGGAACTTCTCATTCAGGGTCATGGCCTTTATGTCTCTTCATTCTTTTAATGGTGTACACCAACTATTTCTGAATTTATGCAACCAGTGTGAACCTCATTGCGCTGCTGACTATCACAAGGTGAGAAAACTTGCTGTAGCATATCAAAATGTCACAGCTAATATTGAATCATGATTGCTTTGTTGATCAGCACCCAAAGAAATGAATGAATGTGTCATAAATTCCCAGTGAGTTTATTGTAAATGTTGTGGAGTTTTTAATTTATCATGATTCCTTTCGTCATGTTTTCTTTTTTTTTTGTTGTAAAACACTGCTCAAATTTTACCCTAAATTCTCATCTCATGTTAAAAAAAAAATACTAAGTTGAACATTTGCTAAACAGTCATCTAGTGTGTTCCTATAAACAAACAGCTGCTGTGTGCTGCAATGAATTACTAGTTGACATTCACATGATGTGTCAGTGGCTGTATATTTGTATGCTTGTGCATACGTGTCACAAGTTGTCAGTTAAAAATCTCTTTACAAATAACTTAAGAGGAGTGTCATAAAATGACAGCATGTTAACTGTAAACCATTGCTTTGTAATTTTTAATTTATTAATTCTTATTCATTTCAGTTGTTAGCAGTTCAAGAAACATCACACTCATCATCGTATGCACATTGTAAGTATGAATTGTTAACATCCATGAAGCAATCGTGCTAAAGAGTTCGTTAAAGAAGAAACAAACAGAATCATTCATTTTTTAAAAATTTAGTGGGTTCTCCCCCCCCCCCCCAAACCAAAGGAAAAAATTAATAGATTTAATCTTTTAATGCATAAAATTTAAATAAAATAAAAATTATTTCAAAATTTAACCCATAATTTTTACCTATAAAATAAAAAAAATGTAACATTTTACCCCATTAATTTATATTTATAGACATAAGTTTTTTTCTGTCTAAAATACTATTAATAAATTTATTCCTTTCTACTCATAAAATAATATTAGATTTAACAATTTTCCTTTTACAGTAATATTTATATTTTAACAGTTGTTTTTTCCCCACTTAAAATAGTATAAATAAATGTAACATTTTTTTTTTCTCCCAAAATAAAATTAATTTTCTTATATGTAAATGTATAGTATTTTCTCTGAGTTGTTTTCTATGTAATGTAACTATGTACAAACATTTCAGTTGTCAAATCTTGCGTTATGTTGATACTTTAAAACTTCAAGCCTTAATGCAGCATCAGATCAACTCCCTGAAGCTATTTAAGATAATTATCCATATATATAGACTCGTGTGTGTGTGTGTGTGTGTGTGTGTGTGTATATATATATATAGACAAAGATGGCTGCAAGACATTGTTGATGATCTGCAAATGGATGCATCAGCAGCAGGCCATTGCTCACAACCGAGAGGTCTACAGGAGTGCTGTTAGGGAGGCAAAGTTCTGCAAGTGACATGCAAATGAATGAACTAATGAATGAATGTATTTTTTTTTCTATTTCTGCTGGTAAAAGGTAGTATTATTTGATGGATAAAAGCAGTAAGTGAAAGGATAATGGATAAGTAATAATCAGTAATGAGTGCAGAAATTATGATGAGAATGTGGTGCAACAGAATATTGCATGATCAGTGGGAGTTGAGCATTGAAACATGATAAATATTGAGAGACACTGTTAGATAATTAGATGTGATGAAAGAATGAGAACCCCTGGGGAAGTCATATCAAAGAATTGCTCAGTGAGTGAAGTAATTGAATGTAACCAATCCAGAAAAGTGCAGAGCTATCCAGAGTACTCAGTGCCATATCTAAGTACCTTGAGGGGAAAACAGGATTATCTTAAGTGAGGAGGGTCACAAATAGTGACATCTTTGGATCCAGTAGAGTAACTATGTTTTAGCCTTACATGTGAAATGCTTTTATTTGAAAATATGGATGTAGAAACTAGTGCTCACAGAGTGACACAGCTGCAAACCATATTCTTTATTTGCTACACCATCTTATCATACATCCCACATGACATACATATATTTAAACAAACAACATAATCTAAATTTAGTTGGTTTTTTTTTCAAAATTCTAGTCTCAGGTTTGTTTGTCCACCTTTAATGGCATCCTCTTACTCCAGTGTTTCATATTCCTCATTTATTCTCAGCCCACCTCCAGAAAGTGTTGTTTGCTTCAGTTAGTTAGTAAAGAACTTGATGTACTTGAAGTAATATTAGAAATGAAGACACAACTTCAGCAGTATGCAACATACCTAACATCTCACCACATCTGAAATGCAGGCTAATCTATACTGTTAAAAAAATAAGCACAACAAATACGATGCAATTTAAACTGAAATTTGCTGATCAGACAAGGGCAAATTGCCTGTAATGTTCACTTGGACATCACCTTCACGTACTGACCTGAATTGTACTCAGCAGATGATTCATGAGCACAGAAAAGTGACACTAGTCAAAACAGCATTTTTGACAGTAACTCATGACTGGTTCATGAGAATCCAGTAAAACTTACTGATCACAAAACTCACTGACCATGTTATTGAATGCCTATAAAAGATTGATTCTCCTCGAATCAATTCATTTGAAAATTTAAGGTGCAAGTATGGCTCATTTCACTACAGAACAATGACTCATTATCATTGGACTATTACAGTCTGGACAGTCACAAAATGTAGTGGCCAGACAATTTAACGTGCTTAGAAGCACCATTAGTCACCTTTGGAGACAATTTCAAGAAACTGGCTCAGGCAGACCGGCCACGCAGTGGAAGACCCATAGTCACAACTCCTGCCGAAGACCACTTCATACGGCTGTGTCACCTCAGGGATCGATTTGCATCTGCATCCTCAACAGTCCAGTCAATGACAGCAGCTCATGGAATTTCAAATGAAATGGTCAGGAACCGGCTGCACAACGCTGGTCTTTGGGCTAGAAGACCCTACAGAGGTCCTGTTTTTATGGATCGGCATTACCAGAACCACCTGCAGTGGGCAAACCAGCATCGTCAATGGACCATTGCGAATGATTGGAGAATGGTTTGGTTTAGTGATGAATCACTCTTTCTGCTCCAGTGACACGATAGACGGAGAAGAGTTTACCGCAGAGTCCATAAGCGCTACACCCAGAACTGCGTGGATGAGGCTCTTCTACATGGTAGTGGAGGTGTAGTGGTGTGGGGGACAATCAACTTTATGGGGAGAAGTGACCTGGTACAAATTGAAGGATGCCTGAATGCCCAATGATAACATGCTGAAATTCTTCGTCCTCACGTCCTTCCACTTCTGGCTGCATCAGGGTACATTTTTAAGCAGGATAATGCTCGACCTCATGTGGCACAACTCGCCACCCATTTCCTCGCTGAAAACAATGTCTAGACCATTCCGTGGCCATCCATGTCATCAGACATGAACCCAACATAATACTTATGGGATGAACTTAACAGACAAGTCCACCAGCAAGACGTGCACCAACCAATCTCTGACAGTTGTCTCTTGCACTGCAGGAAGAACGGACAGCCATCCAACAACAACAGATCCAGCGGCTAATAGGATTCATGTCAAGGAGATGTCGTTCTCTGATATAGGTACAAGAGGCCATACACCTTACTGAAACGGAAGACCCAGTCGCAGAGAATAAAAGTCCAAACCAAATTTAATGAACATCATTTCATTGTTAAAGTCTTAAAGTTTCTTCATGCCAAGATTGAAACATTAATTCCATAAAATAAAATTTTGATACAAGATTGAAGTTCATTACGACTACAGTAGTGTTGTGTTTCTTTTTTGAACAGTATAAATAGGGATTTCAGCACTCTTAATGTAAATTCCAAGCCACAGATAATGACAGTATAGTTTAAAGCAAGAGAAGACAAGATGCTAAGATGGTTAAGTTATCACAAAAGTAATCCAATGCATATCACCCGAGCAGAGAAGGCAGATGAGTGTAAACATCAACAAATATAGATATGAACAACAGTTGTAAAAAGCCATTTAGAGTTTTTCCCTTCATTAGCCAAGCTTGAAATTACTTTTCTCATAATCTGTGGCTCCTGTGTGCGGTTCTTTTTCTTCTCTTCCACATCTATTAGGAATTTAAAATAAAGAACCACATGTTTACAGAGTTATCTGTCTGATGATGCAGGTAATAATTATATGGTTCCTTCACTGATTGTGATAGAATATTGACTGTTTGATCACTGTCTACTGAAGCATGAGCCATTTACAACCAACACAGTAGTGGTATTTTATCAGCCAAAACACTAATGAACATCCTGATGTCAAATTGCAGAACACTTATGGGGATGTGCTGATTGTAATGAAGCAGCTCCTTCAGACCAGCAACAGTGTTATGTCATATCCAGGATCCATTACTGTCTGCTCACTATCAGTCACATGTTTATTTTTAGCTTTAATGTAATAGTTTTTCAGTATTTTCCCTGTATTTCAGGGCTCTGTAGTTTCTCCTCCTCAATAAGTAAAGATAATATAGTCATTAGTAAACATTTTCTCTGTTTCATATGCATTTTGACAAAACTTTTTTCCACATATATCCTAGTATTGTTTTACATAAAATGTGACCCATTCCCAGCAGGCATGTCTGAGGACAGTGACTACACTAGTGATGTCAACTACCCTGTACAGCATCAGCACAACACATCAGCTCACCAGTACCGCAGCCACCCTGACCATCCATACCGTTTACGCGATGATAGCAGAGAAACTATCCGCTATGATGACAGTTTTGATCAGTCATTTGACCAACGGTCTCTAGACCAGAGGTCTCTGGACCAGAGGTCATTTGAACAATATGGTGATGAGGACTATGATCCTGATGAGCCAGAATTCCACAGAGACAGAAGTTATGATCGAGATCTCAGATATGAAGAAGAGCGGGACTATTATCCAAATGAGGGTCTGTATCATCATGGGCGGAGTGATACAGACTCAGACATTCTCTTCTATAACAGCCGTCCAAACAGCAGACCTCAGTCTTTCATTCAAGACAGGTAGGCAAACAGTTCTTATGTATGCAGTCCAGTTCCTTCCATTAATGTTCATTACTAATTAATTTATGATATCCTCATCATACTCTGACTTACCTGAAGGCACACGTTTTTTAGTGGCCTTTTCCATCATAATTTGCTACATGTCCCATATTACAACTAGATCATCTGGAATGTAGCAGAGCAAACCTGCAAACCCTTTCATTTGGCACGAGTAGCTGTTTCTTTGTCAACAAGGATATTGCACAAAATCTGGAATGCTCCAGTTTTGTGAAGCTATACTTTTCATAGGTTTTTGCCAAGACTTTCAACAGATGAATGCAAAATGCTGTCATAATTTACCACCGGACACTGGTCGATGCAGTAGATTTATGCTTAACAAACAGTAAAGTTTTTTTTTTTTCCCATGATTAATTTACAGGTTGTATCAGTGGCCTGTGGGAGATGCAGAAAAATAAGCCACAGTATCATGATCTTAGGCAGAAAGAAGTAAAAATACATGTCGTAGTATTAAGACATTGTGTGTTCTCCATGTGATTTTTTTGCATGTTGTTGGGTGGCAGTGCTAGAGTTCTCAGACTGATAAGATGAGAAAGGAAAGAGGGGAAAATGACAACAGGAGATATCAAGAACATTCAGAAATGAGTAATGACAACAGTCCAGTATTTTGGCAGTATGCCTTTGTCAAGGAAGTGTTGAAATATTTGTTTTGTTTTTCATTTTCACATGTTTTTCCATTATTTACATTTGTTATTTTCCCCATCCTTTCTTTTATTCTTTATATAAAATGAAACAGGATATAACAAGAGTCATCATTGTTATTCCTATAAAATATTCCTAATGCTAAACAGAAAATCAAAACAGTTATGTGAATCTCTCTCCTTTTCTCTCTCTCTCTCTCTCTCTCTCTCTCTTTCTGCAGTACAGCTCTGTAACTCCCTCCCCTACTATCTAAAATCCGTTAATAATAATCATCATCAGGTGCTGTGCTGACTGGCATTGGCTATTATGCTTCTCCAGAGTACACGATCCTTCAAGGAGGACATCAGCTCAGTTAGTGATCTCCTCTCACACCATCCCACCAGACTGTCCAGTATCATTTCTCTTGGTCTTCCTCTTGATCTTCTTCCTTCTATTTTTCCTGTTGTTATAATATTTTCAATGCCCCCTCTTCTCATTGCATGTCCTATGAAAGTACATTGTCTCTCTCTTATTTTTTTGACAAGACTTTCTATCTGCAGCTCTTCTCAAACATTCTTCATTAGTTATTTTGCTGTCCAGGGCATTCAGACTGCATTCGCAGCATTCTACTTATAAACCACATTTCTACTGCTTGCAATGATTTTTGTGCAGTTAATAATACTTCATCCTTTAACTCAAAACTTTTTCAGTATTTACTGGCTTGTAACTACTCATATATGCCTCCATAGAATATCTAATAGCCTCTCATACCATGACTTACCAGCAAATGAGTTCTGTTCTAAATGAACACAGTTCTAAATATATCTTTTTAGAAATTATCTTAGTAAATGTGCAAGAGTGGAATATCAAAAGAATTTCATTAAAATGTATTGTGTGAGTGTGTATGTTCATGTGTGTGTGTGTGCACTGTCTTGTTCAGTTAGTTACCTCTCATGTAGTTCATTATTTTATAGTTGCGAATGTAATAGTTTCATCTTGCATTCTTATATATATATGTGTGTGTGTGCGTGCATGTAGATGATATACATGTAATTTGTATACTTTATTAAATCAAATGTGTGGGAAGAATGAAAGATGGAGTGATAAAGTGCAGAATGTAAGATAGGCCTGTGAGCCCAATTCTTCACCCTTTTAAAATAAAGATCATTCATTCATGTATTCTCTCTGTCTCTCTTTGTGACACCCCGCTCCCAACACATTTCTGACTCTCTCTTTTCTCATGTTCTGTTATATGGCAAGATGGTGTTCGGGAGTGTAAAGATTTCAATAAAGTTAGATAGAGGTGTATGGTGTAGTTTTACAAAGTGGCAGAGGGAGTGAGTAAAGTGAGAAAAAAACGAATAGAAAGTATGAGAATGTATAAATGAAAAACATACAACATCCGATATTTCGGCATGAGCCTTTTTTGAGGATTGCATGAACAGTGAGACAAAAACAAATAACTAAACGAAGAACTTATCTTAATATGGCCTCCTCCAGAAGTAGGAAACAGAAATGCGCGTCTTAGAAGATGCATAGGGAACACGCGGGCCACACAAAGGATACGCCGATAGAGCCAATCGTAAAAAAAGAGGTGGAGAGAGAGGAGGAAAACAAGTGGTAGAAAGGAGTGGGGGGAAAGGCAATAGAAATGTGATAGCTGCTAGAGGAGAAGGTGTCGGGTGGAGGGGAAGCGGAGAGATAATGAATGAAGAACATAAACACCTGCAGGGAGAAAATGTGAAACTGGTGAATAGGACAAGACCCTATAAACACCAATATGGTGCCAGAGGAGAAAAGAGGGTGGCGCTAGAGAGGGGTATCTAGGAGAAAGAAAGTAGAGTATAAAAAAGGGGGGGGTGGGAGTGGAAAACTAAAGAAGTTACAGAAAGCTGAAAACATTGTTAATTCCAGCTGGGTGGAGACAGCCAGCCTGGAAAATAAGGTGCTGTTCTAGGACCCTCCGAGACCGTACATCAGCAGAACAAGAGCGGATCGCATTAACAGAAATGTCCTGTTTTCCCATATGGTTGCTAAGGCAAAAATGTTTAGCCACAGATGTCCAGGCCCTCTTAGAAAAATCATGAAGATGCTGGCGAAATCGATCTCCTAAACGTAAACCAGTCTCCCCTATGTACTTCAAACCCCAACGTTTGCATATAATAGCATAAATAACATTGCGTGAAGCACAGGTGAAACCCTCCTGAACTGATAACGTGGACTTAGGGAAGGAGATATGGCAAACCTCGACAACAAACAGACAAATGTTGCATCTACGGCGTCCACAACGTCTGGTACCATAAAAAGTGTCATCTGTCTTAAGGTGACTACTCATTAAATGGTCCCTGAGGTTATTGCCCCGTCCGTACGCCACCAATGGGGGTTCCCCAAAAA
The DNA here is from genome assembly GCA_009760885.1 of Achatina immaculata. NCBI lineage: Eukaryota > Metazoa > Mollusca > Gastropoda > Stylommatophora > Achatinidae > Lissachatina > Lissachatina immaculata. The sequence continues at coordinate 8,991,840 of CM019717.1, forward strand.
GTTCACGTGTATCAGGCTCGGTCTGGAGGAGATGGAGATGGCGAAACAGTATGTTTTTAACTGCCAAGCTATGAGGGTGGTGCGTGAGTACCAGTTTAACTCTGTCCGAGCTAAAGTGCAGTTTAGGAGTGAGGGCTTGTTGCCGCGATATATGGCTGATGCGGTTCCAAGATGACAAGAGAACATGTTCTGGATAGCCACGTTGACGGAAGAAATCTAGCATTTTATGGCCTTGTTCCTGGAAATCCAAATCCTCATTACACAAACATCGCAACCTAAGAAGCTGGGAAAAAAGAATAGAGTCCTTACACGATCTGTGATGGAAGGAAGAGTGCAAGAGATAGCTGTGAGAGTCTGTAGGTTTATAGTGGATAGAAGTGGTGAGCCCGGAAGGGCCGATAGTAACGGGAATGTCGAGAAGGTTAGCGGAAGTAGCAGAGACATGGGAGGTGAAAGAAATGACAGGATTGTACTCCTTAACAAAACTGATAAAGTTGTTAAGATCTTCCTCTGGCATTGGTGTGACCCCAGTACCGTCATCTATGTAGCGTCTATAGAATGCGGGAAATGATCCTCTAAAGGCTCTCAGAACCTTGTGTTCGCAAAGTGGCCTATGAACAGACACGCGTAGCAGTGGCCCATTTTGGTACCCTGGCCACACCACTAATCTGGTCGAAGTAGAGACCATTGAATTCAAAAGAATTAAGTTGGAGGACAAGTCGTGTAAGGCGCAGAATAGTTGACGTAGAAATAGAGGGATTACGTCTTTTGTTCAGAAAGAACTTGACCGCCTGAAGTCCCTGATCATTCGGGATGGATGTGTATAAGGATACTACATCAAGGGTGAAGATACGGTAGGTGTGACCAGGCAGAAGTGTAAGGGTCTCAAAAGCAATGAGAGCATGTTTCGTGTCCTTAAGATAAGTGGGCAGACTAGTGACTAGAGGTTGAAAGATGCTGTCAAGAAAGTCAGAGATTTGTTCCGTAGGGCAGGAACAAGCGGACACTATGGGCCTTCCTATGTTGCTTGGTTTGTGAATCTTAGGGAGTAGATAAAAGGATAGCTTCCCCAAGCAGTTGTCATGGATGTGAAGATGAGTAGCCGAGGAAGAAAGACCAGTCTTGTGGATGAGTTCGTTGATTGTGTCACGAACATGGTGGTTGTTGGCCAGAGTCGGATCTTGGGGGCGAGAGGCATAAAATTCAGTGTTCCTCAGCTGGCCCATTGCTAGGTTTCTTCCGTCAACGCGGCTATCTAGAACATGTTCCATCGTCGTCCTGGAACCGCATCAGCCATATATCGCGGCAACAAGCCCTCACTCCTAAACTGCACTTTAGCTCGGACAGAGTTAAACTGGTACTCACGCACCACCCTCATAGCTTGGCAGTTAAAAACATACTGTTTCGCCATCTCCATCTCCTCCAGACCGAGCCTGATACACGTGAACTTTTTGGGAAACCCCCATTGGTGGCGTACAGACGGGACAGTAACCTCAGGGACCTTTTAATTCGTAGTCACCTTAAGACAGATGACACTTTTTATGGTACCAGACGTTGTGGACGCCGTAGATGCAACACTTGTCTGTTTGTTGTCGAGGTTAGCCATATCTCCTTCCCTAAGTCCACGTTATCAGTTCAGGAGGGTTTCACCTGTACTTCACGCAATGTTATATATACTATTATATGCAAACGTTGCGGTTTGACGTACATAGGGGAGACTGGTTTACGCATAGGAGATCGATTTCGCCAGCATCTTCATGATTTTTCTAAGAGGGCCTGAACACCTGTGGCTAAACATTTTTGCCTTAGCAACCATACGGGAAAACAGGACATTTCTGTTAGTGCGATCCGCTCTTGTTCTGCTGATGTACGGTCTTGGAAGGTCATAGAACAGGGCCTTATTTTCCAAGCTGGCTGTCTCCACGCAGCTGGAATTAACAAAGTTTTCAGCTTTCTGTAACTTCTTTAGTTTTCCACTCCCACCCCCTGCTTTTTTTTTATACTCTACTTTCTTTCTCCTAGCTACCCCTCTCTAGCGCCACCCTCTTTTCTCCTCTGGCACCATATTGGTGTTTATAGGGTCTTGTCCTATTCACCAGTTTCACATTTTCTCCCTGCAGGTGTTTATGTTCTTCATTCATTATCTCTCCGCTTCCCCTCCACCCGACACCTTCTCCTCTAGCAGCTCATTTCTATTGCCTTTCCCCCCACTCCTTTCTACCACTTGTTTTCCTCCTCTCTCTCCACCTCTTTTTTTACGATTGGCTCTATCGGCGTATCCTTTGTGTGGCCCGCGTGTTCCCTATGCATCTTCTAAGACGCGCATTTCTGTTTCCTACTTCTGGAGGAGGCCATATTAAGATAAGTTCTTCGTTTAGTTATTTGTTTTTGTCTCATTGTTCATGTAATCCTCGAAAAAGGCTCACGCGGAAATATCGGATGTTGTATGTTTTTCATTTATATTCTCATACTTTCTATTCGTTTTTTTCTCACTTTACCCACTCCCTCTGCCACTTTGTAAAACTACACCATACACCTCTATCTAACTTTATTATTTAAACCAGTTTTACTGCAGTCGCCATCCCTTTTATCTGTAAAGATTTCATGACTAATGTTCAAAAGGTACACAATTTGTTTTTGAAGTAGTAAGGTGTCCAGTCAATCACACTGATAAATCACCTAACGCAAGTATCATCAAGTACTATGAGTGAATGAATTAATGAATCTTTATTTTTAAAGGGTAAAGAATTGGTCACTCAGGCCCGTCTTACATTCCGCCCTTCATCACTCCATCTTTCATTCTTCCCATACACTCGATTTAATACAAGTATACAAGTTAGATTAGGAGGATTTTCTAGATCAACGCTGAGCCGAGAATAAAGCCCAGAAATACAGAAATAGCTTTGCCATTTCTGAAACTGCTGCGCTTTTTGTCATTTTTGAATTAACTGGATGAATGGTAATGTTTTACTCAGTTCATTCCAGTTAGAATAAATTGTTGCAAGGGAAACAACCCTGCAAAACCACTGCATGTAAATGTTAACAAAAGATCTGTCCCTTTTCCAGCAGTTAATGCAGAAAATACTGATGTATAATTTTTTACCAGATAAGACACTTTATTTTTTTTAATATTAGGGTTACAGCGCAAATTACTGCTGCAGCTGAAGCTATTGAAATCTTATTTATCATGAAATGTTAGTATTATGCAGGAAACTCTGTATTGTAGAGAGCGGAACAACACAACTCCTTCAGATCATCAGAGGAAGTACCCCCCCCCCTCAGACAAGTGTTTCGGCCCTATTAAACTCCTGACACTCTAAGGGGGGTGGGCCCCTCTTGGTCATGACTCCCAGAGGTCTTGTGAGTTGTTGCTTTTTTTTTTTCCTCTCCCAGGCCCGGGATTGAACCCGCGATCTTCCAGTTGGCACTGCACTTTTTGAAGTGCGTCTTTAGCGAATTAGCTACGGAGGACTGGTACTGGTTGTGGCAAATGAATTTACTTATGTTCCCAATGCTTGTTTCGCATACTCCACAGCCAGCATGAGGCCTTTTCTGCTGTTTCTGAAAGGCTTCTCAATGCCCTTGCTCTTGCTTGTCCCGTTATGCCCAGTTGCTTACATAGGTCATATGCTGATGTTGCTACGAATCCTCTTGCTCCCACTTCTACAGCTATCACTTTTGCCCTGATTCCTGCCCCCTGCCTCAGTTGCTTGACCAGATCATTGTACTTCTCCAATTTGAATAAATGCTGTTCCTCTATTCTAGTTTCATACGGGACCGTAATCTCGATCATTATTAATTCCTGTTTTTCTGTGGAGTTTATAGGGTCTTGTAAGTAACATTGTTATAATACTTTGCCATTCTATTTTTGTTGTTTTTTTCTTTATAAAGTGCAGTTGACTTTTTTTTATTTGTTATTATTTGTTATTATTTTTGAAATGTTTCAGTCCTGCCAACAGTCATGTTTCATCATCAAATGTTAGTCGCCAAAGCACTCATGAAAGCTCATTTGACACCATCGAAAAGTCAGATTGTGATGCTCATCGCCTGTCATCTCCAGCCAGGTCTCGATGGCTGCAAGCCTTCAATAGGGTGTGTGCTGGAATGAGTGAGGTAAGAGTTGCCTGGGGGCTGAGATATTCTGTACTGGCTTGTTCAGATTTCCTTTCTTTGTGTTCAGTTTTTCATGTTTTGGAGGGGTGATTCTTAACTTTGGGTCCACAGAAGAATTTTTTTTTTGGGGGGGGGGGGAGTGGAAGGGGTCCACACAGACTAGCAAATGAATTGGGTCAATTGAAAAAAAAAACAATAACTTTGGGTCCACAGAAGAATTTTCGGGGGTGAAAGGGGTCCACACAGACTAACAAATGAACTGGGTCAATTGAAAAAAAAAAAACAATCATAGCTTTATCTGGGTTCTGTTTCTTGATTTATTGTTCTCAGACTAAAAAAAGGGTCCATGGCTAAAAGAAAAATGATGAATCACCGCTTTAGAGATCTTTGAGACAACCATGCTTATGGGAAATTCATTAGTATTTGAGTACATATTAAATAATAAAGATGGTGTAAGAGAACATTTCCTGAAAAAAAGTTATTTTTTCTAATAGCTGTTATTAGTTATGTTATGTGTATGTGTTTTATCTGCTGTACTTAATATGTTATTCCTCTGTGTTTATGTTTCCCCCGTTATGTTGTGCCTCATTGTTTTATCTCTGTTAAATTTCATGTGTTATGTATCTTTTTTTTCCGTCATCATATGTTGTATCTCTGTTTTCTGACTGTTGTCTTTAATCAGTTGTTCCTTATTGTTTTCTGCCTTTGTCTTTAATGTGTTATTCCTCTTTGTATTCTGATCCTTACTTTGAACATCAAAAAGACAGAGACTATGGTTATATCTAAGAAACAGAATCCACCAGCATGCAGTATAAAATTAAACAGAACTATTCTAAAGCAGGTGTAGAAATTCAAATACCTTGGAGCAGTAATAACTTCAGATGGGAAATGCAGAACAGAAATTAGGAACAGGATAGGCCAAGCAAAGACTGCATTTCAGAGAATCAGAAACATATTAACCAACACATCCTTATCAATGAGTGTTAGAAAATGAGTCCTAAAATGCTAAATTGAACCTATCTTGTTATATGGAGTGAATTATGGGCA